>CATQJL010000112.1:72053316-73402061 GCA_958299035.1 Cylicocyclus nassatus
AAGCAGTGGTATCAACGCAGAGTACTATGCTACTTGGCCCGAAACGGCACTGCGTCAAGCTGATGGTATGCTACAAACAAATTCGAGATCAGAAAAAGGATGGAAACGACGAATATGCTGGAGCGAAGCTTTATTAACGGTTATGACCCTACTCTTTTCAAAAGAAGCTGCACATGTGTGCAGCTTCTTTTGAAAAGTGCTGCATAGTGTCAGCACATGGCAGAACCAAGGATTTACACCATACAGACGAAGTGAATTATTGCGCTCAGATTAACTCTACAAATTTCTTGTAAGATTAGAGCATTTCAACTAATTTCTTGGAGAGCGTGGTTGATCACCCTTCATCCAAAAAGTCTCCGTTACATTTCCCCTCCCTCCTCCCCGCCCAACCAAAGAGGTTTCGGAGAGCCGCTGGAGTCAACCTGGAACTAGCAGAAGTCTAAAAATATGTTTGTATTCAAACTAATCTCGTTAACGAGTGCGATGCATCACCAGTGGCTATTCCAGTATTAAGCTGATTAGCAAAAAACTTTCAAGCGCTAAAAACTGCCAATTGCTATCGTTCTTTGCCTCTCGCCTACAGAGGAATCGTTTAATATCCGGACACATAGGATCACATGAAAGAAGCTTTGGGAGCCTAAGTAAGACACTAGCCAAGCGGTCGCGCAGATTGTGCACTCACAAATGAAGTTATTCGTCGCGAACCAGACCTCGCTACTGCACAAACCGTCAATATTTCTGCCAAAAACACGCGACGATCACCTAAGTTAAGTGACATCACCGTGGCGTGGTCATATCTCCCTTTAAGGAAGACGAAATATCTATTCAAAAGCCTATCAAATTCAGCTCCATGAGGCGCATCTTCTGATATATTAGAAGTGCCAGTTCAAATGCGGGTGTGTATACCATAGGAAGCCAGATCAGCGGATTAACCGGACCAAGTAGGAGAGTAGTGCGTGCCTGAGTTAAGTCGCAGAATAGGATAAAACTACCCGAACGACTGGAACAAACCGCGTATGTCCTCAAATTACAGCCTAGTGCCAGCTATCGTGCGGGTGGAACCTGTCGCCCTCATATCATTGTTATGCAGTGACTCCTTCAGTAAAGGGTACTATTCCAGTATACTGACCCCAAAAATTAAAAATCTCGGATTTCGCTCAAACTCGGTATAGGGGGGGGGGGGGGGGTTATTCGATCCGCTGATGCCGAATATCGTATCGATTCCGTGCGATAGCGCCATTTTCCGGGTTTACGGTGGGTATACGGTAGGAGGTCAAAATCACAAAAATTTCTGAAACTTGGTGCAGGGGGGGGGGGGGGTTATTTGACATGCTGGACATGAATATGATATCCTTCGTTACGGTAGCACCTCATTCCGAGGTTACGGTGCTATACTGTAGGAGGGTCTAATTCACTGCTTTCCACACCCTCCACCGCGCGCGATACACCCTGCGGCGGCTTTTGCCTAAGCAAAGCAGGGGGAGGAAATTTCCAACGTGTGACTGAGATTTCAAGCCCTGAATCTCGATCTAGCGGTGGTATTGGTAATGTATACCCAACGTAACGTCGGAATGTGGCACTATCGTAACTAATAAACATCATAATCGTGATCAGCGTGTCAAATAACCCCCCTACACGAAGTTTCAGCAGATATCGTGATTTTGACCCCTTACCCTATACCCACCATAACCCAATGAGGAGCTACCGTAACGAATGAATATCGTATTCGTGTTCAGCATGTCGGAAACCCCCTATTCCCGAGTTCAGAGAATTTTGTGATTTTGACCCCCTACCGTATACCCACCGTAACCCCCGGAAAATGGCGCTATCATACGGAATCGATATGATATTTGGCATCAGCGGATCGAATAATCCCCCTATACCGAGTTTGAGCAAAATCCGAGATTTTTAATTTTTGGGGTCGGTATACTGGAATAGCGCCCAGTAAAGCGCCCGGCGCATACTCTTAAGCTAGTGTAACTACGGACTCGGTATGCAACTCGAGAGAATCTATTGCGAAAAACAGAACATACTAAAACTCCAAAGCAACGACGCTTATAAGCGATACAAAGGGAATACAAAAAAGGGTTACTCTAGGAGAATCTATCAGAAAAACGCGTACAAATATGCAAAACTGACTGAAATTCAAATATGAGAGACAGATAATTGAAATGCAACGTCTTCCAGACCAGCAAACATTGCCTGGGGTAGTCGAATCATAAGACTTTGCTCGGAATTTCTGTTATGCTTGAGAGTGTCCAAAAAACCGGAGCAGTTGCGCGCTAAATGACCTGGAATGTTGGTAACAGTAGAACGAAAAGCCACACGAAAGGATGCAGCTCGCTTTGGAGAGCTGTATGATGCCTCTAACAAAAAAATTGCATGACCTCAGCATGAGATGCAAAAATGCACTTTACTTGCCCATTCGTTCTCGTGAGAGCCCACTGTCGCCATACCGAACAAGAAGAAAAGAGAATAGCTCTTGATAAGCAAGAAGAATAGAGAACATAATAAGAGATATAACCTTCTCCGTTCAATTTACCATGTGCTACTTAGCCTTGGTTGGTGGAACAGTTTGACTAAAGGCGAAAAATTCAGACCTATTCCAACCCAAAACGACAACATACAGTTCAGTAGATTTTCTCGCTTAATTTGATGTGCTTGCGATGCAGACAAAATGTAGCGACCTTTGTGCGCGAACATATAGGCATGCCAGTAGTGCCGCCATTTTGCGCGCGCAGATGGCAGGCATTACAGGCGTAGCTGATTGTACACGCGCAAATTCCACCGCATTTTTTTAGCACCGCAAGCACACCATGTTGAAAAAATCTAATCGAGTGTATATCTACTTCAACACAGATATAGGGGTTGAAATGGTCACTGCTGACACATATTTGCCAATCAAAACCCCTAGCAAGGTAGGGTCGACAAAATAGAGAGACACCAGTTCAAAACTTGCACTCTAAAATAATAAAACTGAGTCGAAACAGAAGTAGTTATAGTTAAGGTGATAAAATGAAGCATTTTTACCTGGCAAGATGAAGTCGTAGGTATGAAGCGATCCGACTGCTTCTCCACCAAACGTAAACAGTGCCATTCTCACCCTAAGACATCACAGAAAGCACCAACAGCGTATGAATCTGAAAGATATGGCTGACATTACAGAAAAAACATCGAAAGAGCAGATCTGATATTTTAACTGCTTGCTACAAGTAAACGATGGAGCAATTCCTAAATGTTTTTGGAAGTTGCGAGTTATGCCTTGAGAAGGACAGTCTCAACCACCCCCATCCTAAAAAACATGATATAGAAGCAAATTTTTTTCTCCATGTAAGAATGCTTTTCCTGTGCTCATGGGCTAGTAAAAAAAACGAAAACTTCCAAAAGTGCCTTTTCAGACGTAGGATTACTCTGAAAAGTTCAAAAAAGCAGATTGCTTTTGCAAAAATGAAGAATTGCCTGCGTTGGAAAACCATCATCTTGAAACAACAGGAGCATAATAGTGATGTCAAATAGAGTCACCTACAAATGATAACAGTTTAACAACCTAGGAGGTATAAAATTTGATCTAAGCCGAAACCGGCCATGCGTGCGAGCGAGGCGTGAGCAAGCGTACAGGGGCTTATTCTGAGTGCCACCGTCGACACGGTTCAGGTACTCGCGAGCCTCCTCGCTTGGGTCTTTCACATGGTACAGTACCGCATCCGATATCGCGAAGACCTTTGCGGATGCGTTATTGTACCACGTGAGACACCGAGCAAGGCGGCTCGCGAGGAATCAAACAACGTCGACTGTGTCACAAAGACTTAAAGCCTCTCTATGAGCATTAACAATGAAAGATACGTAGAAGCCACTTTTGCTTACGATGCGGAGTAAGTGTAATATAATAATGTTTTACCCCTGTTAGAAATTACTTATGAGATGCTTTGAATCAGTAACGACACTGTCAGGCTTACTTATATGGGCATTCTCCCCAACTCATAGAAACAACTTTCTTTTACTAAGGTTTATTAACAAGAAGAGCATTATAGGACAGGAGTACTACAAGACAGGAGTACTATAAGAGGAGTATTATAAGACTAGGGTAATGTAAAGCACAAAGGGTGCAGAACTGAATACAAAGAAGAGATTAGGATATCAATAGGAACCATGCTATATCAATAGAAACTAGAGGGTACAGAGAATTTATGGGGAGGAAAGAGGGTAATAGATGAAGCGAGCACATATAAGATAGGTGTGTAAATGAGTGGTCGATTATCTCCTATTGCCAAGGCCAGCTGAGCCGGCCGGAGCCGGCTAGCTCGGTGTCTCTCTCTCTCCTGAGGGCGGGGTTTAGTTGCTTATATAGTTGGCGAGGGGCGGGGCAAGAGTGCAGGGACCAATAGCGCATTACCGTTATTAGCGCTTTTCCTACATAAGGCTCTGGCCAGACTTCGCCCAAAAGCGGTCAAAAGCGCCCAAGAGCGCCCAAACTTCTCTAACCTCTCCTCACACGAGAAATTAAGAGACACCAGAGAAATTTGGGCGCTTCTGAGCTCTTTTGGGTGCTTTTGGCCGCTTTTGGGCGCTTTTGAGAGCTTTTGAGCGCCTTTGAGCGAAGTCTGGCCAGGGCCTAAAAACCTTATAATTGTTCGATAAAATAGCATTTAGTTAGGGTTTAGGCAAGTGAAGAACAACAGCAACGAAACGCTGAATCTGACAAAAGCAGAAAGATAAAAGTAAAAAGAATCATAGAAGAACCAAAAAAGATAATTAAACAAACCTCCATAGAGATGTGTCAGATACATGGAGATTTCAACGACGCAAAAAACGGTGCGAATGCTCCAACAGGGAACCATAACCATTTGAACTTTCGGCTGGTTGAAACCTCCTTGGCAGGTATGCACCGTCGGCATAAGGGAGGTGTAGAAACAAAGCTGAAAGAAAAAAACAGTGGAAGCTTATTCAGGGGGTGGGGGAACGAAAGCCGCCAGGTCCAGCCGCCTTTCGCGGCCAGCTGGTCCTTTCGCAGCGTTGTTGCATGTCGTTCCAGGACCAGCAGTCCGCGGAGGCGGCTGGACCTGGCGGCTTTCGTTCCCCCACCCTTATTCAGGCAATGAGGAATCGACAATTGTGTGGCTGTTCAATTAAGGCGTAACAAACAAAATAGACATACACCGACAGTGAATTTTAAGATCAGGAAAAGCTCAGATAAACTCAAAACTTGTTGTATCTTACAAAAAACTTAGAAAAACCCATCATGCCAGCGATTTTTAAACATTTGTGACTGTTTTGGGTGACAAGTATACCTCAGTAGCAAAAGAGAAACATAGAAAATAAAGAAATTGATCAAAAATCCGCCAGATAGCGAGTGTATGTCATGAACCTGCCGGCATCTCGACTCAGACACTCGCTGTTGACTCGCGCCGGAGATCCGCCCCTTTTTGAGGGATTCGCGGGAAAGGGCGTAGACATGCGCGAGACAATATTTTGACAGCTTTTGCGGTTGTTCGCGAAAGGAAATCGGGAGATGATGAGTGACTCAGCGAGCAGTTTCGCAATATCGACGCGCATTTCAAATCTCAGCTCATGTTGCATCATTCCAGGTTTTTTGCTACCTATTTCCAAATTCGTGCATTCCATCCATCCCACCTAAGCCCTCTTATTCCCATTAATTTCATTCCAATCCAACATTAACTTTATTTGAAATCCAATTTTGAAGCTTCTTCTCTAAAAATCAAAGCTCGACTATCTCCGTGATAGTGGGATTGTGGAATTTGAGTTTTTGTCCATAATAGCCTAATATGTTTCAGCATGTTGATGATTTCTGTATCATCAACCATTGATGAACTCTATATTCTAGATAGCCTACGGAATACCCGTAGGCTAAATTGTGAGCTACTCACTCTTGAGTATCTAATCACTCAAGAGTGAGTGGTACCCGTGCGCCAGGAGTGTAGCCAATCGGCGGCACCTCCTTTCAAGCACCAACTCGTGTACATTGTACCTTTTACTCGGTTCAGCTCCGCCTTCCTTCCTATATAAGGAGCCTCCGAATGTATTAGAGGTTGCTCCCCGGTCCACACCGGGACACCTCATCTCGTCTTCACGACTAATCTACGCCCGTGCGAATAAATCTATATTCCACAACCTCGTCTACCCCAAATCACTTGGTACCCACCAAATTGCAGCATGTAAGTTTTGGCTTTATTTTGGTGCCTATTTTCTTCACTGGTTCTTAACTTACATGCTGAAACATATCAGGCTATTATGAAGAAAAACTCAAATTACAGGTTACTGATCGTGAGCGACTTGGCGACTACTGCGGAGAGACGGTGCACTTAATTCCACATTTTACGGATGCAGTAATCCAGTGGGTTGAGCAAGTGGCCAGGATTCCCGTTGATGGCACATTGGAAAGGCCAGACGTTTGCATCATTGAGGTAAATAGTATGTTTTCATTGCCATTCTTTATGTAAATTTTGATTTGTTTTGGTTTTTTTTTTTGAGTCACTCTCATTTGAACTTACCATTTTCGATGCACGACATAGGACCGTGTTGCTTGTTTTAAAAAGAAATTGAGGGGGTGTATAGTAAATCGTCCATTCCACGACAGCTCACCTATGCCACCTATGTCACATACGCAAAACTGCCAACCGACGCATTGTTGTTAACATGTTGTTGCTGTTGCAACATGCTACCTGTGGGAACGGCCATAGGTTGTCGGTGTCGTCGATGTTGTCGATGCTGTGGGGTGTGGCACGCCACATTCACGCCAAACCAGTCTTGCTGTGATGTAAGCTATCTTTTCTATAGGTTGCTTCCTTGCCCTGCGGAGAAGGAAATGGGCTGACAGTGCTGCAGCAAAAGGAGACGAGGAGAAAAAAGGAAGTGAGTGGATTACCACACAAATCTTAATAGCTTTTGTTCTGCATTGCAGAGGTGCTCCGTATTGTTGACAAGAAGGAGCTGTCAGACTACGTTAAGCGCTTTTCAAATTTCCGTTTCTCAATTTTATGAAGTGTCTGATGAATTTCTTTTGAACATAGTGCTCATTCTCCTTTCTTAAAGTATACACCTTGCACCTGCGTCAAGGAAATAGAAAAGACCATCCCCGACAAGTTTTAGCCCATCTGCTATTAATTCTTTCTAATTTGCTGTACTTACATATCACTATCATATCATTTGCCTTGACTCTACTTCCGCTTTTGCGTATCACTTATTTGCAATCCGAGATTCTCATTGTTTAGACGGTTACTAAGTACACTTCTATCTCATCATGTATCTCTATATCGTGAAGCTTTAAGATAGTAAGCATAGTAGTTTGACTTCCCTGAAGTATCCTTATGCCATTTTAGAAGTAATAAATTGGTTAAGACTTTATAGAATTCATATATATGCGTGTACATATATATACATATATATAATGTATATTTATACATACACATATAATATATACATATATGTAATGTACAGCAAGTAGGGATAAAGCGAAATTACTACTGCGAGATAACGCGCTCCATTTGCGTCCGGACAACAGGATGTGTCGCCGTCGAGCTGCCGCGTATTTCCTGCAAGATGCGGGTCGCGTCAAAGTGTTGTCTCGGGCAGCATTATTCCGGCACATGATGCTGTCTCGGGATTTCCTCGCGAGGCCGATTACTTGTGTCGCGCCTTCATTCAGCGCTTACACAAAACTTTGGGCTGCGCGAGTCAACAGCGAGTGTCTGAGGACATGGTCCGACCACGACGAGACGCCGGCAGGTTGCACTCCTCAATATACACGCTATTTTCCTTTCTTTGCTGACATGAGGGCGAGATGCCGGCAGGTTGAGGGCGAGATCGCGGCAGAAATCTCGACAAAATACCTCACGAAGTTGCCGGCAGGTCAATTTCTTGGGTCCAAAATTCGAAGTTGTCGGGATTTTTCGGATTTTTTTTCGATCTCCATCTGGTGCCCACCTCTAAGCTGGACCGTCAGACCTGGAGAGTGCCAGACTTATTGCTTTGGGAAACCTAGAGAGGGCGTCGGCAGTTTTCATGACCTGAGGGCGAGATCGCGGCGAGTTGAGGGCAAGACCTGCCGGCAGGTAGGGTAGATTACTACGGGCCCAGGACTCGGCTCCGAAAAATGACCATGCGGACCGAAAACCGACATGCTAGTAACACCAACAGCCATAAAGCCAAGAAGAGAAAGAATTGGTAACTGAAAAACGACAAAATTAAAATCACTCCAGAAAGCTTAGGGATGCAAGCTGTGTGTCAGCTCTCATCAACTTAGCCCTGAAGGAGCGTGCAGTCTGAGAACACATAACATCCATAGGCAACCGCTGAAACCATCTAGCAGACCTGCAGAAAATGTTACTGTGCATTTTTGCAAAATTGTGCATTTTGACACTGACATAGTGCAAATCAAATCCTCCCGACCTTTCACTAGCTGGCATGAATATCTAATATTTACTTGCCTTCGGCCGATTTTCAACTTTTAACACATGAAAACAAAGCGCTAAATCTGAGAGATTGCGACGAAAAGAAAGACTATGTAATTTGAACATTCTGAGCCGTACATTATAATTTGGTATACTGTTATCAGAATAGAGTCGCCTGTACAAGAGACGCATGAAGGTTTTTTGCAGTTTTTCTATTTTGCAAATATCTTTTTTGCGGGCAGGATTCCAAACTTGGGAGCAGTATTCAGATGGGGGCGAATGAGGGCTTTGTAAAGATGTGTCACTAGAGCAGGCGAGTTACTCTTTACGGTGCGCAGCAGCACAAATAAGGAGGTGTAAGCCTTTCTGACAGCAGCATCGATAGAAAACTTAAGTTTAGCGTCAACAAGAACTCCCAAGTCCCTAGCTGAGCCGCATGACCTCAACGCAAGATCCTCAACCACATAGGTACCTGCACAACCATTCCCTATTAAGTAAGCAGCTCTTGTCAAGATTTGGTGTTAAATTCCAAGTCGTTGCCCAATCAACCAGATTGGAAAGAGACAATTGTAAAGCTGCCTGAACCTCAATTCGATCTTTTGCATCGTACATTCCGTATATCTTTATATCATCTGCATACATTTGCACTTTAACCTTTTAAGAAGTATGGAGTAAGTTAGGCAATGTCATGGTATAAATGAGGAATAATATAGGCGATAAAACTCCCCCTTGAGGAACACCACTTGCACAAGAATAGGTATCCGAAAATCGGTCATGAACTCTTACAGTCATACACAGGGCACGGCACAGGTGGCTTAGCAAGCAAGCTGGATATCGTTTTTAGGGAAAAAGCAAAGGGGATATCGTTTTTGCGGAAGAACATAACGTTGTCTTTCGATTTGCGGCCGGCACGCTGCCGGCATGCCGCCGGCAAATAAACAAAAGGTTTGTTTACAGCGAATTGAAGATGAAATGACACCAAAATAGGTGTGTAGATGGGCAATGGGGAGTTAGGACTAAGTATGAAAAATTATGAAAAAATTATGTGAACTAAATGCGTGCTCAACTTTTTTCGGAGTTAGGTGGCTTTCAAGCCACCTGGATAGCCACCTGAGGTGGCTTAGGAAAGAAAAAGTCATAAATTTTTCTTCACGCACATAATTTTTCTACTTTCTTTACATACTTTTCATCTACCTCCCAAACCCTACAAACTGGTTCCTAAACCGCCTCAAACCCCCCTCTCCTCGCTTAGTTATAGCCCCTTAAAAATTTTGAATGGCGGCGGAAAGGCTGCTCTAGGCGCGTGATGCTGCACGATGGATACATCACGCCGCCAATCCAGAGAATATGAATATCATCGCGTGTGTTCGATGATTCTTTTTCGTTTTTTCTTTCTGTTGTAGCTTTGTTCCGTTCCTTTTCATGTATTTACTCTTCGAATATCTCGTGGCGGATGTCGTAATTTCATTGAAGACAATGAAACTTCATTTTTTGCAATTTCGGGACGCCAGCTCGTGCCCACCCGTGGTCTAGGGTCAAAGGGGACTTCGTAAAAATTCGCAAAAGTCAAGGGGTACTTCGTTTTTTGCATTTTCAACTAGCCACCTCGTGCCGAGCCCTGGTCATACAGGGCTCCTAAATTGCAGAGTCGTTTGCACCAGCGGCCGCGCGACCGCGTCGCGCCCGGGCATTTTGCCAAGCCTCGATCGATGGCGCCGGCGCCGGCATTGTATTTTCTCGGCCGTTTCGTCTCTTTTCTTTGTTTTTTTGCTCACTGAGCCCTCAGCGAGCCTCATCATAATTTTCGAAGTAGTCCCAAGCCAGCTCGGCCTCACAGACCCTTGTACCCCTGTGTTATGTTTTTCAGGATCCTCAGCATGGCAAAAGGAGTTTTTGAGGCTTAGTCAATTCGGAAAGGCACAGGTGTGTCATTACTCACTTATTATTCATTCTAGGACTAGGAGACGCGCGAGCGCATTGCAGGCATTGTCTAAACAAGCCTAGCCATGTACTTAGCAGGTCTATACTTGTTATTTTTTCGTCCACATTTATTCACTCTTTAAAAACAAGGAAGAACAGACTCAAATTTGTTAAGACAATGTCCGCAGTGCGGTCTAGCGTCGTCTAGTCGTAGAATATATGGTACTCACTTGCTCAACTTTATTGTTTTCCATGATAGGTAATATTTAGGGGTGCAAAAGAACTGTGAGGCCGATTGCCGGCATGGGACTACTTCGAAAAATTATGATGAGGCTCGCTGAAGGCTCAGTGAGCGAAAAAACAAAGAAAAGAGACGAAATGGCCGAGAAAATGCAATGCCGGCGCCGGCGCCATCGATCGAGGCTTGGCGAAATGCCCGTGCGCGACGCGGTCGCGCGGCCGCTGGTGCAAACGACTCTGCAATTTAGGAGCCCTGTGTAGCGGTTGTGCAGATACGAATCAAACCATGCGAGCAGCGGGTCATCAGTGCCTATCATTTTGAGTTTCTTCACTAGCATATCATGACAGACCCTATCAAATGCTTTAGATAAATCAATATAAAGCACATCCGCACATTTTTTACTATTTAAGGCAAGAGTCCAGTCATAAATACTGTCAACCAAATTTGTTGTCGTCGAGGCACCATTGATGAAACCATGCTGCTCAGCAGGGACCATGCCAGCTTTATCAAGTCAGGACACAAGCTTATCTCTTATACACTTTTCCATGACTTTTGCAGGTGTAGGTAGCAGACTAATAAGGCGATAACCCCTCATCCGCCTAGCGTCCTGGACCTTAGGGGTAGGTGTTACAAGGGCGTGCTTCCAAAGTGCGTCCTAATAACATGGATATGTTAAATATATGTGCTAATGGTGTGGACAGAGATCAGGAACAGTTCTTGTATACGATCTGAGGTATGCCGTCATATGTTTCAGTAGCGGAGTTTTTGAGATGCTTCAAAATTCGGCACACTTCATGCAACTTAAAGAAGATTGAGGATAATTCCCCTTGCACATCATAGTTATTGCCAACATCAAGTGCACTACTGTCCGCAGAAGTAAAGACGCTAGCAAAATAGGCTTCAAGAACTTTCGCCTTCTTTTCATCATGGAAAAATCGAGCACCAAGGTCATTTTCGAGAGTTGGGAGATTCTGATGTAAAGAAACAGGCTTCGTGCTGATTTCTGTGCAAGCCGACGCTCACGATTAGACAAAAACTTTCGCATATGAAACTCAATGTCGGAACAAATCTTTCTGTAAAGAACCTTGTGCAATGGACCAGGAAAGTTATCAAAAAAACGACATTTCTACAAATTCAGGAATTGTATATGTGCAGGTACTTTGGCTATGGCAAGACAAGGAGCTTTGAAAGGAACAAATATAGCAAAAGTTTCATAAAATATTTTGCAAAACCTCCTATATACATCAGAGCAAGGTTCATATTTATTGAAATGAGAAAGCCAATCAACTCCAGAAAGGTATTCGTTCAATGCTTTGTAATCGACATTATGGAAATCGGGCATTGGAAAAGGAAGTGATGCCGCTGGTGGAACATCGCGCACCTTAAAACTAACTACCCCATGATCCGAAGACCCAAGCGGGGGATGACCATTCACATGGAAAAGCTCAACAGCAGAGGCAAGACAAGATCAAGGATGTGATTGCCATGAGTGGGCGAAGATACAAATTGTTTGAATCGATTTTCAACAAAATAGGTTAGAAGTGACGTAGACGCACTGTTCAAAGGTTTAAGATCCATCCAGTCCACTTGTAAGTTGAAGTCTCCAAGTAGAATAGATTCACTGTGATCACAACCCAAAGCAAAATGACTAATCATATCTAGAAGGCACTCATCATCTGTTTTGCTAGAGCTCGGTGGGCGGTAAATGGCCAAAAACGCAATCGATTAGGTTTGGAAGGATGAATAACGTCCACTATAAGCACATCTGATAACATCGTATAGTTGCACTCAATACGATTAGCAACTAACAAGGGAACCGTGTCGAGTCGAAGTGGCCTTTCTAGATGAGACCCATACTGCTTTGAAGAGCATTAATCGATGATTCCAAATCTGCTTTCCAAATCTGCCAAGCGCCTCTGGACGCCAAGTTATGCTCGTTTTTCAGGTCAAAAAATTGAACGCAAAACTGAAGCAAAATCGCACAAATTTGCTCAAATGGTCCAGTGTCAAATCTCAGAGCTGTTTATGCAATAAATAGATTTTAATTCAATATGCTAATACTTGCCATTGCTTTATCTGAGCACTGGAAAGATTATAATAATCGATTTTACCTAAATTCTGCATTCATTTTTCGTTCCGAAGAACGGTCATAACTCGGGGTCCAGAGGCGCTTGGCAGATTTGGAAAGCGGATTTGGAATCAACGACCAATGCTCTTCAAAGCAGTATGGGTCTCATCTGGAAAGGCCACTTCGACCCGACACGGTTCCCTTGTAAGTTTCCTTTTACAAGACAACACGCACAGCCGCCTCTGTGTCTACATCTATCGCTTCTGTAAACTACATATGGTAGTCCACCAACTACTTTAGAGTCGAGAATTCGGGCATCAAACCACGTTTCAGTCACAAAAATTAGGTCTGGCTTGTATTCAGAAACAAAAAGTTGAAAGATCTCTAATTTATTAACAAGACTTCGGGCATTGAGTAAATAAATCTTTACTGAGTTAGTATTACCGTGCGCATTCATACGTTTCCCGAATTTCTACTAGAAAGTGAACCAACTCGTCACGGTAAATAACCCACTCTTTCACATGCTTCCCTTTATTCCGCTCCCGAGCGAGCTTCCTTAGCTGATAGTCGCGGCTTCTTTCCTCTGCTGTCATGCTTTTCCTCACGAAAACATGGGGGAAGCAATGACTCCTCAATAACAGGGTAATGGAAAGTGTTACCTGCCAATAATACCTAGAGGGAAATACCACTTTCACCAAGCGGGGTCGGAGGGATTTGGCTTCCCCATGCGGAACAGCTCCACTGGACGACAGTCCACTTTTAACACGTCAAGCACCTCACCAACAGCGCTATCAAGTTGAGAGCACCGTTCATGTGAAAGTGCAGACTACTGTCCGCCTCACGAATACCGCTCAGAACTATACTACGAGCGCGCTTTTCAGCTTCATAGTCAACCGAAGCGATCTTCGATAATTTCCCGCTCAAAGCAGATCTATCTATGACTGGATCATTGGTCCTTTTCCTAATAGACTATTAGGGAATCAGGGTCAAGTTGGGTAATCTCATAATAGTGATGCCATGATATTCGTATCCTATCCATAATTAGCATGTCAAATAACCCCTGTAGACAAAGTGTGAGCGAATTTTGAAGATTCAAGATACTAGGCTACTTAAGTGAAATGGTCAAATTCCAACATGGTTAACTTTGTTTCAAAGGCGAATTAGCTATCCGTTTTTGCACTCTAGACAAAGCACTACTCCTTTTTTGTCCACCTCAGAAATCCCGCTTCAAAAGACCTCCAAACTGTGGAATTAGAAGCCAACCAAGATCTCATTTTTTCCATTTTTCGCTTTTAATGGCTGTGCTTTCACCAAATATTACTTAGAGCTAAGAAGACAAACTAGGCTCCAAACAATCCTATGGAATCTACAAGGTTTAGACTATCGATTCATCTAAATACTGTCCGCTAAAATTTTTTTTATTATAATTAATGGGGTGCGGCACACCCCCTTAAAAGCTGCGGCGGCCGCAGCTTTTAAGGGGGTGTGCCGCACCCCATTAACTATGTCATAAAAACATTTTTAGCAAACCATGTTTATATGGATCGATAGCCTAGATCTCCTAGTTTTCACAGGAATGAATTGAGCCTGATTCGTTTTCTTTGCTCTGAGTAATAGTTGGTGGAAGCACAGCCATTGAAAGCGAAAAATGGGAAAAATGAGATTTCTGTTGGCTTCTAATTCCCCAGTTTGGAGGTCTTCTGAAGCGGGATTTTTGAGATGGACAAAGAAGGAGTAGTGCTTTGTCTTGAGTGCAAAAACGGATAGCTAATTCACCTTTGAAACAATGTTAACCATGTTGGAATATGACCATTTCACTTAGGTTGCTTAGTATCTTGAATCTTCAAAATTCGCTCAAATGTCCACGGGGGTTTAACACGCTAATTATGGGTATGTTGCCCGTTATGTTTGAGGCCTTCAAGTAATGCTATCTTAGGTATATAGTTCAGGGGGTCTTATTAACCCTTTGGGACCTAGCGGTGGCAATTGCCAACACCAACTTTGAAGGACCGCAGCAACGCCGCTATAGCATATTCCTGGCACTCCCGATTACAGTAGTTCTAGATGGCCTATTGCTTTTTACTTGCGCGTCCTTTCACATTTTTGTTCGTTCTGCACCCAGTACCAGAAGCATTTGTGCACGAAGGAACGATGGATCGCGCTCGGCCCCGCAATCAGACAATTTAGTGTAAATTTTTTTTGAAGAACATTGAGTTTTTATTCATGCTACTATTGTAACTGTTTAGTATGAGGTTGTTAGAGAAATGTGTGGTAGTTGTTTGAGAGTCCACATGTTTTGGCTATTTGCCATAACCTTCAGAATGGCCGTACGCAATTGCCACCAGTGGGCTTTAGTGGAACTTTAATGGAAGGTTTTTTATTCAGAAGATGGACCGCCAAGAGCTTCGACAGGAATCTACTGGCATACCTCAACAAATCACGAGAGAAGCTGCGGCCGCATCATTGGCGAAGATGATGTTGACGAGAAGTTCGGAGAGATTGAAGAAAGCGACGAAAAAGAACACGAAGATGAGAAAAGGAAAAATCTCTGGTGTCGCGAATGAACCAAAACAAGGAAGACGGGTGTCCAATTCTTCAAATACCATGCACCTACTGCCGTTCCACCAAAACGCCTGAATCCCAGATTGATACCTCTGAGTGAAGTTAGATATGACAGCGTCGGACACTGGCCGTTACATGAGGATATAAACGAACAACGATGTAAACTAGAATCATGTAGAGGACGTTCACGAATTCGATGTGAGAAATGCAACGTTCATCTTTGCCTAACAAAACATAGAAATTGCTTCAAAACTTTCCATTGTAAGTAAGTGAGGTGTGATAAAATTCGTTCCACTAAGGCCTGTTGGTGGCAAATGCCACCATTTTGTATTTTCTTGCTGTATGGTCGAAAACTTTCCAAACTTACCTGAAGTGTTATTTATGTGTCCATGAGTAAGAATCATTGAGAAAAGGAATTTTTTTCTCAAGAAGTCAGGTCCGAAAGGGTTAAGACAGCAATCAGGGGGGGGGGGGGTCGTAACCAGCGATCGTGTGCCCACCCCTTGCTTGACCCTGCTAATAGTGCTAATTAGGTCCTCGACAGTCAAGCCCGAGAAATCCCGAGAAAGTTAATCATTTTCCCGTAAGCTCTAAAATTTATCTCGGTCGGTAGTAAACGTGTAGAAACTTAGAATTATCTCTATGGTAACAAGCACCTTTTTGAGCCCTTTAACAGATGCTTGAATAGACCAAATCTGGAAAGCGATGATATGACAGTATACTCCGTAACCGGTAGTTTATTCCTAGTAGCGCAGCATTGTCCAAATCATTCCGCACATGAAACAGCGCCACCAAAACGCACAGATGAGCTCTGCGATAACTCTGAGTTTGTTCCGAGAAAGAGAAATAGTGCACAAAAGAAGAGGTGCAGCTAAGAAGTCCTCCGTAAGGCAAGGGACATACCTCAATCGATTTCAGTCGCCACGCGATCTGGCAATTTGCCAGATGACTTCAAATTCAATGCTGGTAGACCCCAAATGCACAGCATGTATAACTTTCGTAGGTTGATAAGATGCCCCATCTCCCGTATATTTAGAAACCCCGTACGATGAGTTATGAACATTTGGAGTACTGCCAAATCGCGTGAGGTATGACCGAGGCCTAATACATCTTGCTCGTAGTTTTAGCACGCATGATAGTATCGTGGTGCGCAGTAGACAAAATTTACATATTAGGCTGTAAACTAAGTTTTGCAACTGGTTTCATAACTTCACTTTCTTTAGATATGGCGCACTCAAACTTTGGCATTATGTAGAGAGTAATGTGTGCTACAAGTGCGCACAAATTGTCTAAATTTTAAACACAAAATAGAAAAGTTTCAGGCATTTTTCAAAAACTAGTGAAATTTGAGAGTTTTTGGGGTTTCAAGCTAAAATGAAGCCTTTAGCAGCCTAGACCATGCGCAGTAACCCGGACTCGCCTACAAATGCTTGCTGGAGGTTGACTCCTCTGGACAAGTAAGAAAGAAACAAAATTCAGGGGCATGTCGAGATTTGGCGTCCTCACAAAGTCGAACGAGTCGATGCACGCAAGAGCTGTTAGGGACGACCGTCAATGACTAAAGAGTCCGAAGCTCAAATTCTGCCGAGACTTTTAGTAGGGTTTTTTGACCTGCCGAACGCGAATATATTATAATATTTATTATAATTATAATTATTATTATTATATATTTATTTATTATATCGATGCCTCTTTCCTTGTTTAGGGTAAGACCCTGTATTGTAAACCTACAGTAACCCTACAAAAAAGCTCGTATCACGCAATTTCACTATCATTTCGTGATCAGCATGTTGAATAACACCCCTATGCCAAGTTTCAGCCAAACCCGTCAAACTAGTATTTTTCCCCTCCATACCATATACCTACCGTAACCGTCACTGTGACGTCAGAATTTGGCAGAATAGCAGCTGCATTTAAGCTTACGTAATAACCTACACTATGGCAGAATTTGGATGCTCATGTTGGGAGAGAGTGAAGTTGTGAAACCAGTTGCAAAACTTAGTTTACAGCCTAATATTTTGTATTGGGTTGTTTCAAAAGTTCTATCCGATTTCGATACCTTTTTTAAACTGTTTTTGGAAGAAGAAACCATCTTTCGCAAACACGCTTATATCATTCAAAAGCTCTTTTCTTCTAGTTTTTCAGGCATATTTCGTTTTCATAGACCTTTGTTCGCTGTATGATTGCGTACTTTGAAAAGACAGCAAAACAAATGTGAAAATTTTCGTCTTTGCTCTATCGCCGTGAATTCTACAGCCAAAAAACTTCTTTTGCAACATACATAATGCTTGCTGGAGACTTGTGCTACGAAACGCTCATCGAGGAATGATTCCAGAAAAGTTTTAAACACCTACAAATTTTTAGCTCACACATAACCTGCTTTTAGATCTCTTCAAGTTGCATAAAAATCATAAACATATTGCAATCTCGGAACTTTTACTCTATATAGTAAGTTTAAAGCTGGAACAACTGCTACTAGAAGAACGAGAAGATTTCCTGGTTTGTCAACGGCGAGCAAAATCAAAAATTTCAAAAGATTGCATTTTTTGCCACCTCAGAAAGAGCAGAATGAGTGGGTCCTTTCGGATTTTTCAGCACAAAATTTTTACGAAAGAGTTTGATAAAATCCAAAGTTAGCCCCACTGCTCAGCGACTATGGGCTACCCTGTGAGCAGTGCATGTGCAACTTAGCTATATTCCAAATTAAGTTATGCTTTTGTAAGTGAAGGTTTCTAAAAGGAGATGTTCCTCGATTTTCGCCTATAAAATCTTCTCCACTGTTACTGCAATAATCTTAAAGGGTGCGCAGAATAGCCAAAGATTTGCAGATTGTAAAACAGTTTATACCATTTGCAAAGATTATTTCTGAGAAGAGTTACGGTGAATCAAAGTCAAAGTTCGAAAACGGGTAGAACTTTTGAACCCAATAAAATCTTGTCCCAAAGGCTATTCGGTGCGCTGATCACAAATATAGTAACCATTTTTCACCATGGGGTCGTATAGCCAGGCTACGGTAAGTTTACGGTAGACAGGAGAAAATCACAAAATTGGCCAAAACTAAAGCCGGTGGGGTTATTTGGGCTGATCATGGATTTGGTATGTAATCTATACTGCGGTGACAGGGTTACGGTGAGTTTACGGTAAATGGAAGAAAATCACAAAGTTGATCGAAACTTGGTAGTACTCGGGGCACTGGTCACAAATATGGTATGCATTTTTGGCTGCGGATTCACATAGCGGAGTTACGGTAGCTCGTTAGAATTGACGAACCCACAAAACTGATCGAAACTTCGACCGTTGGGGTTATTCGGGGGCGCTGATCACGGACAGTCTTCTATGCTCCGTACATTTTGCGCGACTTCGGTACGTACCGTAAGTGGGCCAGATCATAGAATAAGGGCAGTTTGCGCGGAGGGTTTAATCTCGCGTAAACCCTAATGGTCCATTCTTGCATTGCGTATACCATCCGCTCTTTCTAATGTTCAAAGCTTTCAACTGCGCAAAAGACCGGTCCGTGCGATAAAAAAAACCACATCCAACAGAAACGAAAATGAATGAGGCTTTGATACAACATGCTTTGGCTTGCTTTGTGTTAATGCAATGAGGGCGAAACAATTTTGGGTTTAAAGGATGTGCCATGGGCTAGCGGTTCAGTGACGGCATCATTACGAACCGAAAGATTCGAGTACCAACTTTGACGTCGTCTTTGCAACAAAGTGCGTAACAGTTCCTCAGACAGCAAAACTCCGAGTTTGAGAGTTGGAGCATGGAATTTTAAGAGCGAGCCCAGAGTTTTAATAAGCATAACTTTGAGTTTCAAAAACGAAACCCACTTAACTCAGAGATTTATTAAGCATGACTCTGAGTTCTAAAAACGACACTCAGGGTTATCCCTGAGTCAAAGCTGAGGTTTATATTCGACTTTCGACCAGATTACTACCAATACTGAGAATTTAGCGAATTGAAATATCTTGCAGATTTAGTGCGTGGTTGCTCTTGCCATCTCTTCAATCACACATGCAACCGAAGTTTGGTATACCAACACATCTATATCGATTATACTCCCTTCAAATACAGGGTGTTCCAAAAAATGTAAACAATGCGTGATCGTTAATAACTCTCTTGCTTTTACGTCTTTCGCCGAGCTTGAGGTATCATTCTGTAGAGCGAGGTTTAACTTAGATTCACGGTATAGCACACTTCCCTCTCCCAGCCCCCCTTGAACGGTCAGCTGTTCTCCTGCTCTGACATATACCAGAAAAAAAGGATAGGAGAGAAGAATCCGGTGGAAGAAGCCGTGGCTGGCCCGGTATGGCAGCGATTGAAGTCAAAAAGCGCCTGATCTAGAGACATCTATTTCCGTTCTCGTCAACTGCCTTTAGACTATAACGAGATATAAATGAAAGCAGCATTGCTTATGTTAGTGATAAATGGATTACCAAAATGTCATCCTCGACACTCGCTACGACTGACCAGGTGTACTCTTGGCAACAACTGTGTAAATCTATCTAGGATGCTGCTGATTTTGCGTTTCTCGGGAGCCGCTGGAACGAATCTCTAACCGAACTCGATATCTTCTTCTTCTAAGTGTGCGCTAAAGTATGTGTTAAAGTGGACGGAAGCTATAAGCGTTCGCGTTGATTACTTAACTGTCTGCAAGATTACGCGATGGTCAATGAAGAACGATCTTTACCGGCACCACTGTTCCTCTTAAAACGAGCCATCGAATGCAATCGTATTAAACGCAGCCGTCTCGAGTTTATTCGTCAACATGAAGCCAGCACTTCCACAGACGCTCAATCACTCGCTAATATTTTCTTCGCTAAACTCTACGCGACCCGGAGGACCATCCCTCCATTCCACAGCCATCGATTTATCACTCATCCTATCAGCGCCGATGAACTGAGGAAAGCAGTTTCAAAGATTGGAGGAAGCGCTGCTCCAGGAATTGATGGTATTCGTTCTAAAGCTGCGAAGTATGGTGTAGAAGTTGTTGCACTCCAACTTGCAAACACCATCAATCGAATGTTTGAAGACAATCACATTCCTGCCAACTTCGCCCATGCCTCCTTGATACTGCTTCACAAAAGCGGTGACCGTCACGATATTAACAACTATTACCGATCTCACTCTTACCCACAGTCTACAAAGCTCTGACGAGAGCACTGGCCTGCCGAGTCGAAGAAAAAATCTGCAAATATCTGCCTGTTGAGCAAGCCGGGTTTCGGCAGCGTTTCTCAACCACTGACCACCTACAAGCTATCAATCAACTCATTGAGCATTCCTTTTTCTCGACTTTTAGAAAGCGTTCGGCCGTCGAGTTTGACTCAATCTGGAGAGCTCTTGTCCATTACGGAGTTGATGCCGACACAGGTGATCTCCTGTATCCTAATCAAGCAGCTACGGCCTCGCTTAGCTCTGATGAAACCCTCCATTTAAAATACAGAGAGGAATCTGCCAAGGGGATGCTCTATCGCCGCTTGTATTCATCACGTGCCTTCAATTTGCAATTGATCCTGTTCACTGGGAAGATGAAGATGGCTATAATATCTGTGGAAAACAACAACACTACCTTGCATTTGCGGATTATGCTGTTCTTATAAGTGTTGCCCAACTCGATTACAGTCAAGGCCGTGAAAATTCTTGAAGCTTGCCAGCATATTGAGCTTCAAGTGAATGAAAGCGAAGCCAAATGGATTGGCGAGGACAGAATGCATTTGGAGAAGTTCAACAATTACACTAAAGAGCGGCACCATCGAGCGTGGAGACTCCTTTGCCTATCTCAGTCAGCTACTGCAGTGCCCATGCGACCACGATAAATTCTCTAGACGCACTGGGATGGCATGCAATGCTTTTGGCAAAATACGAAATTTCCTCCCAAAAGAAACGTAGCTGTTTATCTAAAGCGGACTACTTCAACAAAATCATCCTTCCAACACTTCTGTATGGCTGTAAAACATGGGTCATCACCAAAAAATCAATGCTAAAACTGCTCCGATGCCAGAGAGCAATGGAAAGGCTAATGCTAGGATTTCGACTGAAGGACTCCAAATCCTCAACTTAAATTCGTTCTATTACGAAGTTGAAGGATGTGGTAGCGGCGGCACGGAGAAGGAAGTGGCGGTTCGCTGGGAAAATATATAATACAAGGTGAAGAAAAATGGACAAAAATTCTCACGCGTTGGACACCATCTGCCGGAAGACGCTTTGATGATGGCAGACCAAGAACTAGATGGAAAGACGATATACGAAAGCACTGTAATGTCTTTTATCTGCTTTTTAATGGTGAGAACAAGTTATGGTAGCTCGTGAATGGAGACTAATCGAACATGCATATATGGTCACATACTGATTAACAGAAGCTCCACACAAAATCATCACGGTATTTATAACATGTAAAACCGTTGAGTATGAGTAAAAGATAATATACGATTACAGTAGGACCGAATCATCAATCAATGTAGGATTACAATGTGCACTTTGAGGAGGTTTTTAGGAATGTGAAAGAGAATTTGCTTCAAGAAGAAAAGCAGACAAACCAGAAGTTCTTGTACTGGGCTGATCGAAGTCGCTGATTCTAAATTTGTAATTTGCACTTTACTGTAATGCTTCCTTCATGAGTTAATCCAAGTTTAGTTCACGATTTGTTTTTCCAATGTTCGTCGGAAGTGTGTGAGTACAGCATCAAAGAGGCTCAAAAAGCTTGTGAAAAGTTGCTGGAAACAGCACGCCCGAAAACATTACCACGAAAGTCCAGAATTTTTTGGAATTTTTTCCAGCAAAAGGCCTATTCCATAGTAGCGCTTTATGTTGGAAGTTTATGCCGTAATCCAACAGTAATAAAGAGTGACTGATGTCTCTGTTCATACTTTGAATCTAAGTTGAATTTCGCTCTACAAAATGATACCTCAAGCTCGGCGAATGACGTGAAAGCAAGAGAGTTATTAACAATCATATAGTGTTCACATTTTTTGGGACACCCTGTAAATACATCCACAGTTGTAAAGATAATCGGCTTAATTACTTCTGGTCACTCAGTTATTCAATACTCTTAATGCTGATTTACTTCAACTAGATGACCAGTAATTTGTTTTAATTAACTAGATCCTCTAATATTTCGAATGTCCGAGCTTTCTATTCAAAAGATTCTGTGCAATCTCTTCTGTGAATAATGTTCATATGCTCATTCTCGAAAGGATGGCGTATCAGAGTTTTCAAGCCGCTTCCCTTAAGAAATGATGGCTAAGTTCTCGTTCTTTCTTCATTTTCTCTCTAATAAAGTTTACCTGAATCTTTGCTCTCGCTGCTTGCACACCTGACAATGAGACCAGTGAAGACCAGTGAATGGGCGGAGCAATGGGCATGGCTTGATCTCTGAGGTGCGAAGGTGCTAGAACCCTCCTGGGTGCGAATCATAGTTGCGATAGGGGAGTGATGGATCTTACCCCCTTCACTTTGAGGCCAAACTCCCGATGACCCCCTTCACCTGGGCTGAGATTGGTATTGTACTCTGAGAATATGATAAAAATCGTTATTAAAAGGTTTTGCAGGCTGAGTACCTCAAACAACAAGTACACTCATAAATTTGCAAAAGAAACGGTATTTATGTTTATTTATATCATTTATTTATCCTCGTAGCATTCATTTGGAGAGCAGAAAGTGAGGACAAAAAAGCAGTTGGTTCTTGGGGTAAATATAATCCCTCATATCTCGCGGCACAGAAGACCTAGAAAAAAGTCGACGGTATGTCGATTTTCCATAATCTCAACTTTCGAATGGTATAAAGCATGTTAGGGCTTTTTTGCTTACCGGCTCTAAAAATCATTTGCTCCGGTAACCGATAAAAGCCAATACATTGGTGGAGCTGGGTGGAGCAAACTAATAGTAAATATCTCCACCCCATTTTTGAAAACTGGTTAGTTTTTTCGCCCAGCAACCTATATACCATTCGAAAGCTTAGGAAAAGGGGATTCACTTAGACCGTCGACTTCTTTCTAGCCCCCCTCTACCGAGAGATACACCGCATTTTATCTAAAAACATGGTTATTTTCAACAGCAGATTTCTGCCAAATGAAGACCTAATCACTGCTTATTATCTATCTGTGTTAAAGAGCAAGTCTTCACTAACAAACATAGACCGTCGACTTTCTCGTAGCATTCATTTGGAGAGCAGAAAGTGAGGACACAAAATCAGTTAATTTTTGAAGCACATAAAATCCCTCATATCTCGCGGCACAGAAGACCTAGAAAAAAGTTGACGGTCTACGTCGATTCTCCATAATCTCAGCTTTCGAATGCTTTAAAGCATGTTAGGGCTTTTTTGCTTCCCGGCTCTAAATTTCATTTGCTCCGGTAACCCATAAAAGCCAACACATTGTATAAGTCGTCCCGAAAGTTTTTGCGCACGATTTTCAAAAAATCATAATTTCTGATTTTTCCAACCGATTTGATTGCTTTCACTTTTATGTGAAAGGGTAAGTCATGCTCTTTATAAAGACATCCCAGATGCTTAGTAATGGTCATCTGTTGCATAGATAGGAGCGATAGAAGATGGTCAAAATTTGAATTTCTGTGTAGGACCATGGAAATCGGAGACTTGCAACAAAAATCGGAGCAGTCAGTATTGTAGGCTCCTTCACCAGCTTTTTCTAACAGTGCAAAGTTTGCGCTGATTGAGGTCTCTATGAGAAGTTATGATTTTCGGGAGTATTTTGGCATTTTTCAGGGAAATCATAACTTTTCATAGAGACGCTCAATCGGCGCAAACTTTGCACTGTTAGAAAGAGCTGGTGAAAGAACCTATAATACCGACTGCTCCTATTCTTGTTGCAAATTTCCGATTTTTTATGACCCTACACAGAAAATTCAAATTTTGAGCGATTTTCTTCTATCGCTCCTATCTATGCAACGGATGACCATTACTAAGCAGCTGACATGTCATTAAAAAGGGCATGACTTACCCTTTCACATAAAAGTGAAAGCAGTCAAATCGGTTGGAAAAATCAGAAATTATGAATTTTTGAAAATCGTGCACAGAAACTTTCGGGACGACCTGATAAGAGCGAGGTGGAACAAGTTAATAGTAAAAAATGTGCTATGGATTGACATCATTATCAGCACTAACGGGAACGTGAGCGAACGCGTCTATTTAAGCGTGCTTATCGTTGTTATATGTTCATGTTTTTTTGTTAAAAATGCGCTTTTGATTGACAGTTATGCCATCATTATTAGCACACACTCAAAAAACTATGGGAGATTGGTGAATCTCCACACCTTCACACAAAAACCCGCCCATTTCTGGAATCTATACTCTGTAAACCTAGTGCTGAAGAAGGTCACTTTCGTGAGAACGCTCTAGACTCACCTTACCTAATTCGTAGAGAATGGTTGGTTTCAATGAATCAAAAACTTTAAGACATTCAGAAGAATAACATGTTATTAAAATATCCCTCAATCTTTTGGAAAGGTTGTCAGTTAGAAGAGGAAACGGCAGGCAGAATACTTTACAAAATCGCAGATGACTCGCATGTGTTCCAGTTCCACAGCGAGGCAGAAGGAGAATTTTACGCCGACGAAAATGTTGTCGACATTGATACAGAGTTGACAATTGAGCGAAACTCTCTGATTTCCTACATAAGGAATCCAAGCAGATTCTAGTTTTAAAGGCAGCGTCCAGGCAGATCTGGACCTATGGGGCTTTTACGTGGAAAGTACTTTTGGGGCTCTAACTAAGGCACTGCCCAAGCGGCAGCCCAGGTAGTGCTGTAATGGCTGAGATATTCCCCTCGAAACTGGACCCCGCGACCGTGTTTCGCATGGATACATGGCGCAAAGCGTAGATCCTGGCGCAACAATGCCATGAATCCATGCGAATACGTTCGCGAGGGCCAGTTTCGAGGGGAATATCTCAGCCATTAGAGCAGTACTTGAGCTGCCGCTTGGGCAGTGCCTTAGTTAGGGCCCCAAAAGTACTTTCCACGTAAAAGCCCCATAGGTCCAGATCTGCCTGGACGCTGCCTTTAATGAGGAAATGTCTAGGAAGTCCATTGCTGATCTTCAGGTTGCTGAAGATTTCAAGGCTGATAAATTCACAAACATGGATATGAACAAAAGGAAGATGTTAGTACAAAGCATAGCTACTGCTCTTAGATCCCGACTGGAATGGGAATCCAACTCTGTGCTTTATGCTTTTGGAAGACATTCGCCTTGTGACATTATGACCTATGATACTGAAAAAAAACAACCGCGCAGCATAGTATCTACTTTTTTCGGCTATTCCGCAGATGCTGTTAAAGAAGAAGTTTAACAGCTTTCTCATCAGCTAACAGGGTGTATGCCAGAGGAGGTGAAGCCAGAGTTCGACAAGTCCCAAAAAGTATGCACTATTTCCTTCCCGTGTTACGAAAGCATATGCGATCTGGCTCTTTTCCCATTACTTACCGCAAAAATCTGATGGACTTACTAGCAAAGCTAGTTTCCATTCTGACTAGCACGGCAGAGGTGGAGAAAGAAATTTTCTATCTACTCTGTTATCAGAACACAACGCAGAAGTCGTACAACGATGGAGCATCTGCAAATTACTCAAGGTTTGTCAACCTTCTGCTAAACATATTGTTATCTAAAAACTTCATTTAGAGGATTGGTATAAGTGGTCCAGACAGGCTGTTACCGTATGACTTTTTGAAATTTCCTAAAAGATGGTATGAAGAAACTGGTCACCTACCTGCTGACTTTCCTGATGCTATCAGAGGGCCAGGAAAAAAATCACAAAAGCGCTTAGAAGAAGAAGAAAGTTTCATATCCATTTTCGACTCAGAACGCTTTTGCACGCATTTCTACTTCTACTCCGATGACTTTTTGGAGGAAGAAGAAGATTTTTCAGGCAGCGAACTTGTTGTCTCTGACGTTAGCGATAGTGATATTGTTGATGATGATGTGCAGGAATTGAAGTTGTTCCTAACTTGTACATCTTTTGGGATAAACCTTATTGCTTTCGTTTTTTGTTGATGCAATGAAACAGGAGCACAGATCTTCATAAAGTCAATTTTCTCTATAAAATTTTAATTTCTTTTAAAATTTTTTAATTTTTTTTCAGTTTGTGCCTAAATAAGGTACAAATTAGAGCTCTTCATGCCACGCTATTTTACCTTTTCTCTCTTCCTCCCCCCCCCCCCTAAACTCACATACCTCCTTCACCCTGGAAGGTCGGGAACAGCCGAGACCCCCTTCACCTGAAGAGAACCCGGCTCCCCCTATCGACCTATGGTGCGAATGCTGGTGCGAAGTTGACAAGAGGAAAGATGCTAGAAACTCCTGCACGCTCTCCATGTGCAGGGGTCCCAAAGGTGCACAGGTCTGTGTCTGACATCAGCGAAGACTTTCAGTATGGAGCGGCTCATCGATCGCTCTTCTTTGTTGTAGAATTACGGTGGGAAAATTGAAGAACGCTTTGTTACAAGAGCGTATTTTGCCCAGTGGAACCAAACGGGGGAGGGGGGATGCAAGAATTTCAAACACCTTTTCCTGCACTATAATTGGCACTAGCATTTGCGCCTAGAGGGTTCTGGCACCTCTGCGTCTCAGAGGACAGGCTTTGCCGTCGCTCCAATTAATGACTGGCTTTAGCTAGTGCACCAATCAGTGACTCAGGAGTATAGTCTAGAAGAAAAAAAGAAAATACTGAGTCTAACAGCTCTTCACCAGGGCCCGGCACGAGTCGGTTTCTAGGGTTTCTGAAAACGAAGTCTCCACTGACTTTCGGAAGTTTTACGAAGTCCTCTTTGGCCTACCTCTTAGAAGAAGATGAAAACAAAAAAGACTTACTACTTTGAAAGAAAAGAAGTAAGATGAGAGTAAAAATCCAACTTGGAGCTGAATACTACGCATGCACAAGACTTTGGCATTAGAGGGCCATATTTAACAAAGCGAGAAGAAATGAAGGCAAAAAAACAAAAGATAAGCAATGATATGAAAATGTATGCTCTGGGATAGATTTTTGACCGGAGAATTCGTCTATGCTAAAAAGGTCCGAAACTTATGTGAAGTGACGAAAATATATGCTCCAGACGTTCTCAGATCGTCTGGTGGCCGTCTGGAGACGATCTAATTTTGGGAAAGGTATTACTTCACATAAGTTTTCAAATCTTTTCACATAATTCTTTCTCAAATAATTTTGTATGCATACAGTTCAATTTTGGTGTCATATGCTTCTGTGTGCGCTGTAAACAAGCAGTATGTTTATTTAAGCCTTAATTTCAAATCGCGCGCACTTTTCGGCATACACGACAGAGCATGTCAACTGTGTGATAACCTGTCCAAAAAGCTTGTGTACGACTAAATGGCGCTTATTCTTGGTACTCGGTTCCGACTCGTCAAAAACGATATCCCCTTTGTTGTTTGCTTCAAAAACGAAGTCCAGCCTGCTTCCAGACAATCTGTGCCGGGCCCTGCTCTTCACCCAAAAGACGGAAAGGCTGCAGGAGCTAATAGAACCCCGGCAGCAATTATACAAAAAGTCAAACTTCCTCATAAACGTCTTGTCCAAACCTTCTAATTCTAAGAAACATGTATACCTTTTTTCTTTGAGCTCCAGCACGCTAGCGAGGGTAGGAAAACTTAGGAATGTAACTACCCCGGAGCAATTTAGTGATGATGTCACTTCATCCAAGCAGGAACGGATAAAGTAACTGCTGCATCCTCGAGCGAATCATGATCGGATAATCAAATCTCCGAATTATTATTTTCACTAATTGATTTTATCCCTTGTAATTCTCCGGATTTATATTTCAGGTGGGAACTCAACTAACAAGGGAACCGTGTCGGGTCGAAGTGGCCTTTCCAGATGAGACCCATACTGCTTTGAAGAGCATTAGTCGTTGGTTCCAAATCCGCTTTCCAAATCTGCCAAGCGCCTCTGGACCCCGAGTTATGACCGTTCTTCGGAACGAAAAATGAATGCAGAATTTAGGTAAAATCGATTATTATAATCTTTCCAGTGCTCAGATAAAGCAATGGCAAGTATTAGCATATTGAATTAAAATCTATTTATTGCATAAACAGCTCTGAGATTTGACACTGGACCATTTGAGCAAATTTGTGCAATTTTGCTTCAGTTTTGCGTTCAATTTTTTGACCTGAAAAACGAGCATAACTTGGCGTCCAGAGGCGCTTGGCAGATTTGGAAAGCAGATTTTTAATCATCGATTAATGCTCTTCAAAGCAGTATGGGTCTCATCTAGAAAGGCCACTTCGACTCGACACGGTTCCCTTGTAAGCAAAGTAATTGCAACAAAAATAGACCATCTCAACATTTTTCCTAAAAGAAGTCCATTGATTTGTGAGGAGATTCTATTCGAACTAATGAAGAAAGTTGTTAATTTTCAGTCTCAGTTGTGTGATTGGGTATACATCTGAATTATCGATTGAACAGTGTTGCTACTCTTGGGACACCACCCGTATATGCTGTGATCTTCGAACTCCCGATATCCGATACTCGTCGAATTCTCCAATATTCAATGGACATCGAATGATCGCATTGGTGGCCATCGGATACTCGACTATCGAATAATTTTCGAAAGCTGAGTTTCTGGAATTTCGACTTTCGAATAATATTCGAAAAAGAGAGTTTTGGAATATTCGACTATTGAATACTACTCAAAATCACAGATTTTCGATTAATCGAACTTTCGAATCATTCGTATTCGAACGATTTATTCGAATATTCGAATAACCATGCGATTCAGTTCGAGGTGTACTGCAAAAGACGAGGACGTGAGGTAAAAGAGGGGGAGAGCGATTATATGCGGGAGGGGGGGGGGGGGATGGAGGGATAACTGTTGAGTTGGGTTCGACGACCATTAGCGCCTTTCCCAACTTGTACGGCACGGCAGTATACGAACTCACAAACATGCTCAGACTGATAGTAATGGAATATGAGGTTTAAAGTTATTGTGGAATATTATGGGATGGACCATCGCAATATTCTCATAAACTGATGAATGTCACTGAATAACAAAATCCGCTTAATTTGAATTAAATTTGATTGACGTGTAGAATTTTGTTACAAGGGAACGATCTCAACTTAAAGGCAGTGTCCCGGTAGATTTTGCACCTCCATCTTTTTGCATGTTTTAGGCCTCTTCGCCACGTAGAATCCGAATTTGAGCTTTGAACGGGCTGAAAAGGCCGATTTCGGGGCGTTTTCCTAACTCCAAAAAAGCAGCTCGGACGAGATTTTCAATGGAAAGTTGGGAGGTCCTCAGACGAAGACCCTGCCGCCTGTAATTCTTGCTTTGGATAGCATGCATCGTGGGGGAGCGCTCGTGGGATCCCGCGCCGAACAGAAAAGAAAGGCCGTCCAAGCGCGCGCCGGTTCGAGGGCCATTTTCTCGGCCCAGGGTGAACATCACCCAGCCGGACTGCACCTGGAGGTCGGTGGGCTGACCAGGAACCCCACCACATGTATATTCTCCGGGACCCGGATCTGCCGGGACACTGCCTTTGAGGTGGGCAATTGGAAGGATCTACACATCATTAGGTGTGTCTTGGTGAGCTGATTCCAAACCTTCCTTCCGTATCTGCGGTGTCGTTCTCTGGAAAAATTTACAAGCTTTCAAATGTCCAATTTTGGCAAACATTCAGCGCCACACCTTCAGGAACTAGTGTCTTCAAAAACACTTGTCTGTGTCTCCGGTAATTTTGAGCATTCCTTGTAATCCGTACACTCAATATTCTGTTAATCATACACTTCCAAGTTGAAATCTTAAGCAAATCATGCACTAGAGCTTCAGTAACTTCAAACATTTGAATGCGTTCAAAGTTTGCATTCACTAGATTCCTAATGCATGATGAGCTTCAAAATCGAACTCAACCTTGCGTTTAAACTGGCTTATATGGTAGCGGTAACTTATATGCCACATAGAATATTTGAAGATATCCTTTATGCTTTTTCCAAACGAGATCCAGCGTGATTCTACAATCGATCAATAAGTAGAGTTTATAAATAACTCATACTATTGTTTTGACTTTTAGATTACTTGTATTCTTAGATCTAAAAAAAGTTCTTCTGCTTATTCCCTTGTAAAGTGAGAGTCGATGATACGATTCGTAGAAAAAAGTTAGCGGCTTAACAACAGGCTAAATCAATAATGCTATTTAATAACATTATTAAGAGTAAGGAAGATTCCACTGTTTCAAGATACCATTGGAGTGCAGGGGTTGTTATCATAGATGGAATGAAGGCGAGTAAATGACTTCAGTGACACTCGGCCATGTTATTGAGTCTATTTCTCTTCCAGGAAGTTCAGCAAAACTTCCATTTACGAAACAAATAGCTGATCAGCCGGTTCGTTGTGTCGCTTGACTTGTACTACAAAAAATTCTAGTTTTTTCCGATACCAGCACCAAACCTTTGTCACCAAAACGTAAACCCAGTGATGATATTAAACCAAATATTTGCCTGATAGCCGACTTATGAGAGAATTTACCCTGAATTGGCAATCGAGAACGGGATGGATATCACTGGACGCGTTTTAGACGCTGATTCTTAGTCTGTTTTCTTCCTGCGAATCAACTCCCTGAAAAAAACTATGAGTGTTAGGTCTAAATTTGTTAGACTCCAAGTAATTGAAATGCAGAAAGCTCAACAAAAACACCTGAAAATGGACAAGCAATTCCATATCAAGTATACTGACTACAGGAAAAATACAGCCAATGGGTTTCCGCATACGCGTTTTGCAGCTATTCGCTAATTTGATGCCGCTCAAAGCTTGACAAATTTAGACATCGAAACGCTCATACTTCTTTCGGAGAGTAGATCCGCAGAAACGGAAAGCAAGTTTGCGTTCAGCATTTAAAGTTTGCGTCTAGTAATATACAGGGGTCTCAAAAGTATGTATACACTGTTTGATCGTTGATATCTGTCTTTCCAGAAAGTCTTTTGCCTACAATCAGGTACCATTCTGTAGAACTGGCTTTAACTTGAATTTACAGTGTAGAGCAAATCACAGAGATTTTCTTTTTACTGTAGGATTACATTAGGAGCCTCAAGAATGATATTGAGCCATTGAGTGTCTTATTTCGCCTTAGAAAGCAAACCAAACCGCCTGAAAACACTGGCATTGGGCGAACTAGAGCTAACTGAAGCTAATGAACGTTGCACTTCGCCGCAATGCTTCCTTCTGCTTCCTTCCCAAGTTATGCCAGGTAAAACCGCAACAGTTGTTTTTAAACTGTTTCTTGAATTTGCGATCACACCATTTCAAAGGAACTTTTTAAACTCGTAAAAAGCTAATAATTGAAATTAGCGCGCATGAAAACTCTAATATACCACATTTCAGATTTTTTTGGAAAACTTTTTTGAAACATGACTTTTTCATGATTCATTCATTCATTCATTTATTACATAGGATGTCCTATGCATTAAACATCAACAAACAAGTGCTACAAAACATAAAAACCATTTGTTAGTAACAACAGACTACATAAACGAAAAGAGAAGTAAAAAAGAGTTTTTTTTTCTTTTATTGCGAAAGCAAATAGTCCCTTAAAAGATAAATCCCTTAAATGATGACGCTGGAAGATAGAAGTTCCCACCGTGATTCTACACTAATGAAAAGCGATCGATAATTCGCTTTATTCTGTAATCTGAGTTAAAGCTAGCTCTGTAAGACGGTATCTAAAGGTAGGCGAACGACTCCTGGAGTGAAAGTTTTTAACGATCAAACAGTGTGTACTAACCTTGGGACATCCTGTACATTTCACCTTTAATCGGCGAATTTGGCATCCTTCTCTTTTTAGACTAAGAGTGCTATAAAATGCTTTATTCATTCATGTAAATCAATTTTATCCTACAAGTTGGACCGTCCTGAAAGCGCTCTTCACCGTTACTTCCCCCCTCACCTCCCCCCTCTCAAACCTCTCTCCCCTCCCCGCCTTCGCAGATGTTATGAGATCGATGTAACAAATGCACTGCGCACAGAAAAGCAGTAGCTGAAGCAGGTGCGTACGCTTATATAGAGAAATGGAGAAAAGAATAATTTTCACGTTTTTGTCAAAGCTGCTGCTTGCACACAGCTGAATCTACAGTATGAACTTTAGTAGTGAAACTATAAAATTTGGGCTTCTACAGGCATTGGTTTTTGAGAGGTATCAAATTTAGCGCAAAAGATCTCGGAAAAGACAACTTTTTGTTTCTGGCCTACTTGGTGTATGTATGTTTCTCGAATTCTAGTCATGAAAAAAATAATTAACTCTACAGATCGACATCGAATGTAGATGGTGTTGGCCTGTGCATGTATTAAATCCGTAGGAAATCTTTGAACGAACGTATAATTTTTTCAGCTACTTAAATCTTTATTCCATCTGCAAATTTCATTTAGAGCGAACTTCGAGCGTATATTCGATGTCTTGTAGAGCTTGCTTTGCTCTGTGCGATGGTACCGCAAAGACTAATCGAGAAACAGGAAGATTTATTGCGGGGGAAATTAAAGATGTTGAAAGCTTCTGTTTCATGCTCAAAATGACTCTGTACAGAAGACTAAAAAGATCTTCACTGTGGGGCGAATGAGGATATTGGAAAGAATTTGAAAATTTTTACTTCACCTACGCAAGGAAAAGGCGTTTCAAAATTTCATATCTCAACCAATCAAAAATACAATCATTGGCAATTGAAGACGAAAGATTCCTTGCCATTGTTTCGTACTTCCGAATGATTACAACAACAAAAAATCCGAATGGAAACTATCCATTCAAGGATAAAGTTGTTGAAGGGTTGTGATGTTCCTTTTTGCCTCCTTCCACCCTATTTCAACACTCTCAAAGTGGCTTCTAAACAAAGTCAATCATCAGTGCTGGGACGAAGGTAGAAGTCAATGTAATGACTTCTGAAGGTTAATCATATATACTATTTAATTCAACCGGCTTGGCTTCGGGGAGGCAGGGCTTAGTAACCTAATCAATGCTAGGTAATGATCAGAGAGCGAGAGAGACGCAGTTCGTCGCGGGCGCGAGCGGCAAGCCCCGCCTTCTCGAAGCGAAGCCAGTTGAATCAAAGGTTACTCCTTTGCGACAACCTTACCAAATTGGTGTTGAACACATGACAATTCGATTTCACACCATCTCAACGCGTTAACATGCGACATGCAACCTTTTATGTCGGAATGGATAAACGCAATGTCGCAAAATTTCTCATGAATAAAAACAAAACCAATGTTTATTTATTCATGTGAGAAAAATCAAAAGATATTCTACAGTTTTAAGCGCCATTCTATGCAATTTCCCCTCCTCTCTCAAAATCTATCTCTTTATTTTATTTTTTTTCGATGGCAAACAAAATCGTCGTATTTCCAGATATTACAACTTTGCACTGTTGTGACTTGCATTTCAAAACTTCAGATTTCGAAACGAAAAGTACTGATCTGCTTTATAAGACTAGTGGTATTGATATTCCAGGTTTATCCTAAGATTTGATTTGCGAAACTTGCGTGTTTCGCGCAATTCAGTGTTCTGCAAATCCAGAATTCATTATTTCTAAAATGAGTCAATTTGAAATGTAAGGCAACATGTAAGTCTTGTTTCTTATAGCTGATCTAGCTTTTTCTCATAACCTTGTTTTCTTCCTATAAAACACGACTGCCATAAAAATGCTAGCAACTGCTTAGATTCCGATTTATCTTGGGAAAAGTCATAAATCCATCTACCTCACATATGTCAGATTCTCCAATAATGATAAAGCCCTCAATTATTTATGTTGAGTCGGTGCAATAGTTTTGCCTGTTTTGCAAAAGCATCCGCAAATCACATGAAGTGAAGATAAACGAACACATCAAGCAGTACCCAAAATGTGTTCCCAATGCAAGCCTTTTGATGCGCGCTGAGTTACTTGCTGGAATTCAAAACCGTTCCACCATGCCTACCTTTTCCTAATTTTCAGAAATTCTGTTTAACACTTTTGAAGGAATTTGCTTTGACGGACAGCTCGTAGGACTGACCCTTGGCTTTTTGCAATTCTCTCACTTGTTTCGTAGAATTTGTAGAAATAAACTTTTTGAGGTGACCGATCTTTATATTCGGTCTACTCTAGCCTCGTAATGAAATGGTAAGCAGTTCAAGCACCATTTGATGCAACTTTCTCTTCTCTTTTCAGACACTTTCGAAAATTGCAAAGAATATCTCTGGATACTACGATTGTGCACCATGGTAGCCTAAAAAAATTCATTTTTTCAAGCGAAAATCGCTGATCTACTTTTGTAAAAGTGTTATTGATAAACTAGTTCTCCTTTGAGAATTTGGGAATTTTGCCGTGTTTGGCGCAATTTTGTGCTTTGCGATTTTTTCATTTTTTCGACTTTTGAAAAATTATTCAGGAAGGTAATGAAAGCCAGTTGAAGAGTTATAAAAACTGCTTTAATTTGCGAAAGGTTGCTGGATATAGAAGCTCAAATGGTTCAAACAATAGTTCCGGAGTCAAACATTGTAAAAACGAAGAGTTGCATGTTTCGCCAATCATCTCAGCACTTGTCTGAGCTGCACCAAGAACTAGCTGCCAAAAAGAGAAAGACAATTTGCTTTAGATACTCTTGAATCTGTTTATCTCAATGAACAGAATCTGTCAGTGATTCCAAAAACTAGCAATACTTTGCACGATCTAAGCTCGCTTTTTAACAGCATGCATGGTGGATGTAAAAACGGATGTTTCCTTGCTGTTTGTCACAAAACTATAAAGATGCCATTGTACGACGCATATCGAAAGCAATATATTTTGAATATTCAAATTTAAGCTATGACATATAAGAGAAGAGTGCATGACAGTGACGCTAATTTCTGATAACTGCACAGCCTGTGAAGTTAAGCTTTCTGCCATCTAAAAACATGATTCTATTATTGATTATTCTGCTGTTGTCCTTGTTCGGAAAGGGTGCAAGCTACACTAGCTACACGGGTGGAAGCTACATTAGCTACACTTGTGACGATCGCTTATGTCGTAGAGGTTGTATAAACGAGGTAAGATATCATTACATTCAGGGCCCGGCACGAGGTGGGCAAACGGGGTTTTCCAAAACGAATTCCCCTTTGATCCCAATAAATTTTACGAATACCCCCTTGAGCCCAAAAATGACGTTTTGTGCTTGTGCGACGAGATTACCGGCCACACTTCGCCTAAAAGCGCTCAAAAGCGCCCAAATTCCTCAAATTCCTCAAATTACTCCTCAGCTGGATCAAGATAGAAAACAGGAAGAAAAATAAGCAAGAAAATGATTAAGGAATGAGAAAATATCAAAGAAACGCAGTCATAGGAATGAGAGACGCCGCTCCCGCGCGTATCGATTGACTGGAGCGCGCTTTCCATCTTAAAAATCTAGGCTGCTGATGCGATTTTGGGCTCTAACAAGGTCAAGAGGAGGAGTTTCGGAACCAAAATTTCACCATGTAGTAAACTTTAGGTGTACAACAGATTTATGTAAAAATTTTGAAAAAATTATGTGAACTGAGAGTTTTGCCGACCTCAGGTGGGAATTAGGTCGGCAAATGCTGACCTAATTTGGAAATTAGTTAAGGAAACTTTTCATTCACATAAGTTTTTCATAATATTTCATACTTAGTTACTTAGTCCTACTGCGCATACACACACCGAATCCCGCGCAATTTCGTTACCTCTGCGTTGCAAACGAGCCATTTTTCCATTTCTTTGGTAGCGCAAAATTTTCAGAAAAAAGTTTGCCACAACCTTCAGTCACATAATTTTTCAATGAAACTCCTCAGTTAAGCCCTGCAAGTCCGTGTGCATGTACTTACTAAGTTTCATGCCATATCGCTCATCTGCGCGTTCCAAACGAGCCGTTTGAATTCACATCTTCATTTACCAGTTTTGCGAAATTCTCGGAAAAAAATGCTAATAACTCGTTCCGTTCACATAAGTTTTTCATAAATTTTCATACTATGTTTCCACTAGCCTCTCTCCGTTCGCATACAAAATTTGGTGCCATATCGTTACACATACATTGAGAACTAGTCATGCATGCTGTTACAAATAGCATCGCTTGGGCGACGTCGCGCGTGCGGCAATTAGCGACGGCGCGGTTTGACGCGCGCGAACTCCAGTGTTCGCCTGTTGAGGCGCATAACATATCAAGATAAGTAGCGAGCATGAACTACCAATTTTTTTCCGGGGCTCCGCCCCGGACCCCGCAAAAACGATTTCCCCTTTGCTTTTTGGCCCCAAAACGATTTCCAGCTTGTCATTTGCCGACCTCGTGCCGGGCCCTGATTACATTTGCGCATAGTATTGAAAATCAGCAAAACCAAGGCAAAATGGCATCAAAGTGTAGTACTATGAAGCAGTGAGCATTCCATTTTTGAGTGAGTGCGGCATATAGTTGACGAAAAAGGAAATTTTTTTGGCTGCTTTCCATATTGAAGAAACTCGATCTCAACACGTTTTCAAAATCTTAGAAAGCTCATGTTGCTTTGAAAATTAGCAATCATTTCTTTACTTACAATCGAGACTAAACACATGCAAATTTATCTAATGCATGTACATAGAAAATCTGCACTCTTACGCATCGGGGGTACCTATTCTTTCTCCGCAAAAAAGTGTAAGCAAAATCTCTCTATTATGCTATCTTATTTCAATCTAAGCTAGTTCCTATACTTGCTTAGTTAGATAGTTATAAGGCCCGTCTTCACGTGGCGTGCGGGCCCCGAAACAAAAGTTTTTAACGGTCCACCTCCCTCGCTTCCAACATCCACGTTTTCTTCTGTCGTAGGTGGCTGCGTCCACAAGTTTCAGATGCGAAAGTCGTATCCAGCTATTTTCTCAGCTGGTCCACCCGTCACACAAACACGTCTGCCCATTTCGTTGAGAGTATTCCACGGACTTCGTTTGCGAGGAATCCATTCCGATGTTCTAAGTGTCTGTCGTCTGTTCTTCTCATGATGTGACCGGCTCATCGGTGTTTCGCTTTCACAACGTATTCCGCCGGGTCACGAAGACGGGACATTTTTTACGTGTCCGTGCTGCGTCCGACAATATGATGTTTGTGTTGGGTCATCTTCAGAAGACTGCGCTCGAGCGCTCGTCGTGGGTGGTCCGTAGAGCTTTCGACGTGGCTAGTCTCAGCCCACGTCTCAGCTGCGTAACAGAGCGCTGGAGAACGTTGAGTCCGGTGACCGCGAAGCTTCGGGTCCGTCAGTTAGTTAGCGGCTTCCTTTGAAGGCCCGAAGGCGGCCCAGAGTGTCCTTCATGTTCTCAGATGTCCAAGTACAAGCAGGATAGCATTTCTCAATTAACCCCTTTTGAGTACTCGACTAAGCTTCAAAAATTTACTTGCTGTGGGAGTTTAGTAAAAACAAGAAACTGCAATTCAATATTACGCAGAGAATCGCGAACGTAAAAGCTGGCTTATCTCGTTAAGGGTTGGACCCAGGGTCAAGCGTGCTGATGCGATCCTGGACCCTCATTTACGACCCCTTCCCCTTGAGGGTAAACATCCGTACGATCCCCCCCCCCCCCTACCCCTCCCCCTCCCCTCCCATCCTCCCTCATCTATCCCCCTTACCTCCCCTGCCCAAACCACATTCTTCGAGGTAACCTGCATAAATGAATGTCAATCTCAAAAAACACCTGCGTGAGAACTTCAGTGAGGTTTCGGAAGCAGAATTTCTAGGCTAGTGGGTGCGCCCAGCATCTCTAGCACATATACACACCTTCAATAATGTTTGAGATTCTGCAACTTTACTCTTGAATTTTCAGGCATACCTCAGGCCAGCAAATTCGATTTCCGTATGCGACACAAATTTTTACACGGAGAACAAAATGACATTCTTAAACTACAAAAGATGTTTTCGACTAAGGAGCTCAGCTCTTACCTCTTCCACAGTTTTTCCTGCGAAAAAAACCGCCTTAGCGCCGTTCACAACGACGTCAAAAACATGCATGAGCACGGTAGTTTGAAAATTCGTAACTAAGGCCAGGAAAAGACTGAGAGGCTGCAAAGAACAGATTCTGTAGCATAGTGCCCAGACTATTCACAGAAAAAGTTTCAGCCCTTGAGGAGCAGTGAGCTCGAAAAAATTTAGATCAGGCTCTCGCAAATTTATGCGATCCTAAAAAGCAAAAACTGGGATTTTTGAGCTCAAAACTTTGTAACTAACCAGAGAAGTTATAAAACAGCCTTAAAATCTTATGATAAAAACTAGAGGGATGGCCTCGTATTACAGCAAGTTTGCAGCTAACAAGCTTCAATAGCTCCGGAGAAATTTAGATCAGGCGCAGATACGACCCCCCTTTCTTCATTTTTTGCTACCATACATAAAATCATAAGAAAATCCGCAATTCATAAAATAACACCAGATTTCGCACAGCAGTAGCAGGGCTTATCTAAAGTACGTATAAAATGTAAGGGCCGCATAGATGGCATTACAAAAAGGTTTACGAATTATTGATTGTCATCGCTGATCTACATGTGCGCTTTTGCCGAGTGTGCGAGTTTTCAGTGAGCCTTCGGAAGCAGGATGTCTACACCAATCGGTACATCCAACATCTTTATCACACATACATGCCTTTAGTAGCATTTGAGCTTCTGGAAGCGTTTATTTTTTGGATTTTAGTTATGCCAGCGGGGTTCGATCCCCTTTTGAGACAATATTTTGCTGAACTAAGTCATAATCTTTCAAAAGTGCAGCAAATGAAGCGGATTTCTACGTTTGCAAATGTTTTCAAATTATTATTCACTCATTTTTATTTGATACATTGGTACACGGCATTCCATGAATTTATTGTTAAGAACATGTAATAATTACTTGCTATTTGATTTGCTTTCAATCGTACGGTTTTTTATCCAAACTACCCCTCTTACGACCCCCCCCCCTCACCGTAGGCCTCGTTTACGACCCCCCATTGCGATAGTCGCATCACACGCTTGACCCTGGTTGGACCAGACTGCGCAGCGTACGCACGCCACGTACGCCGCGCAGTATGGCTCAACCTAAGGAGTGATTCTCAACGCTTGCAACATTGTCAGTGCTCCCAATCGTGTGACGACGATTATGATGTATGAGGATGCAGGAATTTGGTAAAAAGTCGCGGAGATCTGCGATCATAGCCATATGCCCTATCCTCTCTGGTTTTTCTCTCTGCTCGCTTACAATTCCTCGCGTTTCGCGCTGCTTTTCTACCCCAAACACGAGACCACTTGGCTCTGATACTCTTTTGTTCTGAAATTATATCTAGAACTGCATGTCATATTGTAGCTTGTGATTTCAACTTTCACGCTGACAAAGTCACAAAAACCCCCTTTTTCTTTCAAGCAAGAACTGGCGAAATCACGTTTCCAAAAATCTCTTGTTTTTCTTCAGATGAGTTCTTACCACGTCGTTTTTTTCTGCACTCGATGGACCTTGCTTTTTCCTACAATGTAGACAACGTCGCAGAGCTTACTTATTCGATCGAAGTGTAATAATTGATAAAAATCTTTAAGTAGCAATTTCGGCTATAGCTCTTCAGTGGAGTTGTTTATCGAATATTTTTTCCTCGCTTGAGGGCATCTGGCTCAGAAGAGCAGAACAAAGCTGCCGTTGGCGCCAGAAACAAAAACTTCAAGATGAGGGTTAAAATTCAAAGGAGCATCAAAAACTAGATTGGGTCTGACGGGCATTTCGATTTAGTAAAATCAAAACCTCGCGTTTTTATAAGTAAACCTTTTCTTTTAGTATAGTTATCTCTGAGCTTCATGCGAATCTGGTACAGGTATTGAAGGACAGCTTTTGACCAGTAGTTTACTGGCAACGGCAACGTTTTGATTTTCATAAAATCATCATCAGGCACTGAATTACAATATATGAATGATATATAAATTCAAATACAAACGGCGCGTGTACCTTATCTTCTTCCTACTTAGATGGGAGGTAGGGTGGAGTGGGGTTGTTGTCAAATAAGACAGTAACAGTGGCATCCTTCTTTGGTAAGTCAGTAAAGAATGGACTCCAGTTCTTTGGACAGTCAAGTAATTAGCATTGACGCATCTTTCAACTCTTCTTTACTGATTTGTGGGCTATGTCTTCATATTTTGTAAGCCTTCCTAATTTTCCTTTCTAGGGTATTTTTTAAATTCAGATGTAGAACGGTCACCCTTAAAAGGTCCGATGCTTTCAGAAACTCTTTCTCTCTCGGATAGAAAGCAAGATTGAGTAACGCCCTTCTGTGCTCATCCAATCTCAACTCCAAGGGCCTTCCGCTCTTTCCTAATCAGATGATCGCCGGCGCAGGCGGACATGCAAATTTTGGGCAAGCGGGCACCGGAAAAATAGTTTGCTGAAATCTTGCGGTCCGCTTGCAGATATGTGGAAGAATTCTGACAAAATCATAAAAGAATGCTTGAAGAACAATTGCGGCTTTTTCATAAATCAATTGCCGCAGTGGCCGCATTCTTGGGTACCTTCCGCGAGAATATGCAAAATCATTAAGGGCGCACGGTCTTTTATGAAGGACCGCACAGCTCGTAGGTACCTCTAAGACAAAGTACCCCAAACTCAGGGCCGGTAATAATCTGGTCGAAACTCCGAGCTTGAAGCTGCGCGTTAACTCAGCGTTAACTCTGAGTTTCGTTTTGAAACTTCGAGTTAACTGCGAGTTTCGTTCCTCAAACTCGGAGTTTCTCTGCTTCTTGAGGAGCCACTACAGATGTTGAGGAGTTGCCATAGGCACCATTGCAAAACACTCTGCAAGAGCCGGGATTTGAACTTCATTAGTTTGGTGCTGCCAACTACTGGACCACTAGGCTAAAGAGCCGCTCTCTTTGAAAGCAGTGTCTCACCAAAGTTATGGTCGCGCGGATCTTCACATATTCTACTACAGGACCTCTAAATAGGCCATTGCAACAAGTCCCACTCAATTTGTCCCCCTCCACGGGGATAAAAATTTGCTCAAAGTGGTACGCGGAGAGCGAGTTGGTACGCGCGGACGACTCCTTCGGTCTCCCCCCTTACGCGTTCGAACATGTCCCTCCACTTGGCATCCACCTCCCCTCTGTTGCTGCCACTGTGGCTGAGGCTGAAGTTGGAACGTACAACTCGTCCACGTTGCTTCCACGGGGCTTCCAGAAAATGGGGTTTTTGGGAACTTCGTGCGATTTCAAACCCATACAGTGCTAGACAGGGTCCGAAAGGCATGCAAAATGCAAAAATCTCGACAACTAAATTTTGGTGAGACGCTGCCTTTAAAGTTGCCGCTATGTGTAATGAAACCCCGCAATCAAGATCTCACATGTCAAGATATGTCGAGAGGAGTTAAACTTGCCTTTGAGGTGCCTGGCCATAAAGTATCCTACAGATTCTTGAAATAGTAGCAGGATGAGACATGGACATAGACCGTAATCGTAACCTGTTATCCCCTCTCCCCTTATTTCGATATGCAATCATATTTGATAAAAGTCAAAAGTCTCTACTAAAATTTATTTCGAATGATCTACCCAAAATTTGTAAGTTCAAGTCTATCCAGAATTTGAGGAAAACCGACTTCAAAGCATTAATCAAGATCTAGTGATCTTTCAAACGAATGTCATGTCATTCAAATTTCATATGACCACTGAATAATATAACAATTTTCAAACAATTTTTATTCTTGTTTACAGCACAAAAAAATTAGATTCTAAACTTTGATTCTACCGTATCTCTACTGTAACTGCGCTATACAACGCTGCAGTGAAAAATGGGCAATATGGTCGTTGTCAGCACACCGCTAACCCCACTGAATCAATCTTGAATCTATCATGTGACTTTGTTCTTGACCACCATATTCCTATCATAAACCCACTCATCCTGTTCCTGGTGAAAAATGAACATCATATTCGCAATCACCGCACCGAATAACCCTGCCAGACCAAGTTCAATCAATACCGTAATTTCATCCTGTCTACAGTAAGTCTACCGTAATCTGCTCTGTGGTCCTAGAGCGGAAAATGTTTATGTATTTGTGATCAGCATGTCAAATAAGCTCACTGTACCAAGTTCCAGTCGCTTTCGTGGTTGTGGATTAACTGCCGTATGCCTACTGTAACCTTGCCAAATGGACCTCCTGTCTGAAATGAACATCATATTCGTGATCAGCATGTCAAATAACCCCACTATACCAACTTTCGAGAAAATTTGTGATTTTCCCCAACCACCGTATCCCTTCGTAACCTTGCAATGTGGCCAAATGGAGACAAATGAACATTGTATTCGTGATCACCGCCCCGGATAATCCCCGAAAATTCTACAAAATTTTCAAAATTCTGTGTTCTACGGTGCACCACGATATCCCCTCCCTCATGCTGCTGAAGCTACTAGCAAAATGTACCCCGGAGGACTTTTCAGCTGCACCTCTTCATGTGCACACTATTTTCCTTTCTGTAACCGAACTCAGAGTTACCTCTGAAGTTCGTGGGCGCCTGAAACGCGCACCAAACACAGAGTTAACGCGCACTTGAGCTGCGCGTTTTGCCGCGTAGCTTCTTGTGTTGATCGAGTTACGGTCTGCCTCAATCGGGATGAGGCCAAACCGTCGGCGTAGATTTGCGCGTTCGCAGCGCTAGCGGTCTGCGCTGAATATGCGCGCTGTCGGAGAGAGCAAAAGGATTGGAGAGAGAGCAGAGAAGCAGGCCGTGAGCGTGTTGTTTATGCGGGTGTTAATGGTTCCTAAAAGGCGCGTGTTAACTCGGAATTAACTCTGAATCAACTCTGAGTTTAAGCTGCGCGTTTCGACTGGTTTACTACCGACCCAGGTAATTGAAGCATCGATGACACCTCTGTTGTCTAGAGTGTTACCTTTGCTCGGCGTACGCCCGAAACTGCGTAGAAAGAATCCGAGCGCCAAATGAAAGTTTGGCTCGCGCTCGCTGAAAGAGATTGTTTGATGAGTGCTTGCAGAAAATTTTTTATTGCTGCTCGCTGGCAGAACCACAAGTACCGCTCGCTGAAGGTTTGGCCACGCTCCAGAATTTTGCTGACCGCTTGCAGAAAAGCGCGAGTTTGCGGACCGCCTGCCCCGGCGACTATCTGAGTATATGCTTTTCGCCGCATTCTTGCTATTTAATCATATAGATTGTTCCTCGTAAAGAAAAGATTTTTCTGTTCTTTACAGTATTGGCGTCCACCATGTTTTCTTTTATAAATTCGTGTTTTCGTGAGCATCTCCTTCAGAGTAGGAGGTGGTGAAAATGCAAGTCTTATAGGGAGTCCCGAGCCCTTGACGATTTTGTTCAGCTTCCAAGCAACATCTTGGCAAGGCATAAGACAGTGTTAGTGCGGTTCCGTTCGAAGCTTTATAGGGTCTCCATGTTTTGCGCCATATTGGCCGTTACCAATTTTTTTTCGAGGACGGTGTTAGCGGTAGAGCCTATTTGTTTACTTGGAGATGAGCAGTTTTTTCCTTTGTAGAAAATTTCGGATCACACTGGCCTTCATGCACTGTGGATGTTACATGAATGAAGGTTTCTTGTACCAGAAATATTCGACCTCACTCTCGCTGATTTTAACCTTGGTGCTTGGGAATGGTAAAAATCCATCCTTCGCAGGTGTTTCAATAGTGAAGGAGATATCTTTGTCAACCGCATTCAATTTTTCGAACATTGTTCTAATGCTTTCTTCAGTATTACCGACGACAAAGAGATATCATCTACATACCTCTTGTACAAGATTGCCTGATGTTAACGTAGATTTTTCGATATGATCCAAGAATATTACTGCAAGTAACGGCGCGGTCCGATTTCCCATAGCCAATCCCCTTATTTGTTTGAAGATCTTTCCGTCAAAGGAGAAAACGTTGCACGATGATACTGCATACAGCATAAATCATCGATGTTGAACGAATCGTTATTCACATTTGTGTACAAGGAAATTGCGTCGTGAGTAGCATATGATGCGGACACTGGTATTTCACATCATGTTAGGGCTTCGAGAGCTCTTCTTTCAGCTGGCGTGATATTTGAGCTGTAAATGATGCTTTGTTCTGGTAACTGTGTCGAACATCAATTTTCAATTTGCATAGCTTTCTCTCCAATTCTGTATCACTTTTATTGGTTTGATTGTTCTTCTGGAAAGGGCATCAATGAAAAGATTGTTGACTGCAAATCAGTGTGCTGGGCCCTTTTGTGGTCTTTGGCTTAGTCGGTATTGGTCAACTTGCGAAAGAGCTTTATCTATGATGTATTCATACTCTTTCGGCAAAAATGCAAAGGATGGTCCCAGGTTTAAAGTAGCTGCCATATCATTATCAATCATTTCGGTGTCAATTGCTGTATGCCCGTGATTCAACTGGCTTGGCTGCTGGAAGGCGGGGCTTCGACTCAAAGCTAGACAATGATCAGAGAGCAGCCGCGCGAGAGACGCGCAGACTGCATAGCAGACGCGAGCGGCCTTGATTAAGTCACAAAGTCCCGCCTTCCAGCAGCCAAGCCGATTAAATCAAAGGTTACCTCAAAGGTGGTATTGTATCCTTTTTCAAATACGATTCATTTGCGAATGATGTTGTCTTCAAAATGGTCAACTGTTTGCTGAGCCGACTTCTTCCGACAAATCTTTTCTTGTTTATCTTCTTCTTGATGACCCCTTCCAAAACATGGTTATTCTTGAAACACTCAGAAAGAAGATTAGATTTTTCTCGTTTGCCCGTGTTGTGGATTGCCTGGTCGTGGGCGAAAACCTGCAATTTGAGATGCAGCCAAATGAAAAATTTCAACTCAGCCGCGGCTTCGCTGTAGATGGTGAAGTCATTGGACTGAGACGGCTTCGACGAAATAATGTTACTGTGTCGAACCCCCGTACCAACTGAAGTCATGGGCGATGGAATAGCTGCATCGTCGTTGTACAGTCCTTGTAGCAGTGGGCTAACGTCCTCACGCAAGCTGGGTTCACTACTTGATCGACCAGCGCTGACAGTATGGCGTTGGCTTCGATGCTGTCAAGGCTTTCTCGTAGTCGACGAAGGTTAGGACGAGAGGCAGTCGGTACTCCCGGCAGACTTCTATGACCCTAACCGTCTGGATGTGGTCCATGCAGCTGAATCCTTTGCGAAATCCAGCTTGTTCTTGGGGTTGGGCTTCATCCAGCGTCTCAGATATGCGAGCGAGGATAATCTTCGTGAAAAGCTTGAGCACACTCAACAGGCGTACTGGATGATAGTTTCAGAGACCCTCCCATTCGCCCTTCCCGAAAGGAGGGACGGTTCTTGAAATTCTTCGCTGATGAGTTATCCTTTCCTTCCCAGGGTGAGGTGTTACAGGGTGCGTCAAAAGTCTGGGAGCCCAACTTTACAGTATTGCAATTACAAAGGTACCGGCGATTTTGATTTCGATTTCATGCCACATAATGCTGCGATCATCCTCTACAAAATACACTTTATCTAGCTGAAAATGGCCGCCATATGTTTTTGTAAGATTGGAAATTACCAAACTAGTACTTTTGCCAAGCGAAAAACCAAAATTTTTAGTCTTTACATTTTTGCTGTAACTAGAAATGCTGTTATTATTCTACGACACTTCGATGCACACTATATAGAAGAGGCTTCGCGCTATTGAATCGTAGTTTTGCTTTTGCCAGGAGCTGTTCTTGCATGTACGGAAAATAAAAGTTTGCGAATGTTACCTACGTGCCAGTGGCGTACCGAGGGGGGGAGCGGGGGGGGGGCGCCCCCCCCCCCGAGAACGGGTCGCGAAATTTTTGAAAGTTACTTACATGCGTTATAAAAATGTGCAAATGACTTGTTTATTTTTGTAAACAATTAAAATAATTTTTAAATTTTTTAAAAATTCAAATTAGCCTTATAAAAAAACTTTTTTCGGGGGCGTGGCTGACGCCACGCCCCCTTTTCCATATTTTAGGGGTTGGGGGCCCCGCAGAATTGTTGAGAAGCCCCCTAAAATTTTTTCGGAGTGCGTGGCTAACGCCACGCACCTTCATTTAAAAAATTTTTTTTGCCGCCCCCCCCCCGAGCCGAAATCCTGGGTACGCCACTGCTACGTGCCAGTGGAGGTCCGTCTTCAGAACAAATTCAAAAGCTATAGAAGCGCAACAGGCATTGGGACCAAGGCTATATTTTTTGCATACGTCTTCTTAAATTAGAATCTATTGAAATTCGGCCATGGAAACACTTTTTATACTTTTTGAACGATAATTTTGTTTTTTTTTCGCGCAGTTGTAGCCAAAATTCCGATATGCGACGTACAAATGCTTCTGATTGAAAATCCAATATTTTCATTTCTAAGCAATGCAAGAAATCGTTTTGGAAGCATTTTGTGGACAAAAGCTTGCTCTATCGTGCTGCACATTTGCCAGTGTAAAAGAAGCAGTTATTGTGAAGAAGTGAGGCAAATTTCACTACGACTACATGCATGCCATGACAGGTGGACTTGCCAAGATTTTGTAGGGCTGCGTGGAAGCCAAAAGAGGCAGTTTTGCAATTCAAGAACTGAGCTGTATCTGCAATGGTTCGAAGTATGTGTGCGCCAAATTTTTCGTTTCTAGGTACTTCCCTTCTCGTTTTGTAAGAAAAAGTACTAGGCTCGCAAACTTTTGACGCACACTGTAAATGCGACGCAAGAATTTTGTAGACACCTTCTCCTCCGGCTCGCTAGTTTGGCGAAAAACGATTTGGTTCTGGTGCCGTGCACGTCCTCATGGTCTGGATCGTGGTATGCGCTTCAACAAGTAGAATCCCTGGTTACTTCTCCAGTGAAAACAGGAAGCGCATTCTCCGCAGGCTCTCCTTTTATAAGCCGCTCTTAGACGTGCGTTGGGTCCTATTCGACGGTCACACAACTTGATATGAGCTCTTCCAGCCTGTTACGTACAAACAACTTCTTTCCTTCTTGGGCATTGTGGGAAACTTTCTTTTCCAGCTTTTGACTTAATCTTATGTAGAAGACGGTAATCGGAATCACTACAGTTGGAACCGAATAACCTAGTCGCATACTTAAATAGTCGAATATCGAGAGCGTGATTTATTCGATTATTCGAATAGTCAAGTAAGTGAAATGCCTTTACTTGAATATTCATTCATTTGCGCGATTGGAAAAATGACTTATTCGAATACTATTAGAATACTATATTAGACTATTCGAGAATTTTGAAAGGCAGTTATTCAAATATTCGAATATTCAAGAGATTTCAAAAGACACTTATTCGAGTATTCGATTACTTGAGAGATTTTAAGAATAGTTGTTCGATAAATTTTCGAGCAAAAGAAAAGTACGTATCGAACATTTGGGTGTTAGAATAATTCTTTGCACGTTTCGTATGCGAGCCTTCTTGCATATTTGAATATTGCATTCGAATTTTCGAACATATGAATATTCGAATATTCGATGATATCTAATTATTCAATCACATAAATAGTTGTATGTTCGAGTTTAGTTATTCGAATATCCAACAGTTCAATTTTGAAATGTGCCCATATTCGAAAATTTGAATTTGAATAATGTGAGAATCGGAAATCGAATATCGCTTGTTCGAAAAAATTTTGAAACTCAATTACTCAATATTCCGTCCAAAAATTTTTCAAAATTTGATTATTCAATATTCTTTCATTCAATGAAAATTTTCGCTCATTACAACAATGAGTTACTGCAGAAAGATGGAACAGAGATCGAAGGTTCCCTTTTGTTGGTCAGGCTCACCGGCGATGCTTTTTCTCTATAAAGACGAAATTTCCATGGAAAAGTCTTGCGACGGAGAGAAGTCCAACGAGATGGTTGCCATTTTCGTTGCGGAGCCCATGTCCAAAATCCGCAATCCTATATTCCTCTTTCAATGCCATCCTAATCTTGGTGTTGAATTCACCTACAAAAGACTTGCAGAAGGACTTCTTGTTGCGGATGACCTCCTCCATGTCTTCATAGAAAGCATCCAATTCTAAATCGTCAGCTGCTGATGTTGGCGAGCGGCAATTGATGGTTATGGTCTTCTGACGTGTAGGTAGTGTAAGATGGCTATTAGAGGTGATAGGGTCTCATGCGAATCGACAAGATGGACGACAGATGGGAGGACGACAAAGCTAACGCCTTCAACTTTCGTGAGAACTCTCCCACCATGAATGATGAGAGTTCATCACTTGTCTCTGCACATTCTTCTTCGGCCTTCGTTTCTCGCAGAATGATGATTTGGTACTCGACATGCTCTGCTGCTTCTAGAAAAGCGTTTGTGAAGACTTTCTCGGCTTTGTAGATACAGAGCATAAGACAGTCTTCATGGCCTATCGTCCGAGCTTTCGCCAGAGCTCGACATGAGCTCGCACCAGGGAAATTTCAAAAAGAAGCTCCTTTGATCTTGAAAAATTCTTACGAATCCCCTTTGATCCTGAGCTTCGAACGTTAAAAATCCTCAAAAAAAATGAAACGTCGACTAAAACACACGTCGCACTTTTGGTGTTTTTTCGCCACAAAACGATATCCTCTTTTTTTTCGTCTCAAAAACGATATAAAGTTTGACCCGGTGCCAGCTGTGCCGAGCCCTGATCCGCGCAGATGGGTCGTTTTTGTCTAAGCCGTACATTAACGTTGAACTGTCAGGACCCAAAATTTTTTGTTGCCACGCCACGTTGAGACGGCGAACCGTAGCGGAGAACCTACAAAAAAACTACTAGTCCCTTAACTATGCTCTCTACTACTTTTGTGACTTCTTCTCTCTTTGCGCAAAATTTGTAGCCGTTTTCTGTGCTCTTCTCTATCTTAGCCCTTCCCTTTGCTGCAAAAAGGACAAACACACGTGCTTTATGCCATGCGCTCTCAAAATTCAAATGAAACTTGGTTTGCGAATGTCAAAATGATTTGTTTCATGTGATAATTTAGGGATCCGCAACTGGAAAATGCGTATTGATACCATTGCTTGGGGACTTGTGCAGATGTATGGATAAGAAGTGACCATGTATGCTTCTTCAATGCCACATTCACTTCAAATGTTTTGAAACGGTGTGAAGTGAAGTTTTAATCGTCAAGTGCAAATAACGTCAGTGCATTGTGATCACTGAAAACTACACGCAAAATCTAGAAGCACTTCGCAACATAAACGGAATACGCAGCAACTGTATTGCATCTCTCCCAAGATTGTTTCCATCTAAAGTGTACAACATTTTGAGGAAATCCTACAAACAATTGCTGACAATTTGCTTTGTGCCACAGATAGTCACTAGGGTCGAGGAAGAGGTGTGGCACATGAGGCCAAATGCCGAATCACGACCTCCCCCCCCCCCCCCGCACCCCTCACCTTTCCCACCAGGCAGTCTTCAATACTTGTATATGTTGTAGGATGGAAATTCTCAACAACATCTATTGTCAACACAACAAAGTACCATCTTAACATTGCAACGTGAAAAGTGCGGTCAATATGAGATCCTAGAATAATTTGAACATTATTATCAGCCCTCAGACCCTCATTCTGGCCTCCCGATAATGTGGTGCAATTTGTGTTACGATTCTTCATACACACCATGACGGTAAGAGAAAAAGTTACAAAAGGAGCAAAAATAATGTTCTAAACACTTGTTACAACCTCGTGATACTTAGGCTGACAATGGTCTATGCTTCTAATAATGGCATCACTCGGAAATCAAACTTACCGCTTCTTTCACTGAAAAATCAGCAACATAATTTTGAAATCGAGAATTCAACAGCTCCTTTGTCTAAAATGAGCTGCAAAAAAATAGTGGTGAAAATATTCGTTTTACCCTAATTTCACGCGTACAAGGCGCGGGGGATTTTTTTCCAAAATGACCAGCCCAAATACGTCAACGAACTTCGCAACCAAAGGACCCTATGCCTTGCTGTATATTGCTCAAGAAAATCGTACGGCATGAGGATCGCTTTCCGAATTGATTTGACGCGGCTGAGGGGATTACTCGAAAAATCGAGAAAGGTGCGACTTGTACGCGTGAAATTAGGGTAATTTGAAGAAATTCACAAAAGTTTCGCATAGCGGATCCTATTACTGTGCTTGCACAAGTTGCTTATAGGATGGGTTCCCGATCTAACTGAATCGCTGATCAAATGAATTCCACTGCCCCGTGCTCCAACAAAGGCACCATTACTGAAGTACATGATAGTTATGGAAACTCTTGAACTTCTTGAACTGAGCTAATCACTGATTCTGAACATGAGATTTGCACATCAGCATATGCTTCTTTCATAACTTATTTCAGACTTCGAGTGACAATTGTTTTTCCAATGTTCGTCAAAAATGTGAATACGCCATCAAGAAAGCTCGAAAAACTGCTCAGACAATCGATGCCGTAGCTCCGGAGGGCAGTCGAAGTCTGGCAGAGCTCCGGAGGGTCTTCTTAACAATTGAGGAGGCGGGGCGAAGGGGCGGCCCTCTTGTGACGTCATGGTGACGTCACAAGAAGGCGGATGGGACCGACTTGCAAATCTCTGCTCTAGAGGTACGCCAGATTTGGGACACCTCCGGAGCACAGTATGCAGCCAACTTGCTGTGATACGCAGCTTAACATTTTCGAAAATAAGCTGCCGTCGCTTTCAACTTACTCTCTTGACGTTCTTACGTGCTCGTTTTTCTTTTCTTTTTTTGATTTTTCGTGTTGCTCGTCGGCGCGTTGGCGTTTATGCTGTTCTAAGTTCCTCGTTTTCAGGTTTATGTTTCGGATTTTCGTGCGGATGCACTCAATCACTTTTGGTGTTCGGCTCTCGTTTTCGACTTGCTGTCGTTTTTCCGCGTTCTTTTCCGTCCTTTTTCTTTTTTGTGTTGCTCTTGGCGCTTTTGGCGTTCATTTGTTCAGTTCCATCTTTTCAGGTTTCAGTTTTAGGTTTTCGTGTGGATGCACTCAGTCATTTTAGTGTTTGGCTCTTTTCGACTTGCTGAGACCATTTACTACTGATGGAGTGGTTTTTGTGATAGATACTGGATTTTCGAAACAGAAAGTTTATAATCCGAGAATTCGTGTTGAGTCACTATTAGTATGTCCGATATTCAAAGCTAGTGCTATGCAAAGTGCTGGTCTGCTGGTTGTACTAAGCCTGGTTAGCTTTTTCTAATCGTTCTCACATTGGGAAACCTTGCATTTTAGGAAAGTGTCTGCGGTTATATACGGAGAAAGCTTATTAAGAAGAGATGCAGGAACAGGCGTACCCGGATATACTTCGGTGACCCCCTTCCAATCGTACATGTGTTTTTCTTTACTTATCGTATTCCATTTCAAAACTAGGATTGGTGGTTTTGCAGTTCAAGAAGGTGAAAATCTCGTACATTTTGATTTCATGGATATCCTCCAGCTCCAGAAACCCTTATGATAGCTCTAGAACTACTCATTTATCTTGCCGCTACAAACGATGATGCTGAACTGACAGAGTTGGTTTTTCTGATGGCGGAATTCCCTCTAGATCTGCAGATGAGTGAGGTTTTTTTTAACTTAAATGTTAGAGTCCAATCTACAATGTTTAGGGCGAAAATGCTAATCACGTCTACAGAGTTGGATTGTTACAATGAGATATTGTCGATATCTGCGATGTTATCCGGTAAGCAAGGTAGTGAATCAAAATAATGCGGATTAATTAGGGCATTGCAGTTCCTTAAGGGTTTGGCCGACCAAATGAAATGGATGAAGCGAAGGCACGATTTGCGCCCGCGATGGTGATCATCTTACGCTACTGAATGTCTACCATGCATTCAAACAAAGTAAGTTCTGTTTGTTTTGCAGATCGCCGGGAGTTTTGTTTGGTTTTTGTCCATTCAGTGACTTGTGTCTAACTGCATCGGATTCAAGATACTAGCATTTGATCAAGTTCATATTTAGATAATACAGAACAGATTTCGCAGTTGTTGCACCTTTTTGCCACAGATTCCCGCACGCTAACTACTGGGTATTCGTGCCGGGACGACATCGTGCCTGCTTCAAAAATGAACGTGACAAGCTGCGTTGAGGCTATGCTACATACAGTGACGCCAAAAAGTTGCGAACAAGCCTCCCTCCCTTTTTCATCGCTCTTTTTCAGAGGGAAAACAAGGATGAAAAAATGTAATAATCGCATGAGGTGATAGAGCTCTTCAAGATCTACAATCCACACTTTGAGCTTTTTGAGAAACATGTGTTCTAAAAATTTTAAGATTTTTTTCCTTAAAAAAATTCCGAAAATGGCTGCGTCACAATGTTGCGGAATTTATTCTTCGAACGCTAACAACCTAAAAAACCTAAAAATTTCTTTTAGGTCTTTTCCTGGGGCAAACACAGAAGTTTTCCGGACAGGTAAGCACACTATATTGTAGAGCTCATCGAGGACAACAATCGGGTAGTAGTTAATTCCAAAAAAACGCAAGCTTGAGTTTTATTTTAGCTTTTTCAAAAAACAACTTCTAATTTAGTTTATAACTTTGACAATTCTTCTATGCCGTACAGGTTTTTATTGGTGATACACTTTATTACTGCCTTACGTTTCGGTTAAACACCGTCTTCAGAGGCCTGGAAAGGAGTCAGTCACTCTGATATTACTTTCCCTGCCGCCAAAACCTCTTCACACCCGCGTATTCGATTCGTCTCGGGTGGAGATTGAGAGACTGGGCATGAAAGTCTACCCACCGAGTGTATCACCGTGGCAGCAGCGTATGCTGCTTCAGGACGTGCTCGAGTAACTTGTCGAATGAGCAGTTGGATCGCTATGAGATGGCTTAAGTAAGGGTGACAATCTCATAGTTCGCATAGCGCAAGATATGGCAATGGATCACCTGTGATAGAAAGCTTTTCATTCTTGCCGTTCATTTTTGGGTCACGGGCAAGTATGTAAAATGCTTCTAGAGCCTTTCGGGCAGCGATTTGATCTTCGAAGGCCAGAATCTTGCATTTGATGTTGTAATCGTCACCGTTGTGCTCTACATTTCTGTGTCTACCTAAGGGGGACACTATACTCTGTCGTTTTTTGCTGGCTAAATGCTCGCTTATCCTTACGCTTAGCGGCCGACCTGTTTCTCCAATATAAGTGACAGGGCAGCTCATACATTCAATTTGATAGACAACGCCACACTTCGCGCAGTCTCCTGCTCTTCCGTAGGGGCACACTACGCAGTCTCGTGTAATACAAACACTATCATACAATCTGTTGCGAACTAACTGTCTCTTGAGGTTAGCCCGCGGAATATTGATAAGTATGACGTCTTTCTCCAACTGTGCTTGTACTAGGCATTGTTTGATTGCGGCAGTGACTCGTTCGGAAATGAAAGGCAGGCACAGAGGTACCCGGTTGATACTCTGTTCACCCATCTTTTTTGGAGTTCTTCTTGAATGTTTGGGCTGCATTGTGTATCCATTTGACGCCTAATCGTAGCTGCCATTTTTAATGATTCATCTCGTTCAAACTAAAGAAGACTCATGCCGACGATATTTGAGTAATAATATGTGGTTGAGGATCGAAAGCGCGTCATAACAGATATGCGACTCCTTGCGGTCTGAAAACAAAGCTCGACTTCGCGAAAAATTCGAAAAACTCTCGGGCGAAGGTAAGCGGAGTCTTTTGGGTGCCGATAGAAATCCACCAGTAGTTCACACTCTTGATACTATGACTGCTCGATCGAATGAGAACGCAAGTACGGCAAGAGTCACGGTGCTAGGTAAAGCTCAAATCTCACTTAATGCTGTTGAATTTTTGAGTCTAGGACCTTCGTTTGCACCTACCCAGAATATAACAGCGAAAACTTATCGCAGCGTGTTAGGATCACTGCAACGATTAAGAGACCAGCTTCGGATGAAGTTAAGACATGATGACCAACCACAAACAATCGATGCTCTAAGTAGAAGAACACTACCACCAATACCATTCCCATCTTCTTTCTACAAGGAGCCTGAGCCTTACGCTGTAGCCGACACAAAGTTCCGAATACTTTCTATGGGTATTTTGAACATTCTCAACGAAAATAAAAACATAAGAAGATCTAACTTAACGCATGCGCAGCAGCAAGGCTTTAGGGAGATAAGAGAACTGACCAGTAATGGCACTATCCGCCTTTCGGTCAGTGACAAAGGTGGAGAGTTTGTAGTCATGTCACAAGACCTTGACCGCGAGATAGTTAAAGAACATCTGTCAGATAGAACTATATATCAACCATCATGTGAGAAAGATTTTATATCACAAAGCAAGAAGCTAAATCACATCTGGACATTGATAGGTAGAGAAGCTGGCCTTCACGAGAAATTCCTTACTAGACTCAAGCTAGAAACCCCAACATGCCCTGTCTTTTATGGCTTAATTAAAACGCACAAACTCTCTTTGCTCGATTTGCAATCTGTGTCTGCAAAAACCTATAAGATACGACCCACTGTCAGTTGCACCAATGGGCCAACGGATCGAATATCTTGGTTCCTTGTCAAAATCGTCAGCCAACTTTTGAATAGAATACCGGCCCACCTGAGCAGCACAAGTCATTTTCTAGAGTTACTACGCCAAACGAAGTTTAATGAGAATTGCGCGTATGAGACGTTCGATGTTAACTCTTTGTATATCCATTGGAAGCTCCTTGCAAGCACTATCTGAAATGCTGGACTCACATGGCACAACCATGATGATGTACGGCCTCAGCAAGACGCGCATCTTAACGCTCATCAAAGAATGCTTGAGCTGCAATATTTTCAGGTGGTGTGGAAAATACGCGCAGATTAGAGGGCTGGCAATGGGCCAAAGATTAGCACCCGTGTTAGCAATCTGCTACATGAGCAAGATAGAACAACCTGTGCTATTCAGAAGCCCGCTTATGTACTGCAGGTATATTGACGATTGCTGTATTGTATCATCCACTCAGTCCGAAATGGACGAGTGCTTCAATATACTAAATCAGCAATCGCAGTACATAAGCCTGACAAGGGAAAAACCGCGAAACGGGTGTCTCCCTTTCTTGAATACGAAATTGATGATGAATAAAGGCTCAGTTAGCATCAAATGGTATCGCAAAGAGAGTAAGAAAAACATAATTTTGCACGCAAAGTCCGCACATCCGATGGCCGTCAAACATATTATTACTCAAATATCGTCGGCATGAGTCTTCTTTAGTTTGAACGAGATGAATCATTAAAAATGGCAGCTACGATTATGGCGTCAAATGGATACACAATGCAGCCCAAACATTCAAGAAGAACTCCAAAAAAGATGGGTGAACAGAGTATCAACCGGGTACCTCTGTGCCTGCCTTTCATTTCCGAACGAGTCACTGCCGCAATCAAACAATGCCTAGTACAAGCACAGTTGGAGAAAGACGTCATACTTATCAATATTCCGCGGGCTAACCTCAAGAGACAGTTAGTTCGCAACAGATTGTATGATAGTGCTTGTATTACACGAGACTGCGTAGTGTGCCCCTACGGAAGAGCAGGAGACTGCGCGAAGTGTGGCGTTGTCTATCAAATTGAATGTATGAGCTGCTCTGCCACTTATATTGGAGAAACAGGTCGGCCCTAAGAGTAAGGATAAGCGAGCATCTAGCCAGCAAAAAACGACAGAGTATAGTGTCCCCTTTAGGTAGACACAGAAATGTAGAGCACAACGGTGACGATTACAACATCAAATGCAAGATTCTGGCCTTCGAAGATCAAATCGCTGCCCGAAATTTTACATACTTGCACGTGACCCAAAAATGAACGGCAAGAATGAAAAGCTTTCTATCACAAGTGATCTATTGCCATATCTTGCGCTATGCGAACTATGAGATTGTCACCCTTACTTAAGCCATCTCATAGCGATCCAACTGCTCATTCGACAAGTTACTCGAGCACGTCCTGAAGCAGCATACGCTGCTGCCACGGTGATACACTCGGTGGGTAGACTTTCATGCCCAGTCTCTCAATCTCCACCCGAGACGAATCGAATACGCGGGTGTGAAGAGGTTTTGGCAGCAGGGAAAGTAATATCAGAGTGACTGACTCCTTTCCAGGCCTCTGAAGACGGTGTTTAACCGAAACGTAAGGCAGTAATAAAGTGTATCACCAATAAAAACCTGTACGGCATAGAAGAATTGTCAAAGTTATAAACTAAATGCCCAGGTTACAAGAAAAGAGGACTTATAGTTTAACTTCTAATTTCCTTTATCAAGCCAAATTTCTTTACAAGAAAACCTGTTCAAGGCATCCCAATAAAGCCGTCTGGATAAAATAGATGCTCTTTGCCATCCTCTATACACCGGACGTGTGCTGACGAGTTTCTTTGCTGAAAATGGCCCTTGGCAGTGCTTGCACATGACCCCACCTGCACCTCACCACTGACTTGTACCGCTTCGCTGGCTTGTAACTCGGCCTGCAGTCAATATTTGAGCCTGCAATTAGGCTCGTTCGAAAGAACGAGACCTCCTCTACACGATGGTATGCAAATAAGTTCAGTTTGAGCAGCCGCAGAGATTTGGCGGATGGGATGGTAGAGGGCAGCTTCAGTTGTAGTCTAAGCACTTTTCAGCTAAAGATGGAGAGAGCTCTCCTTTCGCTACCAAATTCATCCTGGAAGTTCAAAACAGTCAATTTTCTTGCATAGATCCACTTCGGAGCTCTAAGACTGTTCTGGTGTTCATAAGAGCTTTCACTCCAATCACCTCTAAGGCTGCACTTTTTCACCCCATCCGCCAAATCTCTGAAATTTCCCAAACTTGACTCATTTGCATATCGTCGTGTCCAGGAAGTCACGCTCTTTCGAATGAGTCTATTTGCATACTCTTATAAAGCCTGCAAAACGGTACAAGTCAGTGGTGAGGTGCAGGTGAGGTCATGTGCAAGCACTGCCAAGGGCCATTTTCAGCAAGGAAACTCATCAGCACACGTCCGATGCATAGAGGATGGCAAAAAGCATTTATTTTATCCATACGGCTTTGTTGAGATGTCTTGGACAGGTTTCCGTGCGAAGAAATTTGGCTTGATAAGGGAAATTAGAAGTTGCTTTTGAAAAAACTAAAATAAAACTCAAGCTTGCGTTTTCTGGGGAAGCAACCATAACCAGTGTGTAGTTCCTGACGAGCTCTGTAGAGTAGTATGCTTACCCGTCCAGGTAACCTGTGTTTCGGCTTTAAATAGGACTCAAAAGAGAATTTTTGCGTTCAAAGAATTAATGTCCGCGACATTGTGACGCGGCCACTTTCGGACTTTTTTTAGAAAAAGATTCTTAAAATTTTTAGAACACATGTTTCTCAAAAAGCTCAAAGTGTGGATTGTAGATCTTGAAGAGCTCTATCACCTCATGCAATTATTACATTTTTTCATCCTTGTTTTCCCTTTGAAAAAGAGCAATGAAAAAGGGAGAGGGTTTGTTCGCAACTTTTTGGCGGTCACTGTATGTATGCTGAGGCAGTGCCAAAGCCGTCTGATTATGTGGTTATAAGCTCTATGCGCTCTATTCTTTTGCAATACTTGCTTGCGCAAAACGTTTTGGGCAAAGTAATCCAAGGAAAATTGCTTGATGTGCAGTTTAGCCTACACCATCGTTAGAACCCATGCCGTGTTGTCCAAGTCTTCTTGTTTACACATATTACAAATAGTGACTTTCGCTTTGCTACGAAAGCATACACTTCCTGAAGCTGTCAGGTTGGACTGTACCTTGATATGAGCTCAGTGTCAATGCATGAACAAACCTCAGCAGCTTATAGTGCAGTGTTCACACTATCTTGATTTCTCAAAGCTACCCACAGTATAGTGAGATACAAGTTCATGCCATTACTCTTCCGTGGTTAAGGTAATGGGTAAACTATACTAATCTCTCTAGTAAAATAAAGCTTTTAACACCTATCAAGGTGATTTTATGCAACCAGCACCAGTTTTCGGAAGATGCTATCCATAATAAAGCTACTTTTTTCTCCGGGAAGTTCACCCATTCGAACGAGTATCGAAACGCTTGACTGATCTGTCTCACATTTGATGGGAAGACAAGGGTGAAAGTGTTCTCTAGCAGTTAGCTGAGCTTCTGGTAGTTACGAGGAAACGCAAAGTGTGGTCGGAGTGCGTATTTTACTTTCTCCAAATACTTGATGTTAGACCCAGTGCTTTGTCGAGTGAACCACAGGGTCACCCTTGGCAACAATTACTCATACGCAGTTTTCTCGCGAACGAGGCGATGAGGCGGCTTCGACGGTGAGTTAAACGTGGTCTGGCACGAATGCCGTGTGGGGAGCGTGCAATACTGTGGCAAAAGGTGCAACACTGCGAAATCTGTTCTGTTTAGATAATGAAGATGTGCAATGGTGCTACGACATATCTTTGGTTTGCAATTTGCAGTAGATTGTTTGCAGTCAATTTGAAATAAATGCCTTGTCTCTTCAATCTTCTATCTTCTATCTACAAACGCTAGGGGTGAGAGGAACGGGGTAGAGAACGGGGTTGAGGGTCGCTTTGGATCCTTACCCTGGGGTGGAGAAATCCTACTCGGCAACCGCATGCCACACCGTTTGCTCAACCCTGGTCTAGAGCTAATTTGGGTGGAGTTTAGAGACATAATTGGGGTTTGGAGCTCAATTAGGGCTAGTTACAGTATGCCGCTGCAGACTTACGGAGCACAAAATGAGAGGGCTCCGGAGCACAAATTGGAGGGCTCCGGAGCACGAGTTGCAGTGGCAGTGTCGCTGGGCAGAGCCCGCGACACTGCCACTTCCGCTCCGGAGGTATCCCATCGACTGTCTGAGTGTTGAAAAGTTATTTATTAAAATCGGCATGCCTAGAAACCTTGCTACACAAATTTTCAGAGTTTTTGAAATCATTTGATCAAAAGGCTTATTGCACAGTGACGCTGTATGCTGAAAGTTCGTACCGTAATCCTACAGTAATGAAGAATGATTGTTGTTTCTCTCCAGTTCCATACTGTAAATCTAAGTTGGTCCTCGCTTTACAAAATGGTACCTCAAGCTCGGCATAAGACATGAAAGCAAGGGAGTTATTAGCGATCAAACAGTGTGCACATCTTTTTGGGACATTCTGCATATTATTGTCAGTGCCGTGCGGAGCTGGGTTTGCCAGCTAGTCATTTATATAGGAAAAAATGAAACCAGGGCCCCACAAATAATCTCCTAGTTTTTTTTTTTACAAAGTCCATTTTTGACTTCCAATAATTTCATTAGAAATAATGACGTTTCGGCAAGTGCTGGAGAAATGAGTAGTTAGCTTCTTACGATATTGGTCGGAACAAGTGTGAGTAGAATAATCAAACCTACTTAGAGTGCTCCAGGGAAGAGAGAGGGGGGGAGGGAGAAAGAGAACATAAAGACGAAAGATGACATCGCAAATGAGAACAAGGTAAGCAGCGCAGTGGACGTGGATTGAGCGCAACATTTGCCTTAGCAAGTTTTTGTTCACTAAAAGGAGGAGGCAGCAAAAATTGATTTACTAGATGGAAGGGGAAGTAGCCCATGTAAAAAATCCAAAACTTATGCGAACTTCAGGTAAGTTTCAGATAAGATCAAGAACGCCCAGTCGTCCTGGTGGCGTCTTGGAAACTACAAATTCAGAAAAAGGGACCGCGTCACATGAGCTTTTGAGATTTTTTGCACAGCTAATAAAAGAGTAATTCATATATACCAAATTTTGTATTAAATTGCCTTTTTGAAGGAACACGGTGGCGCATGTCAGTCGTGTCAAGTTGTTTCTGAAATGTGTGTTTGTGTGAATGGTAGCTTATACGCACGCATAGAACATTTCAAGATACCTTCTTTGTTTTTCCCCCCAAAAAACGAAATCCAGCGTGCTCCCACAATCGATTAATAAGTAGAATTTATAAATAATTCGTACTTTTGTTTTGATTCTCAAATTACTTGTATTTTTAGAACCAAAATAAAAGTTGTTCTGCTTATTCCCTTGTAAAGTGAAGTCGATTGATGCGAGTCGTAGAAAAACGTTAGGAGCATAATACAGGCTAAATCCAATAATGCTATTTAATAGAATTAATGAAAGTCAGGAGGATTCCACTGTTTTAAAGTACCACAAGAGTGCATGAGTTATTGTCATAGATGCAATAAAAGCGAGCAAATGACTTCATTGACACTCGGCCATGTTGTTGGGTCTAGTGCTCTTCCAGGTAGGTACGACAAAAGTTTGATTTATGAAAAAATAGCTATAGGCTGCTGCATGCCGAAGGCGCAATATCTTTGGGCGCGAACGCGACTTTATTAGCCGCAGAGCGCATGAGGCGCACTTACAACGGTGAGAATACGTGCGCGCAGCCGCCGCTGCCGCTTCGCCGCTCAACTAATACTGCTTCTGCGCCTTCGTCATGCAGGAAGCTCTAGTAAGCCAGTCCGTTGTGTCGCTTGGTCTTATACTACAGGAAATTCTAATTTTTTCCGACACCAGTACCAAACCTTTATCACCAAACGTAAACCCAGTGATGATATTACAATCAAATATTTGCCTGATAGCCGACTTATGAGAGAAGGTACCCTGAATTGGCGATCCGGGATGGATATCACTGGACGCTCGTTGAACGCTGATTCTTAGTCTGTTTTTCCTGCGCAACAATTCTTTAAAAGGAAACTATGAGCGTTTGATCCAAATTTGTCAAGCTTCAAATGATTAAAAAAGCCGAAAGCTCTACGAAAATACCTGAAAGTGGGTAAGCAATTAGTGTCAAGTATACTGACTACAAAGGGGAAACATAGCCAGTGGGATTCCGTAAACATGTTTTCAGTGCAGCTATTCGCTACTTTTATACCACTCAAAGTTGACAAACTTGGACATTGATATGCTCATTAGTTTTTTACGGAGGGTAGATCCGCAAAAACGCAAAGTAGGCTTGCGATCAGCGTTCAAAGTTCGCGTCTGGTAATATTATACATATTTTAACTTCAATTGGCAATTTTGCTATCCTTTCCTTGTTAGACCAAGAGTGCTACAAAATGTTTTATTTATACATGTATACATGTGCATGTAAATCTTCTACAGGTTGGACCCTCCTAAAAGCACTTTCTATCGCTATTTCCCTCTTCCCCTCCCCGCCCCCCCCCCCCCATCTTTTCCCTCTCCTCCCCACCTTCGCAAATATTAGGAAATCGATATATCAAATGCACGCCCACATTGGAATACTTTTTAGGTTAGCACATAAACAATGCAACTTTTTATACATATATCTTTTGTCTTTTTGAACGTGGAGCACCATTTTTTGCTGTTACACAGATTATGATGTAAGCTACATCTGCAGCCATTTTTGGCGAATTCTGCTATTGCATGTAATATTTACGGTAACTTTACGTTAAGGGGGAGATATTAGGCTGTCCCAAAACTCCTGTCGTTTCATTTTTGAAAATTTGTAATTTTGCACTATCTCAACGGATTTGCATCCTTGTAATTACATTCGAAAGAGTAAGTCTTTCTCTTTCGAATACTTTCCTTTCTGCTTTCTAATACACATTGGCTCCAGAGATAAAAGTGGAAAAAGGAGAGCTTGAAAACCTTGGTCATTTTAATTTAAGTCACCTGAAGGCTGAAACGCTGCGGAAAAATCTGAAAACGTAAGTGCACAGGTTTTTTACCTACTCTTTGTGGCAGTGAAAAGTTTGTGCTGTTTGGACGTCTCTGTGAAAAATTACGAATTTCGACTTTACTACAGAAAATCCCAAAATTAATTAATTCGTCATTTTTCTCGAAAATCATAACTATTTACAGAAACATCCAAACAGCACAAACTCTTCACAATTGTAAAGAGTAGGCCACAAAACCTATGTACTTACGTTTTCAAAATTTCCGCAGCGGTACAGGTTTTTGGCGACCTAACTCAAAATGACCAAAGTTTAAATGGTCTTCTTTTCCCATTTTTATCTCTGCAGTCAGTAAGTATTAGAAACCAGAAAGGAGAGTATTCGAAAGCAAAAGACTTACGCTTTCAAAATATAATTACAAGGATGCAAGTCCGTTGAGATAGCGCAAAGTTACAAATCTTCAAAAATGAAACGACAGAATTTTCGAGGCAACTTAATTGAAATGGCCTCTGATTCTGCTAATAACTACGATATGTGTTCAGCATGTCGAGTTACCCCATTGTCCAAAGTTTTGGCAAATTTTGAGGTTTCGCAGCTTATTGTTAGTTACTAACGCGAACCCTTCCATGATTTAGCTTGTTCAACTTCTCCAGGGCGAGAAATCTTAGGCTGCTTTGAATATTCGTTTCCTTTTTCTCATGTATGACAAGTCAACCTTCGGCAACATACTGCTCTTAATTCATCTGAATGAGTTCCATCTAAGCGAAGCGCGAAACTAATGTGCCAACCTAATTCTAACAGTTTTTAGAGATCGTTCTAAACTTTTGATTGGCTTTTTGCTAATCAAGCATTGCGGGTTTTTCTGTGCCCTATAAGAATAGGGACAAAATCTATACGCTGAGAACTCTGAATGTAGATATCAGAGCGTGCTGCTGTTTTTAGGTCCTAACACTAAATGTGCTAGCTGCTAAGAGACCGACGTCAAGTAATCGGAGGCTCAGACCGAGGCGTAGGATTATGGCTATGAAATTTACTTCCAGTCATTTCAGCTGTTGTATAAGTGATTTACAGCAAAAACGACGACCACCACGACTACCACGACCACTCCGGCCCCTACAACGACCGTGCCATATTGCAAACCGGAAAAGAAGCGACTCTGCGCTAAAGGCGAAGGTTTCATGAGCAAAGGTTTCAGACAAGTAGCCCTCTTTCTTCACAGAGAGCTCAGGTAATCTATTCTCTGCGTAGTTCCGTCCAAAAAATGAAAGAGTTTGCAGAAGTGACCTCGGCATTAACGACAAAATTTTTCCTGAAGAAACTCTTGAGAGTTTGCGTGTGGTAAGATGCTTAGTTCAAATTTCCACGGAGTTTGATTCTTTTTGTAGAATTACGACTGCGATTTGGAACGGAAAGCCTATACGAGGGTGAAAAAATGTAGCAGATCCCTGTACAGCACCAAGGCACATAACTATGCTGTTATTAGAAATCATCTGGGTCAAGAGAAAATTACTGCATTTTTGACGGTCAGTGTAAATGACAAAATCAGTAGTCTATTGGACTTGGTATGATCAAAAAGTTAGACTTTAGGCTTTCTCGTGGTGGCGAAATGGCAAACAAAAGATGGATGACTCTAAAAACATCTGGGAGCCGCATAGTGAATACGATAAGGTAGTTGACTTATGTATCGTAAGTCTCAACAGCTATAACTAATATCCCAGGCTGATTCCAAAGGCTATGTTCCCCAACCGCTCATATTTATAGGCAGCGTCCAGGCAAATCTGGACATATGAGGCTCTTACGTAGATCGTAATTTTGGGGCCCTAACTAAGCCACTGCCCAAGCAGTAGCTTATCTAGCGCTCTAACGGCTAGGATATTCGCCTCGAAACTGGACCCCGGGGGTAGGGGAACGAAAGCCGCCAGTTTGAGCCGCCTTTCGCGGCCAAGTGGTCCTTTCGCAGTGTTGTTACATGTCGTTCCAGGACCAGCAGTCCGCGGAGGCGGTTCAAACTGGCGGCTTTCGTTCCCCTACCCGGACCCCGGGATCGTATTGCGCATGGATTCATGCGCAACCCATGGGTCCTCGCACGAAATTGATGGGTTGCGCCATGTATTCATGCGGAATATGATCCCGGGGTTCAGTTTCGAGGTGATTACCTCAGCCGTTAGTGCACTACCTGAGCAGTGGCGGTTGGGCAGTGGCTTGATTAGAGCCCCAAAATTATTATCCACGTGAAAGCCCCGTAGTCTAAGTTGTTTGCCTGGACGCTGCCTCTGAGGATCGAATCACTCATCAATGAGTAGCACCTATCCTCCTGCGGCATCCTCTTTCAATTCTATATACTCCTTATGCAGCTTAAAGGCAATGGATCGGCAAAATCCAACAAGTCAGGATTTTAACGAACCAGACTCCTTACTGCCCAAGTATGAAAACAGTGCAATCCCGGTTGCACAGCATGCCTTCCTTGCCGAGAAAATTGCTCTCAAATTTACACGCGCAGGCCATTCTTACACGCATCCGGATGAGTGGCAATTTCCTTCTCACCATTGGAGGCTGCCCGCAATGCTATAACTATTGGGTCCTGCGACGATTCGGCGTCATCAGCCTTGCTACACTCGTGCAATTCCAAAGGGAAGAGCATTAAAAAACGGGCATTGTCGCCGTTTTCAAGCTTTCAAAGTGGGTTTTTGGTATCAGCGTATTGAATAACCCTAGGTAAGCGCAAATTTGACTAGGATGAGATTTGCCGAGCACTGCCTTTGAATGTGCACGGGTCAGCTTCACCCTACTCACTAAATAAGTTGCCCCCGACTGTAATAGAGGTTACTTGCCTCCCCCCCCCTTGTTCAAAGAGTTCTGCTAAATGAATATTCAATCCCACTATCTTCAAAAGGGACACATGGTTACGGCCGGAGTTATGGAACTGAAGCCGTATCTATCCATTCGAGGTTTTGCAATGCGCTTGCAATACCATAACGCTCGGCCGTAACAGATGTCCATAAAGCTTACACTTCCAAACATTATGAGGATAAGTAGAGAAATTGAGCTTGCCTTGCTCCTTCTAAACCAGCATATAACTTTGATATATAAAAAAAGTTTTCAATGTAGTTGGAAGTTTTTGGGTAACGTACCCAACATATACGCAAGTGTTATTAATAAAACGCACTACATATATCACATCATATGAATCTACTGAACTCTATTTCAACACTTTCTCTTTCAGTTGTTATGGCAAGGCAAGGTTGAAGTTGGATGTGCAGCGATGCTATGTGGTAAGAAAGGACCGAAATTCATTGTTGTGAACTGTGAATACGACCTAGAGTACGTTACAATTTTTGCTTGTTACTTTTCAAATGATTATGCATGTTCTTTAGGGACACGAGGGATTTGATTGGATTTGGCTAACTTTTCTTGAGGTTAAGGAAAGAGAAATACCTATTCAGGATGCCAATTTCTTTACATCGGACTCTTCCCATAAATTGTTTTCCTGATTCTTTAGGTTTAGATAGTGATACATGATTACTTTGTAGTAGAGCTGTTTTTCTTTTCGTTTTTAATGCGACCAACAGAAAAAATTATACAATTCAGCGTTCATTTCTTCATAGGGTCAAGAAGTTAGGGTAGGGGAACGAACTTCGCCAGTTTGAACCGCCTCCGCGAACTACTGGTCCTGCAACGACGTGCAACAATATGGCCCGTAGTAAACCCTCATTCATCTCAGCTGACTTGAGATTAGTCATTCAGAAGAACTTCCTTGGGTGAACCTAATCCCGCCCACCTTTCCGTGCTTTAAGATAGTCACTTCACCAGTCAGAAGACTGTCCGGTCAAGTGTCACAGTCAGTTCACCAGAATGCCGCTTATGCGAGGTTGAATTTTAGAGTGACCCGAGAGAGATAGTGTGCATAAGAGGAGAATCAGAAAAAAAATTTCCCGTAAGTTGCTCATGAGTAACTTACGGGAAAATTCAGTCGACGTATTCTTGCGGTGCAAAACTCCCAAAACTGCACGATTCCGGAGACCTAAATGGGGGGGGATCGATGATGATGAACAGCTGATTGCGGCGAGGAAATCAAGAAAACCGGGTTTTTTCCTTTTTTTTCATTTGCTTGAGTTTCTTTGAAAAACCGCCTAAAACAAGAATTCCTTGTTTTGTTACACTCAATTTATGTCCCAATATCTTCGTTTTCCATGAAATTTTCATTAAAAAGTGTAGTTTTCTTTTATCCATCCATTTGTTGAGCGAATTCCTTGCTAGCGGTGATCATCGATTTTTTCGAAAGGTGGCCGCTATCAAGGATCGCTCGGCGATGGCGCAAAAATCTGCCGTTAGCCAGACCCGAACCAAACAGTACCTTTTGCGATGGATCCCGTCCACTTAGCCGTTCGACCAAACTGCACAAGGAGCTACGTTTTTAGGAACTCCCAAGACTTACGTCTAGAAAGTGATCCGCGTCCTGATCAATAGCTCACTGGATGCCGGGCTGAGTCGTTCTACGTTCAACGCAGGCCCGCCTCCAGCCGAGTTGGGCTGAACAGGGGTTCACTACAGGCCTATAGCAAAAGGACCAGTTGCCAGCGAAGGCGGGATCAAACCGGCGGAGTTCGCCTCCCTACCCAAGAAGTTATAGTTAGTTATAAGTAGCTAGATAGAAAACTATCTCTCAAGTGAATAAATGGTGAGGACTCATGTTTAGTTAGCAGAAAAGAAAAAAGACTAAGCACATTAAGCGCAACGTCTTCAGAGACGGTGTTAATTGAAATTGACTCGAGCAAAAAAAATCATATAGTCTCAAAGCCTACAACTGAATGGACCTTTGGCCCTATCAATCAACATGTACTTCTCAAAACCTCTGATTCAATATTTCGATATATAGAGACCACATACAATCATGGAAGGAAAACTCTGATAAGCTGCTTGCATGAAACCAATTATTCATAACCAGTGCGTCACCTTTGCTTCGTAGAGGTTAGCACTGGTTCTACTATCCGTATGCCTTCATCGTGATCGTAACAATGACTTCAAAACTCAATGCCCGATGCCGATCACACGAATAAATTGTGAACCGTTCATTTTCAAAGCCTTTCCATGTAAGATCGCTAATTTTGGGAGAAAAAATTCTTCCGCATAAGAACACATGCGATTTTGAATGGGTTACTGAAATTATTTTGCTTTATAGTTGCCATAAGACTATCATTTTGCGCTACATCCTACATCTTTATTCAAAAAAATCCTTTCGATTTTTGAAGTAAAAACTTCGCGAAAGACAATTTGCACAGTCACACCTTTTTGGCGCTAATTCTGTGCAATAATGTACTTTTGGTTATTTTTTGGGCTAGAGTCAATGTTTTTCGGATTCACTTGTTGAGCAAATCCATGACTTCGCGCCATTAGCGACCCATTTTGGCGGGCCAAAAGTTGCGTGGACCCGTTCACGAAAGATATTCAGTGGTTCCACTTACTGGATCGGCTTTGCTTTTGCACAGTTTACCTACACGCATTATAGACGCATTATAGATTAATGACTCTTGTTTTGGCCAAATGAGGAAGATAATATCACACGCAAATCGCAAAAATTCTCGAAAAGAGGTGAGTTAGGATTCAACTATGATTCGAATTTCCAGATTCGAACAAAAAGTAACAGGAATACTGAAAAGAGCGTCGGACTTTGTCTACATCACGATTTTGGAGCGATAAACGATTATACCTAGTTTCTGTGCCACGTTTTCTGATCGCACCCTGTTGCGCCGCAGACGCTATTCCTTTGGAAAACTTCCCAAATTTTCTCCTACTGCAACTGCGTCTGGCTACTTCCAGTATATTTCGAAGACACTACAACATTCCTCAAGCAATAGAGGATTTCTCAAATCCACGTTGGAAACAAAAGAAAATTCCAAAAAATTTCATACTTCCTTCATACTTGTAAAAGATATGAGATGCGTTGCGAAAAGGGATCCACCGCCGGGTGAGATTGCAAAAAATTTTAGCCAGTTTCTGTAAAATTCTAGAGTACATTCACATTTAAGGATCTGTGTCAAGTTGACCAGGAAAACCTAAGAATTTCGCTGATTTTTCTGGCTTTATTTTGAGCGACAGTACTTTTTCCGCACCCTGTAAAATTTGATAATTATAAAGCGTTACGCTCATACGTAGCATCAACAAAGCTAGTTAACACGTTGACGACGAGCCATTTCTTTTGAGGTATATCTCTGTGGACGAGACGTTTCCGTGCATCCCTAGACATGGCCGCATGTGCATATGTATGCATGCATCCATGCACGAAATATAAATTGTGCAAGCCCCGCCCCCATGTGAAGCTCCTCCCACTTGGCCGAAAATGACGGAAATTGCCCAAATTTCAAGAATTCATGCGATTACCCCCACTTTTGAAAAGTGGGCGGATCTTGCCACTTAGGGGACGGGGTTTGCCTGACGGTAAGCGGGGCGTGGCTGAAAGTTGCCTGAGGTCTTTGCGCTCATCTACGACCTCATCGTATGAACAAAAAGCCCTTGCTAGGAGCATAGGAGCGGGCGGAGTTTGCCAGAAGGGGCGGGGCTAATATGAAGTATATCTGAGCCTATGTTTATTGTATGAACGAAAACTGGGAGGATTGGACGATAGTATTGAAATTAAGGCCGCCGCGCACCATCGTTCGTCCACAGGGACGCTAGTGAAGTTTCCAACTCTTTCGAACAATCACCCAAAGAGATTATAAATAACGAAAGAAGGAATACAAATATTGATGGAAAATGACTTGTATGCTTACTACATGGGAAATATCTAACGTAAAGGGCCAGGCACACATCACGCGATTTCATCACCTCGCGATTCATTCAACAAGACAACTGCTACGATTTCATTGCATGCAGATCATCTTGCATTTCGGTTGTGATAATTCCCCGACACGGCTAATCGCGACCGACTATCACAATCGGAATGCACGATTTTTGAATGCAATGGACTCGTAACGGTTGTCTTGTTGGGAGAATCGCGAGGCGGTGAAATCGCGTGATATATGCCCGACCCTTAATGCTCCCATTTGCGCAAAACTCTCTCAAAAGTTCTTATAATTCTACAGTAATGAAACGAAATCGGTGGTCAGTTCTAAAATAAGTCGTATAGAGCATTTGAAAAATCGTGACGATGGCGCGACCGCGCGCGACGCGCACGCCACCTCCGTAAATCGCATTTTCTCGGTTTTCATCTCTAGTCGAATGGTTTTTCGCTTACGTATGATAATATTTAAACACTAGAAGTGGCTGAACTGAACGTTGAGTTGACGTCTTCTTGAATAAGCGTTTTATGCTTCTGCGAGCGCAAAGTCCGCACTAAAATCCGTCGTCACGATTTTATAAATGAACTATACCTGAAGAGCGAAAGCTGTACAATGATAGGACATCTGTATTGATTCCTTTACAGTCCAGTAGATTTCCGCTTAATTTAGTGTGCTTGCGGCGCCGAGACAAAATTTGCGCGTGGACAAATAGTTACTTCCCTAATGATGGCAATCTGCGCGCGCAAGTAACCTGCATTACGGGCGTAGCTATATTGGTTTACACGCAGACCGATTCGGCACTCTAAACACACCAGTAAACGAAAAATCTGGCTAGATTGTACCTGCTTAGCAGTCCTTTTTCTCAATATTTAACAGCACATTCCAGCAAATTTTATGCATCTGAAGAGGAAAATTTTACGATGATGCAAATCAACTCCTATCATCATCTGCTGTAGAGCTGGGGAATTCGGCGAATGACATGGTGCACTCATATATGCCACCAAAAACTTAGCTTGCCCAGTCAAAGGGCTTTCCAATAAATGCGTTCCTTTAGATTCGTCGCTCAATATAGTGTGCCTACGGTGTCGAGATGATGCGGTAAAATTAGCATTAACAGTTAGCTGCGCCTGTGATGCCGGCTACCTGCGCGCGCAAAATGCCGGCATTACTGGCTTGGCTATTTGTTCACACGAAAACTTCAGCACGTCATCTCGGCAAGTACACTATATTGAGAGAAGAAGACTATCACTCAACAATTCCTCCAATTGTGTCGACTATGGAAGAAGATATCATCAAATCCCAGCTTCAGAAAGGAACGAAGAGGTGGCGGTTTTGATAGCGTGTGAATTTAGAAACCAAGTTTTGTCTTCCCTAGTTTTAAATAATTCGATAATTCCGAAGGCAATCAACACTTTGTTTTACTCTTTAGCCCGGTGATAGCATGAGGGTCCCCTCCTTCTGCGGAGGCATTTGCAAGTAACTCAAGTGAGTTAAATTACGCATGTAACTCAGACAGCGGATAGGACCCCTCCGCCGGGGAAATGGCAGGGCCGCGGGGTTTCCCCAGCGGTGGGTCTGCCACTCGTCCGCCGGAGCCCTCCCATTTCTGCTCCGGAGACCTCCCATTTCTGCTCCGGAGACCTCCCATTTCTGCTCCGGAGACCTCCCATTTTCTGCTCCGGATACCTCCCATTTTCTGCTCCGGATACCTCCCATTTTCTGCTCCGGAGGCCTCCCATTTGTGCTCCGGACCCCTCCGATTTTCTGCGGCGCGGCTCTTCCAAATCTGGCGGACTCGCGCCGGGCAAATTTCTTCGGCGCGGCTCTGCCAAATCTGGCGTACCTCCGGAGCAGAAATGGCGTACCTTTGCAGCAGGGCCGGAGAAGCGTCCCATTTGCCTGCCAGTGATGTCACCACGACCTACAAGAAGGGACCGCCCATTTGCCCCGCTCTCATTGGTCAACTGGGTCCGGCGCGACTCTGGCAGATTCCGACTGTCCGGCGGAGGGGTCCAGTCGATTGTCTGAGTAATCTCCTTTGTGTGGTAGAAATGCAATGATTTTCAAGCACATAAACAATCCAACTTTGTAGGATATTTTGGGGACGGCTAACGCCAGGTGTGTTTCTCAGATTTTAGGAAAGAAGAATCTACAAAATCTTTTAAAAGCAGTGTCCGGGCAGAAAGTGATTTGAGATTTTGTACTTGCATATTCGCTGTGCTGAATCCGAAAACCCACACTGGAGAGCGTGAAAACGGTGAAAAAGGGCTCCGATGCAGGAGGGAATCAGCGGGTGGGCGGGGTCTTTTCCCCATTGTAAATTCAAGCTCCAAACTTCCGAAGCGATCTTCTCGATTTCGCTAGCCGCCTTGACACCGCCACCGGCCGAGTACGGATGTTTGATTTGAAATCGAAATCGAGAAGACCGCTCAGGAATCCGAGAGCGTAAATTCACAGTGTGGAGGACCCCCCCCCCCCACCTTTCTTCCTGTGTTAAAGCCCTTTTTTACCGTTTTTGCGCTCTCCAGTATGGATTTTCGGATTCAGCATAGCGAGTAGGCCCGAGTAAGACCAAAATCTCAAAATAGATTCTTTGCCCGGACACTGCCTCCAAGAAACATTTTCGGTGGTCTTTGCTAATCCTAAGCCATTCCACTGTCCTGTTCACCCTATGCCTCCATCCCAAAGCCGCTGTTAAAAAATCATTCGATACAAATTCCAACAGTTCATCAGGAGACTATGTGTTCTCCGCACACGAGGCATTCCCTTTTACAGGCTATTAAAGTGCGCGGAACAGCGGAGTAATAAAAAATCACAATCTTGAGTCAGCGTGCAGCGAAAGAAATTCTGAACGATTGTGCTAGCTAAATATATGAAACTTTATGATAGTTTCTATGCTTCTTTTGATTTTCTTATCTTCTTCAGAGCAAACAGCTTTTGCAAATGTGCGAATTGTACTACCCATGTGACAGTGGCGTACCGAGGGGGGGTGCGGGGGGGGGGGGGCGCCCCCCCCGAAAACGGGTCGCGAAATTTTTGAAAGTTACTTACATGAGTTATAAAAATGTGCAAATGACTTGTTTATTTTTGTAAACAATTAAAATAATTTTTAAAATTTTTTGAAAATTCAAATTAGCCTTATAAAAAAAAATTTCGGGGGCGTGGCTGACGCCACGCCCCCTTTTTCCAGATTTTAGGGGTTGGGGCCCGCAAAATTGTTGGGAAGCCCCCCTAAAAATTTTTCGGAGTGCGTGGCTAACGCCACGCACCTTCATTTGAAAAATTTTTTTGCCGCGCCCCCCCCCGAGCCGAAATCCTGGGTACGCCACTGCCATGTGAATATGACAATGGGCTCGAAATTTCAAATGGCCATGGTCATTTTACAACGTTATTGTTGCCGGAATTTACAGGCAAGGCGATACGTTCACGCACGAATGTTGTCGACACCGTGGATGCACTATATCGATCGCTGAAGCCCGCATCTACTACTGCATAAATTGATAAAATAAGGACTTGATTCCTCATCGAGTACTCTCTGCACATGTTAATGAGCAGAACGCATAGATTTCTTGGTCCGCCTTTTGTACACCAAGTAAGCACAGTCGAGTAGAATTTCCGCTTAATATGGTGTGCTTGCACAGAAGGTGAAATGCGATGAAATTTGCACGTGAATAAATAGCCACTGCTGGCATTTGGCGCGCGCAATTGGCCGGCGTCACAGTCGAAGCTATTTGTTCACGCGAAAAATTTAAAGCATTTCGCCTTCTGTGCAAGCACACCATATTAAGCGGAAAATCACCTCGAGTGTAGTGTTCGTGCATTGCCAAAACAACATTGTTAGTTGAATAAGGCAATGTATATCCGTTCTTTGGCTATTTTCTCATCGGTGTCATAATTTTCGCGCAAATGTTGTCGGCACCGCAGGGGAACATAATACCAACTCTCAGTTTTGATAAACTGTATAATCGCGTAAACTCACCTGCCAGTATGCGACAGGACGTTTTGCTTCCCAGAAAAGGGCTCTTTCACAGCTGTTCTTGCCATGCTTTATGGGCAAAACTAAATTTTTGAACAGAATATTTTGAGACTTCTCCAAAAAAGGCTGTAATTGAACATGCCCTTCCGCGGTCAATCTAGGAGCGATTTCCAAGACACTTATAAGGATAACGCTATTTTTCTTCAACGTTGATCTCAGTTGCACGAACAGTGCATGCGCGTGTATGCACCCCGCTACTCAGGCGCGTTTTCGCGTGCACATGCGCAAAAGCGCTCCTTGTCATTGATCAATAAAACGGTTTAGAATCGAAGATTCACTCCAGAAATACCTGAATGTAGAATCTGTTGTTTTAGTAGGGAGACCATTGAGGTTATATTTCTACATACCTGAGATACTAATCAATGCAACACGCAAAAAAAATAGCAGAATAAGTGGTTTGACCCTGCTGTTTCAAAGTATAACCTGCTTAGTATGATGTCTTTCGCTATAGAATGAATTTAACGAGAGGTAAATTAGATGGTCCAATTGATTGGTGCTTCTTGTAATCAAGTAATGATAATCTGACTGATTACGACGTCCACATCTCAAATTGTCGAAGTTTCAACAACACAATAGCAACTCAAATTCCTTTTTAAATATTTGCAACGCATTAAGATCGATAAAAACACTAGATACACATGAAAACGCTAAATATACAGTTTGCGATTTTGGCAACAAGAGCAAATTTTGCGCCACGCACTGGACTGTATCTGAAAAATCCATCTGGGTTTTTGCATTTCAATCTTTTTTGCGATTAAGGCCATAGGCTGAACCTAACCACATATTTATTTTCATGTTCCTGCACTTTCATTCGTTTTTCCGAATGTCTATGACGCATCCGAGGCAATCCAATTATTTTTATCAGAAATGGCATGAAAGAGGCCATACCTATTCCTTTTTCTGCGCTTTTCTATAACAAATTGAAACATTATATCATGAACTCTTCACCACCTCCTGTGACGTTTCAAGTCTTGAATGAACAATTGCCGTCACCATAACGACATTTTTCAAACTTTATTAATAATCCCATTATTACATTCAGAGAGATCGAATGGAACCAAAAAGAAAGAAAAATGCATATCTTGTGGTCGAGAACCACACTTATAATATCTGCTCCAAGACGAAGGCGGTCGCCCAAATAGGTTGAAAGCACGAAAGGCTGCGGCGCGCGGGCAATTGTCAACCACAGGGCGCGCGCACGCTCGTTCGGCGGTCATCCACGCGAGCGTGCGCGCGACCCGTGGTTGACAATTGCCCGCCCGCCGCGTGCGCGTCAGCCTTGCATGCTCTCAACCTATTTGGGCGACCGCCTTCGTCTTGGAGGAGATATTACACACAATAATGAGGCCACGACATTATACAATGGAACATCAGTCGCAAGCAATGCTTGCCAAGACAAACCAGAAGAACACACGCAATTATTTATAGTGTACAGTCAGAAAGTGGCTGCATTGGTTAGACCGTGTTTGCAACCTGATGAGGTGGCTATGTGAAAGAGTGAGGTATCGTGAGAGGGACCATTGAGATTGGTGGGAGCGGACAAAGCCAAAAATTAGAAAGAAAGAGGGTGCAATGCTCTCAAAGCTAGGGATCTACTTTGCCTTGCCTTTTCCGGCTTTTTTAGGCGTTGCACTGGATCCTCCGGCTTTGTATGCGGCCATTTCTTTTTCGTATCGTTTCTTCTCTTCAGCGGCCAGCTTCTCCCATTTCGATTTGTCCGTCACTTTTGCCCATTCAACTCCGGCGGCCTATAAGCAGAACAATATCATCCTCTCTTTCTTGACAACGAAACAAACCACTAGAAAACCTCATAAAACATGCAAGTGAACTTTACGAACTCACCCTAGACACGTCGACCACACTCATACCGGGCTTGGCCAATTTGGATCGGTTCTCGTTGAGCCAAATCATGTAAGCTGACTGTGCACGTTTAGGCGCATTCGGGTCCTTCTTCTTTCGTTCTGCCTTCATCTTCGGCGATTTGACCTTCTTGGGCGATGAGGAAGCAGCGGCCTTCTTTGGGCGACCCATGGTAGTATGTGCTGCAAAACACACCACTCAATAACTTATATATAGTGTGACGGACATAAACAACTTGCGCAAAACAACTTGTTATCGCGATAGAAATCGGGAAAAATCAGGAGTGAGGATTCTAGAACTTATGTAGAACAAAGTGAGTGGATGTATGAGACAGAAACCGCACGAAATACCCCCCAAGAAAGACTAACCCATCTCCTAAAGACGAAACATTATGTACTAAGCATTCGACGCGCCCTTTCCAACGCCAAGACTCTGTGGGCGGAACTAATGCCGGCAGAAATAGCGCGTCACTGTTGAGACGCAGATGAGGAATTATGGGAGATAGCGCGAGCGCGCAGGAGACGCAGACGTGGGGAATGGCGCGAAATGTAAATATTCGATTCGGTTGGCTTTGTGCCAGTGGTCGGCAAAAGGGTTTAACGGGGCACGGGGGCCGGGTTTCAAATGGCGTTGACAGATGGTGGCAGTGGTCAGTACGAGAATGATGAATGATAGGATTATGCGGATGAGATCTGGGAGGTTCTAGCTGAGCTGAAATTTGAACAATGTAAAAATGAAAGAGTCGTTGGTCCCAGATGGAATTCTAGGCATTTTGTGCGTATTTTTCTGCTCATCACGGGTTGAATACTTTCTTTTGCACAATATTAAGAGCTTTTTTGATATAAAAGAGCATCTTTACGTCAGTGTGGTTATAAAGCGTCGAAATGGTAGGAACTTACAAAAAGCCTTATTTCTCTGGTTTCCTCAGAAAATATCGAATTTTTTGTTTCATAGCAGCAGGAATGTCATGTCCAAAGTTCAGAACAATGACATTAATCAAAATAGAAGTGCTCATTTGCAAAACTAGCCACATTCCAACAGCAAAATCGCACTATCGCCGAGAGCCAGTGCTGCTCCGGAAAACAAATCGAGACAGATGATACCCGATGTCAACATTACCCCAAAAATACAACCCCCCCCCCGCTCTAGCTTAGGAAAAGAAAGACCCTCAACAATGCAGCGTCAGAACAATACAAGAGAATGAACGGTGGAACAAAATAGACATCGCTCAATACATGATCGAACAGGTCAGAGGACCTGTTCGATCATGCAAGAATCAAAAGAATGAACATGTCAAAACATGTCACGTCATGTTTATGCGCATTTGATCGTTATTGATAAGGAGAGGTGACGAGAGGACGGGGAGAAAGTCGGGAGGGGTATGGAACTTCCGGGTTCCCAGCCGGTCCTTTTAGTGGGAAATAATCTATCGAATTAGTTGCTTTTATGACTGAGCCAACACCAAGATTATCATAGCATTTATTCGGCTAACGTTTCGGCCTAGTCGCCTTCGTCAGAGCCTATAAAGTGAGGAACATTAGGAATTAACCTCCCAAACATCTCATCACATGCAGGAAAAAGTCCAAGAAGTTGGATAGACTCCCGTTAAGGCCTAGAACTATTAGCTCACCTTTTTTGTCAGAATAAGGTAGAACCACCGCTGACTGGGATGCGCTAACAATGAGTGAGGCGAGTCTCTGGAGGCTACGCATAGATCAAAACTTGCATAACTCCATTAATGGCGCGAGCTCAGTTGTTACGGCGGTGCATTCTTCTTTTCTGTTCATTTTGGGATTCCGGGATAGAATCCAGCACGCCTCGAGCGTTTTTCGCGCTGACACCTCGGTTTCCCGTGACAGAATGTTGACCGAAACATCGAATTCTGTGTCCTGGTGGCATAGCTTGCGATGCGTGCCCAAGGGGGTTGATAGCCTTGATCTTCGCAACCCGTCTATGTGTTCCCTGATCCTAACACATAAAGGCCTTCCAGTCTCTCCCACATATTCCTCCCCACATAGCTTACAAGTAATGAGATAAACCGTACCAGAGCGCATGCAATCCCCATCACTATTTGTTGCGCAAATTACGCAATCAGGAACGCTACATGCTTGGTCATATGCCCTGTTGCGCACTAGACGTTGCTTAAGATTAGCAGGAGGAATCTCAACGACTCTGAGTGAGTCTTGCAATCCCGATTTTCGTACGCAGGCTCTGATAACTTTACTGAACTCATCCGAAATGAAGGGGAGGCAGAATGCTACCTTACTACCATCCTGGTCACGTACTCTGTTGATGTGGCTTCCTCGCGCCCTTTTGAATGGGTACCCGTTAGCCTGCGCTACCTGGAGCGCCCTACTAATGGAAGCGGCTTTGAGATCATCGTCTGACGACACCGCCTTAGCTGTGCGAAGCATGTTACCGACGACGCTGCGTTTGGTGCTCATAGGGTGCGCTGAGGAGTAATGCACGAGAATGTTCTTACTGGTTGGCTTCCTGTACCACCTGGTTCTACATTCCCCTCTCCTCAAGCAGATCTGAACGTTGAGAAATGGTAGCCAACCCTCTTTCGGCGCTTCCCTGGTAAATCGGATGTCAGCTGATTGCTTGTTGAGTAGGTCAAAGCACGTGTCCATTTCCGTTTGAGTTGGACAGACGATGATGCAGTCATCAATGTACCGGTAGTAGAGAGTAGGACTGCGGTCAAGTACTGGCTTTTCAACTCTTGACATGAAGCATACAGCTATCGCAGGAGCCAAACGCTGCCCCATAGCAAGTCCCCTGATCTGTTTGAAGTATTGCCCCGACCAGCGAAAAATCGAACAGTCTAGACAACCTTGCAACAGCGTCATGACCTGTTGGATAGTAAATCCATACAAGCCGATGTTATCGATCTTCTCATTAAGCAATTCGAACACAGCCTGTAGCGCAGCTGAGTTAGACACGTTTGTATAGAGAGAAGTAACATCGAAAGATTCTATGACTTCGCTTCCACTGAATCGCATGCTTCGCAGATGCTCTAACAAGGCGCTGGTATTGGGCAGATGCGCAGGGAAATAATCTATCTCCAGTTCCAGTTGACAATCACTTTTCGGCCAATTGAAATCAATAAAGTTTCAGGACTTTCAAAAGTCGTTCACATATTTCAATAATTATCAACAGATCAAAAGAGGGTTTGCAACGATTTGTTGGACAGTCTAGATTTTTATATAATTTATTCAGTTTGTTTTGATTTGTCCCTGGATGTAAAAAGATTTGTTTACAATAGAATAAAATTATATGAGATCGGAAAGAAAAAGAAGAGCAAATATCAGGGATTTTTCGTTTTTTTTATGTCAGTTGTCTATTGCACTGTTTGTATTTGGTTACAATTGACAAATAACAAATCAAAAATCTCATTAAACGATTCTCTGCTTCAAAGAATAAAATGTTATCATTGTAACTTTCTAGAAGAATATAATAGGATTTGTCAACTAAGTGCGCGCTGTCAAAGCATTTGATTTTCGATTTCACTGACAATCAAATAAGTAAATGAGAAAATAAATGAGCGATATGTTCCCAACCCGTTGTTTCGCAGAAAAATGATTTACTAAGACGGGATTTCAATAATGATATCATACACAGAGCTTTTTAAAGGATTCATAGGAGAAGCAAGGATCCTTTTTGTAAATTCTGATGCAAATCATGAAAACATTCAGCTCGAATTATAAGACACCTGCAAAGTTAACCACGCGTCAGATGGTGAAAATGATTATTGAAAAGAAGATTATATTATATTTGTACTTCAACAAAAAAATATGGCATTATACAGGGTGTCGCAAAAAAATGTTAATACTGTTTGATCGTTAATAACTCCCTTGATTTCACGTCTTTCGGCGAGGTTGAGGCACCATTCTGTAGAGCGAGGTTCAACTTAGATTCACAGTATGGAGCGAATTACCGTTCACTCTTCGTTACTGTAGAATTACGGTAAGAAGTTCCAGCATGTGGAACCGTCGTGAAATATGCCCTCTGACAAAATTTTTTCAGAAAATCTGAAAAATCGAGTACTAGGGTTTTCGCGCACGCTGATTTTACTGCACAACTTTTTACGAGTGTTTTCAGCTTTTTTTACGGCGTAATCACATTTTTGACGCATGCGAGGAAGTCAGTTATTACACTTTATCTAGGATAACATTGAAAAGAAGTATCATAATAAAATGGAAATTTCATATCCGAAATCAGCGGCATTCATTTCCATAGTACAAGAGTTTTTGTCTTGTTTGGCTCTGTTTCGGAGCAGAAAATGGCCTTTAATGGCCTAAAATCCTTGCCAAGTTTCCTACCGTAATTCTACAGTAACGAAGAGCGTTAGATGATTCGCTCCATACTATGAATCTAAGTTTATCCTCGTTCTACAAAATGGTACCTAAAGCTTGGCAAAAGACTCCATTACAAGAGAGTTATTTACAATCAAACAGTGTTAACATTTTTTGGGACACCCTGTATTGAACACTTCGCGGTTTCGATTGAGCCACAATTTGGCAATTTGCCAGATGTCAACACCACAGTCCGAAAACCATTGATTCATACTATACACAGCTTTTGTGAATCCATGATGCGTTACGTCCGTGCCTTGCGACGAAATTATGCACAATTGGAGCGTTGCCAAATCACGCAGCGACCGGAATCGTGCATGTTATGATCGAGTCTTAACAAACAAACACTACAACATCATGACATGAAATTTCTCTTCCATCCCTCCCCCCTCTTCCTGTTGTGTTCGCTGAGCACCACGCATATCTAATCTATTCTAGTATATAAAGATCCGTTAGCTCAATTCAAAAATCTTCCAATGACGGGAAAGCGCGGCGGGTCCCGAAGCGACTCTTCCAAATAGCACCTTTAGATTACTGGTTCACTAGTATGGTAAAACTGAATGATTAAGTGTGATAAATCGAGATATAGGTTGATCTTCACATCGGACAGTTCAAACATCTGAGAGAATTTTTTTTTCGGATGTGTTTGACAAATAATAGTGCGGAAATTATATTTATTTATTTGAAACTGAAAAGAAACTCTTGTGCGCAGGAGTTTAATGTACACAAAACCAAATCAATTACTAAGCAGAGATAGAGTTATAACCAATTCGACATGTTTATTTTTTCATGCATATTGACGAAATGATTTGTCATACTTGTAATAAACGAGCAGGTGCATTCACTTTCATTTTTTACAGTAAATTATTTCCGTCATCAAATAAAAGTCAGCTCCGTCTACAAAATTATAAAATCAACATAAATTTCCAAAGAGAAAACGAAAGAAATTCCATAAAACTAAGTTACCGAAAAGGCTGAACCTGTGTTCCAGGTCACATGGATTATTGCACTAGATCTTTTACGATTTTGAAAAAATTTATTTTTATAAAGTTCTACTCGCTGAATAGAAATTTTTCATTGATTAGTAGCAAATTACTCACCAAACAACTTAATTTGAACAATTCTATGGCCACCTAAAAGCCCATTGTCTTTTTTTTATATTATACTAGCTGGCTTACCCGGCTCCGCCGTATCCGGACCAAACTTGGCACACATACACTTCGGGCCCCGGCGCGTGTCACAGTCCACTTTTCGTTATCGATCGATGTCGATTTTACCGATTTTTAGCGATTTTTTCGCAGAGTTCACCTACAAGGCTAGGAGTTGGCACAGGGGGGAAGTGAGCATGGGGATTCCGAATACAATATTAGTTTTCAGAATTATCGGTTACTTTTATTGATTTTATCGATTTTTTGTAAATTTTGACATGCGAGGCTGGGATTTTGCACAGGGGGGTAATCGAGCATGCTGATTACGAACACAATATTAGTTTTCAGGATCGTCCATTACTTTTATCGATTTTATCGATTTTTTTGTAAAGTTTGACCTGCGGGGCTGGGAGTTTGCACAGGGGGGTAATCGAGCATGCAGATTACGAATACAATATTAGTTTTTGGAATTATCCATTACTTCTATCGATTTTATCGATTTTGCAAAATTTGAGCTAGGGGCTGGAATTTGGCACAGGGGTGTAATCGAGCATGCTGATCACCCCCTTGGGGATGATCAGCATGCTCGATTACCCCCCTGTGCCAACTCCCAGCCCCCTAGCTCAAACTTTGCAAAAAAAATCGATAAAATCGATAAAAGTAATCGATAATCCTGAAAACCAATATTCTATTCGGAATCCCCATGCTCGATTACCCCCCTGTGCCAACTCCCAGCCCCGTAGCTCAAACTTTGCAAAAAAATCGATAAAATCGATAAAAGTAATCGATAATCCTGAAAACCAATATTGTATTCGGAATCCCCATGCTCGATTACCCCCCTGTGCCAACTCCCAGCCCCGTAGGTGAACTCAGCAAAAAAATCGATAAAAATCGATAAAATCGATATCGATCGATGACGAAAAGTAGCCTATGACACCCGCCGGGGCCCGTAGTGTATGTGTGCCAAGTTTGGTCCGGATCGGTTCAGAAATGGAATTTTCTATTCGGAACATACGTACATACATACATACATACAGACAGACATACAAACAGACATTCAGCTTTATATATAAGATTATCGTGATGCTTCCTATTATTGTTTCTTCAGAAATCAGTGATAACTAATTGGTAACATGTACTTTTGGTTTGTCACGAATCATTAGGAGAAATTATTGAGAAAATGGATAGCTGCTGAGGGCAAATAAGAAAAAACACAAATTTGACTTCATTGTCAAAGGTAAAGCCTGCGGTGCTCTAAATGAGACCTTTAATAGCGATTACGAATTAATACTTTACTCCAATTAACCTTACAGCTTTTAGTACATCAGCATCAGAATTTGAAGAAATTATTTAACCAATTATACTCTTACCCATTCATAGCTGATCTTGTTAACCTGGCTAATTGTTTACTCTATGCTCAATTTTCATTAATTATCTTTCCAAGAGTTTAATCACACCTCAATACCCTATTAGGCTACATAAAGGTCTCTGAGCATGTGCTTAGCACATTTCCCATGACATTTCGACCACTCACCCCTTCGAGTGAGGTGCGATGTTGGCTTAGGCTATGACAGAGTCATTCGAGCACCATAATGACGGACACTCATCATTACACAAAGGACCAGGTCAGCTGAGCTCGGCTGAGCTGTGGTTATCGTGAATTATTGAGGATACCTGTAGAGGGGGCAGTGATTAGGATGAGCTAACCAGTGAGAGGGGGGGGGGGGAGGGAAGGCGCTCAGAAAAAGTCGCGAAATTTTTGAATGTGTCGCACGTAAACTCATACAAATGTCTCAGGTAAGTAGAAAAGTATAACTCCTTTCTAATTTAACTATATAGCAGTGGCGGTCCCAGAACTTCCGTTCAGGGAAAGAGGTGAGGGGGGGGGGGGCACGGCAAGAAATTTTTCAAGTAAAGTACTCCAAAGAAACTTTTGGATTGCTTCACAAAAATTTTTGCGAGCCCATAACTCCTAGGAGGGACCCGGAGCAGCCATGCCCCCGAAAAATTTTTTCTTACAAGGCTAGTTTACACTTTAATAAATTTCAAAAATTATATCAATTATTCATAAGAAAAACAATTCACTAGCACTTTTTTATAACCCATGTAAGTAAACTTCAATCTCATAAAGCTCTTTAAATTGTTTTTGCCTCTATTGTCATATTCTCAAGTAGACACAGCACTCCTCTTTTGCCCTAATTTGTTAATCTTGTTTTTTCGCTGAAAAAATAATTTTGAGGATTAGTAGTTAACATTTTGGCGATTTTTGAACATTCGTACGTCACAGATTTAAAAACGCATGTCGAGAGACTCGCAATTGCTATAAACCCTTTATATTACAGAAGAATCACGAAGACCATTGGTGCTTACACTCAATATGGTTACGATGCGTATGAGTCGAGGAACAAAGCGCACCTACTGCGCCTGATCAAACTGCTGTATATGTCCATAGACTGCTGCACCTAAATGTAACGCAATTCGATCATTTCCATGTTTTTCACTTCATTATTGCAGCAGTATATGAATTTGCACCTTTATTTATGCAGTCGGTTAGAAATGGAGGTTCCTATGCTGCAGTTGCACTCACAATCAGTTGCAACATTTGCGCGTGAAATTCAAAATCCAGTGTATGTTTGCACGTGGAGAATCTTTCATATTTCTGCATTTCTGACCGATTACTAAAGAGTATGGATGGAATCTGAATGATTTTCTAGCTCAGTCGAGGATATCGAACGTTCAAGACTTTATGTGATGCAAACGCAGGCTCCTTGGGGTTTTTTGATACTTTTCGCGTGTTTGAAACGCACATGTGGAACATGCGATTAGCATTGTGCAACTGTCTTCAGGTCAAAAGTCATGCTTATTATGACTTTTGAGCTAGTGTTATTAACGGCGAGATAGTGAGTTGAATCAAACCATACACACACATAATAATATGCTCCATTTAAGTCAAACTTGATGCAGTGGCAAAGAAAACACAAAAAAAACGCATGAGAATATCATGCTCTGTTGAATAATGTGCGCCTACGGTGCAGACAACATTTGCGCGGGAAAATTTGCACATAATTGCTTATCAAGGCACCTTTCTTGAATGTTTTGTTCCAGCGCCATTTTTAGAAGCTATTAACTGTCTACACTATATGCCTTTGAACAATGGAAATACGGATGCAAATTCAATGAATCTCTCTCAGAATCCCTTCCAATTCTTGTAACTAAGATGCTACGCGCAAATGCAGCAAAAGTGCAATTGCAGAACACATTCCTTGAATTTACTCATCGTTATGTTGATCAAATTAATGAGTCTATAAGTGAATGTGCATTTGCATATAAATGTAGTCGAAGGTGAAGACAAAATAACCTTTTCTGAAACGCTATTGTATAGTCTACAGATTAGGCGGTCGTGAATTCTTGATTTGCCAACAACACTTGCGCGTAAAAGACGCCCTCAGGGCACAACACTCGTTAATGTACAACCAGTAGTCTTTTTTGCGCGTAAACGTTGTGAGCACCGCAGTCACACTATATCGACCATCAAACTAAACTTCGCTAGTAATTTCTTGTTATTATCGAATAAACAGTGAGTCTAGTGTGCATAACTCGCGCGTTGTAATAGTTTTTAGATTTACTGCTTAGAGTAAGTGCGGCGTACTCTCGTACGAATTCGGATAAGATTCAATAAAACAAATCCCTAATGACGAGGAGCTAATCTATTAGGTAATAGAATAAAAATGAAAATAAAAATAAAAAACTCCGTTTCGTTTCTACCCTTAGACGGAGTAAAGGAATTATTAATACAAAGCAAAATTTACCTGCGTATACAATCAATAAATAGAAACTTAATTGAGTATCCATTATGGAAATATTCACTGATAACGGCCTTTGTTACCCTTTATGCCCATCCACTTCATCCCAGGATGCCATCACCGGACAAGGACAAGAGATTCAGGTAAGTGAATTTTTACTTATTAGATAGCCCTTCTTCGAATAAGATTCAAGTTTCTTTTTCGAGAGTGAGCCATCAAAAATTCAAACTTTGATCGTGCCAAGATGTGAAAGGAGAAAAGAGTCGTAAAATTTGCATGGAAGGACTCGTAATTTGGCCGTATATCAAGATTCACGACTGTCCTAGGTTGCTAGTTATATTTCCAAACTTCAATTTTTCAATGATTTGAAAGAAGTAGCGATTATGAGATTGAAACTTGTAAATTTGGAGAGAAAGAGAAACATGTAAAAGTGGTCATGCAAAGCTCGAAAATTTGTTTTTTACGGCAGTCTTTTCCGCGTAATTGCTGTCTTCACCGCAGTGCACCATAATTACCATTAAATCTCCTATAGTCGGAAAGATTTGCTAGCACCCGCAAATATAGACCCGCATAGAAATAATGGACTGGAAATGAACTGAAAAGAATTAACTTTAACACTATTTTTTAGAAATTGAAATGGATCTAATGCATATGTGTTGGAAGAAATAAATTTACAGCTTCCGTTGATTAGTCAAGCACCGGGAAGCAAGTCGAAAGCTGTTCCACAAGAAATTTCCCAGAACTTTTCAAATTATCAAAGTATGAGTTGCCTAAGCAGTTTGGCTCTTTCATTGTCTGGTGTATTCGATTGCTTGTTGTAGCCTTAAGGGCCGGGCATACATACTTCACGCGATTTCAGTCGCGACGCGATTTGGCAATGTTCCAGCTGTCCATAACTCATGGTAAGCACATTTCAAATGTGCTTACCATGAGTTATGAGAAGATAAAGCATTTTATCAGTTCGCGTATATTATACACACTATGCATGTGCAGTTCGCTAGTGTTGGATCCAAAAAGTTCTGGAGAATTGTCAATTCGCGTCGCGGCTGAAGTCGCGTGAAGTATGCCTGGCCCTTCATGCGTTACCGACAATTAAAATCTGGAAATTTGGAGCAACGAATACAACGAAGAATTTTCGCTCCCGCTAGTTCTACCACACTATAATGATTAATTGTCAAAATCAAGCAGTTTGCACACATGCTTTTACACTGTCGTTGTATTTGGCGTTCTACATCTAAACACTGTTTCTTGAAGACTTTCATTAGTCAATCAGTCATTGTTATATTCATGGGAAAGAGACGAAAGGGGGAAGACTTTCATACACACAAACGCTAATCGTCCATTTAAGGTACATAAAAAATCCATCAAGGTCTTACTAATTTGATTTCACTCGACATGCTAAGAATCAATATTTTTGGAGAGATTGAAATCGTTAAGAAAATAACTGGGTTTGTCACAATATTTACAGAAAAAATCTGCGGGATAAACGCGCAAAGTATATGTCTGCTCCAAGATTGTGTGGAGGCGGGTTGCGGATTTCCCTGATTTTCAGGATAAACTTGTTAAACCTCCACGTTATAGCATTGTATTTCGTACTCTCTCGTTAAGCTTATCCTTAAACGAACACAACGTACACGAATCTGGGAGCCGATCATAATGTATCTAGTGAGAAATGGGTGGTTCCAAAAAATCCTCAAGACTCTGTATTTGTACTCACATTTATCTCTCCAGACGAACAAATAATCGAAAAATGATTCTGTCAAAAGCTATGTCTATGAAAGTGGAAATAATAATAAGTACCAGTCGCTGGAGGTCAACAGAACTCTTTTTAGTAGTGAGAGACATGGCTCAGCAGCGCTAAGATTTTGGTTTTCGAAATCATTACAGCTTTAAGGAATTAAAGCTCAAAAGTCGGGAAAGCATAGACTCAATCAAGTTTTCTCCAAGATTCAGTTCTCGCAAAGCCCAATTTATGAAAAGTATACAAATTGCTTGCACAACGTCATCACTTGAGAAACAAGGGAAGAAGAAGGATGGAGTTTTCACTGAACGAGAGGGCTGACGTCAAAGAATGCTAGAATTTCTCGTTCGAAATTTTTCTATATTCAAGTTAACGAAGGTATCTTCCATAATCTTACAACTCATATAAACTAATTTTCAAAAATTTCGTGATCAATCCTCGGCTCCTTCCCCCCCCCCCTACGTTTCATACCATGAAATTTATATGCTAGAATTTCACATAGCATGGTGGATTATGAGGGTGATTGTGAGCCGCACAAGGGGATGATTTTCAAAATATTTCGATTTTTTGCTCATACTAGTGAACCAGTAATTAAAGGTGCTACATTGCAATCGCGCGCTGGGACCGCCCTTGGTTTCCCGCTATTGGAAGATTTTTGAATTGGCATTACGATTCTTTATATATTAGATAGATTAGATAGTAAAGCCTGATTTTGAAGTGCCTATACAGATTCAGAGTTCTTTCAGGGTTTTAGTACAATACTGAGAAGCAGAATCTACTAATACCGTCCAGGTACAATCTGATAACGTGATCCTATAGCGATTTACGCGATATGGTCCAAAAATTTTTTAGTAACACACTGTCGTACTCGCGGTTCCGACAACACTTGCGCGTGAAAAACCGGCCATTGAGAGCGCACTTGTAAACTTCAAACTTAGGGCCATATTTACGCGCAATTATCACAACGTAAGCACTGTACAATCGTCACCTCTTTTACTAGACTATATGTATTGCCTTACCTAATGAAAAAATCATTCAGTAGAGCAGATCCAATGATGTATTGAGATGTTTGCAGCCTCACACCACTCGTCTTGTATCTGAAGTTAGGGAGATTTCAAATTTTATGAGAACTACACTACAGTCTTCAAATATATGTTTTAGTAACATTTGATATGATGCACGTATACTTGCGCTCAAAACAACAATTGCGCGTAAAAAATGATCGCGGCGCCCACGAGGACTTCAAAGCGTGCGCTTCGACCAATGCCTTCTTTTTTACGCCAGTGTTGTCAGCTTGAATCATAACAGTTTTGGTCACTATTAGCCTCGAATCACTAAACTATAATATCTGCTCCAAGACGAAGGCGGTCGCCCGAATAGGTTGAAAGCATGCGAGGCTGCAGCGCGCGCGCAATTGTCAACCACAGGGCGCGCGCACACTCGAGCGGTCGCTCACGGGAGCGTACGCGCGACCCGTAGTTGACAATTGCCCGCGCGCCGCGTTCGCGTTAGCCTTGTATGCTTTCAACCTATTTGGGCGACCGCCTTCGTCATGGAGCAGATATTACCCAAGTTAGCTTTTTGAGGAGTAGTTTTAGGTAACTCTCAGTTTATGGTAATATCTATGTATTTTTTGAAAGTGTAGCTTGCATTTCTGCATGGAGGGAATACTATTCCAAAAACGGCTACTAAAGTCATTGAATTCAATTTTTAATGTCTCCGTATGAGCTACCCCGTGATTCCTGCGATTCATATTCTACTTGTGTATAAGCTGCGCCATGACGAAGTCGCAGAAGCAGTATTAGTTGAGCGGATGCGAACACGGCGCGCGCGTTCCTCACCTTGTAAACCCCGCGACTCATGCGCTCTGCTGCTAATGAAAGCGCGTTCGCGCTCAAAGATATTGCGCCTTCGTCATGCAGCAGCCTATAGTAAGTTTCAACTCAGTTTAGGCGGAAATTGAACTGGCGGGAGTCCGCTTCGCAACGATTCGCGCCGCTTTGCAGTCTGCGTCTCTTCGTTCTAATCTATCTCGCTGAGCCATTGGCAATGCGGACGCGCTGCTCCACTTGGGAAGTTCCGCCTACTTCGGTTTGAAAAAGACTATACATCCTTCAACGTTATCGATGGAGCGCGGAAACTCACGGTTGCTAAATAATGATGACACTAACGACCATAGTGACGTTGACATTTTGCGCTTTTGTTTATCCAGTCACAACCAACAATTTGTTTACGCTGAAGGAAGGTAGAAGCGAGTGAACTGTAATCCCGCATTGTAATGTTAGAATTTCTTACGCTTTATAGACATTAGGAGCTACAGGAATCCTAGGAACCACAGAAATCGCAGAAGTGATATCGCAGTTCTGCTATGGCGAGGCTAGAGATTAAGATAAAACTCATTGTTGCTGGAGCTTCAGTTTCCAGCTCAATGAGAAGTTGATTCTCAAAATTTAGCATCATGTGAGCGGAATTCAGGATTATCGAGATTCAACCAAGACTTTCAGCCAAGATTCTGGCAAAACTTAAAACTGAAGGTAGCTTTGAAAGACGAACGCTGGCATTGTTGACTAGCAGCTTCGAATACCAATAAACGCCCCTAAGCAACTGTCTCAGTACGTGTCTCAGGTTAGAACACAGCAGCATTACGAACCAACTGCCTCTTTTACACTCCCATCGCGAATGTTGTGTTTTCGTGTAAAAGCAGATCTGTTCCTCATTACGAGTGAATTTTTTGGCTCCTGTGGTTGCGAAACGCCAATTTGCACATTTTTGTCGCGCGCGAGCGGTCAAGCGTCTTGGCGGACCGCCCGTTTTTGATGTTCCCGCATTTTCTGGCATTTTGTTAGTCGAGGTGACCAGTCATTGTTCTTTTTTTCTTTTCTTTGCTCGCTTCGTGTGATTCATCATCTTCACAACATTCAGAACATTCTGGAAGATGAACTTTTAGTATCATTGAATTCCCACCATGACGTAGTCTCGCCCTCCATTTTATTAGAAAAAAAGCCAAATTTTTCATCCATTTCGTTTTTCTCTTTCTTCTGTGAGCTCGGAATGAACTTTTTTGAGACACATATGCAGCTTTCATGTTGATTTGATGTTTTTAGAATACCAAAATGACGTCTTTTGTTTACCTACCTTGTTTGGAAAAATTACTTCGTATAGAAGTTTTGCCAAGGTTTTCAGTTTTCCTCAATTTTCGATTCTAGAGTTGATTCATCTTTAAAGAAATTTCGAATCCGAAATAGATTTGATTATTGAGAAGAGAATCATGAGACTATGCGGAGAAATCTTTCCCCGTAAAAAATACGTCCCCCTGACAAAACAAGCAATTTTTTCCATCTTCAGCCTCCTTCCTGTTCCTCAAATTCACAATTATTTACCCATTTGAGCAAATAAATGTTGAAACATAGCGCCAAAATTGCTGTGCTTGTCGCACTTTCTCAAAGGACCACGTCGGCCGAATGTGCTCTCGGTCCTGCCACGCAGCGGCGTTGCGTGTATCGATTCGCACGCGGTTCTGCTTTTTCTGGCGTGAGCGGTCACGGCCTCACTGACCTCGTTCGCCTCCGGCATGATTTCTGTTCGGCAAAACATCATAAACCATTTTTGGCATCCCTTTTCTTCTTCTTTATGGTTCTTTGTCTGGTCATACATCTGTTAGGATTAGATTTCCCTCCTCTCGTTTGTTTGCCTCGAAGTATTTCACCTTGGCTAAACGCCAATGTTGTCCTATCTCTCGCGATCGCCATTTAGCTTTCTCTTTTTTTGCGGTTCGTAATGTTTGCTTGTTTCAGTTGCCATAATGGCCGATGTAGAGATGGAGCAACCCAAAGTTGAACCCAAAGAAGAAGGAACTGAACAAAATGGAAACGCTGACAAGGGTGAAAACAAAACTTCTGTAAGTGAAGTTACTACTACTTCCGTGAGTTTTTACACACTTTATAATAATCTGAGCAGAAAAAGAGCAGAATTAGTTGTGGGCAAAATCATCGATGAGCAAATGTTGAAAGACTGGAACTTCGCAGATCTGGGCTGAAAATTAGTGGTGCAATCTTTAGGCCTTTAAACAGTTGCAGCGGTACATGTGGGACCTCTTAAGAAATAACAAATGGAATGGATAGGATAGGACATTTGTAATCAAGATATCACTTCTTATGCTGATTTGCAGGGTCCCAAAATGACGCGCTAGGATAGGCCTAGGTAGCCCCATGGGGTCCTTATCGTGCAAAATCAATCATTTCCGTTGTCAGCATGAGGACCCCTCCCCTACTCCCTCTCCCTTCCACGTTTGCCAAAGCGGAAAACAAGCTTTTGGAATTCGTTATCAGAATTGGAGTGGAACCGAGGTTCTTTGATTTTGCATATAAACCAAGATTGTAGGCCCAAATGAACTCAAAGGCAGTGCTCGCCTCGCCAAAATTGAGGTATTGCTTTTTAGCGGATTCCATTGAGGGACATCCTTATTGGGATAGGGGACGATCCACCTCCGCGGAAGGTCCTGCTGCGATACTGCTACAGGTAGTTAGAGCTACGGTAGTTCGCAGAACTGCCCAGAATTAAGACTCGCTCCCCCTACCCCTTTTTGGTTACTCTCCAGCTCCCATAAGCGGCCTCCTTTCGAGAAACCGGTAGTCAAAATGGCTCGACCCGAACAATTTGCTGGTCTTATCCGCGTTTCAACAAGTATAACAAAGCAACGACTTCGTCTTGACATGTCTAACCCTGCAGCGAAAGCTGTCTAACCCTGCAGCGAAAGCTGCAGGGTTAGACATGTCAAGACGAAGTCGTTGCTTTGTTAGAGGAAGAAAAGATCGTCTCGTTGCTTGCATGAGGCGCCTAGGAAAACAGGGTAATCGCTTTTTATGGTTATTTGTACACGTAAAGCTTGGTATAAACTGGAAGAGCTGTAATGCTAATGCGTGGAAATACCTGCACCGAAACTGACGACATTGCAACCACACATTGGGCGCTCTTGGGCCAAGCGAATCAATGTGGAAACACTATACGATTTCCGGATCGCAAAGGTTTCCAGTTGTGTTGTCCACAGTCGCTTTCCTTCATAGCACATTTCATCCTGCTCAACTCTAGGTCATAGGCCCCCCTACTTCTTTGAAACGCTCCCAAAAGCGCCCAAATTTTTCTAACATCTCTTCACTTTCTCTCTCTCTTCACACGAGAAAGTGAAGAGAATTAAGAATTTTGGGCGCTTCTGTGAAGTCTGGCCGGGGCCATAGGGAATTTAGTGCGCACAAAGACTTAAGGCTTGCACGTCATCCATTTTATATCTCAAAAATTGCCATCGGTAGCTCTGAGAAATGCCCAGTTTTTATGGCACAAAGCAAGTTTCTGTGTTTTCCACTCTTTAACATTGCCTTTGCAGGAATACGAGGAGAATGAAACATTCAAGAAGTTGCTGTCGCAGCAAATGAAAAAGTCTGTTGCTGAAGCCCTAATGAAGCTGTTCGATAGCGGATACATGACAGCTGAAGATGTCGACGAGCGAGCCGTAGAAATGATGAACTCGTTCCCGGAAGAACAAGCTCGCTACATTGTTGATCAATTGAGGGTAGGTGTTCCTGATCTTTTGTTCGCGAAGGATATAAAACCGCAGTGACGATGTGATAAGAGGCGTGTATGGTCATGAGCAGATTCGAACGCCGATCTCAAATCGTTACTTATGATTAAGCACTGGATGGTTGTCAATGATAGTAGTAAAGTCGATACAGGATCAGTTTATCACTTGATGCACTGTGTCAGTTTAACTGAAAAACTGCTAAAACAATCTTGTCTGTAGTCTGCCTAGCGAAATTCGGTGCAGTCAAAGACGTCGCTTGATAGAGAAACATTTATGAAGGCGCCGTGCGCGGGAATTTGCGGTTGGTGAGATTCTGATTTGGTACAAGAGCGAGTCTACTTAACAAGTATAGGAAGGTAGTTGAAGTGGTTTTTGAGAGATATATACCATTCGAGAGGGCGTGAAACGCTGTCAAATCTGCGTTGTTTATCTGCGGAGCATCGCACAAACAATCATGTGCATATATCAGAGCAAATGTTAAATGGGCGGCTAGGATAAAATCAGTCATGATATCTTTCCTCGGCTTAAAGGCAGCGTCTAGGAAAATCTGGATAAATGGGGCTCTCACGTGAGTAGTAATTTCGGGGCCCTAACTAAACCGCTGCCCAACCGGCAGCTCAGGTAGTGTTCTAACGGCAGCGATATTCGCATCGAAACTGGAACCCAAGCGAATATATCAGCCGTTAGAGCACTACCTGAGCTGCCGGTTGGGCCGTGGCTTAGTTAGGGCCCCGAAATTACTATCCATGTGAAAACCGCATATGTCCAAATTTGCCTGGACGCTGCCTTTGTCGTTAAGGTACTCCTTGCTATAAATACTAGTCTGGATATGCGCTAATCACTGTTGCTAGAAAAATACAACGGATTTTATCAAGGGCGAACATCTAATAGCACTTACGAACCCTCCTCCTCGCTATGAAACTCTTCGAGCGTAAAGCACCAAGCATACATCACGCGATCTCATCGCTTCGCAATTTGAGATTGGGGCGGTTCACTTAAATTAGCGGCCTCGCTATTGTATCATATCAAAATATCACCAACCTCAAATCAGGGTGGACAGTTTCAAAAAAGAGTCGCCAATGTGCGCAGTAGCGGCACCTAAATGGTAGTGATGTCGCTGTGCTCAAATCACTACGCCATTTTTTCCTTAACAGTGATAGATCTGAAAAATGGAGGGTACGCGTGGAAATTTTCCGTGCCATGCTCTCTGGTTCGCACTTTCTGTTACACAAATTTGATACGAGCAGCGTAAAAGAAGTTGAGACAGTTTTCTGAGAAAACGTACATGCTTGGCTAATGGTTGCTCGGCAGTGTTTGTGTGACGTGATGGTGTAATGATTGAGCACACCGTCAATCACTTTGCAAGTTGAAGATTTTAAGTCTAGGATGAACTTTAGCGTTGTATCCTTCCTGTCTTTTCGCCTCCTCTGTCATCATGTGTATAAGCTCATCCATACTTTGATTTGAACCTTCACCTTGCAAAAACGGTGGCTCAAACGCTACATCAACAGCTCACACTACTGTCCAAGTATAATCAGCAAGCATGAACATTTTCTCAGAGAACTGTCATAGCTTCTTCCAGGAGGCCGTTGAGCACTTTGACAAGACAGATTTGAAACCAGTGTTCAAAGCTGTATCCTGTGTTTTACATCATTGTCAAGATCGTCAGTGCGATATGGTATTCTTCATTGCAAGAAATTTGCTTTTTCAGACTTTTGAACATTCTCTAATTTGTAGGAGTCGCGGCTGTTCGGAGTGCAAAACAAGGCCCAGTACTTGATGTCCCTCATGCGTAACTTCCGTGACCGCGTCCGCAATCAGGGAGCTCAGTCTGTCATGGCTGGAAAGCTCATCACTGGACCAGATCCGGACAAGATGGCTGAAATTCTGAAAAGAACCGGATACTCGTTGGAAATCACCGTTGGACAGCGCAAATACGGAGGACCATGTCCCGGATGGGAAGGCCCAGCAACTGGACCTGCGGGTCAGGGGCATGAGGTGCGTTGCCGGTTAATTGCTCTAAGCTTTGGATATCAATATCTAATGTTTTAAGGTATACGTTGGACATATCCCGCATGAGCTCTTTGAGGACGCTCTTGTGCCCCTCTTCGAGCAATGCGGAAAGATCTGGGATCTGCGCTTGATGATGGACCCGATGTCAGGCAAAAACCGTGGCTACGCGTTCTTGACGTTCTGCGAGAAGGCATCTGCAGCAGAGGCGGCTAAGAAGGTTATTTACATCTCCATCTGTCCGACTCTCTCTCGCATCTAGGGGGCGCTCTTAGTCGAGCCTTGACTCTTTCATTTTGCCGCGCTTTCTTGCCTATTCTTTATTTTGTCACTTCGGTGTCCTTCTCGTCTCTTGTCCTTCACATTCGTTTTGCCAATGTTGTTTGACTTGTTTCTTTCCATTTCACCTTTTTATTTCTCATAATTTGGAAAAGATGCGTTGAAAACAGCGCCAAAACTGAAGAAAATGCGCAAAAAAGGCACGAACAAGCTGTGATTTTAGTATGATGGACACGAAATTTTGCCCGGAAAAGCTCTGAAAGTGAACGTCTCTGTCGCAAACACACGTCTGTTCCTTGGAAACATCCCCAAGTCGAAAACTAAAGACGAAATTCTTGAGGAGCTCAAAAAGCACGCAGGTAAAAAAGAGCTGAGGCCCTTGTCTCGTCTTTTGGAACAAGTTGTTTCGAGTTGTTTTGTTTTTGTACAATGGATGGGTTAGGTAAGCGAGCTAGATGTTCAGGTAACTTTAGGTTGCCGAGAGAAGTCGGCGCCGCCTAGTTTGTCTGTTTCCAGAAGGTGTCACCGACGTGATTGTGTACACGATACCAGATGCCACTGAACGACACAAGAACAGGGGCTTCTGCTTTGTGGACTTTGCCGATCACAAAACGGCCTCCGATGCGAAAAGGAAAATCCAGCAACACAAGGTATTTTGTGGAAACTAATAAACTCGTTCAAGGTTAAATGGTGTTTTGATGGTGCGCCACCTGATTTGAAGGAATTTGGGTTTTCGATGTGCTCACGGGACATGTGATGGTTTACTCGTCTGGAAATGGCTCTTACGTTCCAAAAATATGCGCAGTCATTTTAGCATCAGAAGTAACGGGTTTTGTTCAGATTCGACCCTTCAATAGCGAGCTTGTTGTCGACTGGGCTGAGCAACAGGATGAGCCTGATGAGGAGACCATGAACAAAGTATGATCATTAATTACGATCATGGGATATGACTGCCAGAAATAAGACTTGCTTTTTTTAGGTCAAAGTTTTGTACGTCCGAAATCTCAAGGAGTGTGTGACGGAAGAGAAGTTGAAAGAGATCTTTGGTACGTTTGGAGAAATCGAGCGCATCAAGAAAATCAAGGATTACGCTTTTGTACATTTCAAGGAACGAGATCCATGTGTTAAGGTTGGTTACCTTTATTGAGATTTGGTTACTCATCGCTGCAATAATGTGTATTTAGGCCCTAGAAGAGTGGAATGGTAAAGAGTTAGAGGGTGTCAGCATTGATTGCTCATTGGCCAAACCACAAACTGAAAAGAAAAAGAAGCCAATGATGCGTGGTCGTGGTATGGGTATGGGCATGGGCTTCGGAGGTCCACCAGGAGGATTCGGTGGTCGAGGTCGCGCCAATAACATGTATCCCAACATGTGAGTTTTTTGCGTCTAGAAATTTTTAATTTTTACTCAGTCGATGTATTTTTATTATAGGGGATTCGATGACTACGGTTACGGAGGAGGATATGGCATGGGAGGTGGTTACGGAGACTATGGTTACGGTATGGGAGGAGGTGGTGGCGGCTACGGTGGTGGCGGCTATGGAGACTTCCAAAACGGAGGTTACGGTGGTCCCCAAGGAGGGTTCGGAGGTGGACCCTTCGGTGGCGGCGGCTTCGGCGGCCGCGGCGGTGGTGGTGGCTTCCGTGGCGGCCGCGGCGGAAACCGAGGAGGATTCGCAGGGTGAGTGAAGTTCGCGTATTTCATTGCAAAGGCGTTGGCACTTAGCGTCCACCCGAATCGAGGGTAATGTGGTGGTAGTGTTATATGGTAGCGGGACACCTAAAGGAGCAATTGCTCAAGGCTCATCACAAAAATGAATTCCAAACAAACTCGCTCCAGAAGGTAGAAGCGGTCATGCTGGCTGAGCCCGTCAACGTGGATGGCCTAAAGATACAAGTCCGAAATTGGGATTTAAGTTAGGAAAGGTCGCATTTTGGATGACTTGTTGTCTGGAGACCACGTTGATGGGCGTAGTCAGCGTGGCCGCTTCCATCTCCTATATCAGTTTTCCTCGTTTGGAATTCATTTGTTGTAGCGAGACTTGGGCGGTTGATTAGTCATGGGCCCTGCTATCATATAACATCAGAATCTCATCACCTTCAACTTGAGTGGACGGTGCCTTTAACGTTTTTGTGGCTAAGTGGTATCTCAGCACTAATATCTAATTGAATTACAAGAAGTCAATTTCCAGACGTGGCAAGCGACCGGGAGATCGATCCGGTGGTCCAGCGTCGAAGAGGGATAACGGTGCGCCAGACTTTTCGGCCGATGTAAACATGAGCTCGTTCTAGATTTGATCTGATGTTTCTTCTCCCGTATATTCCTCTTGAATGTCTGTTATATTGTGCTGTGCATACTGGCAGTTCTACCGTGACTTAATGTTGTTCTGCTGTTGAGTTTGTTGGCGCGATAATGATGTCGCTGTGTTCGTGTCCCTCAGTATCTCGTCTTTTTTTCTTTTCTTTTTTCTTTTCTCTCTATAACAACTATGTTGTCAAGTTTAATTATTATCATTATTAAATAATGTGAATTATTTATTATGATTTGACATCGTCAAAGAGCTTACGGCTAGTTTATTTGCAAGGTAAAATTTGATGGTGATATATGTTATGCACATGTTGAAAACCTTGTTTTCAAGACAAGATGGGCACTATGCCAAAGACTATAGATGTTGGGAATATGCCGAGAAAGATATTAACTGGTCAGTTCAAAGTATTTGGGGATTGTATAAACCTAGGCAGTTAAAATGGCCACTCAAGCCGGAAAAAGTTACGTTTTCCTGCAAGTACACGGGGAAGTTGGGGGGATTTTGAGTTTTATTGTTACACTATATCATCACATTGGCAAAACCAGGATAACTTCGGGGAATAGATTGAACATTTTGAGAAATCACCAAAGGTTTCGATTTAATGGGAAGGCACGTGCTACAGAAGTATGTGAAGACGTCAGCGAGTTTCTCATTATAATGGCTCACACAGTGCTATATCGATTCGGCGGATATCCTCCGGAAGAATTTCGCGAGTATTCGTTTGGAGAAGTGATCACAACGAAGGTGGGTGTTAGTGTTGTAACCCTGTAACCCTTGACGAGAATTCTAATTAAGGGTTACAGAGTATCCCATAATCTTGGATGTAAGCTGAATGACATTGTTGACGTCTCGTTGAATTAAGGAATCATGGGTTACAAGTGCTTCAAAGTATAAGCTATCTATCATATGTCACCGAATTGTGCCTCTGCGTGCCAGCATTTGCAAACAATATTTGCTTGTGAACAAATTGCTATATCCCTGTAACGCCGGCATTTTGCAAATTCCGCGTCCTCTGGTACTTTGCTCACGCGCAAATGTTGTCAGGAAATGTCTGCATCGCAAGGACACAATATACCGGACTGTGGCCTACATCGTTTGTCATTTGAAGCAAGGTTTTGGATTTCACTAGCTCGCAGATTAGAGGACCAACTGATGTTGAGCACAAACGAACGTCGTAATCATCAGGCTTTGGTTACTTTCTGTGGTGACTTCTTGGGCGAAAATATACTTTCGAACCTGCTCGCCTTAGCCTTTGCCCTTTGCCTCACTGTCGAGAGAATTGTCATAAGGAACCTTTATGGACAAGTTTGCTGAATATCTGGCTGAGCTTGAAGGCAGTGTCCAGGCAAATCTGAATGTGGGGCTCTCACGTAGAAAGTAATCTTGAGGCCCTAAATAAGACTCTGCCCAAGCGGCTGTACAAATAGTGCAGGCCACCTCTCACTTATAAGGTCAGATATTTATAGTTAGTAATAATTGGGTGAGCAGGCTATGAAAATTCACTGAATAGAGGAGCAGGCGAAAGCGACAAAACGCGCAGGAACAGAGAAATCGAAGTTTCGCTCGCTCTTGCGACAAATTTGTTCAGAGTTGCCTGTGTGTCGGCGCTGGGCTAACGCACTCCCAGAGCCGTGCCAGCGCCGTGCCAAAAGTTGTGCACACTCCCCGATCGAGCGAACTTGCGGCACGGCTCCAGCGCGACACTGGAACGGTGCTGGCATGGGTAACTCTGGGCAGCCTAAGCCTCAGTTCTGGCCGCCTAGAACGAAGGCGGGTCTTTTGTTCAGTGCTAAATTTGAAACTGTCGCCTTCTTCGTCTTGTGCCAAATTTGAGCGTACCTGCTCTATGGGTTATAAAAATGTGCAAGTGACTTGTTTATTCTTGTAAACGTTTATTCTTGTAAACACTCGAAATAGTTTTTATAAAATTTAAAACCCAAATTAGCCTTGTAAAGAATTTTTCTCGGGGGCATGGCTGACGCTGGGGTTGGGGAACCCTCGAAAATTTTGAGAAGCACTCCAAAGATTTTTTCTGGAGCACTTCATGAAAAGCTTTTTTTTGCCGTCCCCCCCCCTCGCACGGGAATCCTGGGACCGCCACTGCTTGCATGTAGTCTAATAGATCTGACGAATATGGTTTTCCTAGATCTTGGTCAACACCGGGCGTGTAGGCTGCGTCTGGAGTTGCCTGTATGCAAGTGCCCGGCTAGCGCCATGTCAGCGTCATGCTAGCGGAGGACGTGCGTTATACTACAAAGACCTCGCCGCCATAGTCGGCACGCGCACCGAGCTGGCTTACTGTATCTCGCGCCCATTTTGCACCGGTGAGCTTGAGCCATGAGGCAATCTGCGGACGCAGCCTCGTCAACTTTGCCGCGTTGCGACGTCGCGCCGCGATGTCGCGAATTTTACAAAAAGTTACATGAAGTGCTCAGAAAAAATTCTTCTTTCAGATTTTAACGTGCGATATCGTCCGTCGCACCGCATAAGGTAAAAAGTTCAAAAAAACTTGTTAATTTCCTATTTTCTATTCATGTTCATTTTGAAGTAAAACCAAGAAAAGAAAGTCTGGCATCAGCTACCTACTTTTGTCCTAATAAGTCCGTAGGTCATCATCGCCGCGTTACTAACCTCAACTTGCAATCTAGGCCACAGGTCACAGCTTGCAGTGACAATTAAGTATCTATATCATGGCAAAAACAAACATGAAACAAAAAAAAGAAAACTGAAGAAACACTAGGGAGTTTTCAAACGAATCTTTTGTTTTTATTTGGACATATAAACGAACATGAATCAGATAAAACACAGGAAATTAACAAGTTTTCCTGAAATTCTCACTTTATGCGGCGCGATGGACGATATCGCACGTTATGAAAGAGGAATTTTTTCCGAGTATTTTCATGTAACTTCTTGCAGCGGCATCGCGCGCGACGTCGCACCGCGACAGAGCTGACGAGGCTGCATTCGCGCGATTGCCCCAGGGCTCAGGCTCACCGGTGCAAAATGGGTGCGGGATACAGCAAGCCAGCTCGGCGCGCGTGCCGACTATGGCGGCGAGCTTTGGCGGCGACGCTAGCGACGTGCCAGCGCCAGCGTGGACGCGCCCCGTATTGATTGAACGACACCGGCATGGCGTCACGGAGCTGGGGAAGCAACTCTAAACGCAGCCTAAGAGATGGTAATGGCAAGCAAAATTTGAAGAACTAGCAGATTCTTTTTAGCCATCTTTTATATGCAAGTTTTAATGGCTTTGAAATCAATAAGCGTTGTTAAAACGAGGCACTTCAATAATTTGTCAAATTTACTAGAGTACGAATGAAAATAGGCGCTGTTCTACATTATTTTCTTCTATCTCAGATGTTCTCGGACTTTGGAGAGATACATCTGATCCTCTGAACATGAATTGGATTTTGTAACAGAATGGCTTTTGTGGAGATTTGTTATGTTATTCTGAAAGGAAGGGGTGTTTTTAATCACAGTATAGGATTTCGCCCAAATTGGCAGCATGCTGCTATAACGCCACACCCCTTTTTTCCAGAATCTAGTCAATGTGACCCCAAAAACTTCAAAGCATCTCAAAAATTCTTTGGAGGGCGTCTATAATGCTACACCTCTTTATTCGAAACAGGTTTTTGTACACCCCTCCCCTTTTTCCCCGAAAATCAATTTGCTACTATAACATAAGTTTTGTAGGACCCGGAAGATCATCTGTACTTTTAGTCACTCAGGGAAAAATGACTGCAAATTATGTTCGATTGATAAATGGGTGATTGTATGGAGAATCTCCAAAACTTGCATTCTTTATTTTTGACGTTTTTTATCACAAAACTAACAAGGGAACCGTGTCGAGTCGAAGTGGCCTTTCCAGATGAGACCCATACTGCTTTGAAGAGCATTAATCGGTGATTCTAAATCTGCTTTCCAAATCTGCCAAGCGCCTCTGGACGCCAAGTTATGCTCGTTTTTCAGGTCAAAAAATTGAACGCAAAACCGAAGCAAAATCGCCCAAATTTGCTCAAATGGTCCAGTGTTAAGTATCAGAGATGCTTATGCAATGGATACATTTTATTTAATATGCTAATACTTAACATTGCTTTATCTGAGCGCTGGAAGGATTGTAACAATCAATTTTACCTAGATTCTGCATTCATTTTTCGTTCCGAAGAACGGTCATAACTCGGCGTCCAGAGGCGCTTGGCAGATTTGGAAGGCAGATTTGGAATCACCGCTTAATACTCTTCAAAGCAGTATGGGTCTCATCTGGAAAGGCCACTTCGACTCGACACGGTTCCCTTGTAAGCTTAGAGTTGAAGGATTGCAGAAACCAAAAAAAACGCGCTCGTAAGAATTTCCACCTCAGTGGATGCTTGCTGTAATCACACTTTTATGATCATATTTTGGAGTTATTTTGACAAGCCCGCTTGATCCATGCATTGTAGCAACGACTGAAGACCCCCAAGTCTTAGCACAAAGAATTATCGCCCACGAGGATAAGTGGATTTGCGGGCGTGTACAAGGCAGCAGGTGTTCAGAGGTTCTTAAGTAGCGTCTAGCGCAGCTGCTTATAGTATGCAAAGGACGAAGGAGTGGAGGGGTACATGAATGCCATTTAAAATGTTATAAACTGCACACTTAGGGCCGCATGTACTAGCATCCGTGCTGGGCAGGGGATCGCGGTTTGAAAGAAGGCTTTATATTCTGAAGCTCCAGATATATGGATTTCACACTGTCTACCTCTACGCAAGTATTTCCGCCATCCCTCACTATGAACACAACGAGAGCAAGAAGCTGTATAAGCCACATTTTCCAGCTTTTTTGTATGATCCCCTGATGATCCCTCCCGGCCAGTCGTATTTTCTTCCAACAAGGGAAGGAAGGTTGTCAAAGTGGCTTTTCAAAATGAGATGTATACCATCTTGTAGAGTTATCTGCCGCGGGCCTTTAGACAAGGAGTTGTGAAGGCTTTTGTGATTAGAAAGTTAAATGCAAGATTAGTGTAAAATCAGTCGTAGCATTTTTTCCAGGGCTTAACTGGTAGTCGGGTCACTAGGTGCAACAAATAGTCTTGAATCAAATATACAACTATCTGCTGCCTCATTTGAACGTTGTGGAAAGGATAACTGATTTTGTACTACTCATGCTCTGAAGTTTTACTTAAAACCTTTATAACCCCGCCCAGAAACCCGCAGCAGATATTAAAGGTAGATTTGGAATCACCATTTCAAGCTATACATGACAGTGTACATCTCATCTTAAAAGGCCACTTCAATCAACTTTCCTTTCCGTGTAAATCATGTTTCTTCTTTCGAAGTTCACGAAAACCTCCGAAGTTGTACTGATTATCTAACTTAACATTGCTAAGTATGTTGCTGATAAGAATGAGTTTTCGAAACGTCTTTTTTGATGAAACCCAACTTTCGATTTGTGGTTCATCGCAAAAATCATGACTTCGAAACATCACTTGTTCTTACAAGAAACATGATTAGTACTACTTTGTTAGATAAACAGAAGAACTTTGGATGTCTTTATGTCTTCCAAAAAAAAATGACTGCAAAGAAAAGACGGTCGTTCTCGGGGATCATCACGGGATCATACAAAATGCTAGAAAATGCGGCTTGTACAGCTTTTCGCTCCTGTCCAATATGTTCATAGTGAAGGATGGTGGGAATACTTACAGATAGGGATATAGCGCGAAATCCAAATAGCTGGAGCTTCAGGATTTGAAACTTCCTTTTGAGGTGATTCCCATCCTCGGCGGGGGCGTTATTGCGTGTGGGCCTTAGCTATTCAGCTGCTGTAGAGATTGAAATTGGCACCTTTCCAATATTTGGGTACTCTGTGCGGTTCTGATTCTTGTGAATGAAGCAGGTTCATTTTGAAATGCGTGAAATAAAGGGGATTCAGGTGATTACGGTCGTTTAAATTTTAGTCGTGAATTTCCTTCAGGATGGCATGGGAAAATGTGAAATTATTTTATAGTTGTGGCTCAGGCTTCTTATATTTACGTTTCATTTTCATTTAAAATATTTTAGTTGATACGAAATTTAATGCAGGTAGGTTTTGTGAAACTCATGAATTATTCTTCGAAGCCAAAATCTTTGCTGTTGCGATTGAGAAAAGAATTAACAAATCAAATGTGAAATACTAGAATTTTCGTGCTCATCAATATTTCTGAGGTCAGCTAATGAGTACTTAGGAAAATTTACTTCATTGTTAGAAATTATTAGAAGGCGCAAAAATTTTTTAACATTAGGACTTTTCCCCCCCCCCCCCCACCTTCTTGTTTTAGTTCTTAGCCATAGTACACATGTGCAATAACATTTGTACAAGCGTTACTGGTCACACTACTTTTTATGCGTCTGCCCTTGCAAGTGCGAACCCAGTGAAGTTTTTCTTTGACTGTTGCGGGGTAGTTTCTGACCGGTTTTTTTCGCTGTTTACCAGGAACGATCGGAGGGTGATTCGATGAGGGAAAAAACTCGTTTTCGGCTAGGCGTTCGGAGTTTTTGTGTTTGACATGGGAAAGACACTGAAACAGGGGTGACTCATATTGGAAGATGAAAAAATCTGGGAAGATAGTGTATAGACGCGCAAAAAAGGGGGAGGGGAGCAAATCCGGCTAGGGAAACGAAAAAAGTTTTTTTTGTCGAAATACAATATTGTTATGACTCGTAAGACTAGCTTTTACAATCTTGATTTGCGGTGGAGTTTTTCAAGTGAGAAATCAAAAACTTGACGGTTTTTTGAAAGTAATCACGATCTACCAATTTCTAAAATATCAAGCCCTTACCTCGCCCCCCCCCCCCTGACCTTTCTTTTTCTCTTGTAAGTATAGGTTTACATTTAGACATGTGTCGACGAACAAGTGATCGCATATTGTCAACGATCTGCACATCTGGCAAACCAGGCAATGCAGAAACATAATTTGGAACAGTATGAGGGTTAGTAGATAAGTTCTGAATTAAACGAGAATTCGCTAGCTAATTTGTGGGCTAACAAGTTGCAAAGGTCATTAATCCTGACTGAAAGTTTTCAAGAATTACAAAAGATTTTTTACATTAAGAATGATATGGCCGCTTTCATACCAAGTTAAAAATGGTGCCTGAAATTTGCGGCTAATTTTAGAATTCTCTTTTCAAAAGTGGCATATCCATTTTTGACATGATGTATATTCAGTGTGCTTTTCGGAGTAGTAACAATTTGATACTGAGTAAAAAATAAAAAATCTTGAATCAAACACTAACCCGAAAGCATAAATTCTTGTCAGAGAACCTCTAACAATTTATGTCGAATATTGGCTTAATGTGTTTGGGATCGGCCATACTATTCCTGCTATTCCTACGACTCCTGCGATTCCTGTGAGTCCCGCACAGTTTATACGCCGCTTAAATGAGCGCGTGTTGCGTGCTACGTGTTGTTTTGCGCAACACGCGCTCATTTAAGCGGCGTCTAAACTGTGCGGGACTCACAGGAATTGCAGGAATCGCAGGAGTCGTAGGAATAGCAATAGTATGGCCGATCCCCTTGATTCACAAGCAAACGGCTCAAACACCTTTGTTCTCAAAAATCTCGAGTTTGACTACATTTCGAGAATTGCTTGGTTTTTCTTTTTTTTACATCTTATATATAAAGCTGAATGTCTGTTTGTCTGTTTGTCTGTATGTCTGTCTGTATGTCTGTCTGTATGTATGTACGTATGTTCCGAATACAAATTTTTATTTCTGAACCGATCGGGACCAAACTTGGCACACATATACTTCAGGGCAGGGAGCGTGTCATAGGCTACTTTTCGTTATCGATCGATATCGATTTTATTGATTTTTTGCAAAATTCGAGCTAGAGGGCTGGGATTTGGCAGAGGGGGGTAATCGAGCATGCTGATCACCCCTTCGGGGTGATCAGCATGCTCGATTACCCCCCTGTGCAAAATCCTAGCCCCCTAGCTCAAATTTTGCAAAAAATCGGTAAAATCGACATCGATCGATAACGAAAAGTGGGCTGTGACACGCTCCCTGCCCCGAAGTGTATGTGTGCAAAGTTCGGTCCCAATCGGTTCAGAGATAAAAATTTCTATTCGGAACATACGTACACGGGTCTAGCTGGCAGGCCCGGCGGAGCCGGGCAGGCCAGCTAGTCAGAAATAAAATAGTTTGCGCATATTCATTGTTCACAACATAATCTACATCATACCAAAAGTGGGTGCTCCGCTTTCAAAAGGAAAAGCTGAGGATTTTCAGTTGTAAAATTTGGTTGCCAACCTACTTCGAAGATTTGCGGACATCGTCATGCTAGTTTTGATAATAACCGGGTAATCCATGTGCAACTTCTTCTCTCATGACTCATCATTTTCTCGTTTTTGGAGAGAGATAGTACGCATTTTTGTATACCTGATTTCTAAATCAATCTCTCGTTTCCCGAAGTCTTTTGAAGCGCTCTGTCCCTCTAAAATTCGCTAGTCTGTGGTGACAAAAATGTATGGGCAGAAATAGGAGTGTAAGAGTCAGGGGCGGTGTTCCTTAGTTTTGATGAATTTTCTATGTGAAATTATGCTTGCATAAATTTGTCTGCAATTACTCTGTAGAGCTTACTTTTTGATATTTCACACATCTTGTTTGAACCAAGCTATTGCAAAAGTTGTCAAAAGCAATGGAAGAATTTCCTTTTAACTGCTGACCCAATGCAATATCTCGATAGCAAATCTGGCAACCAAACATTTGCTTTCGGTCGAATGGTCTTTTTTATGACTATTTATCAACTGCGCTCTCTACCTGATATCAGTTGTACACACTTCCTCAACAAATATCAACAGAGCGATGATTTGCGAAAGAGAACGCTTCTGTAAATAGATATCTGATTGCTTAGAGTCCTCTCTCATCGATGTATAACTGTTCGGAGTCTTCCAAATCTGAACGGAAGTAGTAAGGAGCAATGTTTATTTACCGTTTGAGGCAGACACAAAGATCAGTTTGCCGATTGACTTTCTCATCTTCCTGTTACATATGGTCGATGAGATTGATAGTGACATTGCGCATTGGCGAAGGACCTGGTCAAGTTTCCGGTCGAAACGAAAATGAACAACTCATGAACATTTTGTCTACAAAAAATTTGTTTGTATGTAAGGTCTACTCATGCACGAGTTGTTAGTGTTTTTGCAAATAAATATGATTTCTGTATCAGTGGTTTCTTTTTTACATGTATCGACCATATCGACCATACCTACCTTTGATTCAACCGGCTTGACGGCGGGAAGGTGGGGCTTTGTGACCTAATTAAGGCCGCTCGCCCCCGTTACGCAGTCTGCGTCTCTCTCGCGCGCGTGCTTTCTGATCATTATCTAGCCTTAATTAAGTCACGAAGCCCCGCCCTCCCGGCAAGCCAGTTGAATCAAAGGGCATTCTGATGAAGAATGTGATGCTGAGATTTTTTTATTGGGTCCAGTCAAGAATCATTGTTTTTTTTTTCTTTTCAGTCTCCATCGAAGACAAAGATGGTGAAGCACTCATCTCTTTTCGGATACAATTTCGACGATCACCAAACTTCTATAACCGGACCATGTAAGCGATTTACTACTTGATTCTACATAATGCAAAGTGAAAAAATCACCTTTTTTTATAGAAAAAACCTAGTGGAACCAGAATTATGCCAACTTCGACACAACTTAGCCGATGCTTTGTTGAAATTACAGTCGCTGACGATTTCTGAAGAACTTCAAGATCGGCTAAGTACACGTATGTTTCCTGAATTTCTTTTTCTGAAAACGGATTTGCGCTAACCAATATTTGAGAATGCCTATACCAAACACCTTTATCGCCTCGTAAATTGTAAATGTCATTGATAGCAGTGGGTCATGCGCTCGAAATTTTGATCACGATAAGAAAGGCATCAATGTTCTACTAGCCGAAAAGAGATTGAACAAAACTGATCAAAGTACATTACCGCAGCCTCGATACTCAAATTCGAGTTTTTCATATATTATATTACGTGTTTTTTCGGCAAAAAAATACTAATGAGACTAGATTGTAGAAAAAAAAACCTCATCAGTTCAAACCCTAACTGCCTGATGAATCTTGGAGTACTTTTTTGCATCCAAAGTTCGAAGATACGCTAGAGTAAACTAGTCATTTGTGCAAAAGCACACGACATGCACATGCGCGTCAAAAACTGAACATGTCTCACAGGTCATCTAGAAAAATCAATAAATATTTTCTTGTATGTTCAAGCCACAATCATGTCAACTTGCTGTGAAAGACGTTAGTTAAAGAGCCGGGCATACTTCACGCGATTCCAGTCGCGACGCGATTTGGCAATATTCCAAATGTTCATAACTCACTGTAAGCATAATTTAAATGTACAAAAGATGGGGCATTTATCAATCCACATAAGTCATACATACTATGCATGTGCAGTTTGCTAGTGTTGGATCTGAAGACTTCTGGCGAATCGCCAAATCGCGTCGCGACTGAAATCGCGTGAAGTATGCCCGGCCCTTAAGAACGCAATTCAAAATTTGTTTTGTGAACAATATGTTTTTCTATTGCCGCTAAAATCTCGTATCTCACGCGCAAAGTGCATATCGTACGCAATCGCACGTATCAAACTCGAAACGACTAGAGCGTAGATGTAAAAGTATGTCTCCATCCATATTATCTCTTATCGTGTTTGATTACTAAATCTACTGAGCTACTTTGGCCCTGGAGCTCGAAGCAAGAAAAATTTCCTAAGCAAATTGAGCGTTTATACTTTCCAGCTACCCGCCTACGAATTCGTCTTCAACTCTGTAATAAGCAACCAAAGCGTCTATTCAAGACCACAAGCGAACCGACACTGCCAGGTGTTCTAATACCATGGGCGGATCCCGTGAAGAACGAGTACAATCAGGTGTGTAATCAGTATACGATCTAATGGGTTCTCGCCGCGAATTGTTTGTATGGCGAACGCGATGCAAAATGCAAACGATTCTCGCATCCGTCGTTATCTCCGCTATCATATGCACATTCCCGTTCCCAAATTGCTTTTCGCCATTTGGCACGAGATAAAAGGTGCAGTGGTGCGTGTTTATTTGCACACTCAGCATTTTGCAGAGTACGGTAGAAACCTATACAATAATTCCATACAAGCTTAAAGGATGAAATGTATTTGGCGTTGATTGGCTTTATCAGATGCAAATGCACTATAATTTGAAGTCGCAAATAATCCCCACAAATTTTCGAGCCATGCTTAGCATCAAAGTAAACAACATGACAGCTGAAGCACAAAATATTATTTTAGTGCAACTGCACCAAGTAAATTAGAAGTCGACGACAAATATAGCACTCAGTCACGAGCCCACAGCACCAGTACATACTTTTTAGTAGAGCTAGTCAGAGAAAAAATGACTGCTTTACTCTTAATCTTAAAAGGAGACAACACTAAAGTACGCGGTGTGAACCGATTTGCAGTCAGGACATTTCCATACAAGACCATCGCGCGCGGCACACCCTGGTTTTACCCGAGAAATTAGAATAGTGAGGAGAATTCTGCCATGTGCGCAACATGTTAAGACAAGTCGCAATGGCTGTCGAAGCTATCCTCGCGTCATAAATCAATATGTGTATTACACACATTACCCGCAACTTGACGACTTTCAAGATTATGAAAGGCTCGTTTCTGTGATTTTTCATTGTTTTCATGCCTTTTTTGATTTGATTTGAAATTTACTAGGTAATAGTACACATTTCTACAGCGCATATTGTGCAGACTCGCATATAAAATTACGAATGATTCGAGGACATTTCAATTAACAGTTCCAAATGGCTCATTTCAAAGGTTGAAGCAAGTTTTTTCTGCACAAATTTACAGCTCACGCAGACCAATACGGTATTAATATATAACCAACCCCCCCCCCCTCCCCATCATCTTGTTGTAAGAATTCTTCGCAGGAAAAACCCCACAGAGATAAATACCGCGTTAGATTTTAGAAGTTGGAAAGCTGCCAAACTCTTGTAACATATTTATTTTTCAGCTCCTCTTCACTGCTTTCGTACCACCTGACTCTTCAACAACTGATTATTGACGATCTCTTCAGCAAAGCAACAACAACGGATATGATCTTGATTCTTTATTATTACTTTTGCTTTCAGTATGATGATCAGTTTCTAACTCATTTTCTTGGGATCATTCAACAAATAAACCATTATTAATTGACAATATAAACGCTGACAACAACAGATGTGTTTGTATTGCTTAGAAGAATGATCTACAATTGCGAAAAAAAAATACTGAAAGAATCATGATCAAGGATATCAGGCGATTGTAGGAAAAAATGCCACACCTCAGTGTACATGTTAAAATGTACAACAAAATGATGGAACTGTGAGATGGGCCAAAAAATCTACAATCTCAGTGGGATGTTAATTCAAACAAAGAACTTCAAATAACGTCATTATAGATCTAATCACGGACGTTATTTTAACCATCGAAGATTACAACCAGTATATGACTAGCACATACTAATATCAAACATTCAGAGAGGAGTGTGGACTCGATCGATGTACACGAAAAACTCTAATAAGGCGCTAAACAACGACTCGGCACTCGTGCTTTTGATGTTTTAGTTAACAACTAATACAAATTGAGAGGATTTGGAGAGTAAACATCATAAACAACAGAGAATTAACAAGCATACTATCACCCGAATCTGACTGTTAAGAGCGAGAGAGAAACGGTACGTGTGTTAGAATGCTGATATACTTGTAGATGAATTGTATTAGTGACAATAACTAAGTTTAGGCCGAGTTCTACGCAGTGGAAATATCTCAGAGGGAACATGTGTTTTGGAAAATATGAATATCGATCGATTCAAGGAGAACAGGATTAGAGGACCCGTGGTACTGGCCCGTTTCGTGCGTGTAATATACGCACAAAATCGGGACTGAACCGTGCGCGAGCCAAAAAAAAAAAGAGAAATTATTTGCAAAACATGAGAATAGTGGATGAACACTAGCGTGTAGGACGTGTACGACGATATCAACGACATCACTATGTACAAGATCGTTCGACTGGTGTAGGCAGGGAGAACTAACGGAAATTGGAAGTATGGAAGTTTTGGGTCAGGCGTGCGACTATGAACGCGCTCATGCTCACCTAGGCGATTTCGAGCGATTCTCAGCGACATGTTTTTGCCACTACTGGAAGCATGAACGAGCTCACAGCTACACCAGATAGAAGTCTATCAGACCAAATTATAGTAAGTGCTCCATAATGCGCGCGAGCGTACACGTCACTTAAGGGGCTCTGGGCGTTGGCGATACCGGGCGACATAGTGCGACAGTAGGCGGCGAGCAAATTCACGAGATCAAAAAAGTATGCGACGAAGTGTCAGACCGTCACCACAATGTCACCAACTCATCTAACGAGCCCCGATGGATATATACAACTGCACTAGAGGCAACACCTGAACTGGACACATAGCGAGATGTGTGTTGTGTGTACACAAAGAGAGAAAAAAAAGAGAAAAGACCCGACTGCTTCACAGGAGTCGTACAATGCAATGCAATAAGAGAAAGCAAACAAAGAGGTTTCTGTGTTGGGGGATCATGCGCAGCGCGAGCGACATCACTCTGACGAGCTTAGCCGCTCGGCCACGAATGTCGAGCATCATGCGAAGATCCATTGAGAAAAAAAATGAGACAGAGGAAGGGAATCGTCGCCAGGACACTCGCTTACAGACCCGAAGTATGAGAGAACCTTTTGTGCGAGTATGCATGCAACAGAGACCATGCACTGCATTGAGTCCTATCACGAACACATACGCGCACGAAAGGCTTGGCAATTTGAAGATGGGCGTGGCGAAAAAAATTGCCACGCACAAACACCTTCGTTATGCACAGAATCACATACAACGTTATAGAAACAACGACAAAAAATTGAAAAAACAAACAAGTTACAAAAACAATAATATAGGAAGAAACGATAGATTGCCCTCTAATGGTCTCATCACCATGCACATTAATTGCGTATGGGACTAGACAATACAGATACGCTTACTTGATTACGAAAAAAAGAAACGATAGAGAGAGACAGAAACTTGGGCAGAATACGCTACAGTTACAAGTTATACTGGGTATTGAAGATCGATAATATAGAAAAATACAAAAATACGGTTGTTGGCCGCTAAGCGGCGAGCAAGAATAATTGAGAAGAAGCAATAAGAGAACGGTGTCGTACGCATGCTTTAGGTCTTTTGATGAAGGATAAGGCTGGGCCTTCGTCCTTTTATTGCCTAAAAATGGACTCTTAAGTACCAAAAAAAGAAGGAAAACTCTATGGCTACAGAAAGTTGACTGCAGCCGATTTGCAAGAAAAAGAACAACATATCCAACCTTATGATGCAGCGACAGCCGCGATGAGACGGAGTGGATGTACACGCATTCCAGATGGTGGACGTAATGCGGATTTTTGTGGTGTCGTAGGCATAGTTGACATCTCTCCGACATCGCTCAAAGATGGAGCGCTTGAACATATTGAACTCGTTTCCATATCGCTATTGGCTTCCACTGATGAACCACTACTCATTGAGCTGGAGTCGGATTGCGAGCTGAAGGCCTAAAAAGCGAAAAGAATTTTAAAAATGAACACGAAGTACCACAAAAGTCTAAGCTGCTTACCTCATAGATCCATTCAGTAGGTGGAAGCGGTATAGCGCGAGCAGTTGGCGAGTCGCTGAACTTTGAACCAGCATAGCATTGATTAGCACCAATCTTAGCATTGAATGAGATCGGACGACGGGCTTGACGCCGAGCAACCTAGAAAACCCAAAACTCATTACATATTCTACTCAAAAATAAAAAGAAAACCCTTACCTCCTGTCTACCTTTCGGTGTTGCCGGAGCAGACGCGGAAAAAGTTGCAGGACCCGGTGAGCCGAATAAAGCTACATTATGTTGCTGTTGCTGGCGATGATGATGATGATGACGATGCGCACGGGGTACACTTGCTGATGACATATTCATTGTTGACTTGTTGCAATTTTGAAAACCGGGTTTGGAATACTGGTATGATGAGATGCGATCTGAGAAGGCGCGGCGTCTTCTACGCGATATTACCTGTAAAAAACGTAAATCAGAAAAAGAACGATTATTGCGAGAGTGTTCTTTCAAGAGAATGATTTGCTTTCCAAAAAAAAAAATCAAATACTGCGGAAGTTTTAGCATTCAGAGTAGCGGACATGTCGCCGAAAAGGGAAGTCTCGTGTGGACATCTGCAACAAATACGCACATCCTCTACATGTGAGAAGCGTATTTGTAGTAAATGTCCACGTGAGACCTCTTTCGGCGACATACAATCCTCACAATTTCTATTTCAACTATACCGTCTCATGTAATCGTGCAATGATAGAACGTAGTTGAGAATCAAGGAACCAATGAGTGATGCTCAAACACGTGCCATGAAACACGTCACTTTCCCCCTACCATTTCCCCTACAGTGATATGGACCACCTTTCTTGTAAAAAAGAGCCATTACCATAGAGGCATGATATTACCTTTTGCAAAAAAACATATGAGCGGTACTACACTTTCTGAACAACAAGAAATGACCACATTTCATCATGCTATATCACTGAATTATAATGCGATTATTAACAATGCAAAAAAACACTTCCATATCAGTCCCTTCACATGTTTACAGCCCCATGTGACAACATTACGAAATCCTATCTGCTAATAACATCAAGCATAAAAAAGGACTTTCGCACGCGTTAGCGGACAATCTCGTGAGAGGAACGACCGATTATACGCGATGTTACTGTATTAACGATGTTTTACGAGAATGTGTACCCAAATAAAACATCAGCATAGCATTATCTACATAAATTAGCTTTCGCGAGTGGATAGTGTATGTGTGATTTCCTGCAAAAAAAGTTTCTCAATAGAACATATATGCGACTGAAGAAGTTAACAAGGCAACCGCGCGGGAAATTTGCTGAAGAAGTCGGAGCAAAAGAAGGGGGAAGAGTGGTCCAGATCCCGTGAGTTATTCGAGTCATGACGTCATGACTGTTTTAATATAAAGTACAAGTACATGCAATACCCTAAAAATAATCTCCACCCACGGAAAAGAAGCGTAACTACCCATTCATGCTTGAAACGGTACAAGCTTTGGAATGCACTTTGTTGGTATTACCATGGAAGAAAGTCTGGCGAACTGAGTAAAAAGTCAAAACGTACTAACCTGATGAGAATCCTTCGTTCAGTTAGAGTAATACAGGACACCAAGCACGCTGATGTCATAAAATGTTCTCCCTGAACTAAATAAAACTTAATTACATTTCATAAACGATAATAACTCATTTAAACCTACCAGATCAAGTGGAGAACGTAAAGCTGCACGTGTTTTCTCACTCTTCAAACTGATGGAACTTTCACAACCTTGTGATGGATCGATAACCGTAGCCAACGTGAGCGACGATGGTACAACACGCAGGACGCTTTAATGCGCTAAAACTGAAAACGAAACGATTTTCGCCACGAAACTAAAACGCCACATTCGACATCTGTGCGATCGGGCGCGCTCGAAGTACGACCGCAAAAGATACGAGATATACACAGCGATGATTGCATCGTCGTACAAAACTTTTTCGTGCGACAATGAAGACGGAGAGAGAAGGAAAAAAACCTCTGGCAAACAGGAATTTATCCACTAGAGCGGGCAAAGGAACGATTCTGATGGATATGGATCTGGGTCAAGCAGTTGTGTTGAGGAGCTAGCTAATCGCATGGATATCGGCGTCGGTATTTACCAATCTCTCGACCGGGGGAGGGGATATTTATCAATCTCCCGGTCTCTGATTAGGCGCTATTTCACCGTTATGAACGAGCGCTCAACTGGGTGGTGTGCTTCGTTTATAACGGTAGAAGAGCACCGAATCGAGATCGAGAAATTGATAAAACCATCTGAGATATGTGATCAATCGATGGTAATTTATCTTATAGGCGCCAACTTTGTCCAATTAGGAGCTCCTCCAAGATGGTAGAACAGCTCCCTAACAGACAACGGAAAGATTGGCACTACCGTTCTCAAATAGAAAGAATTCTCGCCTTCGTCACCTCTCATTGCATGCCACGCGAAGTTACAGAAGAGAATGCATTAGAACATCGTTGCTACTGACAGTGCAAGCCAAACGAGGAAAGACGGCACATATGACATTTACTTAGATGCCATTAGCGCTCTTTAGTCTTTCTACTAAATGACAACAATGCTCTAACGTTACCTACAATTAAAACTCAAGTGAGTAGGTACTAGACTTTATATAAACGCCCCAGTGTACGCACTTTGTGTGTACGAGCCTGAAATACATTCTGATTTGCACTGTACTGAAGTGAATCGCACGTTTAGTACGTCTGACTGTCACCATTCTGCACGTCGGCAGAAAAATGTTGTCATTTCGAACGTACAACATGTCCGCAAATGAATTTCGATTCTCGTGACAAACAGGCATCCCGCTGCACAGTCAGCATTAGTGGATAATAATAGAACGTTGAAAGCGACAACGGTGGCGATTGATTTTTTATGATGACTAGTGGACCAGTAATCTAAAGGTGCTATTTGGAAGAGCTTCGTTTCGGGACCGGCCGCGGTTTTCCGCCATTAGGACCGGCCATACTATTCCTGTGATTCCTGCAATTCCTGCGATTCCTGTGGTTCCTGCGGGTCCCGCAACAATGTATATTGCGGATAAACAATTTATTTTAAAATTCGCAAAGCGCTTCGTAGTGCTGTGCATCGGAAATTGAGGAGTCACAGAACTTACAGAAATTACAGGAATCGCAGGAATCACCTCCTGGAATAGTATGGCCGCTCCCATTAGGCTGGGGTGGAGGACATTAGGTCGCCGAAAAAGGGCGGTCCCCGCGGTCATTTGCGACAAATACGCACCCTTGTACATGCGTTCCTGCAGGGAATCCACGCGGGACTCTTCCAAATTCGGCGACCTAATGTCCTCCACCCATTAGGCTGCGTTCATACTGATTCCCATGTTCTGGAACTGTTCCCGCACAGTTCTCGCATTGTGCTGAAACTGTGCGGGAACAGTTCCAGAACATGGGAATCAGTATGAACGCAGCCTTAGAAGATTTTTGAGCTAGCGACTCCTTATATATTAGCTAGGCTTGAGCTTTCTTTTTTGAAGAATTACGTTATCTTAACATTACGTGACCTGATAAGGACAGTAATGTGGAACAAAACAGCTAGGATATGATCACAACAACGCCTCAACCTATTCAGTTTCACATCATGAGTCAGGTACTGAGTTCTTAAACCTTGCTGATATAAAACTTCAAAGCGCCTGCAGCATAGTATTCCCACGTCTTCAGAAATTCAGAATTCATACTTTCCACCTTACTTAGTAATAATCTACAAAAGTAAGGTGGTGCTATACGTGGAACTAACGCGCGCTATCGTTTTCTACACAAAACGTGCATCTGCAGCGAACACGTTCTGCTAGTGTGTATATGCACACTAAACCGTACGGGGACGATAGCTTTCTGTTGGAACAGGTTTTGGTGTTTTGCGCAGCACTGTAACGATGCCAGATCTAGGACATAGCACTAACAATACGCACTTGTAACATGATAAAACAGCTTGTTAAGTGCTCCACTGCACCAGTGACTAGCGCACTTGGCTGTTTATCAACATCAGAATGGTTGCTTGATAAACATCCAAATATGTGTGTGGCAGTTTATCATGTTATTTAGCAGAGTTGATAAACAACCCAATGAAGAACTGCTGCAATGTTTCGTCGTTTCAGAAGTCGAAAACTACAAGTTGATGCTATTAACTTGAAAAGGTAATAGCGCCTCAACTATTAGTTTGTCGAAAAAAGTTTCGCTGAACGATTTAAGTGGACCAACTCTCACGAGTGCCCAACTTCCCGGTCAGCCCATCACAAAAGACTAACAATGCATATTAAAAAAGTGCCACGTGACTGCATCCGTTCGCGGAACACATTTTTTGCATTGCGAATAGCTGGTCAAACATTGCTGAGCAAACATTTTCAGTGTGCTGCCATGAAATATAGCAATGAAACATCACAAAAACTTCAAAGCGATACCTTAGTTATAGCATCACTTTATGTCAGATGTCTTTAGCAAGCAAAAGGCAGCAAATATGAGGAGCAGCTGCAGCAAAATTCTGCAAAGCAAACTCCTCCTTTTCAATCTGCGTCGGCTGAATCGGCCACATCTCCTCTTCAACAGACGCAGTCAATCGGGCGCAACGTCGCAGAGCGAAGACACGAACAAAGGGGGTCTTTCTCTCCCCAATCTTCTTCAATGCCCTCGCGCTACGAGTTGAGAGCACTGAAGCATTTCATTCGTCAATGAATGAAACCAGTTCGATTCGAGTTTTTCGATAGTTTTATGACCGCAACAAAAACGCAAAGGTCTGCGCCGAATCGCAATTAGCGTAAAATTACGATTGCCTTCACCAACGAGGTGATCATTGAAAGGATAAAATTGACAGGACGCACTTCGCACGATTATGAGAGAGATGGAGCCGGTGAACTTCTGAGCGATTCCCTCTAAATAACTTCCCCGTCCAGGTCGTTTAGACTTATAAAATTTCTCGTAAATAGTCTTACGGTAAGAAGAAGTGCAAATCCTGCAGCAGTTGCACTTCTTTCATGTCTTACCATAACACTGGGAACCAGTGCTGCTACACAAGCGGCCCAAATGAAGTAGGAAATGTCAAAGAAAGTGCAAAGAGAGCCACATGTCAACAGCCTCGAAATGTTCACTGCTCTGGACTGGACAGTCAGCAGTTGACACTGACATTTACTAGAGAATAAGTCATCTCAAAAAATTTACGCTACCCTACCAAGAAGTACTCGCGGGTAACACCCACGTGCCCATACTTCATAATTAGCACGTGGGATCACAAACGGGATGTTTACATTTTCCATCACATGGGATCACACCCACACTAACAAAGAGGCAGTATCACAAAGCTGCGATAGTTTATGAGTGTTCAGAAGAAACAATAGGGTTATGCCAAGGATCATTCGAGTGGTTATCCCTCGAGACAGCTTGGCATGGTGCCAATTCTGTGCTTTTGTGTTGTCGTCATGTACGTAAACGCAGAAATGGGATAACTAACTTAGCACACGATACGAGAAGATGCGTAACTTGATCCCTTAGTTTACACGTCAGCCATTCCAAAGAAACAGGAACTACAACTGAGAACAACACGAAAGAAATGAAAGATTTAAGAGCTTGTTGGAACATTCGAGAATCTGCGTACTTAGAAGCTCATAAACTAGAATGAAAATTGAAAACAAGCTTGGATAACAATGGGTGGTAAACTAAGCCATTCCACCTACGCTGGTTTTATAACAGCTATGTTTACACTTCAGAATTATAGAAGTTAAAGTACTACGACCTTAACTGAATGAGGGAAGTTGTACTTCTATTCAGCCTATTCTATTTATAGAACAATACTTCTTCAATAAAACTGGTCGAAAAAATAGCTTGAAAAATGATAAATACCGAAAAAATAGCTTCGAAAAATGATGAATACAAGTTTGGTGACATTTTCGGATAGGAACAGGAGAGCCCAAACACTAAATAGGCAAGGCAAGAAAGAAGAGAATCATGAGGAACCTTAATAAAGCACTTCCAACAAAAATTTACGCCGCCTTCTGGGCAATTTTCCAGCTTTTTGTAGTAGAAGAGAACATCATATGACTATTTCGCAAGAATACTCCAGCCTCAAAATGATTTGTCACCAGGTGTAGGCTACGTACGGATGGACCCCTGTGCAGTCACGAGACGCGACCGGTATGTGAGTTGGGGGCCGCTGCGCGCAGCCGCCGCGCATCGCCCCCGGATCGATATCGCCGGGCCGCCCGCACGGCGTCAGGGGGCCGCGCCTGACGCCGTCAATATCCGGCGGTTGTGAATCGAGGGGCCGGCCATTGCTGCTGAAGAGAGGGGATTCTCTCTTCAAACCCGCCCACGACTACTATGACGTCGAAGTAGTCGGAGACGGGAATAGGGGCAATGGCTAATGAGTGGGAATTGAGGCTAAAGATTCAGTTCTCGCTCAGGCTCTTCGCCTCTCTCTCAGATACGAAAATGCCTTGTTATTTTGGCGAGTGAATGTTCTGTGGTTCCCAAACCTTTCACAACAGCTGTTGTCAACTGCGTATCAAAATACGCATTCTGAGTACTCAAGAAACACAAAAATAGTGTTAGGATTTTGTGCAATACAAATCAGAATCATCTCACAAGACCTGAGATGAACGCAAAGTTTTGCCGAGACAACTAGCCATTCCCGGGTGGAGGACTATATGTCGCCGAATTTGGAAGAGTCCCGCGCGAATTCCCTGCAGGAACGCATGTCCGCGCATGTACAAGGATGCGTATTTGTCGCAAATGACCGCAGGGACCGCCCTTTTTCGGCGACATATAGTCCCCTACTCGCCATTCCCCCTTTCCACCAATTAAAGCAGAATTTGAATGCACTGCAATGAACTCTGCGCCAATTACCCTAAAATCTTGCATAGAGGCCACTTTTTTGCCCAGATAAGTCCGTTTTCAGATAAGTCCCCCTGCAAAGAAGTCTTTTTCTCCCACTAAGATGCCCTAAAACCTTGTTAGATAAGTCCGAAACGACCTTATCTGCATAACTATTTTTGGACGGAATTATCGGCGGGGAGGCACTATATGTCAGTGTTTTGAGGCATTACGTTGATCACAACTTCGTCGTTCTGCATTGAAAACAAAAATGGGCAATCTATACCATTTCTGAGGTAAGGAGACCAAAGACATGATAAATTCGAGAAAAAAATCTGAGCGGCGCCAGATAGCTATTTATGGAAGAAGCACCAGGTGAGCCGAACAGAGACAGTCGCATGTTGACTAAAGCAAGGGGTGTGCTTTCTGCCAATAAATCGTCCCTAGCTTAACTAAACCAATGATCCCATGGGCAAAACATCACGTCAAATCCCTGCTGAGCCAGTCTGAGCTTATGCGATTCGAAATATCACATGTGAGCTTATGCTATAATTAACAGTCTAAAGGATGAAGGCAACTGTGAATTCTTTGAGACAGATTTTTTACCGCCTATAATGACCACACTACTCTGACTTACAATACTTTGTAGAATGTAAAAGACATTCCTTGCATTATTGAAGACCAAAAGGGTATTTTTGGGGAGAGGGTATTTTTGATTTTCATATGAGAAAAATCGTTCAAAATCGATACTAGGATCAAAAGAAAAAGTAGTAGACTCAAATAATTGGTCTTCTAACATTCATACCCAATTCTTATCCAAAGAAATCAAATGAATGTGGTTGGGAGCAGCCTCAGGATACTCAATTGCAAGCTCAAAAGGCGCATACCAACATCTTAAGATTTGGAAAAATATAATAAGTAGCTTGCTAGTGGTAAAATAGAGGAAGGAGGAGAAGGGAGAATAAAAGGTAAAATGCGCTACGACATTCTAGTAATGGACAATTTCCTGCACACTCACACTAATTTGATCGCCATGGGAACAAGTGACATTTACAGTAAGATGCTCAATTCAGGTTTTCCTAATATAACTGGATAGTAGACTGCATGTAACTTGACAGAATAGAATCACATTAGCAAGATGAGTAGCACGCAGCGGAGACAGCATCTTTTATCGTGTTATCTAATCAAAGTAGTCATGTGCAATTGCGAACGAGTGAAGGTTACACATATCTATCTGACATCGTCGGCCGGCACGAGATAACTGAGCAAGGGAAAAAAGGAGATTATGAGAGGGTGTTTACCATGAATTGTCAATATTTGGCTTGAACAAGAAACTTGGCACAAGTACAGTCACCTTATACTTCCCGTTGTGAGGCTAGGGCACTTGATGCTTTGCACACATCGTCTAAACAAACCTAAGCATGTTCTTTCCTGGTTCTAAGTAGTAAATAATCCTAGATGAGTTAAATCATAAGTTTAAACTTGTAAACGACACGATCAAGTTTGTTTAGATAGTGTGTGCAAAACGTACTCGAATCTCCTAGTCTCAAAATAAATGATAATGTGACAAACACAGAATGCTGTCACTCTCTAGATTCACTGTTGAGTCACTTTGTAGGATGGATGTGTAATTGCACAAAGCATGTACATTGCGCGCAGAATCCTGGTTTTCGCCACTTCACACCATACGAACAGAAAATTATGAATGTTTGTATACTTGCCTAAGAGACTGAAGACTAACAGACAAAAAGCAAAAACCCAGGGATGCATGTATAACGCTTTCAAACTGGCAGTGTGCCAATTTTGATTGCCTTGTTTACACAGCTGCAAAAGCTATGCGATGCAGTTGGAAACTGCTCGCAGCGCATCTGAAGACATCTGGCAAATCGCCAAATCGCGTGACGATGCAGATTGCGTGGGGAACGTGCAAGACCTAATATGTTATTTTTTCGAATTCAAACCCCGTGACAATGCGAGTAACAAAAATGCCACTCGAATTCCAATTCCAAGAAAAAAAAACGGAGCAATGAGCAAAACAGCTGTGACAGCGATGAGCCATCGATCATGTTCACGACGATGAGAGAACGATGGAGGGTTGTAAATAATGATTGTGACGTAAAATGAACAAGGAATAAGTTACGGCGAGAAAGGCAACAATAGGATGTTTTCCTCTCGAATGTGTTTCAAAGCTCTTGTACACAAATGATCAGAGAAACGTGGAACGTGGGTATATATTCACTATATCTAGGGCGGGTAAACCGTACTTCTGCGATTCAGTTCGTGCGAGAACCGCAAAAAATCAGAAACACTTCAAAGAGCGAAACCACTGAACAAACATTTAGACTTCAGAGAACTTCAAAGAACGTGGCAAATGAAGGGTCGCCAATGTAAAAAAAACTATCCTCCGAATCTATAGCCAAATGATGACAGATACGAGTCATGGGACTGTGGACAATTACAGGGAACGTGACACCCGACCCGAGCTAACAATTGGGGAGCCCGAAACAAGGTAGATAGACTACACTGCAATTAGGGTGCACAGCGATGGAGTTGGCCTTGCACAAACAATAACTGTAATGATTTCGGCATGGTAGAGTGCGATACTCTGCACTGGTAAAAAAAAGAGAAAAAAAAGTGCAAAAGGAATTGCTAGAAATGCAGCAAAAACCAAGAATTCGCACCTGCTAATGCTGCGCGGTCTGCAATAACGTCCATTGCCTGCATCGATGACTGTCTGGGCATATACAGTATGTCGTAACCGAGGTACCAAAATGAGGAGTAAAACTTTCAGAAGCGTCAAGGTTCGATTAAATCGTGCAGATTACTGTCAGGCTGGGTTCATACTGTTCCGGAACTCAAGGAATATGGGCCCAACCTAATAAGTAAAGTGCACACATGGTCCTACCACGATATATCACAGGCGCGCAACGCAGTACTTCAGCAATATAGTACGAGCCTTTTATATCAGTTTCATGCCCAAAGTGATTGACACATGTTGCACACTTCCCTATCCTGAACCCTTCAACACCTCCTGATTTTGATGTTTTCTACTTTTCATCTCTATGATGTCATACTAACTTCATTGACGTTGTTGTTGGTGTTTACTGACAAGGTGGCGCGCCTATGAGCGTATTGAATAAATAAATAAATAAATAAATAAATTTTATAGGTTATAGGCTATATGTGCTTACCCAATCAAAAACGGCTGTCATTATTCATTTAGCAAAACCTGCTGAAAATTGTTGACAATCTTATATATAAAGCTGAATGTCTGTTTGTATGTCTGTATGTCTGTCTGTATGTCTGTATGTACGTATGTTCCGAATAGAAAATTCCATTTCTGAACCGATCGGGACCAAACTTGGCACACATACACTTTGGGCCCCGGCGAGTGTCATAGGCTACTTTTCGTCATCGATCGATATCGATTTTATCGATTTTTATCGATTTTTTTGCTGAGTTCACCTACGGGGCTGGGAGTTGGCACAGGGGGGTAATCGAGCATGGGGATTCCGAATACAATATTGGTTTTCAGGATTATCGATTACTTTTATCGATTTTATCGATTTTTTTGCAAAGTTTGAGCTACGGGGGTGGGAGTTGGCACAGGGGGGTAATCGAGCATGGGGATTCCGAATACAATATTGGTTTTCAGGATTATCGATTACTTTTATCGATTTTATCGATTTTTTTGCAAAGTTTGAGCTACGGGGCTGAGAGTTCGCACAGGGGGGTAGTCGAGCATGGGGATTCCGAATACAATATTGGTTTTCGGGATTATCGGTTACTTTTATCGATTTTATCGATTTTTTTGCAAAGTTTGAGCTAGGGGGCTGGGAGTTGGCGCAGGGGGGTAATCGAGCATGCTGATCATCCCCAAGGGGGGTGATCAGCATGCTCGATTACACCCCTGTGCCAAATTCCAGCCCCCTAGCTCAAATTTTCAAAAAATCGATAAAATCGATAAAAGTAATGGACGATCTTGAAAACTAATATTGTATTCGTAATCTGCATGCTCGATTACTCCCCTGTGCAAACTCCCAGCCCCGCAGGTCAAACTTTACAAAAAAAATCGATAAAATCGATAAAAGTAATGGACGATCCTGAAAACTAATATTGTGTTCGTAATCAGCATGCTCGATTACCCCCCTGTGCAAACTCCCAGCCCCGCAGGTCAAAATTTACAAAAAAATCGATAAAATCAATAAAAGTAATCGATAATTCTGAAAACTAATATTGTGTTCGGAATCCCCATGCTCACTTCCCCCCTGTGCCAACTCCTAACCCTGTAGGTGAACTCTGCAAAAAAGATCGATAAAAATCGGTATAATCGACATCGATCGATAACGAAAAGTGGACTGTGACACCCGCCGGGGCCCGAAGTGTATGTGTGCAAAGTTTGGTCCGGATCGGTTCAGAAATGGAATTTTCTATTTGGAACATACGTACACGGGTCTAGCTGGCAGGCCCGGCGGAGCCGGGCAAGCCAGCTAGTCTTTTCATAAGCGTAACGACTCAACAGTGAGAAATTTATCACTTCGAAATGAGATAAATCAAACTGCTGAGAAAAAAGTTGATGTTCACCACCTACCGTGACCATTTTTATGAAGTTACGCTAAATACTGACTCTTTGCACAGTCCTAAAATCTCTAAGAATGATATATTAGCGAAAAGTGTTGACACGATAGTCACGAGATAGCTAAGGATACGTCTAAGGAATCGGTCATACCTCGTGGCCGCGTGATTTTTTAATTGCTGCGATTGTTCAGAATCTTCCGTAAACGCATACTCCGTGAGCAAAATTTGGCATGTACACACAAGCTTACAAAAGCTACGCACTTAAATTCCACATGCGGTAGATTCGGACATCTGGCAAATTGCCAGATCGCGTACTGCTGCGATTTTGAAGAAATCGCGCGAGGTATATTCGAAGTCTAAACTGACTGTGTTGCACGCAAGCGATTTAGCATAGTAATGGGTCTGTACTCCGACTTGTCGTATGTGATCCGGATCCAACGCGGATCAAACAAGTGTATACACACCACTGATATCAAACCATCTTCAAGAAGCATTGTGCAAATTTTACATTGACTTAGAACTGTCATTGAACAAGCTATCAAAAGCAAAACAGGAATAAATCGTAGGAGCTAAGAAAGAGCGAGTGACCCTCTGAACACAGAAACCTGTCGGCGAAATGACTGGAACATGAATGGTCGAGCCGACGCGAAATTAGCCTTATAATCGTTTTGAAATAATGATTGTTATGAAATCTGAATGCTAGCGGATGAGCATTTCGATAATTAGCGCATGACAACTCATAATCAGAACATGTTTAGATATGTCTAATTGTTTGCTAAGCAAATGATCCGTCACAAAAAGGGAAACAGATACTGTTTTGATATGAAATTCGGGACAAACAAACGAGAACGCATGACAGATGTCGAACTCACACAATAGGATTGCGGAATTTCGAAATTGCATTGCACAAGTTTCCTCGCTGCATTTCGCAACAGTCATGGGGCTTTGCGAAAAGTACTTCGAAACCATACCAGGGAGCAAGGACACGGATGTACTTAACTTTGCAAAATAAGGGGTGGGTTTGAAAATTCCAAAAAATCTTGGTGGATGTCAAAAGACCTATTCGCGGAAAACCGCATATGACGTTAAGCTTGATACATTATTCATCACTTGAGACTCGAAAAAGCATGAGCATACGATTATCACACCATTTTGCTTTTACTGCTAGCGTTTCACCATTTAAAATGCGCAAAGAACAAATTCAAACTCGTTGCGATGCGTGCGCGCAGCGTCCTCAGTCTCTAAATTAAAAATATTATAATATATAAATTTATAGGATTACTGACAGAGAAAATGATTCTTCATAAAATTGCTTTGTCTTTGCATTTGTTGGCTTTTATATCATCAAACTTATTGGGTTATACTGTGCGAGACTCTTGGGTAATTGTACCCGAGTTAAACTTATGTACTTTTGGTGGTTCAGTGGATTATTCGAGGCGGACAAACAGTTATTGAGCGAGAGGTTTATGGGGGCGGTTATCGCCAATGTAGAGTAACAACTGAGGGGGGAAAAGCCACCAAAACGACATACGGGACCGCGCCTCGCCCGCCGTGAGTAGACATCATCGTCACCGATGATAAAACTAAAACATTATTAGTGATTAATCTCAGCCAGCAGGAACTGAGCATAGCTGAAGTCAAGCAGCGCGAACGCTTGCGAAGAGGCGCCATAGGCCTAAGGCATACCTCCCGCGATTTCGCGAAATCGCCACATCCACGCGATTTGCGAGATGTCTATAGATTAACCATGTGTGGGTCTCCCCTGCATGGGCGCATGGATTCCGTAAGTCGTAGCAAATACACCAATTTTGGCCCAAGCAAAGTACATTTACGACCAGTTATGAAGAGTTGTTGTAGCGCCAGATCGCGCAGCGACTAAAATCGCGTGAGGTATGCCTTAGGCCTAAGGCATACCTCACGCGATTCCGCCGAATCGCCACTTTCACACGACTTGGCGATTTGCCAGATTTCAATCAATTTATCATGCGCACTTCTCGGACGCATATTTGGGTAGCTTGTGTAAGTTGTTGCAAACAGAGCAAGTTTTGAGCAAAGGCAGCGCACAGCGCATTAACGGCGAATTACGAAGTGTCACTGTTGTGCCAGATCGCGCAGGGACTGAAATCGCGTGAGGTATGCCTTAGGCCTTAAAGGCAGCGTCCAGGCAAATCTGGGCCTATGGGGATCTCACTTGGAGGGTAATCTCGGAACCCTAACCAAAACACTGCCCAAGCGGCAGCTCAAATGGTGAGCTCACAGTTGAGATATTCGCCTCCAAACTGGACCCCGGGATCGTATTCGCATGGATTCATGGCGCGACACATCAGTTTCGCGCGAGGACCACGCGTGTCGCGCCATGAATCCATGCGAATACGATCCCGGGGTCCAGTTTGGAGGAGAATATCTCACCTGTGGGTTCACCATTTGAGCTCCCGCTTGGGCAGTGTCTTAGTTAGGGCCCCAAAATTACTTTTCACATCAGAACCCTTCATGTCCAGATTTGCCTAGACGCTGCCTTTAAGCCATAGTTGGCGCAACGTTGCACAATTCAAACTCTCAATACGCCATTGTGAAAAGAAAGTTGTAGAAGTTTGTGACTTGATTTCCTAATCCTCACCGAAAGAAAATCAGTCACGATGTGTCGCGTGCGTGGCGGCGCGAGCTGTTGCTGGTGGAAAGAGTACGCGATTGACACAAAATGTAGAATGATCATACCGCGCCCATAACTAAGGAAGCACTCAGAAGAGATGATGACCGAAATTTTCCAGCACTCTGCGACACTTGGGTGTCGCTACAGACTTCCAAGCGATGCGGTGCTCCACTTGATATTATTTGAAGGATTGATATGCATGGTATGATTCGCTTATGCGAGATTCTCAGTTGCAAAGAATCACCGGCCAAGAGTGAGAACGGCAGAAAGGGGATTATGCAAGATCTCCGAGCCAAAAGCAAGGCCGTTCACGATGCCATAACGACGAAAAATGTCGAAATAATAATGCAAAGGAGGGCGGAGTAGAGCACTGAAAAGAGTGGGGATTTGGAAGTATTGCGCAAGAGATGCTCAATTTGCATCTTCCCACGTAACGTTTTCGTAAAGGCAAAAGATTGGGCCGATATCGTCATCATAGATTCACCAGTGAATACAAATCACTTGTGAGGAGCCCTATGACGATTGATCTAGCTGCTTACAGATTCACCATTGAAAACAAATTCACGTACTGAGTGCAGGATCCGGCACGAGTCGGTTTCCAGGGTTTCTGAAAACGAAGTCTCCCCTGACTTTCGGGGGTTTTACGAAGTCCCCTTTGACCTACCTGCTTAGGAGAAGATGAAAACAAAAAAGATTTACTAGCTTGAAAGAAAAGACGTAGGATAAGAGTGAAAATCTAAATTAGAGCTGAATACTATGCATGCACAAGACTTTGGCATTAGAGCGCGATATTTAACAAAGCGAGAAGAAATGAAGGCAAAAAACAAAGGAGAGGCAATGATATGAAAATGTCTTCATGCTCAGGGATAGATTTTTGACCGGGGAATCCGTCCATGCTAAAAAGATCCGAAACTTATGTGAAGTGGCGAAAATATATGCTCCAGACGATCTCAGATCGTCTGGTGGCCGTCTGGAGACGATCTAATTTTGGAAAAGGTATTACTTCACATAAGTTTTCAAATCTTTTTACGTAATACTTTCGCAAATAATTTTCTATACATACAGTTCAATTTTGGTGTCATATGCTTCTGTGCGCGCTGTAAACAAGCAATTTGTTTATTTAAGCCTTGCTTTCAAATCGCGCGCACTTTTCGCCATGCACGATAGAGCATGTCAGTCGTGTGGTAACCTGTCCGAAAAGCTTGTGTTCGACTAAATGGCGCTTATTCTTGGTGCTCGGCTCCGACTCATCAAAAACGATATCCCCTTTGCTGTTTGTTTCAAAAACGAAGTCCAGCTTGCTTCCAGACGATCTGTGCCGGGCCCTGACTGAGTGATCCCTTGACGAAATTTCTACTAGCTGCGAAGCTTGAAAGTGTATCTATTTCCAATGCAGCAGACGCATTTTAATTTATTATCCACTTTGTATGAAACATTCTACGCATACGGAATGTATAGCGACAAACTGTTCATCCTGCTCCGGTCATACCTCAAGCTATTCTAATCGCCGCACGATTTGGCAATACTCGAATTTCTTATGATATCGTAAAGACGCTTTGAATATAATACAACAGATAGGGCATTTCATCCACGAAACTTCTACACACTGTTTGTCGGGAGTGATAGGTCCGAAGACTTCTATCAAATTGCCAGATCACACGGCAACTGAAATCGCGCGGAGTATGCGCGGAGGGGGGGGGCACGCGGAAGGCGACAATCGTCGCAAAATGGAAGCAGTGTATCATCCGTCTCAATGACTTTCAAGGATTTCTGCTGGTGGCATCGATACTGCGCGCCATGTTCTATACTCGTTTCCACTTCTGTAGTCACGTCAGGACATGTTTGAATCTGAACTGGAGCAGACCGGTTGCGGTAGAGCATAGTAATCAAATCTCAGCTCAAACTGCTTTAGAGACGTGCTGTACCGCCACCGGACTGCACTGCTCTAAATAATTGGCGGTGATTGCTGACATGAGTTATCGTAAATAGCGCTATTATCAACAACGAAGTCGTTTTCTGCGAAGCGCCAGACTAGTAGTACAGATATAACCAAAAGATGGTGCGCTGAGAGATGACATTCGCTTCGGAACCAAACATCACTAATCGACCGCGCGTGTCAGTCGGAATGGCGCGTTGAATTCACTCCGGTCAGGATGCACTCACCAGAAAGACCGTCCGCCTTGCACGGTTGGCCTAATGAAGGAATGAAGTGATGAGGAACTTGGAGAATGCATGATATCATGCTAATATGGCAAAATATATCAAGAACCAATTCCGCATACAATTATAAGGTTAACAAAAAGTCTGCTTAGACAACTGACCGGGACTTCCGCAGAACGTTTGGGAAAGCTCCGCCTGGTCACCTGCGGAAGTTTCGTGAACGTGCTGGTCAAGTCAAAGGTCAAAGTGCTGCGGAACCGCTCGCATTTTTTAGGATTTTCGCAGCGTTTCGCAAAAAGTAACGCGTTCCCGTTTTTTTCAACAGTCTAACGTGAATATCCTGCGGAAATTACCATTTTCAACGTTTCCACTTTTGTAATAGTAGACAAAATCCTGCGGAATCGCTGCAAATTTTGCTTGACCAGCGGAATTTCCAGTGAGCTGTCCGAGTGGTAGGGGAAATTGCCTCTAACCACGCATAAATCTCAAAAAAAAAATCAAGTTTGGTTGATAAATGGAACATTGTGTGGAACGGTCGTTCATCAGAAACTGCAGGATCGTCGCTCAGGGCCCGGCACGAGGTGGGAAAACGGATTTTCCAAAACAAATTCCCCTTTGATCCCAATAAATTTTACGAATACCCCCTTGAGCCCAAAAATGACGTTTTGTGCTTGTGCGACGAGATTACCGGCCACACTTCGCCTAAAAGCGCTCAACAGCGCCCAAATTGCTCAAATTCCTCAAATTACTCCTCAGCTGTATCAAGATAGGAAACATGAAGAAAAATAAGCAAGAAAAATGATTAAGGAATGAGAAAATATCAAAGAAACGCAGTCATAGGAATGAGAGACGCCGTTCCCGCGCGTATCGATTGACTGGGGCGCGCTTTCCATCTTAGAAAGCTAGGCTGCTGATGCGATTTTGGGCTCTAACAAGGACAAGAGGAGGAGCTTCGGAACCAAAATTTCACCATGTAGTAAACTTTAGGTGTACAACAGATTTATGTAAAAATTTTGAAAAAATTATGTGAATTGAGAGTTTTGCCGACCTCAGGTGGGAATTAGGTCGGCAAATGCCGACCTAATTTGGAAATTAGTTAAGCACGCTCTTCATTCACATAAGTTTTTCATAATATTTCATACTTTATTACTTAGTCCTATTGCGCATATACACACCGAATCCCGCGCGATTTCGTTACCTCTGCGTTGCAAACGAGCCATTTTTCCATTTCTTTGGTAGCGCAAAATTTTCAGATAAAAGTTTGCCACAACCTTCAGTCACATAATTTTTCAATGAATCTCCTCAGTTAAGCCCTGCAAGCCCGTGTGCATTTACTTACCAAGTTTCATACCATGTCGTTCATCTGCGCGTTTAAACGAGCCGTTTGAATTCACATCTTCATTTACCACTTTTGCGAAATTCTCGGAAAAAATGCTAATTACTCGTTCCGTTCACATAAGTTTTTCATAATTTTTCATACTATGTTTCCACTAGCCTCTCTCCGTTCGCATACAAAATTTGGTCTCATATCGTTACACATACATTGAGAACTAGTCATGTATGCTGTTACAAATAGCATCACTTGGGCGACGTCGCGCGTGCGGCAATTAGCGACGGCGCGGTTTGACGCGCGCGAACTCCAGTGTTCGCCTGTTGAGGCACATAACATGCCAAGATAGTAAGTAGCGAGCATGAACTACCAATTTTTTTCCGGGGCTCCGCCCCGGACCCGGCAAAAACGATTTCCCCTTTGCTTTTTGGCCCCAAAACGATTTCCAGCTTGTCATTTGCCGACCTCGTGCCGGGCCCTGTCGTCGCTCAAATAAATATGCATACGATGTTCTCATTCTCAAGTTTATCCATTAAAGCCGATTTGATAGGTTAATGAGTATCATGTTCGAAACCACCAAAAAAAAGATAGAAGCTGACTGTTCCACATTTAATAAATTGCCATCTCACACGATTTTTTTTTCTTGCGGAAGAGGACAGAAGGATGAAAGCAATAAAATTTTTCCTAGATAAAGGCCGTTACAATTTTTTTGAATGCTCTAGTTTTTTGCAAGCCGGTAACCTTACCCACTATCAGGGAAACAAGAGTGAGACCATATATCATATCTTGGCGGCAGAGATGTCGAAAAAAAAAACCTCTGCTAATTTAGACCATTTCAGATAATCTCGCATAGAATCCTTTATCTTTTGATTAAGCAAATTTGAAACTCGAACATGCTTCTGAAATTTTTCGCGGAGTGTAAAGTGATATCAGCTGACCTTTATCAGTTGCATTTGAGAGTGTGCTCGAATTGCTAACACCAATTGCGCGTAAAAAAAGTGCTATATGCAAAACTTAGAAATATGTCTTTAGTACGGTGACTGTTGTCTTCTAAAGCACAACAATGTTTATCATGCTGTCAACACAGCTAATTCGAATCTACTAAACTATGTAAACACCTTACGATCACTTTTTGTAAACAAGAATGAGGCCATGATTAGAGGAAACAATAAAAGACCTGTGCCCAACAAGCTGAGGTCAATCATTTTGAAAAATATTCAAGTGAGATACCTTCTTTATTGAATTAATCAACAAGAACCAGTTAGAAATTCATGAGAAATTTGTAAGTAAAGCAAAGAAAAAATGTTACGCTCCTAAAGATCTGATATGTATGTCAACGGGGTTAGTTATACACGCTACTTGAGACGAGATAGCTAGCTCAGACAGTGATTTTCAGTGAACCGTTATCTTCAACTGATACACACCGCTCTTCACTAGAACTGCGAGAGAACTTTTGTTCGTGATCGTTGGTTGCTCCATGCAGCACTGACAGGTCCACTTCGATTCCTTTGCTCTAAAGATATTCCTTCTTGCTGTAACTTGAAATACTCGCATCATGCTAAAGACAGAAATAAGACAAAGTTTACCTTTTGATTCAACTGGCTTGTCTACTGAAAGGCGGGGCTTCTTGACCCAATTAAGGCTAGATAATGACAGAGAGTACGCGCGCGACGAAGACGCAGATAGCGCCGAGGGCGCGAGCTGCTTTAATCAGGTCACAAATCCACGCATTCCAGCAGCCAAGGCAGTTGAATCTTAGAAAGCGAATCGTGGATGCATATCATCGGTAGCAAAATTACTCTTTTTTCATATGAGTGAGAGCTTTTCGAAAAAGATTCGGAAATTGAATGAAAAGTATGAAATCAATCCAAAATCTTTATTACATTGATTACAAAAAGGCAAGATTTTGAGCAGATCCAAACAAACGAAGTACAGTACAAAGAAGTTTGCGGATAAAACAGGTAATACAGTAGGATCCCGGTCCCTCTAATCGCTAAGATAATCACTCTTACTGCTGTCCTGAAGAAATGGAGGACGCCCATGTTGAAAGAAATTCGCTTGGCATATAGGACTTGGATGAAAAAATTACTTACAAGCAACTTTTGGATTTTTTGGAATAACGACAGATATATTGATGGTATACAATTTTGTTCAAATGCTCTATAACTAGTGCTGTAGATCTGCCTTTCTATAAAATTTTGTAGAGCTAGTACATGACCCACGCACTGCATAAGCGCACCGCACTTCTTCATCATATTTCCAAGTAAGTCGAGCTACTATAAACTTGCGTTCATACTCCCTCTAACCAAAACGCAAACCAGAAACCGCAAGAAACAAAAGTCTGCACGCTGTCAGTTAGTAGAATATTGCGGTTTGACATGCACTTTACTAGTGCTTCTAATGGGAATGTGATCATCGTATACATCGGTAGCGAAAACAAAGAAAGTAACAGAAGTGGAATGGCAACAAAATTTTGTGCCAAGATGAGGCTGAAATTTGGAAATGCGGAATGGCACGCACTCAATCTGGACTATAGACGCAGAGTATGAATACTACCTGTTTATCTAGGAAAACTTTGTTTTTTCTAAAAGGCTAGAATAGCTGATATTCACGTTAGAAAGATAGAGGGAGGGAAAAACACTAATCGAAAACATTATATCTACGCTAATGGAAAAGAAAAAGATAGCTTGACTAATAAATGCTAATGAAGATGGTCACTAATGCTACGGCAAAACCTCCTCATGTACCCACTTCCTCGGGATGATCAGCATCATTTGCACAAGCAGACAATCCGATTACGGGCTTCTCATATGCAGGCTGTTCAACCACGGCAGGCGCCTCTTCTTTTGCATCCATAGATTTGTTGGAACCAGACTCTTCAGAAACCATGCCTCGCAGATGATGCAATTCTGCGCATAAGTCGCTGATTTTTGCATCTCTTTCAGCCATTTCGGACTTATAATCTGCAGAAGAAAAAAGGTTGCATAATAAGCATGGCATATTACACAAAATTTCTATGAATGAAACAATAGTCATACCTTTCTTTTCCTGTCTCAGTGCACGTAGAGCAGCTTGCGCCAACGCCAAATTATTTTCCAACGTGGCAATTGCTTGCAGGGTCTTTTCATCCTCACGAAGTCGCTTCACAAACGTATATCTTCCTTTCAAAAATTGCATGACCATCCTAGGCGGACGAATCACCAAATAGTAGTTATAGACATACAAGTCACATAAAAAACTGGAATACTAACTTATCCTGTTGCTGATCTTGCGATAATGCGTTGATAAGCTCCTGATTCTCAGCAATGATTTTGTCCTTTGCCATCAATTTATCTTTCATTGAGATGAAAGCTTCATAGAGAGATGGATCAATGTGCTGATCGCGTTGAGCAGGACCATGGCTTATACCACTGTAGTAAGCTTTGTCGCGTTCCTTCTAAAAATGAGTGACTTGTAGTACATTAACAATCATATCTCAGTGTAGTCCTGCTATGCCTAATCTCTATTTCATTTGATATGAGCCCGACCCGAGCGGTCTGCTGCGCGGTCACCGTCCGAAACTTGCGCCGCGTTTGCGAACGCGTTCTCTGGCCATTTTTCCACGTATCAACGACTGAAGCTCGCTTCTGAGCCTTTTTCCACGCATAGTGTCGGAAATGATCAAACGACACGTTCGTGAGGCGCACGGTCCACGAGAGGCAGCCGCGGGGAAGCCAAGCCGCTCGAGTCGAACTCACTCCAAATAAGATAGAGAATGTAGATGATAAATTCGTAACAGCCAAATCAGAGTGGTTAGCAGTTGTGACTTCTTCATCTTTTCTGAATATGGATACAGTATAGAAGAGAGTAAGCTATGCAATAATGACTATAACTGGGTTCTTCTAACCTTTCTCAGTTCAGAATCAAAATGTAGTGCAACTACACGATTTAACGCTGACTGAGGACAACTATAGACCGTGAAACATAGGCTTCGACATGTAGGGCATTCGAATAAGCGTGCCGATGGCGAAACCGCGCGCAAACGCACGCGACCCGGCAACCGCATTTTCTATGTTTCCATTTCTAATCAATGGTTTTTCTGCCGATATATGACAGTATTTAGACATTGGAAGAGACTGAGCTGGGAGTTGAGGTGATGCCGTTTTGCATGTGTTTTCTGCTCATGTCGGCGCAAAGATCGCAGTCAAATCCGTTGTCACGATTTTACAAACGATCTATAGCAGCGCCAAACTAGCACCAGCTTCGTTGATCATGTTAGAAAAACTAGAATTTAGCACTTACAATGAGCTCTTTGATCTCTTTTTCCTTCTCGCTAGCCTTTTGTCGCCACAAAGCTTCACGACGTTTTGCAGTGTTTATCACTTTGTTGATCTCATCCAATTCGCTAGTTGTTGCCACAATTCTAGAAATATCAACAATGAAGGCGCCAGTAAAATCAAAACTACGTACTTATCTATCAGGGCTTCTTTATCTAATGCCTCGAAGTCTTCACGATTACGTCTTAGAGTTTTGCGTTCACGTTTTGGGATTTTATGCGGGGATTCGGGTGGATGATGATCACTGGAGCGTTTCATAGATCTGAAGAGTCCGACGAAAGCGAGGACAACGCGATAATCGAGCACACCGAAAACCGCTTCAAATTCATTTTTCTGTAGATTATGCAAGACTGCCACAAATATGAAACCTACGGGCGGAACAATCACCCGCCATACTTGATCCATTTCGTCATTGGTCAGTGCAGTGAACTGACCAGTAGGGACGAAATGGATCTAGCGGATGAATTGAGCAACCGCTCCGTTATTGCTCAGTTCACTGAACTGACGAATGACGAAGCACATAGCCAACAAGCTGCGCCTGCGCGGACCTCTGCCACAGACCATGCACCAATGCGCATTGTGCCCTGTGGCAGTGCCCGCGCATTGGTGGACTACAGATTGCAATAATGAATGCAACTTGGGTTTAAATAAACGAAACATACATGTGGATATCCATCTGGTAAAACTATGGCTAAATCTGTGGAGTGATTAAGTATGGAACATTTATACTGTGGATAGACGGCTTTCGTCGACCAGCTTTCCAAATAATCACAATTTTTCTCCAAGATTCATTTGTAAAAGCAATTATAAGCGTTGTATTTAGACTATTCAAATTATCATCTTCAACACAACAACAAACAATAATGATTCTGGAACAATTGAGAAGATATGACAGCTGTAACATTCAAATAGTAATCTTCAACGTGTCGCCGTCAACTGAAACAGCGCGATCTTCGCTACCAGAATGATTACCATTGTCTCCGTCCTCGCTGGATCGATGCAGTACTGACAAGTCAACATCACTCTGAAAAAATGTAGTAAGTATAAGAATAAAAAACGACATTTCTTCCTAGAAGATATACATCACAACTAAATAAGGGAAGGATATCAAGTTACAATGGCTTGAGTCTTAAAGAATATGTATAAACTAGACGCGTCTTTAGACGCTAACTCCAAATTTGCTTTCCTTTTCTGCGGAACAACTCTACAAATGAAGTGAGCGTATAAGAATCCAAATTTAGTAAGCTTTGAGTGGCATTAAATTAGCAAAGCCTCTACAAAAACACCTATCCGCACTTCCACTGGTTGTGTTCCTTCCTTATACATAGTGTACAGGATACAAGATTGATTTTACTTCCACGTTTTTTTTTCGTACAGCTTTTTGCCAATTTTATGCGATATATCTCGATAAATTTGAACTTTCAAACCTCGTGACTACTTTCGCAGAATTGTTCCGCAGAACAGGAAAAAAAGTTTTGGAATCAGTGTCTAAAAATGTGACTAAACTAAGTAGTCTTTCAAATTGCCAAAATAAGTTGGTATCCTACCCTTATAAACAAACTGTGATAAACAAATACAAATAAGATACTAAAGCTAGATTAGATACCAATGAAGCAATTCAAAAACTCACATCATCGAGTATGATAACATCATCGTCGCTTTCAGCTTCTTCAGTTCCACTGATTTGCTCAATTTCTTCCTCTTCTTCTTCTCCCATATCAGAACCTGGCAACGGCTTTTCGCCAACATCTGCATCCATATCAAAGACAACGTCTTCCGAAAGCTCTCCACGCAACGAAATGATTTCTCTGTATAATTCGGCAATTTGTGCGTCTTTCTTCACAATTTCTTCGGTAGTTCCTGCAAACACTGATTCAAGAAGACCTTACACCTCAAGTCAATATCACCTTTCGTCTCCTCCAAAACTGCTCGCAAAGCTGCATTTGCTGTTGTTATGCGGTCACCTAGACGCTTTTTCCGCTTGAGATTGAGCTCGAACTCTCTGCTCTTCTTAGATACATCTTCCCTTGATTTCACATATCGACGAAGTCGCTTCCTGCAACCCGCTCACGTATCGTTTGTGATTTTGCAAAAAAATTAACCTATTGTATCTCCAAACATATAAATAGCAAGACATAATAACTTGGAAGTATAAAAAAAACTTGAATGAATCAAAACATACGTTTGCTCACTGCTCTGTAATGTGTTGATCGTTTCTTCCTGCTCTGCTAGCGTTTCTTCGCGGCCTTTCACCTTCTCTTTCACAGCTGTATAAGCTTCGTAATAAAAAGGATCAAGCAGTTGGCTTCGTGGGTTGCCATTACCATAGAATGCATCACTGCGTTCTCTCTGAAACTAGGGGCTTGTGCGCTGCTCCAACAGCTTTGAGAAAAGCAAAATGAAGGAACAAAATAGATGTGATTGCAAAGGATATGAAAGACCCATCAATGAAAATTTGCACCATGTATTAACCCATGTAAACTTGCGATCGGTCTACTAAACATGGAAGGATTCAGCCCAAGTTGGCGATTGTAGGCGAGATGTATATCACCAGACGCGTCTTCAAACGCTTATCCCAAATCTGTTTTCCTTTTCTGCAATGCTACTTCCAGAAAAAAAGTTACGAGCATCCCAAATCCAAATTTGTCAAGCTCCAAGTGGCATAAAAATAGAGAAAAGCTCTACAAAACACCGATGCGGATTTCCAATGGTTGTGTTCGCTCCTTGTAGTCAATATACTGGACACAAAATTGATTGCTGACTTTCAGGTGTTTTTGTGCTAATTTTATGCCACTTAAGTGATGGCATTTTTGAACATTCAAATGGTCATAGCTTCTTTCGGAGAGTTGCATTGCAAAAACGGAAAAAGATTGGAATCAGCGTTCAAAGATGTATCCAGCGATATACAACAAGTCTACAATTGCCAAATTAAGTTGGTTCCTTCTCTTGTAAGATAACGCATCAAAAATGTTACTTTTCGTGCTAAATTTATCGAAAACTTTTACTCTGGAATTAAGCGTAAAAATATATGTGCTTAATCCGGCGTAACTCAAAGGCAAATAACAACAAAAACTATCAAAAAGCATCGAGGGACGTTCTACCTTGAGGTCACCAAGTTCTTTGTCTTTTTGGATGGACTGTAAACGTGCTAGTGTCTCTCGCCGTTTCGCCCTTTGTGCTCTTTCCTTCGCATCTTGGAGTTGGTCGGTCAACGACAACAATCTATAAGACTCTCTATGAATGTCACTGAGAACTGGAACCAACCAAACCTTTCAACAAGTTCCTCTTTGTCGAGTAGTTCAAGCGACTCGCGAGTCATCTCGAAGGGTTTCGGCGGTTTTCCAGAATTGGGGTCTTCTATAGACGTGTTCATTCTGAAAAGAACTCTAGTGCATATTTTAGGAATTGAACGCATGGTTCAAGATTCGTTTGACAGATGTGGAAAGTGTTTCTACAAAACCACGTTCAACCATATATAAAAGTGAACTCTGCCGACTGCCACAAAGTAGATTTTCCGCAGACGAGCATATGACGAATAAATACAAGTCTCTAGAAAATTTGAAAGCCGTGGAAAGAGCTTTCACATGCACAAACAGACTCCAAACAAGGCAACTATCAAAAAATCGCATTTGAAGCATCAGATTTGAGTTGACGGTACCGAGGAGCGAAATGGTGCGGATGCACCTACTGCGCTCATTTTGCGGCAAATTTTATTTTCGAAGTGTGTGAAGAAAAAAATCCTGCTAGGGAGCTGCCTTTTCGTGAGCGTGGTCTCTCATTTTCATGTTGAGCGTGGGCAATGATAAGCTTTAACTGCATACACATCGACCACTAATTCTGGATCTGAATATTCCAGCCGACAAGCAAAGAAGAACAACAACAGGGCAAGTAGCACGGATCAAATGGTGGAAGCTCAAAGACAAGGACCACATCAGAGCAGCCATGGAATCTGCCCTACCAGAGTTGGAAGAAGAATCAGAAGACTCCTGGAAGAAGTTGAAGAAGAATGTCCATCAGATAGCAAGCAGTCTACTAGGACGTACGAAGCCAGGAAGGGCAAAAATTGACAAAGAAACCTGGTGGTGGAACGAAGAAGTGCAATCCATGATCAAGAAGAAAAAGACAGCGTACAGAATGTGGCAGAAGCTGAAATCAGAAGAGGCACGGCAGAGATACTCAGACGCGAAGCGGGCAGCCAAGAAGAGTGTCAAAGAGGCAAAAGAAGCGTGTATGGAGGTACTCTACAAGAAGCTGCACACTCGAGAAGGCGAACGAGACATTTACCTACTCGCGAAAACAAGATCAATCGCCACAAAAGATGTAGAGCACTTCTACAGTATCAAGGACGCACACGGGGGAATGCTCAGGAAGCCACAAGAGATAAGAGAAAGATGGAGAGCACAATTCGCCGAGACAGCGCCTACAAGCCACGAGTACACAGCGACGTCTACAGCTGAGCCTGTGCATGGACCAATTCCAACTATCACCGAAGGCGAAGTTCGCGCCGCAATAATGAAGACGAAGAACGGCAAGGCGACAGGCCCCGATGACATCCCCAACGAATTCTGGAGAGCATGTGGTCAAGCTGGAGTTACATGGCTAACACGACTGCTCAATCGGGTGATAGAAGCCAAGAAAATTCCGAACGACGGTGCAGAAGCGTGACGGTACCAATATGGAAGAACAAAGGTGACGTAGCTGACTGCTCGACGTACCGCCCCATCCGACTTATGTGCCACACCCTGAAGATCTTCGAAAGAATTCTAGAAGCACGGCTGCGAAACATCGTGGATCTAGTCCGTAATCAGTGTGGATTCGTCAAAGGCCGCAGTACAACAGATGCCATCCACGCTGTCAGAATAATGATGGAAAGAAGCAGGGAAAAGCAATGCGAGCTGCACGCGGCGTTCCTGGACTTGGAGAAGGCGTTCGACAAAGTGCCGCATGACATCATATGGTGGTCACTACGAAAGCACATGGTGCCGGAAGAATATGTGCGATGGATCAAGATGATATACAAAGATGCCAGAAGCCACGTACAAACAGCAGCAGGGCCATCAGAAGAGTTCCAGATCAACGCCGGAGTTCATCAAGGCTCCGTACTGTCACCCCTCCTCTTCATCACGGTAGTGGATACGATAGTTAGAGACTTCATACGGCAACCTCCGTGGGCTCTGATGTACGCAGATGATGTGATGCTGATGGCAAGAAGCAGGAACGTACTGGAGGCCGAGGTGCAGAAGTGGAAAAATGAACTTGAGCTGCACGGCTTGAAGATCAACACCAGCAAGACCGAGTACATGGAGGTGGAACCTCAAACGCCTGGAACTATAAAAATCGAAGGCGCCCCAATTAAGAAGACCACGACATTCAAGTATCTAGGAAGTCGCATCGCCGCAGATGGTACGCTTCAGGACGAAATAACCAGCAGAATAAATGCAGCTTGGTCGAAATGGAGAAGTGACACAGGAGTCCTGTGCGATAAGAAGATGCCACTCAAGCTACCCAGCTGTATCGCACTACAGTCCGCCCGACTGCTCTGTATGGCAGCGAATGTTGGCCGTGCACGCGAGAAGACGAACGAAGGATTGGTGTGATGGAGACACGCATGCTAAGATGGACAGCGGGAGTCACGATGCTGGACCACGTCACTAACGACACCATACGAGCTACGATGAAGGTCGACCCTATCGTCAAGAAGATACAAGAGAAGAGATTGCGATGGTATGGACACGTTAGAAGACGAGCGGGAGATCATGTCGCTAGGTTGGTGATGTCAGTCGAAGTACCTGGAAAGAGGCCAAGAGGGAGGCCGAAATTGAGATGGATAGACAAAGTGAAAGCGGACTTGAGAGAACTTGAGATAGAAGAAAATCAAGCTGAAAATCGAAAAGTCTGGAAGAGACTAACCAGAGCAGCAGACCCCCTCTGAGGGAAGAATGCAAGGATAAAAAAAATTGCACAAAAAAATTTGAGAGTCAACGAATGCGATAGTGATTAGAAAAACCAGGTGGCTATATAATTTTGTCCAACTTTCAAAGAGGGCTTTTTCGAATTTTTACGTTTTTCTCCGTTCAAACTCAACAAGACTGGAAGCCGTTTTGAAAAGTCATGGTAAGTTGACATGCGCACAATACAGCAAAGTTTCAGACAGATTCATTGACAAGAACGAAAATTACGACGATTTCTAGGGTGGCTATATAATTACCAGTGCGTCACCTCTGCTTCGCAGAGGCTCGCACTGGCCCTATTTCTGTATGCCTTGCTCATTTCCGCATAATAATGGCATTGAAACTCACCGCGCTATGTAAGCTATCACGAATGATTCGTAAACAACTACTCATCCCTAGAGGTTTTTCGTGTGAGATCGGTTCTTTCGCCTGAATGAAATTTTTTCCAGAAGAACAGATGCAAATTTGAGTGGGTTTTTAAAATTTTTATGGCTTGGTAGTTGCCATAAGGACAACAAACATCATGGGCTACATTTCTGTGCAAAAATCTTCTCAAATGATCAGGTGAAATCTTGGCAAAACGCTCGTGTTTTTGTACAGTGGACTCTCATGTTGGTAGCATGAGCTATGCAAAATTTGGGCTCAGAAGATTGGCTGGAACACGTTCTACGAATTTCGTGACAGACAGACAAACTTACACACACACACACACAAAAACACGTAAACACCCTTAGCCCGTTATTATAAGTTATGATGGCCAGCACTGTATATTGAGCGGTCAAATGCCCGTGTGATGTTACAATCAATGTCACAAAACACACGCTTCCGTGAAAATGGTCATGCGCTGCGTGCATGGCCATTTTCACGCGCAAGTGTTGTTTGTACCGCAAGGCCACGATAGAGGGATGGATTCAACGTACAGTGCGTTTCACTTTTGTTGTTACCGCTCTGTGTACCCGACTTGCGACAAGCATGGTTGACTTGTTGACGACATACAACTTGTTGTTGCATGTTGCCAACATGTTAGCCATGCGTGTCGCAGGTCAGAGACGTAGAAAAGAGGTAGCAGCAATCGTGGATTGAAGGGTAGGTTCTTCAGTTCATTTGCGAAAAAGTGGCACTATATCGTTTTGTCCAGGGTTGAGCAAGAGGTCAGGCACTAGTCCTTCAAAAACGACCCCCCCCTGTGAAAGCGCCTAAAATGACCCCTCCGCTTCCCTCCAGGACCTTAGACTGTATTATGTTGAAGAAACCAGCCTTTATTGGAGGGTTCTTGTTTTTTGGCAGCAGGCCCAACTTTCTGCGATTGCACAACTACACGCAACTTGACGGCAAGTTTTGAACTTGGATAGCCCTCTCTTCAGAGTTATATTTTTTGCAGGGGTGGAGTGTTTGGCTCCAAATTTTCAATATAGCAAGAAGACGCTTTGCGCTCAAAACTCACACTAAAAAAGGAGCGATTTTTGAATATTGAAGTAAGTTAACAGGGTCAGGCGCAACCCCTCAAAAGCCCAGGCGGCCTGACCTTTTGAGGGGTTGCGCCTGACCCCATTAACTTTATTTTCGAGGAATCTCTTCTATCCAAGTTTTATGTGATTCGCTAGCATAACTCTCGAAGATTCCACAGTAAGTGTTTGAGCTTGTTTCGACTTGTTTCTGCCTTGTAGTAATCCGTAAAGTTGAAGCACTTAATGTGAAGAACGCACCGGTTGGAAATTTGGCAGCACTTCTTACTTCACTACTTGAAAGCGATATGAAGCCTGATTTCTAGCACAGACTTGTAGGGAACGATACTTTGTTACGACTATAAAAAAGCTGACAATTTTCACTTTTGAAGCCAAGTTAATCATGTTTGAAAATCACGCTTTCTAGACGTTGCGAAACACTAGAAAATGCTGTAGGTAATGACTTTAGAGCTCATAGACGTAATCTGACATGCTGATTACGGAAATAATACCCATTGTACACAGCAACCTTCCTTGTCGACCTCATATGTCAAGGAAAAAGAGATGAAGATTGTATTTTGGCTGAAACTTCCATTGTGGACAATAGTATGTTGAAAATCCTCCATTCTTGTATCATTGTTAAAAACCTGTACGGCAAAGAAGATTAACTGAAAAAATCAGTATGTTGTTTATGACCGTCCGAGGGCCGTACCTTTGTTGATACTTTTTTACTCGTTTTAAGTCTAATTTAGGTTTTTTGTTCAATAAGAACAGCTTACCAGTTGGATTTCGCAAGTCTTTATTTTTGATTACTTTTTTTTTCATTACTCTTCCTTTCTCTCATCTATCCTAAAAGTGTTCTTTTCTTTTTCAGGTTTCCTTGCCTGGTTTTGGAACCTTCATTTATGGCTGGTTAATTTATGTCTGTCTCATTACGTCAGCTCTGGTGGTTGTGCGTTTAGTGGAGCTCGCTTCTAATCGCTTTATGCTCTCTTGCCATCCGTGCGCATTTCCGATTCAATCAGTGCATGTGTTCAACATGTTTCTACTTTTTTTCTCTGCTTTGCTAGATTTGTTCTTCTACTAACTTGACTAGACCATGTAGTTATGGGCCCAGCCTGACTGTCATCTTATTACTATTCATACGGCTTGCTGATTCTTACTACGTTGCTCAACCTACTTTCCTGTTTATACTTGGAGCTCAGGACCCTCCCCAGCAAACCGTGTTGGGCGGGGTTTGCCAGTATACCCGCCACCCGAACTTCCGGTTTGCTTTTATGAATTATATAAAGATCTAGATCGATGTCTTGTAGCCAACGCCGGGATTGTTACAAACTTTATTGGCTAACGTTTCGGCTTCTCGCCTTCGTCAGAGCCTGAATGGGGTATCGATTCGTAACCCAGACGGGCAAATGTCTTTACGGCTCTACGAAAAAGGTCTAAGCCTTAATTTTGGCCAGCAGTTTTGCAACAGCCACTTACCACTCAAACAATTCCTTGGTAGAACGACCGCTGGGCTGACCGTATATGGAAGTACTAAATGGAACGTCAGCACAGTTGGCTCAGATAAGGAGATAGTTCTCTCGTGATTGCGAGGCATTCTTCTTTTCGGTTAATTTGTGGGTTCCTAGCATGAATCCACAATGCTTCTAGAAATTTACGAGCAGCCGTTTTTGGTTCACGTGCTAATATTTTGAATAGAATATTTCTAATATTTTGTTTTAGAATACCGTCCCTTACTCTACTGTAGGTATATTGATGATTGCTTTGTAATTTGCGCGACACAGGCAGAGCTTGATGAATGTTTTGAATTACTCAATAAACAATCAGAGAATATAAGACTGACGAGAGAGAAGCCGGAAAACGATTGGTTACCATTTTTAAACGTTCAAGTGAACATCACCACGGGTATGCACGCGACGAAATGGTATCGTAAACCGAGCAATAAGAATATCCTAATTCATTTTCAATCCGCTCATCCACCTTGGACAAAAAGAGCTGTTATCAAAAATATGTTCCGAACAGCTTCGCATGTGTGTAGTGGAGAGCAAGAAAGAAAAGAATCACTCGAGCTTGCGCGTTGCATAGCTTCTTCGAATGGGTACGGGAACTTTACAGGTACATCGAAACACGGAAGAAGTCTGCGAGACCAACCCAATAACGATAAGATTCCTTTTTACGTCCCGTTTATCTCCACTGAGATAAGTACAGCAATGCGCAGGAGCCTTAAGAAAGTAGGATTAGTGATTTGGTGTCGATTGTAGAAGTGCCACCAAACAACCTGAAGCGCATTTTAGTAAGAAATCGCATGTATGACACCAGCTGTACTACGGACAATTGTATCATATGTCCAGGAGGTAAAAGCGGAGACTGCATGTCAACTGGAGTGGTCTACTCCATTTCCTGTACCGTCTGCGGAGACGAGTATGTAGGTGAAACCGCACGTCCCCTATGTATTCGTGTAAAAGAACACCTAGATGGCCGGGATAAGCAACGAACTTCCACTCCGTTAGGAACACACAGGGTATTAAGGCATGAAGGATCGAGTTTTGGAGTAACAGTCAAAATATTAGCACGTGAACCAAAAACGGCTGCTCGTAAATTTCTAGAAGCATTGTGGATTCATGCTAGGAACCCACAAATTAACCGAAAAGAAGAATGCCTCGCAATCACGAGAGAACTATCTCCTTATCTGAGCCAACTGTGCTGACGTTCCATTTAGTACTTCCATATACGGTCAGCCCAGCGGTCGTTCTACCAAGGAATTGTTTGAGTGGTAAGTGGCTGTTGCAAAACTGCTGGCCAAAATTAAGGCTTAGACCTTTTTCGTAGAGCCGTAAAGACATTTGCCCGTCTGGGTTACGAATCGATACCCCATTCAGGCTCTGACGAAGGCGAGAAGCCGAAACGTTAGCCAATAAAGTTTGTAATCCCGGCGTTGGCTACAAGACATCGATCTAAATTTATCAACTATGCCGAGATTTATCGAGAGTCGTACATGCTATATAAAGATCGTTCCTTGCTGGCAAACGAGGGGGCATGGGTACTTCTCCATAGAGTCTATGCTAGCACAAGATAACGTGCAGCCGAGATACAAGTCATGCAAGCTTATCATTACATTATTACTACATTACTTTTCTTAGTAAGTCGTTTAGACTGGACCTAGGACGACGTGGTGATTAGTTATTTGTTGCTGTTGTGTTCCATGTATGACTAACACTTTATTGTTTTTGATTTGGAACGCCTCGAGCGTATGAATGAAATGAAATGAAATGAAAAAAAGACCGTCGTTCCTTCATGTGATCGCGATATCCATCGGGCTAGCGCATTTCTTCTTCACCTTCGCAGTATCTCCCCAACTAACGGATTCGGTTCTTAATTACGACCCCCCCCCCTCAGTCATACCCCCAAGACGACCCCCAGATCGGGCGCGCCTGACCTCACGCTCAACCCTGGTTTTGTCATCAATCTGTCCGTTTTTTCCTCTTCTTCGATCTCTCCGACGATGCTTTGCGCGCACAATCTCAAATCACTGAACAGCTTTCGAATTCAAGTAGTCGTGATTTGCCTACCTGCTTATGTGCAAAACCTAAAACAGAGAATTTTAAAAGTAACTACCACTTGATTGTGGTTTTTGTTTGTTCGTTTGTTAGATTTTTTTTGCCGCATCATTCAGGAGACGCATGGAACTCATTCTTATAATTTCGTCTTTTGGGGTGAAAGCTACACATGGGAAAATTTTCGTGGGTACCAGACTCGATTAAATTATATTTTATCTTGACGAAAACATCCGAAGAACGGATAACACCCGAATTTTTTTTTGCACATGAGAAAATCTGCGTTTGGATTCGATGGCAACCTTACCAAAGTATTGGGAAGGATAAAACTTGACATACTGCGACACGAATTCATGGATGCATTTTCTTCTATTAATTTCGCAGTTTGAAGCATTTTGTGAACTTACACTTTTTTCGCACGCCTCTTGAGATCTTTTTTTGAATAAAATAGCTATTTCGGACTGACGATAGCCAAACAAAGAAAGACGGAGACTTTGCAATTTATACACAAATTTAAGCACTATATGGGAAGGCTGGAGCGGCTACAGTCGCAAATCAGAACGGCCAGCAATAACCGGGACAGCTTTGCTGGATCGTTTCAAATCGTCCATTTTCGACCTGCATCAGGACCGTGTAGGTGGTCAGCTTGTTCAGATTTGTGCGTGACGAAAGCACATTAAAAATACCCTGAAAATAATATTATTTGACACAAGTTCAAAATACTTGGTAAGGGTCACCTCAAAGTTCACGTTTTTCTGCCCGAGCTTTTGCATGCATTTATTTCCTGGTGTGCGGCGATCATCGAGATAGAGCGTCTAGAATACAAATCAACAAATTTGAAGGAAGGAGGGATCAAGGCTAGTAGGATGATTACCGGTTTGTCTTGATCATAGTTTGTCTCCAGGAGATACCAACCATTGGGATCGGCTGGGTTCATTTCGGTGAGTAGATCGGTGGCGTTCAAGCTACGAGCAATAATGCAACCCTAAAAGTTAATTTAACAAGAAAGAAAAAAAAAGAAAAAATGCTAAATGGTGTAGGGAAGATAAGAGTTCTTTACAAATGTTTTGGATTTGCTTTTCGATTATTTTATTTTAATTTTTATTTTTCAGCAATTTGAAGACTATAACTACAGAAAAATCTTGGACGAGAACTGGTCCAAAGAATTATGCTAAGATAGGGGCGCACTGTCGCAACGCGTTTTACGAGTTGCGAATACATTCCCACATATTCACTCTCTGCACCAACTCTTAATAATTACGTTGAAACAAATATACTTAAGTACGCCTGTCTTCTTTCTGATAACAATGGCAGACAATATGTGAGACCTGGTTCGAAATCGACTTATTCAGTATACTAAAAAAGCAGCAAAAATAGGGGAGTAGAATGACACAATCATTTGCGCTTGAAGACTAGTTCTCGTCTCTAAGATTTCTCTTCAACTACTTCTTCTTTTATAAAGTGAATGTGAGTACCCACCTCCCATGGTTTGTAACCTCCAAGGATATAGTATACCGGTGAAAGCATCGGTGTTGTCATCAAATGATGCTTAGCGTCGGCATAGGCTAAAAAAATCCTCTATTGCCATACTCTTTGTCATTTCCGCTGAAACTCACTGTCAAACTGTTCAAGTGTCTCTCTTGTTAGCCAAGACATCCATTTACCATCGGGTTCCAATCCGGTCATCCAGCGATACATACCGAGATATCCTAAAAAGAAAATCGATACATCGATTGATGAGGCAGCTGGCAGACGGTACCTCCAGCTAGCATAAAACGCTCGTTTGCAGTGATTGAGAACGCGTTTTGCTTCATTCCATTGTAGATACCAACATATCCAGCAAAATTGTTTGATTTGTAAAGGAGCTTGCCTGAAAAGGAAAATAAGCAACTCACATTCAAAGCTTCTATTTGTCACTTCACCACTGCACAGTCAAGGAGCTCGTAATGAATTCAGAAAAACTTTTGATTCAGTTTCTGTAGTTGCTTCAGTCAAAAAAAATGCGGCATATGGGAATGTGCACCACTCATAGGCACTGGTGCCGCGACGCAGCTGTGTCCGCAGCTGCGCCTAGCTGTGTCTGCAGCTGCGCCTCTACGCTGCAAATTGGTTCACGTTTTCTTTACACCAGGCATTGATATCAAATCTTGCACGACATTTTTATGGTGAATTTAGTTCTCCTTTGTAAATACTGTATTCTGAGGAAAATCAGGAACTATCCTCGACCCACCGTCCTTGATCCAATTCACATTGATGATCATTTTTCTCAACTCCGTTGAGATTGACCACTCATGTGTGTTAGGATTCCATCCGAGGAATAGGCCAAAGTCGAGATTTCTAAAATGATCAACATTCTGCACTTGGTCAGACATAAATATTTACAGCTCACCTGGCATGCACAATATGTCCTTGTGTGTCTTGGGCAATGATGGAAGTACAGACTGTGAAAATTTCATAGAAAATGTTGTAGATCACAATCTGGCCGACCGGGATCCCAGTATCCTCAGCGATGGACTAAAAAAAAACGAACGGCTGCTTTGACCTCTGATTCATGAAATCCCACCATCATTTCATCCTTGTATGGCTGAGGCAGACGCTGTTCAAGATCCCCGAATACGGTATCTACCCATTCAAGTGCATTGGGAAAGATTGGTGTGACCAAGTCGATAAGCACCTGGAGAGGGATTTATATGTTATTTTGATCATCACGATTAGTCTCCCCAAGTAAGATGCTTCTTCAGATTTTCTTGATTCGAGACTTGCGGCCAGGTGTAGCAGCAGATCGCGCAATACCAAACCAATAATGTGCAGTTCTGTTTTTGTTTCTTAAAGCAAAAAAGTTCTCCTTCGAACTATCAGAAATCGAGCGTTCAAACAATTATGCAATCCGCGATTGGACCTACCGGAAGTAGCGAACCAAGAAATATAACCGATAAAAAAATTCGGCTACTTTTTTCTTTTCATAACTACTTACACCGCCAAGATACTGTTTATTTTATACCTTTCCAAACTTAACCTTTTATTCAACCGGCTTGGTGGCTGGAGGACGGGCTTTATGACCTAATAAAGGCAGCTCGCACCCGCGACGCGGTCTGCGTCTTTCCCGCGCGCGTGCTCTCTAATCGTTACCTAGCCTTGACCAAGTCACGAAGCCCTGCCTTTCAGCCGCCAAGTCATTGAATCAAAGGGAAGCTTCTCACCCCAATCAAATTCTTGATTTGCTGCGAGTACGCCTTCGAGATTTCCGTCCACCGTTGCTTCGGCGGCAGGTCGAGATTCACATTGTACCTAAAAAAAATTTTTCTCTGCGATATACTTACAAAGTGCCAAAATATTCTGAACAATACCCACCACGGAAAATCGAACTGCTTCTGAGGATCATACAGGTTTGTCTTGTTGTTTAGGATGCAGTAGTCCTCATAGGGTGCTGGTAGATCCACATGTCGAGCGACAACAGCCGAGATGGCAACTGCCAGAAGAAGCAACGGTCTCATACCTAAGCCTCTAATCAGTCCTAGATGACGTTGGGATGACGAGGAACTTCCGCAGGAGTTCTGAAATTTTCGGAACTTCCGAAGAAGTTCCGAAAGCCAAGAAGGAGCCCACAGTTTTCTCTGGCAGTTCTACATAGAAAAGTTTTTTTGCAGAGAAGTCAAGATGCTCAGCAAAGTTCAGCCACCAGAAAAAGGCGATGGGCGACTTTGCTGTGCAAAACTAAACAACAGAGGGTACTCCATTGTTGGCTCATTATCACTACTTGCTCTGCCCTTTCGTTTGTTTGTTGTCAAGCAGTTCAGTGCACTGATAAAAGCTGAGAAATGCAAAATTTTTCGTTGGGCTGAGATGTTCGCAAGTTTTGTAAAAGAATATCAATTTTTGTCAGATAACTATCATATAAAGATTGTAGGTGAATAAACATACAGGACTGCTTCACGCAAGAGCAATAGATTGCAAGAGATTTTTACTACACTCATCGCTTCTGTCGAATTAATGTACGAGCGGATTCAGATCACTGAGATTTCAAATTATAGAGAAACTTTCTTTCTAAAAAAGCTAGAAATTAGTTATCAATGTAGCAGCTAACGTTTACATACTATATAACCTGGGTGGAGAGTATTTGCACATTAGTGAGCTTTTATGGTTCTAGCCTGTTCCCTTTATTCACCGTACTATGATCATCCAAACTTGTATTGGGTTGTCCCAAAAGTAAACTCTATTTTCAAATTAACTGAGCTGTTTTCGTTTTCCTAAGAGACTTAGGGTACCATTCGAAAGAGCAGAGCAAGCTCTACAAAAAGACACGAATGTTCCACCTAAGTCGAAAACCAGGCAAAATTTGGAGCCAAAATTTTTCAGCTACCCTAAAAGTCGGTTGTCCTTCTAAAAAATGCTTACGACTCCCAACATGGTCTTTATATCATAAGTACATAGTAGTACCCAAAACCCCGTAAAGGCATATTTGAGTACTACTATATGCCCACTGTATAATGACCAAATTCGAGGTTCGTAGGTTTTTTTTCTTATAAAAATCCAATTTTCATGTGAGAAAATTTCCGATTTCGGCTTCAAACATTACATGGAATGCGAAATAGGTGGATCCTTGGGGGTCATTTTGTTATAGAATGATAGCCTGAGTCTACGGAAAGCAAAAACAACTTAGATTATTTTAAAAAAGCGTCCAAGTTTGGGACAACTTAATATTTATAATAGCGGGAAACTTTGATTAAATACCGCGCTCACTATATGTAAAAAGAACTTTGAAAAAAATTCAGATAATATTTATATGCACGACAGAACCACAGAACACATTGAGCCGCAGGTGAAATTCGGCAGAATAGGCTCTAGCACATGGTAAAAGAAAGCGTCTTCAGCGTCAGCTGCATTTTTCCCACGCTCCCTTACCGGTTTTCATCGAACAGAATTCATGATAACGAGTAGTTTTCTGATAGTGAGAGGAATACGACAGCATACAATTACGTAACCAAAAAAGCCGTGAAGATGATTTTCTATCCGTTCTGTCAGACTGACTTACCAAAGTTCTATCTCTCACGATGCTTCATTTCCCAGGTTGCAGTTTTTTATCAGCCTCCACTAAAGAGTGGTCATATATCAACTATTTGGTAAAATGCTCCTTTTGACGCTTTTAATATAACCAACTAACACTTTCTGAAAAATGTAGTCTACAGCCTACATCTAACTCGCCAGATTTTGGCATTTTCAAAACTACTACAATAGCACTTTCCTATTTATTCGCAAGCAACACTAAATAAACAGTTGCATAGAGTATGTTCAACAAATATGCAATTGCACTCAACACACAAAATCAACGATTTCACAAACTGAGCACTCCTTCATGAAATGAATTCGAAGAACTGAGAATAGAACATGAACTTGACTTTAAATCATGGTTTAGCTTTTCAAGTAACTTAACGACGCTAGGTATGACCACGAATTCCAACTATGAGATCAAAGAAAACAAAAGTGAAAAAAAAATAAGAAAGAACATGCAATAAAAAACAAGTGCATTAAAAATCAGAAAAGTACCACTCTAATCCTTGTCCCTTATAGGGTACTCAAATTCCCCATCGCCATCGCGAAGCAATTCTTTTCCACTCAAAAACACCATGTCCACTTGTGTATCCGAAGCCAGTTTTTCTTCAGTCTTCTTATCAGGTTCAACATCATAATACTGCAAGCGGAACGGCAGCATTCCTATTTCGTCCAATCCCATGACTATAGATGGCTCATCCCCATCTGAAGTTGGTGATGAGGCCCATGACCATGGTACGCTGTGCTATAGTTGGCTAACCTTCCGCTACCCACAGTGCAGTCAAATGATCCCTTAGTTCAATTTTCACAACTCTGAGGTCAATGTCGAGAGGTAGTGGGTAGAGCTCCACTTTCTCCTGGTAATTAGTTCAAGCTTTGGAGTAAAACATTAGAGATAAAGGGTATGGGAACGGCCATAGGTTGTCGGTGTTGTCGATGTTGTCGGTGTTGTCGGGTTCAGAGACAGTTGAGAGCGCGCGAAACGTGGAGGCTATCATGAGGTCCTACAAGACCAGCAACCTCGGCAACCCCCACAACACCGACAACATTGACAACACCGACAACACCGACAACCTATGGCCGCTCCCTATAACTAACCTTTTCGTCGCCTAGTTGTCCACGATGATTCCAACCCCACACATAAACATCACCATCATCTCAACAAGGAAATGTTAATTACAGACATAAAGGAAATTTAATATTAGGGCCATACTTGTCAAAGCAGCACTATGCCAACCGGCTGCAGCAATAGTTGTCACATGAACTCCTTCGAGTGCTTCCACCCATGTGAGCTCAGTTACTCTAGGGATCAGACCAATACCAAGCTCACCGCGACTGCAATAACATGCTGTCGTTCGTCAGAGTATAGAATTAAACGTAAACATTAGAAAAAAGAGCAAATCACATTCTTTCTGAATCGCATCAAATCCTCAAAACAGACCAAAGGTAGTAAAAATTGGCATCATTCTCAGTGCAAACAGATGTCAATGAAACAACTGATTCTATGAATTCTAATTAGAGGCTGAGTAGATTCAAAAGTCATCTAGTGCTCTTGCGGTGCCGACAACACTTGCGCGACCAACGGCCATAGGGCACAAAATTTAAATGAGCACTTCATCATCATTTCCCACTCGCCACCTAGGCAAGACACTGCTCACGCGCAAGTGCTGTTGGCACCGCAATGGCATCAAATAAATCGCCAAATTCACAACCCTAAACCCACCTTCCTGTGCCCAAAGCATAGACAGCACCTTTATCAGTCAAGAATAAGCTGTGATCGTTACCAGACACTGCCTAGAAATATATTTTTATGATTTACATTACACAGCTTCACAGTACGATGTATTTACCATAGTTATTCGAATATCTTCTGGTATTTGGACAATCACAGGCCTCACCTCGTCGGATTCTGCATAACTGTACTCGTTAAAAAGCCTGAAAATTTCACAGAATGAGTGAAAACCAAGCAAGATTTGCCGACTTACCTCACTACCGTGCTTACATTGTCTACCGTATATACGAGGTAAACTGTAGACAACGTTGAGGTCAAAACAACATCAGCTACGTTCTTCTTCTCATTCTTCGACCAACCAGTGGTAAGGGCAGCTTTTTCATCTGCCTGCACTTTGTTCGAGTGCCAACTAGCTGGTTCGAATGATAGATTCAGTTGATCCTTGAGCTCATAAGAACATTTCAAAGGGCTCTGGAGAAAGCAAATGACCAAAAAGATGACTGAATATATACAAAAAACTTTATTTACACGTACCTCCAACTCATCTTTGTGAGCAATATAGATGTGTTTACCCGTAACCACAACTACGTAGCAGTGTGTAGAACAGATGTCTACGATCTCGCTACCGAGATCCACGTCAATTACAATGTGAAGCAGTGGAAACGCAATAGTAAACGAGGATTTATAGACTCGTAATTCGTCAAATCTCGACTGGATGAGACGTAATGGCTGCAAGACCGATATAAGGGAATTTATCCCATATACGCTTAGCAGGACACACACCCAGCTCCCTGCATTTAGCTTCTTTTACAACGTATATCTAAACTGGAAGGGTATATGTCAAGAATAACGATAGCTGGCAATATGTCAACAAACGGTGCAGTGTAGCACCGCCACAGCAGCGGACGAGCTCACGCAGGCCCTACATTTTGTAGCAGTAAATGTCCAAAACTTTGTTCTTCTTCGAAAGTGCTTTATGTTAAGGCTTCTGCTATTTTTTAAAGATGGAAATAATCAGCAATAACATCGCCATAAACACGCGATAGAAATGTTCTGGCTCAATGTAGCATGTGAAATACGTAAGCTTGTTTGGTCGTTGTAGAAAACGAACTTCAATGAAGAGAATAGAAGTTTGAATAATTTCTCTCAACTTCATGAATGAGTGAGGGCGGGCTAATCTGCGCGCGCGAGCAGCTGGCAGCTAGCGGCTGGCAGAGCTAACGTTATTCTTGACCGCCACCCTAACTAGAAGACTTGTATTCTTTAGATAGGTGTACTGATAGAAGGGAAAGGCAACAAGCCAAGTGTGTGGGCGATGTCATGGAGGAGTCCCACACGCAGTGAATGGATGCCGTTGCGGACATCGTCGGTGAAAAGTGCACTCTCTATTGTCTTGCCTACTGCTGTCTCATCCTAGCAATGACTCTTTTCTCAGAGGCAATCCGGTCTAGTCTACCACGGCTATTTCCGAGAACCTCGCTGACCCAGATGGCAGTGCGTTGAGAAAAACGTGCCCTACCTTAGAATGTTCATCTTTTTCGACAAAGTCACCAGAATTATTTGCCATCAATAGGCGCCGCGTATGCACCTCCGTACAGCCTGTAAAATTACACCTTTTTTGTAGTCTGTATCAACCAGCATCGGCCCGCGCTGAGATGTCTTCGATGACGCACTTTGCATGACGTGCATTAACGCGTAGCCCGCACTCAAGGCCCGGCGCAGCGCACATCGTATAGAGGCAGGTTGTACTTCATCTGGGGCGAGAAAGCAAGATGGATATTGTTTTTGTGGCTAGAAACTGACTTTTTTAGTCGTTTTTTTGAGAGTTTTTTTTTCAGTTTTTTTTTCACGTCTGGGGCTGAGAGTCAAAGGGAACTTCGTTTCGGCGGCGCCGCGTTATGGGGCAAAGCTACGCCGCATTTGCCTAGGGTATATCCTGAGGGCTCTTTGCGTTGCGTCGCTCCTAACTGCAGTCGCAGAAGAGCTAGCGCTACCGAGCGGATTGAGCCATTTTCCACATCCTTCATAGATAAAGAGATCAAAATGTGAATGACAAACGCATTTCAAATAAAAAATATGAGGAGGGAGTCTGCAAAGCAAGCCAAGAGAAAGTAAAAGATGAGGAAGTTAATTTTTTCCTGGAAAGTCACTGTCAAAAATTTCTATCCTTTTTCTCTACTAATTCTCGTGTTCCACTTCCCTTGAACACTTTTAACTCACATGCAGCATTGGATCATCCCAGATTGAGTCTTTGATTCATCCCTATAACTCATCTATTTTTTTCTTGAATTTTCTGAATTGCAGTATTGCATTTATACAGTTTGAACATACTGGTCGTTGTTATAGGGAATGGCTCAATCCGCTTGCGGGAGCAGCACTGTTCCTACGCAATTAAAGGCGACGCAACGCAAATGGCCCTCAGGATAAACCACAGGGAAATGCGGCGTAGCTTTGCTCCACAACGCTTGCCCCCCCCTTCGTTTCCATTCTAGAACTCATGCGGGCCCTAACCACATCGTCGCTAGTTGCCGCAGGCTCGACATCGCATGCCGATGTTCGCTGATATCGTGCATCCAACAGAATTGTTTCCATATGAACCGTCAACGTGGCTGCGTTTCAATCGTTTTAACATGTTAACTCCAGCAAAATTAAGGCGCCTATTCAATAACATGTTTATCATCGGCTCCGCGATTCGTGTAGAGGCAGTTTTGCCAACTCAAAGCGTGGCGGTTTTCGATAGCGAGAGAGTACAAAAAACAATGCTTTGACGTGGAGGTTTAACAAGTTTACCTGTGTTATCACGCAAAGTCTGCAATACACCTCTACACGAATCGTGGAGACGATCATAAATGATAGAAAGACAACCACTTGATGGTTCATATGAGAACAATTCTGGAAAACGCGCCATGCGAACTATATGTACCCTCGATATCATCCCATATGTCTTCCCTCAACATGACGTGGATTACGTGGCTTGATGAGGCGCCGCCTCGCCTCGGGCTTGCGCCACGTTGCGTGCGCATTCGGCGTGATGTGGCAACAAAAAGAACGTGGAAAAGCCTGCGCCACGTTGTGTTGAGCGCCACGTCGCGCCAAATGATGCGCTCGCAACGTGGCGCGAGCCCGAGGCGAGGCGGCGCCTCATCAAGCCACGTAATCCACGTCATGTTGAGGGAAGACATATGGGATGATATCGAGGGTATAAATTCGCTGACGCAGCCAACGATCTATTGTCTGCGCCCCAGAAAGGTTCCCATAGGTACCACGTCATCTTGCTGCTTTTCGCACTTTTGAACGTGTTAATCTCGGGCAGTTCCGTTGAAATTTCAGGAGAAACGTGTCAAAAAGAGCGAAAGGCAGCGTCGCACCACGTGCGCAAGCAGGTTCACATGGGAACCTCTTTGGGGTGCAGACGATACATAGGTTCATAAGCTATGTAGATCGTTGGCTGCGCGTCCCAGCGCCGTGCCAGTATCAGCGAGAACGCACATTGATAGGACATCCGGGCACGACGCTGACACATGGGCAAATCTAGACGCTGTGTCAAAATATGGATTTAAGCGTGCGCTCCAGCTCACTATTTTTTGAGAATTATTTTACTTTTGAGGAGCGATTTTGTCAACTGGTCCGCCTTTTCGTGCTCTATTCGCGCAGGGAGCTTCCACTGCATACCCTGAAGAGGAGAGGCCAGTAGAGGAAGTGGCGCCTGATGAAAAATTCCCTCCTCTACCGGCCCCAGCTCCCTGTTTCTGCCATTGAAAGCGAAGACGGCACATCGACCAGCACGAACCAGACCTGTTTTCAATGCACCACGCTTTTATGCTGCTAACAAAACAATGTTGCGAAAGCCTGTGTCATTTGTGCCAATACGATACATTTTAATTTCAGAAGAACGATACTGATCAACATGATTGAAACATGACTCTTCGAGTCTTCCAAAAACCTCCTTGGAAAACAGCCCTAGTTCTAAAAACATTGAATAACATGAGGTACAATCCATTTATTGCCGCAGACAATAAAATCACATCAGGATATCTACTGGATATGGAATGAATGATCTGAAATTTCTATTTGACATCGGTTGCCAACATATCAGAGATGGGTAAGGAAGAGATTTGCTGCTTATACAATTTTTCAGAAAAAAAAGAGAAAGAATAGGGATGATCGATCCTCCGGTGATTTATAAACTAGTCTTATATATAAAGCTGAATGTCTGCTTGTCTGTAAGCAGCTGAATGTCTTGTCTGTATGTATGTGTGTAGTATTTGCGAAATAAAAACTTTATTCTGAACCGATCTGAACCAGACTTGGCACAAATATACTTCGCGGCGGGGCGCGCGGCGTAGGCTACTTTTCGTTATCGATCGATATCGCTTTTATCGATTCTTTGCGAAATTCAAGCTACTGAGCTGGGAGTTGGCACGGGGGGGGGTAAGTGAGCATGCTGATTACGATACAGTATTAGTTTTTAGACTCATCGATTACTTCTATCGATTTTATCATTTTTTGCAAACTTTAAGCCACAGGCGCTGGGAACTGGCACAGGGAATGTGAGCATGCTGATTACAAATAAATCCTGGTTTCTGAAATTATCGATTACTTTGATCGATTCTATCGATTTTTTGCAAAGTTTAAGCTACGGGGCTGGGAGCTAGCACAGGCGGAGGGGGGGAGGGGGGGGGGGAGGTAAGTGAGCATGCTGATTACGACTACAATTAGATTTTGGATTTATCGATAACCTTGTCGATTTTATCGATTTTTTGCCAAGTCAGAGCTACTGGGAGATGGCACAGGGGTAAATGAGCAGGCTGATTACTAACACAGCGGGAATAGGGAACTGGCATGTAGAAATGGGCAGAAGGAAAGATTGTAGAGGGATAGGGATGGGACCTTTATCATTGTCTCTTGACACGGCCGAGCGGAGCCGGGTAAGCCAGCCAGTATTTCATAAAATCAGTGTGGAGGCGTTCTGGTGCACCTTTATAGCGATAAATAAGGTCCACTTGACACAGCAGGTGACGAGATTGATTTTCCGATGACTAAGGTACGACTCACTATTATTTGCTTGACATCAAACGTTCACGGAAAACGTAGGAACATAGCACTAACGGGGTATCTTGTCCTAATCCCGAGTGGTATGCAAATTTCACAGGACGATCAACTATCGAGTTCGAAAGGAGTCACTGTCTCACGATCAAACCATATTTCCAGATAGGCAGCGTGGGGTAGAAAAACGAACACCTCAAGGCGCCGCTTCGCTACCACTGGTCTACTGCTAGTACTACTGCTAGTGCATCCCGCGTTAGGACTAGTAGTCCGTGGAGGCGGCTGCTAATATAGACATTTGTCTGCAGCGTGTACAGATTACTTGAGTTCGGTGTGTAACTTGGTACAACGCGAGACTCAGCCGTTTGCACAGCGGTTCCCAAGCTTGGGTAATTGGGTAAGCTTCAAACTAAAAATAGTTAATAATGACAAGTAACACACAAACGAAATTTGATATGCAGCGGAAGTGGCTGTACAAATGACATTTCTACAAATTTTGCAATTCTTATTCTTTGTAGACACCTCAATGCATGCGCAATGACGAACGTTCGAGGCGAAAAGGTTTCTCACGAGTTCATGTTCATTGACAAGAGCTGAGTGCCTAAGTGCTTCAAAAAGTAAAGCGAACCGTCTGTTCCTAGCTCTAAGCGTCTTCAACTCTGAGAAAGGATAATGGCTGTGGAGGCCCTACTGAGATAGTGGGTGCGAGTATTTCGAAGCCGAAGTTAACTTAGGGAACGGCCATAGGTTGTCGGTGTTGTCGGGGTTGCGAGGTTGCCGGTCGTTGTAGGACCTATGATAGCCTCCACGTTTCGTGCGCTCTCTAAACTGTCTCTGACCCCGACAACACCGACAACACCGACAACCTATGGCCGTTCCCTTACGGTGATTCAGTGGAATTGCGGAGCGGACAGAGAGCACTGGGCGAGAACCTTTTATTGGACGGCTAAAGCCAACGTTCGAGTAACAAGTGAAGCGAGCCGAAGGCACCTAACCAGCATATCGGAGCCGCGCCCCCGACTCCCCTATGGAGGAATCATCGTCATCGATGATACTCCGGGGGCAGGGGCAACAAAAATTTACATATAGCACACCAAAATCATAAAATACTTGATCTAGATATCGGCGATGCTTCTTCATGGGATGTGACAGTCGATAATGACATGTTGAGCGGCTGGTGGCAAGCAGAACGTGGCGATGGTTTGGTGGTTGCTGGTGCCTAGGCGGCTCAGCTGGTGGCTTGACGAGGATAACCTTGGTTGTGCACAGAATCCGAGTCCGAATTCATCATGGGAAAATCGAAACTCCACTTCATAAAGACTATTGAGACGATACCTAAACTCGAAAAGAACGCAGCAACACTGGGAATACAAGTCGCTCGCTTTATCTGCGAAGTGTTGTAACCAACCTACCCTATTGAGGAGGTCACAGGTTACACAGACTACGATCGTTCTGGGATGGATTAAAAACAGCTCACACCCGACAGGAAGCAAGAGTGCTCGTAACCAATCGACTAGCAGAAATAAGGCGGATAAACAACAGTTTGGAGGAACACAACATAACTTGCCTGTTGGGCACGTCACATAACTTGCCTGTTGGGCACGTCAAGACATCAGAGAAACCTGCCGACTGCGGATCAAGAGGATTAACAGCAGAGGCACTAAGATCACCTCTGGTGGAATGCACCTTTTACAAATAGACCGGGCTATTCCAAACTTTCTTTGATAGCAGAAGATGAAGAAACAACCACGGCGACAGTGGAGACCGCCATAGCACTAACAGAACAGTCAAAGGAAGAGATTCTAGACCTACGAAGACACAGTTCCCTTGATAAGGCACACGAGCGCTAATATAATTTTACGATTGTCAAAAAGCTCCGTGAACCATCCGGAAGGAAGGAAGGAAGGAAGAGATTTCACTACAAATACCAAAACGAAATACATTTCAAGGAAGCAAAACATCACAGGAATGGAGATGCACGAAAGCAGAATGTGGTGTTTAGTATACGGGCTCACCAAAAACATCATCACTACTTCGACCCATCGACTTTCTGCAGCATGATATAATCCTAGACTACCCACTAAGATACATGGGGAACAAAGAAAGCGAGGTGATTTATTATTCTCCAGAAGATGCACAGCAATTAGCAACACAACACCAAACAAAAGCGGAACCAAAGAAGTCAGTAGATTTGACAAAGAGATTATGGCAGATTTGGAGGGAAAAGTATCTCACCGGCGTTCAAGAACACCACTAAATTCGAATGGATCAGAAGCGAAGAACAAGAAAAACACCAAAAATAGGCGTTTTACAGTGGGATGCCATACAACCAAGAAATATTTGGGAAACAGCAAAGACAGTCCATAGAGACGAATCACCACAGAAAGCCACAAGGGGAGCTGTTATGGGAGATCCTGATGGATCCAGGCGGTCAACTCAAACTGCGCCACTGAAAATTGACAATGGAGAAAATGTCACACCTGACAACGAAGAAGCAACTCAATGTAACGCCAACCAAGGAAAGAATCAGTCGAAACTTGAGCTGGGAAGCAACACAAGACGAGGATTATGATGACAGCCTTGCCCATTACTTCGGTATCAATGGTGACGCTTCGTTCATTGGCTGAGGTCGCAGTATACGAACTTTCCTGCTTGCATTGTACTTTGTGCCCCGAAAATATCAAAAGCGGCTCAAACACGAACTTTCTGACAGGCTTATGTTTACTGTTTTGTTAGCTGTTAGCTTATCTGCGGAATTCCCATGCTTACTGATATTTTGTTCAAATTCGTTGGCTTACATGAGCGGCGGATACAGCTACCGGAAGGGGCCGCGTTCAATATAACTGCATTCTTGTTTACTTTATCATTCTTAGCTATTCTTGGCTCTGGATTATTATATCACTGTACTCTTTGCGAGGTTGCTCCTACAGAACCACGTTTCTCACAGTTACATTTCAAGTCATATTCCCCATATGCTTGTATTACTAGTGCATTGCTTGTTCGTATGTTGCTCATACCTTTGGACATTGTCTTTATAATAATAATTACCCAAGTATGAGATGTCGCAGTCAACCTGTGTCCGCAAACCGATCAGCGCCAAAGCCTCGCGTGGCGATACACAGTACTGAGCAACCGTTCAAGCGGGAAAGCATCATCGAAGGTGGCAGAACTACATAGAGTGAACAACTTCCCAGGCATCACATGATGTGCGGAAAGCCGTACAGGCCTAGGTTGTGATTACAGAATTTATTCACTAAAAACGATGAGAAGAAAAACGATGAATGGGCCAGTCTGCTCGGCGTACCGGGCATGCGCGACGTACGCAGCGTAAATCCCCATATCTTTACGCACGTGTGGGTACGCTGCGAAGTTTGGACCAAGCCAAACCTCGTCAGGACTTCTACTCTCAAGCAGCCCCAGACCAATCGACAAGCAGCGCCATTCACCATCACGCTCTCATCTATCAGCATACCACCAACCCCTATGTTGGATACAACTTTTCTCACAGACGGTAATCTGACTGTAGGCATCGGACCTCTCGCATTTCCACTGCCATGCGATTCATATAAGAACGCAGGAACCTCACTGAAGTAAAAGAAGATTGGGAATGCAAGCCAACCAAGGTAAAAATGAACATGCAATTGCAAAGAAATGAACCACCGCCGCTCACGTTCGAAGTTAGCTAGAGACACCTAGTACTGCGACTAAATCTTGAACTACACCCGATGAACGGAACTACTATGTCTAGAGCACTACAACTTCCCTCATCGGAATTCGTCCTACAAATCAAAGGAAAGTTTGACACAGCAGCAGTGAGATCACAGGCAGTGTGCGCAAGCGAAGATGCGCATCTGATAATTGCTATAAATGCCGAAGGGTCTGAAGCCATAATTACAAACAAATCTTCTGAACCCATGACATAGGCGATCCATTGCGAGGATGATGCATTTACAGTCAAATGCGCAGACAAAGGAACACAAACGAACATAAGCTTCATTAGCGACAGAGCAGTATTCTGTCAGAATTGTAACAAACGTGGAAAAACGACTAAGTCCCTCAAAATCACAGGCCTACTTCATTACAATGGAAACCTGAGAGCGGTGTGGTGCGTTCTGAATGAAAAAAGCGAGATCCTTCCAAAAATCAGTCTACCGGACTTTGAGCACCTATCGCAAACTTTCGTCACATGGTCGTCAATGCTAGCCTCCGCCGGATTGCTGGTGTTATCGCTTTAGGCATCGGGCATACCTTACGCGTTTTCGATCGCGGCATACCTTACGCGTTTTCGATCGCTGCGCGATCGCTCCACTGTACAGGTGTTCCTGACCCATCGCGCTCAAGTATTCAAAAAAGTGGGTCCCGCGTATCCGTGCCAGTTTGTAGGGGCGACGAATTGCGCGCCGTCGCGAGCAGTTTTTTGACGGGTATACCTCTACAGGCGATATCGCCACGACATCGCCGAAACTGAGAGAAATCGCGTCGCAGAGTCTGCACCAGCGACGGGCGATATGTCGCGAGTCACTTCCCTTTCCCCGAAAAGTTTTCGCACTTTTTCAAATCATGGGATGCACATCAAGACTAGCACTAAAATATCTTCCGTTTATGCTCTTATGCCATTCCGCGGACAAAGGATGTGGAACTATCTGCTAAGAACTTCTTTTTCCATTATGTATTAAAACCTCCACTTCGTTTAATCACATCACCGCTTGGCATGCAGCAGATACTTCTACCATACAGCACATCTTTCCCTATTGTAAATGCGTCGCATATAGCTTAGTTTGCTGCTTCTACACAGAACTGTAGCGATGTATTTTTATTTTGGCTGTACATTTCAGGTCTACTTGTAATATCGACGTGTTGTGCACAAATCTCTGAAGTAATTCCAGAGCTTGGTAACAAAGTGGCAGATTCCAGGGCTTTCCGAACGTCTCCGCCGCAATTTCATCAAAGTGTTTGAAAAGGAGTGAAAAACGAATTCAAAACACGATAATGTTTGCGTTCATTCGGGGGTGACGTCTGAGCGTCTGAGTTTGTGAAAGGTATGCCCGGAATGAGCGACGTGGGATTAGTTCCGAAGCGATTGCACGCTGAGGCATTCGATGCACCAGCAATGAGAATCGCTACGATGGAGTCGCCAGAGGTATAGTCGATAGGTATAATCCAAGTTAGCTCAAAACAGTAATTTAGTCGGCAGTTCCTCTTAATATTGATAAGCATTTTTTTCCACAGCGCTGGCATTCAAAGACATGGGTTATACAAGGCCAGAGCGCACAACAGCTATCGAGAACATGATTATTAACAGAGCTAGGGACTCAGGGATTCGCGCCGTGTGGGCGATCAACGACGATAGACAATCGCTCGTTCGGTGTGTGCGATTGTAAGGTAGTCAGGGGCCGATGGTACAGCTAAGGTGGGGCGCACGTAAGATTACGATTCCCTCATGCCTTACGCCCTCATTTTCTACCGGCCTTTGTAGTAAGCCCAACACACACACAGCGGGGCTAGTCTCTTATTGTATTTTGCATTATAGTTTTCGTACATTGCTTGTCTTCACAGCTTCCTCCACAGTTCATTATGGAAATTACAGAATCTTAGAGGTAGTATCCGGGCAGATGTGGGAGCAGCTGATTTCAACGCAGTACAAAGCGGGCTCCCCATGCAAGCCACGCTACAGCCCCATTGCGGGTGCAAAATACTGCTTCTGGAGCAAGAAAACAGCTCCAGAAGTTTGAAAAGACCCTCTTCTCGATATCCTTGATTGCATGAATTGCAGCGGGAATTTTAGAGTAGTGGTAAAAGCAGCAAACCCTCTGAACAACAGAACACACAAAAAGATGATTGATGAACTGGGGATGGGATTAGTCACTAATGCCTAAAAACGCTACATATCAATCAACAAAATTGAGACCATGTCGAGGTATAGTAGAAATAACAACGCATAGGTAAAATGAGTTGGCAAAAAAACCGATAGAACGTACAAGTCATTACGAGAACTCAGTAGATGGAATACCACACGGGAAAATCCCAGAAATCACTTTGCTGCTGCAGCCCTTCTTGCTGATTTGATGGGTCGTTGTCTTCTGGCATTCTGAAATTGCAAGGCAGCTCAATACCATCAATGCGCAAAAGGCTAGGAGTCGAAATTTTACTCACCCTTTCTTTCTTCAACTTCATCGCTAATTTCGGGAAACATATCCTCACCACTTGTGTCCATGCCTTTCTTATGATTTCTCCACTAAAACATGACTTCGCTTAACCATCAAACTCTTCAGAATAGATGTATATAACCCACTCGTGTTCAAGTATCTCTACAGCTGCATTACGATGTTTCAAATACACATGCTGGCTTAGAGCAGCTCGTTCATTGCTTCCAAATCCGCAACGACTACATTCAAATTGCTTGATGATGTAATGAGCTTTAGCGTGCGTTACGAGTTCAGGCAAGTCGTCACAATCCAGGAATCGGTTGCATAGCTGAAAACTACGTAGTATGATAATCAAGACACAATGGAAAGTTACCAGGTCGCAGTCGAGATTTGGTAACCGATGTATCTATTGCATCTACACTTTTCTGGATGAAGATCTCCAATGTGCATTCCAAATCTGCTAAATGATCCCTCTGTAAAGAATGAAAATCTTGTCTAATGGTCTGCTGGAGATACAGTACCGATCATAATTCATCAAAACAGACACCGAATTCCACCGGAAATCACCGAAATCCGCGTCGCATCGCCATATCTTGTTTCAGAGTAGACGAACTCTCTATCGAAGGGCATCATTCATCTCAGCGCGGCAAGGAGCATCTTCATCATCACATGTATGAAGTGCCCGTCGTATGGTAGGCAATCAGATTCCATGAATTTTTCTTCCTTTTGTCCGGTAGGCTGCTCAGTGCACAACGAATACACATCAAGTAATCTACTGCAAAAATATGGAAAAATTTGTGAGATGTGATCGCCCTTCGATATCCAAAAGGGAATTTCTTTATTTCAGAAGATGCGCCTCGCCGAGTTGAGTCGAACGCTGCCCTTAGGCTCAGAATTCGTCCACTCTAAACCAAGACAAGGCAGTGCGATGCAGATTTCGGTGGGCGCTGGTAGAGTTCAGTGACTTTTTTGACGAATTGTTAGCGGTACTGTACGTTCAAATACCCGAGTCCTGCTGTGGTCAAATGTTGTATTGGATAGTGGCTTGGACTGCTAAGCAGGCCGTGGTAAGTTCCATCCCTCTGATATACCATCCCTATTTTGCAAGTTTTAGCAGGGTGCAAAAGCGTCGACATCGAAAAAAGTTGATTAACAAGAGGGAATAAAACCACATTATCGGTAGCGGATCACCTTTACACCAATGAACACGTTTTTTTTCAATGGAATGCTTTATACGAACATAAAATATTCACGAACATCTATGATACCAAACCACAAAATGTTTGAAGCAGAAGACGCGTTCACAGTGCGCACAACAGATGAACACAATTTCTTCGCAACCGTCGACGTTACATGACCCAACTGACTGCTGAGCAAAGCAAAACTGCGACGGGGTTTCGAATGGGCCAGGATGTTTATCAAAATAACCAGCAGCGTACCAGCAATACTTATGAAAATTTGTAAATTTAGAGGCAGAAAACTGGGCATATATGAGTGATAGTAACCTTATTACCGAAACCCTACTCTGCAAGCGAAAATCTAAGCTGTGAGCGATGACGTGTGAGCTGAATCGCTCGTACATTGCTCTGAATTGCAGAAAGAAGTAATCCAATGGCTGTATCCTAGCGTTAGCCTCAGCAGGGATGTTCTTGATTTTTATCTGTTGACCACCTGGCACAGCAGCTTCAATTGTGACTTGATCTTTAGAAGACACCCAAGTGTCCACCAACAACAGCTTGTTTGCAGAGTTCTTCGCAGGAAACAAGCACGTTTTCACCCAATCTGCGAGCAATTTCTTGTCCATGGTAAGGGTCGAGCGGGCTCGTAGCTCTAGATTGTCCGCCCGGAAGAAGCTCGTAGGAAATGATCCTGATTTTTCCTGTCAAGAAATTGTTGTGTCCAAGTGAATTTGGCAACTGTTCTCGTACCTGCATTACAACGAAAAGTTTCTTCCCTAAGTGCCCATCTGCATAGATTGTGGGTATAATCGTGAATGAAATGCTGCTGGATGGGACTGATTGCGCACTCTGACTTGCATTACAAACGGCGCTAGCAGGCCAACGCTCCATTTCTGGGAAAAGACTCATGAATCTTTTCGTATTTTGAATAGACAAATTTTTTTACCTTCTTTCACCTCTAACATGAAAGAGCGCGTTGCATCAGCTAGCCGGTCCAGTTTTTTTCTGGACCTAGCCGTAACATGCTGCAAAACAATGCCATTCCTTTTTCTGAAGTCCTTGATCCAATTAGAGCTGGCTTTGAATCGATCGATATTGAATTCTTCCTCATTGATTTTGAGTGCAAGACGACGGATATCGCTGTCATGCAAAGTCACACCCATTCCAAATTGCAAATAAACTTCGCTACGCAACTTTTCTGCAAGTCTCCGCAAACGTATTCTTCGGTCAGCTTGAATTTGCCCTGAGTAAAGTTCTCTGAGCGAGGGTCTTTCGTTTGTGTTAATTAACCTACTTTGTTCTTCAAACTTTCTCAACTTTTGGATATGATGTGGGGAGGAGATGAAGCGGAATCTGTTATTCATTGTTTTGAGTGAGCGAAAACCCTTCGCCGTCGAGCGATAGAATGCAATCGCTTTCTCTACCTAGACGATGAGTTTAGCCATACATAAAAACTAAATGAAACAATAAACATACCAGTTCTTCTGATACCTCCACCCTCCCAAATTTGATTGAGCCCTCCTTTTTGATTGATGATCCTCTGGTTGATGGACCCTCCTCTTCGTCGTCGGACCATGATGAATCAAATTCATCATCTGTGGTATCCATGTCCTCATCGCTTTCAGCCTCCAGATTCTCGTGGGCGGCCTGGCGCAGCATGAATGAAAAACTATTCGTCACGCGCCTCTCCTGGCAGGCAATCGACTGAGTCAACGCGCGCTCCTTGAAGAACGAAATCTCGTGGCAGACATCGTACTGATTAACATGATTGTAATTCGATGCATTTTTCAGGGCCACTTCATATGTCATTTGTTTCTCCATATCATAGGATAGCAACTCCCACTGTATATTCTTTTAGTGTTTGAAAAATCTGTTCAAAAATGGTAAAAAGAGTGTTTAATAGCGAGAAGGCGATCCACTATCGACAATGTTATTTTATTTTCCCATATCAAATCAACATTTTTTCAATGTCGACAGGCTTTGCAATTTGGGTGCTAGAATTTACAAAAATGCAAAAAAACAAAAAAAAAACAAATGGCATCCGAGAAGATGGCAACCCTAGAGGTCCCGCTCCGCAATCCAAGCCACTATCCATTGCACCCATCAACCACCTCTACTATTTGGAGGAAACTTTTATCAAGCGTACTGCGGCAGGCAGCCACAAAAAATCCTTCATACGTATAGGCTGTATTACCCGGGATCGGTCCCGCGCAGGCATGCCTTACGAAGGCGTATTGTCGCAAGATGTCCTTTAAAGTCAGTGCCCAGGCGAATCTGGGCGCATGTGCTTTTTGTCTGGAACCTGGAGAGAGGGTCCTATCTAAAACACTCTCCAAGAGGCAGCAAATGACCCGTTCACGACCTAAAAAAATTTATCTCCAAAACCCTTCGCGCCTGCGCCGTGACAGTAACTCATTAGTGACTTAGAACGGGTCCCAGCGCAAAAGCAGTGTTAAAGTTAGCGAAGTCATTTGCGGGTTACGGTCATGGCGCAGGCGAGAGGTGTTTGGGATGGATTTCTCAGCCGTGAATGAACCATTTGCGCTGCCACTTGGGCAGTACCTTGAATAGGACCCCCTCATCAGTTTCCAAGCAAAAACCATGGGCCCAGATTTGTCTGGACACTGCCTTTTAACGCAGAGCACTGTTTGCTCGCGTCACACCGCACCGTCGCTGCAAGTTCAATAACAGCCTCTAATTCCTTCAGAGTGGACCTTCAGCAAATTTGGAATGCAAACCAACGATCACCGTCCAGGAAAGGCAACCAACGACTCAGTGCGTTTCATATTGCTCACCTTACATGCCAGCTGTGTAGACACGTTTCCATCTTCATCAATCTCCGTGACCTCATCACAATTTTGCGACAAAGTTTTTCCTTTTATGCAAATTTGACCATTAGACAACCTTATGTCGCCTGCTGGAGGATCCAGTCGTAGTTTGGTGAATTCTGAAATGTTCTGCTAATAGAAAACGACATCATTCTTGACGTATCACTCATTCTGTGACTTGAATAGTCAAAAGCGCCTTACACATTGTCACAGCAAGCTTGATAGTATGGTCAACAACTTTATATTTGAATTCCAATCATGACTTATAATAAGCGGCTTAATCTGAAGTTGTGTGGAGTTTGTCCGTTACGAAATTACAGTGAGGAATGATTTACGATACTAAACATCATGTGAGGTTAAGATAGCGAGTATGGTTCATTTTTAACTGCGGCTCACTTTGCAATAAACCGAACAATGATTTGAGAGACAAGCTCTCAGAAAGTGAGTTTAGCACGGTTCACGATGCCAGTGCGAACCTCTGCGAAGCAGAGGTGAAGCACTGGTTTAGAATAATTCGCTACTTGGAAACAGGAAAGAACAAGCCCAATCGTGTTTAGACAATGAGTACACAGGGTTTTGAGTCACTTAGTCACAAACTGAATGATAAATGATTTACCTGCAGCCGCCGGGAAGTAGGCCGTAATCAGTGCATGATAATTTGGTTTCGGCACAACAGCAAGATTCTTTCCGGCTGGAACATCTGCGTGCCCGTGGATCACGTGATCGTTTACCGTATTCTGGAAACAAGATCATGAACTCGCAATGCAACTTTACACTTTCCGTTAAAGGACGTATCTCTACCTCGTCAGCATTCTCGTACCCACAGACCAAACATATAGTACATTCCAAACAGTCCGTATTGTGAACAGTCTTCAGATGGTTTTCTAGGTGCAGGAGCTGTAAATAACTCTTTTTGTGGGTCTCAAGTAAACATAGACCCCGCCACAACTGCCCAGGTCTCGGACCTGCGGCGCGTATGGCTAACATGTTAGCAACATGCAACGTGTTGGCAACATGCAGCAGCGAGCTCATAAAAATGGGAGACGGTGTTTCGCACGGGCGGTCTCCAGCGTCTCCCTGATTTTGACTTGTCTTAACATGTAATGCACGTCGCAAACCTTTCCTCCCCTGTTTTGCTTAGGCAAAAGCCGCCGCAGGGTGTGTCGCTCGTGGCGATGATCCTGTGTGGAAAGCATTACGGTCGTGCGAATCGTCCCACCCCATAAAAATGTTTTGACAAGACTCAATGCCAACATGTTGTTGCATGTTGCCGACACGTTGCTAACATGTCAGTTATACGAGCCGCAGGTAATAGACGCAAAGCAAAGATAACAGCAATTTTGGAGGGGACGATATAGCGTCTAGAAATAGTGGAAATTCAAAATGTTAGTTCCTAACACGTTGACGACCGCGTGCATACACGTGTACGCACGCCCTTACTCTTGCTAAGCGTTCTCGTGCATTCATATGTATGCACGCCAATTTTTTGGGTTTGGACAAATAGTCCACAGGTGACTTGCATGGGGTAGAGGTACGAACGCCTCAATTAGGCGCCGCTTCTGCGGGCTGCTGGTCCTTTCGTCTTACTGTTGTACATCGTGTTGGGACCAGTAGTCCGCGGAGGCGGTGCCAAATTGAGGCGTTCGTTCCTTCAAACTTGCATGCAATCATGATGATACATGGCCTGATTTTTTTTATCCGAGTAAACAAAGCTGAATGTCTGCGCATGTCTGTGTGTGTCTGTCCGTACGTATGTTCCGAATAGATACTTTTATTTCTGAACCAATCCGGACCAGACTTTGCACACACATATTACGGAGCGGGGCACGTCTTGTAGGACTTTTCGTTATCGATCTTATCGATTTTATCGATCCCCAAATTTAAGCTGCGGGCCTGGGAGTTGGCACAAGAGAAGGGGGGGGGGCATAATCGAGCATGCTGACGACATTATTGACAGGCCCGAGCAGAGCCAGGTTTGCCAGCTAGTATAATAAGTGATGGTGATAGGTGCTAAGAGGTATGCTCCTTTTGGACTTTCCAATACTTCACAGGCACAACAGACATAGTCCATTCAACATTTATTTGAAAACATAGCAAGGTTGTTCAAGAATAGAGCAATGTGTGTGGAAGTTCTGGAAGCAATCGAGACAAAATGGTTTTTCGCAGCGACTGCACCTCGTTTTCACCTGCTTGGCCTGCCTTCGAGCTGCATTTGATCCAAAACGATTTGATAGAGTCTGGTAGCAGCTAACACATCGACGCTTTGGTTTGACCCCTGTCTTTTCGACTTCGACGAGACGATGTTTCGAGGTGACCGACGTGGACGGTTCAGGATCAAGTTTCAGAATGCTAGCAACGATCTGCCGTCGGAAAGATGAAATTCAGAAGATTTGAGGGCTTACCTTCCTATCCTTGTGCTTTTCCCAGAGCCAATTTGAGCACGCTTGGCAAGGAGCTCTTTGGGGCGGAAGTGACCATTCAATTCAAATGGTGGTCCCTTAGAAAACTTGTAATCAGGCACGCGCCAAACTTGATTTACTTCGCTACTGGTCAAATCAGAAAACGACCAAGAGCGAAGCGATGTCCACTTGGTCCACTTGATTCACTTCGCTGTCAAATCACTAATTTGGCCAGAAGTAGACGAAGTGGAACAGCATCAAGTGGATCAAGTATAACTGTGCCTTTTACGTGGTGGAAGAGTTTATGGCACCGAAAGGGGAGGTCCGCGCAGACCTGCAACAATTATGTACCTCTCATACATACAGGAGGTGCACATCGTTGCAAACATCTGTGAACTCCGCTTTCGGCAACATGTGGTCCTTCACCTTTCTTAGGTGATTTCAGTAGGCTACTCATGCTTTCTACTTACAAGGAATGCTTGTTTAGTCGAAGTGGCCTTTTTTGATGGGATGTACACCATACTATCTGCAGAACATTTATGGACGAGAAGTTATGAACGTTTTTTGGAGTCAAAAATTGAATGTGCAAGTGTGACAAGAGTAACCGTAATACTTTTTCTAGCTCTTCAGTGGAGCAATGATAATCACGAACACTTTACTTGAAAATTACTCTAAAATAAAAATTATACCACACTTGGTTACGTTATTTGAAGGCTAGTAAGATTTTAACAACTCATTTTATTCAAAATGCACATTCAATTTTTGGCTCCAAAAAACGCTCATAACTTCTCGTCCATAAATGTTCTGCAGATAAGGAAGACAGTTTTGGAATCAGCGTTTTATGCGCTTTAATATGGTGTACATCTCATTTGGGAAGGCCACTTCGACCAAACAAGCTTCCCTTGTTAGAGTAAACGCTCCCACACAATGACTTCGTGCATACACGTGTATGCACGAGCGGAAAACGACGTCGAGAGTTTCGTTCAAAATGGTTTAGTCGCCAACGTGTCAGTGTAACATTTCAGCATGCAAAGCTTAGGGCATCTGGACAATCGTGACGATGGCACGACCGCGCGCTACACGCACGCTCTTCCGAGAGCCGCATTTCCTTAGTTTTTATCTCTACTTCAACGGTTTTTTGCTTATGATAGTATTTTGACACTGGAAGTCACTCAGCTGAGCGTTTCCATACGTAACCTTTGTCTCTGCGAGTGATGGGTGGAAGGCTGGGCTTCTATTGCTATCAAGCCTAGGAAATGATGGAGCAGGATGGCGAGGAAGAAAGATGCAGGCTTGGGGTTGGGCCAGACTGCGCAGCGTACGCCGCGTACTCTTCCATTCACGTACGCCTGTACGCCGCGCACTCTGGCTCAACCCTTGATTAACGATCGAAGCCCCGCCTTCCACCCGCCACTCCCAGCTAAACGAAGGGTATAGTCCGAGTCAACGGCCAACTCCCATTTTCGTAGGCGCCACCGCCTGCGAAACCCTCGCGCCACTCCATGGGCGTAAAGGGCGGGCCTTCAAATTGGCTTCATCGATCAAAAATGGCCAGCTAAGGCCTCTCGCTGCAGGGCGTGCTCTTAACGGAAGGGAGCATTCGACTGACACAGACTGAACAACGGCGTAAAACATGAAACAAAAGAAGTTTTTGGACGCTCAACTTCGCTTCAAGTAAGTAAAAGCTATCATACGCATGCAAGAAAAAAAGATTTGAGAAGACAGAAAGATAGGACAATGCAGTTGTTAAAAGTGTGTAGGCGACGCACGCGCTTGCCACCACAATTTTATGAACGCCTTGTACCAGTTATAATTGCGGAAATGCAAGCAGAAATTTACGGTTTGATGGTGAGTGCGAAACAAAATCAACATTATTTTTCTTGAGTTTGGCATCAAATTTTTTCATCAAATTTGGTAGCAAATATTAGCCGCAGTCAACGTACCAGTACTAAACCATCATCATCTGGTGATTCCGGCCCAACAAACACATCGCTGCACTCCTTGCATTTGTACTCTTCCCCACCTGCAGAACTCGAATTATCGTCGGAAGGTAGCTCCTAAAAAAAGCAAACTTATAAAGAGAAAGGATCCGCTAACAACGAACCTTTGCCTGTCCACTGGCAAGGAAGTGCGCAAAGCATTTTTCTACGAGATAGTCCCAAAGCTTTATATTGGCTGGCGTACTGTTATCAACAACGTCACTTGTGCTATCTTGATGCAAAGCAAGCATGTGAGCACGAATCTGAAGGCGGAGATTTTGACTTCGGAGTACTAAAGCATAAACTCACCCTGGCATGCTCGTTATGTTGAAAATTGCAGTAAGCACAAGAAAACTTCTTTATCACTGAATGTCGACGAGCATGATTCTTCAGATTAGAAAACCTAAAGGGAAGAAATTTCCAAAATAATAAAAAAAAAAGTCTTGTTGTTGCACTAGATGAAGCCGGCTTAGACTGCTGCATTAGCCACAGAAAAAGGAACTAGTAAGCCGGAATAGAAACCATGACATGCAGACCAACGAAAATGTGAAACTCATGTTTCAACCAACCTTGAAATCGTAATCATATTTTTGCATAGCAAACAATTCACAAAAGCTCCTTTAGGCGTTTGTTTCGAAAGAGGCCTGCTCACATGCTCTAGAATCATAAGTCCTATGTGGTATTCGCAAAATCACGATTTGTAACAGTCTACTAACCAATCACTCCGCCAACTTCTCCGTGAACTTCAGCAGAGCTGGATTGCATGAGTTCGGCTGCATCCACGGTGCCATGGTCTAAACAAAGATTTGTTTTCCTGATTGCCATAGTATGGAACAAACTTACCCGAAGATGGGCCTGGACTATCAGAATCATCCAAAACAATCATGTCAGCATAAGGTTCCTTCGATGCCCTTTCACCAGATTGTCCCAACAGATCAGTAGCAGACACTTCTTCGAAGAAAGGCAACTCATCGAGATCATCTCCAGCATCCGCATTTTCCTTTTTGGCGGTGGCAAACAATGGTGGCGTTGAAAAAGCTATAAGATAAATGATATAAGAACTCTTTTATTCGATGGATCATTGTGCTGATCAGCAGATTTCCAAGCGGTATTCATTGAGAATATCATCCTGACCGAGAATGGGAAGAAAAAGGTGTGGGAATGTGAGATTCTACATAGCATAGCCAACGCAAACAAGGTTGGGTAAGCAAAAGCTAGACCGACAAGTTCCTAAACGTAACCCCACAGCGCCTTGTTTCACACACCTATTTTATCAGCAAGGAAATTGCATATATGTACATGCAACGTATATGTACATACAAAAACACGACACCTCATCACTTTGGACCTCCAAAGTGCAAAAATCTTGCAAAAAATTGATATAAGATGAATGTGGTAAAAACCACAGTGCGTGAAAAGAATGCCACGATACTGGAACGGAATCGAGCATAATTAACCAAAAAGATAAAAAAGGAATTCACCCGAAGTGGCCTGCTGGTCGTCAACATCTGTTCGCTTGTCAAGTTCTTGACGCTTCTCTGGTGCTTTCGTCGCTGCATCTTTCTCGCTAGGATCCTTAAACAAGCTACTTCTAACACTGTGATTATATATCTCACCCACAAAAAGTCACCTGCAGCGCTGGATGGTCTCTCAAATTATTCAAAAACACAAAACTGTTGAAACCATTGTCGACCTCAAAAATTACTCACGTTATTCTAAGGCTTTCACGATAATGAAAACCAACCAACCAGCAAGTCATACAGTTTGTCGCCGGTATTGCAATCAATGTCGACAACGGCATATCGGAAACTAAAAATGCACTCATTGATCTGTAACGTCATCGTATTGTTTACATGTAAGAACAGCGATCATAGAGAGTCCTTATGCCAAGTCTTTTAGGCAATAGACACTCAATATAATCATAAGTAGCTATGACGCCATTCTCAAATTCGCATTGGATACGGTACTGCGATCATGGCTCTGCAGAGTCGATACAGTCTTAAAATGGCACCATAGGCTACTATAATGCTTATGTGTAAGCTCTTGACGAACCGAATGAGCGGAGTGGCAGACCAAAAAACATTTGGCATTTAATGTCGCATGAGCAGAACTAGGAGCGGCGTCGACGACAGGCTCGCAGTAAAGGATCTCACCCTTCTTTCGGATCAAACAATTGAGTACAACATGTTATCCGACGTCATCAATGACTCTCAACTGTTGCTGGTATTTGTTACATTTTACTTTTACTTCGCTGTGTCATCAAGTGTCAAATAGCGTCTCGTGTAGTGTCAAATAATGTCTCTAGCGCGCTACATATGTCAGAGATCTAACTTTTTTATAAGACAAAAGTATGGCAGCTACCTCGGACCATCGTGAAACAAGTGAGTATAGTCGGTTTCATCCCGGATTAGGCGAGACATTCTACGTGGAGCGCATGCGCATCGCTGGAGGCTTTGCGAGCGCATAGCGCTGGCATTTTGCCAAACAAAGACTAAGGACATTGAAGAAACGCAGACATGCGTTCTCACAAGGGAAGGATACCAGCATTAGTCGGTGATTGAAAATGATATGTATATCAGTAGACGCGCCTTTGATGCTGATTCCAAATCTGGTTTCCTTTTTTGCGGAATAAGTTTCCGAAGGAAGTTCTGGGCGTTCAAATGTCTAAATTTGTCAAGGTCTAGGTGGGCTAAAATTGGCGAAAAGCTGTACAAAATCGCCTGAAAATGGAAAATCATTTTTGTATCAAGTATATTGTTTGTAAGAAAGGAAGAAAGCCGGTGGAAATCGCATAGGTGTTGTTTTAGAGCTTTTCGCTGATTTTAAGCCACTCAGTGCTTGGCAAATCTGGACATTCAAACGTTCATAGCTTCTTTCGGAAACTTATTCCGCAAAAAAGGAAAGCAGATTTGGAATCAGCGTTTGAAGGCGCATCTAATGATATACATACCATCTTCAATTGCCAACTAATGTTGATATCCTTCCCTTGTCAGCATGATAGGATATACTGTAGCAAACGGCGCGAGCTGTTGCGAGACGGACTCCCGCCAACCCAATTTCCGCCTAAAGCGGGTCGAAACTTATTGTACAGTGCATACTCAGTTCAATATGCTCTGCTTGCGGTGACATTTGCGCGTGAACAGATATAGCCGTCCGCGCAGGGCGCGGAGAGTGCGCAAGGTGTGTATTGCGCATCACTCCTCTTTCCTCGCGCACTCTCGCCGCCTGTTTCTCTCTGCGCTTCTTCCAGTCGTGAACTGCCTTCAATCTACGCAACAACTTTGCTCTACGTCGCAGCGCGGACGGCCTATAGCTACTCCTGAGATGCTGGCAATTCGCGTGCAAGTAACCGGCATTACAGGCGTAGCCATTTATTGACGCACAAATTATACCGCAAAATAGCTCCGCAGGCATACTATATTGAGCGGGAATTCACTGGACTGTATATCTCCGGTTATAGCTGCGCAAGAAAATAACTAATTTTTGTAGATAATGGGAAACTCACCCTTTCACTTGTTGGATAGCTCGATGTGCATCGTCCTTCGACTTATCTCCATCACCCGCTAACTCTTCGGATGGCTGGGAAGTGCCACTGGTTTGTGAATGGTCAGGCCCCGCCATACCTGCGGATTTTTATATTTGCAAGTGTATATTATGGGCACAAAATTTTCAGGATATTGTAGATTATCAGCACACAAGATTTTTACAGTTCAGGGCCAAAAAAATGTAAACTACATTAGAGCCTGTGAACCCTCTATCTCGTTTCAAACACCACAACTAGGTTAACATCAGAGGAATGACACATGGAACTGATCGATTTATACAGGGTCTTTCAATCTGAGTGTCACTGTCGACGTTGCTCAGATCCTCGCGAGCCGCCTCGCTTGAGTCTCTCACCTGGTACAAAACCGCATCACCTACAGGGCTCCTAACTTGCAGAGTCGTTTGCACCAGCGGTCGCGCGACCGCGTCGCGCCCGTGCATCAATGGCGCCGCCTCGATCAATGGCGCCGGCGCCGGCAAAACGCCCGGGCGCGACGCGGTCCCGCGACCGCTGGTGCAAACGACTCTGCAATTTAGGAGCCCTGTAGGCCTTCGCGGTATCAGATGTGGCACTGTACCACGTGAGAGAGCCGAGCGAGGCTGTTCGCGAGAACATGATCCACGTTAACTGTGACACTTAGGGCCGCATGCACTAACCTCCTCGCTGGGGAGGGGATCGCAGCCTCAGAAGAAAGCTTCATATCCTGAAGTTCAGGATATCTGGATTTCACGCTGTCTACCTGTCCGTAGGTACTCCCACCATCCTTCACTATGAACATATTGAGCAGAAGCGAGAAGCTGTACAAGCCGCATTTCCCAGCTTTTTGTAGGATCCCCTGATGATCCCTGGGGGACGAACATCTATTTTTCAAAGTCATTTTTCTTTCTCCGAAGAGAACGAAAACCTTCCAAAGTTGTACTGAACATCTAGCACAACAGTGCTAAGCATGTTGCTGATGAGAACAAATGAGTTTTTGAAAAGTCGAATTTTTCGGTAAACCTCAAATTTCGACCTGTGGATCATCGAAAATTTCATGACTCCAAAAATCATTTGTTCTCATCAGCAACATGCTTAGCACTGTCGGGTTAGATATACGCACAACTTTGGAGGTTTTCCGTTAACTTCGGAGAAAGAAAAATGACTTTAAAGAAAAGCGCCGGGGATCATCAGGGATCATGCAAAAGCTGGAAAATGTGGTTTGTACAGCTTCTCGCTCCTCTTCAACATGTTCATAGTGAAGGGTAGTAGGAATAGTTACGGATAGGTACACAACGTGAAATCAAGGTAACTGGAGTTTCGAAATATAAAGCTTTCTTCTAAGCTGCGATCCCCTCCCCACGGCGATGTTAGTGCATGCGGCCTTTAGATTGAAAGCCCCTGTAAATTGCTTTCAGTTTCGGGTAGGAAGAGAGGCGCTTGCGCCTATCGTTGCGATGCGGTTGCTCCAAGCTGGGATACTCTTTATCCTGCTGACCACTACAACTCCATTTATCAACAATAGTCCCAGACGAATGCGGCCGTTCAGCGAGATAGATAGGTGTGCGCAGACACTGAGAAGCGCAACACAAATCAGTTTGTACCCGTTTCGAAAACAAAGTACAGACGATTCAATATTCAATATTCATAGCATGCAAAGATTGCGGACGTCTCTGTGTTTCCCTGGTCGAGCACTCTTTCATTTCTCTTACCATCTGCCGTCTCTCCCAAGTACAAACTTGGTCAGAAACGGCTCCCAGTCTTTACATGTGATGAATCCCGTATACCCTCTTCACTTCCAATACTTTAACGAAGTTGCTTGACTTTTAGCAAAGCATTTGAAGAATAACAATACTTTGACAAAATGCAGGATATGGAGTTGAAACTTTAGCATTTTACGACTTTAATTAATCAAAATACGTGTGAACAAATTCAACAAATACGCGCAATGCATAGAGTAGAGAACGGGGAAGGAGGAACAAAATGATAAAATCTGAGACCGCAAATGAAAACTTCAAAGCAAGCGCCATCTGCAATGGATGAAGTTGGAACGCAGTATCTATTACGGCGAGTTTTTGTTTGGTTTTTATTCATGTTTCATCATGATCCCCTTTGCTTTTTGCCCCAAAAACGAAGTCCAGCGTTTTCCACAGGATTCCTGCACCAAGCCCTGAGCACGAGCGCTAAGGCGCACCATAATTTAATCAAGTCGGTAAACTGAACAATAGCAAAGTGAATGAAGTTGATGAACTACGCATGAATAATGAAGAAAGATGCTCGAGTGTCAGAAGTACAGGACACTGCTAGGACACGAAGCTGTAGATCTAGCTCATTTCTACCGTCTTGACTTTATTCAAGAAGCTTTCCTAGGACAGTTTCGTGGGAACAATCATGTGCTTTCAATGCACAGCATTGTGTACGAATTTCCCACCCAAAATGGCCTCGCGCGTGGAAGTGCGATCATACTTATTTTTTTTTGTCCGAAACCGATCTGGGATTGATCGGAATCGCTAAACTGCGCGCAACCAAACGTCCAGTGATTTACCGACTATTCAGATCTACCTACTGACTGTCAAATTACTGGAGTATCGCTCAGCAACTAGAACACAATCTCTCAACCCTATAAAAAAGGAACCCTTGTTTCTAATTTTTACGCACATAGTTTGGGCTGGATACAACACGAATTTCCACCTGAGCCACCCAGAACTACAAATGACTAGCACCACAACGGCAGTAACTACAAATCTTCCGCTTGTACAAATCAACCATGGTCTCCCAGCGGACTTTCTGACACTTCAGATGGCATGTTCACATGCATCAAAAGTAATGAGATCGAATGACTCCAGCATAACGGATCAAAATCAAGAGGAAGTCATATATTTATATCTACAAACAATCAGAGCAAGGCATGAATAAAACACTTCATGTAGAAAAGATCCTTGAGTCCAAGAGAAAATCCTTCAAGATTTGGTCCTATTTGCTGAGATCCTATAACCCGTGTTGACAGAATGATTTCAATCCATTGGCTCGCACTTGACGGCAGACTCTTCATCAACAAATGGTGGTTCACCCATGTTCCTCGCCAAATTATACAGCGCAGCGCAACTCACTATGATTCGTGCAGGTGAAGACCATCTACAAAAATGATCTTTAGAAACATCAGTTTCACTTAGTTATACTTACTTGATATCCGTGTCCAGTATCGGGAACTGTCTTTTCCAGTCTGCTATAGCTTCCTTGACTAATTCATGTGCTCTGCGCAAATGTATATGCAATGCAGATACTTCGACTGGAACAAATTCAAATAAATTTCGCAAAAAAACAGCTGCAAAGTTATACCTGTCAGGTGGTCTTTTCCCATATTTGGTGTTAATAAGAACGGCTTGCTTTCATAAGCATCGTCGCCGATTAGTCGCCCTTTCTTGACACCTTCTCGAAGATGCTGGCAAAGCAAGCTCTTGTTGAATACCTGCAACGATGACTGTCAATCAAGAGAAATCCACAAAAACATCACCTACAGTTTCATCGTTGACAGTGGATCGAAATTTGGCGAACACCCATCGGAAAAGCTTGGTGTCGTCAGCAACAACTCCTACATTGATACTCTGGGAACCGTTCCTGAAAATGCTCGATAGTGCACGATTTCTAGAGTTAAATGCACCACTCATCTAAAGTTGGAGTTGGTGAGATTTCTAGGCAAAACTATAGCGAAGCCGCTAATCAGGTGGTTACACAAGTCCTGCCGGGAAAGAAAGTGGATTTGGAAGCGAGCTAATCGCTCCAGATGGGAAAGCTGCAGAGCTAGCCGCGCCCATCATCATGGGTCGCCTAAAGGTAAAGAGCCCGAAATGGACTTCCAAGTAACTCTATAAATGATAAATTGCGCCGTTCATTGGAAAAGTAGATTTTTACTTTATCTAGGCGATCTGAAGCCCAATTTCGAATTCGTTACCTCCGGGACAAAGTTTAGTGGCGGTGAAATTCTGTTAGCCGTATCCACCTCTTGGATCAATTTTTTCTTAACTTCAAAATGCAACTTCTATCGGCAATCACTTCAAGGCCTCACTGTTGTAAACACAAAATCTCTCCAGTCTCTTTTACTTAAAGGGAAGCAAAACAAAAGCACTCACACTATGGTTCCATCTATACAGCCAACGATGTTAGGCATACCGATTATTTCGAAAAAGCTGAAACTCAAGTTCTTAGAAACGTTAACAACGGAATTTGATATGGAAAGGACAAAAAAAGAAAATCAATTGTGCGAAGTGGAACAAAGTCGTATATTGGCATACTAATGCGTTTTATAGTGCAAACACAAGTGCCTGATGAAATGAGCACAACTCTGGCAGGACAGCTTTTGAGTTTTTCCACGAGGCTCACATTAAAAAAACCCACCTATCACTAATTCTCTCGCAACTTTTCTCGTCAGGCCATTGTATCATTGCTGATGACCACTCGAGCAACACTTCCAACGTATCAGAAAAGATGTCGGATACCATCGCTGATTCCTTACTTCCACAGAGTATTGTGCGTTCGTTGCGTCCGGCAAGTATCTCTAACGCTACACCTATCCTGGCTGCGGTAGTATCAACTACCCGTACTGCTTTCTTCAACATTAGCGGATGAAGCGCTTTGCACAACGCTCGAAATGTCTTCTTGGTCATTCGGAACCTCTCACGGAAAATATCACCGTCTAGAGATTCCAACCACGCTTGGTACTCTCTAAGTGTTTCAGAAACATCAAACGTGCTCTTATCAGAGGCTTCGGTCTTTGCTACAACCAAACTTGAAGAAGACCCTGAAAACTGAGATGTTTACCCAATTAAAGTGAGGAACGAAAACTACTACGACCTCGACTATTCGCCGCTGCTTCGTTTAGCACTTGAGAATTCGATGGTGGTAGTGGTGGTGGTTGTGTCGGTGCCGGAATTGAATCTGCCGCCTTCGGCTCCAAGAGCTCCATCGCCGCAGCTTCTCCATGTTTGCTTTCCTCCTTGGCCTCTTTGAAAAGTGTATCGTTTTCTGAAATAAAAAACCAATATGCAAGAAAACTTCGTACTAAAAGGTTTACAAAGGCTATGAAATTCGTATACTGGATTGGATAAGTGAATACGAAATGGATGGAAAAAGAGCAAATCAATTTCCACCTCTGTGCTTCTCCGCCTTATTATGTTAGGGGACGGTCTACGCTGTTTAGCGTTCTCTTCGAAAAAAAGCGGATCATTTCTGCTAGGGAGCTATCATGTAAACTGTATGAAGTTAGTATTAACCTTATGCAACTCGCTTCTCGCTTCATACACAATTATAAGAATAAATTCTGCAAAGGCTTACCCTCAGAAACCTTGTTCTTATCATTTTCTACAGATTCTTCCTGTTTGATAAGAGCATCAGCATCAATAATGCGACCTTCAGACGATGACGATGCGACAGGAGCCTAGTAATAGTTACTCTAGATAGTTGAGTCTCCACAAAACAAAAATAATTGTTCTGTGGTCTGATGAGTAGAAAATAAGTAGACTGAAGCCATACTCAAAACAAAAAAATGACTCCAATAGACTTGTAACGTAAACTCTTACTATGGATGTCTCCAAGGAGGCCGCCACAGTCGGAGCTCTGGAAGTTGAAGACATCTCACATGCGCTGGGACGGGAGGTCTCAGGCGCAGGAGCAACAATACTCCTGAACGCTGAGCGTCTTCCTTCAAGGGACTCTAGCAAATTCGGTGCTCCATGCAATCGTTCCTAGAAAAAATCTTGTTTGCCCCGTAAAATGACTTGTGTGCATAATACAGACCACTTTTCGCTTGCTGCATCGGTCAGATAGTGTGCTTCTCTGAATCCCACAATAATCCGCTAAGGAATGAATCAGTATATTTTTCTCATGAGCGGTATGACCATCTCTAAGGCACTGTTCTTCTATTCTACAAAGACGCAATAGATCCAGAAGTGGATGAACACAGGATTATACTCGAACTCACGCAAGCACCATATCGATATGTATGTTATGTAAATGCTTCTTTGATCCTCCCATTGCAACAAGCCCTTTCGTGCACCTTTTGAATTCTTTTATCATAGCACACAACGTGTCAGAAAAAGCAAGCCATTTGTTCTATAAAGGAAATAAACAGATGAAGTATGATAGGATTTTCTAAGCGGGCGACCTTCGTCCCATTTCTATGCTGACTGGTAACTCACAAAACTGCTGTACTGTGTACAGACTGTCTCAGTGTAGTGTCAAAGCTCCAGCAGCTCAAGTCGACCTCCTCGCTCAAGTCTTGCGCTGCTTCCGCGGACTGAGGCGGAGAGTGAATATTCTTGATGGGAAAAGGAGCAAGGATATGTGTGCGAACGCGGCGCGAAGCCGAACGAGGCGCGCGGAACCGAGACATCGGAGCTACACTCACTCTGAGAGAGCCTATGAACTGTAATTCAGTGCGCTTGCCTTGAACAAAACTCGCGCAAAAGGTGAACGCGTTAGGTCCCTAAGCGCTACAAGCTTCATAGGAGACAACAAGCTCGCAGTCTCCTTTTAATGTAATCTTATCAACTTTAGAGAATACTTTTCCAAAAACTCAGCAGTTCGAAATATGAAGAATTCATGGAAAAACTATCAAACGAGGCTGGCCACCTTGATATCACCGCTAGCGCAAGTCGATGTTGAAGACACGACGCGTTCAGTTAGAGTCAAAACAGCCTTAATAGGCGAACGAGTAAAAGCAAAGACAGGAAAATATCAAGCTGTATGCCATAAAAGTAGCAGACACTCACGGTGTCGTTTCTTCGCTGAAGAGTTTTTTCAAATTCAGCAAAATCATTCACTTCTTCCTGCCTTATTTTCTCTGATTGCCCGCAGTTCATGTTGAATCCACTCTCCTCACCATGCTGAAACAACCACTTGAGGTCATATGGATAGCGCATGTCAACAAGCGATTTTGAAGATCGTGGAAGCTTAAAAGATGATGAGTAAAAATTTACAGCCTGTCTTTCCTCGCCCAAATCGCCGCCATCCAAATGGCCATAGCTTTTCAAGTAGCTGTAATCTTCTGATTGCCCTTCGCATCCATTGTCGTCCTCTTCAGCCTATAAAGAGTACGATTTAGAGATCATAAACAAACAGCTGGCATGTTGTTCGCTAAGTCCTGATACTAACAGCATAGTAAGCCTTCACGTCCAATGTTCGTATAATTCATGGGTCCGTAGAAAACTGCAAAGAACATCCCAAAAAAATTCTGGAAGGATGGCTAATGCCACGCCCCTTCACTCGAAAATACATGTGTTAAAATTGCGCAATCACTCGCTTCTAGTGAAAATTCAGATTAGCTATGAAAAGAGATTCACCAATGCGATTGTAACCTATTCCCAGGCCTTTGAGTAGCGATTGCGGTTCTTGGATGAGCCAGTGCTTGAAGAAACATGCTGTATACATATAAGTGACCGGACGTGATTTGAGGGTTCTTTTCCAGAGTGTGAGACACCGAAGGGGAAACACTTACAGGACTTGATAAAGCAACCGACCAAAAAAAAAATAAAATTTCTGGATCATAGATCCGCAAATCGAGAAACTCCCAGAAATATTCCGGAGGCTTGGCTAACGCCCAATCCCTCATTCGAAACTGATATATGCAGCTCAAAAGGTAAAAATTCTTGCTTCCTCCAAAAAGCTAGCAGCGAAATGTAACGGGCTAATTTTACGCGTTTCTTGATCATAAGAATTGAGAAGCAAACTAAAACTCACAATCTTTAGCATTCTCATCATGCCTTCTTTTGCTGCAATCTTCCGGTAATACTCATCTACACTCCAGATGCCAGTTTCCTCCTCACGATATTTTGCCAAACAATCGTGGAAAAATTGTGCGATGTCATTGAAACTCAGAGTGACATCTGTCTAAAACAAATTTAATATTAAATATTACCAAACGTGGCTCAAAGCTCACATCGATATCCTCATTAACTTGAATGTACGTCAACAGGTTCTCCTTCAGGTTGCGCGGCATAGCACCGATTCCTTCATAAGGAAACTGTTGCCACATATTCTGCACATATTTTGCAATGAAGCTTGCCTATAATGGGAGATATCAAAAATGGAGGAAAAGTAAAATCATAAAGATGTTATCTTATTCTTCGCTATCCGCTCGCTCGTTTCTGCAGGGCTCGATGCCTATTCAAAAAATAGGGAAGAAAAACCCAACTAGCCTCAAGAGAAAAGAGCAGTCAAGCACATTACTAAGCGAAAAAAGAGCAAGTCAAAATCTGTTCCAAGCCCCTCCCTTTTTTATCCCAACTATTTTCAAAGCAGAAACAGTTATTAGCCACCTCTAGCGGCAATGGACAATAGTAAATGCTAAAAGGGAGCCAAATTGAAGGTGATGGGATTCTAGTTTACATAATGGAGAGGCCCCTAACAAGACATTGTCCAAAGCTCGCTGCAAAAGATTAACTCCGAAGAGAGAGCCGCTACAGAAGGTGAAAGTGCCCGCTGGCTCCGCCCACCAACGTGAGCGGTCTGAAATGAAAGGACGAAATCTGCTTTAGCATCTAGAGGTCATAAATTCGCTCTTCATTATCAATATCACATTTTCGACGTTTCTATCAATTCTAAAGCCCGACTGTGGACTCTTTATATACCACCCACGTTGGAGGGCGGAGCAACCTGGCGCTTCTACCTACTGGAGGTTTTCTTGCGGAGTTCATTTTTTGCAGCGAGACCTGAGCGATGGCTCAGTTAGGGGTCCCTCCATTATATGACATCCAAATTTCATAACTCTCAGTCTGCGTGGACGATGTCCCCAAAGGATTGTGACCAGGTGAGGTATCTACCAATCTTCGTACCTCACCGGATCAGGCGCTCATCTATAACGGTCAAATGGTGCCTGGGGCAGTATTTATCAATTTTAAGCTTGCTATTCGGGCGTGTTTCACCTTACACGCAATGCCTACACTTGTAAACATATCTATTGGCCTACCAACATATTCAGTACAAGTCGTTTCATCTTTCTTACATTAGTCTGACTAGGATTAGACTCGGACGTCATAATGATGTCTGCTTTTGTTTACATTTATTGTTTATTGTATTACTAACTTCTCATTGTGATTTTTATGGAACGCTTTGAGCGTACAAATGAAAATGAAAATGAAAATGTTGTGATCCAGATCAGCCTTCCAGTTTATACAGTTTGATATGTGTTTTCATTGAGCCAAAAATAAGATCTCTCGATTACTGATTACTTATTACACCCGCTCGCGCTGCTAGCGTGCTCCTCTCCTCAACAGGTTACTAAACGGGCATTAAACCGATGTAGGGATGGATAAGTCCGCCCCGCTTAAGATTAGGAAATTAAGAATACCCAAATCAAGTAGATTTTAACTTACCGCCTGCACATAATGTTCATGGCATATACGCTTCCTATTGCGCAGGATATCCTTGTACATGCATCTAGCCGAAATCGAGCTTATAAGTTTGAGAGCTTTCATACAAGTCAGCAGCACAATATTCTGGTGCATTTTACGTGAGGAGTATCGGATTTCATGAGGAGCTCTCATAGCTGAGCAAATATGGCAGGTATACTTCCTGGAACGGTCAGCGAAATTTTGCCGAATTCGACTAGTGATAGGATTCACGTACGTTCCTCTCGGCCTGAACTTAGATGTTTCAACATGCGCCATGTATCTATGTGCAGAAGACCTTTGAGCGTTTTTTCCTGTGCTTGACTGCACAGGTTCGTTGGCATCTGGTAGCGATTGCATGAATCGTTCAGATGCCTGTGGCAAGTGTTGCCTTTGATATCTCGGCATGTTTGTATTGGACCCGTACGGCGAATCTAAACAAGGACATATAGTACATACCATTTTTAAACGCTCTGACGCTACTGCTATAGCTTTGATCCAAATCTGATCGGGACACGTCTGGATCACAAGATATGTACAGCGCACCCTTGATTTTGCTTAATATTAGGTTAATGCAAGATTGATGCACGTTCCTTATCCTTTAGCAGAGGATATGGGGATGTATAAAATAGATCATTTGATAGAGTAAAACAAGCTCTACAAAATACTCAACAACCGCAAAAGATTCGATCTGGATAAAGTTTGTGGAATCAAGAAATTTGAATACCCAAAAATCAGATTTCCGTGTAGAAAGATCCTTCGAGCTCCTAACTTGGTCAAGCATATACTATACACAAGAGATAATAATTTGTACGCTTGCCGTATTTTTCGTGACTGGAAATTGAAAAAATAAAAAAAAATAGGCAAAAATTCGAATTATCGCCTTTCTCAGATTTTTTATGCTAAAATTGATATTTCTCGACAGCTATGGTTTCAAATGAAAATTTACTGTTACATTTTACAAGGTTTGCGATATGGAATGACCTATCAGGACAACATAACATTGATTTAGCAAAACATGCCAAATTCTATTATCTTCTAACCAAGGAAAAATTACAGCAAGTGTACATATGCGCTGATGCGATAAGTAATTTTCATGACCAAGTTGGAATAGAATTCCTCTGAAAAGAGATCCGATTTTGGGCCTTTTGAAAATTTTAGATTTTCCTTCCTAACTTTCCGTGTATCAAACTTTCCAAGACTGTTTGAACCATCTTGTGAGACTTGCTACTCTATCGAATGATATATTTAATGGACTATACGTTTTCTGCGCTCAAGAATAAGCAACATGCACTGATTTTGCATCAACCTAATACCTGGCTCTAACGAGAGTGAATTCTCATCCGGCATTCCACTTTCGTGACAAGCAGGTACAAGCAGAACAACTACAGAACAAATCTTGTTTTATGTACCTCTTTGCTCTCGAGATACATTCTCTCCATCGGCTTTCGGAACTGATTTATGCTGTTGAGAAGTTGAAGGCCGTGAGACAACGGAATCGTCATCATCCCCTAAACCAGAAATAAAAACACTAAGCTATGAGTAAATCTACCATTTAATATTATATAATGTGCTTGCGCTGCCGAGAAAATGCGGTAAAATTTGCGCTCGAACAGATAGCTGTGACTCCGACACCGGCCACTTGCTGGCGCAAAATGCCGGCATTACTGGCGTAGCTATTTGTTCACGCACAAACTTTGCCGCATCTTCTCGGCACCGCAAGCAAACCAAACCAAACGGAAAGTTCATCAAAGCACCAAACTCACCACTATCCAGCATTATTACGTCATCATCATATGGTAAAGCAGTTTCTGCTTTTTGCAAGCTACATGCTGATAAAGTCCCTTCGGTGACAGAAGCAGTGGTCTGGGAAAAAACAACCAATTAGGAAGAAGAAAGGGTGTACCCAAAACTCTCTAACCTTCCACCATACCTTTTCAGCAGCAGGGTTACTCACGAAGCCAATATCATCAAACTCGAATCTTCTCTAGAATATTCCAGTTCAAAAAGCATCGCAATTTGTCGTAAACCAACCATAAGTCTCGAAAATATAGTTCGTTGTGCAACTGAGTTGATACCGACGATAGCATAACAAAGAGGTCCCCTAAAATGAACTCCAACACTTACAAGTACTGCGTACAATTAATACAAATTAGGAAGTCAAACTGACTTGTTTGCACTGGCTGAATGTTCAGATGCGACGAAATCCTTCACATTTATCATCTCTGCAGAAATAGCAGAAAACAGCGTAGATGATTTCAGGATCTTAAAGTTCATGGATTGGCGAATTCGATTCAGCCAAAACGCTTCAGAACGACGTATAACTTTCTAAAACAGCTGCTATTGTTACAAGAGAAGGATCCCGTGCCCTGTGATCATCCGAGATGAGATGCATATCAATCCAGTGAAAAGTCTACTCCACATCTGCATGTCTGTTAAATGAATCAAAAAATATATTCAGAGCGTTCGAAGTCCCAGTTGCAAGCGCCGAGGTAGAATCGACGCCCAGATAAGCTGTTGCGTACAACTTTCATGTAGTAGTGAGTGATTCCATCAAAATTTGAGGCCTATCGAGTCTTCTATAGTAGAACTTCTATTCTTTCACAATCTTCTATTTTCTTCAAAAAGCAATTTAGGCCGGTAATATGCTTATTTTCAAAAAAGTCTAAACATATTTAAGCACTATAAAGTTCCAGTTTAGAAAAATACTGCAAAAAATGCACGATTGCGTCTAAAATCTTTGACTGTTTCAGAAATAGCATACTAGCAGCCTAAACTGCAAAGAAACAAGGTATTGTGAAAAATGCAAATGGACCCTCACCACACAGGATCCAAACCCAAGATCCCAATTGAAAGATGGGACCACTCCTCATCACTCACCTAGCCCGCATACAACAGCATATCTTTAGGATCGCTTTGTCTCGGCGCCCGCTGTTGGAATCTCCAATCTTTTTTTACTTAAAAGCATTGTCCAGGACAAAGAGGTGGTAGGATTTTGACGCAGTGCGGGAGCACGGCTCCTGACTAATGCAACAGTGCAAGTCCGATTGAAAAAGGTGGGTTCTGAAACGAGAAAATCGCTCCACAAAAAAGAGGCGTTCCGCCAATTCCGCCTCCTTGACAAGTTTTGACATGGTTTACATTAGATCTACAAATTCGCCACGTCAAAACTTACCAAGGAGGCGGGATTGGCGGACCGCCTCTTTTTTGTGGAGCGATTTTCTCGTTTCAGAACCCACCTTTTTCAATCGGACTTGAACTGTTGCATTAGTCAGGAGCCGTGCTCCCGCACGCGTCAAAATCCCACCCCCCCCCCCCTCCCGCCTCCCCCAAATTGATCTGGACAATGCCTTTCTAGGTTTAGCATCCTGATTCGAGCAGTTACGTATGCATCTCATCTTTGATGATCACGGCAACTCGGAATCCTTCCCTTGTCAATACTCTCACCTTACACCAACTGAAATTTAAAAACGATGGAAATACATAGTATTCAAAATGCGAAATCAAATGAGCGGCGCGTTTGGCATCGTAGTAGACTAGCTTGCAAAGATGGGTACTATACTAAGGGTTCCATCATACACATATTTATTGTTGCCCTTAGTGTGCCAATATGCTGGCGCTTTAGCGTGATGCTCCGCCTGATTTAGAAGGGCCCTAGATTTATAGTCGCTTTATGACTGGTCCAATTTGACCACTCATGAAGAGGCTTAGCGGCTGAGATGAATCTAGCGCCTGCCTTAGGATTCCAATGCCGCACGCTGAACTGTAACCATAACTACATTTTTTGACACTGGATAAAAAAATCGCTAATGGTAACCCCAAAAAAGAAACAAAAGAAATCGAAAAATTACATCATTAGCACAAGAGGCTAAATGCTAGAAAACCCACTTCCGATTTTTTGCGAGTTCCCTGTTGTTGCTCGTCATACTCCAGTCGCTCCCTTTTTCTTTCCCGCTCTTGGCCATCTTCGGACAATCTCATCTTTGACCTTTCCGCGTTTCTTCGTAGACGTGCTGCTCTTTCCTCTTCACTTTCCACAACACTTCGATTTCTCTCTAATTCTTGTTGCAAACGCTGATTTCTTTCTACTTCTTGCTGTAAACGCCTTGCTCGTTCTTCCGGAGTTTCAAGCACTGTTCTCATCCTAATTTCGGGACCTTTGAAGACCTTGATAATTTTTCTACTTCCAGCATTCACAACCGTTTTGGGCATAGTTTCATGGTTTTGAAACTCCTGCGTGGCATCATTTTGCCCACCATCACCCATGGATTCATCTGCTCCTTGCTCGCATCCAAGAAGGTCATTTGCATGTACTTCCCGCTTAGATTCATCTACGTCGGCATTGACTTGTTGGTTGGTGTTTGTGAGGGAGGCTGGAAAAATAGCTTCACAACTGACTAATTTTGTACAAATCATGATTACTACTACCCCTGCTCCGTATCTGTGGCCTGTGTCACGCAGGACTAATACGGTGCAACATGCAACAACATGTTGCCTCTAAAGCTAATAGCCAGAAAGTTGTTTGTTGCTAACATGTTAACACGTTTCGGACCGCGAAATCGCGCGCGGCGAAAAAGAGGGTACTTTCAGCCGTTAGCCAACAAAGGGACCTTAATTCCTAAACTGTGTGTCACATCTGTATTCAGCATATCAGATAAGATCCATACCCAAAGTTCTGAGTGAATTTGAAATGTTTGAATTTTGTCGCCTGAGAAGGACATCTGTGCTTTCCTGAAAGATAGGAACAAGAACTCAGTTTCTAATTGTATCCAAAAGTATCTATGTTGTACATGATACACATCACTACTGGAGCTACGGTTTTTCTCTTTGAATTCGAAGCAAAGAAAAGTTACGACGTCGCACGCGTCGTTCGCGTTGCCGCACTTCGTTGCAACTGTTGTTCGAATTGTCCTCATATCTTCTAAACAAATATCGGCGGAACAGCCTTACAGAGTCATTTGAAAAGGAGGAGCTTAGGCCTTTGACTTGATAACCTTGGACAAGAAGGAAACCTCCTGCAAACATTAAAAAGACCATTGAAAAGCGCGTGCTGCACCATGTGCAGCACCGGTCCGAAACGTGTTAACAACATGATTGCCGCACGTCAGAGACACAGAGGGGTAGCAATAATCGTAGAGTTTTTCAATGAAGGATGTGAAAAAAAGCTAAATAATGGGATGATTTAGAAACACCTACAAAAGCACAAAAGTGTTTAATTTCCATATTGCTAAGGGCTGATCGAAATTTTTGTTTTCTACCGTATGTCTGCCGTTTCTATGCTTCTCTCTAGCCATAGGGTTGGCGGCGTGAAAATTCCTAGATGGCGGTTTTTGATACATAGCAAAAAATACGGGAAACAGGCTTTGCAGTGGAGGATTGAGATGTTCGTAGATGTTATTGGATGTCTTAACTGGTTTGATTGATTCATCGCTCAAACACTTTGAGATGACAATGAGATGTTCGAATATGCGATGCTATTCTGAGAAAAAAAAAACTTCAAAGTCCCGAAACCTTGCATTGTTTGAAACAAAAAGTGCTTTTCAAATAAATGAACTTTGAGTTGAACGTCGCTAACACAGAGGGCCGCTTTCGGTGACGACCGTCGGCATTTGCGACTGCACTAAGCATCAAATTTTACGCCAAATCTGGGAGAGATGCTAGTACGCAAGCTCCTCTTACATTACACATTTTTGCTCAAAAGTACAAGAAAATCTTCGGAAAATTCTAATAGATAAAGGTTTCAAATAGTGGATGAAATTGTCGTAAATAGGTAATAATGAAATTACAGAAAGCAACTGTAGTCATTTTTTTCGAAACAAAGGTATTTCGATAACAATTTGAACAGCAAGCATAAAGAGGACGAAAGAAGTCCCAGGACTCACATTGCATTCTTGCGTTAAATCCCATTTCCCTCTCAATTGGCAGTGAATATTCACGATTATGTGACTCAATGTAATGTAGTGCCAAATCCGACTTGTTCAGAAATTCCTGCGCACAAGTTGGGCAAGCCATATTCGGTGTGGGTTTGCTCGCCATTATCGCATTCAAAATACTTGCATTCTACAAAAGAATTTTCTTTTCGAAAAGACTGGTTACAGACTATACTTACTATTCTCTGTAGATCTTGTTGCTGCTTTGTGGTATAAAGTGTATAAACATGATCGATCTTACCAGAAAGTTGCATATTATCAAGAGTCTCATTATTTTTCTCATCGGTCCCTTTTTCATGATGATGTACACGACGTAAATGTTCGCGTAAATGAGAAGGAAAAAATGGACCACCTCCGCATAAGGAGCACCTCTCCTTGGTGCTCATCTGCAACACAAATTTTTAAAGTTTTATATGGAGAAAGAGTGCCATGTAGAAGATATGACTTATGTAGAAAAATGGCCAAAAGAAGCTGTAAATACATCGAACTAAGCATTACAATTACAACAGCAAAGGTCAAACAGCAACACTATCAATATCGGTCAAAGTCCTAGCCGCGCACAGCTCCCGTGCCAATCGAGTGCAGACACCGACGCAAAGTTGCGTGTAAACGGTGCAACCAGATTCGCTTTGAATTTCTACGACTACACTATTCCGCAATGACCGTAGGATTATTTGCGCCAGAGTCCATGCATCATCAAACATCGTAAACCGTTGTCATTGAGGGTGATGGTTTTTTCTCGTTAGTTGAGTTGAACGGATGCTTTACGTAGCTCCAGAGACAAAAGTTAGACCGTATCCAGTCGAGGAGTGGATTATATGTTCTTGCTATAACACAAATGCAAATGTGGCAGACTGCACAACTTTAGAATTACTAATGAACTTGATTGACTGATTTTGAGTAGATAACCAGAACTGGTACAGATATTTATTGCACAGTGGTTACGTCTTCTCAAGAGTATGAAAAGTCGAACCACATGAGTCACATACAGGTTATTCGTCTCGCTTTGAACATCGAAGCTCGGGGCGCCTGGAACCGCCGGGTCCTAGAACGCAAAGGGCTTGTCGTAGGCGACATTGAGTGCCCCCGAGAATGGGTCGCGAAATTTTTGAAATCTACTTACATAGGTTATAAAAATGTGCAAGTGACTTTTATTCTAGCAACTAACCGTGTTTTGGATAAATCAAACTGTTTTTGTTCTCCTGGCATGGGGTACCATTTGTTCGGCCATTTGCTACGTATTGTGGCCGAACCGACCTATACATTAATCATCCCGCAGTAAAGCGGGCGGGTTCGGGGGTCAACGGGGCTCTTCTGTTGTAAGCTTCCTCAGTGTCACAATAAACGTTCATAGCGATGTGTTGTGTTATCTCCCAGTTATAGTTGCCCTATAGTGGCACACCATTCGATAGAGCGAAACAAGCTCTACAAAGTGACCGGAGAGATCAGCCTATATCGTGATTCAAGTAAAGTTTGGAGCAAAAGTCGAAAAAAAAATTTAATGCCTACTATACTTGGGTCCGAATCGAATAGAAATTCGATCATTCGAATAAAACATTCGAATAAATTCGATTCGAAAATTCGATATTCGGAGTTTTTCCATTTTCGAATAATATTCGAAATTCGAATAATTGAGTAGACGGGGTTTCGAATAAAATTCGAAAATCGAATAATCAAAAAACAGGATTTCGAATAAAATTCGAAAACTCGAATAATCAAAAACGAGGATTCGAATAATATTCGAAAACTCGAATAATCGAAAAACGGGTTTTCGAATAGATTTTACTCGAATGTTTTATTCGAATGTTTATTCGAATTCGTATTCGAATGAACTCCGTATACAAATTATTCGAGTTTGTTGCAGAGCCAACTGTGAGTACCAAGCTCGCTTCGTTTTCGTATTTTTTTACAAGACCAGGTAATGCATCTTTTTTGCAACCGTAACGACCTTTGAACTGTATGGAAAGTCGCAGTCCTCCGACTGCTTGCGACATTAAAAAAATAAATGTGGATTTTAATTAATGCTTTTTCGATCAATGAGTTACAGATGTCTTCAGATGTAACGCCAGCTAACCACAGATGTATAGCGTGTGCAAGCCTCATTTTTAAATTTCAGCTCCAGCCAATTTCATTTGCTGCTACTCTGCTAAGCTGCCCTTGAAATGTAGTGGACGCCTGACAAGTGAGGTCTGCTGTCGAACAAAGCGGCAGGATCAAAATGCACAAATGCGGTTACCCTACGGTGCATAACGCGCAAGGATCATGAAGAAGCACTGCATGTTACTACTGAATACCAATAGATCAGTGGAAATCGCTGATGATTATTTTTGTACTAATTTTTAATCTATTCTCAAAAACAACTTGTACTGATTTCCCATGAAATCCCATTTGTTCATTTGAATGAATCCAGACAGCTGGCTACTAACCTTAATTTTGCTATGAATCTGACATGCCTCTGAACAGGCCTTTTAAGAAAATCTCTAATTCAGTCTCGAATCTTTCTGAATGTCGAAGTAGATCAAAGTGAACTTCATTGATTTAATTAGAAAAAAGCATTACAAAGCAAAGAGTCGAGAGTTTATCGATTTTATCGATTTTTGAGAAACTTTGAGCTACGGAGCTGGGAATTGGTACAGGGGGGTAAGTGAGGGTGCTGATTATGAATAAAATTTTTTTATCGATTTTATCGATTTCTGGGGAACTTTGAGCTACGGAGCTGGGACTTTGTACGGGGGGGGGGGGTAAGTGAGAGTGCTGATATAAACAAAATTTTTGTTTATCGATTTCACCGATTTCTGGAAAAGCTTGAGCTAGAAGTTGGTGTAGGGAATATGAGGGTGCTGATTATGAATGAATCGGTTTAGCCAGAAATGTCAGCAAGTTTTAGATGTGTTGCAGTAGTTATTCAAAAAATCATTCGAATATCTATTCGAAATTCGACTCCCAATGTTCGAATATATTCGATATTCATTCATTCGATATTCTTGATTTTCCGAATTTATTCGAAATTCATTCATTCGAGTTTTTTTCATTTTCGAATTTATTCGATATTCGTTTATTCGGGTTTTTTTCATTTTCGAATTTATTCGATATTCGTTTATTCGAAATTTTTCATTTTCGAATTTATTCGATATTCATTCATTCGATGAAAAATTTTCAAATTACCCAAGTATCAGGTTGTCCCATAAGTTCCGTCCGTTTCAATTTTCAATCGCAATAAGTCATGAACTTCTTGGTTTTAGACAGATTCCAAGGTACCATTTGATAGAGCAAAGCAAGCTCTACAAGATAACTTTCTTGCATTCGCACCAGTTTAAATCCATCTCAAGTTTGAAGCCAAAAACCAAAAAGATCCAACGGCCCGAAAAACAAAGAAAAAATCGTAACTTCGTTTAGAAAAATCCTAGAAAATTCCTAACTTGCTCACAGATACCCTATCCACATCAGACGTTTATATATACTGTTGCTGTATTTTTTACTTAAATAGAAATCGAGAAAACGAAATTTTTCATGTTTTTGCCAAAGTGATGCTGTGCTGTTCTCACACAAGTAGTTGTATACTACAGACCAGTACAAGTACAGACACAAATTTTCAGCGCTCTAAAGGCTTTAGTTCTCGAGAAACATTGAATTTAGCTTCGTACAGTCGGGTGTTTCGTCTTAAAACGATTATTTCCCGAGAACTAAAGCCTTTAAAGCGCTGAAAATTTGTGTCTGTACTTGTACTGGTCTGTAGTATACAACTACTTGTGTGAGAACAGCACAGCATCACCTTGGCAAAAACATGAAAATTTTCGTTCTTTCGATTTCTATCTAAGTAAAAAATACAGCAACAGTATATATAAACGTCTGATGTGGATAGGGTATCTGTGAGCAAGTTAGGAATTTTCGAGGATTTTTCTAAACGAAGTTACGATTTTTTCTTTATTTTTCGGGCGGTTGGATCTTTTTGGTTTTTGGCTTCAAACTTGAGATGGATTCAAACTAGTGCGAAAGCAAGAGAGTTATCTTGTAGAGCTTGCTTTGCTCTATCAAATGGTACCTTGACGCCTGTCTAAAACCAAGAAGTTCATGACTTATTGTGATTGAAAGTTGAAACGGACGGAACTTATGGGACAACCTGATATAATGCCTACAGGCGAGCACGCAAAGACTGTGGACATATCGGCGTCTCACTAATCGAGCGCTCTTTCGCTTTCTTATCATCTGCTATCTCTCCCATACACAAACTATCTTGTCCGGACGCAATGGCGCCCGGTCTTTGCTTGTCATGAATCGTGTATAAATTGGATTTTTGCGAAAAATAATCGTAAGTAACTCTTGGTCATTATACAATAGACACACAGTAGTTTTCAAATATGCCTTTACTGGATTTTTTCCGAGCTTAGCAAGCGAGAAAAAAAAGAGATAGTGTAATGTAGCAAACTCCGCCCCCAGATGTCATTGTATACTACAAGCCTTACTAAGTATAATCTTGAAACTTTACCCCTGTATGTGCTCTTATAATCGAGAAATACCAAATTTTACATGAAAAGCCCGAAAAAAGTGGCATTTTGGCATTTTTGGAACATCTTTGTTCCTCAACATTGAGCTGGAAAAAACCAAAAACATTTTTGAGTACTACTATGTGTCTGCTATACAAAAATTAAGTTGGAGGTCAGTAGAAATCCTCTGGAAAAGATCCGATTTTTAGGGTAGCTGAAAAATTTTGATCGAAGCAAGTTCTACAAAATGACCACCAAAGGGCCGTCTAAGTCGCGATCACTACGTATAAAAGGATGAATTCGTGCACTTTCCCTAAACGATAGCAGATGGTAGACGAGGAGAAGCCAGACGAGAGGCGGACACGCCCCCTGTGTATTTCCATATGAGACATGTTTTCATTTGTACCGAGCCGTCTCGAATTTTTTTCGCGCATAGCTGTCGCCTAAGGACAAATTCCAGACTATAAACAGACCATCACGAGTGACAACAGTCTCAAGACGATGTTTTCGCATAAGTCACATGACTACATCATATGCGATCCTTGAGCAACATCCATAAAATAACGAGGCAAATGTTCCCCCCGGTCGAGGTTCAGTATACTATGTCGCCATTATCATGAAAAGTCGCCTCGTGCAAGGTTGTTGCCGCATCGTCTTACGTAGGTTTTATCTACATAAATCTTCTGCTTGCAGGTGGTAAATATCTTCAACATTTCCAGTTTATGTTTCTGCCTTTGTGCGTTTACGTTTATTTATCGTTTTTTTTGTTTCGTTTTTCTCTGCTTACACAAAAATTAAATCGCACAGATTGAGTGGGTTTCGTGGTAGAGCCAAAACCTGATGCTTTTCGAAGCATGTCTAAGAAATACTGCAAATGATGGAAATTTTGCTTTTCCAAGTTTTTGAGAAATCTAACTTTTGTCGTATTCCGAAAAGCGTGAAATTGCGTTCTCTTGTCGGAGGCGACGCCTCAGAAGAAAAAGCACTAAGACAACTACGCACCGCAGATAATGTCGAAATTTTGATCAAAAATGTTATCTGATGGACTTGTAGAAAGGTTAATTTGTGTAATTGGGTGTCGCTGGTGGGAACGAGGTTTTATCTCAGACTAATCCTGCTTTCGTTTCCAGAATTGAAAGTGCTCGAGTAATTGGGTATTGCTGGTGGACGAGTATATATTTGTGAAAATATTCCCTGTTGTATAGAAAGGAAAGCGTAAGTAACTGGATTTCGCTGGTGGAGACGAGCGTTACTTAAAGAAACGCTTGAGTCTGGGTCTCGTTGGTGAAGGTTTTTTGCTTTGCTTGAAACTCAACGCTTCGGGTCTTTGGGTCTCGCTGGTGGAGGGAAGCGTTTACTCGGCGAAATTCTATGCTTTGGGTGACTGAGTCTCGCTGGTGGAGATGAGCTTCTACTTAGGGAAATCCAACGCTTGAATGACTGGGTCTCGTTGGTGGAGGAAAGCGGCGCTTCGGGTAACGATCTCTCTCCTGAAGATGAGCTTCCACTTGGGGAAATCCAACGCTTCAGTATGTGCTCTCGATGGTGGAGAAAAGCGTTTACTCGGCGAAATTCTATGCTTTGGGTGACTGAGTCTCGCTGGTGGAGATGAGCTTCTACTTAGGGAAATCCAACGCTTGAATGACTGGGTCTCGTCGGTGGAGGAAAGCGGGGCGTCGGGTAAGGAACCAACGCCAGTAAGTGCTCTCGATGGTGGAGAAGCGTTTACTCGCCGATTCAATGCTTTAGGTGATTGGGTCTCGCTGGTGGAGATGAGCTTCCAACTGGGAAAATTCAACGCTTGAATGACTGTGTCTCGTTGGTGGAGGAAAGCGGCGCTTCGGGTAACGATCTCACTCGTGGGGATGAGCTTCCACTTGGAGAAATCCAACGCTTCAGTAAGTGCTCTCGATGGTGGAGGAAAGCGTTTATTTGGGGATTCAACGCTTCGGGTCTTTGAGTCTCGCTGGTGGAGGGAAGCGTTTACTCGGCGAAATTCTATGCTTTGGGTGACTGGGTCTCGTTGGTGGAGATGAGCTTCCATCTGGGAAAATCCAACGCTTGAATGACTGGGTCTCGTTGGTGGAGGAAAGCGGCGCTTCGGGTAACGATCTCTCTCCTGAAGATGAGCTTCCACTTGGGGAAATCCAACGCTTCAGTATGTGCTCTCGATGGTGGAGAAAAGCGTTTACTCGGCGAAATTCTATGCTTTGGGTGACTGAGTCTCGCTGGTGGAGATGAGCTTCTACTTAGGGAAATCCAACGCTTGAATGACTGGGTCTCGTCGGTGGAGGAAAGCGGGGCGTCGGGTAAGGAACCAACGCCAGTAAGTGCTCTCGATGGTGGAGAAGCGTTTACTCGCCGATTCAATGCTTTAGGTGATTGGGTCTCGCTGGTGGAGATGAGCTTCCAACTGGGAAAATTCAACGCTTGAATGACTGTGTCTCGTTGGTGGAGGAAAGCGGCGCTTCGGGTAACGATCTCACTCGTGGGGATGAGCTTCCACTTGGAGAAATCCAACGCTTCAGTAAGTGCTCTCGATGGTGGAGGAAAGCGTTTATTTGGGGATTCAACGCTTCGGGTCTTTGAGTCTCGCTGGTGGAGGGAAGCGTTTACTCGGCGAAATTCTATGCTTTGGGTGACTGGGTCTCGTTGGTGGAGATGAGCTTCCATCTGGGAAAATCCAACGCTTGAATGACTGGGTCTCGTTGGTGGAGGAAAGCGGCGCTTCGGGTAACGATCTCTCTCCTGAAGATGAGCTTCCACTTGGGGAAATCCAACGCTTCAGTATGTGCTCTCGATGGTGGAGAAAAGCGTTTACTTGGGGATTCAATGCTTCGGGTCTTTGGGTCTCGCTGGTGGAGATGAGCCTCCATCTGGGAAAATCCAACGCTTGAATGGCTGGGTCGCGCTGGTGGAGGAAAGCGGCGCTTTGGGTAGCTGGGTCTCGCTGGTGGAGATGAGCTTCCACTTGGAGAAATCCAACGCTTGGATGACTGGGTCTCGCTGGTGGAGGAAAGGGTTCACTTGTGGAAATTCAACGTTTTGGATAACTGGGTTTCGCCGTTGGAGATGGGTTTCCGCATAGGAAAATCCAGCGCTTGAACTACTGGGTCTCGTTGTGGAGGACTTTTACTCAGGTTATGCTCTTCCGTATGGAAGAGAAAGCTTTTAGATAACTGGGTTCCGCTGGTGAAGATGTGTTTCTGTTTGAGGAAATTCCACTAGCGGCAACTGGGTCTCCTGTTGAAAATGCTTCTATTAGGGTGATCACTAAAAAATGGGGCACCTAGAGAATAAATGTAGATTTCTCAAAAAAGAAAAGTGATTAAACCTTCCAAATTTGCTAGATATTAGAATAAATTGTTCTCTTTCAGAAAATACCTATATAAGGTCATTTACATACGTAATAATTTTTAGAGTGGCTGAAATGCAAAGTTAGTCACTTTGACAAATTATAAACTTTGGGCAGTATCTGCGCAGTGAAACATGTGAGACCACCCAAAGTACCACTGCTGGAGTGGGTGCTGGGACAGTCACTAAACCCACGACAGCCTGATGGCCTCAACTTTCAAAGTCAGGAGATATAGCCATTAGTAGCTTCGAGAACAAAGATAAGGGTTATTCAATTCTTTGCAGGTGAACGTATGCTTTCTAGGTACCATTTGATAGAGCTTTTTACGCTCTATCCATTCTTATGCAGCTTATCTCACATTTCATCTATCTTCGGAAAATACAGATTGAAAATTGATTTATTGGTTTTTGTTGCGTCAAAAAATCGCAATTTTTCAGATGTTCTCTTTTTTTACCCAGGAATAGAAAGTTATCCTGTATGTTTAATATATTGTTTGAAAGAGCATGAAGAGCTCTTTTGAATAGTTTATCAGTTGCTCTATAACTTTGCGGTATGGCACCGCAAGAATGAGCGATGTTCAAAAAACCCTGTTCGAGTCAGGGCGCCACGCGTAGGGTTGTGGGAGAGGAGCGTTGAAGCTTTGCCAGAATAATAGGCGAAGGTTGCTTATATAAGCGACGTTAACGTTGCAGCCTGCTTGTTGTTGATCTGAAAAAAACCTCAAAATTTAATAAAAATCAAGCTGCCCCATTTTTTAGTGATCACCCTAATAATTGGGGTTATACGCTTGAGTATGGGTCTGGCTGGCGAGCTGGTGAAATTGAGCTTCTGCTAGGTAAAGCATCAATTATCCTATAGGAAAGGCGGTTGGGAACGAGCGCCTATTTAGAAAAATTTGCTTTTCTTTGAAGAAAGTAAAGCATTCAAGTAAGTGGGTCTCGCTGGTGGAAATGAGGGTTAATTCAAAAGATCTTCCTATTTTGTATGAAGGAGAGCTTGATGATTGAGTCTGGCTGGTGAAGCCAACGCTTTCCATTAAGGATTATAGCGGGTATAACTTTTTCGTACATAATTGGCAAAATTTGATCGATGATTGAAGGGCAGGGCATACAAAGAGTAACAGGGTTTCGTTGTTCGATGGCAGCCGACTCTTCAGAGAGGTCACTACGGGGGGTGACTTGGTGCCGCTGTATCGCAAAATCCGTAGAAGAAAATAGTTCTGGGAGTGCGTGTTGAGGAAATTCTGTTCTTGTTGAAAGCGAAGCGTGTGAGTGAGGATCTCATTGATGGAGGCCATGCTTTCAAGCGAAAGGAACCTTTTCGGGAAGTGCGTTTATTCCACAGATTTTCCAGTATCTCATAAAAATCTGCTTTGTAGACGTTTTCATGGGAAAACCTCACCTATACTTGTAGAAGAGCGAGTTATTGACGAGTCCCGCAAAATAAAATGGCTCAAAGTTCAGGGTAGAGTATCAGTCCAGAAAACTTTTTCAGATGCTTCCACCCGATAAGGAGTCTACCTTGGAGCAAATTTGATGATTCGGCGGAAATTATGTTCAAGTAAAATAAAATGAAGGAAGATGTCATTGAGATACACAAACTTCCAAAACATATGCTTCGATCCACTTATAGCGACCCGCAGGGTCGCTAGTCTAGCTAAGATTTGGATTCAACTATCGAATGGTACCCCAAGTCTGCCATCAAATACAAGTTGATTTATTTAGAAATACGGTTTACTTTGGGACAACCTAATAATCAAAATAATTTTCGAAATTTTTTGAAAATTCAAATTAGTTTTGTAAAATTTTATTGAGGGCGAATTTTGAGAAGCACCCCAAAGGATTTTTCAGAAACCTTCATCTGAAAAATATTTTTCTCTCCCCCCCCCCCCGGGACGGAAATACTGCGACCGCCACTGGCGAGTGGGTATATCTACTCAGACAATTGTTGCAGCGGCCCGGTCACCCAACTGGGCTTCGCCGTTGAGCTGCGACACCTAAATATCAGCCTAACATGCATCAGGCCCAGCAGCGGCCCACAAGTATGAGCTGGCGACCCTCGCACATAGTTGATGCCATGCTGACGGTGGCCCACACGCCTGTTTGTGCTCATAATTTCACTGGCGGCCCGCGCATCCATACACACGCATGCCGAAATTGACAGCGACCCGCTCATCCATATGAATGAACGCACGTTGTAAGCGCAAGGGTTACTCACGTGAGATACAACGCAGTAAAAGGAATACCATTGGAGCTTGCAGGAGGTCTAACACTTGCATTTAGGCTGACAACAGGTTTCCTTATGAGTTGATTGCTGATGGGGTTTCAAATAATCTCGTGTAGTTCGATCAGCAGTGTGAAGCAGGAACCGCTATTTTTGAATTCACATGAGTTGTATCCATATTTGAGATGACCTGGGCATGCACGTACAGTCGAGCAGAAACCCAACCCTAGCATGGCCCTGCTACGCTACCGTGGGACAACAATACCATTTGATTCAACTGGCTTGGCATCGGCAAAGGCGGGCTTCGTGACCTAGTTAAGGCTAGGTATGATCAGAGAGCACTCGCGCGAGAGAGACGCAGGTGCGTCGCGGGCGCGAGCGGCCTCAATTAGATCACAAAACCCCGCCCTAATGGTGCCAAGCCACTTGAATCAAAGGTTATATATACAGGTACCTCTCTTTGACGTATCTTTGTAGGCATTTGAAGGAACTTTCAATCAAAATGTAGTCTGCCATGTTAAAAACAACACAAAAGTAGGCAGAAAACTTCTCGATTAAAAAGCATGTTATCCCCTGCGACCGAGGCGAATGCCCACTTCCACTTGACCCACTTGATCCGCATGGTCCTCTTCGCTATTAGTCAATTCACTGAATTGACCGATAACGAAGTGGATAAAGTGGATCAAGTGGATCAAGTGGATCAAGTATGGCGCTTGCCTATGGGGCACGTGCGGCTCGGTCCCCGTGCCAGCGCCTTACTTGGACTCTGCACCTTTCTTGAGCGTTCTCTTTGATCATGTACCCACAACTGAGCGTGCGGAGGAGGAGCTTTAATGCTGATTAACCTGGCAAAGGATCAAAAGCTGCACATCACAAGCGAAGCGGCCGCGTGTGACCCGAGCCGCACGAGTTCCAATCACTTTCATTGATACAGAGTGTACATGGACACCGATTTTGGTATCTATTCCAACGGATCAGACATCAAGACATATGCAACAATGCCATATTTCAGCGACACCTGCGCTTATGTCTCCAATGATCCTCTGCTTGGCTGTGCTAGCTCACATTGAATCTTTCGAGCACTGCCAAAAGGCAAAATCTTAGCTGTTTTGTTTGGGTTACGAAGAAAGTAGTACAAACACAAATTTGCAATTACTCCTTCATCTCCTGTGCAAATCAAACACACATGAGTCTCTTGTAAAACATGTTAAAATGGTCAAAAATAATTAGAATTATGAACACAACAAACCAATGTGCAAAAAATGATCACTTCTTTATGGCGTTCTTCTATCCCGTGGTTTTCAAAGCAAAGTATGTGTTGTTATCTACAGTTTCGATGTTGTCCTCAAGCACTCAACCAAAGCCTTTTTTCTGCCTCTGAGAAATTCGGAACACTAATAAGCTGACGTTTATATCTATGAGCTCTACTACTCCACGTTCCATTCTCCATATTTCGACCGCACACCTTTTCTGAAAGACAAAGTTGCTACTGAACAAGTCAACTTCGTTTTCATCATGTTTCTATAGGACCTGATGTGGTCTCTACTGGAAGCGCTCTTGTTTTACCTGTAAAAGTTCTTTTTCCTCTACTATTCTCTGTTTCTTTTATGAAAGCTAAATTGAGAAGTAAACTTAATGTCACTAAGCTTCGAGATTTTCAAGTACCTGGACGTTTCCAAATCAGCTTCAAAACAAAGAACATCTCCTCGTGTCCGTAGCCTACAGCGTCCTCCGCAATTTCTGAAAATCAAAAGATTGAAACTGAGCGAGCAACATTTCCCACCTTGTTATTTACGAACAGCACACTCGTGAATTTTGCTAGAAGTCCGTGATCTAGAACGATACTTCTCTAACAGTTTTACGTTGTATAGCTGTTGCTACGTTGTATAGCTGCCGCAAAAGAAACGGATACACAGAGAAAAGACGTTGAATGATTGCCAGACTGCTGCATGGCCCCACTTATTCGACACCTTTCACAGTGTTCAACTGAATTATTAGGTTGTTCCATAAGTTCGTAGCGTTTTCATTTTCGTCGTCGTTTTTAATGAAGCAGTTGGTTTACGGCAAATTATCTGGTATCAATCGAAACAGTCAAGTTTTTTCTACAAAACCTGCTTGTTGTTTTTGAAGCAGTCCTGATGATCTTCGGTTCATAATTTTTCAAAACAAAGTTTTTTGAGTGGCGGAAAATGGCCATTTCGGCACCTGTGTTTTTCGCATTTCGTCCATATCTCACAAATATTTCTCTGTATGTATAGTCGGAGTAGCAAGTAGCAGGCAACGCTGATGTGCTGACACAATGGTGTCCAGCCAATATGCTAAGAACTGTTTGAACGAAGTCTCAGAAGTTGCTGTCTTCGACTGCTGCAGCTTGAGTTTTACGCGTCGTTTCGTAACAGAAGGTTCTCGTCTTGCTATCAAGGCTTGAGCGATGAACAGCTTTGTCTAGGTGGTGCAAAAGTTTGAATGCAACCGGTGACCAGCGATTTACGCTTTCCCCGAAAAATTTTGGCTCAGAAAACTTCCTCATTGCGGCCAAACGCAAAACATCTACACATACCGTTAAAGTGCGCTCTATCATTCTCTGTAGCGTCTCCCTTGGCAAGATTCTTGTTCTAGGTGCATCATAGTCCGGTAAACAGTATACTTCATCATTTATAACAATTTCGATTAGAAATTTTCCTCTCGTAATTTCCGTATTTAGCGCCGAAGATGGAGATGCCGAAAGCGCCATTTTTTGCTACACAAAAAACTCTGCTTTGAGCAGTCACAAAACAAAGGTCATCAAGTCTACTTTGAAAATAAAACGCAGTTCTTGTAGAGTAGAAGTGGCTCTTTCGGAGGGTACACATATTTTGCGGTAAACCTACCGCTTCACAAGAAAACGACGACAAAAATAAAAACGCTACGAACTTATGGAACGACCTGATACTATACATATGTAAATTTATGGCCAACTGTTGCAAAGATCCTTACCTCTTCAAATGAATACTGTAGCAATGTATTCCAGGGTTATGTGCAATTCTCTGCTCCAATTTTGGGCAAACTTTGATCAACACTATACCCTTTTCTACTGCAAGAGCATTTTTGATCTGCGCCCTCATGATGTCGTCCTCAAAGGCCATGTTGATCGTTATCTGCTTGTGAAAAAGCATTCGCAATGCAGTTTTTTGTTTAGCTTGCTGTGAATATCTCTAGAATTGTTTCGGAGCATTCAAGTTTTATACACAGTCTATCTCATATTCGATTAGTCGAAATTTGCGAAATTTAATTTCATTTTTGTACATTTGTGGTAAAGATTCCAATTGTAAAAGCAGTTTGTACTGATTGAGTGTCCCTGACAAGGAAAATTATTCCTACCTTCTTGTACTAAAACCGCAAAAATCGCAAAATCAGCAGAAATATGATTGGAAGAGATTTTTCGTAGTAAAGGGTAGGTCATAAAGCTCGTAACCAAGGTCAAGCGTGGGGCGTGGTATGCCTCACCTGGGGGGGGGGGGGTCGCCATCAAGGCGTCCGCTGTTCGCATAACATGATATTTGTTAACAATGTCAAATAGACCCGTCATGCAAAATACAGCACATTGATGTTTGACCCCTTATCGTATACGTACAGTAAGCATAATTATCACGTTTCGGACCGCGAAATCGCGTGCGACGAAAAAGAGTGCACTTTCAGCCATTGGCCAATAAAAGGCTGTGACAGACTGTGTGTTACATCTGTAATAAGCTTGTCAGATAAGTCATACCCAATGTTCTGAGTGAATTCGAAGTGTTTGAATTTTGTCGCCTGAGAAGGACATCTATGCTCTCCTGAAAGATAGGAACAAGAACTCAGTTTCTAATTGTATCCAAAAGTATCTATGTTGTACACGATACACATCACTACTGGAGCTACGGTTTTTCTCTTTGAATTCGAAGCAAAGAAAAGTTACGACGTCGCACGCGTCGTTCGCGTTGCCGCACTTCGTTGCAACTGTTGTTCGATTTGTGCTCATATCTCCTAAACAAATATCGGCGGCACAACTCTACAGAGCCATTTGAAAAATAGAAGCTTAGGCCCTTGACTTGATAACCTTGGACTAAAAGAAAACCTCCTGTAAATGCCAGGAAGATCCTTCAGAGCAGCGTGCTGCACCATGTGCAGCACCGGTCCGAAACGTGTTAAAGATCTATAAAGCATAAGAACACCGTTTTGTAATCAGCAAGTAAAATGACCCCTGTGGCCCAAGTTTCAGCGAATTCTGAGGTTTCCAAATACAGGACTACTTAAGTGAGTCGTTTTCAAACATGTTACTTTGCTTCAAAGGTAAGTTAACACGTTTCGGACCGCGAAATCGCGCGCGGCGAAAAAGAGTGTTTTTTCAACCGTTAGCCAACAAAGAGGCCTTATTTTGAAGACTGTGTGCTACATCTGTAATGACCATGTCGGATAAGCTCCATACCCAAATCAGGGCCCGGCACGAGGTCGGCAAATGACAAGCTGGAAATCGTTCTGGGGCCAAAAAGCAAAGGGGAAATCGTTTTTGCGGGGTCCGGGGCAGAGCCCCGGAAAAAAATTGGTAGTTCATGCTCGCTACTTATCTTGACATGTTATGTGCCTCAACAGGCGAACACTGGAGTTCGCGCGCGTCAAACCGCGCCGTCGCTAAGTGCCGCACGCGCGACGTCGCCCAAGCGATGCTATTTGTAACTGCATACATGACTAGTTCTCAATGTGTGTGTAACGATATGGCACCAAATTTTGTGTGCGAACGGACAGAGGCTAGTGGAAACATAGTATGAAAAATTATGAAAAACTTATGTGAACGGAACGAGTAATTAGCATTTTTTCCGAGAATTTCGCAAAACTGGTAAATGAAAATGTGAATTTAAACGGCTCGTTTGGAAAGCGCAGATGAACGATATGGTATAAAACTTGGTAAGTACATGCACACGGGCTTGCAGGACTTAACTGAGGAGTTTCATTGAGAAATTATGTGACTGAAGGTTGTGGCAAACTTTTTTCTGGAAATTTTGCGCTACCAAAGAAATGGAAAAATGGCTCGTTTGCAACGCAGAGGTAACGAAATCGCGCGGGCTTCGGTGTGTATATGCGCAATAGGACTAAGTAATAAAGTATGAAATATTATGAAAAACTTATGTGAATGAAGAGTTTCCTTAACTTATTTCCAAATTAGGTCGGCATTTGCCGACCTAATTCCCACCTGAGGTCGGCAAAACTCTCAATTCACATAATTTTCTCAAAATTTTTACATAAATCTGTTGTACACCTAAAGTTTACTACATGGTGAAATTTTGGTTCCGAAACTCCTCCTCTTGTCCTTGTTGGAGCCCAAAATGGCATCAGCAGCCCAGCTTTCTAAGATAGAAAGCGCGCCCCAGTCAATCGATACGCGCGGGAACGGCGTCTCTCATTCCTATGACTGCGTTTCCTTGATATTTTCTCATTCCCTAATCCTTTTTACTGCTTATTTTTCTTCCTGTTTCCTATGTTGGTACAGCAATTTGAGTAATATGAGGAATTTGAGCAATTTGGGCGCTTTTGAGCGCTTTTAGGCGAAGTGTGACCGGTAATCTCGTCGCACAAGCACAAAACGTCATTTTTGGGCTCAAGGGAGTATTCGTAAAACTTACTGGGATCAAAGGGGTATTCGTTTTGGAAAACCCCGTTTGCCCACCTTGTGCCGGGCCCTGACCCAAATTTCTGAGTGAATTCGAAGTGTTTGAATTTTGCCACTTGAGAAGGACTTCTGTGCTTTTCTGAAGGATAGAAACAAGAGCTCAGTTTCTAATAGTATCCAAAAGTATTTATGTTGTGGACAGCATACATTAGTATTAAAGCTACGGTTTTTCTTTTTGATAGCGAAGCAAAGGAAAGTTGCGACGTCGCACGCGTCGTTCGCGTTGCCGCATTTCGTTGCAACTGTTGTTCGATTTGTGCTCATATCTCCTAAACAGATATCGGCGGCACAACTCTACAGGGTCACTTGAAAAGTAGAAGCTTAGGCCTTTGACTTGATAACCTTGGACTTAAAGAAAATCTCCTGTAAACGTCAAGAAGATCCTTCAAAGCAGGGTGCTGCACCATGTGCAGCACCGGTCCGAAACGTGTTAACTACTTCTTTTTGCGCTTAATACAAAGAACTACTATTTCTTTGCTCACATTAGGAATCCTATACTTCAAGGGACCTCCAAATTAAGGAATTAAGAGCGAAATCTCGTTTGTTCCATTTTTCGTTTTTTCTCAGGCTAGAGAAGACCATTCAGGCTCAAATCATTTTGATGTAGATTACGAGGCTTAGGCTATCGAATATATACGTTCTTGTCGCCTTTCCTTGCGGTAGCGCAGACTCAGCATGTTATCTCAATATCGTATCCCAATATTTTCACAGTATTTTACCGGTATTTTACATTAACATAGGTAAGGAAAAACGACTACATCTTGCTCTTGAAAAAACGTTTTCATATGAAATTTCTGCTAAGTAAAGAAGAAGGTTAAGCAGTAACAACGACATAAAAAACGCAGCTATTTGATCTGTTTGTGGCAGCCACAACTTTTTAGGGGTGGTGCCACACACCATTAACTACATAACATTTTTAGCGAACGTTATTTATATGAATCGATAGCCTAAACCTCGTAGATTTCATAAGAGTGATTTGAGTCTGATTCGTCTTCTTAGCTCTGAGTAATATTTGGTGAAAGCACAGCCATTAAAAGCAATTTAATAAAAACAAGATTTTGGTTGGTTTCTAATTCCAAAGTTAGGAGGTCTTTTGAAGTGAGATTTCTGAAGTAGCCAAAGAAGGAGTAGTGCTTTGTCTTGAGTGCAAAAACTGCTAGCTACTTCATCTTTCAAACAAACTTAATCTTGCTGGAAAATGGCGATTTCACTTAGGTGACCCAGTATCTTGAAACTTCAGAATTCGCTCAAGCATTGTCTACAGGGGTAATTGACATGCTAGTCATGGATATGTTGCCCGTTATGCTTGACAGCGCCTTCAAGTAATGCTATCTTAGGTATATAGTTCGGGGGTCGTATTAAGACAGCAACAAGGGGGGGGTCGTAACCAGCAATCGTGTGCCACACCTCTTGCTTTACGCTGGTGATCATATGGATCATACATAGAGAAGTGCGATCATGTGTTTGTATTCTCTTTATACTAGGTGCCTCAATTCTCGAGAAATGCTTATGTTTGGGGTAAAAATGGTAAAGTTATGAAACACCCTAATATTTGTATTTCCGCTGGTTCGCAACATTTTAATCAGTCTGATTCATAATCACACCACCAGGCGTTCGCGTATTCCGAATATTCTGATGCTATGCATTTTTAGAATAGCTCCATCGAATTTCGCTCCAAGAGTAAACTCAAATCAAGGCCATGCACAAGCTAAGAATAAAGCATGGCCTCCTTAGCTAAGTCATATGTCCTACACTTGGCACAGTCTGTAACAATGGCATTTTATGGGACGCAAAGGTAAATATAAATGAGCGCACGAAACTCGAATACGTTAGCATGCCTGATTCGTGTATGAACGCTCTTGCATAGATCAGTGTCAGTACGATAGCTCAACACAAAACTAATTTGTAACCGTTGCTTTCTGACTTTCTGCTAACAACACCGATCTGATTTTAAACGGGAAGGTATCTGACTTAGCTCGGCCTTTTGCAGAGAAACATTGACATATTCTGAATTGGCCTGAAACACTTATTTCAAAAGTGCTATTCCTAGCTGCAGCGTACCCCTTCGAAACGAGCTGTGAGCTAATTACCGCACAAGACCAGCATACTACTCAGCATGGAAACTGCCTGTAGGCAAAAATATGCCCAAAAAGGTGCTGGATATCGAAATAACATCACACAGAATCTTTCACATCAAACTTGTGTAGCAAGTGTATTAGCACTAACGATGATGCCATAATGTCAGTAGGTCGGCAACTATGCAAATTTCGCAAAGAAAAAAATCACAAACTTGTTTCAGATCTATGCATCGCATAGGAATGAAACAAATAAAATCAGTTTGAATCTGATACAGAATATATATGTCACTTTCCAAGAGGCCGTGTTAAGTTAGGTGCCTTCCTTTGTCGGACAGATCCAACTCTGGCAGCAGTGGTTCCCTCCTCTCAAAAAATGTGCGCACAAAGCTTACAAACCGAAAGAGTGGTGACGTTTGCCGAAGCGACAGCGAAAAGTTTGTAAGTACAGGGCTTATCAAACGCAGTGTTGCCGCCTCGTTAGCATCTCCACTCCCGCGCTGGACTCTGCATCTCTTCCGCCACATGCTCTTTAATCACTTTCCCAGGGCAAGCGCGGGAAAGGCGTAGCCTTAATCGATTGTTCCGGGCTCGTAGTAAACCCTCAGATGTCGTGACGTATAGCTCGGAGTCTGCTGTGACACGTGCTGATTATCGTGGAGCGAGGCAGGCAAAGCGGCTATCCGCTGCCATTGCTGACGGATGTAATCAATGCGGAGCACCAGGATAGTCGCACTTTGTCGCTATGTGTCGCGACATATCGCGACACATGGCGACACATTGCGACATGTCGTGACGAACGAGAAATCGAAATATTTTGTCCAACATGGAAGCGCAGAGAGATAGCTTCACACTAGAGCTCGGCTATGCCAACCTCGCAATAGATCGCACATGCGCACAGTTCTCTATAACACAAGTCAGTTGCAATCAATATCAATAGCTGATAAGCGCCCAACTATCAGAACAACGAGCTTCTCCCCATTCTCTGGGTAGAGCTGCTGCCGCTTTGGTATTTAGAAAATGTGAGTTCATTTTTTAATTGCATAATTATGAACAAGTATGTTAAATTCATACTTGTTCATAATTATGCAATTTTTCCTCTCTATTTTTGCGATGCATCATTTGAGCAAACAATCCCTTTTTGTGCCAAGATTTTCCAAATTCTTGATCATTTCTTCAATCTCGGCACTTTCGATCACATATCCTTGCTGAATTGATTTTCGTTAGCCATGCACCTCTCGTTTCCTTTTGTTTTTATGAGAAAGGACTGTCTGGCGTTATGGCTAATGGAATAACCCATTTTTGAACGGGATAATTGAATGTTATAGATAATATTCTGATTTTTTCATGCATTTTCAACATCAACTGTACGTCTTACAAGGGAAGGATGGTTGGTCGAAGTGGCCTTTTTAATGAGATGTATACCATAATAAAGGGCATAAAACGCTGATTCTAAATCTGTCTTCGTTACCTGCGGCGCATCCCTGTACCAGAAGTTATGAACGTTTATTGGAGAAAAAAATTGAATAAGCAAGTAATAGAAAAACAGTAGTAACATTCTTCTTAGCGCTTAAATGGACCAGCGGTAATCTTTCCAGCGTTTTATAAAATAAATACTCTTAGATGAGATATATCCGCACTCTGGCTGTCTCATTCAAGCGTTGGGAAAATTTTTGCAGCTGTTTTTATCCCAGAAAAACATTCATTTTGTGCTCTCTCAAACGCTCATAACTCCTCGTCCAGGAACGCGCCGCAGATAAGGAGGACATACTTGGAATCAGCATTTTAGATCCTCCAACAAAGTATACAAATCATGGCAAAAGGCCACTTCGACTGACCATCCTTCCTTTGTTAGATCCTTTTTTCTCTTTTCTAAAATAAATTCTGATTCATTTAATGCATAAAAATTCAATTAGCCAGCATGCAAAAGACAGTGTCGTATGGGACTGTACACTGTACACCAACGTTTACCTCACCGGTCTCTGACACTGGCGCTGCTCTAAGTATGATGAGGTTCCTTATATACGTCATTTCATAGTATAATAATTGCAAAGGTAGTAATTGATTTCTTCAATATACGGATCAAACATATGCAAAGAAAAATGCATATATTAATCCCATAGTGATTTTTCTGTGCTCTATTTACTACGTGCATTACTTTCTTCTCTAGTAAAACACGGCACAATTGCGTACATCGAGTGTGTGCACTGTTAGACCATCAGTGCCTCGATGAACCTATGGTACCTACGCTTCCGGGGGGGGGGGGGGGTGCGACATTCCGTATTGCTCGAGCGGACCCGTCGGCTCTTGGAACGGAGCTGGCACGAATTTGGCAGGGCTGGCGCGCAGTTAGCAAAGACGTTATACTTGATGGGGTGCATGATGAAGGAGCTGACACATAGCTAGCACTGCCCCAAACCTATGAGTTTTGATGAAAAAGTCGAAGAGAGTGCAGCCTGCCGGAGCGATGTTGGCGCTTTTCTCACAGCTCGGTGCGCAGAGATAATAATTCTGTAACAGACATAGATTAACTGTGCTTCCCTATTGATACTGATGCAAACATTGAGATAGTGAATTAAAAAATGGAGAAATAGGAGCGTTCAGGCGATATTAGTCAGTTATTGGATCATTTGATCGATTTTCCTGCTCTGACAAGAAAGCCTACCGCAGTTTTGCCTTGTTGCGCAGCGCGTGTGAGCGCTGTTATCGCGGTCATCAGCTGTCCGATGACGGGCGGAAACGATCGTTTTGCGGCGCCCTGCGGATAGCTGGCTATAGTCTCGCGAGATACTTCGAACTATCACAATATAGTCCCCCTATGTTGTGACAACCAGGAGGGGTTTACTACGGGCCCTGATGACCGCTATACAGCTACCTCCGACTGAGACTGCACTGCCACTCAGCCGAATAATTTCAGTCGTGCGAGGACAGCTCTGTAACTCGATGATATGGAGAAGAGCTAGGTTTAGTAGAAAGACAGACAAAAAACGGGTAAAAAACGTTTTTGCATCGTTTTAAAACAGCATTTAATCAAACTCCGTCGAACTTCATAAAATAGTAGATGTGGCATTTCGTAAGAAAATTTATTCGAATTGAATAAATTTTTTAAATTGACGATTTGCATCGGTAGAATTAAGCTTTTGGCGAGAACCTCTATACGAAATTGCAAAGCAGTCATTTTAATTCCCATATGAGCCTAAACAAGCTTAATTTGTGCAACGAAATCCATATAAAAAGGACTTACCAATTTATATGTGGCATCAAATTCCACGTCGTAGATTCCGCATAACTGCGCTGCGCTCTATGATAAACTGCCATCGTTCCACATTCATACGCATCTAAACTATGAGCTACGGAACTTGTCCCGCGCTGAAATCATAGCAGCTCACATTCTTGGACTGTTTCAAAAAAAGAACGCAGGTCTTTCGACCGACAAAGATACTCGAGCGCAGTTCTGGTCAACATTTCAATGTGCAAGACCTCTTCTTATACATATCTTTCTCTTCTTCACATTTAAACAATGCTGAAAAGACACTCATACAAAATCGCGCCTCAGCAACAGTATGAACTGCACCATAAATGCTCTCATTTCCGTTTCATATCTCTCCTCGAAGAGGCAGGAATACAGTGTGGCGTAAGTACCACACAACAACCTGTCTGAAACTCCCTTCAAATGACTGCATGGGAAAAGCTTTGAATAGCGACTCACAACTAAAAATATCTTCGTACAACTTCTTAAACTCTTCTTTTACACTAAAAAGGTTCAAGATTGCTAAATGTTGCCAAATAGAACCCCTCGTAAGACGGTCTGCTTCTTCCACTCTGCCGCAAGGTGCCGTTGCATAAATCTTCCTTCCAAACTGATGTGACTTTTGCGATTTATAAGACATACAACAGGAGGTAGATACTTACGTTGTGCCTATCTCCACGCAAATATTCCTTTGCAGTAAGCGCTTCAGACCTGTCAGTCCATTATAATTACAACTGAATGCTAACTTTCCCCTGCTCTGCTTCGTTTTCTAAACATCGAAACATGACGCAAGCGGAAGAGTTCTCAAACATTTTGTTGCCACTGTTTTATGGAATGCTCCTCACACGCGGTTGTATTAAGCGATATGGAAGAATGGAGGTTGCGTCAAAATGCCGGAGTCGAATTCAGATGAATTCAAAATGTTCATAGGAGCAAAAAAATTTGTTGCTCACATAGTTCAAACAGTTGCAAGTACAGCTCATTTATTAAATTGCGAGTAGTTATTTCTAAATTTAATGTAGTCCTTCGGTTCCTTGGCGAGTCCACCTGAAGTTCGCCCCACTCACTCAGGGTCAATGCTCTTCCATGTGGCAAATGGACAGCATAATAGAGCAAGCTTTCGCACACTATATATTAGATGAAATTTTGCATAGTTCAGGAATAGAGATAATGGAATTCTAAGCGTAGGGATATGCGTCGCATGACGGAGGTGGAAACAGTTGCGCGAAAACAGAAAAACATCTTTGGGTCCAATGAAACTTTTCATCAATCGAATTCGAACAGATGCTTATTTGGATGACGTATATGAATGTAGCCTTTCACCCAGTGATTACTGCGCCTCTATAGTTAAAATTTGTTCAACACGTTTCGGACCGGTGCTGCACATGGTGCAGCACGCTGCTTTGAAGGTTCTTTCTGACGTTTACAGGAGGTTTTCTTATTATCCAAGGTTATCAGGTCAAAGGCCTAAGCTCCTCCTTTTTGAAAGGAGCTGTAGAGCTGTGCCATCGATATTTGTTCAGGAGATATGAGGACGAATCGGACAACAGTTGCAACGAAGTGCGGCAACGCGAACGACGCGTGCGACGTCGCAACTCTTCTTTGCTCCGATTTTAAAGAGATAAACCGTAATTTCAATAGCGACGAGTACAGTGTACAACATAGATACTTTTAGATACTATTTAAAACTGAGTTATTGCTCCTATCTTTCAAGAAAGCACAAAAGTCCTTCTCAGGCGACAAAATTCAAATGCTTCGAATTCACCCAGAACTTTGGGTTTGGAGCTTATCCGGCATGCTGATTACAGATGTAGTCCACAGTCTGCGAAATAAGGTTCCTTTGCTGGCTAACGGCCGAAAGTGCACACTTTTTCGCCGCGCGCGATTTCGCGGTCCTAAATGTGTGAAGAACATGGCCACTGGCATGCAGATAACATTCGCAAATTTTCTTTGCTTTTGAAAGTACATCTGGCATACGCAAATACTACAATGTGATTGCGTAAAGCTTCCTTACTTTGTCTGCATTGAGCTGTTTAGAATACCCTCAGATTGCCTTTTAGATAACAAATTGTAAGTACTAAAAAATTTCATTTTCTACCTGCAAAAATACTATTCTGATGAATTCAAGTTTCATACGACACTTTCTGAAAAAGCACAATTTGGTTAAAATGATAGCGGCGTCATGTGGCATAAGACTGAAATCAAGACCATTAGTAGCTTTGCAACTCACAGCACCGCAAATAGGCTCTCAGACTTTTGGAGCGACCCGTACTGTATTCCTCTCTGTCGCCACACGTGATAGATTCCATTTCCCACTGAAATTAGTAGTGGCTCCTTTCCTCCTTTCCTTCCTCTCTCTCCTTTTGCCAGTTATGTTTCACGGGGCCTCCAAGTAATGCTATCTTAGGTAAATAGTTCAGGGGGTCTTATGGAGACAGCAATAAGGGGGGGGGGGGGTCGTAGTCGTAGAAGCAATCGGTCGTAGCGATCGTGTGCCACACCTCTTGCTTGACCCTGCTCGTGACTCATCACTTGATATTCCACTGCAATTGTTCCTAGCCAAGAGTCACCCTGATAATGCAAGGACAAAGATTTTTCCTCTGTGACGAAGTTGATGCCAAACATTCCACAAGATAGGGAATTGCGATTTCTGTGTGAATGGTGCAAAATTTCAGCGTCAAACTAATTTATAATTGAAGTAAGAAACGCTTAAAAAGGTTTAGACTATATAAGGCGACCGCCATGAAGTTGCGGGCGAGCCGCCTCTCTTTTTCATCGCTCATTTTTAGATGGAAAACAATGATGAAAAAATGATCGGATCGCATGCTACAATGCACACATCATATTTTCTAGAAAACATAAATTCTAAAGAATTTAAACGTTTTTTCTTGGAAAAGTCCAAAATTGGCTGCGTCACAATGTGGCGGACAAAAACCCATCGAACGCGAAAATTTTCTTCTTCATCTTTTGAGTTGGAACACAAGTAATCCGAACAGGTGAGCATACTACTATATAGAACTTGACAGGGACTGCAATCTGGTTATGGTTATTTCCTAAAACACAAGGAAAATTTTGCGTTTTTCAGAAATTAACTTCTAATTCTTTTCCAAATTAAATTCTTTCACCTAAAAACCAGTGCAAAACTTCCTCACAAAGTTTTCTGAACATAATGGATGTTTTTTTACCACTTCTATGCATCGGACGCGTGCTAGTGAGTTTCTTTGCTGTACATAGTTCTTTGCAATGCGTGCACATGACCTCACCCGCACCTCACCACTGACTTGTACCATTTTCCAGGTTTGTAGCTCGGCCAGCAGTCAATCTGTGAGCCTCTAAGTAAGCTTATACGAAAGAGCGAGACCTTCTCAACGCGAGAGTAAGCAAATGAGGTTAGACGAAATCCTGGAAATTAGGAGAATGGGTTAAAAAGCGCAGCCTCAGTGGTAACTAGAGAAAAGGCTCTTAAAATTACCAAGGTTTTTCGCAGTCGAAAAATTGTTGTTCGCGACATTGTGACCTGGTCTGGGGGCTTTTTTTTTTGAAAGTTTAAATTTTTTTAGCATGTTTTCTAGAAATCGTAATGTAAGGACCGTAGCTATTGGAGAGCTCTATCAGCATATGCAGTCAGATCATTTTTTTCATCTTTGTTTACTGTCTAAAAAGGAACGTGAAAAAAGGAGGGCGGTTTGTGTGCACCTTCTTGGCGGTCATTGTGCAGAACAAAGTTGCGGCTGCACTTTTTTTAAGGAGAAGAAGACAAAAAATTCTAGTGTGGAGCATAGAAAGGGGTTGATTTTTGAAAAGCTAATCAATTTGTTTGAGGTCTTATAACTTCAAAAACGGTTAGTCACTCTAGTTACTAATTCGGTTACGGTCCAAAGTTTACAGATATTTATGAAGAAAACTGCATTCCCTCAGTTGCATCATAAATACGTGTTCATATGACCTGGCACAGAGACATAATGAATTTTTATCATATTTGCCCCAGAGTTTGTTTTTCAAGGAACCTGTTATGTCCTACTGAATAAAACAAAGTGCAACTAAATAGGCTATTCAGCAATTACTATCGCTGTAACCTAGAATTAGAACCTAGAAACATAATGATCGTGTTTCCAGAGAGCGATCATCATTAAAATAAAACAAAATCAAGCGTAGGCATTGTTACTGTTTGTCTCATTCAATCAAACGTTGACTGTCAGCTAATTCTAGGTTACAGCGATAGTAATTGCTGAATAGCCTATTTAGCTGCACTTTGTTTTATTCAGTAGGACATAGCAGGTTCCTTAAAAAATAAACTCTGGGGCAAATATGATAAAAATTCACCAGCCATTGGTTAACGCGATTTACTATGGTGAATGGTTGGTAGTAAAGGAAAAAGGCCGTTGATTCTGATCTTCGAAAACTTGATCAAGTACTCGTGCCTACTAGCGATTCTAGTAAACTTCTTTAGCCTTTATTATATGCTATGTTGGCTGATATTGCCTATAACAATCTCAACCTTTTCGTTACAATTGCAATCCCTCTTGAGCTCAAGAAAAAAGTAGCTCTCAAACGTTGCTTAACAAGTCATAAATGTTTATTATCTAATTATTTCTCATTTCCTGCTTTTTTCTTGCTTTCCGAGACTTTGACCAAAAATGCATTTTCATTGAATCGCTATTCAATACCTTGAATTGTTAGGATTTGAGCAAGCTATAAAGGAAAAGCTTCCTTCAAAAGTCTCTTGTACTATGTTAGGCCCGTATGCACGTACATCCCCGCGGGGAGGGGAGGGGATCTGAGAGGGGAAGCGTTATATCTCGCTAGTCTATGTATCTTTCTTCTTCTTTCTCTGTCTTGGTTTTGAAGGTTCTCATACACTGATACTTGCGCATAACGGATGCCAGGTTACTGCCATACAAGATTAGGTATTCACTATTTCGTCTGATCCCTGGGGATCCCCAGGGGATCACCTCACATTTTCAAAGTTATTTATCTTTCTGAAACCTCGATGAAAATGTTCTGAAATTGTACTGTGGATATACTACAGCACTGCTGAACATATTTATGGTAGAAATGAGTGAAATCGCAAGATATCAAAATCTTCGATGAACCGCTGCTCGCGAGCCAGGGATTACCGAAAAAACCAAAATCTTCAGATTTCATTTCTTCTGTCGAAAACATGCTCAGCAGTATCGTAGTATATCTTCAGTACAATTTTGCAGCGTTTTCATTCATTTTTCAGGAAGATAAACGACTTTGAAATTGTGAGATGATCCCCTGGGAATCCCCAGGAGATCGGAAGGAATAGTGAATATTTAACCTTGTATAGCAGTAACCTGGCATCTATTATGTGCAGGTATAAGGGTATGAGAACCCTCAAAAGCACGATAGAGAAGAAAGAAGAAAGATATCTAGAGCAGTGAGATATGGCGCTTCCCTCTCAGATCCCCTCCCCTCCCCGCGGGGATGTACGTGCATACGGGCCTTAGATTGTCTGCTCTCGGTTCGATTCCGTGAGTGAATGCTTGAAACCATATAAAGTTTAAAACCAGTAAGGCTTCGTTTGTACAAATTTGCACGTCTTTTTTAGCTTTTATTTGAGTTCACAGCAAGATTCGCATTTCATTAGGATAACTGAAACGAAAAAATTTGTTAAAATCCCATTCTTGTATATTATTTTCTCGAGGTTGTTTCAGAGGTCTCCACTTCTTAGTTCACTGCTTTGTGAGCGCAGAATGCTTTCTTCTCAAAAGCGAGATGAAGAGCATCAGGCCGCTGGCGCGCTGCGGGTGCGTTTCGGAGGTATTTATGGGAAGCTGACCGGGGCACACACTATAATGACTCCTTAACATGTGAACTCCTGGATACCTATCACCAACAACTTTCATGATGTTTCCAACTCAGTTTTTCGAACCATTGGAGGTCTGTATTACCAGCGCAACAGCACATTTCTACTGCTCGCCAGAGACAACTTTGGACAACTCTTTTCTTTCAAATGGTTCAAAAATTTATTATGAAAAAAATTGTGCTGGTTTCCAGTTCACTCAATTATCTCGTCAGATATTCAAAACATTCATACATTGTAAGTAAGCGAATGATAATGTTGCGCAAGAATAATTGCTGTTTGCGTCTGCGCATACTTTATGCAAAAATGATATTAAGACGAATTGAAAATCAAATAGTTGAAAAATTGATAGGTTTCAAGATCGAAACATCTCAAACTTTGCTATGGCTTGGTGTAACCACCACATGATTTTTTAACAAACGAATGGTTGTGATATGAAGTGGATGTTGAGCAATTTTTCTTCTTACAAAACCTTTTCTACTTGCTTTATCCTTTCGCCAACAGTCGCCGGCATAAAGTTTTAATATAGCTTTTTCAAATGTTTTACAGGCGTACATAACTGAGATCATAATCGGCGCTCTAGTTTCCTTCCGTGTTAGAAAAAAGTTCGTACTTTGCACCATTTTGCGAGTCAATACAGTAAATGAGACAATTAAGAAGTATTACAGTTCCTTTGGGACTTTTTTTCCGATTATGAACTTTGGAAAGCATACATCTCAAAAAAAAATGGATGAATTGTCACTGCTCTCATTGTCAGCCTGATGCTTCTGATTAATTCGTGGAAATAGCTACATGACATAGATACTCTACTCTCTGCAACAATCTTCAGTGCTTCGGCTAGTTTCGGACGCCATGCGACTTCTCCGTACAAATACACTGAGCTCTTTGTCTCTGCTGAACTTTAGCAACATCTAATGTAGCAGTAACCCTTGCCTTGTGCGAAGAATCACTGAAGAGAAAGAATGTCGCTTTTTCAAGTTTTCTTCGACCGAAATTGATATTTCTTAAGAACTCGGGCAAATCCAAGGCCAAAATATTATGACTGAAATTCTGAAAGTTCTTAGCATACAATGGCATATAGGGGATAAGGCCAATACTACTGAGGGGGGTTTGATATTTTTGGTTTTTCAATTTTTTCTTGGTTTTTGAGCATGAAAAAATATATGCGTTTGTTATATGCAGAGCAAGTAAGAGATTGGTAGAATTTTTGAGGCGCAGATCTGATTGGCATCACGGGTTCCCCTGTCTTAGCCCTGAATTTTGCGTAAATCACGACTTCTGCCAATATTTAGAGTTCATTCTGTAGAACTTTCTTTGCTCTGTCGAATGGTATCCATCCCATATTTTATTGTATTCGTCCCAATGATTTGCTATGAGAAACGGCATTCTTTTTTTTTCAACTAGGGATAGCAACCTCTTAGATGTACCATCTTATGCTACATACCTGCAAGGGTTGTTTGCTAGAGAGCACGTTGGTTCCACACTCATTTCAGCCGGTATTTTTCGAGAAATTCAACATGTTCAAATTATACTGGGATTCTGAAAAATTTCCATCATCATGACTTCCTATGAAAACAGTAAACAAATTTGTAGGGCATTGGGTTTCATCATAATGTGTAACCTAACGAGAATCAAGTGGTGTTCTCGGCAATAGGATAATTATCATAATGAGATGGCGCAGAAGGGTTATTAACAGTTTTTTCAATTGCTCTTCAACAGACTACGTAAAATGAGGCGGAGTGTTTGTGGGGCGGAAGGAGGAAGAGGAAAGGGTAGTGCGAATGTGTGTGACTTATTTGGCGATACAGGTGGTAAGTTTTGTTGGTTAGGGGGGGGGGGGAGTCCGCAAAAACTTGTGGATGGGAATGAAGTTGGCCAATTCTCAAATTTTTTACTTGCTCAAATTTATAAAAAATTCACTTTTATATTGCATTGCTTGATCAGACATTTGAAATAATTTTACTCCCGAGGCTCCGATTTGCACGAAGCGACTAGCAGTTTCCATAAACGTACATGTATTTTTTCTGGGCTCAGCGCCGGACCCCGCAAAAACGACTTCCCCTTTTTTTCATTATTACCCAGTCTGTTCCGTAAGCCACCTGTGCTAAGTCCTGGGGCGCACGGCATAGCCAAACTGGATCATTTACTTCTTGGCTCCTAAACTCTGCTCTTTTTTATTATAGCGGGATCAATATCATTATCGCAGAGATTGTTCTCCTTTATTGCCTATTCATTTTCACTGCACAAATGTGTGTTCTTTGTATATATGAGTAATTGCGAAAAAGTTCCTCAGATGCACGTTGGGCAATTACTACTGTCAATATACGTATGGTTTTCGGCATTTATCTATGCGTTTCTCATATGCAAACTAATGAAATGGCGACAAAGGATCCCTTTGTTCAAGGGCTCATACTACTCACTATTCATTCTGCAGTCATTTGCGGATTTCTACGCCATTTTTGTTATAGAAATCATATTAGTTCCACGCAAACTCAATTATTTTGGTATTTCCAAATATGTGGAAGGCTACCAGTTCTTCGCAGTATTTTCAATGGGACACATCATAGGCATAAGAACAATTACAGCTTGTGGACGTGTATTGATCGCTCTCAATCGATTTACATCAGTGTACTCCCCACTACGCCAAGAGCAGGTAACCTCCTTTACGCTATCAGATAGCGTCCATGCTAATCTGGTATGTAAGAGTATTATGGGAACTGATTTTGAGGCCCCAACTGAGGCGCTGTCTAAGGGGCAGCGCAACTAGTTCATCTAGTAAAGAAATTCAGCCCAAAGTTATCCCTATACCGTATTTAGCGGACGATTTGCATCGGCTTGCATGCTTTAGCGACATTATGAGGAAAACACCGCCCTCATGAGGTCCGCCTTTTCTCGCCGTTTTTGCGTTTTGAGATGATTTGCAGACTCAGTGTAGCGAAAAGCCCAGGTAAGGGGCCTGCAGGATCGCGAGAGTCGGATGTGCGTACGGCCATAGCGCCGCGCACGTCCGATGTCACTAAGGCAGGTGCCAGACTTATCCGTTTCAGCAGGTTCGTTCGGTTCATAGGTCAAATCACTACACTGTCCAACAGCAAAGGTGGTGAACCTAATGAGCCCGGTTAAAAGGATAAGTCTGTACGCACGTCCGACTCTCGCGATCCTGCAGGCTATAAACGAAAAAGTTAGAAAGTTTTTGCCCGCATGCTGCCTATAAGCGACCATAGATGAGCAAAGTTAAGAAATTACAAGCAGTAAGGGTCATACTGAGTCTATTTTTGAAGACACAGAACAAATCGGCCCCAGTGTCAACATAACATCATAGGATTCATTCCGACCCACTTTCACGATATTTTATTGTTCTTGTCCCACCTCTATATGATAGCTTCCTTCCCTTTAGCTCAACGTTTGCTAAAAATCAACAGCAGTAGTGATGGGTCTTTTACAAACGTTTCTCATGTTCGTAATAAGCACACTCACCTACTCTGTGTGGCAATTGCCACCCCAAAGTCCAAATTTTGTATCTAAAAAGAACCCGATAATTCGTAAACACGAAAATCAGCTTACAGCACCCGCCTTGCATTGTAGTGTATTTATGCAAATTTTGCCAGGATCGGCTTGAAAATAGAGTTCTCATTCAAGCAGACGTACGTGCACACAAACTTACATACACACAAGCCATTCAGTTTTATAAGAAAGACTAGCTGGGATTCTCGGCTTCGCTCAATTCCTACCGACTTAACATGCTAGAATTCACCGTTCCATCCCATTTCTATAGAATTCCTGCCCTCTGCATTCGAAATCAACATGCTCAATTATCTTGTGCTTTGCCACTCTCATCCCAGTAGCTAAAACTTTGCAAGAAATCGATAAAATCAGAGATAATCAATAATCCAGGTAATCGATGATTCTAAAAACCAACATTGTATTTGTAACTAGCTGGCTTACCCGGCTCCGCACGGCCCTGTCAAAACACTATGTCAAAAACCCTATCACTATTCCTGTACGAACCTTTCCCTGTGCCCACGCCTACATGCCAAATCACTATTTCCGCTATTCTAGTAATCAGCATGCTCGATTATCCCCCTGTGCCAACTCCCAGCCCCGTAGCTCAAACTTTGCAAAAAATCGATAAAATCGATAAAAGTAGTGGACGATCTTAAAAACTAATATTGTATTCGTAATCCCCATGCTCGATTACCCCCTGTGCAAACTCCCAGCCCCGTAGCTCAAACTTTGCAAAAAAATCGATAAAATCGATAAAAGTAGTGGACGATCTTAAAAACTAATATTGTATTCGTAATCCCCATGCTCACATATCCCTCTGTGCCAAATCCCAGCCCCGCAGGTCTCTGCAAAAAAATCGATAAAAATCGATAAAATCGATATCGATCGATGATAAAAAGTAGCCTACGATACCCGCCGGGGCCCGAAGTGCATGTGCGCCAAGTTTGGTCGAGATCGGTTCAGAAATGGAATTTTCTATTAGGAACATACGTAAAGACAGACAGACATACAGATATACAGACAAACAGACATTCAGCTTTATATATAAGACTAGCGACCCTACGGGTCGCTAGTAAGTGGGTTCGGGCAGATACATTGATATCTGCCATTAATTAACTAAAAATCCCAAGAAAGAGAATTCCATCTTCCCAGCGACCTTTCGCGTATAGTGAGTAGTAGAAACAAAACACTATGCTCTTAGGAAAAGAAGCTACTACCAGTGACTATCCGCAAAGCATCTCTGCTGTTCCTCTTGCAGATACCTTCGCCCAGATACCAAGGCTCTTAAACGAGGAAGCTACCTCCAAGCACCTGTTTAGAACAGCTGATTCATCCCAAAACTCAGATTGATTCCCAGGAAAGTGCCATGTTAAAGGAAGCGTCAAGTTATGTCTTCCAGCAGCCGAAAACTCAGATATGTAGATAAGAACGAAGCAGTATTTTTTCGATGTCTTGCCAGTGACGGACGCATTTGTTAGAACAGACTAAAGCTTGCCCGACACCTTCTTTTGAAGGACAATCTTACCGAAACTGTCCTTCGCATAGAACCCTATGTCTTTCCATCCCTCGAAACCAAGCTCCTTATGCTTCCGCTTCTAGGGGCAAAAGTATGATTGAGAAGAAGCCGTAATTTTTTCAGCAAGTTTCCATATAATTAAATATTGACACCCAAAATTTTTTAGCGCAAATATCTTGCTGCCTGGGCCCTGAGTCTTTTCTTCCCTCGAGACCAAGCTCCCTGTTTTTTTTGCTTCTAGGGGCAAAAGTGTGATTTTAGCGAAGTTCAAAAGGCCAAGATTTTTAGAGAAGATAATCTCCTGTCGCAAGAAGCTCATGGATCTGTCTTTCCCCAGAGATCACTTTTCTGCCTTCAGAGGCAGGAGTTCGGTTTTTGCAGAGTAAAATGGCCACAAGTGTTTCAAACAAGTTTCTGTTGAATAAACATTGACACCCAAAAATTTTCAGCGAAAGTATCTTGCTGGCTGAGCTTATGAGTCTCTTCCCCTCGAGACCAAGCTATCTGTGCTTTTCTGCTTTTGGGTCCAGAAGTGTGGTTCTTGATTTTAGTGGTTTTGCCAAGTTTGGGAGTCAAACGTCTTAGCGAAAATGTCCTGTCGGATGAAACTCATGGGCTGTCCTTCCCTAGAGATTAAATTCCCTGTGCTTTTCTGCTTTTAGGGGCAGAAGTACTGGTTTTTGCGAAGTAGAAGGGGCCGAAAATTTCTGTGAAAATGTCCTGTGGCAAGAAGCTCATGGGTCTGTCCTTCCCTAGAGACTAAATTCCCTGTGCTTTTCTGCTTTTAGGGGCAGAAATACTGGTTTTTGCGAAGTCTAGGGGTGAAACAACTTAGCGAAGATGTCCTGTCGGATGAAGCTCATGGGTCTGTCCTTCTATCGAGAGCACTTTCTGCTTTTTTACTTTTAGAGGCAGAAGTATGGTTTTTGCAAAGTAGAAGGGCCAGTAGTAAATTTTGAAGCAAGTTTCTGTATGAATAAACATTGACACCCAGAAATTTTCAGCGAAAGTATCTTGCCGGCTGAGCTTATGAGTCTTTTCCCTTCGAGACCAAAGGGTCAGAGGTAAATTTCAAGCAAGTTCTGTATAATCACTGACACCCAGAAACTTCTGGCGAAAATATCTTGCTGCCTCAGACCATAATTTTTTCTTCCCTCGAGACCAAGCTCCCTGTCTTTTTTGCTTTTAAGATCAGAAGTGTGGTTTTTGAGTTTGTGGTTCTTGCGAAGTTTGGGGGCCAAAAGTTTCAGTGAAAATGTTCTATCGGATGAAGCTCATGGGTCTGTCTTTCCCTCGAGACCGCTTTTCTACCTTCAGAGGCAGAAGTCGGTTTCTGCAGAGTAGAACGGCCACAGGAGAATTTCAAACAAGTTTCTGTAGAACAAACATTGACACCCAGAAATTTTCAGCGAAAGTATCTTGCCGGCTGAGCTTATGAGTCTTTTCCCTTCGAGACCAAAGGGTCAGAGGTAAATTTCAAGCAAGTTCTGTATAATCACTGACACCCAGAAACTTCTGGCGAAAATATCTTGCTGCCTCAGACCATAATTTTTTCTTCCCTCGAGACCAAGCTCCCTGTCTTTTTTGCTTTTAAGATCAGAAGTGTGGTTTTTGAGTTTGTGGTTCTTGCGAAGTTTGGGGGCCAAAAGTTTCAGTGAAAATGTTCTATCGGATGAAGCTCATGGGTCTGTCTTTCCCTCGAGACCGCTTTTCTACCTTCAGAGGCAGAAGTCGGTTTCTGCAGAGTAGAACGGCCACAGGAGAATTTCAAACAAGTTTCTGTAGAACAAACATTGACACCCAGAAATTTTCAGCGGAAGTATCTTGCTGGCTGAGCTTATGAGTCTCTTCCCTTCGAGACCAAGCTATCTATGCTGTTTTGCTTTTGAGGGTAGAAGTCTGGGTTTTGCAGAGTAGAATGGCCACGAACTTCAAACAAGTTTCTGTACAATAAAACATCGACATCCAGAAACTTCTGTTGAAAATATCTTGCTCTGAGGCCACAATTCTTTCTTCCCTCCAGACCAAGCTCCTTGTGCTTTTTTGCTTTTAGGGCCAGAAGTGTGATTTTTGAGTTTTTTTGGTTTTTGCGCTTTTAGGGCCAGAAGTGTGGTTTTCGAGTTTAGTGGTTTTTGCGAAGTTTGGGAGTCAAACGTCTTAGCGAAAATGTCCTGTCGGACGAAACTCATGGGCTGTCCTTCCCTAGAGCTGAATTCTCTGTGCTATTCTGCTTTTAGGGGCAGAAGTATGGTTTTTTGCGAAGTCTAAGGGGTCAAACGCCTTGGCGAAAATGTTTGTCGCATGAAGCTCATGGTTCTGTCTTTTCCTCAAAACCAAGCTATCTGTGCTGTTTCGCTTTTAGAGGAAAAATGTGGTTTTTGCAAAGTAGAATGGCCAGAAGTAAATTTTAAGCAAGTTCTGTATAATCATTGACACCCAGAAATTTTCAGCGAAAGTATCTTGCCGGCTGAGCTTATGAGTCTTTTCCCTTCGAGACCAAAGGGTCAGAGGTAAATTTCAAGCAAGTTCTGTATAATCACTGACACCCAGAAACTTCTGGCGAAAATATCTTGCTGCCTCAGACTATAATTCTTTCTTACCTCGAGACCAAACTCCCTGTCTTTTTTGCTTTCAAAACCAAAAGTTTGGTTTTTGAGTTTGTGGTTCTTGCGAAGTTTGGGGACCAAAAGTTTCATTGAAAATGTCCTATCGGATGAAGCTCATGGGTCTGCCCATCCCCAGAGACCACTTTTCTGCTTTCAGAGGCAGAAGTATGGTTTTTGCAGAGTGGAAGGGACAGAAGTAAATTTCAAGAAAATTTCTGTCTAATTAGATATCGACTCGTAGAAATTCTTAGCGAAAATTTCTTGCCGCCTCAGTTTATAAGCTTCTTCTTCCCTCGAGACCAGGCTCTTTGAGCTTTTCTGATTATAGAGGCAGAAGTAGGATTTTAAAAGGTAAAGGCAATCGTGAATCCATAACAACTTTAGGTAAATTTACCGTCTTCGTCAATTCCGAGTGTGACTCACTTACCCCCGGACCAGTGCCATCTCAGCCTCGCAGCTTCAGTTGAAAAAGATGAAATCATAAAAAGTAATGGGTAATCTCAAAAACGGTTACTATCTTTGCAGTGAGCGTGCTCACATACAACTTTGTGCCAAATACCAGCCGTGCAGCTCTAATTTTACCAAGAATAGAAAATCTACAGAAATAATAGGTACTTTCAAGAACACTTATTACAATCGTAATCGGCATGCTCGCTTTTTCCCATGTGCCAAATCCCAGTTGCGTGGCTTAAGCTTTGCAAAAAATCGATAATGCCAGTGAAGGTAATTGATAACTTGTAAAATAAGAACGTGTTCGTGAGCAGCATGCTCAATTACCTGCCTGTACCAACACCCCCAGCGCCGTGGTTCAAATATTGCAAAAAATCGATTAAACCAACAGAAGTAATGGGTATTTTCTGAGTTGGTTATCATATTCGTAATCGACATGCTCGCTTGCTCCCACGTGCCAACTCTTAGCACCGTATCTCGAACTTTGCAAAAAAATCGATAAAATGATAAAAGCAATGGATAATTCCAAAAACTAATATTGTATTCGTAATCAGCATGTTCGCTTCCCCCCTTTGCCAACCCCCACCCCCGGCAGCTCGAACTTTGCAAAAAATCGATAAAATGATAAAAGTAATGGGCCTTTTGAAAATGGTTATCATATTCGTAATCACATGTTCGCTTACCCTCCTGTGCCAACTCTCAGCGCCGTAGCTGGAACTTTGCAAAAAATCGATAAAATGATAAAAGTAATTGATAATTCTAAAAGCTAATATTGTATTCGTAATCAGCATGTTCGCTTACCCCTTTGTGCCAACTCCCAGCCCCGTAGTTCAAAATTTGCAAGTAATCGATAAATTTGGTAGAAGCAGTAACAAGTTTCCATACTGGAAAACGACAGACACGAAAACACCATCGACCAGAAAAACGCCATCGAGGACGTACAGACAGCATCTACCATTGTACAGACAAGTACACCATTCGGTTTTATATATATACTAGCGACCCTACGGGTCGCTAGTAGGTGGGTGGGGGCAGATACATTGATATCTGCCATTAATTAACTAAAATCCCAAGAAAGAAAATTTTCATCTTCCCAGCGACCTTTCGCATGTTGTGAGTAGTAGAAACAAAACACTATGCTCTTAGGAAAAGAAGCTACTACCACTGACTATGCGCAAAGCATCTTTGCTGTTTTCTTGCACATACCTTTGCCCAGATACCACAGCTCTCAAACAAGGAAGCTACCTCGAAGCACCTGTTTAGAGCAGCTGATTCACCCCCAAACTCAGATTGATTTCCAGGAAAGTGCCATGTTAAAGGAAGCGTCAATTTATGTCTTCCAGCAGCCAAAAACTCAGATATGTCGGTAAAAACGAAGCAGCATTTTCTTCGATGATGTCTTGCCAGTGAACGGGCTCATTTCTTGAACAGAAGCTGGCCCAGCGCCTTCTTTTGAAGGACAATCTTCCCGAAACTGTCCTGTCGTATAAAACCCTAGTTCTTTCCTTCCCTCGAAACCAAGCTCCTTATGCTTCCGCTTTTAGCAGAAGTATGGTTGAGAAGAAGGGTAATTTTTCCAGAAAGTTTCTGTATAATCAAATATTGACACCTAAAAACTTTTAGCGCAAATATCTTGCTGCCTGAGCCCTGAGTCTTTTCTTCCCTCGAGACCAAGCTCCCTGTTTTTTGCTTCTAGGGACAAAAGTGTGGTTTTTGCAAAGTTTAGAAGGCCAGAATTTTCAGCAAAGATGGATTTCCTGTCGCAAGAAGCTCATGGGTCTGTTTGCATGTATGTCAAGAGGCGCGATTCTTATTATCAGATGGGCAGTATATAGCACATACTTAGTGTTTTATGAGGTTCCAGGATTATTTGAAATTTCAAAAGAAGTACATTAGAGAATTGCAGGAATTCTTCGATCTTATCATTTTGGAAGCGATTCAAAACAAAATTGTTGCAGGTCAAAAACCCATGAAAATGCAGTTTATAGCAATTTTGTAACTATTTCTGTCAGTTTTCTAGCAAAAGTCGTCGAACTTATCAAATGGTTACTTCAAACAGCTGGTAAGCCGATGGACTTTGTCCGACACTTTTTGAACACTCCCATAGCGAGAAACTGAAGTTTTAAGTTGGTGACAGCCAGAAAAATCGCGCCTCTTGACCGTCTCCCGGTCTGTCTTTCCCTCGAGACCACTCTTCTGTTTTCAGAGGCAGAAGTCTGGTTTTTGCAGAGTGGAATGGCCACAAGTGAATTTTAAACAAGTTTCTGTAGAATACACATTGACACTCAGAAGTTTTCAGCGAAAATATCTTGCTGGCTGAGCTTATGAGTCTCTTTTCCTCGAAACCAAGCTATCTGTGCTGTTTTGCTTTTAGGGGTAGAAGTATGGATTTTGCAGAGTAGAATGGCCACGAATTTCAAACAAGTTTCTGTATAATGAAACATCGACAACCAGAAACTTCTGGCGAAAACATCTTGTTGCCTGAGGCCATAATCCTTACTTCCCTCGAGACCAAGCTCCTTGTGCTTTTTTGTTTTTTGCCCCAGAAGTGTGGTTTTTGAGTTTTATGGTTTTTTTGCGAAGTTTGGGAGTCAAAAGTTTTAGAAAATGTCCTGTCGGATGAAACTCATGGGTCTGTCTCTCCCTAGAGACTAAATCCCTGTGCTTTTCTGCTTTCAGGGCAGAAGTACTGGTTTTTGCGAAGTAGAAGGGGCCGAAAGTTTCTGTGAAAATGTCCTGTTGCAAGAAGCTCATGGGTCTGTCCTTCCTTAGAGACTAAATTCCCTGTGCTTTTCTGCTTTTAGGGGCAGAAGCACTGGTTTTTGCGAAGTCTAGGAGGTCAGACGCCCTAGCGAAAATGTTTGTCGCATGAAGCCTCATGGTTCTGCCATTTTCTCGAGACCAAGCTTTCTGTACTGTTTTGCTTATAGAGGAAGAAGTGTGGTTTTTGCAAAGTAGAACGGCTAGAAGTAAATTTTTGAAGCAAGTTTCAGTATGAATAAACATTGACACCCAGAAAGTTTCAGCGAGAGTATCTTGCTGGCTGAGCTTATTAGTGTTTTCTCCTCGAGACCAAAAGGGCCAGAAGTAAATTTCAAGCAAGTTCTGTATAATCATTGACACCCAGAAACTTCTGGCGAAAGTCTCTTGCTGCCTGAGGCCATAATTCTTTCTTCCATCGAGACCAAGCTCCCTGTCTTTCTGCTTTTAGGGCCAGATATGTGGTTTTTGAGTTTTGTGGTTTTTGCAGTTTGAGAGCCTAAAGTTTCAGTGAAAATGCCGTGCCGGATGAAGCTCATGGGTCTGTCCTTCCCCAGAGACCACTTTTCTGCTTTCAGAGGCAGAAGTATGGTTTTTGCAGAGTGAAAGGGACAGAAGTGAATTTAAGGAAATTTCTGTATAATTAGATATTGACTCGTAGAAATTCTTAGCGAAAATATCGGTACTTTTCCGTTATCCGGACCCATTTCTTCGAAAGGCTCCCATGTGATACTTTCTTTAGTCTAAGAATAATTTTTTATAGTTTCTACGAGGACTGCCTCCTTGCCACGTGTCACAAAAAATTGACACTTTTCGGTTCACTCTGACATGATTTTTTTTCGAAACCATTTTCGGGGAGATAAAAGAGATTGTAGTCACTTTTGAGCTGTTTAATTGTTTTACATAAAAGCAAAACAATCATGAATTTGTTTTGGATCATCTTGCTTGCTTTCAGTGGTGATTTAATAATGCTTTTCTCTTCAAACCCTTTTGGCCATGCGATATTAGCCAGAAAAGACTATAAATGAAGCTTGATGTCCCTTGCTGCCGCTTATCGCACTTCTCTATTCCGAGCAAGTCTAGTCTGTTCATCGATAAGAGTATGTCGTTATTATTATGACAATGTTTACTTTGAAATGCTTGATCGAAATGAGGTTGAAATTGACTACAAAACAGATTGAACGAAAACTCTTAGTAAAACCTCTTAAGCATGTAAATGACATTTTAAATTTTTTGACACGTGGCAGAAGGTTGGCACTCCTCCCTGTAAAGCTGAGACCAAATATGGTACAAGGATGGAAGCAATACTCTTCTTTGAAAAAATGGGTCCAGATAACGGAAAAGTACCGAAATATCTTGCCGCCAGTGGCGGTCGCAGGATTTCGGACCGAGGGAGGCGCGACAAAAATTTTTTTCAAATGAAGGTGCGTGGCGTTAGCCACGCACTCCGAAGGAATTATTGGGGTGCTTCTCTGAATTTTTGCGGGTCCCCAACCCCTAGAATCTGAAAAAAAGCTTTATAAAAAAATTTTTTTTATAAAGCTAATTTGAATTTTTAAGAAATTTTAAAAATTATTTCAATTATTTACATAAATAAACAAGTCGTTTGCACATTTTTATAACCCATATAGGTAAGTTTCAAAAATTTCGCGACCCATTCTCGGGGGGGGGGGGCGCGCGCTCCCCCCCGCCTTCATTTGAAAAAAATTTTTGTCGCGCCCCCATCGGTCCGCCACTGCTTGCCGCCTCAGTTTATAAGCATTTTCTTCCCTCGAAACCAGGCTCTATGTGCTTTTCTGATTTTGGGGGCAGAAGTAGGATTCAAAAAGGTAAAGGCGGGCCAAAGTGAATTTATAACAACTTTAGGTAAATTTACCGCCTTCGTCATTTCCGAGTGTGATTATAGAATTCTCAGCATGCTCACTTACCCCCGGATTAGTGCCATCTGAGCCTCGTAGCTTCAGCTTTGAAAAAGATGAAATCAATAAAAGTAATGGAAATTCTCAAAAACTTTGCAGTGAGCGTGCTCACATACAACTTTGTGCAGTGTCAGCCGTGTAGCTCTAATTTTACAAAAAATAGAAAAATCGACAAAAATAATAGGTTCTTCTAAGAACACTTATTACAATCGTAATCGGCATGCTCGCTTTCTCCCATGTGCCAAATCCCAGTTCCTGGCTTAAACTTTGCAGAAAATCGATAAAGCCAGTGAAGGTAAGTGACAAGTTGTAAAATAAGAATGTGCTCGAGAGCAGCATGCTCAATTACCTGCCTGTACCAATCCCCAACGCCATAGTTCAAACATTGCAAAAAATCAATTAAACCAATAGAAGTAAGGGGTATTTTCTGAAATGTTATGATATTCGTAATCAGCATGTTCCCTCACCCCCGTATGCCAACTCCCAGTCACTTAGTTCAAAATCTGCAGAAAAATCGATAGAATGATAAAAGTAATGGGAGTTTATAAAAATGGTTATCATATTCGTAATCAGCATGCTCGATTACCCTCGTGTGCCAACTCCCAACCCCGTAGCTTGAACTTTGCAAAAAAAATCGATAAAATGATCAAAATAACCGATAATTCTAAAAACTAATACTGTATTCGTAATCAGCATGCTCGATTACCTCCGTGTGCCAACTCCCAGCCCCGTAGCTTGAACTTTGTCAAAAAGTCGATAAAATAAAATAACTGATAATTCTAAAAACTAATACTGTATTCGTAATCAGCATGCTCGATTACCTCCGTGTGCCAACTCCCAGCCCCGTAGCCTGAACTTTGCAAAAATTGATAAAATGATAAAAATAACTGATAATTCTAAAAACTAATACTGTATTCGTAATCAGCATGCTCGATTACCTCCGTGTGCCAACTCCCAGCCCCGTAGCTTGAACTTTGTCAAAAAGTCGATAAAATAAAATAACTGATAATTCTAAAAACTAATACTGTATTCGTAATCAGCTTGCTCGATTACCCCCGTGTGCCAACTTCCAGCCCCGTGGCTTGAACTTTGCCAAAAAATTGATAAAATGATAAAAGTAATGGGCATTTTTGAAAATGGTTATCATATTCGTAATCAGCATGTTCGATTACCCCCCTGTGCCAACTCCCAGCCCCGTAGTTCAAAATTTACAAATAATCGATAAATTTGGTAGAAGTAATAACAAGCTTCCATGCTGGAAAATGACAAACACGAAAACACCATCGAGGACCTACAGACAGCATCAACAAGCATGCTTATCCACCAGCGTACAGACAAGCCACCAGTGTACAGACAAAATCCCATTCGGTTTTATATATATAGAAGGATAGAAGGATATTGTATTCGTAATCAGCATGTTCGCTTACCCCCTGTGCCAACTCTCAGCGGCGTAGCTCGAACTTTGCAAAAAATCGATAAAATGATAAAAGTAATTGATAATTCTAAAAGCTAATACTGTATTCGTAATCAGCATGTTCGCTTACCCCCTGTGCCAACTCTCAGCGGCGTAGCTCGAACTTTGCAAAAAATCGATAAAATGATAAAAGTAATTGATAATTCTAAAAGCTAATATTGTATTCGTAATCAGCATGTTCGCTTACCCCTTTGTGCCAACTCCCAGCCCCGTAGTTCAAAATTTGCAAACAAATTGATAAAATGATAAAAGTAACTGATAATTCTAAAAACTAATATTGTATTCGTAATCAGCATGTTCGCTTACCCCTTTGTGCTGACTTCCAGCCCCGTAGTTCAAAATTTGCAAACGAATTGATAGAATGATAAAAGTAATAGGCATTTTTGAAAATGGTTATCATATTCGTAGTGAGCATGTTCGCTTACCCCCCTTTGCCAACTCCCAGCCCCGTAGTTCAAATTGCAAACAAATTGATGAAATCATAAAAGTAACTGGAGTGGTAGTAATTTGGTCGAAACCATCATGTTAACTGTGTTTTCATGATACCAGCTAACCAGCAGCTTCACATCATTTTCCCAACGAAACCACGAATTAACCAATAGGAAACCTCAAAATGCTATCTTGCAAAGCAAAGTCATTGGAGAAGATCGAAACTCCAACCATTCTCATGCTTGTCGGCAATCATTGCACTTTACCAAATTTGCAGTTCGGTCTCCAGCCTTGCACCTTCCTATAACCTTATCTAAGCTGTAAACAAGTAAGCTTTCTCATAGTACGTTGCAGAATGATCTCCCTCACTCTTCTTAACTTGCAAAACCAACACATCATTGTTTGAAACGAAAAAGTGGTCGGGGGTACTTTTTCATTTTAAACTATGATGTGGTGGTTTCACGTCTGCGTCTCATGAAATGAAGTGCTGTTTTCATTACTCTATCTGATAAGGGAACAATGGTGTTAACCTGCTGTTTAACTCATAGTTTGGTTTAGAATGAAACAAGCATGAAACAGTTATGGTTTTCTGCTAGTTCTTGCCTGTTTCATGATTTTGTACGACCGACTGAACTGAGTGGCCGTGAAAAGATGATCATGCTTACCACGATGTAACCATGATTGAACTATCACATCATTCGTTGGTTTCGACCAAATTACTACCACTCCTGATAATTCTAAGAACTAATATTGTATTCGTAATCAGCATGTTCGCTTACCCCCTGTGCCAACTCTCAGCGGCGTAGCTCTAACTTTGCAAAAAAATCGATAAAATGATGAAAGTAATAGGCATTTTTCAAAATGGTTATCATATTCGTAATCAGCATGTTCGCTTACCCCCCTGTGCCAACTCCCAGCCCCGTAGTTCAAAATTTGCAAGTAATCGATAGATTTGGTAGAAGCAGTAACAAGTTTCCATACTGGAAAACAACAGACGCGAAAACACCATCGAGGACATACAGATGGAGGGCAAGCGTTAGGCGACAAAACGTGCAAAACGCCTGCAACGTAAATCCCGTAACTCAAGACTATGCACCATTTTTTCATTGGCGTCGGGTAATGTATCGGCCCCGACCCCCACCCCCCTGTTTTTGGCGGAGAAGACGTTTTGCACGGAGAGTTCTTTGGGGTCAAAAAATTGGGTTTGTCGCCTAACGCCCTACACCCCATACAGATAGCATCCACCATTGTACAGACAAGTACACCATTCGGTTTTATATATATAGAAGGATATTGTATTCGTAGTCAGCATGTTCGCTTACCCCCCTTTGCCAACTCCAAGCCCCGTAGTCCAAAATTTGCAAACACATTGATAAAATGACAAGAGTAACTGATAATTCTAAAAACTAATATTGTAATTCATAATCAGCATGTTCGCGTACCTCCCTGTGCCAACTTCCAGCCCCGTAGTTCAGAATTTGCAAACAAACTGATGGAAATAAAAGTAATGGGCATTTTTTAAAATGGTTATCATATTCGTAATGAGCATTTTCGCTTACCCCCCTGTGCCAACTCCCAGCCCCGTAGTTCAAAATTTGCAAGTAATCGATAAATTTGGTAGAAGCAGTAACAAGTTTCCATACCGGAAAACGACAGACACGAAAACACCATCGACCAGAAAAACACTATCGAGGACGTACAGACAGCATCCACCATTGTACAGACAAGTACACCATTCGGTTTTATATATATAGAAGGATCAGCAAGCCTAGTTACCCCCTACGCCCACACCCACGCCGTAAATCAATCTTTGCAAAAAAAAATCATCGGTTCAAAAAAATATTTTCTGATCATTTGTAATCACATACACACATGAATAGAAGACAAACGAACATTCAACTTTATATATAAGAATGTAAGATAATATAAGATGTAATGTAAGATCTTAAGATTTTGAGACCTAGTCTTGGGAGGAATTACTACTTTCGATCCATCACTAACATATTAACTCTTACAGATATGGACCACACCGAAAATTCTTATTCTCATCCTCTCCTTATGGTCACTATCTGCTTTGATTTCAACTGCCGCTGTCGTCGCGTATGCTGACTCGATCACATTCATTTGGATAAAAAACAACAGCATACTGCAGATTGTTGTCGGGGAGTTTGGTAATGTTCGTAAGCCTAGTCAAAATATAATAGATGCTTTGCAAATTGTAACCTTTTCAGTACACCTCCCGCCAAAGCCTCGCTGTTAATGCTGTCACAGTCACTATTAGCATAATCTCGTATACCTACTGCCATGTAAAGATCAAAAAGCTAGAACAACGACAAGCGGTATGTCTTGACGCACATAACCATGCATTTCTTTTCCGATAATTCTACCACACCGTCAGTTTCCCTCATTCAATGAGGCCATGCAGGACGAGATTAACTCTTCGAGTACCTTGAAAAAATAAGCCGTACAATTTTGCGAAGCCAAGGAAGGACACACTATAAAATGTCGGTTGTAGGCTAATATTTCTCACAAACCATTTGTCAAGGGCATTATTTAATACTCGAAATTGTGAGAGTTTGTAGTATGTGACCAGTGAATCGTTTCATGATTTCGTGGAGTTTTTATTCTTATCGTCGTTTTTTGATGAAGCGATTAAATTATATCAAAACAGCTATACCATTCCAAAGAGAAAATCTTACTTTGCAAAAACTTTTGAAGCAAACGATGCCCTTTGTTTCATGGCATCTCGAAGTAAAGTTTTGAGAGGCAGACACTGGCAATTTTGGCATGCACACGTTCCGCACATGGTCCATATCCAATTGGAGAATTCTTCACACAAATAGGTGGAATGACTAGTAGCAAGCAAGACTGGTATACTATCAAATTCGCAACATGTCAGTATGCTAAGAACTGTATGAATGAGGTCTCAATAGTTGCTGTTTACAGCTGCCGTGTGTTTTGCGCATTTATTCGCGGCGGAATTTCTCGGTTCTCCTGTCGGACCGAGACAATTGGTTGGCTTCCTCTAACAATAAGTGGTGTGAACGTTCAAGTACAAGTCTGACCAACATCTTATGCTTACTCCAGAATTTCTTGGTCGGTAAAATTCTTTGCCTACCAAGCAAAGCATCTGCATATGATAAAAGCGTGCGCTATCCTTATCAGTAGTATCTCGCTCAACATGTAGGCTTCTTTTATGCGCACCCAGGGCCCGTCACGAGTCGGTTGCTAAGATTTCGGAAAGCGGAATCCCCCTGACTTTTGGAAGTTTTACGAAGTTCGCTTTGACCTACCTACTTAAAGGCAGTGTCCAAGCAAAAAGTCAATTTTGAGATTTTGTGCTCACCCGGGCCTATTCGCCATGCTGAATCCGATAAACCACAATGGAGAGCGCGAAAACGCCAAAAAAAGGCCCTAACGCAGGAGGGAAATCGCATGTAGGCGGTGCCTTTCTCACCCGACGTCACCCCCTCCCCCAGGCTTTAGGAGCGATCTTCTCGGTTCCGGTTTTATGTCATGGGTCTCGCAGTTGGGTGGTGGTGATGTTAGTGCGGTTAGCGGAAGCGAGAGGATCGCTCCTGAAGCTGGGAAAGGACGCCACTATGTGAACAGCCCCGCCCACCTGCAATTTCCCTCCTCCGTTAAACCCTTTTTTCGCCGTTTTCGCGCTCTCCAGTGTTGATTTTCGGATTCAGCACAACGAATAGGCCCAAGTAAGCACTTAATCTCAATCGACTTTTTGCTTGGACACTGCGTTTAAGGAAGGTGAAAACAATAGAGATTTACTAGTTTGAAAGAAAAAGCGTGAGATAAGAGTAAAAATTCAAATTGGAGTTGAATACTACGCATCCACAAGAGTTTGGCTTGGAGCGCGATATCTAAAAAAGCGATTTGTGGAGAAATTAAGGCAAAAAACAAAGCAAAGGCAATGATATGAAAATGTCTTCATGCTCAGGGATAGATTTTGGACCGCGGAATCCGTCCGTGATAGAAAAATGCGAAATTTACGTGAAGTGACGGAAATATATGCTCCAGACGATCTCAGATCGTCTGGTGACCGTCTAGAGACGGAAGACGGACTAGTTTTGGAAAAGGTAATACTTCACATAAGTTTTTGAACCTTTTGCATAATCCTTCTGCAATAATTTCCTAACAAGGGAAGTCACTTAATTTAGGTCGGCCTTTTGAAATGAGACACATATATTTAGAATCAGTTCAGAACGTTGATTCCAAATATGCTGTCCTTAGCTGCGAAGCGTTCCTCTGAAGCGAGTTATGAGCTTTTTAATATGTGTAATTGACATATAACTGGATATGGAAAGAAGGCCTTTAGATGAAAATCTGCCTTAAAAAGTGGTGGGGAATCGAAGTAACATCAAACTGAGTCAATTGGCTTTGATAGGGTGTTGTATGCATTTGAACTATTACCTGGATGACGATACCGTAGCATGCCTAAGTCGGTCAGCACGCAAACTTTGCTTAGGAAAAAGCTCATAACTCGCTGCAGAGGAACGCTTCGCAGCTAAGGACAGCATATTTGGAATCAGCGTTCCGAGCTGATTCTACATATATGTGTCTCATTTCAAAAGGCCGACCTAAGTTAAAGTCAGCGTCCAGGCAGATTCTCGACTTCTATATTTTTTATGTTATCCAGGCCTTTCCATGGCGCTGATTCCGAATATGAAACTCAGAAAGCGTGAATTTCTCAGAAAACCACCTTCTGGGGCTATTTTGGGAAAACCCGGACGAGTGCTTCTGATGTTATCCTTGTCGAAAGCAAGTATTAACAGGTAAACGCTGTAAGTTCGACTGTGTTGGTCATGTGAAAACACGTCAAGGCTGAGGAGGTTTCGTTCATAAGGGTAGGCCGTCCGAGGGAAGTGGGCGTGGTCGTCGAGCTCGGTTCTGCCTGGACGCTGCCCTTAAGTGACTTCCCTTGTTGAGTATACAGCTCAATTTTGGTGTCATATGATTCTATGTGCGCTTAAACAAGCAATTTGTTTATTTCAGCCTTGCTTTTAAATCGCGCGCACTTTTCGCCATAAACGATAGAGCATGTCAATCGTGTGATAACCTGTCCGAAAAGCTTGTGTTCCACTAAATGGCGCTCATTATTCTCGATGCTCGGCCCCGACTGGTCAAGAACGACATCTCCTTTGCTTTTTGCTTCAAAAACGAAGTCGAGCCTGCTTCCAGACGATCTGTGCCGGGTCCTGTGCGCACCACAGTTCGGAAAACAGTTCTTTCTTATCAATCATAACAGTTCCGCGTGGAGCACCACGCATGATTTTCGTATATGGATCGAAAGATGCAGGTGCAGAAATCGCTTATTTTTGCCCCTCAAGTATTTTATCTTGAGAAGTCATAGAAGAAAAGGATACTGATTTGCTCCAAAAACGAACAACAGCTCTTGTACAACAAGATCGCCTCTTTCGAGTGCTGCAGCCACTTTGACGTAAATTAGCCGCTTCACCAAGAAAAGACAATAAAAAATACCACATTAGCAGGCCTATCCTATTAAAAACCTCGTCGACTACACAGGAAAATGCAGTTCCCCTTGAAAAGCAAGATTGCAATCGCAACTACAAACTGAGCTATTGATCACCTTAGCAGTGGTAACTTTAGTAAGTGCAAACCATGTATGCCAACTGTACTGCCATACTTTTTACATTAGTACTGCAACTAATAACCAAGTCTCGAGCTGGCCCTAATCTTCAAAAGCCGCACAGGCCTGATATGGTGATAGCTCATCAGTATCTACCAGTGCGGTCCTAGGATTTCCGTCCGGGGAGGAGGGGGGGGGGGGGAGCAAGAATTTTCTCAATGAAGGTGCGTGGCGTAAACCACGCACTCCGAAAAATTTTAAGGGTGCCAACTATAAGGCTATTTTGAATTTTTGAAAAATTTTAAAATAGTTTTAATGGTTTACAAAATAAACAAGTCACTTGCACATTTTTATAACCCATGTAAGTGAATTTCAAAAATCTCCCCCCTCCCCCCTCGGTCCGCCCTGGTATCTACTGGCCCGCAAGCCGTTATTATAATGTCGCTACAGAATTTCTTGTGTAGTACGTCCGTCACAGAGTAAGATGATATCCTGTTCAACCTCTTATGGTTGATGACATGTGGAGGTGAGCACGTAGGAGAAACGGCAGGTCTTTGTGTGTAGGGTAAGGAGCACCTAGACGGGCTCGAAAAATCAAAATTGTCTACTCCTCTAGGCGCTCACCGCAAGCAATGCCATGGCGATGATAATTATGACTAGCCGTCACCATCTCATAGCAGGAGCCTGATACAATAGCGCGAAAGACATTGGAAGCATTTTAGATAGCAACAAAAACTCCAAATATATATCACAAGAATGCTTTGCTGTGACGATCGATTGAGCACCGTCTCAGACAATCGAAGGCATGCCTCCGGAGGGCAAATGCCGGGGGTCTGCCGCTCGTGCTCCGGAGCCCTCCCTGCTAACTCATTTTGGTGCTCCGGGGGCTCCTCCAAATCTGGCGCACCCCCGGAGCAGAGATTTGCGAGCCCCGGGGAGGAGTCCCATTTGCCTTCTTGTGACGTCACGCCCCCGGAGCACCAAAATGGGTTAAAAGGGAAGGATCCGGAGCAGCGGGGCAGACCCCGAGACCCTCCCGCTTTCGCTCCGGAGGTATGCCGTCGAATGTCTGAGGTACCAAGCCCTCTGTGGCTCTCGACCTACAAGTCTGGGTCAGGTCATCTGTGCTGTATAGTTAACACGTTTCGGATCGCAAAATCGCGCGCGGCTAAAAAGAGGGTACTTTCAGCCGTTAGCCATCAAAGAGACCTTATTTCCCAAACTGTGTGCTACATTTGTAATCAGCACGTCAGATAAGATCAAAAGTTCTGAATGAATTTGAGGTGTTTGAATTTTGTCGCTTGAGAAGGACTCCTGTGTTTTCTTGAAAGATTAGAACAGAAACTAAGTTTTAATTATATTCAAAAGTATCTATGTTGTACACTGTACTCGTCACTATTGAAATTACGGTTTTTCTAATTGAAATTGAAGCAAAGAAAAGTCGCGACGTCGCATGCGTCGTTCGCGTTGCCGCATTCGCTGCAACTGTTGTTTGATTTGTCCTCATATCTCCTAAGTAAATATCGGCGGCACAGCTCTACGGAGTTATTTGAAAAGTAGAAGCCTAGGACTTTGACTTGATAACCTTGGAAAAAAAACCTCTTGTGAATGTTAAAAGATCCTTCAAAGCCGCGTGCTGCACCATATGCAGCACCGGTCCGAAACCTGTTAAGTGTATAGCAGTGGCGCTCCCAGGATTTCCGTACGGTGGGGGGGGGGGAAGAATTTTTGTTTCAAATGAAGGTGCGTGGCCTTAGCCACGCACTCCGAAAAACTTTTTGGGATGTTACTTCAAATTTTTTGCGGCCTTATACCCCCCTCCCCCAATATCCGAAAAAGCAGTGTGGCAGCCACGCTCCCAAAAAAATTTTCAAAGGCTAATCTGGATTTTCAAAAAATTAAAAAAATTATTTTAATTGTTTACAAGAATAAACAAGCTACTCGCACATTTTTATAACCCATGCAATCGAATTTTGAAAATTTCGCAACCCTGGGAGGGGGCGCCCTCCCCCTCTCCCTCGTCCTCCCCTCCCAATCGCTCGCCCCCCACCCCCCTCTCACCACCAGTGGTGTACATTCTGCTCCAACTGGGATCAGACCGAACCGTCGGCGTAAAAATTTTTGACCTGGTTGGGATTGGGGCAAACTGTATAGTAGTGCCAACTAACGTGCAATCCATATAGGTGTCTGCTCGTGATCTCTTTGCTGGCTATTGAGGTGAGCATTACCTTGGTTATAGTCTCTGCCTCTATCTCGCCAACCTTGTTGAAAAGAATCTTTTGGGACTTACAAGAGAAGGATACTTGGTCGAAATGGCTTTCCGTATGAAAGTTTAGTGTTTTATAGAGCTGGAACGCTGATTCCAAATTTGCTCTCGGTATCTGCAAAGCGCCTCTGGGAGGGGAGTCATGGAATTATATTGAGACAGAAATTTGAGGACTTGGCTAAGGTAAAAACAGGTATCGAAGCCTTTACGAGTTATAAAGAGTAATAGTCTTTCCGAGTTATAAAGAGCAATAATTAGCTTAGGTTTATTAAGCTGAAGGTCTTGATTGCATAAAGCGCCTTGACATTTATCGTACACTATTTGAGCTAGACTACAATCTGAATGATTTTATCGTAGCCGCGCGTTCGAATTTTCCCTCTAAAAAATTCGCCCATCTCCGCCCTCCTAGAAGCACTTTGCAGATACCAAAAGCAGACTTGGAATCCCATGCTTTATAAGAGAGGACATATTCTATGTGGAAACACCACTTCCAAGTATCCTTCCCTTGCTAGTGCTTATAAAGACAGTTTCGTATAGTTTTTGAATTTTCAAGCACCGAACAAAGCCATGTACACAGAAACGTCAGCCCGAGAAGTAGAAAATTGATACCAATCTTGGCTATGCTCAACTATGGATCATAACTATCTGCAGACACGCCCTTCGTGTTGATTATGGACTTTGCGCTTCATTGCAAATCTCCAGCGTCTCGCAAGCCAGGATATCGGCTTCACCCGCCACGATTCCAACTTGGAATATTGCTTCCATGTTGCCGTAGCTGAGCCTGCGATGCATGCCTAGCGGTATGAATACATTGACTACACCGTTGTGAACTGTGCACCTCAGCCCTTTTTGACCAATCTAAGGGTTGTTTGTTTCAGACTGCCGCACTGACCGCAGCAGACTGCAGCAGACCGCAGTTGACTGCAGCTGACCGCACTGACCGCAGCAGACTGCATGACCGCACTGACCGCAAGGGCCGCACAGATCGCTGCGTCCTTTCGTAGAGATGGAGAGGATGAATACTTTAGCCCAAACAATCTAGAAAAATATATGCCTGGACCCAAAAAACAACACGAGCAAGAGTAAAACAGGATATGCAATAACAGAAAGAATCACAACAAACACGAGCATACCAAAGGAAAACAATTGCCAAAATTTGATTGAGAAGAGTGAGTTGAAACCTATGGGTTGTTTCAGACTGCCGCACTGACCGCGGCAGACTGCAGCAGACTGCACTTAACTGCAGCTGACCGCACTGACCGCAGCTGACTGTAGCAGACAGCAGCTAACCGCATTGGGTTGAGACTGCCGCACTGACTGCAGCAGACTGCAGCAGACTGCAGCTGACTACACTGACTACACTGACTGCAGCAGACTGCAGCAGACTGCAGCAGACTGCTGCAGTCAGTGCGGCAGTATGAAACAACCCATTGACCGCGGGGCCGCACAGATCGCTACATCCTTTTGTGAAGGTGGAAAGGATAAATAGTTGTAGCTCAAGCAGTCTCTTAACAATATATGCCCCAATAGACAACACGAGCGGGAGTAGAACAGGTTTATGCAATGATAAGAAATCTGAACAAATATGAGCATATTAAAGGAAAACAATCGAAATTTGATTGAGAAGAGTAAGTTAGAATCTATGAACTTTTTAGGCGTAAATCACATGGTTTTAATGTATTCGCAACTATTTTTTCTTTTACGAAACGGTGCAGCGATTGCGCGGCCGTTGCGGTCAGTGCGGTCAGCTGCAGTCTGCTGCGGTCAGTGCAGTCAGCTGTAGTCTGCTGCAGTCAGTGCGGCAGTATGAAACAACCCTAAACGCTCTTTCTTCAAGTCTTCCTCTTTCTCTTTCTTCCCTAAAATCCGGCATATAAGATCGCCTCGCAGTAAAGACCGCCTCGCCGATAAGACCGCAAAAGAGCTCTCAGTTAAGTCCGCTTTCGTGACAGCCTCGCGCGCCTCGCGCGCCGCCAAGTCCCGCGGATAAGTCCGCCTTATTTTTTTCACATGAAAACAAGAAGGATGCGCAATTGCGCTGCCTTTTTTGGTCTCGGAATGAACCGAAGCAACAGATCTTTATTCAGGTAGCATTCCATGTTCATCATAACAAACATTCATGGCAACAACTTGACCAAAAGAACGACCATCATTATCGTTATTATCAACAACAATCAAAGCGTCGAAATCCTCGTTCATGCCTTCTATTATTAATTCGTCATCGAGAGCCTTGGTGAAACTGTTCGCAATGGTTTCTTCAGTGATTGCATTGAAACTCTCGTAGACTAGTGCAGCTACCTCTCCGTAGGTCATCCTTTTCCTGGCGCTGCCTGTTGTGTACCTTGCTCGTGCTGAATCGGCCATCCATCGCTCCCATTCCGCCCTCAGATTGTCTTTGAAGGGCTTGTTGATGCCGACGTCGAGAGGCTGTAGATATTTGGTCATTCCGCCTGGAATGACCGCGATCTTTGAGTGCTCCTTGAAAAGCTCTCGGACGTCTTCTGTGAGATGGCACCTTAAAAAAGCAAGATAAGCTCAAGAAATGATAAAATACGAAACGATACCTTGCAGAATCTAATATGAGTAATGACTGCGAGGGATCGTTGACATAGCATTTCCGTTTGTTCCACACCTCATGAAGCCATGTCCTCATCAGTTCGTGATTCATCCAGCCTTTATCATTGGCTCTAACTACCACTTCAGGAGGGAAATTATCCTTGGGAATCCTCTTTTTCTTGAATATGATCATCGGTCTTAATTTCTCTCCAGCGGCCGTCACAGAGAGGACAACGGTAAAATTCGATTTTTCGTGTCCTATTGAGTCAATCCTTACAGTATCGGCTCCCACTTGATCCACGGTCCTTGAATAAACCATATCGAAGGGCACTGGGACTTCATCGACATTCCCAAGATTGTGGGGGGAGATGTGAAGCAATTCCCTTTGTACGAATCTCCTGAAGTCCGCGCAGATGTTTTCATAATCCTCCGGAAGTGCTTGGCCGACACTGGTTCTTCGCCTGAGAGATAAGTTCTTTCTCTTCATAAAGCCTTTGCACCACATCGCCGATGCCCTGAAGTCCTGGTGGCCAGATTCCCGCGCTAGCTGCAATGCCTTCTCGCGAATGTCTTTGACAAGCCTGCTCGGCTTCCTTCTCGCGTCTGCACAATCCATGCATAGAGAGCTTCCTCTATTTCCTCCACCTTTGGCTTCCCATGACGGTTGACGCGTCTCCTCAGTGGCATATCCTCCAGATTTTCTTTATCGGCCTTCCATCTTCTAACCAGACCATCAGAGAATTCGTAGCGAACAGCGGCAGCCGATGTTCCATGTTGCAGGGCATATTCCACCACGTTAAGCTTAAAAAGCGCGGTGTAGGACTTCCTTCTGGGAGCCATTGAGATCCGAGATACCTGAACAGCTTGAGTCACAGCGTGTGAGAGTATGTTGGAAATATAGGGCTCTGCGTGATTGCGAACTTCGCTGAGTTAGCGGTCATTGCTCACTGGAATCACGCGGAGTCCTATAAATTTGTGCTGATCATCGAAAGGTTTACTCTTTTACAAGAAAAAGCAGGCGGCGTCAAATTTTGTTACACTATCTTTTGTCTTGGATGTACAGGCTTAATGAAACAACAGATGAGAAAAAGAACAAGGAAGCCTAATGCTTTGCTAAGGTTGAGCATTCTCAGGCTGTCACTCTGTCGTTCAAGAAAGCATTTGACAAAAGCCGTATGGCATGGGTCAACAGAGACTACGTTCAGAACATGAAAACAATAGAGGAAGCAAAAAGTATAGGAGTCAGGTTCAAGGGTTGTAGCCTGTACGGGTTGGAGAGATGTATTAAAAACATTGTAGCTTCCAAAACGATAAGATGAATGATAAGATGAGATGATTGCAATGATATAATGAGAAAACCTATTATGATTTTTCGGACAGAAAAATTCCATGTGTACAAGCACTGTCTTATATAGGAAAAGAACCCACCAGCGTATGTGATAACCAATCCGCGACGAAACTGTCAGCAATTAGACTGCACGACTTGTCGAATCCTTTGGCGGTCTCTTTTAGGGGAGTTCACGGCTTGATTCCAATCGCTGAAACATGTGATATCCAGAACAACTTCTCTGTAGCGTTTTGCAAAACTACGAACCGTTTGTGTCTTTGTACTTCGTCACTTACTGCTTGGAACAGAGTATGCGCGACGATCAGCATTCTAAAAAAGCTTTGTAGGAGATGCATGTACTGTAGTTAGCCTATATCATAAACCTCCCCTGCCTAATATTCCTGAAAATGGGGTAAAATCCTACCTTACTATCGCGTCATCAATTCCAACACACAAGAAATGTTATATCTAAGAAAAGAACTCACCTATCCAGCGTATATGATGACAAATCCTCGGCGAAACTGTCACCAACTAGTCTGCACGGCTTGTCGAATACTTTGGCTCTTCCTTTCAGGCGATTTCGCGGCCTTGTTTAAAACTACACCGGCAAGCTACGCGGGCGGTCGCGCGCGTTTGTGCTCCTAGGTCGCGCTTGCTCATGCTCAGGACAGACGGACGTATCTGCGAGAGGATTTAGGCGGACTTATCTGTGAGACCTTTTGCGGCGTTTTTCCATCGATTTTCCTGCCAAAACTGCAGATAAGTCCGTTCTTATATGCCGGATTTTAGGGTATCTCATCTTGAAGGCAGCGTGCCACCTGACTGGGGGTGCCTGGCTCTGGTGGTAAAGTAATAGTAGACCCCCTAACTAAACGACGACAGAAGTTTGCAGCGCCAAAGGGGATCTACGAAGTCTACAAATCGCCTACAATTTCAGGCGTGGTGGACCCCCTCTTTCGCTCCGAACTTCAGCCATCGTTTAGATAGGGGGTCTACTACACTTGGGACCGAATCGAATAATTATTCGATCATTCGAATAAATCATTCGAATGCGAATGATTCGAAAAGTCGAATATTCGAAAATCTGAGATTTCGAATAAAATTCGAAAGTCGAATATTCGAAATTTTCAGTTTTCGAATAAATTCGATAATCGAATATTCGAAAATCTTCATTTTCGAATATTATTCGAAAGTCGAATATCCGAGATTCTTAACTTTCGAATATTATTCGATAGTCGAATATTCGAGGGTCATTCATTCGATCATTCGATGTACATCAAATATTCGAATATTCGTTGAGCACCGAATATTCGGAAATTCGATAAGAATTGACTATTCGAAAATTCGATAAGCACCGAATATTCGAAAATTCGACATGCATAGCGTATACGGGGTGTCTCAAAAGTATTTATACACCGTTTGATCGCTAATTCCTCTCAAAGTCTTTTGCCAATTTCTGGGTAACATCCAGTAGGGATGGCTTCAGCTTATAAATACAGCAGAAAGCGAATCACACCCATGTTTTTCTGTGTGTTATCACGGTAGGAAATCGGTATAGACCAACTGCAAAATAAACATCCAAAAAATTGTAAAAATTGTCACCAAAAAAGGTCTAAAATCTGTGCAGCAGTGTTTATACGTATACTAATTTTACTACGCACGAGTTTTCAAGCTTTTCAAATGGCAGTCACATTTTTGAAAGCCGTTGCAAAACACTTGTTGCGGTGTACCTGGTGTAAGTTTCGAAAAAAAAAGCATTACGGTTGAGCGCAAATTCTACATGAAGTGGGTGTCTTCAGAAGTCTAATGCAAGACTTTCGGCCCTTTTAATTCTTTTGCTTGGGGAAATGGCTCTTGATGTTTCAAAACACGCTTCAATCTTACGGTATTGTACAACAGTGAAAAGCGATTGATATAAAGCCACATATCTAAGTTGATGCCAGCCTACAGATCTAGATACTGTTGGGACCGCTCTATATCCAATCGCAACTCAGTATATAATATATATGAGGGTATATAATCTTTTTTGAAGTACGAAAAACCTCTTCGCAACCGTCACAGGGGCAGCTTTTAGGTTCCTAAGTCTCTTCACGTCACGATTAAACCGTTTTTCCATCGTAAATTGTAACATAACAAAGTGTCCATTCTCAAAATCTACATGAAACATTTTATTCTTAGGTGTTTTGGCCTTTCATAGGCATATTTAGAGTTTAATGAAGTTCGAAAATAACTTGAAATCTCAAAAGAAATATATTAAATAATTACACGCATTATTGTTCGATCTTATCATTGCAATCGATTTTATACAAAATTGTTAAAGGTCAAAAACGCACGAAAATGCAATCAGTAGCAATTTTTTAGATAATCCGGTCAGATTTCTGACAAAAGTCGTAAAACTTATCAGATGATTACTTCAAACAGCTAGTAAGCCAGTGTGCTTTGTTCGGTACTTTTTGAAACTCCCATAGCACGAAATGGGAGTTTTAAGTTGGTGCCAGACAGAAAAATCGCACTTCTTGACCGTCTCCCTTTCATAGGCAGTCTCAATGATGCAAATTATTCGATCAGTATTCGAAAATCGGATGATATTGGAAAATTGAATAACATTCGAGAACCGAATAATATTCGAAATTCGAATAACGAATGATATTCGATATTCGAATATTATTCGATTCGAAATTTTTATTTTCGAATAATATTCGATAGTCGAATATTCGAAATTTCCGATTTTCGAGTAATATTCGAAAGTCGAATATTTGTAATTTTCAATTTTCGAATAATATTCGATAGTCGAATATTCGAAAATTTCGATTTTCGAATATTACTCGATATTCAAATATTCGAAATTTTCAATTTTCGAATATATTCGATATTCGAATATTCGAAAAAAATTTCGAATTTCCCCAAGTATAGGGTCTACTTTAACATCCCCACAAAAACCCGGCACCCACATTTTTGCTGGGACGCTGCCTTTGCAGTGGATCGGCAAAATCCAATAACTCGGGATTTTAACGCGGTAGGTTCCTTATCGCCCAACTATGAAAAATGCAATCACGGTTGCACAGCATGCTTTCCCTGCCGAGAAAATCGCTTTTGAACTTACACGCGCAGGCCAATCTTGCACGCATCTGGACGAGTTGGCATTTCCTTCTCCCCCTTGGAGGCTGCCCGCCGCAACGCTATAACCATTGGGTCCTGCCACGATTTAGCGTTATCGGCCTTGCTCCACTCGTCCAATATCAAAGGGAAGGGCACTAAAAGACGTCCATTTTCGCCGTTTTCAAGCTTTCAAAAGTGAATTTCCGGGATCAGAGTATTGAAAAACCCCAGGTAAGCGCAAATTTGACTAGGTTGAGATTTGCCGAGCCACTGCCTTTAATGTGCTTCAGCCACGCAAACACCTAGATACCTCTTTTGAAATTTGAAACAAAGTCGTCAATTTGGTTGTCCTTGCTTCGTACTTTCTTACAAAAACAATTGCAGTTTGCGCACGTCCGATGCTGAAATCTAATAATCATCAAGAATCTGGATCGTCTAGATGCAAATGTCTAATTTTGGCATTTCTGCAGTCAAAACTCGGCACGAAAGCAAACACGAGCACAATAAACGTAATCTTTCGCGGAATTATCAACTGCTTCTCTCAATTAAAAATTCTTGCTCTTTTGTTCCTGAAAGTGTGGGCATACCTCTAACAATTTTCATCGCCACTTGATTTGGCATTTCGCTAGGTCGTTGTCGAGATGGAATTGCAAGTTATGTCCAATTAAGAACCTGGAAACAAATTATGCGAGTCAAAAAGCTGTTCGTTTCACTCATAACAGCTTAGATAGGCGCACAGCACAGCATCTTTATAACATGAAAGCAGTCTCGAAAAAGCGGACTGCTTTTCAAACTCTTTGGCACATCTTGTAGAAGCTCGCCCGCAGATTAAATTGATTCAGAGAACAACTTGCATTCTATAACATTTTACCTAATCAAGAAACAAGATAGATGTATACTTAGCTTATCTCAATGGAAGCACGTCTATCCAGATTGGATCAGGCCGAACCGTTGGCTTACAGGCGCGTGTGAAGCGCAAGTTCCTTGCATCGCTAGATTTTGCGCTGCACATAGGCATTGTCGGGAAGAAGAGATGGAAGAGAGAGCAGACAAGCAGGCTGTAGTCGTGCCACCAAACCCTAGCGATGCGGAATCCCCCGTACCAGTTTTGGTCTAACTGAGAGTGGGAGTATAATTTCAGGGGCTCGCTTGCGACGCGAAACCGCAATGCGACATGAAGGATTACAAGTCAGCTTCCTTCAGTATTCCTGACGCAATGTTACTCATGGCATCGAGTCATGTATCTGCCGCCACCCCTCCCCTCCCCCCACTACTGTGGCGCTGTGCCAAGCCCGAGAGTTCTTGTGAGGCACAAAATTTGAGCGCGACGAGCTGCCCGCGACCCGCAGCCTCCCAGAAAATCGCGAGGGGCAGGACACCTTTGCCATATAGTCTCACCTTTGCTAGGCGTACGCCCGAAACTGTTTAGAAAGAGTCCGAACGCTTGCTGAAAGTTTGGCCAGCGCTAGCTGAAAGAGATTATTTGCCGAGCGCTTGCAAAAAAAGCTGTATTGCTGCCCGCTGGCAGAACATGCGACCGGAAAGGAAGTGCTGCCCGCTGAAGGTTTGGCCACGCCCCAAAATTCTGCTGACCGCCTGCAGAAAAGCGCGAGTTTGCGGACCGCCTGCCTCCGGCGATTATCTAAGCTTCCTTGCGGCCACCTCGCTCAGGACGGCGCTTTCGCGGACGTCATTCAAGGCATTTTATCATGACTGTGGCAGGCTTCAGACGGCGCTTAAACCCGCCTGTACCGCAGGTCCCGCTGCAACCGCCTGACCCGCCGGAACGCCTAAAACAGTCAAACTATTGTGACTTATGTTAACAATACAAAGCGCGTGGTATTATACACATCCTCCAGGCTGCCTCAGGCAGCTCTTTGTTAGTTCCCCATTCCTTTTTGTGATTTTACAAGATAGTGCTTCTCCTAAAAGTACCGTAGTAACAAACTGAACTGTTCTTGCATTCCGCACCACACGACATTGAATACTATTTCCATGCAGCTGCCTGTAGAACTGGTTAGTTACTCTGCCCGCAACAACGACGCAGACTGACCCCGTCTTTACCGTAACTGCTCAATCCTACGCATTAATGAATCATTGGCTTAATTTCGTTTTCTTCAAATTCTAGCTTACACATGCACATTGATTCTCTACCTCAAAATATTCTTCCACAAATTCAATCCCCTACTCGTTGATACTTACTTTTCAGTGTCATTAGTCTCCATATATGAAGGCTCACTGGTATAGCGTCCTCACCCTGCTAGTCGGTCGGTGGTCGAACTTGACCGAACTGGAGCAGGCTGACCGAGGCAGACGCGGCAGACGCCGCCCCTCAGCCAACCGCTTGCACGAGCTTTTTTCTTATTTTCTTCGTGTTTCTTTGCTATCTCTGTATTGCGGCAATGTTCTTAAACGCACTTTCAGATTTCGTACCGCTTACGCGGTCTGCCGCACTCTGCCGCGGTCGGTCTGCTCCACTTCAAACTCGACCACCGACCGACTAGTGGGGTGTGGACGACTATATGCCACAAGCTGACCCAAAAAAAATGAAAGTCACGGATTTTGCTAAATCTCTTGGGGGGGGAGGTATTTGGCACGCTAAACACGAACATGATGTTTCGCGCGGCAGTGTCATCCGATAGAGTTGCGGTAGGGCTACGGCAGGGATCATATTCAAGAATTCGGCCAAAAGTTTGCCAATGGAATATCAAGCCACCGTTTGCTACTATCGCCTAAAGAAAGTATTTCGATGCAGTTCCGAACAGAATCTGTGGCCCTAAAGAGGGCCATTGGGACAAAACACTGTCATCAGGGGACGGGCTAAAGAGCTACCTCTCCAGAAGTTGTACAGAGATTCTCCTCACGTGCCAAACATTCTCCTCCAAAAGAATTCCTTCAGATAGTCGGCGTATCTCCTGTTACTGATAGTGAGTATGCGCGCCTGTTTGCGAGTTTACGAAATTCACCTGATTTCACGGTAAAATGGGTGTAAAGCTGCGGCAAGGCTGATATCCTATTATAGGCCTGCCAGCAGTTGATGATAATAGTGGTATCCGGCCTAATATACTTCGTAATGAGCCACAGCCTCGCTACCGCCGCCGGACGAGCAGTAGGAACGATCAGCCACTTCCTCTCTCCTATACAAACAGCCACTAATGTTGGCGGACAATGCGGTCTCGACTATACTTCCTTTTCGTGAAGCACGTCTCGTTGATCTCTACAACGTAACCGAACCCACCTAGAACCGGACGATTCCTTCGGAAATATTGACAGCACACCTCTCTGAAGTCCCAGTTCCCAGTTGTTCCCATTGTACAACGGACGTGTGCCATATTCCGAGCTGATAAATCTTGTCCTTAACCAGTCCAAATTCTCTAACCCAGAAGTAGAACAGTGCGAACGCTTCGGCCACCAGACTGTAGTGGCTGAAGAACGGTCCTTCCAAGATGGTCGCAAATGGTTTGTTGTTGCTGTAACCCCTTTAGACGAACTTTTGGGCAAATTCGTGGTTTAGGCCCTCTACCGTAATCCTACCGTAACTCTATCGGATGGCGCCGTCGCGCTAACTAAACATCATGTTTGTGTTCAGCGTTTTAAGTAACCTCCGCCCCCCCCCTAGACGAAGTTTCAGCGAAATCCATGGTTTCCACTTTTTGGGCCGACTAACGTGGAATAGCGTCGGCTCACTCATTAGTATGTTTGCCTTTTGCCAAGTGCAAATAAACGTTCTCGTCTCACACTCAAACCTTCGAATCTCTGCGTCTTCCAAACAATTCCAGCCATGGGTGGGTTCAGATGAGTCTTGACCTTTCGAACGCACTTTGAATGCCCAAGCAGTGACTGAAAGAGCGCAGCAAAATGTCCGAAGTACACATTCGCGAAAGCGGCCAAGGGCTCGAGCTAGGCGTCGCGAGGACGCAAGCCGCTGGACGTCTGGCACTCTGTCTAACCCTACAATCTCTAAAAATCTGATAGGAGAGAATCGCGGCTCGTGCGTTGCAGTCTTTCCGGTATCTTTGGCAGGGCGCGCAAAGCCCTGCTGTAGGAGAGAAACTAGCAGGGAGTAAACAGGCCCCAACACGAACTTCTCCATTAGACTGCATGACGCAAAACCATGGTGATGCAGACGTGTATCACGCCAATTTCGTTCCAATTGGGTTTGATGGAAAGTCAAGGTTGTTAACCATCGGAATATTGATGATTTGGCTCTAGAAAGCAACTATGACGTTACATGCAGATAGTATCAACAAACTCCGATCTTCTATTTAGCACGTTGAAGGAAGACTACTTTTATGTGCGTTGGCTTCCACTATCCCTAGTCTTGGTGAGGTGCTTCGCTCAATGACCACACTACTTACTGAAGACCAGAATATATATGTTTTGATCGCAGAGATTTGGTAAGTGCAACGAGCAAAACATTCTTCTGGCATAAAACATACCCATACTTTCACAAGTCCTTAGTTGTTTATGTTTTAGGTTCTATGAGACAGAAATAACAATGACTCTTCCTCTATGGGTACAATTGATAGTTAACGAAAACATACGCGAGCGAATGATTCGAAGAGTCCGTGAAGGGCACTACTCCAACACAGCTTTATCAAACGCCAAAACTTGTTTTTAAAATGCTGTATTATGATCTAACCAACCACATTTCTGTCTTCATTTAAAAAACCTTCAACAAGCCTGCGCACGCCTATAAGAACGCTCAAAGATATGAAAATGGCAAAAATTTCGTTAAGAATGAGTTTATCATTTATGGAGGATCTCGGCATCAACGACTCAATGAAAGTCAAGAGCTGTCTAGAGATCTAGAGAAAAGCCTGAGAAAATCTTTGCTTACTATGTTAGGTTGAGGTAGTTTGAGTTTGTATAAAGAACATTTTAAGTTCCAAAGCTCAGATTGATTACAACAGTACAGAGGCATAAGTCTAATGATTGCGGCTTTGGAAGTCTACTCATTCGTGACGACGTCGCCGTAGTTTTCAGATTATCGCTCTTCATCTGAGCGAGAAAACTGACAAAAACATCTGTGAAGTGCCTGTGAAGTTATTCAATCCATCCTAATCAAAGTTTGTTTTTCCATACATTCCCTAGATAACGCTCGTTATGGTGCTGACGGAGAGGACAACATCGCCCATACAAGGAAGGCGTGCAAGTGTTATCCAAAAGCCGCCTGATGCCGCAGCCGGCGGCCAGAGCTGGCGCCAACGCCGCAGATAAACTATAGTAAGCACGATATCGCTGTCCATAACCTAGAGATCTTCTCGGCAGCTTCATACCTCATCGCGCCAAGGTGAGAAATATTCTCAGAGACTGGGCTATTGCCACAAAATCTATATAAATATAAACCTATATAAATAGAAGGACAACACAAGGAAGACAAGGATGAAAATATATTAGGTTGTTCCATAAGTTCGTAGCGTTTTTATTTTCGTACTCATGTCTTTGAGGAGCGGTTGATTTGCGGCGGAATGCATATATCGTTTGGAAGGGCTGATTGTGCTCTTTGAAATACATCTACTGATTTCGGTGGAAAGCTGATTCACTCGGATCTCGCAGCTTACAAAGATGGAAATCTTGAAAGGCAAAAAGGAGCAATTTCGGCATTTGCGCCTTTTTCGTTATGAAAAGAAGCATTTTTGCGCAAATTTTTGTGTCGATTATGTAACGTGGCGTTTGTTCATCAATATAAGACAAAAAAGAATTGGACTGATACAAAAGAGCAGGAGCTGAGCAGGATGTCCCTGAACAAGACTTTTCGGGGGACGGGCAGGACGTCCTGCACTGAAAATTGCTGAACAAGTAGGCGACGGTCAACCACACCATAAGCAGTTCAACCCGCAGAAAAAGCCTAACAGACAAATCCAGTGAGTTTTCTGCATAACGAAACATGGCCTCATACGGTAAACGTCGTCAAAACTCTCCTGCACGATTCGACTGGAAGGTACTTCAGTACTCAAAATACTCTCCAAACCTCGCTCTGCCAGATTATCATTTGCTCCGCTCTCCGGCAAACCTCATGAGTTGTGCATGTCTCGATCTCAGTAAGCAACTTGAGCGCTGGTTAGATGACTTTCCTGGGACCCGGCGCGCTGCCGTTTAAAAAATTGAGGTTGAGAAGCTAACAAGAATGTGCCAAAAGGTTGTGCGCTACAACCAGGAATATAATTTTGAGTGATTTTTTACTGTAAATTGATGATTTTGTTGGTTTATAAAAACGCTACGAACTTATGGAACGACCTTATATATGAAAAATTATTGATTGAAATAAAAAAAAATTAAGATAAAAGGAATATCCGTTTCGTTCCTACCCTTAGACGAATACAAAGTGGTTAATGAGCTCTCCCCGGAACTCATCAGTAAAGAGGGAGGACTTAAGTTAGTAAAATTTAAAGAAAACTCACCTTATCTATATAAATCACCACCGTGGAAATTTATCATATTATCGATGGAACGCAAGACGAAATAGGGCAATACAAGGATAAGTAATATAATTATTGTTCTAATAACCATAAGATTGCGAGTGTGTGATTATAACAGAGGGCTCAGAAAAACTTCAAAAAAGCAGAAAATAAGCATATAGAATTCTCTCACCTACCAATAAAAAAGAAAATTACAAATGTGATATGAACCAAAAGTTTTTTTAGACTCATTGTATGGTTTTTCGTATAGTTCATCGGGACCTTCTCCATAGAACGTTTGATCAACCACAGACATAAACAAAAAAGAATACGAAAACAATACAATTGTATTGTTTATATCTAAGGGATTTTTCTGTGACAAATTTTGGCATTTCTATACAGAAAGTTTGTTTGAGCTTCTATACCTGCATATGTGGCACACTTTCATTCTGATATCTGACATGCTTAGACAATTTTTACCATAGGCACTCCACATTACTATATGACTGTCCCAAAAAAATGTATCTACTGTTTGATTGTAAATAACTCTCTTGTGATGAAGTACTTCGAGAAGCTTTAGGTACGATTTTGTAGAGCGCGGTCAAACTTAGATTTACAGTACAGAGCGAATCATGGATCGCTCTTCATAGTTGAAGTTTAGGTAAGAACTTCCAGCATATGGAACTACATACGTGTAATATATTATCTAACAAAATTTTTTTCAAAAATTTGAAAAATCGTTTACCAGGGTTTTCGCGCAAGCTGATTCCAACTAACAACTTTTTACGAGTGTTCTCCGCTATTTTGACGGTGTAATTACATTTCTGAGAATTGCTAGGAACTGAGTTCTTACGCATCCATGTTCGACTATCCATAAATCTTGGCATTGTTGTAATGTCGGCAGCCTCCAATATGTTCACGAAAAGATACGCCAACGAGCCAACGAGCGAGAGAGCGTAAGAGACGGCGAAACAGCTGGGGGAAAAACATGGCCAGTCATTCCTTTTCCGCGTTTAGTTTACAAACCGCAGGAGCCTAATCAACCAGTGGATGCCAAATTTCGAGTGTTTGCTACCGGGTTGTTCTCTATTCTCAATCGTTTCCGCCAAAAACGCCAAAATGGTAATTTAACACTTTTGCAACGCCGCGGCCTGCGCGAAGTTCGCGATCTTTGTGCGGCTGGTGAGATCAAGGTGTCGGTCAGCGACAAAGGAGGAGAGTTTGTGGTTCTCTCTCGTGATCTAGACATGTCTATCACTAAACACCATGTGCAGGATACTACCGTATACGAACCTGTGACAGCAAACGATTTCAGGAAGCAATACCGCCGCTTAAACAGGGTGTAATTAGACGTGGCTAAGGCTGAAGGCATTCCTAGGGCTATTGCTACACGTTTAAAGACCGATCTGCCCTTGTGTCCGGTTCTCTACACTCTTATCAAGACACACAAGGTGCCTATAGATAGTTTAATGTCCAATAACCCGCAGGATTTTAAGGTAAGGCCTATCATCAGCGGTGTCGGAGGCCCTACGGACAGGATTTCTTGGTTTCTCAATACTATCCTCTCTCAACTGCTGAGATTTGTCCCCGCACATCTCTCCAACACCAAAATGTTTCTTGATCGTCTACGCAGCACCAATGTAAGGCAAGGGTGCGTTTTAGAGTCTTTCGATGTGGAATCGCTTTATACCAATGTCTCCAACGACGCCGCGATGCAGGCGACCTTCGAACTCCTTCTAGAACACCAGTCTTCACTTAATCTCTATGGTCTTAGCATCAGAGGCATCTTGTCATTGGTTAAAGAATGTCTCAACTGCTCCATCTTTCGTTGGTGTGGCAACTATTATAGGCAAATTAGAGGATTGGCTATGGGACAGAGGCTAGCGCCGACCTTGGCGATAGTTTTCATGTCTAAGGTGGAAGCCCCAGTACTGGCGAGCAAGCCTCTGCTCCACTGTCGTTACGTGGACGACTGCTGTATCGTGTGCCCTACCCAGGCCGAGCTTGACGCTTGCTTCAACACCATGAATGCCCAGGACACGAACATCAAGATGACGAGGGAAAAACCCAAACATGGATGGCTGCCGTTCCTCAACGTGCAGTTATGTTTGTCGGACAGACGTTTCAAAACCAGATGGTACCGAAAGCCGAGCAGCAAGAACATCTTAGTACATCAAACTTCAGCACATCCTGCACGAATAAAGAAGTCCATCATAGGAAACATGTTTAGAACAGCTACGGGAGTTTCTTCTGATAGAGACGAGAAGATGCACTCGCTAGAGCTCGCAAGATCAGTAGCAAAATCCAATGGATACAGCACTGAAACTCACCACTCTTACAGATACCGAGTCCACCGTATGTCGCCTAGATCAGAAGCTGACGATCGGATTTCGTTCTGTCTACCATACATCTCAGAAGAATTTAGTAGGGCTGTTCGCAGATTACTCCATCAAGCGGACCTTAACGATATGGTGAGGATCGTCGACATTCCGCCCGCAAACCTTAAACAGCAACTAGTGCGAAACCGCGAGTATGATCGTCTTTGTACAACTCCTAGTGGTGTGATTTGTCCGTTTGGAAAGGCAGGAGACTGTATGGTATCAGGTGTTGTCTACCTTATCACGTGTACATCATGTGGAGACACGTATATTGGCAAGACGGGGCGCCCCCTGTGTACGCGCATCAAAGAACACTTAGATGGTCTCAGCAAATGCAACGTACCATCGATATCAACCCGCATGGGGGCGTATCGTTACGTGCGGGCTTCCAACTGAAACAGTCGCGCGCGACAGGCTGCCAGTGACCAGGCTCGGAAATTCAGCCAGCATGATCCGCAGCACATAGTTTTTCACTTTCTCATACTCTATTGAGGTTCACAGACTATTCTCATATTAATTTTGCTCATTGTTTGAAGTTTTGCCACAAAAGTTGTAAAATGAGTTCTTTGAAGGACAAAAAGACACAAAATGAAGAAGGTAAAAAAACTAACAATATAGAAGAAGCATTGGTAATGTAGTGGTTAAATCTGGCAAGTTTTCTGTACTGCTGCTTCCCGCGCGCGGTTAATGTAACGCCGCGTTGCGACATTTTCCATTTGGCAGACCGCACGTAACGAGCGCCCTCCAACCCGCATTGGTCTTTTCCGCGCCGCACTGCTCCAGTGCGCACGCCTTGCAACGCCCATGCAAGACGTGACGGGCGTCCACTCTTGGCGCTTTGCCAATCATCATCAGCTGATTTTGCGGCCGGCCATATCACTTTGTTGTTATTTCTTCATTATTTTCTCTTCTATTTTCAGGTTTTCTGCTGGAAAAGTGATGGGCCGGCCCTAATCCGATGGATGATACGCCGTTTTACCAATTCTTGCCAGAATGGTAACTTATTATTAGTGGCCAACGACATTAGAATATTTGCTGAAAAGTGAGTTACTCAGTGAAGCCCTCAGCCACCCCTTCAGTACAATTTTCGGAGTCATTAACTAACGGCAAGCTTTGTTTTTTTTTATGCATATAGAGTTACGTTCTGATATATCTTCTTTTTATCAGTAAAGCTAGCTTTTCTTTTTGCTTCAATCAAATATAACATTTCGGTCATAAGCTGCTTTTAATAAGAAGCGGTTGTTACTCATATATGAAAGTCACGATGCTGCAACTATCCTTATAATTTCAATTCATATATGGCAAATTTTTTGATATATGAAGACGATCTCGAGATTATAAGAATAGTCATATAGTCTAGTTGCTGTGCAAAGTTCTACGAATGGTTTTTTCTTCCAGGAATCGAGTCTCATTCCTCAACATTTCCCCAAGCAAAAAATTCGTCAAAGACACGCTAGACACTCATTCGCTCAGATTTGGAGCACCGGCACCAATTATTTTGAGGTTTGCACTTTTTGCCCTTCAAAGTTTCTTCCTTCGTGGTCTAGTCTACACATGCACGCGCAAATTCGATTTAGAATATATCTTATCCTTAGTTGTTGATGTCCTTTGAGTTCTTCCTAGCGTTTACTTACAGTTGGTTCATCTACCGAGCACTCCTCGTGGACAGTCTGTCGTTAATGCAAATATCTGATTTCTCAATGCACCCGATTTCGTGCTGGAAATCTATTGCTCTTGCTGGAAGTCACGATAACACTACAGATGTGACATTTTTCCTAGGTATCCTGGCACTATGAGTTGTTACAAAAAGCGTTTTATCTGCTGAGAATTTATATCTGCAGCACTGATTTACTAGGAAGACGAAGATTCGAAAGTCAAGTGGTTCTCAGCTATTCCTATTGATTTAATCTACCGATGAAACTTTGAGGTGTCTAGGGATATGCAGAATATCATCAAGTTTCTTTAGTTTGACCAAGGACCAACTTACCATCTTTCACTCACTGGACGCGTTTTTCTGTGTTCCTGACCAGACTCAAATTTGTGCACTTGTGAACGAACGGATGCAATTGTCATCGTTTTGGTGAGTTGTAGCTTTACCATTTCTTCCCTGTTATCTCTCTTGTGAATGTGGAAAGAACATTCCAGTCCAATCCGCATTTTCGCCGGATCTTGACGGAACGCAATACAACTTATCCAAAAAAGGTTGTTACCATTCCTGCGAGTACCAAGTTAGTAGGAACTGGTGAGTCTTGAGAAGTCTCTATTGTTTTACTGTCATTTTCTACAACAATGCTTCAGCTTGTGATGAGCGATTCTGCTATGTGATGACGTTCGACAGGGCTATCTCATGTGTCCAAGGTAAATCCACTGCTCTTATTATATAGCTAAGTTATGGATAAGTTCATGTTACTCATCATGTTTTGTCAGGCTTGCCGATGAATGCTAAAGCGTCGTAAACTGCAAATGTTCGATAATTAATACTACACGTTCCCGCAGCCGTGGATCTTCATGAAACTAGTACTCAAGAACTGATGCGAAAGGAGGAACAAGCGCGAAATAACCTTGGTTTTTGCTCATCACCTTGCTTTTCATCGCAATTCCAGTTCTATGTATGTAACGTGTATTAGACATTTAGTCATGTCTATTCTTCTTTCTCATAAGAAAATTTCAGATGAAATAATTTTTGAATACGATTTAGTATAAGGCAATATGTTGATTTTCCATCGGTCATTGTATGCTTAATCATTTACTTTGGCGTTGTTCATAAAGTGTATGAGTCGAAAGTACTGTGATATTAATGTACATTTTAGCACACTACTGCATGGTGAAACCATGTGATAGATATATAACCAAATGATCATACCGACATTCCAATCCATAAGGATATTCTCGGCGCTATTTCGCTTGATACAATGCAACATAATATCGTAGATTTCGCTCAAAATTCGCCTAGGAGGGGGGTCATTCGATTTACTAATCACGAGAATGATCTTCATTACATGGTGGGACCAATCCGCAAACTTTCCGTGGGGGTGCAACATGCTGATCACGATAGCACACTTGTTACGCAGAAAAATGTCTCCATGTGTAGTTACTGTAGGTGTCCGCTAGGGTGAAAAAATCTAGGTTTGGGTGTATGGTCTGGAAAGGTTACTCAGCACCCTGAACATGGAAATCATATTGATTTTGTACAGTAGCGCCATTTCCTCGACCAAAGGTAAAAGTGCGGTAGGTAGATGAAATCCAATTTCGCTGAAAACGTTGCCTAGAGTGTTTTCAAACACCCTGATCACGAATATCATGCTTCGACAACATCTCTTCTACAACCAACCTATGTGTAGTGTGTGTAGTGTGTGTGTAGTGTGTGTGTAGTGTGCGTAGTGTTTATAGTGTGTGTAGTGTGCGTATAGTGTGTGTGTAGTGTGTGTGTAGTGTGTGTGTAGTGTGTGTGTAGTGTGTGTAGTGTGTGTGTAGTGTGTGTAGTGTGTGTGTAGTGTGTGTGTAGTGTGTGTGTAGTGTGTGTGTAGTGTGTGTGTAGTGTGTGTGTGTAGTGTGTGTGTAGTGTGTGTGTAGTGTGTGTGTAGTGTGTGTAGTGTGTGTGTAGTGTGTGTGTAGTGTGTGTGTAGTGTGTGTAGTGTGTGTAGTGTGTGTGTGTAGTGTGTGTAGTGTGTGTGTAGTGTGTGTGTAGTGTGTGTAGTGTGTGTGTAGTGTGTGTGTAGTGTGTGTGTAGTGTGTGTAGTGTGTGTAGTGTGTGTGTAGTGTGTGTAGTGTGTGTGTAGTGTGTGTGTAGTGTGTGTGTGGTTTAGGATTCAATGCAACTTATGAAAATGTAATTTTATTATATTGAATAAAGTAAACATATTTAACTTTAGGTTAGCAAAAGTTTATCAGCGCTTTCAACGCACTCATGGTAAGTTTGCGTCTTATCTTCTGTCTCCTGTTCTATAGAGAAATTTTTTAGTATCATTCAATTCCCGTCGGACAAGTGCACACCTACCCTACTGAAAGCATCGTAAGTTACTTTCGTCCGTCACAATTGCACAGTACTATGAATTTCTTTTTAAAATCTTGTTTCTCTACAGAGCAATGTGGAGAAGGTGAGGCCTCCATTGCTTAAACAGGTAATAACTGAAGATTCAGTATTTTGGCTTTTGTAAAGGTATTTATTTCAGCACTCTCGAGTCCCTAACATCCAGGCCACTGCTGCTCGCCTTCGTTCTGTTTCAGTAAGCGCAACGATTCTATTACAGCAAGTTGAGCTGATGAGAAAATTTTTTTAGCATAATCGCACTGTTCCAAACATTAAGATCATGGCCATGCAGTTGCGAACTGATGCTGTGAGTTTTCTATCTTCTTTGAAAAATTTTTGTTTTTTGGTAATGGACCCTCTCTACCCTACTGACGAGCCTCGGAGAGGGTGTAGAATATTTTATACCAAGCTTTTCCTGTATGTCTAGGGCTAAGAGGCGAAACATCCTTTATAAATATGACAATTATTGTAAATAAATATTTTACACCTCTTGTATGCGTTTCCAAACAAATTTTTTGAGGAAATGAATCATTCGCAGTCGGAGACATTCCACAGAGCAAGAGTCGACGTCAGAAGCACTGCTCGAAGGCTGCGGAGTGGAAGTGTACGAAGTTGTATCACTGCAATTAATTTCAAGTTGGATTATTTTAAGGTATGCTTCGTTCCAAGAATAAGTTCAACGGCAAAGGATCTACGTCGCGTAAGCTTCCCCTGGCATAAATTTTATTTCCTGATATGCTTGCTGTTTGAGTACGCAGACGCTATGGCAGTAACTAAGGACGTAAGAAAGCCACCCGAAAGGACGCTGGGATTCTCAGAGATCGCGCAAACATCCTACGCCCCAAGGCTAGAATTCTCAGAGATCCTGCAAACATCCTACGCGCCAAACGTCGTAAGTAACCTTCCAGCTGCGATTATTGCATTCATGGTGCTCCACCAAAAATGTTTGGACGAGCTCGTCGTCCAGTACGACAAGTCAACAGGGATGCAATATTTCTCACAATATACTGACTGACTATCCAAGACGATCAGCAAGTTCGACTATTAACTAAGCGTAACTTATTCTATATTTCTACATGGTATTCTTCCATCGTTTTTAATGCGACAAGGGCGTGGTAAGCAGCATGATAGTACTGCTTGCTTTCATTTTCTATGCAATCAGTTCACTTTTGCATGGCGTGGGAACGGAATATGATTCCTCACCCTTGCAACAGTCTACTGATTTAGTTTTACATTGCATGTTTTAGAGTAATAGTATTTGTATGCATATAATGCATGTAGCATGCTTGCATGATTATCCATTACAAATCATAAGTCATGATAGTGCTTCTGTTTCAGAATGACACCACACCAACGAGAAACTGCACATGTTCCCGCGTGTACGAGCGCGAAATTCAGTTCATGAGGTCTAGAAGAAGAGATGGGAACAATCTCAGAAGGAGGATTGTATACGGTCGTCAGGCCAAAGTTGTCGCTGTTCGTGTTCACGCCTTCTTCACAGAATTGAAGAAGAAATTGAAGGGAACTTGTGGAGCTTCATTGTTCAGTTCACCCAGGGAACTGACAGCCCTTGCGTGTGGTATGTCCAAAACCACGGTTTCAACACTGAAACGTAAATTAGAGGATTCATCTCGTTTGGAAAGAAAGGGTGTGCACAACAGGAAAGCCTTGATTGCAGCTGCCCTCAATAGACACGGAGCACAATGGGGAGAGCCTGTAAGACAGGCAATACATCAGCGGTTACGAACTGAGACTGATGTAACGATGACAGAACTCCACGAAGAACTCTGGAATGAATACGAGGAATTTAACCTTTCACGTGCTACATTGTACAGGCTTGTGAGAGGCTTGGGGTTCTCATTCAGGAACAATGACGGACGGAGTATCATCTTTGAAAGAGGGGATCTGGTGGCAAAGAGGGCACGTTTTCTGAGGGAAGTTGAGTTTGCGAGAGAAAGGGGCGAATACCTGGTATACATCGACGAAACCTGGATATATAGTGGTATGACAAAAAAGAAAGGTTGGAACGATAACACCATACCGAGATTTGCTCGACGTTCCACCTTTGCCAGGTATTCGTATGGAAGAACGGCCAGCAAGAATAAAGGTAGAAGAGGAATTGTGATCGGGGCCATCGCAGAGGACGGGATAATTCCTGAATGTACACGCGTGGTAGTAAGTGGAAGGAACACTGATGGGGACTACCATGAGGACATGGACCATAGTCTCTTTGAAACATGGCTCAAGGAGTCCCTGCCACACATGATCCGACGTGCTGGTGATAGACGGGCTTGTGTGGTTATGGATAATGCCCCATATCACACACGACAATTGGAAAAAATTCCCACTCGGTCGTCGACTAAAGAGCAAATCAGAGCGTATTTGGAGGAAAAAGGAGTTCCCCTTCAGCATGATTGGAGAAAGGCAGATCTGCTTCATGAGGTAAATACTTACAATCTATAAAAAGTAATTATACTTGTCTTTCAGCTCGACAACTACGTTAGATCTAGGGGTGGACTTGCAGCTCTCCGCATATATGCCGCTGAGCAAATATGCGGAGAGTTTCGCGTTAACCTAATAAGGTTACCACCCTTCCATCCTTTCTTTAACCCCATCGAATCATGCTGGGGACAGCTCAAGGCCTATCTGGGGAAATATGGAAGAACCACAGATAGAATTCAGGTGGTACGTGCCGAGACAAAAGAAAACTCAATGAACTTTCGATTATTGATTCGTGTTTAAGATGAAAAGATAAAATTATAGGTAAAAGAAAGAACTCACTCTTGGCTGGAGAATGTTCCCGCATCATTAGCGGCTGGGTGGTTTCGTGAGGTGAGACGGGAGGAAACTGCGGCAAGGGAGAAAGAGATTCTGGACGAAGAAGAGGAAGAAGATTCATCATCATTGATGTACACATCATCATCTGAGGCGTCCGAGTACGATTCAGAAGAATCGTATGTCCCACGTCGGTCATAAAGGAAGAGATAGGGCTGAAACATGAGAAATTATTTCGTTCATGTCCTTGGTCGAACGTATGTATATATGTATATATATACGAACACATACGAACATACCAAACACAGTGGTAGGTAAATCGAACAGCCATTAGGACAACTGATGTCAGCCACTAGACATGAAACACATCCTCGGCGGAATACCGCACACGATCAAAGTTAGTCATTCGTAGGCTCTAGATAAATCAAGATATTATACAAGGGTTGAGTACGTTAGGTAATGCACCTGATTTAGCTGATTTGAGAACACTTCCATCCTAGTTATAAGCCTCCTTGAAGTGAGTGAGCCATGCATAGTAAGCACTGTAGAAAGAAATCTCAGTGAAGGATTCGCTTGTGTAACCAAACCATCGAGCGACGTACGGTTCGGTTTTCTTCATACTCATCCTGTTTTCTTCATATTCATCCTGTAACATTGGATGTTCTCAGGTCGCAACAGTGATACCGACAAAAGTACCAGGTCACCTCAAGAGCCAACAAAAGTTGCACCTGACTTTTCTTCGGCGGTTGATGAACAACAATACCCATTTACGGCATAGTTGTAAGATACACTGAACAAAGAATGCAAGAAATGATCATGAACAGACCTCGATATCAAGCTGAGCCACCTAGAAATGCAGAGAACACGTACTTGTCAAGATCATCTATTGGTATATTGTAAATAGAATTGGATAAGTTCTGTCAATATGAGACTATGCATCCGAACTTTCAAAGTGAGAAAAAAAACCAAGGCGTTCAAAATAAACACAGTTTAGCATTAAAATCAACAATAATCACCTGTTCCCTACTAAACGTGAACTCATGTATCCTCTCCAAACTTCCGGCAGCTTCTTTGTAGACTTTTGCAGTTGTATCGAGTTCGACAGATTTTATTCTAACTCTTAGTGCCGTTCACTCCTAAACAAATAGGGTCTCCAATGAAAACTTGTGATTAATGCAACGGAAAAGAGACGTGCAGAGTAAGAGGGCAAGAAAAGGAACACTTCGATGGTTACTATACACTGAATATACATTACCTTCACCTGTATCCATTCGGAGGCCACTTTACGACCATTTATCGTCCAAAAGTGTCCCACTGGCTAACGCTCAAATGTGGACATCTGCAAACATCTCGAGTTGGAACTGAAATTCTCGAGAAATTTATAAAAGATAACTACTAAAGAGTAAAAAACCTTTTACGTTTTTGCATTTAATTGCTTCATCATAATCATCATGAGGGGAACTGAAGCACAAGGCAAAATCAGGACGTATTTCAAAGTCAGCAAGGAAATCTGCATAAACAGAAAATGGAAGCAGTTCCTAATTGCACATTGCAATTTCAAAAGACCTCAGGTGAAGGAAGATATTTTCTTATATTTTCCCAGACACTCCTCAGCCATTGCTTTCGTTCTTATATCAGAAACGACTTAAATAAGAGTACTGAAGCATGCTTATCTGGGTAAGGTTCATTTATAAAGTCGTGACGACGGATTTGACTGCGGTTTTGCGCCCAAAGGAGCATAACAAAAGAACACCATCTCACCGTTCAGCTCAATCACTTCCAATGTCCAAATACTATCATTTATAAGCAGAAAAACCAGTCAAGTAGAGATTAAAACAAAGAAAATGCGGTTGCCGGAAGGTGCGTGCGTGTCGAGCGCGGTCGCGCCATCGTCACGATTTTTAGAATGACCTGTACCCACGATATCATATAGCTACTTCAAAATTCATTACTTCATGTAAATTACAGAAACTGCGTGTTAGCAAAATACTTACCTCAGCTGAAATGAAAGTATGCCTCTGAAGTTGTGTTCCATCTGGTAGATCAAGTTGCTTAGCACAGACTCTCCAGGCGAAAGGTTAACGCAATCACACAAATTCCTCCCAAACAGTAGACTGTTTGCAGCTAAACAGTGCAGTCAGAAAAACAGGCAGACACAAAATTTGAAAAGTGCGATAAAACATAACATGAAAAGCAAAGGGATGCAGACCTGTATGCGTGCCTCCTTTCAAAGTAGTGCAGGTGATTACAGCTGACTCATGCACATCATATAGACAGTGAAATGTTGTACTGAATGTCCGCTTGGCTCTAAGTTACAGCATGCAGCACTGGCGCACTTAAAATGTAGCAGTTATCATCCATCAAAATCCGTTCATTACTCCCCCATCGCAATATGTCTTTAATGCTTAGCATAAATACAATTTGAAAAAAAAGGAATGTTTTGAGTTGGCAAATTTCCAAAAAAAGAATAGTATCACAGATTCTTGAATATACATATATATTGATATCATAGACAAGATTAACAACGACAAACCTCAAAGCGATATTGAAATCATAGACAAGATTAACAGCGACAAACCTCAGAGCGATCGACGGAAGGTGAAGAGTGACAGTTACAATAATAAAGCATCAAAATAATAGCGTGGTAGAATATTCAGTATCCTAGATGTTACTGCAAAAAACGGCAAGTACTTCTATCGGATTAGGGCCGGCCCATCACTATCAAAATGACAGCAGATGATAGAATATTGAGCCTTCAAGGCGTTACTGGAAAAACGGCATATCATCCATCAAATTAGGGCCGGCCCATCACTTTTCCAGCAGAAAACCTGAAAATAGAAGAGAAAATAATGAAGAAATAACAACAAAGTGATATGGCCGGCCGCAAAATCAGCTGATGATGATTGGCAAAGCGCCAAGAGTGGACGCCCGTCACGTCTTGCATGGGCGTTGCAAGGCGTGCGCACTGGAGCAGTGCGGCGCGGAAAAGACCAATGCGGGTTGATATCGATGGTAGCTACTCCGTTAGGCATGCATCGCAGGCTCAGCCATGACGACGCGGAGGTGGGAGTGCAGGTTCGAATCCTGGCGCGTGAACCCGAGATCCTAGCGCGCAAGACACTCGAAGCGTTTTGGATAGCCGCCCAGAATCCAAAAATCAACCGGAAGGACGAGTGCCTAGCCATTACTAACGAACTGTCACCATATCAGAGCCTCTGTGGCTTTTGAATAATGAGGTCAGGTCAGCACCGGGTCACTAGTCAACTATCTAATATATAAAGAATCGCAAGCGCAATTCAAAAATGTGCACATAGCGGGAAACCACGTGGCGGTCCCGTAGCGCGCGCATGCTGCTAGCACCTTTAATTGCTGGTTCACTAGTAAAAGTTAAGCGGTACAGTTTTTGACATAAGTGGTCTGCACCCACCTATTATTATCATCTTCTAAGGTGAGCACTAGCTTAATCTTGGTTTTGGTTGAGGCTGTTGTTTTTCCTAGGGGTTGGTCTCTTTTCTGTGGTCGATGAGGTGTTTGATCGGATAGTTTACTTATGTGTCTTCGACTTTTCAGACTCTGAAGAAGGCGAGTTCGCCGAAACGTTAGTCTGTATTCTGTTCTGTGCGATAAATCTGTACCAATCTTGGACTACGCTCAAGCAACCAATGAGTTCTTACGATTTACCGGGGATAACTTAGAAAAGAAGCATCACAGTAAAATGAGAATTTCATATTCGAAATCAGCGTCTCCCATTACCGCAGTATAAGCGTTTTTGGCTTGTTTGCTTTTGTTTTGAGACAGAATGCCTCCAATGGCCTAAAATCCTTGTCGAACTTTGTACCGTAATTCTACATTGATGACAAGCGATCCATCGCTCCATACTGTAAATCTAAGTCTAACCTCGCTCTGCAAAATGGTAATTAAAGCTTCTCGAAACACTTCATCAAGAGAGTTATTTACAATCAAACTGTATGGTATGATTTTTGGGACACCTTGTATATCTGAAGCCTTTCTAGTATGAAAATTTGATGAATTGTATAGAGAAACTAAATGATAATAAAATTGATTGACTGATACGAGTTTCTTGATCTCCCAGTTTACGACCTTCCTACCGAAATTAAGTTTCGGCTGTAAACGGCATCAGGATGTGACTTTGAAGGGTAGACCATGAATAGACAACCTCCAGGGAAATTCGGCACGCTTATAGTGTCCTTGATAAGCAGAGGAGTGGCCGGACGAACTAGACCGCGGCTTTAGACTTAGCACAACAAATAGTAAAGATAAAAATAGTTCATCGATAGAGCCAAACCGCAGAATGACGATATGCAAATGAAATGCGAAATAACAACAGCATTTGATAGCGAAACCATACAAGCTAAAAGAACAGTGAACAACGGTAAGGAATGAGCCAGCTATCTTAGCAAACAAAATATGTTGATCCGTACATCTCATGATTGTCGTTCAAGACTACATGTGTGAAAATGTAGGCCAGGTGCCTGGAATACAGCGCTCTTACAGCAACTCTTCAGCATGTTTATTATGCATTTTCAGAAGCTATCACAAAGTGAAAAAAGACTACGCTAGTATTATCACCTATTTATCGCATTAGTATTGGAGATGCTTTGAGAAACACTGTCAGAGCTGTAAGAACTCGATGAGTACTCATCTACCACTGAGTGCGCAGACGACTGATCATCTGCTCTTTCATCAAACGTAAACGGGGCATCTCCCTCAGCTCTGGTCAAATTGTAAAGTGCAGCGCTTCCCGAAATGATATGCGCGATCTTGGGGGATCTGGAAAGAAGACATTGAGCTTTAAACACACTGATACACATTGTTAAGCACATATACATATCCACGAATATAGCCTTCATTTTCATAACCATAACCCATCCGCTCAAGATCGATGATGAGATTCTGTAGTGGCACAATCGCGGCCTCCTACCATACTGAATACCAAAGTCCTGTCCTGCTGTACAAGCAGAATTCTCCAAACTATACATATAAGTGGACTGTGCCTTTAAAGCACATAGTGCTTATGTGAGATGATTGACGGCTTTATTCGCAATTAGGGACCCGTCATACTTCGCCGAAAAAAGCCCAAAAGCGCCCAAAAAAGCCCGAAAAAGCCCAAAAGCGCCAGAAAGAGCCGAAACGCCTCCTTCTGTTTTGACATTGAAGCGTCGTGTTGATTTCGCAACCGAGTCTTTCTGCTTTATTTTTGTCGTCTGCACATCAAAATAATGTCAGAATTCCACCTTAAGTTCTCTCCTGCGTTCCAGCTCTTTCGGGCTTTTTTGGACTTTTTTGAGCGCTTTTAGGCTTTTTTCGGCGAAGTATGACGGGTCCCTTATCCCTTGTACAGGCTCCGATTGACAGAGCAGATGTCAAATCTATGTATAACGGCGTCGCACGACGAGGCAGATGTGCCGATGATAAAGGGATATTTCTAGACCACGGTATGCTCAGCACCTCTCGCCAGTGCTCGTCCGCGTAACGCAGCAACCTCCTGACTCCAGCATCTTGCGCGTCCTCGTCGCCCATGTGCGCAAAGGGAGTCTACGCCCACGTGCAAAGGGCGTCTGCTCAGCGCCTTCATTCGAATACCACACGATATAGCGGCAATCCAAAGTTCGACTAGATTAGATCACGCCTATATACAACAAAAAACATAATACACACAACTACCAAAAAGAAAAACTTTCCTACTAAAATGAGCAAGAAAGGCCCTCATGATCCCATGACCATAATATCCATCCGTCTTGTTCCGGTTTCGCCCACAGGGTCGACCGCTAGTCCCAAGCCCTTACGGAACGTCGCGCTCTCCGCTCCCGTAAATGTTTTCCATCTATATGAAGAACCATAACTGCTGCGCGTCTCTAAGCACAAGAAGATTACCAAAAGGCTCAACCGCTCGCAACCGAATCCTTTTAAGGAAATACTGGAGGCGCTGTCAACACAACGATGATATCAGAAAAATCTGATAACAAACGGACTCGAAGAGACACGCATTGCTATTTGCGCGGCATACCGTTCGTGCGGCATATACCCCTTGGCTTGGGAACGGTAAGAGCCATGGATGATACAGTGCCATGCCGGTAACGCGACAACCAGCTCTTAATCTCCTGTTGTAAGAGCCTTGAATCGCAGGAGCCGCCACAGACATGACACAATCAGTACAGACTATATATAAGACACTGAGGCCAAAGGGTGCTACAGATCTTCACTTTGAGAGCTGCCTTAGAACTGGCAATCAAAAAGCAGAGAAAAACGAACGTTATTCCTTTTGTAAGAATGGGAAACTGTAATTTCCAATTTGCAATGATGAGAGCTGCCTTAGAATTGGCAATCAAAAAGCAGAGAAAAACAAACGTTATTCCTTTTGTGAGAATGGGAAACTGTGATTTCCAATCTGCAATGACTTCCTGCACAACTTTATGTGCCCTGCGCAACGCGTCCTCAGGATTACCTGAAAACAAAAATTTAATAGAACAATACTGGATCTTGCAACATCCTCACCTTTCTTCGCTCCACTTGGTGTGTATAGAAAAGATTCGCACTTATAAGCATCGTCTCCGATAAGAAAACCCGTCATCGCGCCGTTTCTGAGCTGCTCGCAGAGTAAGCTCCGTTCGCATATTGACTCATCTTCTTCAAAGATAGTTTCCACCCAGCGGAACCTTCTCTCATCGTCCACAACTACTGCCACACTCAGATCCTTGCTGAAATATCAATCGTGAATATATCATCTAGGGAAGTTGTGCTCACCTATTTCGGGCTTACCTATTTTGGGTTAGAACGGTAGTGTCACCCAAACAACCTACAATTCCAGGCAAGCCGGTTGTTTCAGAAAATCTGAAAATAAGGAAATACCGGTGAATAGATACAGAGAGGTAACAAGCGACACATTTCCTAACCCACGCACTTGATTCAAAATGGCCGCTAAATGAAAGCACTTCATCAACGCCCCTAACTCAAACGTGCGAAGAACTGCGATCGTGCGACATTATAGGCTATTTCAATCTGTGTGTCATAGTTTTAGCGGCTCGTTCGCGACCGCCTCGCTCGGATCTTGAATAGCGTTCGCGAACATATGCTCTGCGCATTTTCCCATGTCTCAAGCAAGCCTCATTCGGTGCTGAGACGTCAGGTACACGCCACTGTTCATACAATTCATCCGCTTGATCCACTTCCCGTAAAACGCGCCGTGAGTATTTTGTTATTTGGTGTCGCGTACAGCAATATGCGCAACGATACGAATTTATTTACCTGAGCAACGCCAAATGACAAAGTAGTGACGGCGGATTTCACATGAAATGGATCAAGTGGGTCAAGTGGATCAGATGAATAGCAGATCAGCTTTGGCGCGTGCCTTGAAAAACACTCCAAAGTACTGCGCAAATTCGGCGCAGGGCCTAGGCGAGGCGCCTACGAAGACTCGAGTCGCTGAAGTGTGATCATAAAATCACGAGAGCGACAACTGCGAAATTCTACTTACTTATCTGAGATCCTGTTCCTTTCAGCATCCGTTGGCCAATAGATGACTGACTCTGACCACGAAAATATGGCATCCAACGCTTGGTCAAACATTTCAGTAACACAAGATTCCACCAGAGCTCCGCCTTTTAGCATGTTACTGTTACCAGCAAGCACATCCAAAGCTGTGCCGATTTTGACAGCAATAGAGTTTCTTGTCGAGTTAAGACCCTTCTTCTTCAAATGAGCGTCCAGGGAAGCGCACAGAGTCTCGAAAGTTCTTCTTGACATACGGAACCGCTGCCGAAATTTCTCCTCAGGAAGAGTATTTATGTCATCCATGATGCTCTGCTTGATTACTTTCACGCAAGCTGCTATCGCACTGGCAGTTTCACATTTATCTCCTCTATAAAAGAAAATCACATATGAAGGTGGAGCACATCCAAAGAACTTACACGGATTTTTTGTCCGTTTCTTTTTCAGTAAAGGGCTCTTGCAGCTTCTCACCTTGAACAAAAAAACATGCACCTTGAAAGAAGGAAAATATGGCACATACTTGCGAAAGTTGATGTTGACGTAGTTGCTGTTGAATCCACTGAAGACACCGTCTGCTCCATAAGGTCCGCAGCAGTGATTCCTTCGTGCACTACTGAGGCTTGTTCCTGTTTCACTTCATTCATCGCCGTTGATATTGAAGGTCCCTGTTTTGGTTGGAAACGTGGCGGATCCAGTGTTATAGAAGGCTCCTGTTTTGATTCAAAAAGCGGCAAATTTGGAATCGCTAAGGTTCCTTGGTTCGATTCTTGTGACAGATATGAAGATATCATAGATATCATTGGAGGTCTCCGTCTCGGATTATGCAGTGAGCGAAGTGGGACCTCTAAAGGATATTACATAGCTCCACACTGTAATTTAGGACACCAAGTACCTAACTTGAAAGCAGTAGATCGGCAAAGGGATCCTAGTTAGATTTTGGTAGCGTTAGGTGGTGGACCTCCAAGTACACCGTAGCTCCACCCCACCCTCTAGTTCATGCGCTGTGTCGTGAAAATGCGCTTCGAACTCTACCAGAACCACCCACTTGCATTGAGTGGGCGTCATTGGTGGAACTTTGAAACGAATTTGCAGCACTTAGCGCATCAGAAGGAGGTGAGGGTGGGGCTACGGTGTACATGGGTGTCTACTACCGAAAGCTATGAAAATCTGATTAAGGTCCAGTTGGCCGAGCGAACATATTGATTTTTTAGTATATCAAGGAGCAGTAAAAATGAGATTTATGAATCTATTTTCAACAAAGTGTCAGCCTACAGAATTGATTACTTCGACTCCAATTGACTCACCCTTCCGCCGAAGAGCCTCTTTCAAATATCCCTTCACAGTGTTTACTAAAGGCTCCGCCTTGCTGTAGTTGGCTTCGCAGTATCTCTAAACACACAATGACAAATCAAATTGAGCACGCAACAAAAAATGAATAGAGAAAGCAATTTAGTTTAGTGTCAATCTCACCTGCCTCTTCGCTGCTCTGGAGGCACCCAAGCCTTCAACATTCCAACCATCAGCACCGTCGTATTTACCCAAACAGTCATTGAAAAATCTTATAAGATCATCAGCGGCCAAGTAAACTCCATCCTTAAAAAAGATTACTTGAACGGCAAAACTTCTGACCTATGCAAGATGTCTCTTCTTCTCTGTTGCTGTCTTGCAAAACACAGAAACACACAGCAAACGTTAAAATTAGCCGTATAGGACGTTTTGCACCAGATGACTAACTCAGCCAAAGCGTGGCACTAAAAGTTCAACCAAGACAATAACTGGTGAGCTGATCACAAGGAAGGCAAATGGTTCTGCAAGTTAGCACCATTTTCTAGAGTTACGGTGGTTTACAATACGTGTTCAAAATCGCGACTTCGCTCAGAACGTTCAGAGGACCCAGCAGATATGATAAGCTGCGCGAAAGAGAAGTGGTTACAAAGTGCGCAGGACATGCGTCCGTCTGCTCTGATAGCGCAAAAAATGCTCTTTACCGCAATATGAATAAATATTACTATGAGAAAGTAAAGAAAAAATGAAGGAAATTGCGCTAACTTGTAGAAATAAAATTAGAAGTTTATAACCGTAATGAAGTAGCAAAGTATAAATCCGATTACTAGCAACGCACCGAGTTTACATTTCCAAAAGTGGTCAAACTTCGGAGTTCTAGGCAAGAGGGATAAACGGAAAACCTACATCGATACAATCCGCGAACACCTGTAATCGTATGAGAAAAGCCTCAAGGATGTCTGTTGGGACAGTGTGCAAGCCTTGGACAGGGAATTTTTTATGCATTTCTTTGACTTTGTGACCAATGAAAGCTGCCTGCATAGAAAAATTTCAATAAAAATATGTGTAACATGAACCATAGGCACCTACCGCTGTGACGAAGTGGTCTAGACAAATTTCTCTGACATCTTCAAGTGTCTCTCTATAAACTCTGATTGCATTATCCATGCCAGTACGATGTTGCATAAGTAAACATCCCAACAATATAATATTCTGCGCCTTTTTTCTTGCTGTGGTTCCTGCATCCAACAGAAGACGATCTCGTCCACATAATGTGCAATTAAATTCAAATCTGAATATATAACCGAAGATTGAAAAACGATGGTGAAGCGCAAAAGGTTTCACATACGATGTTCTCGCGATCCTTGTATGAGCACGTGTCGAATTTTCTTCAACCATGTCTTCCAGAGCAGAGGGAACTACAATAATATTTGATAAAACATAAAAGGACAGAATTGGAAAACTCGGAGAATTCTTGATGAGGGCTGAATGGCGACCTATGAGAGAACAGCGGCCGTATATAGCCATGTAACACTGAGAAAAGTAAAAAAGAGATTCTCAGACTTGCCACGAATCCCCAAATGCTAGACAACGTATCTAACTTGCTCAGCTAGACGTTTGAACTGGATGAGCCCAAGATTTTGAGTCGATTTGCTCAAACTCGTCTACGGTTGTTATAAATGAAGTGCACTAACCACAACAAACATTGAACACCGAACAAAGTTTACCTGGAGGCTCCGGATTTGATAAAGGGACATCGAATGTTTGCTAAAAAGTGACTGTAAGCTACAGATATTTCAAAACAAGATGAGCTAACAGACCAGCTGGACATTTGGATAATCACGAAGGACCGATACATCAGTATAGCCATTCAATCTCTAGAAAGAGACTTGTATACTGCGAACAAAGCAAAAATATTGTTAAAAAGGAGAAGGTATACTACACTAACCAAAAACTTGAAAAGTTTCCTGCTCTCAAAAACGCTGTTGACACCCACAACCACGTAAGATACAGCTCTGGAACAGATTTGTAGATGTCTTGCAACACTTGAATAAAATCTGACTATACACAAAAGATCTCAGTTCATCTCTTGATGGCAATGTAAAACAAAACAGTTTCTCAAAACAAAAAGCTCGTACAGGAACATTCACGAAAAAATATAAAAAACTTACTTTGGAATTTCTATCCTTTGCTCACCATTATTTGACATCGCAATGTAATCTGAATAGCTTTGACGGCTTCAGGTCGGGCGGAACACGCACATCTAATTCACTGACATACGGACGGAGCCTCATTTTAGATCGTCTGTGACCTCACTGACTGCTGTAACATCTCTCATCGTATCGCCGTCTGCGTCTCCTCTCAACAGAACACTCTCTGCTAGAAGAGACGCAGAGTGTGTATAGTCGCCCTCACCCCACTAGTCGGTCGGTGGACGAATTCAAATTTGAATTGGAGCAGGCCTGTAATGGCAGAGCGCGGCAGGAGACAACGCCCAGCAGTTACAAAAACTCAATATAGGTCAAAAACGTTGTAACAATACAAAAACTGCTAAGCAAAGGCGAAGAAAGACGCAAAGTGAATGCGTGAATTTGAACGGAGAGCTAAGGTGCCGTGCTCTACCGCGACCTGCCTGCTCCAGTTCGAATTCGAATTCGTCCACCGACCGACTAGTGGAGTGAGGACGACTATAATGACGTCCCGTTTGCACGGCAATGAATCACGCACTGAGCGCGATATCGTTGGTGACTGCAGATTCCTAGCTAGAGGAAGAGGAGCAAAAGCCATTTATTTGCATTTCCATCTACAAAAAAGAAAACATCCGTCTTTGACAAGAAAACTCGAACACCTCTTATTCCTTCTCCCATTTCAGCTCACCAATGAGAGTTAAAGTTGCGCACCCAGGCCTTTGCTAGGGCGGAGACGTGGTAACTTATATAATTGATTGACTGGTTGACCACATGGACTGGACATCACTGCGGAGCACGCGCGGCGAGGTAAAAGCTTGCCCTAGTACAAATTCGCCATGGAGGGGGGCAGGTCTACTTACAAGAACGTACCATTTCTCCCTTCACTAGAGATAATGATCATGACTTATAATAAAGCGCGTCTGTTTGTGTGTTTATGTCTGTCTGTCACGAAATTCATAGAGCGTTTTGTAGGCAAGGTCTTGAGCTGAGATTTTGGTCGTGGCACCCTACCAGCATGTAGGTAAAATGTGCAAAAGCACAAGCTGATCCGATATTCGGGACCTTCAAAAACTGCGCGTCAAACGGGCCCCCGCAGCTTTTGGCACGCAAAACTAGGTCAATAATTCCACTTTTTGCGAAGTCATGATTTGCCTGTCAAGTACATCTGCGCCTCATGAATTCTAGCCCAAAAAGTGCTCAAAAAGTTTGCTTTTCTGCGACAACAGGGCCAAGAAGTGGTGATCGCCTAGACAGTCGATTTGGCAAGGTTTTACCTTCAGACTTGGAAAGATTTTTGCACGGAAATTTAGCTCAAAGTGACTATTATCCTTATGACGACTACCAAGCCAAAAGAAATTCAGTAATTTGATCAAATTCGCAGGTGTTCCTTTGCGACAAGTTTTTTCTCACAAATTACGTGGAGATGCTTCAAGAATGAACAGTTGTTACTACTCATTTGTGATGTTCAGCATCGCACAGTGGGTTTCAAAGTCATCATTATGCGAACATGAGAAAGGCAAACGGATAGGAGAGCCAGTGCGAACCTCCGCGAAGCGGAGGTGACGCACTGGTAACAAATAAAAGAGCAATTAGATTACTCGTTTCTCAAGCTTTTGAACCATGTACAAAAATTGAAAAAGACCTTCTTGGTTTGGAGAGATAATGAACCCAGAACTAACTGATACTGTAGCTAGACAAAACTGCTCTATCTCGCGTCACAGAACAGCTAGGAAAAAAGAGACGGTCTACGTCGATTCCCGTGTTCTTAGCTATCGAAATGTTTACAAAGTGTTGGTGCACAGAGCTTTCCCAGTCCAAAAAGTCTTGCTCAGGCGCCCCACAGAAAGCAAGAGCGAGGTGGAGCAAGTTAATGCTAAATATCTCCACCTCATCCTTCTATATATATAAAACCGAATGGTGTACTTGTCTGTACGCTGGTGGATGCTGTCTGTACGTCCTCGATGGTGTTTTTCTGGTCGATGGTGTTTTCGTGTCTGTGTTCCAGTATGGAAACTTGTTGCTGCTTCCACCAAATTTATCGATTATTTGCAAATTTTGAACTACGGGGCTCGGAGTTGGCACAGGAGGGTAAGCGAACATGCTGATTACGAGTACAGTATTAGTTTTTAGAATTATCAGTTACTTTTATCATTTCGTCGATTTTTTTGCAAAGTTCAAGCTACGGGGCTGGGAGTTGGCACAGGGGGGTAATCGAGCATGCTGATTACGAATATGATAACCATTTTCAAAAATACCCATCACTTTTATCATTTTATCGATTTTTTTTGCAAAGAATCAAGGGGCTGAGAGTTGGCACAGGGGGGTAATCGAGCATGCTGATTACGAATATGATAACCATTTTCAAAAATACCCATTACTTTTATCATTTTATCAATTTTTTTCTTGCAAAGTTCAAGCTACGGCGCTGAGAGTTGGCACATGAGAGCAAGCGAGCATGCCGATTACGAATATGATAACCAATTCAGAAAATACCCATTACTTCTATTGGTTTGATTAATTTTTTTGCAATTTTTGAACCACGGCGCTGGAGGTTGGTACAGGCTGGTAACTGAGCATGCTGCTCACGAACACGTTCTTATTTTACAAGTTATCAATTATGATCGGCTCCCAGATTCGTGTGGAGGTGTATTGCAGACTTTGCCTGATAACCCATGTTAACTTGCTAAACCTCCACGTCATAGCATCATGCTTTTCGTAATCTCTCGCTAGCAAAAACCGCCACGCGGTGAGTTGGCAAGACTCCACCTCCACACGAATCTGGGAGCCGATGATACCTTCACTGGCTTTATCGATTTTTTGCAAAGTTTGAGCCACGGAACTGAGATTTGGCACACGGGAAAAGCGAGCATGCCCATTACGATTGTAATAAGTGTTCTTGAAAGTACCTATTATTTCTGTCGATTTTTCTATTCTTTGTAAAATTAGAGCTACAAGGCTGGTTTTTGGCACAAAGTTGTATGTGAGCACGCTCACTGCGAAAAAGTAACCCTTTTTGAAAATACCCATTACTTTTATTGATTTCATCCTTTTTTTAAAGCTGAAGCTACGAGGCTGAGATGGCACCGGTCCGGGGGTAAGTGAGCATGCTGAGAATTCTATAATCACACTCGGAATTGACGAAGACGGTAACTTTACCTAAAGTTGTCATAGATCCACTTTGGCCCGCCTTTACCTTCTAAAATCCTACTTTTGCCCCTAAAATGAGAAAAGCATAACGAGACTGGTCTTGGGGGAAGTAAAGGCTTATAAGCTAAGGCGGCAAGACATTTCCGCTAAGAATTTTTAGAGTCAATATCTAATTATACAGAATTCCTTGAAATTTACTTCTGTCCCTTCCACTTTGCAAAAGCCATACTTCTGCCTCTGAAAGCAGAAAAGTGGTCTCTGGGGATGGACAGACCTATGAGCTTCATACGATAGGACATTTTCACTGAAACTTTTGGCCCCAAACTTCGCAAAAACCACAAACTCAAAAACCACAGTTCTGTCCTAAAAGCAAAAAAGACAGGGAGCTTGGTATCGAGGGAAGAAAGAATTATGGCCTCAAGCAGCAAGATATTTTCGCCAGGAGTTTCTGGGTGTCAATGATTATACAGAACTTGCTTGAAATTTACTTCTGGCCCTTCTACTTTGCAAAAACCATATTATTGCCTCTAAAAGTAAAAAGCACAAAGTGCTCTCAAGGGAGGGGCAGACATATGAGCTTCATCCGACAGGACATTTTCGCTAAGGTGTTTAACCTCTAGACTTCGCAACCAGTACTCATCCCCCTAAAAGCAAAAAGTACAGGGGATTTAGGGCCGCATGCACTAACATCCCCTCGGGGAGGGGATCGCAGCTCAAAAGAAAGCTTAATATTTCAAAACTCCCGGTACCTGGATTTCACGTTGTGTACCTATCCGTAAGTATTCCTACTATCCTTCACTATGAACATGTTGAAGAGGAGCGAGAAGCTGTACGAACCGCATTTTCTAGCTTTTGTATGATCCCTGATGATCCCCGGCGCTTTTCTTCAAAGTCATTTTTCTTTCTCCGAAGTTAACGAAAAACCTCCAAATTTGTGCAGATTATCTAACCCGACAGTGCTAAGCATGTTGCTGATAAGAACAAATGTTGTTTTGAAGTCATGAAATTTTCGATGATCCACAGGTCGAAATTTGAGGTTTACCGAAAAATTCGACTTTTCAAAAACTCATTTGTTCTCATTAGCAACATGCTTAGCGCTGTCGGGTTAGATAATCTGCATAACTTTGGAGGTTTTTCGTTAACTTTGGAGAAAGAAAAATGACTTTAAAGAAAAGCGCCGGGGATCATCAGGGATCATACAAAAGCTGGAAAATGCGGTTCGTACAGCTTCTCGCTCCTCTTCAACATGTTCATAGTGAAGGGTAGTAGGAATACTTACGGATAGGTAGACAACGTGAAATCCGGGTATCTGGAGTTTCGAAATATAAAGCTTTCTTTTAAGCTGCGATCCCCTCCCCGCGGGGATATTAGTGCATGCGGCCCTTACAAGGGAAGTTCGCCGAATCGAAATGGCCTTTTGATACGTGGTATATACCCGGACACGGAGCTCGGAAGGTTAGTATCAAATGTGCGCCCATCAGCTGCGACGCGTTATTGTGAAGCAACTTATGGGCCTCTGAAGTTTTTGGCGTGTGCATGTCTAGAGGATGCACAAACGCTCCGACTGTGGTCGTGAGGTGTAGTGGTTAGCGTCTCGGACTCACAGGTGACCGGTGAGGGTTCGAATCTTGTTGCTGTCCACATGTTTTGCGTTCTTCTCAGAAATCATTTTTTACCTGTTTTATGTATTATTGAGGTATAAAGTGACACACACGGGTTACGGGATGATTCTTCTTACAAGAATTCGACCAAAGCTTTATATGTAAAATCTTCATAGTACATAGCAACGACTTTTTAGCGAGGCTTTTCAATTGACTTTGAAGATTTGCCGAATGTTCACTCCCACATACTTTCTTCGATTGCACGTAGTATTTAATTGACATTCTCCAAGTTGTATCACGTCGTGTTGATTCTTGCTAATGGGCTACCTTGTGAGAATGACACAGCAGGATGTATAATTAGTAGAGTTTAACCACCCGTATGTGTCATTTTTTACATCAGTAATGCATAAAACAGGTAAAAAATGAATTTTGAGAAGAACGCAAAACATTGGACAGCAACAGGATTCGAACCCTCACCGGTCACATGTGAGCCCGAGACGCTAACCACTACACCACACGACCACAGTCGGAGAGTTTGTGCATCCTCTAGACATGCACACGCCAAAAACTTCAGAGGGACATAACTTGCTTCACAATAACGCGTCGCAGCTAATGGGCGCACATTTGATACTAACCTCCCGAGCCCCGCGTTCGGGTATATACCACGTATCAATCGGCCATTTCGATTCGGCGAACTTCCCTTGTTAGTCTCTGAGGAAAGAAAGAATCATGGCTTCAGGTAGCAAGATATTTTCGCCAGAAGTTTCTGGGTGTCAATGATTATACAGAAACTTGTTTAAAATTTACTTCTGGCCGTTTTAGTCTCGGGGGGGGGGGGGGAACTCATAAACTCAGCCAGCAAGATACTTTCGCTGAAAATTTCTGGGTGTCAGTGTTTATTCATACAGAAACTTGCTTAAAATTTACTTCTGGCCATTCTACTTTGCAAAACCATATTATTGCCTCTAAAAGTAAAAAAGCACAAAGTGCTCTCGAGGAAGGGGCAGACATATGAGCTTCATCCGACAGGACATTTTCGCTAAGGTGTTTAACCCCTAGACTTCGCAACCAGTACTCATCCCCCTAAAAGCAAAAAGTACAGGGGATTTAGTCTCGAGGAAAGAAAGAATCATGGCTTCAGGTAGCAAGATATTTTCGCCAGAAGTTTCTGGGTGTCAATGATTATACAAAAACTTGTTTAAAATTTACTTCTGGCCGTTTTGGTCTCGGGGGGAAAACTCATAAGCTCAGCCAGCAAGATACTTTCGCTGAAAATTTCTGGGTGTCAGTGTTTATTCATACAGAAACTTGCTTAAAATTTACTTCTGGCCATTCTACTTTGCAAAAACCACCTTCTTCCTCTAAAAGCGAAACAGCACAGATAGCTTGGTTTCGAGGAAAAGACAGAACCATGAGCTTCATGCGACAAACATTTTCGCCAAGGGGTTTGACCCCCTAGACTTCGAAAAACCAGTACTTCTGCCGCTGAAAGTAGAAAAGCACAGGGAATTTAGTCTCTAGGGAAGGACAGCCCATGGGTTTCATCCGATAGGACATTTTCACTGAAACTTTTGGGCCCCAAACTTCGCAAAAACCACAAACTCAAAAACCACACTTCTGTCCTAAAAGCAAAAAAGACAGGGAGCTTGGTATCGAGGGAAGAAAGAATTATGGCCTCAAGCAGCAAGATATTTTCGCCAGGAGTTTCTGAATGTCAAGGATTATACAGAACTTGCTTGAAATTTACTTCTGGACCTTTTGGTCTCGGGGGGAAGACTCATAAGCTCAGCCAGCAAGATACTTTCGCCGAAAATTTCTGGGTGTCAGTGTTTATTCATACAGAAACTTGCTTAAAATTTACTTCTGGCCATTCTACTTTGCAAAAACCACCTTCTTCCTCTAAAAGCGAAACAGCACAGATAGCTTGGTTTCGAGGAAAAGACAGAACCATGAGCTTCATGCGACAAACATTTTCGCCAAGGGGTTTGACCCCCTAGACTTCGAAAAACCAGTACTTCTGCCGCTGAAAGTAGAAAAGCACAGGGAATTTAGTCTCTAGGGAAGGACAGCCCATGGGTTTCATCCGATAGGACATTTTCACTGAAACTTTTGGGCCCCAAACTTCGCAAAAACCACAAACTCAAAAACCACACTTCTGTCCTAAAAGCAAAAAAGACAGGGAGCTTGGTATCGAGGGAAGAAAGAATTATGGCCTCAAGCAGCAAGATATTTTCGCCAGGAGTTTCTGAATGTCAAGGATTATACAGAACTTGCTTGAAATTTACTTCTGGACCTTTTGGTCTCGGGGGGAAGACTCATAAGCTCAGCCAGCAAGATACTTTCGCCGAAAATTTCTGGGTGTCAGTGTTTATTCATACAGAAACTTGCTTAAAATTTACTTCTGGCCATTCTACTTTGCAAAAACCACCTTCTTCCTCTAAAAGCGAAACAGCACAGATAGCTTGGTTTCGAGGAAAAGACAGAACCATGAGCTTCATGCGACAAACATTTTCGCCAAGGGGTTTGACCCCCTAGACTTCGCAAAAACCAGTACTTCTGCCGCTGAAAGTAGAAAAGCACAGGGAATTTAGTCTCTAGGGAAGGACAGCCCATGGGTTTCATCCGATAGGACATTTTCACTGAAACTTTTGGGCCCCAAACTTCGCAAAAACCACAAACTCAAAAACCACACTTCTGTCCTAAAAGCAAAAAAGACAGGGAGCTTGGTATCGAGGGAAGAAAGAATTATGGCCTCAAGCAGCAAGATATTTTCGCCAGGAGTTTCTGAATGTCAAGGATTATACAGAACTTGCTTGAAATTTACTTCTGGACCTTTTGGTCTCGGGGGGAAGACTCATAAGCTCAGCCAGCAAGATACTTTCGCCGAAAATTTCTGGGTGTCAGTGTTTATTCATACAGAAACTTGCTTAAAATTTACTTCTGGCCATTCTACTTTGCAAAAACCACCTTCTTCCTCTAAAAGCGAAACAGCACAGATAGCTTGGTTTCGAGGAAAAGACAGAACCATGAGCTTCATGCGACAAACATTTTCGCCAAGGGGTTTGACCCCCTAGACTTCGCAAAAACCAGTACTTCTGCCCCTGAAAGCAGAAAAGCACAGGGAATTTATCTCTAGGGAAGGACACTCCACGAGTTTCATCCGACAGGACATCGCTAAGACGTTGGACTCCAAAACTTCGCAAAAACCACAAAACTCAAAAACCACACTTCTGGCCCTAAAAGCAAAAAAGCACAAGGAGCTTGGTCTCGAGGGAAGAAAGAATTATGCAGGCAGCAAGATATTTTCGCCAGAAGTTTCTGGGAGTCGATGTTTTATTATAAAGGAACTTGTTTGAAATTTACTTCTGGTCCTTTTGGTCTCGGGGGGGGGGGGGGGAACTCATAAGCTCAGCCAGCAAGATACTTTCGCTGAAAATTTCTGGGTGTCAGTGTTTATTCTACAAAAACTTGTTTGAAGTTCACTTGTGGCCATGCTACTCTGCAAAAACCAGACTTCTGCCTCTGAAGGCAGAAAAGTGGTCCTGATGGAAAGAGAAATTCGCTCTAAAAACTTTTAGGTGTCAATATTTAATTATAAAAAAATTTGCTAGAAAAATTACGGCCCCTTCTTCTCAACCATACTTCTGCCCCTAAAAGCGGAGGCATAAGGAGCTTGGTTTCGAGGGAAGGAAAGACCTAGGGTTTTATGCGACAGGGCAGTTTCGGTAAGATTGTCCTTCAAAAGAAGGCGTTGGGCCAGCTTTTGTCTGTTCTAAGAAATGAGTCCGTTCACTGGCAAGACATCATCGAAGAAAATACTGCTTCGCTTTTACCTACATATTCGAGTTTTCGGCTGCTGGAAGACATGACTTGACGCTTCCTTTACATGGCACTTTCCTGGAAATCAATCTGAGTTTTGGGATTAATCGGCTGTTCTAAACAGGTGCTTGGAGGTAGCTTTATTGTTTAAGAGCTGTGGTATCGGGTGAAGGTATCTGCAAGGAATAGCAGAGATGCGTTGAGGATAGTCACTGGTAGTAGCTTCTTTTCCTAAGAGCATAGTGTTTTGTTTCTAGTACTCACTATACGCGAAAGGTCGCTGGGAAGATGGAAATTCTCTTTCTTGGGATCTTTAGTGAATTAATGGCAGATATCAATGTATCTGCCCCCACCCACTTACTAGCGACCCGTAGGGTCGCTAGTCTTATATATAAAGCTGAATGTCTGTTTGTCTGTATGTATGTATGTATGTATGTATGTATGTGTGTACGTATGTTCCGAATAGAAAATTCCATTTCTGAACCGATCCGGACCAAACTTGGCACACATACACTTCGGTCCTCGGCGGGTGCCATAGGCTACTTTTCGTCATCGATCGATATCGATTTTATCGATTTTTATCGATTTTTTTGCAGAGTTCACCCACGGGGCTGGGAGTTGGCACAGGGGGGTAATCGAGCATGGGGATTCCGAATACAATATTGGTTTTCAGGATTATCGATTACTTTCATCGATTTTATCGATTTTTTTGCAAAGTTTGAGCTACGGGGCTGGGAGTTGGCACAGGGGGGTAATCGAGCATGCGGATTCCGAATACAATATTGGTTTTCAGGATTATCGATTACTTTCATCGATTTTATCGATTTTTTTGCAAAGTTTGAGCTACGGGGCTGGGAGTTGGCACAGGGGGTAATCGAGCATGCTGATCATCCCCAAGGGGGGTGATCAGCATGCTCGATTACACCCCTGTGCCAACTCCCAGCCCCCTAGCTCAAACTTTGCAAAAAATCGATAAAATCGAAAAAAATTATGGACGATCTTGAAAACTAATATTGTATTCGTAATCTGCATGCTCGATTACCCCCTGTGCAAACTCCCAGCCCCGCAGATCAAACTTTACAAAAAAATCGATAAAATCGATAAAAGTAATGGACGATCCTGAAAACTAATATTGTGTTCGTAATCAGCATGCTCGATTACCCCCCTGTGCAAAATCCCAGCCTCGCATGTCAAATTTTACAAAAAATCGATAAAATCAATAAATGTAATCGATAATTCTGAAAACTAATATTGTATTCGGAATCCCCATGCTCACTTCCCCTCTGTGCCAACTCCTAGCCCTGTAGGTGAACTCTGCAAAAAAATCGATAAAAATCGGTAAAATCGACATCGATCGATAACGAAAAGTGGACTGTGACACCCGCCGGGGCCCGAAGTGTATGTGTGCCAAGTTTGGTCCGGATACGGCGGAGCCGGGTAAGCCAGCTATTTTTGATAATCCACGTGTTTTTTCACCCAACAACTTATATATCCTGTGTGCGTCAGAAAAGTTCCCACGTGAACCAGCGTGCGTATGTGGTGCGACGCTGCCTTTCGCTCTTTTTGACAAGTTTCTCCTGAGATTTCAACGGAACTGCCAGAGGTTAACACGTTCAAAAGAGCGAAAGGCAGCGAGATGACGTGGTATTTACAGGGCTTTACAACCTGAGTGTCCCACCCGCCCCGCTAGGACGCCACGCTTAGGTCCGCGCAGCATTCGTGGCGCTGGCTGCGCGTCGACTGAAGCTTGGCGAAATCCGGGCGATACGCAGCAAACGCCGCGCGCGGCCTGAGCGAGGCGGCCGCGTTGGAGGAGCCGCGCAAGCGAAACTTGCGACTCTCAGGTTGAAAAGCCCTGTACCTATGGGAATCTTGCCAGGGAACAAACGATACCTTTAGAAAGCTCACGAAACAGGGATTCGACGTAGACCGTCTTTTTTCTCTAATTCCCCTCTACTCAGAGATGCATGGCATTTTAGCTAAAAACCAGTGGCGTACCCAGGATTTCGGCTCGGAGGGGCGCGGAAAAAAAGATTTTCAAATGAAGGTGCGTGGCGTTAGCCACGCACTCCGAAAAATTTTTAGGGGGGCTTCTCAACAATTTTGCATGCAAAGAGTGATTGAAAATGCCCAGTTGTCTAACACTATTACAGAGCAAGACTTCGCCAGGAAAGGGTAGACCGTCTCTTTTTTTTCTAGCTTTCCTCTTTCTTTCAGAAAAGGAGCTTACAGTGATTGCATAAAATCAGCTGATGCTGGAGCTAGATATGATTTTTTATATCTGAGTTAACAGGAGAGCTGGAGGAAAAGGGACGGTTTACGCCGATTCTCTATGTTCCAAGCTTTCGAATGGTATGACGCTTGACGAAGCATAAAGCTTTCCTGAGTCAAAAAAATCTCTGTTGGGTGACCTTCCAAAGCCTAAGCATTGAGAAAATCTTTATATTACACCTCTGTACCACTTATTATTCTTCTTTTCACTCCTACACCCGTTGAACATGTAAGCTCGTCAGCATTCATTCTCAGGTCCAGTTACTCCCTTTCCTTCTAGGTCAGAAATAGCCAAAACCCCCTTCACCTGGAGTGGACCCTGCTCCACCTATCGCACCTATGGCACGCGGAAGGCGACATTGCGCGCAAAATGCAAGCAGTTTAAAACTGTTCTTGCTAATTTTCACAAAATTTTACTTACGCATCGAGTCATGTATATTAGGTTGCTGCATAAGTTCTGTCCGATTTGAATTTTTGAGTTCAAAATGTCATAACTTCTATCAAGGTCAACTTTATTCTAAGATCTTAGTTTCGGTGTATTGAGCAGTTCCTTGGCTATCAGACACATACTGAAATCTGCGAAAACCCTTATTAAGGAAGAAGCAAGAACTTGAGAACTTTACAACGTTTTTCTTCAAACCTGTCTTTTTTGACCTGACAATGCTCCCTCATGAGATTTGATAGGCATTTTATCTAACAATGGGTAGATGGAGCAATTTTCGTAGATTATTTTGCAACATAAGAGAGCCTATAGGGTCTGCGTCGCCGAAATATTTTTTGACCAAGCAGAAAAGAAGCCACTTTTTGACCTCGCTTCAGAGAATGTGTGCATGCCTATTTACGAATTATGAAAATTTTACAATTGATGTGAGCGCCAAAAAGGCCCTGCTAGCTCTTGCTTTACCCGAGCACCTCCAACTTTGAACTCATCGATTACTTCTATTCGCAGAAGGTTATTGCCTGTAGAACATCTATACAATCAATCAATGTTCGACAATGAATTTTACTATCAAGATCTTTTCTTTATAGAATCGAGCTTCTGCATATACTAGATTTTTACACCCTTCTTCCGCAACCAACGAAGGCGCATTGTGGAGATTTCCTCGCAAGAATATATTTTTATAGTAAGAACGTACCTCGGCCACTTGGAGATTTTAGACCTGAAACCTCCTTACACTAATAAATTTATTGAAATTTTATATGCATTAGAAAGTGCAAGAAAAGCACTTTCTAATGATACTAACAATACCGCATTAGATATAAAATTATCTTAGAACAACTGCTTCAAACATTAGGCAAAAAACCGGACAGAACCTATGCAGCAACCTAATATCTGCCCCACCCCACATCCCCCCATCTTCGCCATGTCACTTAGGGTTGTTTCAGACTGCCGCAATGACTGCAGCAGACTGCACTGACTGCAGCAGACTGCAGCTGACTGCAGCTGACCGCACTGACCGCACCGGTCGCAGCCTCTTTTCTCAAAAGAAAACAACCGCGATTACCAAAACAGCGTGATTTACGCATAAGAAGATCATAAGTTCCATCAGAATTCTTCTCAATCAAATTTTGGCGATAGTTTTCTTTGGTATGTTCGTATTTGTTCTAATTCCTCCTATCATTGCATATACCTGTTTTGTAACTTTCTAAACCGTGTTGTCTTTTGCTTTTACGTATATATTGTTGTTGTTTCCTTAAACCACAACTATTTATCTTCTCCGCCTGCATGCTACAGCCGCTGCGGTCGTTGCGGTCAGTGCGGTCAGTTGCAGTCTGCTGCAGTCAGTGCAGTTGTGCCGATATTGTCGGCACCCCGTTTCATCCATATCGCTTCTCGCATGTTATTCGCGTAAACACCGTTAAAGGCAGTGTCCAGGCTAAACCTAACCCCCTCCGATCAGTGTCGATCCTGAATGCAGGCCCCAGAAAAGGGCCATCTGCGTTGGTCCGGTCTTCTAACGTTGTCTCTGAAAGGAGATAGGAGGTCTCAAAGTCCCTGGCTGGGCGGAGTCTGATATCAGACTCCGCCCACAAGGGACTGCTCGCTACCTTGTCAATACGTGCCTCCCGACACGTATTGACAAGGTAGTGAGCAGAAGCTGCACACTGCACACTGCAATGCAACTGCACCCATGCAGTTGCAGCTCCTTCCCGCTGGCCTGCCGACGGGGACGAGCAGTTCGAAACTCGTCCACGCCCTCAAGAAAAGGGCCCCCGGAATCGGGTTTTTTGTGAATTTTGGCGAATTTGAAGTTCAGAACTGCAATCAGGGCCACGAAAAGGCTCCAGAATGACGAAAACATGGGGGCCAAATTCTGGGTGGACGCTGCCTTTAAGGTCACATTTGGTGACCTAATATGATATAAGCGCGCATAGCGTTTGGCTCCGCCTGTTATCACCATATAATTCTACCACTGCACCACCGCGTGCGGTTGAGATCTTAATAAACTCTAATTATACTTTGTCGTGTTACTTACATTTCGTACGGGCCCACCCTTAGCCCAATTCTCAAAAGGCGCCACCCTTACGCCTAAAAGTCGCCACAGCAGTCAGCTGCAGTCTGCTGCAGTCTGCTGCGGTCAGTGCAGACTGCTGCAGTCAGTGCGGCAGTATGAAACAACCCTTAGCACTGAAGTTATGAAAGGCACAAGATTTGGGAATTGTAGCACACCAATTGTACGAACAACGAATCAACGATACGTGTGGCAGTTTTGACAATGTTTTCGAAAAGCAATTTCCTTAGCATGGTTCACTCCAGTGCTACGCTTTATTTCAACCCGGAGTAGGCACATTTGACGTGGAGCAGCGCCTCTGCGCTGGCTTGTGAGCTCACGGCGTTGGCATTTTGCCAAGCAAAGACTGAGGTGAATGAAGAGTCGCAAACATGGTTCTTAATACGATGTGAGACGCTGTAACTGCTAAACGGCGCGAACCGTTGCGAGGCGAGCGCCGCCGGTCTTTCTCGCCTAAACTGGGATAACACTTACAATTCGCGTCAATCACATGTTCCCTTTCCCGTAAGCGCAATGAGCTTTGAGTCCACATTTGCGCATGTATGGCTCTAGTTCCCATGCAAAAGGTAGTACGTAATTGACATTGACTGCACTGTAACGCGGATAACTCTTCCTCCAAAGGAGCTCTGCAGATAAGGAAAGCAGATTCAAAATGAGCTTTTCAAACACTCTAAGATAGTACAAACCTCATCTCAACGGGCAGTTCAACTAATCATCCTTGCAAGATGGATGTTTCTTTTTGTGGCCAATCAAATTGAGATGTCTCGTCAATTCGTTTCGACCACACGGACTACTCAAACGCTGCGGACCTGCGCGGCGCGGCTGAATTGTCGAGGGAGCACGACTTGTACAATGGCGAATTTGTACTGGAACAAGCGTCTTCGCGACGCGTTCTCCGCAGCAATGTCCAGTCCGTGCGGTCAACGAATCAACTATATTTGGTTTGATCTAGCTATGTAAGCATAATAGAAATCAAAGTCAATTGCAAAGATGGAGTTTTGATCGTCTTCAAAGATGAAGCACAATGTGTTCGGCTACACTTCGCAAATAGAGAGCACCGCTTGTTACGTAAATTTAGTGGGCAAAGATGAGTCAACTTTGCCATACGTAACACTGCGTAAGCTAATTTTTTTTCAAAGCAATGAGCGGTTTGTTCATATAATAATGACCAGTTTAAAGTTTTTCTAATGCAAAAATAATCCGCCTTATGGATCAACAATCACAGAGTTTGGGGGGGGGGAGGAATTCTTTGAACCAATGAATAATAGCGTGCATGACGTCTGGCACAACGCTGTTGGTACACCAAGATGGTCAAAGAAACTCGCTTATTCGCCAAAGTAATGCTTGGAACGGCAGTATATAAGAAAGCAGAGCTTTGCATAACTCCGTTGGAAATTCGTATTCACATTCAACGCTGAGAAGCATCTGTAAAAAATGAACTTTCTGCTGTCCACATTTCTACTCCTTTCCATTCTTGGAATAATAAGCCTGGGTGAAGCAGGCTGTGTCCTTCCACGTTGCAGACAAATCTGTAAAACAGAGAAAGTCAAGGTAAGCACGCTCAAAAAGTTCAAAACAACACCAAGTTCCTCACAGCATCATCATTGTTATGAGAAAAATATGAGAAAAATTTTTTCCCACGTTTCCTGATGGTTTACTTGAGAGTGATTATATATAGGGCATTTGAAAAATCGTGACATGGCGCGACCGCGCGACACGCACGCCACTTCCGGAGATCGGATTTTTCTGGTTTTCATTTCTAGTCGAATGGTTTTTTTGCTTACGTATAATAATATTTAGACACGGGAAGTGACTGAGCTGAACGTTGAGGTGATGCCTTCTCGTATGAGCGTTTTATGCTCCTGTGGGCACAAAGTTCGAGTAAAACCCCCGTCACGATTTTATATAAATGAGCTATAAGTAAGACAAATACACCATGAAATCACTCTTGAATTGAAGTGCTTATTCACGCAATTGCAAGAGGAAAATCTCTGCTATGTCTTCAGGTATGCAAAATGGTACCAAAACGGGTTTGTAAGAAGAACTGTCCAACCCGTCGCGGCTGCGTGCGCCCCACTCGAAGTGCTTTTGTAGAGGAGTGAACATCTGTGGACTACTCTCCGTGCATCATCTGCTCTTGCATGTTTCAAATTTCAAGACCAAACTCTTGAAATGAATACTTCTGTTTGGCTCTCTTTGACACGTTGAATAAACCGTTAAATAAATTTGCTATCGTGCCCCAGACGCTAGATCGTGACATTGCCCAAAATGACTTTCAGACTATCGCTCAAGGCCGGAAGAATTTTTTTCAGTGCAAACGATTGAACCATACGGAAGTTAAATGTCAAAAAAGATAGAAGAGTGCCACTTTCAGCTCAAGGTTGAAGATCCAATCTGCGTTTGGGAAAGTTCTGCCGTTTTACTTGCGGAAGTTCCGCAAACGTGCTAGGAAAGTTCCGAAGAGCACTAATGATATGTTCGACAATGCACTCTAGTTATTCGAGGCAACATCGTAAGAAACAACACATCCAAAAACCTGCGAAAGTATTGGCATGTCAAGGTGCTGCATTTTTCGGAAGTTCCGCAGCGCTTTGTAGGAAGTACGCGGAAGACTCCATTTTTAACCGGTTTGACGTGATCCCTCGGAAATTCCCATTTTCAACGCTTCCACTTTTGCAATGAAGAACAAAGTCCTGCGAAACCTCTGCAAATTCTGCTTGTCCTGCGAAAGTTCCGATGAACTGCTCGAGTAGTACAATGAAATTATGGAACACCTGCTTGCTGTTGCGGTGTATTGGTTACCACCATCTTCCAATAGAGATCCACCGTGTAACCAAATTCGGTACGAATTTCGATATAACTGCTGAGGATATCAAAGCAGCAGAAATCGTTCTCCATGCAGACATTCACAAAAATGTGGATGCAGATGAACTTAGTAGAAAGTTTAGAAACATGAACATTGTTCGCGACAAATTTGGTGTGATCAGACATATTTCTCGATTGCAACATGCCCCAATACCAATCGATACGAAATCTCCTATCTTTCTGCCAAGCAGAAGTGAGATGACCCGACTGGTTCTGATCGATACGCACAGCCATAATTACCATTGCGGTAAAGACCAGACGTTATCGCTAGCACGGCAAAATACTGGATACCGCGTGCATCTGGATCATTCAAGTATTACTTGAAAAATTGCGCGGTCTGTAAGCGTTGGAATGGACTGCCATTTGGTTCTCCACAAATGCCCTCATTACCAACAGACAGGGTGATGGTCACAAAACCATTTAGTAACGTTGGTTGTGACTACATCGGTCCGTTTTGTTCCAAGAATGGGGATAACATGTATATTGCCCTCTACACTTGCTTAGTCACTAGAGCAGTCCACTTGGAAGTAGTTGATAACTTATCAGCTGGAGCATTCCTGAACTCATTCATACGATTTGTATCAAGAAGAGGTGTTCCGAAACTAGTGCGCTCCGACTGCGGAACAAATTTCCACCTTGGTTCCAAAATCATCGAAGAACTCTCTAAAAATTGCGAATACGAGGCGCAATCTGTCATGAGTTACAGTGCCACCAACGGTATCAGATGGTTATTCAATCCACCAGCCAGCCCTTGGATGGGAGCAGTTTGGGAGCGACTCGTTGGTTCCGTTAAACGATGCTTGAGAAAGTCGGTTGGCAGAAAGAAACTAAGTTTCACTGAATTCAGTACGGCGGTCACTTCTATAGAAGCAGTCTTGAACACACGCCCACTAACAAAACTGAGTTCCACAGATTTGCCAGAAATTCCGCTCAGACCAATTGACTTCCTCCAAGGGAACGTGAAATACTCACTCCAGGATTCAGCAGAATCACAAAACGCTGAAGACCCCTCATATGAGCCAGAATTCATACAAACTAGAAAGCAGGCCATTGAAGCCATTTCTGCCTCAGAACTAATAGCGTCCAAATTTTGGGACAAGTGGCGCACAGAATACCTTACAGCATTGCGTGAATCACAGAAGCAATTTCTGAAACAGCATAGACACATCTCGAGAACCGTCCCAGAGAAAGGCGAGATCGTCTTGATTGAACATGATTTGCTACCAAGAGGAAATTGGTCCTACGGCAAAATAGTAGAAGTAATCAGTAGCAATGACGGTCTCATTAGGACCGCGAAAGTCCTTACTCCCAACGGTGGCACCTTACCGTTCCCAGTCAAAAGAGGATTCTAGAGATGCACTGACTCACGACACAACCGAAGAAATCGCAACACGGCGTGTTCTGCCTCGTTCGGCAAAGACAAGAGCTTATGACGTCATCAGAAACTTCAAAGAAAGCCTCGAGGAAACTCAGTCACAATCAAGCACTAACGCTATGCAAGGATCACAAGTGTTGCCACCCGCACGGAACTCAAAAGTAGCCAATGGATCGATAAAAACTGCGATGCTACTTACCGTGATGATCGCTGCTCTGATATCTCCATCCAGTGCCCATCATGCAACATGTCGAGAAGGTGTAGTCGAAATACGGGAACGGAACACTTCGTACGAGCTTTGTTTCAATTCCGAGTGCAAAACAATCCCCGGCCCCAGTGAGATACGCACTTACAAGCTACCGCCGTCACCCACGCAATCGCACACCAAAGTTGCGATAAAATATGTTGAAGATGAAACACCCACCGATTATGCCCTGATGTGCTCAAATCCTGACTTCTGTGCAGTATCAAGATCACTACTTAGCATATCATTGCTAGGGAACCCAAACTGTTGGCCGGTTGGTGCTGTTATAACCGTTGCCATGATCTTCTACTTAATTAGTATGCTGATTCTCATATCACTGTGGGGAATGTTATCACTTATCAAAATCACCCGTAAGAGTCCTGCACCGTGCAAAATGCATACTCTATCAATGTACCTCGAGAACATGTCCAGCTACATTCCTTGAATCCGACTCGGTGGGTTAGTAATCACATTGTGCATTGCAGTATTGGCAGGAACGAATGCGGTGGATGCATGTCAACATGAGTTTACTCGATATGGCACCAATATTGTATGCAATCAAAACAATATCTGCAACTTGGAGCTTAGCAGAGAACTCTTGTTCAACAGGATCCAGAACGAGCATTGCATTGAAATCCGCCACCAGAACAAAACGGTCGGTCTGCTCAAGATAAAATTAAGAGCCTCTAGTCTAATCTGCTCCAAAGAATCGATAACGTACACCAGAAGTACGATTCACCGAGTGTACTCAGCAGTCAGGTGCTCCCAAGCAGGCTCCTGCTACGGAAATATATGCGACACGATCAGTCGTAACGATACTGTTCCGGAGCTGTCGCATGCAAGAGACTTTCCAGGATACATTGTTTGTCAATACACTTGCGGAGGGATGAGTTGCGGCTGCCTCCTGCCATCCCCCTCCTGCACCTTCTATAAGGTCGCCCATATACCCGTGTCCGGAACGGTGCATGAAATTATACGATGCAGTGAATGGACACCATCACTGCACATCGAAGTGGAGAGTAGCTTGTCAAAAGTAACCCGAAAAGAGGGCATCGTCTTGACTCCGTACATAACGGCCAAATTGCGAGAATTCAATATCACTGCCACATCTGTACACAATTCGCACCTACCAGTGCTGAACAGAAGGTTCGCACTGTCAAGCGACACCTCATCATTCTTCCTGACGACTTCAGGCTGCCGGTCGAATGTGCGACGCGGAATGAAGCAATGAACAACTTCAGAATTGCGTTAACAAAATTATTTGCAATTGCAACACAGGCTGGACCAAGCATCATTGCCACTGTCCAGATTACTCTTTGCGTACTGTAGAAGATGACAGCAGTAATCGATTACCCCTACTGGCCCCCTCCATAGAAATACGTTCCAATGGCTCGGCGCTGTCAGCCCTAGTCAAGGACATTGAGACGATTGTGACAGTCCAGTCCAACATCTTGCTCGACAGCGCTGAATTTGTCTACGAAGAAAAATATGACATCAGAATGAGCAACATAGCTGGGTGTTACAGTTGTCTACCAGGGGCCAACATAAATGTGACATGCTTGTCGAAACACCCTACAGAGATCACTATTTCATGCGACGAGATCTCATTTTCTGTCCAATGTGGTCCGACGAAGCCGTCAACCATGATGTTGCTGCATCTCGATTCCGCAGTAGTTCAGCGAAAGTGCCATACAAGCTGTGGCGACCGAAAATGGGTCCTGCCATTGAATGGAACGCTGTTCTACCACCACCCCAGACATGATTCCGTGTTCAAGTTTAACGAAGAAGACCAAAAATCCATGAGCTGGTTGGACACGATCTATGATATACATGTACCTGACCTCCATCCACTGACTATGGTCATACAGCACCACTGGAAAGCCTTTTGGCCGCTGGAGTTGCTGCACTTGCAGCAGCAGGCCTCACCTATCTATTTGGGCCAATAGTTATCCTCACTGTGATAAAATTGGTTTTTGGTGCAATTGCGTACCTACTATGTGCCCTGCTGAAGGTGGCCAAAGCGCTCGTGCAATGCGCTATACAGACTTGTAGAAATCAATAATTATATTTATAAGCTCCTGCAAGACGAAGGCGGTCGGTTCGATGTGCAACGCGGCTGCGACATGGCTGCGTCACAGCCGCGTCACAGGCGCGTCACAGCCACGTCGCACATCAAACCGACCGCCTTCGTCCTGCAGGAGCTTATACTTTAGCTTTGGTCTTCATCGGGTGCAACATCCTTCACGCTGGTCAGGATCAAACAAGTTAACGCCACGTCATCGTCCCTAGATGTCTTTCTCACCCCCTGATCTACTGTCATCCACCCGCTCGATCGCTGGACCCCAACGACAAGGATTGGATCAACAAAATCGCTGTATTTTATTCACTCCTGCTATTCTTCTCCGGTTTGTTAACGTTTGAATTTGTTTATGTTTATGTGTTTATATGTCTATATTTCTTACATTCTCCTTTCGCTGTACCATCGTTTTGCCTACATTGCTGTCGCCCCGGAGTGTGCCGATATTGTCGGCACCCCGTTTCATCCATATCGCTTCTTGCATGTTATTCGCGTAAACACCGTTAAGGTCACCATTTGGTGACCTAATATGATATAAGCGCGCATAGCGTTTGGCTCCGCCTGTTATCACCATATAATTCTACCACTGCACCACCGCGTGCGGTTGAGATCTTAATAAACTCTAATTATACTTTGTCGTGTTACTTACATTTCGTACGGGCCCACCCTTAGCCCAATTCTCAAAAGGCGCCACCCTTACGCCTAAAAGTCGCCACAGCAGTCAGCTGCAGTCTGCTGCAGTCTGCTGCGGTCAGTGCAGACTGCTGCAGTCAGTGCGGCAGTATGAAACAACCCTTAGCACTGAAGTTATGAAAGGCACAAGATTTGGGAATTGTACCACACCAATTGTACGAACAACGAATCAACGATACGTGTGGCAGTTTTGACAATGTTTTCGAAAAGCAATTTCCTTAGCATGGTTCACTCCAGTGCTGCGCTTTATTTCAACCCGGAGTAGGCACATTTGACGTGGAGCAGCGCCTCTGCGCTGGCTTGTGAGCTCACGGCGTTGGCATTTTGCCAAGCAAAGACTGAGGTGAATGAAGAGTCGCAAACATGGTTCTTAATACGATGTGGGACGCTGTAGCTGCTAAACGGCGCGAACCGTTGCGAGGCGAGCGCCGCCGGTCTTTCTCGCCTAAACTGGGATAACACTTACAATTCGCGTCAATCACATGTTCCCTTTCCCGTAAGCGCAATGAGCTTTGAGTCCACATTTGCGCATGTATGGCTCTAGTTTCCATGCAAAAGGTAGCACGTAATTGACATTGACTGCACTGTAACGCGGATAACTCTTCCTCCAAAGGAGCTCTGCAGATAAGGAAAGCAGATTCAAAATGAGCTTTTCAAACACTCTAAGGCTCTGGCCATACTTTGCCCGTGTTGCCGGTGTTGAAAGTGGTGTTGAAAGTGTTGAAAGTGTTGCTGGTGTTGAAAGTGTTGAACGGAGATCATCAGTCTAGCAGTTTCATTCTTTCTCGAACGATCTTACCGGCTGGTGAATGCGTCTGGAGTGGAATTGGGGAATGAGAAATGAAACTGAAATGAGATGGGGAATGTTTTCGCATGCAAAAGATCCTCAAACAAACTTTTTGAAAAGTGGACGGCTTGTCTGGAATAGGCAATCTCCAATATTTGAAAACGCTGCAGACCTCACTTAGGTCCTTTACTCACTAATCGCAAGCGCAGCAGGATTCGAACTAAAACACATTACTACTCAGACGTCAGCTTTCCCAAATATTGGAGATTGCCTATTCCAGACAAGCCGTCCACTTTCCAAAAAGTTTGTTTGAGGATCTTTTGCATGCGAAAATCTCCCCCATCTCATTTTCAAGTTCATTTCTCATTCCCCAATTCCATTTCCAATATATTCACCAGCCGGTGAGATCGTTCGAGAAAGAATGAAACTGCTAGACTGATGATCTCCGTTCAACACTTTCAACACCGGCAACACTTTCAACACTTTCAACACCGGTAACACTTTCAACACTCACTTTCAACACTTTCAACACCGGCAACACGGGCGAAGTATGGCCAAAGCCTAAGATAGTACAAACCTCATCTCAACGGGCAGTTCAACTAATCATCCTTGCAAGATGGATGTTTCTTTTTGTGGCCAATCAAATTGAGATGTCTCGTCAATTCGTTTCGACCACACGGACTACTCAAACGCTGCGGACCGTGCGCGGCGCGGCTGAATTGTCGAGGGAGCACGACTTGTACAATGGCGAATTTGTACTGGAACAAGCGTCTTCGCGACGCGTTCTCCGCAGCAATGTCCAGTCCGTGCGGTCAACGAATCAACTATATTTGGTTTGATCTAGCTATGTAAGCATAATAGAAATCAAAGTCAATTGCAAAGATGGAGTTTTGATCGTCTTCAAAGATGAAGCACACTGTATCGGCTACACTTCGCAAATAGAGAGCACCGCTTGTTACGTAAATTTAGTGGGCAAAGATGAGTTAACTTTGCCATACGTAACACTGCGTAAGCTAATTTTTTTTCAAAGCAATGAGCGGTCTGTTCATATAATAATGACCAGTGTAAAGTTTTTTAACACAAAATAATCCGCCTTATGGATCAACAATCACAGAGTTTGTGGGGAATTCTTTGAACCAATGAATAATAGCGTGCATGACGTCTTGTACAACGCTGTTCGTAAACCAAGATGATCAGAGAAACTCGCTTATTTGCCAAACTCATGCTTGGAACTGCAGTATATAAGAAAGCGGGGTTTTGCAAAACTCCGTTGTATTCGTATTCGCATTTAACGCTGAGAAGTATTCTGTGAAAAATGGACTTTTTGCCGTACATGTTTCTACTCCTTTCCATTCTTGGAATAATAAGCCTGGGTGAAGCAGGCTGTCGTCCTCCACCTTGCAGACAAATCTGTAAAACAGAGAGAGTCAGGGTAGGCACGCTCAAAAATTCAAAGCAATACTAAGTTTCTCACAAAATCATGATTGTTATAAGAAAAATATGAGAAAACTTTTCTTCCACGTCTCTTTTGTGAGTAAGATATTTACATTTCGAAATCATTATTGAGCTGAAGTGCTTATTCACGCAATTGCAAGAGGAAAATCTCTGCTATGTCTTCAGGTATGCAGAATGGTACCAAAACGGGTTTGTAAGAAGAACTGTCCAATCCGTCGCGGCTGCAGGCGCCCCACTCGAAGTGCTTTTGTAGAGGAGTGAACATCTGCGGACTACTCTCCTATCATCATCATGCACCATCATCTCTTGCATGTTTCAAATCTCAAGACCAAACTCTTGAAATGAATACTTCTGTTTGGCTCTATTTGACACGTTGAATAAACCGTTAAATAAATTTGCTATCGTGACGGACCAGACGCTAGACCGTGACATTGCCCAAAATGACCTTCAGGCTATCGCTCGAGGCAGAAAGAATTTCGTTTTCAGTGCAAACGGGTGAACTGCACGGAACTTTCAAATGGCAAGCAAGCTGGTATAGAAGGGTGCCACAGTCGGCTCAAGATTGAAGATCCAATCTGCGTTTGGGAAAGTTCCGCTGGGTCGCCTGCAGAAGCTCCGTAAACATGCTGCGGAGGTTCCGAAGAATGCGAACAACAACAGCAAAAGAGAACACCTAAGCGGGATTAGAACTTTATTGGCTGTGAGACTCACTTCGCTATCCTCTGCACGAATGACATGTTCGACAATGCACTCTAGTTGTTGGCGAGGCAACATCGTAAAAGACAACACATTCGGAAACCTGCGGAAGTACTGGCATGTCGAAGTGCTGCACTTGGAAGTTCCGCAGCGCTTTGTAAGAAGTCCTGCGAGAGTTCTGATTTTCAACCAATTGAAAATCCTGCGGAAGTTCCCATTTTCAACATTTCCACTTTTGCAATGGTAAACAATCCTGCGAAACCTCTGCGAGTTGTGCTTGTCCTGCGGGAGTCCCAGTGAATTCTCTGAGTAGTATATACAATGAATTTATGAAACACCTGCTTGCTGTTGCGGTGTATTTGTTACCACAATAAAAGGTCATTTAAAATTAGTGATCGCTGTACAGAAACGTGCTGCCTTAATATGTGATGCTGTCATTGGAAAAGATTTGGTGCTTGATTTGATTTTGTGCTCTACATTTTCACAAAGTACAGAGTATTCTGCTGTTTTGACAGAAAGTGCATTACATTTGAGCTGTGCAGCTCGTGCAATGCAATTCAGACACGTATCAGTGTGCCAGAGTAGAAAATAGAGAATGTAGGAAAAGTCACGAGGCATATAAAAGAATGTGAAGCGACATGAATCAAAGCGGATATCATTTGCCACGCTATGACACATTTGTGCATAAACCTTATCGTAAGTCTCAAACCTTCCAATCAGATGTTACGAAGAGAGATGAATTTTGCAGATGCTTCTCTTCCTACTCATTATTGTTTTTGCTAAGGAAAAGCGTACTTGTCCTGAGCACCTGATGACAAATTTCGAAGAAGTTATAGCACCCTTTTTTGAGGGGCTCTTACAAGCAAGACTGGTTAGGTCACCTTGTTACAATTGAAAAACGATATCGCATAAGAAAAGTTTGCAAAATTGAAGATACTTTTTCCAAAAAAATTTACATGGTTGCTAACATTTATCATAAAAAAATAATTTACCATTTCAGAAATACAGTTGCGATCCTGAAGATATCGCTCGCGGAATTGTCAGGAAGGAGAAACTGGTATGTCAGTCAAGCAATCCCAGCTACACTGCCATCTGCTACTGCTTTATGGGGTATGCTTTTGCTGCCGTGAAAAAAAAACTTTTTTTTCTATCTTGCAGTGATCCCGATGATGACGAGCAAATTGCAGAATTTTACGTGGTAAATCGTGCCGCCAATATAAGCAAGGTAGAATAATTTCCGTAGAGACATGAAATAAATTTCGTGGAGCAACCGTAAACACCTTTTAAAAGAACAATGACTCAGACACGGAGAATTCCCATTTTGAGTTGTGAGAATTTCCGACAAGTCAACCCATGCGAGATTCGTTTGAGATTTAGTGTGGAGATCAATGTTCGCACTTAATGTTGACACTTTTTCAGCCTTATTGTTAAGCGTTGTGGGCCTCGAGTGTTTGAGATAGAGCACTTCCCTACTATACTTGGGACCGAATGGAATGATTATTCAATTATTCGAATAAATCATTCGAATGCGAATGATTCGAAAAGTCGAACATTCGAAAATCTCAACTTTCGAATACTATTCGAAAGTCGAATATTCGATGGTCTTCAATTCGATCATTCTATGGTCACCGAATATTCGAATTATTTGATGAACATCGAAAATTCGAATATTCGATGACCGTCGGATGGAACCAGAGCCCGGCGCAGATCGTATGGAAGCAAGCTGGACTTCGTTTTGTTGGGCAAAAAGCAAAGGGGATATCGTTTTTGAGGCCAAAGATTGCGACGTTTTTTAGTCGGCGTTCCGTTTTTTGAGGGTTTTTTACGTTTAGGGCTGAGAGTCAAAGGGAATTCGTAAAATTTCGCGAAAGTTAGGGGGACTTCGTTTACAGAAGCCTAAAGACGAATTTATGTTGGGCTCTGGATGGGACTCCATAATCATAGCACGTCACTGTAGGAGTTTCTATAAAGCTACAACCCTTAATGGGGAGTGTTTATGTTTTCTGGTCCTGATGGTAGTCTGTACAGTAATCGTGATGCACCATTTCTGTCGCAAAATGTAGCTGCTATCGTTTTTTCGCTATTCAGGGACGCCAGGATTCTGACAGTTCTCTCCAACAGTTTCTTTCACTTTCTTCATGAGAGTCATTAAGTAAATTTTTAAACTTAAATTTAGACTTTAAACTTTTAGACCCACCGTAACACGGCTTTACGACCCCAAAGTGAAAAAGTGAAAAATGAGTACCGTATTCGTGATCAGCAGGGTAAAGCGGGGGGTGCGGCACGCCGCAGGGGGGGGGGGGGGGGTCGTTAGGAGGGGGTAGGTAGGGGGGGGGGTCGTATCGACCCAAGGTCAAAAGCACTTGTACAAGCTGTGTGACTAAATTGACTTGATGAAAGCGCTGCTGAAATCCTGCAAAATTCAAGTTCAACGACACAAACTTGCAGATACCGTATGCCTACCGTAACCTACCGTACCTCTAATCAAGCAAAATTGTCGTAATCCGCGTGTCGGATAACCCCTATGCGCCAAGTTTCAGCGAACTCTGAGGTCTCCGAGCAGTAGACAACCTTGTATGAAGCAATAATTTAAAACATGATTAACTTCATCTTAAGGGTGAGTAAGCTACCTCTTCTTGCACTCAGTACAAAGCACTACTCCTTCTTTGTCCACCTCAGGAATCTCGCTTCAGAAGACCTGCAAACTGTGGAATTAGAAGCCAACCAAAATCTCGTTTTTCCCATTTTTCGCTTTTGATCGCTGTGCTTTCACCAAATATTACTCAGAGCTAAGAAGACGAATCAGGCTCAAAACATCCCTATGGAATCTACGAGGTTTAGGCTATTGAATCATATAAATATTGTCCGCTAAAAATGTTTTTTGATATAGTTAATGGCCTGCGGCACCCCCCCCCCCCTCAAAACCTGCGGCTGCCGCAGGTTTTGAGGGGGGGGGGGGTGCCGCAGGCCATTAACTATATCAAAAAAACATTTTTAGCGGACAGTGTTTATATGGATCGATAGCCTAGATCACCTAGTTTTCACAGGAGTGATCTTGAATCTTCAGAATTTGCTCAAACTTTGTCTACAGGGGTTAATTGACATGCTCATTATGGATATGTTGCCCATTATGTTTGACAGGGCCTCCAAGTAATGCTATCTTAAGGGTATAGTCCAGGGGGGGGTCTTATTAAGACAGCAATCAGGGGGGGGGTCGTAACCAGCGATCGTGTGCCACACCCCTTGCTTGACCCTGGTGATCAGCGCACCGGATAACCCCCTAGACAAGGTTTTGAAGATTTCGAAATTTTGGATACCGGCGCACCACGATACCTCCCCCCCCCCCCCCATCAAGCCTGCTGGAAGTACGAGCAAAATATACTCCGAAGGACTTTTCAGCTGTCCCTCTTCTTTTGTACACTATTTCTCTTTCTCTGACCAAATGAGTTATCTCTGAGTTCCACATGGAATGTAACGCGCACCAAACTCAATCGCAAAGCACAGCTGCTTGGTGCTGTTTCTTGTGCGGAACGATTTCGACGATGTTTTCCTATTAGGAGTAAACTACCGTTTACGGAGACCTGCCATATCATCGCTTTCTACATTTGGTCCATTCAAGCACTTGTTGAGGGGGTTTGAAAGGTGCGCGTTAGCTCATATACAACTCAGAGTTAGGTCAGAGTAACTGTGAGTCTCGACCAGATTACTACCAACCCTGGAATTTCTTGATGTACAACTTTTGAGTGCCTTTCAAAAAGCAATAAACCTTAAAAATTGACTCGTTGACTTGACTTTTGTTAATGAGCCTGAGGTCTAGTGCACGCTGTTCTTCATTCGCATTCGGAAAAGGTGCTAGATGTGATCGTAAACGTGAAGATGTTTGTGGTGTCGTAGCAGCGTTATCTCCACTCCACATCGTAGATTGAGGGCATATTCAAGGTAATTGCAACAGTGACGGGAAGGACTAGTGTTGGGTCCAAAAGTTCGTGTTGTTTTGAGAACAGGGATATAATAGAATAAGTCATTGTATAGTATTACCAGCAGCGGTCTAGCTTATCGCACTGCCAAGGAGAGGAAGGTTGCTTATTGCCATGAGTGTCGATTGGATGTGTGTATAGCACTTATACAGTTCAAAAATATGTATACTATGTGTGTATCGTGGAGTTGTCAACGGCATGGGTTGGATGTAGAGTCCGCGCAGCGCGCTGATTGTGGGATATATCGTCGACTCTAAAAATCGTGACGACGGTCTGCAGTGCGGCCAGTGCGCGCCGCACGGCACTGCCGCTTTATCGTAGGGCAATCTTGCTTCTCTGCAGTGTAGGCTCCCTGCGGTAGCCATGAAAGTTCCTGCAAGCAAAAAAGATGCAAAAAGAAGAAGAAAAACCACAAGAACTCACCTTCTCCACGTAATTTGGGCGAATCACTAGGTGGCAGTGCCGTGCGGCGCGCACTGGCCGCACTGCAGACCGTCGTAACGATTTTTAGAGTCGACGATACTTCATACACCGCAGAGTGGTAGTCGCATAAAAGGGAACTACAAAAACCCACAGCAGGGCCCGGCAGGAGGTGGCATTTCAGAATTTTGAAAACGATATCCCCTTTGAAGCCAAAATTTCTTACGACTTTCCCTTTGGCCCTATTTTTAACCCCCGTAAGTCCCTGACAAACAAATATACACAAATAATAAGATGGGCGGCCTCAGCGCTTATTATAGTACCCTATTTTCAGGTGTATAAGCCGCACCCTTTTTGCTCTAGACGCGAGCAGACCCAGGCGTGCCGCCGCGCCTACCTCTCGCGAAGCGGTTGCCTTATCGCATACTGCTCTCACTTAACGCGCTCCATGATGACAGTCAGTCTTTTGGTGTGTTCGCCTTTAGAGTGAAAAGGGTGCGGCTTATACACCTGAAAATAGGGTAGTACTACCTGGCTTTCCTGGTCCAGCCCGGGTCATCAAGGCTTCAGCTCAATAGGTTCATCCGCAAAGGGATCTATAAAAAAACATAGGGGCAAGATCTGCACAAACTTTGACGTTTATATATCTAAGATACTACTCCATTATTAGTCAGCTGCGAAACTTTACAATTTACAATAACCGATTGCGATTGGAGCGCGCTTTCCGAGGCCGATCATAAAGCTGTGAACCCTATTTGGGGCTGTATCGAAGCGGTGCCTTGGTGGTTTTGGAAGCGGATTTGAACATATAGTAACACTCTCGACCTAGTCCACATTTATGTAAAGAAATCCGGGAAATTATGTGAAGGGAAGCAGGGAGCCACCCCAGGTGGCTCCCAGGTGGCGCGGGAGCCACCTAATTTCGAAAAACACCATTTTTTAAATTCACTGAGTTTCTCATAATTCTTCATACTTCTTTTGTGCTCATGGTCCTCCAACTACACAGCAAATTTGGTGCCATATCGTTACTTATGCATTGAAAACGAGCCTATTTTGTTATTTTCCTCTTGCAAGAATTGCGATTTGAATTCCCGCCTGCGGGCAGGCTAACGATCGGAGCACAGAATCTTCCCATTGCTGGAATCTAAGTTCATAGGACAGTAGCATCAACAAGGAATGATGAATAAAGAATGATATGTGCATTATGTTGAAAGTCCTCCATTCTTGTAACCTGGGCATTCTAGTATAACTTCAGTTAATCTTCTTTGCCGTACAGGTTTTTAACAATGATACACTTTATTGCCTGACGTTTCGGTTACACACCGTCTTCAGAGGCTTGGAAAGGTGTCATTCACTTTGATACCACTCTACCTTGCTGCCAAGCCCTTCTCCCATCTGCGTACTCGATTCATCTAGGATGAAGATCGAGAGGCTGGGCGTAGAAATCGACCCACCGAGTGTATCACTGGTAGCAGTGTTTATCTGCTTCAGAACTTGCTCGATGGACTGCAGTGACGAAATGAGCAGTCGGAACAATGTGAGGCTGTTTAAGTATAGATCAGCTATCTCACAGTTCGCATAACGAAAGATACGGTAGTAGATCACTTGTGATAGACAGCTTTTCATTCTTGCCGTTCATCTTCGGATCCCGGGCAAGTATATAGGACGCCTCTAAAGCCTTTCGGGAAGAGATTTGATCTTCGTAGGCTAATATTTTGCACTTGATTTCAAAATCATCACCGCTATGTTCTACTTTCCTATGTTTACCTAGTGGGCTTATTATGCTCTGACGTTTCTTACTAGTTAGGTGTTCATTTATCCTTACGCTTAGTGGCCGACCGGTTTCACCGATATAAATGGAGGAGCAGCTCATGCATTCGATTTGGTAAACGACTCCAGTTTTTGCGCAGTCACCGGGTTTTCCGTAAGGGCACACTACGCAATCTCGTGTAGTACAAGTTCTGTCGTAAAGCCTATTGCGCACCAGCTGTTTCTTGAGGTTATCTCGTGGAATATTCACCAAGAGAACGTCCTTTTGCAGCTGTGCTTGTACTAGACATTGCTTGATTTCTGCGGTGACCCTTTCGGAGATGAAAGGCAAGCACAGAGCTATCTTGTTGGTAGTCTGCTCACTTGTCTTTGTCGTGACTCTTTTTGGGCGTTTAAAGTGCATCGTATAACCATTTGAATTCATTACTTTAGCTGCAATTTCCAGTGACTCTTCTCTTTCAGTTTTGCCACTACAGATATTCTTTGCCGTTTCAAACATGTTGTGTTGACAGCTCGTTTGACGGCTATCGGATGCGCGGATTTGGCGTGCAGAATGATGTTCTTGTTACTCTCTTTGCGGTACCACTTGATGCGCACCGAACCGCTAGCCACCATCAATTGTGTGTTTAAGAACGGAAGCCAACCGTCTCGTGGTCTTTCTCTTGTTAGGCTTATGTATTGCGATTGTTGATTGAGTAGTCTGAAACACTCGTCCATTTCGGACTGTGTTGAAGTAACAATACAACAATCGTCAATATATCTGCAATACATAAGCGGGCTCCTGGCTAGCACGGGTTGTTCTATTTTGCTCATGAAGCAAAATAGAAAAAAACACGATGCACTTTAAACGCCCAAAAAGAGTCACGACAAAGACAAGTGAGCAGACTACCAACAAGATAGCTCTGTGCTTGCCTTTCATCTCCGAAAGGGTCACCGCAGAAATCAAGCAATGTCTAGTACAAGCACAGCTGCAAAAGGACGTTCTCTTGGTGAATATTCCACGAGATAACCTCAAGAAACAGCTGGTGCGCAATAGGCTTTACGACAGAACTTGTACTACACGAGATTGCGTAGTGTGCCCTTACGGAAAACCCGGTGACTGCGCAAAAACTGGAGTCGTTTACCAAATCGAATGCATGAGCTGCTCCTCCATTTATATCGGTGAAACCGGTCGGCCACTAAGCGTAAGGATAAATGAACACCTAACTAGTAAGAAACGTCAGAGCATAATAAGCCCACTAGGTAAACATAGGAAAGTAGAACATAGCGGTGATGATTTTGAAATCAAGTGCAAAATATTAGCCTACGAAGATCAAATCTCTTCCCGAAAGGCTTTAGAGGCGTCCTATATACTTGCCCGGGATCCGAAGATGAACGGCAAGAATGAAAAGCTGTCTATCACAAGTGATCTACTACCGTATCTTTCGTTATGCGAACTGTGAGATAGCTGATCTATACTTAAACAGCCTCACATTGTTCCGACTGCTCATTTCGTCACTGCAGTCCATCGAGCAAGTTCTGAAGCAGATAAACACTGCTACCAGTGATACACTCGGTGGGTCGATTTCTACGCCCAGCCTCTCGATCTTCATCCTAGATGAATCGAGTACGCAGATGGGAGAAGGGCTTGGCAGCAAGTAGAGTGGTATCAAAGTGAATGACACCTTTCCAAGCCTCTGAAGACGGTGTGTAACCGAAACGTCAGGCAATAAAGTGTATCATTGTTAAAAACCTGTACGGCAAAGAAGATTAACTGAAGATATGTGCATTGTTTATCGGTAAACAAAGGGGAAGTCGTAGTTTGGGGTCTCCCCTTTGCTTTTTCGGGCAAAAAACGATATCCAGCTTGTGAAAGCGCCACCCCCGCCGGGCCCTGACCCACAGCAGTAAACTATGCGATTGGTCATGTTATCATATTATATAGACATTCAATTTTTCGAATGATATTCGAAAGTCGAATGATATTTGATATTCGAATATTCGAAATTTTCGTTTTTCGAATATTATTCGATAGTCGAATATTCGAAATTTTCGATTTTCGAATATTATTCGATAATCGAATACTCGAACTTTTCAATTTTCGAACATATTCGATATTTGAATATTCGAAACAGATTTCGAATTTCCCCGAGTATATTCCCTACCTCGGGCGGAGAGTCTATCTGGCCCTACAATTTATTTTGCTGCAATTTGTTTCATATATTCGCTTGCGCTTCCCTCCACTCTTCACGGAAGTACAAACAAATTATTTTTTTTTCGCGGCTCGTACAAGCTCCGGCTCGGACCTAAGCCCATAGTTTGATTGTTTTTACGATTTGTGAGCTTAAAGGCAGTGGACAGGCAGAATGAACCCCTGTCAGATTTTGGTAGTTTCGGGTAGTAGACCCCCCAAGTACATCACAGCCCCAAGCCCACCTTCCAATTCATGCGCTCAGTCTTGAAAAAGCGCTTCGAAATTCCACCAATAACGTGCACTCAATGGAAATGGGCGGAGCTGGTGGAGTTTTGAAGCGCTTTTTTCAAGACTTAGCGCATGAATTGGAAGGTGGGCTTGGGGCTATGATGTACTTGGAGGTCTACTACCCGAAACTTCCAAAATCTGACAGGGGTCCATTCTGCCTGTCCACTGCCTTTAAACCGCCGCTACGAACTGCTTCTTTTGAAAAACAATTGAATATAACATGCAAAGGAACTGTACACATCAACACATCGCATGATGTACAATCGATGTCAACAGCATGCTCGTTTTACGTAGCAGCTACGTGTACGCAGCGCAAGGGCCTAGCGCAGCTACCCGGATCCATGAGGCGAGTTTTGAATGCGAAACTGTATGCGAGCAAATGCGGCGCGAGGCTCTGGAGTTGCGATTTGGCTGGTGGAAAAGGGAACAAATTGTTGACACGGACTGTAGGCGATTCATCGCACGCAGAAACTGGACGTTGCGTTTGGTTGGAATAGTCCGTGTTTAAAAGAGACAGCAGAAAATTAGAAGATGAAAATGCGTTTCATCTGACGGTGAGAGATGCCGCCGGCGTCCGCAACGACGCTGTGTCACTGCGTGCGATGAATAATCTATACACGATGGAGGTCAATGGGTAAAAGACCATAACATTTGAAATAGCCATAATAAAGTGAAAAATTATCCGTTGCCAATAGGGCTCAAGCATAGAGTGCAATTGCAATAGCTTAACTGAACACCCTCAGCCTAGATCACAGAAAATTTGGGACAATTAACTTCGAATTTATTGACTAAAATGCATTTCCACTCACCCGATTTTTTCATTTCTAATGAATTTTCCAGCTACAAAAACAGAGAAAGAGGGTGAGCCATTGTCGTCTACAATATGGATGCAACGTTCAGTATACGTCACACTCGGGCTACACATGTGTTGCGTGTGTTTTCTCTAAGGAATGCTTACCCACTACAAGAAGACCCAGGGAGATTGACTACTGATTTCCGCAAACATCAAAAGATTTTGATCTTGAAGCCGCCACCGTACCCCATCTCGATGCCGCCAATTGTTGTTCTTGATCATTTCCTACTTCTCCGCTACTTTCCTCCTTCACTGTTCACTTCTCCTTCGTGCTTGATTTGCCTGGAGTTTTGTACAGCCCCAGTGGCTTTTATGCTGCTCGTCTTGCCCTAGGGTAGTCACTTATTGACATTTCAGTCATCAGCTGGCATTTCCATCAAATACGATCCGCTTTGAAAAGCTGAGTAATATGCTTCTTTCGGATCCATATTTCAAGCAACTTGAAGGTAGTTATGATGAAAAACGGAAAAAAACGCTGATTGTCAGTTTTTGCGTTTGCTGTCGAGTAATTAGTGTGGGTACTGCATGTTCCCACCATAACTGTTTGTATTTGTAATTCAACAAGGTCATATTCCAATTCATTGTTATCCTTTCATAACTTTTCGGAATTCTGTGCTATAAAGATTCAGAATGGACTATGTTTGCGTACGTCATCTACAATTATCAAAATCAAAAAGCCGACAGCAAAAATTTATGCAAGGTACCGAGTTGATATGCAGGGCAGTGGCGACAAGATCAGGAGATTAATACCGTCCTAGATAGCTCATTTCAGTGTGGCACTAACTGTGGCAAATCCGCTCCTTCATTAGCTATAAATGGAATCTCTCCTTCAGCTCGTGTCAGATTGTACAGCGCCGCAGTTCCCAAGATGATACGCGCAACCTTAGAAGATAGTCTGGAAAAAGCCTTATGAGCTGGATATTGAACGCGAAACTGATCAGGAGAGGAGAAACATCAAAACCAACGCTATTTCACTAGTTAGAATGGGAAATTGAGATTTCCAGTTTGCAATGGTCTCTTCAACGATTTGATGTACACTGCGTAGTGCATCAGCCAAAGGATCTCCTGGGCAAGAAATAATAAAATTGTGGAACAGTACTAATCTCTTAACTACCTTCTTCACAGCTTCCACTTGGAGTCAACAAAAAAGACTCGGGTTTGTAATCATCATCTCCTATAAGATAACCCATCTTCGTGCCGTTCCTGAATTGCGCGCACAGCAAGCTTCGTTTGAAGGCTGTTTCGTCATCCATTTTAGAATTCGCCACTACCCAGCGGAACTTCTTATGATAGTCCACTACTACTGCGACATTTATCGCTTTTCCTTTGCTAAAATCATATCATGTTATCTAACTAATTTTGGAAAAAAACACAATGTGACCTGCTTTGTTTGAAAACATTGGTTCCATCTAGACAGCCCACTACTCCTCGCAAGCCTGTTACTTCGAAAAATCTGGAAGAAATGGAAATTGAGGGCAAAGGCGTGTATTTTTGCCGAGATTCGTCGTAATATTTCCTACGGATACTGCTGTCACCAATGTTGTCGTTGTTACCAATGCTATCAATTTTAACACCGTCTAATGCCGTCTGGCTCATTTCTGATTTGTTTTCCTATTCCATTGTCATAATATGTTTACTTCTAAGGCAGGTAAGCATCTCTTTCAAAACTATAAGAAATGGTTCAGCCCTATTGCATCATGTTTCACATCATGACAATTTTATGAACTAACACTTCGTTTAGCGCGATATAGAATGCATACAATAAATGCAAAATTATTAGTAAACTCATCATTTTGTTTCCTGCAAATACTAGGTTGTGTAATAATTTCGCTCGCATTTTTTGGTTTGATTTTTTCTCGATATTTTGTTAGACATTTGCCAAAATGTTAGTCCGAAAACATGTATCGTTCGGGAGCTCTAAGTTCGCTCTATCAAACTCCAATTATTATATTTTCACCCAAAAAGTTGAACAAAAAGTCTAAGAAGGCAAAAATCCCATATTCGACATTTTTTTCCTTCTCAATTTTCCTATTATTCATTCTTGAAATTCATTCAAAAGCTTGACAACAACAACAAAAACTGATAATCAATTACGCACTTATTGAAAATGTTTATTATTGCTCGTTTCTTTTCACCGACCGTTTAGAGGCACCGTCCACCCAGGTTTTCGATTTCCACGTTTTCGTCGTTTCAGGGCCTTCTCATGTTCCTGATTCCGAATATAAAGTCGAGAATGCTCGAAAACCCCGACAATCCCCGTTCCGGAGAACTCACAGGCCAACCTTCCGGAAAGGTGATTGGACGGGCGCGCATAAATGGGCGGGCATGGATGGGGGTCCTCGTGCATCTTCATTATTCCGAAGCGATTTTCTCCCCTCCGAAGCTGCGTTTTGCGCCGCGACTTGGGCAGTGCATTGATAAAGAGCCCTGCTGTTATATACTGCCAAAAACTCAACACCCTCAACTTAGGGTGGATGGTGCCTTCAATGTAACTTTTCAAAAGTCGGCGTAGCAATCTGGGCTGTGCGTCCCCTCAATTTCCGAATTTTATGTAACCCATTTTTGACTATATAACCCACTTATTCGATGATTTAGCGAACATAAACCAAAATCTCTGTCAATTCCTGGATTGTTCGACTACACCATTCTTCAGAAGTGCCTTTAGCTGCTCAACGTTGACGCCGAAGATGAAAAAATGTAGCCATCTTTGAGCTTACAATATAAATTTAGTTATAGCACCTATAAATTATCTGTGGAAGCTACAGTACTCTATTCATAACGTTGAAAAACTTCTGAGTTGTTTCTTAAGCGTGCAAACTCATTCGAGACACAGCGTAACATAGTTGTCGAAAATGGGATTTTTGCTCTCTAGGATTTTCGGTTTGTGGTCTAATTTTTTATTCAGTTCCCCAAAACTGGGAATATAATGGTGGTAGTTTGGTAGAGCAGACTTACAGCTTCCGCATGCATACAAACACTTTACCAAATGCTTTGATACTGTGGAAAAATTAAAACGAAAAATGCGCACGAACTTATTACACCACCTAATGCCTCGAAAAGCGCGCAAAGACAACAGAAACAAGGTGAGAGTTGAAGAGAAAATGAAAGTGATACTGAGACCATTCAAACGGTAGCAGCTGTCAAAGGAAATTGAATCTCAGTGCAGTACTACACTCTGTCTCATATGGAGTGGGCCCAACTCGAGCGGCTCAACCAGCGTGACCGCCCTGCTTGAACCCTACACCTCGTTCGCTGTGTCATTTGACCATCTATGCGCGAGCGTGGGGGAGGCTCATAAGCGAGCTTCAATCGCTAATCAGGCGTGGGAAAATGATCAGTGAGCACGTTCTCGACAAAGTGTAGAGCTCAAGCGAGGCGTCGACAGAACGAGCCGCTCGAGTTGGGCTCAATTCAGATGAGACAGAGGGCATGATGAGCGGAGTTTGAATGAGCACTGTTAGTGTATTTTGGGGACACTTGCAAGTTGTCATGAGATACAACAATGGACCTACTTCTCTGAAATGTTGCTCTTCTCGACAGGTGTAGGCCACAAAATGACAGTTCCTGACCATGAAGATAAAGCATCCAGCACTTGATTGAAGATTTCCGTGACAACGGAACCCATGAAAGTTCCATTCAGAACTTTGGTGTTACCAGCTAGGATCTCCAAGGCCGTGCCAACTTTGACAGGCGTAGGACTTTTTGTAGACGCAGGACTGCGCCTTTTCAGATGCGGGTCCAGAGCCGCACACACTTTGTTGAAGGAACTTCGTGACATTCGAAATCGGTGCCGAAATCGCTCGTCAGACAGTGTATCCACATCAGCCATGCCATACTCGATTGCACGGATACAAGCCGCTGTCGCGCTTGTAGGCTCACATTTATCTATGCTACAAATAAGAAAAGTAGATGAGGAGATTTACAGGAGCATACAATGAGATGGACCTACCTCGACTTTGTATCCCTTTCGTCTGCAGAATTTGCATTCCTTTCGTTCACGGGATTTGCACCCCTTTCACTTACAACATTCGTAACCCTTTCGTATTCATGATCTGTACGCCTTTCGTTTTCAGGTTTTTTATTCCTTTCATTTTCGGGATTTTCAGGATGTGTAGTTCTTCCGTCTGCAGACAAACAGAACACATCCAATTTCTCATCTGAAGAAGGCAACAAATCACAAAACTGGAGGCTTAGTGGATACCTTTGAAGAGAGGAGGTGGCTCAGAGGATACCGCCAAGTCGGCAGACACTGGCTCAAAGGATGCAGCTCAGGGCCCGGCACGAGTCGGTTTCTGGCGTTTCTGAAAACGAAGTCTTCCATGACTTTCGGAAGTTTTACGAAGTCCCCTTTGACCTATTTGCTTAGGAGAAGATGAAAACAAGAAATAGTTACTAGTCTGAAAGATAAAACGTAGGATAAGAGTGAAAATCCAAATTGGAGCTGAGTACTACGCATGCACAAGAGTTTGGGATTGGAGCGCGATATTTTACAAAGCGATATATGAGAAAATGAAGGCAAAAAACAAAGGAATGGCAATGATATGAAAATGTTTTCATGCTCAGGGGTAGATTTTTGACCGGGGAATCCGTCCATGATAGAAAAATCTAAAACTTATGTGAAGTGACAGAAATATATGCTCCAGACGATCTCAGATCGTCTGGTGGCCGTCTGGAGACGATCTAATTTTGAAAAACGTATTACTTCACATAAGTTTTCAAACCTTTATACATAATTCTTTTGCAAATAATTTTTAATGTACACAGTACAATTTTGGTGTCATATCACTTTGTGTGCACTGTAAACAAGCAATTTGTTTATTTTAGCCTTGCTTTCAAATTGCGCGCACTTTTCGCCATACACGATAGAGCATGTCAATCGTGTGATAAACTGTCTGAAAAGCTTGTATTCGACTAAATAGCGCTTATTCTTGGTGCTGGGCCCCGAATCGTCAAAAACGATATCTCCTTTGCTTTTTGCTCCAAAAACGAAGTCCAGCCTGCTTCTAGACGATCTGTGCCGGGCCCTGATGCAGCTGAATCCGGTGAAGGAGTTGCCTGTCCCAAAAGATCTGCAGCAGAGATCCCGTCAAACATCTCTAGTGGTTCTTCCTTGAATTCTTCTTTCCCTTCTTCCTCAAATTCTTCCTTCCTTTCTTTCTTAGGCTCTACCCTCTTTTCTTCTTTAGGTTCGAATAATGGTGATGCTTGCCTTTCTGAAAAGAAGTAAATTGAAGAAAATTGCCATATTCATACATGCGAGCAGAGTTAGTCAAATGATTAGTGCTCCATGTAACATTACCGTGCTGAAGGTCACTGGTCAATTCCTCCCTGAGCCTAATTTCTGCGACAAATATGCTCACAATTCCACGCCAGGCATGCCCTTCCAAAAAAGCATGCAACGGCCGGCTGATATACACCCTGTCCCATCAACGGTGCAGACATGTCTCATAAATTAAGTCTATTAAAGGCTAGGGTGTCCTCCAAAAACAACGCGCAAACGAGCCCGATGAATGTGAATAGTGGGCGAGGGTTACCGTCTCAGCAAGGTAAACGGGGACGCTAAAGCGGCTAGTTCACCAGAGGCAACATTCCAAGGTATAACAGACTCTCCCCTAGTTACCATTCAAAATGGGGACACTCACCTCTCGTCCTCGAGAGCTGGCAGATTTTCTGAAGAGACGGCGAGTCATATAGCCTGCATACAGAAAACGAAGTGGAGCGAAGCAAAATCACGCGACATCAGATATGGATATAAGCTTCTCTATAACGGTACCACCTCACCAGAAACGGGAATAGTATAGCTATCTCGGAGACTCTAGAGAGCAACATAGTCTACGTTGAGCGCATTAGCATCATCTGATGAGCATAAAGATAGATACTAGAAAACAGGTTCTGCGCGAGTAATTACCGCTTATGCGCCTAAGTCGGATGTAAGGATGATGGAAAGTACGCGTCCCCGCAGAAGCTTTGATCACCACATCAGTTCAATTCCACTGGAAACACTCTTGCTGGTCCTCAACGAATATGCGGAAGAAAGACGAGGAGAAGCCGGAAAATGTCACGAAGGCCACATACGGAAAATGCAGTGAAGAAGGTGAGCGCATCTGGACTTCGCCACAGCTCATGATCTGGTCTTGGTGAGCATACACTACATCGAAAAGATGACCACCTCATTACATATAAAAGTGGCGATCGTCGAACACCGGTAAAATTCTAGGCTATTCGACAGCGTGACCTCAAAACGTAAAGGACTGCAAAGTCATTCTTGGTCAGAGCTGCATACCTCAACATAAACCACTATACTTTACATCGAATCGGAGATTATTCAATTATTCGAAAAAAAAAACATTTGAATGCGAAAGATTCGAAAATTCGTATATTCGAAAATCTAAGAATTCGAATATTATTCGATAGTCGGATCGAAAACTTTCATTATTCGAAAGTCAAATATTCGAGAATCTCAACTTTCAAATAGTCGAATGAAAATAAAGAAAAAAAAGGATAAAAAAAAGAAGAAAAGAAAAGAAAAAAATTATAAATAAAGATATAAATAGATAGTCGAATATTCGAGGTCATCAATTCGATTATTCGATGTTCATAGAATATTCGAATAATCGATGAGCATCGAATATCCGAAAATTCGACGAGCATTTACTAGGCAAAAATTCGCTGAGCATCGAACAGAGAATTCGATTTCCATGGCTTCAGAGTGTCTCAAAGGTATTCACACACTCTTTGATCGCTAATGTCTCTCTTCAAACAATGACTTTAGCCAATCCTTGGGTTGCCATTTCGTAGAGCTCGCCCCAGCTTAAATCATCAGGAAAAACGTGTATGAGCAGTGTTCTTACGCATGGCTATTTCAGTACACAACTTTTGACGAACCCTCGAGCTTTTCTGATGTGCAATCAAATTTTGAGAAAATAAAAAAAAATTGTTACGCTGTACTCAGCATAATTTACAAAGCATTACGATTGGATGCAGATCTGGTATTCTGGGTAACTTTGAATACTCCACTGTTTGCGCTTTTAGTTTTTTTTTCGATTTCCTTTCTCAGGCGAAATATGGCCCCCACTGTCCCAAAACCCTCCTCAGTTCTTCTAAGGTAAACTTACAGCTGTGAAGTGCGGTCGGTGAATTGCTTCATACTATAGATTAAGTTGAAGCAGACTTACAGAACAATATCTAAGTTCTTGGAGAAAATCAACGAGAATTGTCTCTATCTTTTGGCGCATCCTGTATATCAATCCACAACTTACATTTAGAATGGGGGTTGAATGTTTCTGCAAGAAGAGCCGTCTTTCTCTGTAGCAGAAATTGCTCTATTTCACTAGTCAAGGAAGCGATCCGAAATGAGAAAATTTCTAAACTTTTGAAATTTCCTTGCAACCGCCATGGAAGTACGCCTTAGGCACCCAGGTCTCTTGGTGTCAACATTAAACCGTTTTCCCATCATAAATTGTTACATAAAAAGTGCCTATTCCTATTACTTATATTATACAACCTGTTACATGTTTTGGTTTCCATAGGCGTCATCTCATTGACATTCAACTTATTCGAATACCATTTTAAAACCGAATACTCGAAAATTCCGATTTTCGAATATTAATCGAGTCGAATTCGAAATTTTCTATGTACGATTAATATTCGATAATCGAGTAATCGAAATTTTCGTATTTCAAATAATATTCGATATTCGATTATTCAAAAAAAAAATTTTTTTTTCGGATTTCCCTAATTATATAAACCACTGCTTCTCGACGGGAGACGGTCAAGAGGCGCGATTTCTCCGGCTGTCACTAAGTTAAAACTCCAATTCAGTGCCATGCGAGTCTTCAAATGTCTGAGGTTACCAACTGCTGAGTTTACTGGCTTTTGCTGGGAAATGGACCGAAATATTTACGAATTTGTTTTTAAATGAGTTTTCATGGGTTTTAAAGGCAGTGTCCAGGCTAAACCTAACCTCCTCCGATCAGTATCGATCCTGAATGCAGGCCCCAGAAAAGGGCCATCTGCGTTGGTCCGGTCTTCTAACGTTGTCTCTGAAAGGAGATAGGGGGCCTCAAAGTCCCTGGCTGGGCGGAGTCTGATATCAGACTCCGCCTACCAGGGACTGCTCACTATCTTGTCAATACGTGCTTCCCGACACGTATTGACAAGGTAGTGAGCAGAAGCTGCACATCGCACCCTGCAATGCAACTGCACCCATGCAGTTGCAGCTCCTTCCCGCTGGCCTGCCGACGGGGACTAGCGATTCGAAACTCGTCCACGCCCTCAAGGAAGGGTCCCCAGGAATCGGGTTTTTTGTGAATTTTGGCGAATTTAAAGTTCAGAACTGTAATCAGGGCCACGGAAAGGCCCCAGAATGACGGAAACGTGGGGGGTCAAATTCTGGGTGGACGCTGCCTTTAACCTTCAAAATCGCTGTTTTGAGTTTTTCTCAAATTATTGAGATTGAACAACCCATGCAAGTATCTAATACATCTTCTTCCAAATTTCATATATTCTTAGGAAATTGTAAAACATTTATTATGTGCTATTTGATGTCCAGCTGGCAATAAAAATCGCGCCTCTTGACATGCACCCCTTCTCGACATCAAAATAACAATGGATAGACACGGAGAGCCACAGAGACCAGGATACGCATAGATGGTGGAGACTGAGGACCAACAAAGCGGTGAAACAAGCACTACTCACGACTCTACCAAGCCTGCAAGAGGACCCGGAGTGATCCTGTGCAAGCTTGAAAGATTGATTCCACAAAGTAGCAATGGGAAAGCAAACTCCAACTACCAACGATGGTGAAGAGCTCAAAAAGACAACGTCATACAAGCACCTGAGGCGGTATGTATCATTCGCCCGTCCGGTAAGAATTCCCATTCAGGTAGTATCTACTTCATGACTCGGTGCAACTATCTGTATTCTTTCTTGTTTGTCTACCTTTCGAAGGCCCTACTTCCTCATATTGTAGCATAATAAATAACAGCACTTCGCTGTATAAGCTGAAATTCTCGGTATTTTGTACGATCCGGAACGGGACCTTCAAGAAATCACGGCTCATTATCAAGGTCATTTATCATTTATCATTTATCATATTATTATTTTCACTTAATGCCTTTTTAAAGTTAGGCTTTGATCTATTATGACAGTGCTGAGCATTTTTGTGGAAGTAATAAGGAGATCTCAAGTTGACGAGATCTTCGATGAACCTCTGCTCGCGAGTTGTGATTTATCGAAAAACTCGAAACTTTCCATTTCATCTGTGCTAAAACATGCAGCACTGTCTATGTCTTCAGCACAACTTTATGTTGTATTGAATTTGCAAAGATAAAAGACTTTGAAAATGAGCCGCGATCTCCTAAAGATCTCGTTCGAGATCATACAATACACCGAAAATCTCAACTTATAAAGCAAAGTGCTGCTATACATTGCTACGATGTTAGGGTAGTAAGGCCTCCAAAAGATGCACAAACAAGGAAGAACACAGATCCCCAGAGCGGATACTACCTGTACGGGAACCCTTACCCGGATGGACGATTGAGATATACCGCCCCGGACAGTCACATCTCAGCGGAAGGAGGCCTACAAGAGGTGGTAGCAGGCAGGATGAACACAGCTGGATGAAATGCAGAGTTTTGACAAGAGTTCTGTGCGACACAGGAATGCCAGCGCATCTCAAATCCCAACTATATTGGACCGCAGCACTGTATGGCAGTGAGTGCTAACCTTGCATAAACAAGGAACACCTCAGTGTCATGGAAACAAGATTGCTGCGGTGGACCTTAGGAATAACTCTGAAAGATCACAACCGCAATGACACTATACGAACCAAAATGAAAGTAGCTTTGATTGCCTAGAAAATGCAGGAGAACAGATTATGGTGGTACGGATATGCGCAGAAGGGAACAGAGTCACATCACGAGGTTAGCCTCAACGGTGGTAGAAGCACCAGGAAAAGACTTAGAGGTGAACCCAAGATGAGGTGGATGGACACAATCAAAGGAGCTGCGAGAACTTGGAATATATAGAAAACCTTGCCTCGGACAGAAGAACACCTAGACACTGACAAGAAAAGCAGACTCAATATAAGCGGAACAGATGCGAGGACGAAAAAAGGGAATGAATAGACTTACTGTTTGACGAAGCCTTTGGTAACGTTTTGTCCACAGCACTCACCCGATTCGCTCTTTTATAACCGATTTCATAAGATCTCTAAACGGAAACCGAGTGAAAAGAGCTAAAAACATGGAGCAATCAAGTGCTGCTTGAACTCACACTGTTCGCCCTTGCTCTGTTCATCTCTTCATCATTCCAACCATCAACATCGAAGTACTTCTTCAAGCAATCATTGAAAAATCTTACGACATCGTGAGTTCCCAAAACAATCCCCTTCTAAAAATGAAAAACCTGACAAAAGTAAGATATGTCGCAAAAATCCCAACTATACAAATCGTACAACAGCAGTTAGTATACCGTATGTAGTACGAGGTAAAAAGCAAGATCAAGAGTCAAAAAAGTCTTACGTCGATGCAACTTGCAAACATGTGTAGAGGTATCGTGGCAACTTCAATGATTTTGGTCGATACACTATTCAAGCCATATATTGGAAAATGTCCACATACTTCTTTGATTTTGCGACCAATAAAAGCCGCCTGCATTGGAAAAAAAATCAGAAAAAAATCAGACAAAGTTGATTATTATTACAAAACTAACCGCTTTGACATAGTGTTCTTGACAGACACGTCTGCGAGCGCTAAGCATTCCTCTGTACAGCTTGACTGCCTTTTCAAGGTCAATATGATTTTGGATGAGCAAACACGCCAGGAAAATGGTATATTGTTCTCTTTTTTTCGCTTTTGCTTCCACCAGATGACGATGATCGCCACACAATAAACATGAGCATGCGCATACTTTATCACTGGAAGAGGGCTACATATGGATAAAAACTGAGAAAAAAAGTTCTATCTCTCCGATTTCGGCGTGGTGGAGACAAGAAGCTTATACGCGTGATGCTTTTTATGGCGAGAGAGTATGATAAGCGATGATTTGATGATCTGAAAGCAGTGTCTCGGCAAAATTCGAAGTGAAGATTTTCCGTACTGGCCGTCCGGCCTCTCGATTATTCCGAAATATAGTAAGGGAGGCTGCTATTGCAAGCTATACTATCTCAACAACCTACAACTTAGGTAGGCGCCATACTTATCCGGTCCGGTGAGTAATGGTAACCGGAATCCGGTTTGCCCCATTCGCTATTGGTCAAGTAACTGGGTTGACCCACAGCGAATGGGACGAGTCGGATGAACCGGTTGAACGGGATAAGTCTGGTACCGCTTACCGAGACGCTGTATCAAACGGATTTACTGACGTTACCAGATACCTGCAATGCTCCGCTTCCGCCCAATCTGGGAGTGGAAAATACTTACAGTGTTTGCTCAATCATATGTACTGCATCAGGATATGGCAGAGGTTCCGCAATGATGTTCTTTGCAGCTGCTTCAAAAGAAGGACCTAAAATCAACGAACATGAAGTTCAAAAATGACAATGTGTAAATGTGGTTTACCCCATCCACTCTAGAGAATACTTTTTGTTACTTTACTTTTTGAAAACCACAGAAACCAAGTGTGGTTAACCACGCCCCTTGTGGGTAACCATACCCATCCCTGTTTCATATGTCAGCTGAAGCTACATTAAGCAAAGCTCATACTCACCTGGGGCACAGTGATCCACTGCATAGAACGGGACATCGAATTTTTGCTAAAAGGGTATTTACTTAAAAAGCGAAACTTTGATAAGAAAATATGGGCCAACCTTGGCTTGCGGACGATCCGAAGAGATTGACACGTCAGTAAAACCGTTTGCTCTCTGAAAGCGAGCATACGAAAATTCGTGAAAAATGGAGACGTAAACAGAACTTACAAGAAATTGAAAAAGGTTCCGACTATCACGTGCGTTATTGAGACCAATCACTGCATAAGAAAGCGATCTAGGTAAGTTTATTTGCAGATAGAAAAGTATTCAGAAGAAGTAGTACATTGTTCAAAAACAGAAGAAAAATTGAGAATGAAAAAAATATGATGAGGTCAACACTGTCTCATGTCACTTCTGTGAATAGCTTCATATCCATTCTGAAACAAGAGACTTGAGACCGTTTCGCAAGCTTGTCTGAAGCTTGAACTTGTTTCTTCCTGTTTTCACGTCGCAAACATTCCTATATGAGTCAGATCACAAGTACAGACTTGCTAACTACACAATGAAGCTAAAAAAACAGAAGAAAAATTGAAGCTAGTTCAGATAATGTCTGCAAACCGCACTCGAGTCTTTTATTCAGAATGAATGACGCGCAACAAATTGACGTAAACTCACTTAGTAGGCCTCGTGGTAGGATCTTTGTAGGACATTGAGCTTCTTGCGGAGTTCTTCTTCAAACCTCACGTAACACAGCGATGTGGTTCTCACAACTTTCTACCGTGTCAATATCTGGCATGACGGAAAAAGAGTGTGGCCAAAAGAGATGCACAGAGTCCGCAGGTACATCCTATGCGCGTCAAGAACGCAAAAATGTTGTGCTCATACCCCGGGAGCGAAAATCGACGAAGAAACGTTGTTTTTCACCGTGGACATTTGTAAAATAGCTTAAAGGCAGTGTCCAGGCTAAACCTAACCCCCTCCGATTAGTGTCGATTCTGAATGTAAGCCCCATAAAAGGGGCATCTGCATTGGTCCGGTCTTCTAACGTTGTCTCTGAATGGAGATAGGGGGCCTGAAAGTCCCTGGCTGGGCGGAGTCTGATATCAGACTCCGCCCACCAGGGACTGCTCACTACCTTGTCAATACGTGACTCCCGACACGTATTGACAAGGTAGTGAGCAGAAGCTGCACACTGCACACTGCAATGCAACTGCACCCATGCAGTTGCAGCTCCTTCCCGCTGGCCTGCCGACGGGGACGAGCAATTCGAAACTCGTCCGCGCCCTCAAGAATGGGTCCCCAAAAATCGGGTTTTTTGCGAATTTTAGAGAGTTTGAAGTTCGAAAATGTAATCAGAGCCACGGAAAGGCCCCAGAATGACGAAAACATGGGGGGCCAAATTCTGGGTGGACGCTGCCTTTAAATTAAATGAATGAGGCTAATGCAGTGAGTACCGGAAGGATCTCTTTTCGTGATGAATAATGTCGAGTTTACTCTTGATCGTTTGTGACTTCTTCAAAGGCATAGAGACCCTGTACTTGCAAGATTGTTCTTACACCTTTGTTTTATTGTATTTGTTATGTAGGTCAATAAAATTACCAAAAGTAGCGAAATGGGGAACTGTAGCTTCCAATCTGTTAATCTTGTCTATACAAGCTTGATCGTGAAAACAGAAAAGAACAAGTTCAACCGCGTTCAGAAAATGTGCGCAAAGCGATCTCGAGTCTCCTACAGTCTTTCTCAATGCGCAAAAGGCCAAAATTTGGAGCGATGCGCAACCGCATCGCCCGATTCTGTGTCACATCTACTGCATGCTTGTCTGCCATGCCTATTGAGACATCCTCACAGTTTAAAAGTCTAGACAGGGCCACTAACAGGCCGACGTCGTGTGCATACGCTCTTATGCACGCCCTGACTCCCGTTTAGAAATTTCGCGCATGTTTTTCATTGTAAGCGCATAGTTCCGAGGTAGCTTCTATGCAGTAATATAGTGGTGGCCTGGTTGTCAAGTAAGCGTCGCCCAGCGGAAGCGGCTGGTTACTAACAAGACTACAGTGTTGTAATAGAAGGTTTATTATCTGTCGAATAGGAAACTATAGGAAACGTGAGAGGAGTGGATCTTGGACTTGAGAGGATGAGTGTGTGGTTGATATCGGGGCAACCGCCCCAGGAGAGAGAGTGTTGTTGGAGCTCCTCGCGTGCTCTATGTGACTGGTTATATACCTTAGCATTATCATAGCACATCATCTCCGAGAATATGGGAAACCCTGTTCTCATAACAAACAAACAATAACATAGGATAATATCCCAAGCAAAGAGCGCGCGATAACATTCCAGGACGAGCGCTGCTCTTACACCTCCCCCATTTCCCTCAAGTCCGTCCCGGACTTCAAAGAAAAGGAGAGGGAGTAACGGAAAGTGAATCTATTTAGGACATGCATCACATTTGTGCAGTTAATCAAGCATAATCTCCTTAGTTACTTGAAAAGCACATGTTGTAGCGAGTGGATGTGTACTAGTCAGTAATGATTATAATACATGTTGCTGAAGTGATATTCCCTGTTGAACGCTCATGAAGTGAGCTACGCCAGAGCGGTGAACGAACTGCACCTGGAAATAGTGTAGGTTTAGAAGTGTTCTCGATTTAGCCAAGAAACAGTGCACCGGACAGATTGTTTGAAGTATATGTTCGGGGGGAATCGACCGCATCGTGGCTGAGAGTGACTGAAAGTTGATTGGGAACATCAATGTGAACTGTGTGGGTGAAATCGGCCGCATCGCGACCATGCAGACCATGCATGGGCGGAGGAGCAAGTGGCGTTGCTTCTTCACCGGGTGCACCGGGATCTGTGGCGAGGGCTTCAGGTGGGCCTGGTTGTCCGCCATGGTTAAAGGCACTTGTGATCGTTAGCTTTTCTGAAATGGAAAAGGCTGTGATAGGTAGCGCAATGACCATAAGGGGGTGGGCGACAAACGCGGGTAGGTAGGTGTGATATTAACGCTGAGACTGTAAGGGAACTACAACCCGAAAACCAAAACTGCGAAATGAGTGCAACTGAACACAACCAGTAAGAACACGCCGAATAGGTAAGTGCGATACTAACCTGAGGCTACCAGCGAGCTATGATTTGAAAACAAAAACCGTGAGTAAAAGTGAGCACCACACCAGTGAAAACGATTCCGCAAGTTGCTCCACCATTTGGGCGATATCCAAGGCGCGTTGGAGGGTGGATGGGTTGGCTAACTCTACCTGAAGCCTAATGTGGGGGTGAACACGGGCCACGAACTCTTCTAAGGCGCGAGCCTGCTGCATTGCTGTATCTTGGCCAGGTGTGGCAGCGCGCACTAACCTGAAAATTCGATCTGCAAACGCCGAAGTTGATTCTCCAAGTTCTTGCTTGCATTTCGCTAAAGCTCGTCGTGCCATATTTCGAAGGTGTGGTCCCTCGTAGCAACTCTTGAGATGGGCCACTACTGCGTCATAGTCCTCCCGTTGAGCGGGTGTCAGCTCCTCGATTTTTCTCGAGCTGCACCATCAGGAAGGGCTATCAGATGAGAGGCCTTGAGCTTTGGGGATAGCGGGGTATGGCGCGTGTGGATATCTTCAAAACGGCGCAACCATACTAAGAAAGGAGTAAGGTCTCCGCTATTCGCCCCCGTGAAGCAGGGAATTTTCGGTGCGGGCCACTCTGGAGTACAGGATGACGTAAAGGATACCCTCGAATGTTTGGCCAACCGCGGTAAAAGAATGGTTGAAGGCCTGAAGCAATGAAGTATTCACTCGTTCACCTGCTTGGCTAAGGCCGTCGTTGGAACGGTAATCCTTCCATGCATCCGATATCGCCTGCGCTGTAACATCGCGCAGTTATTTAGCTTGCAACCCCTTGACTACCGACCGTCCGAGATATTGACTAAGAGACACAACCTTAGTTGCGTACTTGCATAACTGTGTGGTTGAATTCGGAGCAGCCGCCCCAGAGTCTGAGGAGTGAGTGCGGGCTCGTGTTACTGGACCCATAAGAGAGCGAGAGGATAAGACTTTGAAACACCAGAGATGAAATGAATGAACTGGAGGCACAGTTATCCTATATATGTCAAGAGGAAGTATGAAATGTGGAGGGTGGGAAAGGAAACAAATTGGTCAAGAAATGTAAGCAAACAAACTTATCCCATAAAGTTATTCACGTATACAGACGAGGAATTTGAAAGAAGATATAGAGATAACAAACCGCAAATTTTCCCATGTACTAAGCTGCGTGCCTTATCTGCGAAAGGATCTACCAAAACATACGCGTTATCGCGAAAGAGACCCACCATAGCATAAGTTTCTCGCGCACTTGGAACAAAACATTATAGTGCTCGGAGCAAAGCATCCGCTACCCAGGTACAGTTTTCCCATAAACACCAAGTCGAAACATTTGCAGATTTTTTGAAAAAGCATTGTGAGAAAAAGGGTTGCTGTAGCCTGCTGAAAAGCGGAATAAAGATCAGTCAAGAGCTTGAAAAAAGTGGTAGAGCGTGAGAAACAGTGCTAATGAAAGGAAATTGAAGCATGCCCGATTTGGCGTTATGAAGCAAGACAAAGTGGCTACGTATTAGCTGAGGAAAAGTACGGTACGAAGTAAGAAAATCACTGAGAAAGCAGAAGACAAGAATAATTAGTGATTATGTATGGTTTAATTCGGGGCAACTAACCCCAGATTGCGTGAAGAAATTAAAGATATCAGATACGCGAAACTATTGGTTGCTAGGAAAGTGGAGAGTCGCGCGGATGGCGCAGAGCACAAAGGAAGCGGGCCGGGTAGAGGAAAAGGTGAGCCAAGTAAGGCAAAACTTTGAAAAGAAAGTAGCCTCGAGTGTATAGTTCGTAGAGCTATCACAACGAAGTAATGTAAAAAAAACAACAGAATGGAATACTCACCTTATCTCCTTTGCCTGGCGAACGGGATAATAGGATAAAATAGGACGATAATCCGAATACCTGCGTAATAGATGAGGACACAAAATTAGAGCGGTTCCATGTCCTTACCGTTCCATTGTACAACCCTGAAAAAGTGAGCTAGTAATAAAAAAGAAATTGATTTTGGGGCAACTAACCCAAATTTACGGTTTTGTTCGGGGCAACTAACCCAATATTACGGTTTTGTTCGGGGCAACTAACCCAGACTTACGGCTTTGTTCGGGGCAACTAACCCCACGGTACCGTCCTCTAGAGTAAATTCCACGCGCGCGCCCTGACCAAAATCAGCCTCAACCGGGCATTTATTTCAAAACACGATTCCACGAGCTCGGATCTCACATTAGCAATTCCTTAAATTCTTCATCATCTACTCCCTTTCCACAGCGCTGGATCACTCAGCGCTGGACTACTGCCGGCCGGCCAAATCCATATCCATATTCATCTCCATATTCATATTCATCATCCCGGGGCACAAAAGACAACGATACAGAAAGAAAAGGCGCCAAAACAAATAAAAACGAAAAGAAAATGCAAAAACGAGTAAACACAAAATGGAATAATAAAGACAAAAATTGGAAGAAAGACTTAAGACGTAATTTCAAATGAAATACGTTTCTGAAAGAAAAAACTCACTCACCTGAAGCGAATGTCCTCACCCATCCTGAAAGTCCATACTCGCTGCTACCAGTAAGCGTCGCCCAGCGGAAGCGGCTGGTTACTAACAAGACTACAGTGTTGTAATAGAAGGTTTATTATCTGTCGAATAGGAAACTATAGGAAACGTGAGAGGAGTGGATCTTGGACTTGAGAGGATGAGTGTGTGGTTGATATCGGGGCAACCGCCCCAGGAGAGAGAGTGTTGTTGGAGCTCCTCGCGTGCTCTATGTGACTGGTTATATACCTTAGCATTATCATAGCACATCATCTCCGAGAATATGGGAAACCCTGTTCTCATAACAAACAAACAATAACACAGGATAATATCCCAAGCAAAGAGCGCGCGATAACATTCCAGGACGAGCGCTGCTCTTACAGTCATAAAGAACACAGAACACTGGGTAGGTGTTCAGGAGTCCAAACAGCAGAATTAGATATTCAGTCCATTTTAATGCTGTCCAAAATGGCTCGGTCGCTTTTATGAATAAAAGTCGTGTTTTCTTTTTCAACTCACAACTCACTTTCAACTCAACTTGTCAGCTAAAACCGTTCCAGCTGGGTGGCGGCCGAGCTGACCAGACCCTTGCTCACTTGATTTCTCGTGAAGTTCTTCATAAACCGCACCTAAATATTGGATGTCACCAAACATTGCAGGAATCGCTGCAAATCCCCACTCCCTCTCTGTTTAAATATAGCCCCTTACAAATCTCAGCACTGCCACAATCCTGCCCCAATTGGGACAGGCGCGCGAAAGGCAAGTGAAGCGCCAATAATAAATTTTCGTCTCAACAACGGTTTTCGCATTTCGCTCCCACGCAATCCTCTACTTTTTTCGTTAACATGTTGGCAACATGCAGCGACGCTGGCTCCAAAGTTAAAGGCAGCGTCCGGGCAAAATTGACCTACCTCAGATGCTGTCACATTTCGACAGGGTCCCCCTCAACTAAGACAAAACAGCAAGTCCGCCCCGAAAATGTGAATTCTGAAAGTCAGGTGGGCGGGTCAAGTGCCGCTCCCCTTCCTCCTTCCGCTCCCCTTAGGCTTGAGATATACTTGACGATGGGTCGCTATAGCTGACGATAAGACGCTGCCAGCAGCAACGCCTTTTATGCGTATCGATTGACGCCATGCAACGCTGCTGCTTCTGGCTGCTGCAGCGAACGCGATACAGACCCGCTATAGCTGGCGATGCTGCGCTGCTCTGCGCTGCTGCTTGCTGCTCCTCGCTGCTACGCGATATGAAGCTCACTTTTGGTGAGCTTCTCTCAGCTGCTTCATGCTGCTAGCGCTGATTTTGCTCGGATTTGCCCGTTTTTAACGTCCTTTTGACTTCTGAAGGATTTTTAGAGCGCTTGTTGCGTTACTGAACTGTGACAAATTTGCAAGACCAAAACGCAAATGCTTCGATAGGAAAATTAACAGAGAATTGACAAAGTGAACGAACAAATAAATATGAAAACCGCACAAAACTTTTGCGAAGAATTAAATTGGATTAACAAAAAATTAGAAAATTTACGATTTAGCTATACTAGTAATGGGTAAAGCTACTCGTTCTTGCACCCAAAGCGTACCCAGCGCAGCAGCCACGAGCAGCTAAAGGTAGCGCAGACATCAGCGATTCGCCAACACCCGCTATACCTCTATCGTCAGGTATATCTCAAGCCTTACGCCTACGAAGACGAGCTTACATGTTTGACGCGCCCCTTTGACGTGTCGTTACACGCATGTTTCTACCTTTGACACATGTTTTCACGTGTCACTACACCAGATAAATTTCGGAACACTCGTCCGCGATTATTGAAATAGGGTTCCAGAAACGGGGTTTTGGAGATTTCAAGCAATTCTCGGTTCGGATTTAGATTCAGGGGCGTCGAAAAAGCAAGAAACGCTAGAAACATGGAAGTCGAGGTTTTGCCCGGACGCTGCCTTTAAAGGCGGTGCCTCACCAAAACTGAGGTCGCGCGGATCTCACATATTCTACTACCAGTGCGTCACCTCTGCTTCGCAGAGGCTCGACTGGTTCTACTATCCACATGCCTTATCGTAGTTGCAAAATGATGATTATAAAACTCACCTCACGATCCGATCATAACGAATGACTTGTAAACAACTGCTCATTCCAAAAGCTTTTTCATTAAGAATCGGTGATTTTGGGAGGAATTGCGTGTTCTCCAGAAGATTAAATGCGAGTTTGAATTAGTTATTGGAGTTATAATGGCTTGATAGTTGTCATAAGGATGATGGCAACCGTGAGTTACATCTCTAAGGAAAAAGCTTCTCAAATTCTTAGGTAAAATCCTGACAAATCGATTACCTACTCAATTATTCATTTTTGGCGCCGATCTTGCGTAAAAGTAGACTTTTTGCTCGCTTTTCGTGCTGGAGTCCGTGGTTGCGAATGTACTTGTCAACAAATCCACCGACTTTGGAAGAAGTCCAATTACAGCAGACCCACTTGGAGCGCCAAAAGTCCCGCGGATCCGTTTGGCGCACAGTTTTCACATGTTCCACTTATCGGATCGGCTTGTACTTTTGCACACTTTACCTGCATGCTGATAGGGTGCTAATACCAAAATTTTAGCTCAAGCTCTTTGCTGGAACTCGCTCTACGAATTTCGTGACAGACAGAAATTCACACACACACACACACAAACGTAAACAACCCTTAGCCCGTTATTATAAGTTATGATAGCGCCCTCTAAATAGGCCACTGCAACAAGTCTCACTCAATCTGACCGCCACTGCGCTGAAAAAAATTCGCTCAAAGTTACGCGTAGAGCGATTTGGTATGCGCTGGCACTTCTCCGGTCTCCCCCCCCCTTAGGCTTGATACACACCTAGCGTCGGATGTCTATACGTAGCGGTGGCAGCAATGCGATTTGTGCGTATTGATTGCAGCGGAGTGACGCTGCTGCCTCCCGCTACAGCAGCTAACACGGAAGGTCGTGTCCATACTTAGCGAGTCATTTCTGAGCAGCGCTGCAACGAGATTTGCAGCTGAGTTACGCTCACTTTTTCTGAGCGTATCTCAGCTGCTGTGAGCTGCAAACAGCTGTTTTGGCTCGAAATTACCTATTTTTAGCAATTTTCGAGCTGTAGCTAGCGTTTTGAAAACAGAGTCCGTCTTTATATTGCCTGAGGAAGTCATGAATGCAACCTAATGCCGTTTAATTGGGGTTTAAAGGATATGGGGAAATATTGAGACGCATGGGGCGACATACTTTATGAACTTGAACAGAAATGAAGTAAACAATACTGACTACACATTGGCAATAATTTATAAAAGCTGACAGAGTAAACAGTTGAGATTTGGCCTCCAGTGGACCCCAATCATGTCATGACACTTCCATACTATTGGGACAGCCATTGCCTTATCGGGGGTCGAATCATAGGTGCGAAGGGGTGAGCAAAAGCTCACCCCCCCCCCCCTTCACCTGAAAGGTACGAAAAAAATTTTTCAATGTGAGGAATTACTGCACACGGAATTACAAAAATATTGAATGAAAAAATGCATTTTTAGAAGGATCGGATGTTGTAAAAATGGGTTCGAACTACAACGATATGGGCAGCGGGCAATGGCAGACATTAAGAGGCTTGAAGGGCGCTGATGGACAGCTTTATTGGGAAATATTGATGTGAACGATGTTAATAAGAGCCATTGATCATGAATTTTTTTGCAAATAAATTGTTTTGTCGGTATTTATGTGCTACAATAAAAGAATTTGTTGTTCATTTGTGTTTGCTTAGAGCATAATAAACATATAGAGTCCAGAATAATGATAAAAATAGTATAAATGATGTCAGGAGAAATTTCTAGGGCAGTATAGTTGAAATCACAGTGTTGGTTATTTTTAAGGAAAGTCAGTTTTTGAGTTAGTATAACTTAAGTCAGTTGCATAATATCATCTTGCGAGAGTATAGGCATTAGTAAGTAACCTTTCCTCTATCATATAGAAAAAAAACTGGATCCTAAAAAGAATTCCCATTAGAGTTACGAAGTCGCAAATAGAGCAGAAAACACAACTCCAAAAATCGATTTTTCGCAAATAACTTGTGTATATGTAAACGAATTTGATATGCGAGGGTAAAGGTAGATTCTAATCTTCAAGAGCTCTCGATTGATATATAGCATGTGGGGGTCCTATGTTTTTTAAGCCCTGCGAGGGTGGGTGAGCGGCCTCAGTTCAGGGTGCTCACCCCCCGCCACCTTAATGCATTAGAGAGGCGCTGGGAGGTGAGCAGACTTAACTGAGACTGCTCACCCCCCCTCGCAGGGCTTAAAATACATATTACCCCCACATGTTATATATCGTTCGAAAGCTCTTGACGAGACGAATCCACCTATACTATCGCCGTTTTGATTTATTCACTTATACAAAAGTTATATTAAAAAAATCAATTTTTGATGGGTTTCAGCTTCATATCTCGGCGACGGGGGCATTCCATGCTACACTTTTTTTGCATCTTACAGAGGGAGGTTTACTGAGTCTTACCTATACCCTCGCAGAAAGATCGGACATACTGAAGGAGAGTTACAGCAAGGAATAAAAGGCGCTTGAAAAACACAGGTAAATTTGGAATTTAAGTCAGTCGCTCCCGTGGAATCTCTTTGCGAGGGTATAGGTAATACTAAATAGACCTCCCTCTTGAAGATGCAAAAAAAAATTAAATCATGAAATGCCCCCATCGTGGAGATATGGGGCTCTGACGCGGAGGGGGGGGGGGTACCGTTGGACCTCTGGAAACTATCTCACCTGGCAAAGATATTGCACCTCACAAATCATATATCGTTGTATAGCTTTTAGAGGCCAGAATTCAAATCTAGCTTAAACTTGGCTTTAGCCCATTTATCCAAGAGTTATACTGGAGAGCGATCTACTGCAAGTTACTTAAGTTATTCTCGTCAACATCGTAGCTTCACTCCTGACATCAGTTACACTAGTCTTATCACTGTGCTACACTGTGTATGTTTATTCTGCTTCAAGTGGACACAATTGAGCAACAAATTTTTTTATTGTGTTCCATAGATACCGACTTACATATTTATTTGCAACAATAATTCCTAATCATCGCGGAGTCTCTTATTAACATTATCCACATTTGTACGGTCCAGGTAAAACATCATTCAGCACCTTCCAAGCCTCGAGTATCTGCCATTGTCCATTGTAATTTTCGGTCGCAATCACATTTACAACATTACACGTTCCACCCACCTAAACATGCATTTTCTCACCGAAAAATGGTGTACGAAAATAAAACAATATTTATACGAATTCAAAACAAAGTACTTATAAACAATTCATTAATTATATTTCATACAAATAGAAAATTTGACTATTTAAACTGGATAATTTTATAATTTTCACCATTTTTTCAGTCCCCCCCCCGGTCGACACTTGAAATTTTTTCAATTCCCCCCCCCCCCCGGTCGACGCCGGCACTTTTTGGACACCCTTCACTTTTGAGGGTCAAAATCGGCTGGGACACCCTTCACTTTGGAGGGACCCCGATCACCCCATCGCACCTATGGGTCGAATGGAATGAATAGACTTGTATTGCTCTTTCAAGTTTGCTCGTATGAGCTACCTTTCTATTGTATTAGGTTGTCCGGAAATTAATGTCCGTTTTTAATTTCAACCGCAACAAGTCATACACTTTTCATTCCTGAAAAGCTTTTAAGGTACCATTCGATAGAGCAAAGCAAGCTCTACAAGATGACAGTCTTGCTTTAGCAACAGCTTTGATCCACCTCGAGTTTTGAGCCAAAAACTAAAAAGATTCAACTGCCCGAAAAATCAAGAAAAATCATAATTCAGTTGGTAAGAATTCTACAAAAATTCTAACTTGCTCACGTAAACTCTATCCACATAAGACATATATGTGCGCTATTGCCGTGTTTTTTCCTTTGTTAGAAATCGAAAAAACGAAAGTTTTCATACTTTTGCAAAAGTGGTGCTGTGCCGTTCCCACGTAAGTAGATGTATACTACAAATCTGTAGAAGTACAAATGTAAATTTTCAGCTTTTTACAAGCTTTGGTTTTCGAGAAATTTCAATTTTAGTTTGGACCACCTGACTAATGGAAGCTATATTCGATATTTCTCGAGAACTAAAGCTTGTAGAGGGCTGAAAATTTACGTTTGTAGTTCTACAGATTTGTAGTACACATCTACTTATGTGGGGACGGCACGGCGGCGGTGCAGGAGGAACCAGAACCCTTGACCCCTGTATCCAAGAAGGAAAGGGGAGGAGCTGGCTGCGTGCCAAGAAGGACTGGCAACCTTCCAAGCTCCGCCCAATGCTCTGAGTCTGGGTTTTGCCTTTTTTGCTCAGGAATTCCTTGATGGAAAAGGCTAGTTCAAAAGACCTGGGGTGGAGATACAAGGAAGGGAAAAACAAATTTGTGACCAGTTTTGAAAGACGAATCTTTAAAATGGACTTTTGTATGAATTCACATCAATGCGATTCAGCATTCTTTTGAAGATTGGAAATTGATGAACAATTTTTATTAGAGCCCCGGCTCGATTTCAAATTTTTCATGAACTCGTCTCTGGCGAACATTCTAATTTTTATTCCAATACCTGAATGGCTTCGCGAAAACTTACTAACATTGATTTTATCCTAAGATAATTTTCTCAAACCTTTACGATATTCACTGTGTTAGTTGCACTTGCGCTAATCGATAGCCGGTAGTTGACCTTTGCAGGATCAAGCCAGTTGTCTGATGAGCCAAGAGAGTCATAACTCAAGTGAAAACTTTTTTTTGTTAACTCCATCAAATGTTTTACTCGGAGGTGGGAGGGAAAGATTGGGAAAAATCTGCTAGAAAAACGTTGAAGAGTCGTGTTTCGCAAAGAAACTTGCGAAAGAGATAGATGCCAAACTATTAACCAGAAATGTTCGAGTTGCAAAATCAGACTTGGCCAAAAAGCTGCAAAAAGCAGGCAAAGTCACCAACACTTGTCTGTTATAACAGTTGCAGTAGTTTTCATTGGTTTTCCCCTATTTATAATACATATTGTCCCAATTCTTTAATTTTATGGTTCGACAACTGCCAGCGGGGTGAAGGTTGTCCAGATTTGGTTCGCACTTCAAATCTGAGCTGTGAAGCTTTACTGAGCCTCCTTTCAGGCATAACGATGTTTGCGTTTGCATTTTACGCCCTTTTTGGATCTAAATATCCAAGATGTAGTTGTTCTTTTTGTTAGAGCTATTTTTTAAATCACTTCAAAACTTCATTTCGGCTTATATTCTCTTTCTTTAAATCAATTTTTTGGTAATCCACCTTCTAAGCATTATCATTATCACATCGGTTTTAAGCAAAACTAACCAACAGTTAAATGGTAAAGGTGTTCTATATGAATCTTACAAAGATGACCTTACTCTATACATTTATTGGGTTTATGACATGATACAACTTCTATTATCATCCCGGCACCTGTTTTAGAATCTTTACTGTCCATTTCCCATGTTCCAATTCATAGATCAACCTCTTCATTCATCGAATTTGACCAATATCTGGTAGTCTATCCACCATTCTTGCTCAACACACAATGGGAGCATCCCGTGGGCGGAGCGATGGGCGGAGCCTCCTCTGCCTTCCCCATTCCCTCTTGGATACAGGACGTACAGTATCTGGCCAACGTCCATCGGCCGAAAAATAAGATGCTCCAAACAAACAGAGCCTAAACCTTCTTAAAATGCTTTGTTTTAGCCATATTTTCTAAATGTACTAGCAAAATGAAAATACCATAAAATTCTTTCTAATTTCAGTATTCTCTCTTCTCTATAGAAACTTCAAAATTGACAATCATGAGGACATGTAAATGGGGTTGCTTTGCAAGGCGAATTCAGGAATGATGATTATTTTGCGAAGTAGTCTTCTCTTGCAGAGTTGCACCTGTACTGCAGGGAAGCCAAGTTCACGAATTTATCCGAAAGAAATGTCTTGACTACTGTTGATTTTTCGTCGCTTCAACCTGTCTTCAGTGCTTCCGCGTTTCACTGATGGAACTTAGTGTTTATTTTGCCTTAAAGCCGTATGACTTGTTTTGATTCAAAATAAGGAGTTGATCTAGCAGGTTATGCATGTTTTCGCTTGTCTTTTTCTTCTGTTTCGTCGGAGTTCTGTTACCTTTACATGATGTAGCAGCAGTGAAAACATCGGGACCATTTTTTTCACTTCGCTATTGCAAATATGATCACAAAAGCTGCAGTTCACATCCATTTGTATCAGATTACTATAAATTCATTCTTCTGCATACCTTTCATAACCTTATCAATGTGAGCACTACACAAATAAGATCGTTTTCTATTCAAAGGCTTACAAACGCTTACCAGAAACTGAGGCAAATACGTTATGAGAATTTAGTCTCGCTAAAGTCCACCTAACGCAAGTATGCAGGGATGGGCTACCTTGCAAAATACTTGTCATTCCTGGATCCGCTTGAAAAATAACTCGAACTACATAGGGATTCATCTCAGAAAGCGATTGTCAAGTTCTTAGAAAGAAGAGAGGATATTGAAATAAGAAATAAACATGATATTATCGTTCTGATATACTTCTAAGAAAATACAGCAAAAACAAAGCTTTTCAACAAGGTTTAGACTCTGTTTGTTTTGAGCATCTTATTTTTCGGCCGATGGACGTTGGCCAAATACTGTACGTCTAGATACAGGGGTCAAGGGCTTTGGTTCCTCCTGCACCACCTCCGGACGGCACAGCATCACTTTGGCAAAAGCATGAACATTTTCGTTTTTTCGATTTCTAGCAGAGGAAAAAATACGGCAATAGCGTACATATATGTCTTATGTGGATAGTGTTTACGTGAGCAAGTTAGAATTTTTGCAGGATTCTTATGAACTGAGTTATGATTTTTCTCGATTTTCGGGTAGTTGAATCTTTTTAGTTTTTGGCACGAAACTCGAGGTGGATCAGAGCTGTTGCAAAAGCAGGACTGCCATCTTGTAGAGCTTGTTTTGCTCTATCGAACGGTACCTTGAAAGCTATCCAGGAATGAAAAGTGTATGACTTCTTGCTTTTGAAATTCAAAACGGACATTAATTTCCGGACAACCTAATAAATTTAATGATGAAAAATGAAAAATGAAGAACTTCTCATTGAATAATAAAATAACTAAAGGTAATGGACAAGGAAATGCAATTGTAAGTGTAGTATGGACCAGCAACTTAAAATATGCTAATTCTCTTCTTTTTGAGATAATAAAACTCGACATTAGCGCAGTTATTTTTGAATGGTTTCTGCACTCAACATGCACTCAAGAAGCAGCCGAGCGCAGCGCTGATCAGCCGGAGCAGCGCGCCTTCGCTGCTCGCTGGTTTTGTCCATACCTAAGCCGCGAGGTATGTATCAAGCCTTACTCGTTTCAACATGTCCCTCCACTTCGCGTGCACCACCATTGTATTATTGCCACTGTAACGAAGGCTGAAGTTAAAAGGCGTCCATGCAACTCCCGCACGGCCCTCCAAAAAAAGGGATATTTAGGAACTTCGTGCGGTCTTGAGCCCCTACAGTGTTATATAAGAGCCGATAGGCAAGTAAAATGCAAAAATCTTGGCAACCGTATTCTGGCGAGATACTGTCTTCAAAGCCAACCATCTTTTGCCAACATGTTGCAAGTTTCAAAAATGTTCTTCCCAAGCCAAGTGTTAGGTATATGTGCCGCAGCCAGAGATGAGCAAGGGTAGCAAGGGTAGGATCCTGGAGGAAAGGTTTCTTAGTATTGCATGGCAGGCGTTGTCGCTTCCAGGAATATGTGCTAATTGTATACCAGCTAGAAGATTCAACGAGACAGTCGACATGCACGCACGAGAGCAGTGGTAGAATGATGATAGGCATAATGGAGATGCAGTCGTCTCCCAGGAGTACACTGGGTGGAACATTACGTACTTGCACGCTTGGCAACCACACTAGTGTTGTAGATAGAATAGATCCTCGATTTATCCCAATGCTCCACCTAATATGCTGCTGGGAGAGGGTGCGGAACTTACCTACCCGAAAGACTTGCCGCAGTGTACCCGTATTATGAGCAGTCGGATACGCAATTGGCATAATGTACAGAGCCTAGCCTGTGTGTATTCTAAGCCCCGCCCCATCCATCGACGCTTTCGCGATGCATCCATCAATCATGGAACCGGAAATCCAATAAAACCACAAAACTGATGTTCAGCAACTATCTGCTCAATTTCGATTAAAATACGGATTTAGAGTTTTTCTGAGGTGCTCTTTTCAGATATCCTATTAGTTTTGCACTGTCTTTTCGTATAGAGTCGAAATTTACTTTGGTGAAATCGACTTTTAGCTTAAGAAATCTCGACAAAAAAGTAAAGCATGCCTTAGGACGCGTGTAAAGCTGCTTTTTCACTGTTTCTGTTCCATGTCTTGGTTTTATGACAAAAAGGTGCAATGTTTGGACGGGGCTTAGCTTAGCGCTGTATCCTTAGGAGCATATGGAATCAGCGAGCTCGCTATGCTTGATTATACCCCGCAAACACACACCCATGAGGTGCGAGAATATTTCGGGTAGGTAAGTTCTGTCGCGGATTCGCGACTTCCTTCAAAGGTCGCCGCCCTCCGCCTCGCAAAGGGTCCCAAAACGCCGTCCTCGCGCTGTCCCGCCTCTCACCTCTCTTACCTTCGCAGCGTTCAAATAAGTCACGTAGTCAGTCTTCGCAGCTGCCTTCACAGTGAGCGGTCGGGTTTCCATTTCGTCTCAACTATCGATCGATCCAGCGCTACCCCAACTCTCGCGTGCTTCCATCTACGCCACAGAGGACTGGCTCCCACGCTACGAGGTAACCCCGAGCGCGATCGCACCTGGCACACGCCGGCGACACCGCCTCGGGGGGCGTTATTGCCGGCCCCTAGGTAACATCTGGCTGGTTGTTGCTCATCCTGTGTGTTTGAGTGTAGGGATTTTATTGCGGATAAATGGTGGGCACTTTACAGGTGTGATGTGTGTTGGAGCGGTGACCACGGCTCGGCTGTGGCTCCGGAATATCGGGTTGTCATTTCAGGTGTATTTCGTAATCTTGCCTAGTAGGTAACATCTGTAGGAAGGCTGGCACGATGCTAGCTAAGTGCCACGGTTATGAGTGCACGCCCCAGCTGTCGGTGGCTGGAAGCACAGGTCGATCCCAGGTGACGAGTCGCTACTAAGCAGGCTGGTGGCAAGGGCCCCTAAGAGCGTAAGGAGTACCCACGTGGCAGGCACAACGAGCGTCTCACAGGTAGCCACCACACATCGTATGGTTCACTTATTCACGGTGCGGACCCCTGGCTCCCCTCGCCAATGCAGGAGAGCAATTATACCACTGACGTTGGGAGCTGGGGGCCCAATCCGCGACAAGTTCCGTTCCCCGCTGGGAGACTATGGTAAAATTTGAAAAAGCAGTAGTGCTTGTATCACGTGCTTATGGCATGACCTTTACGGTACTTCGGTGAGAGTAGATATACGATAAAGTCGACAATGGCTTATCGATACAGCATTCTTTCCAATAGCGGATTGGAATTATAAAGTTCGACGTTCTATCTAAAGGCTGCTGCATGACGAAGGCGCAATGGCGATAAGTTGAGCGGGCGCGAACGCGACGCGCGCGTATCCTCACCGTTGTAGATCTCGCACCTCATGCGCTCTGCGGCTAATAAAGCCGCGTTCGCGCCCGAAGATATTGCGCCTTCGTCATGCAGCAGCCTATACATGGTGGACCAGCCACTGTTTCAAGCCAACATACTTGATTACAAAACAATGTAGTTCACTTCACTGAATAAATCATTGCTCTACCCAAAAGGAAGAACATTTCTGCAACAGTCAATATTGTTCACAATACGGATGAACGATAATTTCACCTATTTACAACGGTACTTTGAACAAGACATGACGTCGATTCATTGACCGCACGGACTGGGCATTACTGCGGAAAACGTGCCGCGCGTGCCCCAGTACAAATTTGCCGTAGTGCAAGTCGTGCTCTCGTAACATTTTAGCCGCGCCGCGCGTGGTCCGCAATGTTTGAGTAGTCCGTGCGGTCAACGATTCGACGATAAGAGATCAAGTTGCTCTGCTAATGACGACAGGTAAGGCTGGTCAGATGGTTGCTGTTTCAACGGTTGGAAAGGGGGTTCTCCCTCAGCTCTTGTCAAATTGTAAATTGCGGCGCTTCCCAAGATGATTCGCGCAACCTTAGGATGTCTGAAACACTGACATTAGTCAATCGCAAATGAAGTTTGGAAAAACAAGCAAAATCACAAAACAAACTTTATCTCAGTTGTCAAAATCGGGAACTGTAGCTTCCAGTTGGAAATGGCTTCGTCAACAATTTGATGTGCTTTACGTAATGTTACAGCCATAGCATCATCTGACAAAAAAGGGATGGATATAAACATATACCGTGAGTTCCTTACCTTTATCACAATCCCTTTCACCACGGGGTGTGAGCAAGAATGGTTCGCTTTTGTAAGCATCACTTCCTATGAGACAACCTCTTTTCGTTCCGTTTTTGAGCTGCTCGCAAAGTAAACTTCGCTTAAAAACTAATTCATCATCCATCTCGGATCTTGAAACAACCCAACGGAACTTTCCCTCATTATCCACAACAACTCCCACATTCAAAGCTTTAGATCCATTTCTGGAAAAAAAAAATATTTGCTATGAACCGAAAAACCGAGTCTGAAACCTGGTCTGCGTCATAATAGTGGTTCCACCCAAACAACCGACTATTCCAAACAAGCCAGTCATTTCGAAGAATCTAAAAAAGGACTTATGTAATCTGCAATTCAAGAAGACTTTCTTATTTAATAACTTGACTAGTGCAGATCAATAATGCCGCAATCCAATCATAAAGGCTGAGTCCGAGCAAGAACATTTTATGTACTTTATTTACCTGGGCCTATTCGTTATGATCAACGCGAAATTCATACTGGAGAAAGCGAAAACGGCGAAAAAGTACTCCAACAAGCAAGAGAAATTAGCAGGAGGGCGGGCCTTCCACTCTGCGAAGTCACTCTCGCAACTTTTGAAGCGATTTTCTCGCTTCTGATAGCCGCTCTGACATTGCCAACGCCCAAGCATGAACACGTGACTTGAAGCCGGAACCTTGAAGATCGCTCCGGAAGTTGAGAGCGTAACTTCTGCGAGTAAAAGCCCCGCACATTTGCTGGTTTCGTTTTTGCATTAGAGCCCTTTTTGCCGTTTTTGCATTCGACAGTATGGGTTTTCGGAATCAGCATAACGGACAGGCCCAGGTGAGCAAAAATCACGGTCCACTCAGATTCTCGACTTCTATGTTTTTGTCTTTCCGGGGCCTATGTCTCTCTTTCCAAATATGAAGTCGAAAATCCGCCAGAAACCGCGAAAACCCCGATAATCCACCCACGGGGATGATCGAGAAAGGTGATTGGTTGGGCACGCATGGATAGGCAGGCATTACTGGAGGGGTTCTCTGCGTTCAAATTGGCGAAGGCGTTTAAATTTGTAAAAGGCACGAGCCAAAACGGATGCGGTTCTACGGGTGAATGGCTGGGTTCATACTGATCCCTGAGTTTCAGAACAGTTCCAGCACAGCGCTCGAACTATGCGCCGTGCTGGAACTGTTCCGGAGCTTGAGAACCCAGCCTATGACCGCTCTTTGAGAGCACGTTACGCATGCAAGACTGAGGACGTTTGCAGCACTTACAGGAGAGAGAGAGCAAGATATAAAGAACACCGCAAAAATTCTTCTTTGAAAGCGCGGCGAACGCCACGTCACTTCATTCAAGTTTCATTCCCCCCCCCCTTGTCACTGTTATACACTTGGCATATATTAATTCTTTTGTAAAATATTAGGTGTGAGCAGCAGCTGCAAGTAAATTCTTTGGAGGGAGGAAAGGAGACAAAAAAAATTGGTAAGAGTACTTACTTCGTTTCTATTCTGTTCCTTTCATCATCTGCCGGCCAGTTTATGGCCGATCCTGACCATCCAAATAAAGCATCCAACACTTCATCGAAGGTTTCACTAGGAGCAGTTCCAACTGAAGTCACTGCTCCGTAGACGTGACTTGCACCAGCAAGCAGATCCAGAGCTGCAGCAATTTTGACGGCTACGGAGCTCTTCGTCGCAGAACGCGCCCACAGAGCTTCACACAGAATTTTAAAGGTACGCCGTGACAATCGGAAACGCTCGCGAAATTGCTCATTGGTTAGTGCATCCATAATATCCTTATTAAGCAGAACTACCCGTGACCTCGTACTCATAAGTTCGCAATTGTCTTTCCTATAAATAGTTCAAAAACAAAAAATTATCCAAAACTGCGAAATGATGAGGAAAATTACCCTGGTTTGACATCATTCTCACTTTCAGCAAGCTCTTCATCTGCAAAAAAATTACTTGTTTGATAAAATCAAGATCATCCAGTCGAAACCTCCGCTATTTTGGTATGAGCAAGCATTGAAAATTTGTCCGTACCTGCAAAGGTGGATGTAGACTCGGAGGCTGTTGAAGGACCTGGTTTAGACTCTGCCCGCTGCAAGAGTAAAGCAGCAGAAATGCCCTCCTTTACCGACAATGATTCGTCTTTCGTTTCGAACAATGGCGATGATGGACCTCCTAAAAAGAAATAGAACTAGTTTCGACGACTTCGTACTTCGAAGCATTTTGACTGATGCGGAAATACAAGTTTGGACTAGTCTAATCGGACTAAGCAGGAGATATAGCCTAACTGCACCATAAACACTCAAGCAACACTTTTTAGAGGTTGAAAAACCTGGACAGTAAAAGTCATCACTCCTTACAAGGGAAGGATACTCGGTAACCATGGCCTTTTGAAAAGATATGCATTCCATTACACTCATCTTGGAAAACCGATTCCAAATTTGACTTCCGTTTTTGCTTATCGTGGGCGCCCAAGGGAAACACGATCGGACGCAAACTCCGCCGGTGGTGGTGTTAGTTTTTAGTGCGGTAGCTTCACAAGACGATACAGGTGTGGGTTCAAATCCTTTTGCGCTTGCTAGTTATGTACTGCCTTCATTGAGCTTTTTATTCATAAGTTAGGTATCCTCGAGGTGAATGCATGCCCTAAATCTTCGTAAAATATGGAAAATTGAAAAAATGACTATTATTGCGCTAAAATGTATACTCGTTCCATGCTGCGCTCATTACGAGCAACTTCTATGTTTCAATCACATTTTCATAGATTTCCATCACTGTGTTCAATTTTTTCGGCATAACTGAAATACATAAAAATCACTCTTATCAAATTTTCAAAGAGTGTGGGCATTTCTCTACCTCAAGAACGCCTAATTTTTAGAAAGAAGAATTAAGATAAAAAATTATAAAGAAGCTAAATAAAGAAATAAAGAAGCTTAACTGAGGTAATGCAAACTTGAAACAAGAGGATTCGACCCCACACCTTTTAATATCTTCTGAGCTTATCGCGCAACACTACATCGAAGCGCATTGGCGGCATTGGCCGTTCCAATCGTCCCTTGCGCGGCTAAACTTGGTGCAAAAATCACTCGTAACTTCCTCCACAAAACGCTTACTAGAAACGGAAGTCAGATTTGGAATCAGCATTGCAAGACGAGTGTAGAAGTAACGCCATCTTTCGAAAGGCCACTCACCGCATATCATTCCCTTATTACTGTTACATGGCCAAAGAAATTGAAAAGTAAAAATTCGCATCTTTTTAAGACATAAAATACGCTTCTTTAAAGAGATAACAACTTGAATTAGACATTCCAACTATTCAACAACAAACCTACTTTCCAATAAAATCTTCGTAGTGGGTAGCGCTTCCTTAGTTTCAAAAGTCTCAACATTGTTGGGTACGCAATTTCTCTGCAAGATAAGGATTCGTAGGTATGAACAAGTCTGAGAAGAAAATCTCACTCGTCTCTTAGGTTGAGTATACATTTCCTCAGCATCCCAACCATCAGCGTATTCGTATCTTGCCAAACAGTCATTGAAGAATTTTATGACCTCATGGGATTCCAAGACAACTCCTTTCTGGAACAGGAATTAATCAACAGATAAAAAGACTGTCTCAACGTTCTTCTCATAGGTAACGCTTAGCAAAATCAGTGCGAAAACCCCTACAACAAATGTGGCCTGCTCATGTCCAGTTTGGGGAGTACACAGTGCACCAACGAAATCAAAATGCAGATTGGAAACAAATGAATAATGTCTTACATCAATGTGTTCTGCAAAAACGAGTAGTTCTTGCATGAAGGCTTCGAGGATTTCAATTGAAACATTGTGCAAACCATGGGCTGGAAACTTTCCGTGCATCTTTTTTATTTTTTGACCAATAAAAGCTGCCTGAATAGAAAAAAATCAACATCCGCGTACCGAGAATCAAGAGCTAACCGCTTTGACATAATGTTCTTGGCAGATGTAATGAGAACCACAGCGAGTTGTGCTATAGAGCTCGATGGCCTGATCGACATCGATACGATCTGCCATGTATAGACTTGCCAGGAAGATGATGCTCTGATCTTGCTCCTTGGCTGTCCTTCTTGCTTCCGACATAGGACGCTCACGACCACATAATGCACATGTGAAATCTGTACACCTAAAATAGGCGTTTATCCGAACGACAAGAAACCAAGCTTTTTTCACTTACACTGGCTTTTTTGTTGGATCTGATGGGAATTTACGTCGTTTAGAGAATATTCTTTCAATAGTGCTGTCAAATAATGCGGCTGTGCCTAAACTAATGTGCCCATAGAAAAGATAAAGTATGGAGCATATCTACCTCAAGCGTTAACAAAGTAAACATAAATTTTGGCACTGAGAAGTTTGAAATTAAGCAATAACGTATCGAGAACTTCGCACATCATTGAAAAGGCTTTATAATTCAATACACGCCTGAATCAATCTGTTTGCGTTGCTGCCTTTAGGGCCAGACATACATTACGCGATTTCATCGCCTCGCGACTCTCCCTACACGACAAAGGTTAGGAGCTCAATGCATGCCGATTTCTTGCATTTGGGTTGTGTTAGTTTTCCGACACGACCGATCGAAACTAACTATCACAACTGAAAAGCAATACGATCGGCATGATATAGACTCGTGACAGTGGTCTCGTAAGGAGAACCGCGAGGCGAAAAAATCGCTTGGTATATAACGGCCCTTGATAAAACATTCAAGCTGTGCACAAAGTTCCCAATCTCGCGCCATGCTAGCGCCGCGCAGGAATGTTGTCAAACCATACGGGGTGGTGTAAAGTTGGTTTCAGTATGGCGCTAGCACGGCGCTGGCACGGAGCACACGAGCTACTGTGAACGCTGGATTTTACACATACAGGCTGTATTACAACCTTCGCGTGTTTCGGCTATGCCCGACCCGTTGAGCAATTGTCGTAAGCGTGTAAGTATAGGATAGGAAATATCCACGCACCGAGGTCTCACCAACTGCCGTCTGTTTTATGTTGCCACTATATAACAAAGTAAGCATTCTCGATCGAAGTTACTTGTCCAGAAGAAATATATATAGTTTTAAAAAACATCGAACGTTGATTCCCAAGCTGTCTTCGGTTTTCACTGTGCGCCTCTGCAGTCATGAATAGTTTTGCGAAAAAATGAACGCGTGACTAAAGCAAGATCATTGAAAACCGCTCGGATGAGCCAGCGTTGGCTTTTAGGGCCCCTCTGTGCAATGAGTACTTATTGACTAGTGTACTCACACTCGCCAATGCTTTATGTGAGCGCTGAAGAGACCGTAACAACTGCTATTATTCAGATCATGCATTCGTTTTGCGATCCAAAACACTTATAACTCGGCGTCCAAAGGTGCGCAGCACATATAGAGGACTGCTGGGACACTGCCTTTAGAGGCAGCACCCCAGTATCGTATTAACAAACGACTGGAGGGGGATTCCCTAGCCATGAGTGAATCATTTGCGCTGCCCTTGAGCGATGCCTTAGTCATGTCCCCAAAATTAGTTTTTACGTGAGTTACCCATGTACCCAGATTTGCGATTCTGCCTTTGATTAATGTGGTGTGACCTCCAAATCACATAGCGACTGATCGCGCGAAGTATGCACAAGGACTAGATAGATTGGAATGACTAGGATGGAATGATGACTTTGAGAATGGTGAGATTGAACAAAATAAAATAGAATAAAATACTGTTATGCACCTGGAGCAGGATAGAGTCCCCATGAAGAAATATCTGCTTTCTTCCCTTTCACCTCCGGATAATCGTGAAAGAGAGCTACATCGTTATACCCCTCTAATCTCTGAAAATGTGTTGACCTTTTGAAAAGAAACGAAGAAGAAGGTAATGCTCACCAGAAATTTGAAAAGTTTCTTACATTCCCAGACGTTATTAACACCCACAACCACGTGAGAAAAAGATCTGCAAAAACAGATGTTTTCACCATCCTCGAATTTAGGCCAATTTATGATGCACTTCCCTGATGTTTGCCATGAAACTTACAAGGGAACCGTGTCGAGTCGAAGTGGCCTTTCCAGATGAGACCCATACTGCTTTGAAGAGTATTAAGCGGTGATTCCAAATCTGCCTTCCAAATCTGCCAAGCGCCTCTGGACGCCGAGTTATGACCGTTCTTCGGAACGAAAAATCAATGCAGAATTTAGGTAAAATTGATTGTTAGAATCTTTCCAGCGCTCAGATAAAGCAATGTTAAGTATTAGCATATTAAATAAAATGTATCCATTTTATAAACAGCTCTGATACTTGACGCTGGACCATTTGAGCAAATTTGGGCAATTTTGCTTCAGTTTTGCGTTCTATTTTTTGACCTGAAAAACGAGCATAACTCGGCGTCCAGAGGCGCTTGGCAGATTTGGAAAGCAGATTTGGAATCACCGATTGATGCTCTTCAAAGCAGTATCGGTCTCATCTGGAAAGGCCATTTCGACTCGACACGGTTCCCTTGTTAGAAGAGTGACGCATCACCTTCGATTCAGAAGATAGTGAGACTACCTGGGAAGCTCTCTAAGGTGATTGCCTGACACCGCGATCATGGCCGTCTTCGTAGGCCTTGAATAGAGCGGAAAGCCGTGAAAATGTAGACCTATAATGATCTAGATCTAAGCACTCTAGGATTTCTATAGTCTGTAAAGTGGACGCTTACGGTTTATATAGTTGATTCGTTGACCGCACGGACTGCACAAACACTGCGGACCGTGCGGCGCGTCTGAAGTGTTGCGAGAGCGCGAATTGTATAATGGCGAGTTTCTGCTGGAGCAAGCACTCTTCCTCTCGGCGTGCGTAAACGTGATGTCCAGTTCGTGCAGTTAACGAATCGATGCTCACTTTGTCTCAGTTAAAAGGGTATATTGCATGTAAAAAGGTCAGCGGCTTATGCAGCTCCATCTCGCGCGGCCGCCTTGTTTGACCTTTCGCCGCGATTGCGAACAAAAAAAAAACATTTCCTTCTGGATTCTCTTATATGCCCACTTTCTTCACCTGCTGCTCAGGTATGGGAAAATTCCTAGAGAATCGAACGCGGCACAAAGATAAGCGAGGCGGCCACGAGAGAATATGAAGCACGAGCCGGTAGTCTTTATCTAGGTACAGTCGAGTAGATCGCTCAGTGTAGTGTGCTTGCGGTGCCGAATGGTGCAGTGAAATTTGCGCAATAAAAAATAGCCCTATCTATACCAGTGATGCATACAATTTGCGGGCGCATTAACCGACATTACTGGCGTAGCTACAGTTCATTCATAGACTGCACGGATTGGACATCACTGCGGAGCACGCGCCGCCAGGTAGAACGCTTGCCCCAGTACAAATTCGCCATTGCACAAATCGTGCTCTCGTGTTAGTTCCTAATTATGTTCTTCGTATTTTGCTCTGGTTATGGCACGCCGTGCGTAATGAATAAATAAATAAATAAATAAATAAATATATAGATTCACCCGCGCAGCGCGTGTTCCCCGACGTTTGAGCAGTCCGTGCGGTCAACAAATCGCAAAAATTTTGAGAAGCCCCCCTAAAATTTTTTCGGGGTGCGTGGCGTCAGCCACGCACCTTCATTCGAAAAAATTTTGCCGCCCCCCCCACCCGAGCCGAAATCCTGAGTACGCCACTGGTATCTATGTATAGCCGATTCGTTGACCGCACGACCGGACATCACTGTGGAGCACGCACCGCGAGGTAAAACGCTTGCCCCAATACAAATTTGCTATTGTACAAGTCGTGCTTTCGCAACTTTTCAGCCGCGCCGCGCGTGGTCCGCAGCGTTTGAGCAGTCCGTGCGATCAACGTATCGACGATATGGTGTGCGTTAACGGTGTATCCGTAACTGCGGTGAAAGTGTAAAAATGAACACGGGTGCCTGTTTGATAGGCTAAAAATGAGCGGGTGCCCGTTTGATAGGCTTTACAAAAGCTTAGAACCCGACCACACAGGGGTTTTCAATCTGAGTGTCACGGCCGACGTGGTTCACCCCCTCAAGAGCCGCCTCGCTTGGGTCTCTCACGTGGTAATACACTACCGCACCCGATAACGCGAAGGCCTTAGCGGATGCGGCATTGTGCCACGTGAGAGGCCCATGCGAGGCGGCTCGCAAGGACCTGAGCCACGTCGACCGTGACACTCAGATTGACAGCCCCTGTATTTACCGCTGTCACCAACGCTACTGCTGTTATTGTTCTACCGCTGTCGTCGTTTTTAATTGATGGAGAAATGAGACTGAACTGTTGGTCATATTATCATGCACAGTAACAAGGTAATGCATGAATTCGCGAAGTACATGCCTCAGGAAATTATGTGATCAATACCAAGAAGTTATACTTATTCCAGACCAACAAAGTGAAATCACTGAAAAACTTTATCAGCATTTTATGCAAACACTATAACTCCAACAAGCAACATCAAAATCATCGATAGTGCGTGAAAAAGTCTCCACGTGCGGCATAACATTTTTTCCATCGAGTAACTAAGTCATGAATACCAGATACATAGAAATGTACAGTCTCCAACTGAAAATAGCTGTTAATACACTTGGCTAATTGAGAATCTCCGTAACAAGATTGCTTCGCTACATAGTCTCGAATACGCTTGGCAAAGTGATATTCAGTGGGAAGGAGATCATAGCAGATTTCTGGTAAAGGAAGGACTTCATATCCGTTTTGATGGAGCGCTTGAAAGGCACCCAGGGACATGTATGGTAATCGACTATCGAGCAACATAAGCAGTCCACCTCTTTCATTTATCAACGTACGATATCGTTGATATCCAAGCAGCTTTTTATGCATTGCATTCAGATGACTGATGTAGAGATTAGCTGTCATTTTGTAGCCTGCTGGTAATAAGAAATAGTGTACCACACCACATGTGGTCCACCATACACCCAACATTGCATTCTCATTATTGTAGACAACTGGGTAAGAGCCATCAACGCCGCCTAACCATATTTCTCCATATGTTACTATCCTCTCCATGAAATCATGCTCTCTGCTTTGTCGCATTATCAACGCTGAACAGGTTTCCAAACGTTCTCTTTGCTGCCGCTCACTCAGTATTGTTTTCTTGAAATTTTTCGGAATTCCACCCATTTGAAGGCAGGAGATAACTGTATCGACAGATGCCCCAAACTCCTCTGCAAGTTCGGAAACTGGTTTAACCGGGTCCGATCTTAGTAAGGCTTTTATCAGCTTTTTATCCTTTTGCGATATAGGCGTTGCTCCTCCAGCCACAGATTGAGCAGACTTTTCCCGAAACTTCTTGTACCACCACTCCATCCGAGCTTCATTGACTACTCTATCGCCGAACGTCGTTACAATCTCGGCAGTAGCAGTTGGTACACTGAATCCTCGCTGGAAGTGGAACAGCGCTATCGATTGTAACTCAGTAGTCCTGAAAATAAAAACGTCATACCACTTCAGGCTACCCGACACGTACAGTCTAGTGAATTTGAGGGTTGAGATAGTGCCCACGGTGACGTAAACATTTATACAACAATGGTTATGCTAGTGAATGCACTCAACTTCCCTGCGATTTGCGCATGCGGACGACTATGCAAAAATCTCCAGCGTTTAGACCCTGCCCATGCGTGCGCCGACGTCGCGCTAGCGAAGTTCCGATGCCATTCTGGTCCCCACGCGGGCGCAAGCGTATTGATCGACCAGCCTCCGCCGACACGGTGCCTGCGTGGCACCAGAAGGCAATTTTGGATACCGTCTTATGCGTACAGTTGTGAACAACGCAAGAACGCTATATCTCCTCAAAAATACTAGGCTATAGTACACTAGGATCCAAAAGGCTATCAGTTTAAACGCAATGCTCAATAAGCTAATTTATATGATGCACACAACTCACATGTCGTTTAATTGCCCCGAAGATGCCTCAACTGCACCGTTTTTGGAAGTCGCTCCTGGAATGGAAGGATTTAAGATTTGCTAAGTGCTAGTAATGACTGACCAGAAGTTCCCAGAGACCCATCTACATCTGGAATAGGTGGCTGTTCCATAAGCGCCACAGCCGAAACTTCCTGATGTGAGGCAGATTCGCCAATATATTCTTCATCTACGGCTAAAATGGTTCAGATGAAAGCAACAACTCAAAATGCTAAACACTACAAGCAAGCGAACTTAAGTGAAAGATACCAGAAAAAGCTGCTCGCTCCTCATGGTTGTTGGGTTGTATACTGCCTTGTACAGTGTCTTCCTCGGGCTTCACTGGAGAAGTTTCATCACAGATATCAATCACATCACGCACATCAGTCTCAGAAACCTGAAGTTGTTCATAATGGTGTGCAGCTGATTACACAACGGAAATTACATACTCCAATCTGTTGGTTAGTACTGAATTCCTCTTGCTTCTCCTGATGCGTTTGCCCACTTACAATCTCTTTGAGTTGTGCAGAAAATTGCCTGATGTTTGCATGACCGATGCGGATACATCGCTGAAATACAGTAAGCTCCAACCGCTAGATAAAGTCTTTTCGACGATTGCATGAACTCCTGCGTTTGCCGCCTCTAGGTTTGCGTCTGCATATGCGCATTGTCAGAGAGATTCAAGAGGTTGAAGAGAAAGCAGACAAGCAAGCGATAGACGTGACGCAGTGCGGCGCAGCACCCCAATTCTGGCCTAATCTGGATTGGAAAAGATAACTCTACTAGTAGCTCACGCCTTTCACACGCACTATTAGCTGTATAAGCAGACTTCTTCGACTCGCGCGCGATGGTCCGATAACCAGCGATCCTGACGCTCTAAAGACAGTATCCGGGCAAAAATTGATTTTGAGATTTTGTGCTTACATGGGCCTATTCGCTATGCTAAATCCGAAAATCCACATTGGAGAGTGCGAAAACGGCAAAAAAGGACTCTGGCGCAAGAGGGAAATTGAAGGTGGACGGGGTCTTCCTCACTGTGATTTCACGCTCCCAACTTCCGGAACCGCCTTCTCGGTTCCGAATTCAAGTCAAACGTTCGCACTTAGCCGGTGGAGATGTGAGATCCGCTAGAGAAATTAAGAAGAACGTTCAGCTGGGAGCGTGAATTCACAGTGTGGAGACCCCGCCCACCTGCTGATTCCCCTCCTCCGTTAGAGCCTTTCTTCGCTGTTTTCGCGCTTTCTAGCGTGGGTTTTCAGATCCACCATAGCAAATAACCAGAATGAGCACAAGACCTCAAAATCGCTTTAATCCACATTGGAGAGCGCGAAAACGACAAAAAAGGACTCTAATATCTGCTGCATGACGAAGGCGGTTGCCCAAATAGGTTGAAGGCTGTTGCACACGCGGCGCGCGCCCGGTGGTTGACAATTGCCCGCGCGCCGCGTGCGCGACAGCCTTCAACCTATTTGGGCAACCGCCTTCGTCATGCAGCAGATATTAACACTGGAGGGAAATCAGCAAGTGGGCGGGTCTTCCCCACTGTTAGTGCACGCTCCCAGCTTCGCGTTCGATCTTTTTGATTCCGGTTTCAAGTCATTCGTTTGCACTTGATCGGTAGTGATGTCAGGGCGGCTAACGGGTTCGAGAAAATTGCTCTGGAAGCTGGAAGCGTGAATTCACAGTGGGGAAGACCCCGCACTTGCTGATTTCCCTCCAGTGTTAGAGCCCTTTTTCGTCGTTTTCGCGCTCTCCAATGTGGATTTTCGGATTCAGCATAGCGAATAGGCCCGGGTGAGCACAAAATCTCAAAATCGAGTTTTTGCCCGGACACTGCCTTTAAAGGCACCGTCCACCCAGAATCTCGACTTCCATGTTTTTGTCGTTTCAGGGCCTTCTCATGTCCCTGATTCCAAATATGAAGTCGACAATCCGCGACAATCCCGAAAATTCCCATTCCGGAAAACCCACAGACCGGCTTTTCAGGACGGTGATTGGATGAGCGCGCATAAATGGGCGGGCATGGATGGGGAAGGGCGGGCATGGATGGGGGTCCTCGTGCATCTTCGCTATTCCAAAGCGATTTTCTCGCTTCCGAAGCGGCATTTTGCGCCGCGACTTGGGCATTGGATTGATAGGGGGCCCTACTGTTATATGCTGCCAAAAGCTCAAAACCCTCAACTTAGGGTGGACGGTGCCTTTAAGGAAACCCCAATCGGTCTTTGACTGCAAGAAAATAATACGAAATCATCCCTAAATTTTTGAGCATTGAAAGGGCTATGTTTTACTTATCGTGCTTATGTTTCCGCGCCGCCACCTTGCAAAACTCAAAAATCAGAGACAAACATCGTCGTCCACAAGTATCGTCGACTCATTGTCCGCATGGACTGCTCAAAATTTGCGGACCACGCGCGGCGGGATGGGATGTTGCGAGAGCACGACTGGTACAATGGCGAATTTGTATTTGAGCAAGCGTTTTACCTCGTGGCGCGTGCTGCCAACAGATCGACACTACTTTGTCTGAACGTTCTCATTTCTCCAAGCAAGCGTGGCGTAAGGGATCCGCTGGACTGCAACTATACGTCTCTAATCTATCAAGTGATAATTACTTTGGTACTATCCGATGTGATACACTAACGGAAGCAGCTTTCACATGGAAACAGAGTTTTGAATGCTTCACGACGTAGACGGAAGTATACCGTTTGACAGCCAAGTCCTTCAATAATGAGCGTAAAGACAGTGTCCAAGCAGATTTGGGAACACCTCTATTCCAACATTTTACTGAAGAGGGGTCTCCAAGCAAGCTATACTCCCATTGCGACTGCAAAATATTGCTGGAACGAGAAAATCCTTCAGAAGTTCGAACATAGCCCATCCTGTATCCAGTCTGTGCTTGACAGAACAGGAAAGCGTGGTGGGAGACTAGTGCAGCCAATCACAGCGTCGCGGCCATGTCTCGCGTACGAATTCCTGCTTTGGTATGGACGAGACTGAATTAGGGGCGACGATGTTCGGATTTCTGAAGCGATTTCCAGCCAATATCTGGTGTCGCAATCGCAATCTCGCATGGGGAGCCCGCTCTGGTATATGTTGAAACTGAGATGCTTCCACCTCTGCCCGAACACTGCTTATAAGAAGATTAATCAAAAGAATGGTCCTGGCAGTCTCGCCCTTGCACCAACTTTCGTACAAAAAGGCAAACTTGGACAATGGCAACTCCTCGGCACAGAGGCAGACTCAACAACGTAGAAGTTCCATGAACGTAAGCAAAATCCAAGACTAACTAACACTCAAATGGTAAGATTCGTGACTCACGGTGAGGATCTGCTCTGCCGTAGTTTGAATCAATTTTTGGCGACGTATCAACTCTTCAACAGGAACATCGTAAAGCCATTCGCTTAGATCCTCTAGCCGTAATTGTTTATAGTCATTAAAAACACTCGTTCCCTGAAAAAACAATACTTGTCTTTTCCTAACTGTACCACACTAGATTGATTAATCTACAGTTTGACAGTGGTAACAATTTGTTGTCAATTACGCTGTGGCGAACACACAGCAGTCCACGGCAGAACAAAGTCGACTGTCCAAGAACGTCCATATTGCTGTAGGCTGACTGCGCAGCTTACAGCGGCTAAACGCTCAATATCAGGGCTCGGCACGAGCTGGCACCAGGGAATTTTGAAAACGAAGTCCCCTTTGAAATTTGCCAATTTTTACGAAGTCCCCCTTGACTTTTGGGAAATTTTACGAAGTCCCCTTTGATCCTCAACGATATCCCCCCTAAAATCCTAAAAAAATCCCCAAAATCCCCCAAAAAACGAAACGTCGACTAAAAAAAAAAAAAAAAAAAAAAGGTCGCCGCCGCCAATTTTCCGTATGTCTTCGCCCACAAAAACGAAACCCCCTTTGCTTTTTGCCCGACGCGTTCGCGCGACCGCTGGTGCAAACGGCTCTGCAATTTAGGAGCCCTGTAAGATTTTAAAGGCACCGTCCACCCAAAATTTCAACTTCCATGTTTTTGACGACCGGTAACGGCACGGCGTTCATTTGGCTGGATTCGCCATGGAGCGCGTTATTGGCACGGAACTTGAATCGTGTGTCCATTCGTGTTCACTTTTTGTTCTTTCATCATTTCTGTTCTTGTTCATTCGTCCCCTCACTTTGTCCGATCAGTACCTGTTTACGCAAGGATTAAATTGCTGGAAACCTCAACCCTTTAATGTAAGCCTGGCAAATGGAGATGAATTACAAACTTTACCTTGCAATTGATAAGCCCTGTGATCTCCTCTACCCAGTGGCGTACCGAGGGGGGGGGGCGGGGGGGGGGGCGCCCCCCCCCCGAGAATGGGTCGCGAAATTTTTGAAAGTTGCTTATAAGAATTATAAAAATGTGCAAATGACTTGTTTATACTTGTAAATAATTAAAATATTTTAAAAATTTTTAAAAATTCAAATTAGCCTTGTAAAAAAAATTTTTTTCGGGGGCGTGGCTGACGCCACGCCCCCTTTTTCCAGATTTTAGGGTTGGGGACCCGCAAAAATTTTGAGAAGCACCCCTAAAAACTTTTCGGAGTGCGTGGCTAACGCCACGCACCTTCATTCGAAAAAATTTTTTGTCGCGCCTCCCCCCCCCCGAGCGGAAATCCTGGGTACGCCACTGCCTCTACCCCGTCGGTCACGCAACAATTCGTGCCCTACAGCTGGTGTATCTATCATGTCGTAACTGAATCCGTGTTTCGCGTAGGGTAAAATGCCAGCGTGGTGGTGCCAGCACGCAAAATTTACAGTGCTGCGAAGAACAAAATGCATTCGCATGTTGGTAAACGACTTAAATCATGAAACGATGCGATTGAATACAACTCCGTGTAAAGACGTGACAGATACAAATCAGCTGTCCGCAATAATCGACGCTCAGCGCGCCTATTACTGCTGTGGAGTATGAACACTGATACTCAGCGCAACGTAGTACAGCACCTTGAGAGCTAGTCAGCTTTTGCAAAGAAGGCACGCCTTCATATTTTATGGTATGCGCATGCGTATCGTAAACAGCTCGATTGGTGATAAGGCCTAGTCACGACAAAAATTTGCGCTCTTATTCGCATCCTTTTCTCCATAGGCAGATAGAGGACGGTTTGACAGGATGATAGTCATTGCAATCAGGCTAGTCCTTGACCCTAGTTCCTATACTCACTTCACTTTCTGAAACGTCATAATTTTTGAGGCGGATTACCGAGTGACGATGAAGAATGTAAGGGATCAACTACTAACTCAGTGATCATTTCAACGGCCCTGCAATAAAAAACGATCCCTCTACACATGTAAGAATTCTGCAGATTGATCATGGAGAAAACGCACATTTAGAACAATTCAAAAAGTGAAGTAGCGGAGAGCTTGTAAATCATTTCCATTTGCCAGGCTTACATCAAAGGGTTAAGGTTTCCAACAATTTAGTCCTTGCGTAAACAGGTACTGATCAGACAAATTAGAGAACGATTGAACAAGAACAAAAATGATGAAAGAACAAAAAGTGAACACGAATGGACAAGAAATTCAAGTAGAGAACGAATGAACAAGAAAAATGATGAAAGACAAAAAGTGTGCACGAATGAACAAAAGATTCAAGTTCCGTGCCAATAACGCGCTCCATGGCGAATCCAGCCAAATGAACGCCATGCCGTTACCGGTCGTCCATGTTTTTGCCGTTCCAGGGCCTTCTCATACTCCTGATTCCGAATATCAAGTCGGAAATCCGCGAAAACCACGAAAAACCCCCTTTTTCAGAATCCTTGAAGCGATTTCTTCGGAAAGGTGATTGGTTAGGCGCGCACGGATGGGCGGGACAAACGTCACGCCTACCCGAAAGGGGAGGAGCCAACGTGGCGAACCGTCACCTGAAGCGATTTCCGAAGCAAATTTCTCGCTTCGGAAGCAACTTTAGGCAGCGCAAGTTGGGCAGTCATACAGTTGGGGGCCCCGCAGTAGGTATCATAATCTCACCAACCCCAATTTGGGTGGACGTTGCCTTTAAGATCGAGTAGAACTGGAAGTAGCCTGCGGAGCGTGCACAAAGCGGCTAAGATGGGAAGCACAACTTGTACAAGCACCTATTTGTAGCAGAAGTTCTGCCGCGCGAAATATTTGTTGCACCGAGCGACCCGACTACCAGTTAAGCCCTAGAAAAAAATATTACGACTGATCTTGCAATTTTGCATTTACTTTATTTATCTACAAAAACTTCCATAACTCCTCGCCCAGAAGCCCGCAGCGGATAACGGAGGTAGATTTGGAATCAGCGTTCCAAGCTCTACAACACGGTACACAGAATGTCCAAAAAGTAAGTATCGTCTGCGCCCAGAGAAATTCCCATGGGTACCACGTCATCTCGCTGCCTTTCGCACTTTTGAACGTGTTAACCTCGGGCACTTTCGTTGAAATTTCAGGAGAAACGTGTCAAAAGAGCGAAAGGCAGCGTCGCACCACGTACGCACGCTGGTTCACATGGGAACCTCTCTAAGGTGCAGACGGTACACACTTTTTGATCGCAAGTAACTCTCTTCCTACAAGGTTTTTTGCTTAGCTTCAAGCACTACTCGGTAGAGCAGGATCTCACTTAGATCTACAGTATGGAGCAAATCAACCATCGCCCTTCATTACTGTAGAATTACTATAGGAAACTTGAAGAGGGTTTTGAGCCGTCAATGTCTGCATTTTGCTTTAGATTTGATACATAACAGGCTGAAAGCTTTATCACTGGACTGAACTAAATCGCTGACTATGAATGTAAAGTTAGCACATTGTAAGACTTTTTTTTATGCCACGAAAACCGCAATAACGTTTTTCAAAATGTTTTTCAAAGATGTGATTAAACCATCTGAAACGCTTCAAAAACTAATAACAATTTGTGCAATGAACTAAGCATGTCTGAAAACACTGGTACACAAGTTTCCACCTTTTTTGATATTTTTTTCGAATGGCCTATTTCACAATGGCGCTCTATGCTGAGAGTTTATACCATAATTCTACAGTAACGTAGAGCGACTATACTGAATCTAAACTGAAGCCTGCTCTACTGACTGATACATGAAGCTAAGCAAAAGACTTCGTGGGAAAAGAGTTATTATCGACAAAAGTGTGTACTTACTTTTGGGACACCCTGTATATCCCACTTTAGAAGGCCATTTCGACCAGTCCTTCCCTTGTTATAGTCGTCCTCACCCCACTAGTCGGTCGGTGGACGAATTCGAATTCGAACTGGAGCAGGCAGGTCGGGACAGAGCACGGCACCTTAGCTCTCCATTCAAATTCACGCTTCACTTTGCGTATTTCTTCGCCATTGCTTAGCAGTTTTTGTATTGTTACAACCTTTTTGACCTATATTGAATTTTTGTAATTGCTGAGCGTTGTCTCCTGCCGCGCTCTGCCGTAACAGGTCTGCTCCAATTCAAATTTGAATTAGTCCACCGACCGACTAGTGAGGTGAGGGCGACTATAGCCAATCGCCTCGACGAGATCGCACAAACTATGCCCAGGGCCTTTATACATGGCCGCACAGGAGAGCCTGTCCGGCCATGTATAAGGCCCTGGGCATAGCTCATGCGATCTTCATAGCTCCAACCCGTGATATGTGAAAGGTTGGTTAGCATGGCCATGACACTACTTAGAAGCGCTTGTATTAGCTGTGCGGCTTGCTGGGATTGGCCACTTTAACTTCTGACCATTCAAAAATATATATTCAATATTTCCTTTTATACTATAAACGAAAACCAAGCCAAACTCACCGCAACGGAAAAATGCCATTTGCACATTTCATAATGATTAACATCACGTAGAGAGGTTCTCTTGTGTTTTATCAGTTTCTTTGCTTGAGTGAGATCACACGTTCCATTGATGACCATACAACTGAGTAAGATGATCCCAGAACGCCCTTCTAGTGATATTCCCAAAAATTCACTCTTGTGTCTATGTGCTGCACACAATGAACATGTTGTCCAGTACGTCATTTGTACATAATGTGACAGCAAAGATGGATTAGTCTCGTTTGAATCAATGCTTGTCTTTTGTTCGAGGTCTAGATCCGGCACCGATGAGCTCGCTTCGTTAATCTCCGAGATCTTCTCCAGTTTGACATTTTGATCAAACTGGGAAGAGGAATCTGCCTTGTATTCCGTGTATGTCTCCTGTTCTACATTTGTAGCTGACTGCGGAGGGGACCCAGCTCCGCCCAATTCCATGTCTGCATTATCTTCAACCGCAGCATCATTATCCGGTTCCAATTTTGCTTCTTGAATAAATAATCCTGACTGCGAAGAGACGTTCGCTCCGGTAGAGTAGACGTCGTCGCTGAAAACAGTGCGATTATTCGTAGGTACAAATGCGCATCGAAGATCATATTTCACGCACAAAAAGATTATTTTCAAGCACAACAAGGCTCAGCAACTTGCGCTCGTAAATAATTTGATATCCCAAAAATTTTGCCGCGACCTGGACGGAAATCCTGCAATTGTCACTGCTTGATCGTTGTAGACCTTGCGTCTAACCATAACTTTTGCGTCCTGTAGCAGCCTTTACACTCGTCTCATGCACTATCTTTTCTGTGAGCGCTTCAGCAGTTGCAAAAGGACAACTGTTTGATATAGCCGAATTTGACTGTCCAAGATATCTTCGCGAGGCGGATGTGCCGATCAAACAGGACAGTTTTTGAAACAGCGATGCAATTCATCCGCAACGTGACGCAGGCCCGAAGCGAGGCGCGCGCTACTCCACAGCATGCTGGGGGACGAAAGGGTTGAGATTGACGTCAAATCTGCTGACCGTACAGTTGGAATCGAAAATTAGTATTCGATTAATTCATATTCGAATAGTCGGATATTAGAAAAAAGTCGAATAAGTGAAAAACCTTTGTTCGACCTACTGGAATATCAAATATTCAAATACTCGGTGATATCCAGTCATTCGATTACTCAAATAGTCAGTATTCGATCAACTTCAGTTCTTCGAATATTCGAAAATTCGAATTTTGACATGTGCCCATGCCCAAATATCCGAATTCGAATAACATGAAAATAGGAGATGGCACGATATTCGTTTGCTCGAAAACTTTTCCACAATTATTCGATATTCATTCATTCTATGGAAATTTCGTCGTTACATCCAGTGGACTGTACTTCCAAAACCACAAAAAAAACGAAAGAAAACCTACTGCACCTTGTCTCTTGCTTGACCGCTATGCTCGCTTGCTTCTCGTTCTCTTCTTTCACAGCTACTCCGTCTACAAAGAAAATTTCAAATTTTTTAATATAATTAGCTGGCATATATGCCAGAATCGCCGCACTTCTGCCATTATAGCACGATAGCAGTGGCGGACCGAGGGGGGGGGGGGGCGCCCCCCCCCCGAGAATGGGTCGCGAAATTTTTGAAACTTACCTATATGGGTTGTAAAAATGTGCAAACGACTTATTTGCACTTAAAAATAATTAAAATAATTTTTTAAAAATTCATTTTTGCCTTATAAAAAAATTTTTTTCGGGGGCGTGGCATCAGCCCCTTTTTTCAGACTTTATTGGTTGGGGACCCGCAAAAATTTTGAGAAGCACCCCGAAAATTTTGAGAAGCACCCCAAAAATTTTTTCGGAGTGCGTGGCTGACGCCACGCACCTTCTTTAGAAAAAATTTTTTGTCGCGCCCCCCCCCCCCCGAAAAAAATTTCTCGGACCGCCACTGCACGATAGGGATCACCACACTCCCCCTTGACTTATAGTGAATACTATCAATTGTTTTCATCGAAGGCAATGTAAAGGCAACAGGCACACTCAGATATAACTCAATTTTACATAAGTTGATGAGGGGCTCATAATCAAGTCCGAGTAAAAGTGTGGCAAACGACGGCCATAGACAAAGATCAGAGACGCTCATATTGAGATTCTATGTTTTGAAAAGAGCGTATTATCATAACTCAACGATTTCTAGCTTCCGCAAATGGAGAAAAAACGGACGAAGAAACAGCGATATGCTTACTATTCGGGGGAAAAATTCTGAATAAATTTTCATTAATGAGATTCACAGCCCCCGATACGCCAAAGGGTTGAGCCAGACTTCGCGAGGAAGCGGCGTACGCGGCGTACACAGCGTACGCTTGGTATATTTCATCATAGGAGCATACGCGACGTACGCTGCGTACGTCGCGTACGCCGCGCAGTCTGGCCCAACCCAAACATATGCGCTTTAGTAAGTGGCAAGCCCAAAAAGTGTGGTGGTCACATCTTTTTTTATGCTTGTGAGCACCCCATGAAAATAAGAACTGGAAAGTTTTGGCTGATGTTTCTGTAAACTTTATGCCAAACAGACTTTTATGGTAGTTCTTTGTTGCCTGACACTTCGATAAGCATCATTTTTCTCGGAGACCTAGAAGAAGATTGTAATGTTGTACTTGTCAATTCGGAAGACCAGCTTCCTTTCACCAGTGGCAGAGCGAGGGGGGCCTCCCCTATCCCTTCTGTGCAAACATCTAACGTCCCAATCAAAATTTGCAAAAATCAGTAGATTCGATGAGATCGATTATTGCAGAGATAATAATTTGTTGATCAGCACGCTCACTTACCTTAATATACCAACTCCCAAGCCCCGTAGCTCAGAGTTTTGAAAAGAGGAAATCGGTATCGATCAACGAAAAGTAGCCTATGACATTCGCCCCGCTCCGAAGTGTACGTGTGCAGAGCGTTATCGGCTCCGAAAAGGAATTTCGAATTCTGCACATGCGTACGTACAGGACGGACATTTGGCTTCAACCTAGCTTTTCAAAGGTTAATGGCTCTTACTTCTGATAGTTTTCCAGTATACTGTACTCAGACAAGGTCCCCACGCCAAAATTACAAGGGAGTTGCTTTGTCATGTGGACTGACAAGTACAAAACTGCAATTTCTTTTCAAACCCCCAAGAAGAAGCGTTAGGCAAAACTCAACCAGAACTATTCAGCACAAAAACAGTCAACGAAAAGCCCATACTGAAAGCACAAAAATATTTTAGGCTTCGTGTTTGGTATACAGATAGCCTGAACCTCGTAACTGGCACAAAAGCTACTCAAACTTTACTCGCTTGCATTTCGGTTAATAGCAGGTGCTGCAGCCCAAAAGTATGTAACCTTCGACTCAACTGGCTTACCGGAAGGCGGGACTTTTTGACCTAATTAAGATCGCTCGCGGCTGCGACGCAGTCTGCGTCTCTCCTTCCGCGTGCTCTCTCATAATTATCTAATCTTAATTGAGTCAAGAAGCCCCCCTTCCAGCCGCCAAGTCAGTTGAATCAAAGGGTAAATATGCTCACCTCGGTTTACATCGTTCGAGAATAAATTATCTTCTCCGTTCGAAAGCTGAGTCTCTTCAGCTGCTTCAATCTGCTCCATATTGAACGGCGGGAATTCTGCAATCTCCCATTCACTATTTTCGACATATTTGGAGAGAAAATCGCCGAAGAATAATATAACATCCTGCGTCACTATGATGTCAGTCTCCTAAATGGTCAACGTTTGGATTCAACTTATCTTGAAGACCCGCGACTTACGGTTGCAGCGTCAACAATGCTATTGAGCTGCTCTTGCAATGTATCTACAATGTCAAGCAGCGTTCCTATAGGTAGACAACACAGTCCAAGCGTAGGAAAATATCCTATCAACTCGCATACCGCTGCTCCTAGATAGGCGCCCTGCAAAGGCTTTTTAGGATAGCTTCATCATCGGATAGCACAACCACAAAGAGAAACAGACAAGTAGTATTACAAATGTTGTAGGGCGCGTCCCGGCAAAATTTCACTTTTCAGTTTTTCACCTTCGGAGCCTCTTCGCCGTGAGAAACTCATATCTGGGCCTTCCAGCGCCTGATAATGGCGAGAATGAGCCTTTTCGAAGTTTTCCAGGTCCGTATTCAGTGAAAATATGCCGGGTCTTCCGCACCTAGCGCCCATTTACACGTATTTAACACTGAATGCGGACCTGAAAAACCTCGGAAAAACTCTTTCGCCACTTTCATGCGACGAAAAGCCAAATATGGATTCCTCATAATGAGAAGGCTCCGAAAAGGTGAAAAACTGGAAAAAGAAATTTTGCCAAACACTGCCTATAACGCACACGATACAAAAACTGCGACTGCATCTAGCAAAGGCAAAAAACTACTGGTTTGTGTACCGTCGCGGCGTGACTCATAAACCTCAAAGAATTCATATGCAACTACTTACCGCATGGATAAAATGCTCATGGCATAAATATCTCTCCTTATTCCGACCACCATCTTGTAGAATAGACTTGGCTGTTTTCTCGTCTACCAAGGCTTGCTTCAGTAAGCAAGCCAACAACACATTAATTCGCCCCGTTTTTGTCGAGACTTTTCGTGCATCCACTTTGAATCGTTCAGATCCACAAAGCTCACACACAACTCGTGTATTTACAAAGTCCTTCAGATATATGCGCTTGATTGACCATAGCTGTTTAACAGCAATCGACTTGAAAACATTGGGTCTGAAAAGGTGAATGAAAAGATCAAAGCGCTTGGAAATAAAAATAACTTGAGCACCTGCGAAGCTTAGTTTTGCGGTCTAAGTCATCACGAGCCAATTCTCTTTCTAAAATTTCATCAATACAGCCAATATGGGTACAGAATCGCGGAATGTGGAAACTGATGCTCACTGCGGCGTAGTGAAACAGACGTCTTTAGAACCCCTGACTTTTTCACTTGACTCGCATCCCTGATAGCACTACGAACAATGTCCTGGAACGCGTTGAACTACTGAGACTAAGAAGTTATGATCTTTGTGATAGAGATGAACATAAAAAGAAAAACAAATAAATCCTATCGCGGAAAAAAATAAAATCCACTCACCATTATTGCTCCATTCTTATCTTCTTTGCAGGCCTTCAGCCTAGCTGCCAAATTGTACTTGCGCTCATTGCAATTGTAAAACTTGTCCAAGATAGCCATATTGAGATTAAAAACCTCGCATTTCTGAAGAGCATTAATGATTGTCGAAATCATCGCAGAAGAAATGTGTTCAACTGCTCCTCCCAAGACTGGTTTGATACAGTAATTATTCCGTATATCAACAAACTACAGACAAAGTAAATGAAGCTTACAGATATTTCAGCTTTCTCTTGTAGCCTCAACGCACAAGTATTGATATGGTTGAATAAATCAAGTTTGTCATCGTCTCCTAAACCAGAAAACGTCGTTGACGTATGATTCCACTTTTTCTTCACATACTGGTACATGTAAAACATCTGAAATACCAGATAATTGACAGCCTCATCTTTAAGAAAAACTTACCGCCATAATGAAGTGGCTTTTGCATACTAGCGTTCTTTCCTCCGCTTCTCTCAGCATCGATTTCGCCACTTCAAAATACGTAGTATTATACAATACCAAACAAGTTAGCAGAATCAGTCTTTGAGGAGGGCGAAGAAAATCTTCACAGAGCTTGTCTTCTTGGGTTTCCCAACATATACCACAACGCGGAGCTTTACTAAACAGATTCTCTTTCGAGTTTCTAGAATGGGACTGAGATTTGACTATTTTAAGCAGTAATGGTTGAACTTCAAAAGCAGGTAAGTAATAGGATACCTGCCCTCAGTTTCTTCGGTGGTTACAGTTTTTGCAGGCATCGGCACCTCATCATCTTTACCTTCAAGAAACCGCTTTCTACTGCGACGGGTACCTCAAAAAGGAAGGAAAGCGTTCTTCCACACATACCAAAGAAAAACTAATGCTCACGTTTTTTAGGATCTGATGTCTGCGCTAGCGGCTGCTTGGGTTCGCACTAAAAAAAAACGAAAATAGCTCTAACTTGAGAAATGTAAATCGTATAACAGAATTCTGCTTCCTGATCATGAATAAAGCTCAATGTCTGTTCCTTCTACGTGTCTGTCTGTACGCATGCTCCGAATAGAAATTTTTATTTCTGAACCGATCCGGACCAAACTTCGCACACATTTTCGGGGCCGATTGGGCGGGTGTCGTAGGCTAGGGCATTTGGAAAATCGTGACGATGACGCGACACGCACGCCACTTCCGGAAATCGCGCCTTTTTGGTTTTCATCTCTAGTCAAATTTATTGCTTATATGATAGTAGACACTGGAAGTGACTGAGCTAAACGTTGAGGTGATTTATGCTCCTGTGTGGACAAAGTCCGCTGTAAAATCCGTCGTCACGATTAAATGAACTATACTTTTCGTTATAGTCAATATCGATTTGATTGAATTTTTGCAAAGTTTGAGCTAAGGGCTGGAAGTTTGCACAGGAAGATAAGTGAACATGCGAATCACGAAAATATTATTTACAGGGCCAGGCGGAGCCGGGTTTGCCAGCTAAAATTTGCTCTTTGCACGCTCTAATTACGCAATATATTTGAAAGATGGGAAGCTTACAGACTTTGCATAGAATCCACTAGTAAGGTCGGATGATCATCTAGTCTATAACGTGGCTTTTAAGGCCTGCTTCTTTTTTGTAATGCTACTTTTTCGCATCACGATTAGATTACCCATATGATACGTCAACATAACAGGCTTCAAAATTTTTTCAGCTTTCTTTTTTTTCTATATTTCTAAGCTCGCGAGGTATCGGAAAACATGACATTTTCACGAAAAACAGTCATTGTAGTACGACTGCGTCTCAGCAATGCTTTCATCAATATAGGTCCTACTTTCAAAATCAAAATGTTACTCGCTCACCTCTTTGATGATCCAATCATTTCCATCATGAAATTTACCAACACATTCTCTATAGAACATATTTATAACCCGCGGATGCAAGGTTATATTTTTCTGTAATGAAACGAAGTAAAACACATGCTTTTCCGTGGTTGACACACGTACATCAATACGAAGAGCTTGCTTCATAAGCAGATTCAAAAGTTCTGCAGGAATAGGAAGCAAAGATTGGGAATCCTTGAAAAAACATGCTGTTCTCTTCTTTAGCTGTTTCTCTATGAACCTGGCCTAAAAGAAAGCAATAGTAGTAGAAGAAAACCGCATGTGCGACTACTTACCGCGTCGACAAAATGCACATTACAATAGAATTTTTGTAGAGACGAACGCATGTAATGGAGACGAACAGCAGTCCTGAAGGCGATGCTCTTTTCCAGCAGCAGACAAGCAAGAAGTATCATGTTCTTTTGCACATCTTTCCACATTGCCCTGAGCTCTGAATATGGTTTTAGCGCTGAACACACAACGCACTTCATCCTTGGCATGGTGTCAGGAGTAACATCACCACCTAAACAAACTACATTAAGCTGGCTGGAGGTTATCGTCTCTAATGTGAAAATTTACAGAGTTTGAGGGCTGCGAGTTACGACAAAATAAATAAAAACTGCCTGAATCATCCTCACCAAATGATGAAACCAAGTCCTCTACGTCGTCTTCAGCCTCCAGTACAGGAACAAAGAAATCTACTTCACTAGCATGGAATTCACCTCAAATGTAGGCATACTACGTCTTTCGGTCACGGAGCACGAAAACACCTACCACTTGTACTGGGAAGCTCTTCTGAATATGGCTCCGGTGGAGTTGACGGTTCTTCCAAAGACTTTCTCAGTTCCATGTCGACATTAGACTTAATAATATACACAAACGTAAAGGATCGAATGCTGGGTGAGGGCAAAACAAAGATAACAATTGAGCTAGTCAAGGCAAACAATATCACTGAAACGAAGTAAGGAAACCTGATATTCGAGTCAGATCTTCTTTGAAATCTCTCGCACGGCGAGTTTTTTTGTAAACGAAACTTCCTTGAAACACTCAAACCTCCCCTTCCTCCTCCCCCTCCCCCCAAGTAGGATTGTTTCCAACAAATTTGATTGGAGCTCACTGAAATGAAGGGCCCTTGGTAACCTTTCCTTCAATCCTGCCCTTTTGGGTCACTGGGAAGAACTAACATTTTCTCGAGCGTCATCAAGGCCGCAGTTTTTTTTTGAGATCCTTGAGGAAACGCAAACAGGCAAAACTCCACAAACATCGATGCATTATTACAATTAGATTATTACATAACCTTTGATTGAACTGGCTTGGCGGCTGTAAGGCGGGACTTTAGGACCTAATTAAGGCCGCTCGCGCAAGCGACGCAGTCTGCGCCTCTCTCGCGCGGCTGCTCTCTGATCATTGTCTAGCTTTGAGCCACAAAGCCCCGCCTCCATGTCGCCAGGCTAGTTGAATCAAAGGGTGAGCCATTTATGCGAAGTTGGGTAACGGGGCAAAAAATTTTTTGTTAAGTATGAAAAGGATGCAATAGGAGCCTCTTACAGACCGATATCTAAGAAGGGACTGCCTTATAGGTCGCCTACAAATAGCTTGCATGTTTGGTTTTTTTACAAGAGTAAATGCATTTCCTGTGGAGTAACCTCTTTTAAGACGAGACTTTCACCGAACTGCATTCTTGGTCTCTTTCTCGGGAATTAATGCATTTTCTGCAGAGTGAATTGTTTCGAATTGGATTTTTCACCAATACCACTACTCAGAATAGTGATATAGCAAGAAGATTACACAGGCATTGAAAGACGATAATGAGTTAGTGATTTACGAAGATGACAGAAGAAGAACTTGCGCGAAGAGATTTTGAAGCACTATTCGTCATCACATGCGATGAAGACTGCGATCAATTTACATTTCGTGAGCGCTCGCAGTATGCTGTCTGCGTCTCTGTTACAATCACTTGTCTCGGATGAGCATGTATAAATCTCTGCGAGGCACTGTGATGTCTCGCGCCCTCGTACACCACTCTCCATGTGCAAAGTTAAAAGGGCGTCAGGGAAGCAGGCGAAGGGACGCATTCCCGTCTCGCTAGATGTTTACAGTTTATATATGAAAAGATGAATCTAGAAACAATTTTTCCCTGGAGGTCTTAAGACTAGAAACAAGTAAATGACAGAATAATCCTAAAAGATCATTTTTGAGCCTCTCTTTTTTAAATACAGTATCGTCCTCTCAAATCACTGCTACAGGGATTACCAATCCCAGATTTGGGTGCACCAGCATTTCGGCTCCAGCGCACCTGCCTCGCCTGGGGTCTGCGCCTCTTCGCGAACATGCTCTCTTATCACTTTCCCATAACAGCGTATGAAATGCGGAGCTTTAATCACTAGTTGAGCGTGCTAGAATGATTAGAAAGCATGTTCGCGAAAAAAGCGCAGAGCCCAGGCGAGGCGGCCACGCGGGAACGAGATGCTGGCGCACCCAATTCTGCGACTATAAGCCCTGTAGATACCCTATTTTCAGGTGTATAAGCCGCACCCTTTTCGCTCTAAACGCGAGCAGACCCAGGCGTGCCGCCGCGCATATGTCTCGCGAAGCGGTCGCCTTATCGCATACTGCTCTCACTTAACGCGCTCCATGATGGCAGTCAGTCTTTTGGCGTGTTCGCCTTTAGATTGAAAAGGGTGCGGCTTATACACCTGAAAATAGGGTAATACCTGCTCTACGTCTGTGACCTGCGGCACGTATGGACAAAATGTAACAACATGCCTACAACATGCAACATATGTTGAAAAACATTTTGGCGGCTAACCCCAACGCGAACATGATGTCGCGTGTTGCCAACATGTCAGCCACGCGGCCGTAGCGTACCGAGGGAGAAGGCGGATCCCCCCCCCCCCGAGATGGGTAGCGAGATTCTTGCAAGTTACTTACATGGGTTATAGAAACGTGCATGGCTTGTCTATACTTGTAAATAATTAATTTTTTTTTTGATTTTTGAAAATTCACTTTAGCTTCTAAAAAATTCTTTCCGGGGCGGTCCGCAAAAATTCTGGGAAACATACCATAAACGGCTGACTCACGCCCCCTTCGTCCGAAATGTTTTTCTGTCGCCCCCCCCCCCCCGCCCTCCCCCGAACGAAAATCCCGGGTACGCCCTGGTTTCAAGCCATAAGTTACATCAATTCGAGTGCGATTGCCTCTGTTCAAACAGTAACGTGTGACAAGTATTGAAAGTCATACTTATTGTAAGAAAAACTCAAAAAAAATCGGAAGATTTATTAGCATTTCATGCAAAGTAACAATTCGATGAACTTCATAACAATAACACAGAGCAAACTTGGCGATTTAGTGGGCCTGCGGTGCCGACAGCATTTGCGCGTGAACGGCTTGTGATGCCGACAATTAGCGAGTATAGAGTGGCAATAGAAAGTTACCAAGTTCTATGCCCCAAGGCCACTGCTCATGCGCAGAAGTTGGCAGTGAAAGGTGGAAATCGCCAAGTCTATTAGCCCATACATATTTACATCAAGATTATCGGTAATGCATACTATCTAAAATAGTCTCCACACGCGGAGTAACATTTTTTACATCGGGTGATTAAGTCATGGATACCAGATACAAAAAACTGTACAGAATCGGACTCAAAGTAAGTTTTTATACAGCTGGCTAATTGAGAATCTTCGCGACAATCTTGTTTTTCTACATATTCTCGAATACGTTTAACAAAGTGATATTCTGTGGGAAGGAGATCATAGCATATTTCTGGTAAGGTAAGGATTTCATATCCGTTTTGATGAAGGGCTTGAATGGCACTCAGAGACAAGTACGATAATCGATTATCGTGCAACATAAGCAATCCACCTCTGCCACCCGATATCAACGTACGATATCGTTTATATGCAAGCAACTTTTTATGCATTGCATTAAGCTGCTCAATGTAAAGATCGGGTGTCAATTTGTATCCCGCTGGCAATAGAAAAAAGTGAACCACACCGCATGTGGTCCACCATACACCTAACATAGTATTTTCACCAGGACCTAGCCATATTTCTCCATATGTCACTATCCTCTCCATGAAATCCTGCTCTCGACTTTGCCGAGTTATCAGTGCTGAACAGATCTGAAGACGTTCACATCGTTGCCGTCCAGTCAGTGGTGTTTTCTTCACGAGTTGCGGAATTCCACTCATTAAAACACACGAGATGATCGTATCTATAGGTGCCCCAAGCTCTTCAGCAAGTTCATTAACAGTTCTGTTTGGGTCCGCCTTGAGTAAGGCTTTCATCAATTTTCTATCCATCTTCGATACTTTACTAGCCACTTGGAGAGACTTTTCCCGAAATTCTTCGTACCATCCCCTCATTTGATGTTCAGTGACTACTTCATAGCCGAACGCCGTTACAATCTCAGAAGTGGCTGTTTGGACACTGAAACCTCGCTGGAAGTGGAACAGCGCTATCGCTCGGAAGTCAGTAGTTCTGAAAATAAAACGTCGTTACTACTACGCGACCCCAACATACAGTCTGTGTCAATCACGCACTCCTTTTGCGTAGCACTTACGCATCCGCAGCGCGTTGCCTTGCATGAAGACCTCCAGTTAATGAGGCCAATTTGAGTACTCACGCCATAATTGACTCCACTAGATTTTTGACCCACTTCGTGTAGAACGCGCCATGAGTAATCTGTCATTTGGCGTCGCGTACAGCATCTGCACAACAATACAGTTTTTTTATGTACGCGACAGCAAATGACAAATTACTCACGACGCGTTTTACACGAAATGGATCAAGCAGATCAAGTGGATTGACTATGGCTGTTGGTACGGTGAGCGACGCGGCGCAGAGTTCGAGAGCGACGATGGATAAGGGGGCATGAGATTGACACAGGCTGTAGCAAATCTAGCGAATTTGACGGTAAAAGTGCACCGGCGGTGTTGGCTCAAAAACTGTTCGTAAAAAAGTTGTCCAAAAGGCTCTTGCTTGATTTGGCAAAAAAAAAATGAAATGATTCTACACTAACAATAAGTAAATTAGAGGCTCAAAGTAAACAGATATGACTCCGGGAAAAATATCTTTTTCTACGTGTTATGTTGGTCACTGTGCTCAATTAACTAATATTGAAGATTGTGACCTCTCCCCCTCAATCTTCGCTCTTCACCGTTTAAGCCGAAATAAAATGAAGTAGTTGTGCTGAGATACTATGACATAAAAGTGCACATCCTTATGCAACTACTTCAACTACTTCAATATGCGGATTTAACGGCAACAACTCACATGCCATTCCATTGCCCCGAAGATGTTTCAGCTGAACGGCTTTCGGAACTCGCTCCTGAAATATAAGATACCACAAGTTATTCTGATACTCGTAATGACTAACCATTGTCCACATCTAAAATAGGCTGCTCCAAAAGCGTAACAGCCGAAATTTCTTTATGAAACGGTTCGACTGTCTGTTCTTCATCGACGGCTAAACGTGGTGTATATGACAGCGAAAATCACAAAAGTCAAAGAAAAGAACTAAAGCGGAATAAATACCAGAAGCTGTCCTCTTTTCATGGTTGTTGGATTGTATGCTATCGTGTACGGTGTCTTCCTGAGGCTTCACTGCGGGACTCTCATCAAAAATATGGATGACATCACAATCAACAGTTCCAGACACCTGAAATTGTTCATAACGACGTGCAGAACAAGCACGCAAAAAAGCTGGAAAAATATCAACATACTCCACTCTGGTGGTTGATATCGACTTCCTCTAACCCTTCCTGGTTATTTTTCAAACTTGAAATCTCATTGAAGTCCTCGAACAGAAAAGAGAATTCCCTGATTTCTGAGTGTGTGATACGCACTCGCTAAAACATGAATTTGCAAGCTCCGACTTGTAACTTTCCTAGCAGTTCATACTTTGTAGGCGCGATAGACAAATAGTCTTCATTCCAAGCTAGGAGACGTAGCAGTTTTGGCGCATACAAAAAACATCTAATAATTTGTCCGATTGAGTACTCCAAAATAAAGGCTATCTTAACTGCAGTGTCGACCTGCGCGGTCGCCTCGCCTGCACAATGCGCCGCGCCGCGAACGTGCCTTCGGATCCACTTCCACGCGCGAAAGAAAGATTCAGTATTGAGCTTCAGTTGTTAAACAAGCGAGATCAATGGTCATACAACATGTTCTCGAAGCGGTGCAAGCCTAAACGAGGCGGCCGCGCGAGACCCTACCCCCTCGAATCTAGCACGCTTCAAATGAGACAGAGAGTACGCTACAAGAGCAGATAATTCTCTCTTCCCCCTCCCCCTTCCAACAACTTCCAACTCTAGTAGATGAAGATCATTTTCTCAGATAAGATGCAGCAAGCATCTTACATGACCAAAAAGCTTCCAAATGTACATGGGTGAGTCTAAGTTTGACAACTCAACAGTAAGGCCACCGCTCAAACAGCTGGCAAGCCCGGAAAATATGGACTTTCAAAGGATTGATATGAAATGGATGTCCATTTCATATCAATCCTTCGAAAGTCCATATTTTTGAAGGACTTTGAAAATATGGACTTTCAAAGGATTGATATGAAATGTTTATATCCTCAAAGCAACTTTAGTTCAGAAAGGTAAGCTTTTGGAAATCAAGGCGCAGAAATGGCTCACAGCATAGATGTCCCTTAAACAAAAATCAAAAGACGAACGACTGTCTAACTCGTCTTAAATGTAAAACTTTGTACTCACACCATCGATCTTCTCTGCGTACGTCTGGATCAGATCTTGTAGACGTATCAATTGTGCAGCAGGAACATCGTGTAGCCATTTGCTGGGTTCCACTCCCCGAAGTCGTTTATACTCATTAAGAATACTCGAGGTCTAAAAAAGAAACTAGAGTGTTTCTCCTTGATATGCAGCTCTATACTAACTAGAATCTTTGAATTAGTCTTGTAAGAAAAACTTTTTTGGACAGACGCAAAAATTCGGGAAATTACCACAAAAAATCGGAGTGGTGGCTTTGGCAATACACCTCCATTCGAAAAATTTCTGTAGCCTCCTCTACTCAGAACGGAGATCCTGGGACCGTCGTAAAAAAGAAAAAACCTCAAAATTCGACATTTTTAGAGACCAGATTGGCGCAAATAATGTCCAGATCAAAAAGGAACCAAGCCCTTCTATAACTATTACAAAACGATGAACGCACAATGCTGCAGCACGTGAATCGCACCTCGGTACATCACTTCACACCAGTGGTACCAGGATTTCCATTTAGGGGGGGGGGGGAGGGAGGGAGCAGGCAAAATTTTCCAAATAAAGGTGCGTGGCGTTAGACACACGCACCGAGTTTTTTGAGATGTTTCCCAAGATTTCTCCTTGCCCATAACCTCTACATATTACAAAAAGAAGGCCATGCGGAAATCTTTGTTAATCGTGCGCAACCAGCCTATTTTTTAAAACAAACAAGGTAAACTCACCGCGATAGAAAAATGCCATTTGCACATCTCATAATATCGCAACCTAGATCTCGGCATTAGCTCCAACCTAGATCTCCTCAGTAGTTCCTTCGCTTGATTCAGATCACACGTTCCATTGATAAGCATACAACTGAGCAAGATGATGTTCTGAGATCGGCACTTGGTCGACGCTCTCAGGAATTCACTTTTGTTTCCATATGCTCCACACAGTGAACATGTTTTATAGTCTGCCTTTGGTTGTTCTTCCACATTTGTCTCTGTCACGATATCTGGATGTATTTGCGAAGAGGAGCTGGCTTCATTCAATTCCATCGTTTCTTGTTCGATATTTTGATTTACCATCAAAGATGAGGCTGCTTCGCCAGGATCAGTTATTATCTCTTGTTCGATAGGTAGCTCTGGCTGCGAAGAGGAGCTCGTTTCGTCCATCTCCGCATTTCCCTCCTGTTCGAGATTTGAATCCAAGCAAAAAGGTGAGTACGCTTTGTTTGATTCGAAATTTGTCTTCTGTCCTACATTTGAATTTGACTGTAGAGGGCCGGCTTCATATGAGACCATGACCGCATTTTCTTCAATAGGAATGACTTTATCGGGTCCCACATTTGCTTTTTCTTGAATGGTTAACTTTGACTGCGAAGAAGGGTTCGCGGTAGCAGAATAGACATTGCCGCTGAAAACAATACGCTTAATAGCGAATACAAAATATCAAGAGGACCAAATTATTCAGAAATAAGTTCGATATTTTCAGCAGAATGAAGAACAATGATTAGCGGCGGGAAGTACAATTTCTTATCTAATGACTATGGGTCCTACAAGCATAAAATCAAAAGCGCAATCTTTCAGGATAGAATTGTGCGAACCAGTTAACCCATGACAATTACATTCCGTGTCAATCACATTCTCCCTTGTGCGCAAGAACTCTTCTTCCGCAACACGAGATGTTGCGTGCGGACCTTCAATCGATGCGGCCATATACCGAAGCAACGCACATAAAAGTGGACAACGCAAAGCTGTAGCGTGGCGATCGCGCTGAAAGAAAAGGGAAACGCGATTGACACAGGCTGTACAATTTTGAGCACTATCTTATTACCAGAAACTAGTCAAAAAACATGTCATGTGTTCGCTTTTAGGCAACAGAGATTTTCCCAAAAATAGAAATCGTGAGATCCTATGAACTAATTCCATTTTTAACAAGTCATCCCCGGGGTATTATATACATCAAATGTCGGATTGTACCTCCAAACCCTAATCAACATAGAATTTACTGCACCTTGTTTCTGGCCTGACGATTATGCTCGCTTGCTTCTCGTTCTCTTCTTTCAAAGGCAAAGCGACTCCGTCTGCAAAACTAATTTCAGATAATGAAGATCGTTTTTAAGGCTTCTCGTCCTGTTGAACATATAGCTAGACACACATTGCAGCGCATGAAAATGGCGAAAATGAGCTTTCGGAGCTCTTCATGCCCGCATTCGCTGGATAATACGTGCAAGGCTGACCCTCTTACCTCAGTGAAATCTAAAGTGAAAATGGGCGTCTGCAAAAAGCTTAAAATTCCACTCCGGAAGATTTCCGGAGTGGAATTTTGAGCTTTGCGGACGCCCTTTTTCACTTTAGATTTCACTGAGGTAAGGGGGGTCAGCCACTGCAACACTGAAAAACTACAGTAACCATCAGTAAGTTAAACGTTCTCTCTTCTCTGAACCTGGGCATTTGGACTGATGTTATTAGTTGTCATATGATATTATGCCAGTGCCAGGTTTGTACGGTGGAATGTTTTATTGGCCTTACGTTTCGACAAAATCGTCTTCGTCGGAGGCCTTTATCCCAAACCTGGCACTGGCATAATATCATATGACAACTAGTAACCATCAATTTGATTTCTGAATTTTCTGCATGTGGGAGTCCCAGTACTCGCACAAAATAACTTCCATACTCCTCTCCTTCCTCTACGGTTATTTGTTTCCCCCTACTTTCTATGAGTTTTGACATAAGGAGGCGGTAAGTGTGAGTTGAGATATTTCTCTACTGCAGCGGGGAAGTGCCAAGAAGCGCCGAACTTCCGAACTTGTCAGCTACGAATAGATCTAATTTTTGTAATCACCATACAACTAGGTAACCTTATCTCGGATTTTTACCGCGAAGAAAAGCCTTGTAAAACCTTATAGCGCTTGCTAGACAAGAATGCAGAATGCCGTCTAATCGCAAAAAAAAAACACAATTTTTGAGAGATTCAGTTTTATTTCTAAACTGCTCGAAGGCAGCTGCTTACTTATGAAGCTGTCAAAGAAGTGCAATGCGAATAAGGAAAAACCATATCGGTCAAAGCGTTCGTATTGCTGAGCTTATATAGAACGTCAGGTTTCGGGCATAGTTCACCCCATTTCATCGCTTCGCGAATCTCCTGGCAAGACAATGGTTTCAGTCCATTGCATGTCAATCGCCTTGCGTTTGGGTTGTGATGACTAGTTACGAGTAGTCCTATAGGAAAACTACCACCGAAATGCAGGAGTCGTCGTGCAATAGACTCATAAAAGCTCTCTTATTGGAAAAATCGCGAGGCGATAAAATCGCTTGTACCATGTCCGAAGCCTAATACATCACATTGCAATGATACGTATACGAACGTGCTCACCTCGGTCTACATCATTCGAAAATAAATCATCCTCTTCTTGCAAAAGCTGAGTTCCTTTAGCTGCATTGAGCATATTGGGTGGAGGAAGTTCTATAATCTCCCACTCATCATTCTCAGCATATCTGTGGAGATAGTCAGTATAGAATGACGCAACATCCTGCGTTACCAAGACATCGGGACCCTAAAAAGCAAACAGTGTAAATCAAATCATTTCGGAAACTCACAGCTCACACTTATGCTGTCAAGAATTTTATTGAGCTGTTCTTGCAATGTCTCTACAATGTCAAACAAAATATTCATTGATAGAGTACACAGCCCAAGTTTAGGAACATGTCCGATCAACTTGCGTACTGCTGCTCCCAAATAGGCGCCCTGAAAAAGCTTTTATAAGAAAATCCATCGGCAGATAAGCACAGAAAAAAAAACAGCCAGCCGGTGTCATTAGAGGCAGTGGATCAACAAACCCTTCTTCAGTTATGGTAGTGTTAGGTAGAGTCCCCAAACACACTGCAGCCCAAATCTTATCTGTCATCATGCCCTAAGTGCTGAAAAATGCTTCAAATCCATCGGCTCCGCCCACTTCCATTGAGGCATGAACTGACACGGGATTTGGGCTACAGTGTATTTGGGGCTCTACTACCTACTCTACAGCACGGGCTACAGTGTATTTGAGGGTCCTCTACCTAATACCATCAAAATCCGAGAGGGGTCCATTTTGGCAATCCACTGCCTCTAATGGCCGTGTCCGGGCAAGAAGTTGATTTTGAGATTTCGTGCTATCCGGGCCTATTCGCTATGCTAAATCCGAAAATCCTCACTAGAATTAAAACAGGAGGGAAATCAGAGGTGGGCGGGACCCTTCCCACTGTGAATTCACGCTTCCAGCTTCCGGAGCGATCTTCTCAGTTCCGATTACAACTCAAGCGTTCGCCCTTGGCCGGTCGAGATGTCAGGGCTGCTAGCGAAAAGCGAAATCGAAAATCGCTCCGAAAGCTTGGAGCGTGAATTCACATTGGAGAAGACCCCGCCTATCTCCTGATTTCCCTCCTGCGTTAGAGCCTCTTTTCGCCGTTTTCGCGCTTTCTAGTGTGGATTTCCGGATTCAGCATAGCTAATAGACCCTGGTAAGCACAAAATCTCGAAATCGACTTTTTGCCCGGACACTGCCTTTAAAGGCAGAATTTCCCGCAGAATTTCGTTTTCAAAATTTTCACATTTTTGGGGCCTTCTCGCCATAAGGAACCCATGTCTTGGCTTTTCAGCGCATGAAAATGGCGAAAATGAGCCTTTTACGAAGCTTCCCAGGCCCGCATTCAGTGGAGAAGTGGGCGGGCCCGGAACGAGGGAGGCGGGGCGCGGCTTTTTCAGGCGTGTCTTCACCGAATGCGGACCTGAAAGCTTCGAAAAAAAGCACATTTTCGCCTTTTTCTTGCGCTGTAAAGTCCAGAAATGGATTCCTCACAGCGAGAAGGCCCCAAAACTGCCGAGACACTGCTGCCAGGTGGTATCCCCCTCCCAATCCTACCCTCCAGTTATAGCGCTATGTTTTGGAAGTGCGCTTTAAACAACTAGCCCCGCACCCTTCCAATGAGTGGGCGTCATTAGTAGAGGAAACTCGTTTTCGGGACCCAGTGCATGAAGAGCAAGGTAGGATTGGGGCTACAATGTAACTGGGGGATCTGAGCCTAATTGCCCAGCCACTGCCTTTAACGCGCACAGTAAACTGCTTTAGTCTGTGTACTATCGTGACAGTAACTCAATAATCCCCAAAAAATATTTGCATCTACTTACCGCATGGATGAAATGCTCATGGCAAAGATATTCATTCAGTCGAACACCATTTCGGTGAATATGCTTCGCTGCCTTTTCGTCAACCAAGTCCTGCTTGAGCAAGCACGCCAGCACCACATTCACTCGTCCAACCTTTGTTGGAAGTTGTCGAACATCTACTGAATACTGTCTGAGTCCGCAGAGTCCACAATCAATCAGTGCACATAAGAAGTCGTTCCGGCGCTTATGTTTGATCGACCACGGCTGCTTAACCACGATCGACTTGAAAACATTGTGCGATCTGGAAAGGTGGGTGAGGAGGCCAAGAACACGGAAGACGGTCAAGAGGCGCGATTTCTCCAGAACTCACCAGTGTAACCGCGCAATTTAGGGCTAAGAAAGTAATTCAAGGATGCCATACAAAGTGAATTAACTTACTTAGTATCTGAAACTACCACTTGCTAAGTTTGACGGCATTTGGTAAAAAATTTATTGAAATAGTCACGAAAATGCTATTTGCATTTTCGCGGCATTTTGACCTCGACACTTATGTTTAGAATTTATTTCAGAATTTCAAGATTATCTTGTTAAAAATCTGATTGCTCCCAAAATCATAAAATACTAAAATTTTAAGATTATTTTGTTAAAAATCTGATTGCTCCCAAAATCATAAAATACTAAAAATGCGCTGGTTGGTGTCCACCTGGCAATAAAAATCGCGCCTCTTGACATACACCGTAAGAACGAGAAAATAATGACTTTTAAGGTTGATAGATAGAGAAAATAACTTGAGCACCTGCGAGGTGTGGCTTTGCGAGAGATATCATCACGAGCCAGCTCTCTTTCTAAAATTCCAGCAATATAGCCAATGTGCACATGGCAAAAAGCAATGCTCACCGCGACGCTTTGAAATAGGCATGCTGTCGTCCTGTATTCTCTTGGCAACGGGAACAGATTTTTTCACCTGATTTGCTTCGCTAATAACATGAAGAACAGTGTCCTAAAATGCATTAAAGTGCAAGTAAGACAAAAACCAGCCTAATATTGTCCATGAAGAGATGAAAAGATGAAAGTGAACAAATAAGTAATAAAATTGCAAAAAGTACAAATCAAATTCTCACCATTACTGATCCATTCTCTACCTCATTGCGAGCTTTCAGTCTAGTTATTAGTTTGTATTCGGCCTCATTACGGTTGTAGAACTTTTCTAAAGTCGATATACCGACTTCGATTATATTGCACCCCTGAAAAGTGAATAACTATCGAAGTCAGGGCAAGAGATACGTATACTTCGTTCGTTGGCCGCACGGACTGGACATCACTACGGAGCACGCGCCGCGAGGTAGAGCGATTGCCCCAGTACAAATTCGCCATTGTACAAATCGTGCTTTCGCAACATTTTAGCCGCACCGCGCGCGGTCCGCATATTGGGCAGTCCGTGCGGTCAAACGAATTGCGATACCTACGATCGATGTCAACCAAGTGCTCCCTTTTCCGTAGCAGCTACGTTTTCGCACCGCAAGACCTAGCGCGGATACTCCGACCGAATGAGGCAGGTTTTGAATGCGTAAAGTGTACGCGCGAACCTGCGCGACGCTGTGGGGTCGCGATTTGGCTGGTGGAAAAGGGAGCACAAGGTTGACATGGACTGTATTTGTCTTTTAATGCCTGAAGAAAATTATAGGGTGTCTAGAACTTATAAGTGCCTACACTCTGAAAGGTTTTTCAGAGTGTAGACACTTGTAAGTTTTGGACGCCCTATAATCGTTATAGTGTGTCAAGATTGGCAGTGCCAAGATTTTGCAGTATGATCGGTTCGCAGATCTGCATAAAGGTGGAGCATTGCCACATTTGATAACTTGAATGAAACTGTTGAGCCGTTACAACATTGCTTTTCGTACTCTAACTAACGACAACCGTCACACTTTGACTGGCACGACTCTGCCTCAGCGCTAATCTGGAAATCGATGATAAATTAGTGCGGTGACAATTAGCCCTGTCATGCCGATCTTTGGCGCGCAGAAAATGCCGGCGTTACTCTAGCCAGATTTTACCGCAAATCTTGGCACCGCAAGCACATTATATTAAGCGTAAAAACTACTATCTGTCAAACACGTGTTCCCAACTAGGCATCGCAGTGCGGGGCATTACGCAGCGATCTCCGATCGAGGCAGCAGATTCAAACGTCCAAGCCGTACGCCCGCTAGCGTTGCGCTTGAGCTGATTGGGAAAGGAGCAGTAGTTGACACAGACTGTAGACTGTACGCAGCACAGTCTACAGTCTATGTCAACTACTGCTTCGCGGCCGCACATAGAAAACATGATTTAAAGGCAGTGTCCGGGCAGAAAGTCGATTTTGAGATTTTGTGCTTATACGGGCCTATTCGCCATGCTGAATCCGAAAATCCACATTGGAAAGCGCGAAAACGGCGAAAAAGGGCTCTAACACAGGAGGGGAATCAGCAGGTGGGCGGGGCTTGCCCCAGTGCGATTTCACGCTCCCAGCTCCCGGAGCGATTTTCTCGATTCCGCTAGCCGTCCTAACATCGCTACCGGCCAAGTGCGAATGATTGACTTGAGACCGGAAGCGAGAAGATCGCTCCGGAAGCCGGTAACGTGAAATCGCAGTGGGGAGGACCCCGCCCACCTGCTCATTTCCCTCCTGTGTTAGAGCCGTTTTTCGCCATTTTCGCGCCCTACAATGTGCATTTTCGGATTCAGCGTAGCGAATAGGCCCAAGTAAGCACAAAATCTCAATATCGAATTTTGCCCGGACACTGCCTTTAAGGCCAGAATGTGCTGATCACCTAACCAGATTGTAATGCTCGAATGACATTTTGTGTGAAATTGGAGCATGTGCTCCAATCGATCAATATAGGCAGCTGAAACAGTACAACTTACTACTCCATTAGCTTCCTTTTGCAGATTTATGGCACAGGTATTTATGTGGTTGAATAAGTCAAGTTTGTAAACGTTCCCCAAACCAGAAAACGTTGCCGACGAATGATTCCACTTTTCCTTCACATATTCATACATGTAAAGCATCTGAAACACCAAGTAACTAACCGCTCCATCTTTTGAAAACTCACCGCCATAACAAAGTGACTTTTGCAAACTAAAGTCTTTCGATCTGTTTCTCTCAACATTGATTTCGCCACTTCAAGGTCGATCTTTGAGCAATATGGGTTCAACACCAAACAAGTTAGTAAAATCAGTTTTTGAGCAGGTCGAAGTGTAAGATCGATAGTGTCACAAAGCTTGGATTCCTCGATATTGCCACATATGCCACAAAAAGACAGAACTTCACAAGTCAACGACCGATTTTTATTCTTCTCCAAGCACCTAAAGTGGTAACAAAGGTTTAACTCGACTATTTGAAAGTAATGACGGGATACCTGCCCTCGGTAACGACGGGTTCGGTGATTGCAATCTTTGCAGGTATCGTCGCTTGGTCATCTGTGCTTTCAAGGAACCGCTTTCTACTGCTTCGAGTTCCTTGAGAAGGAGGAAATAATTGTGAACATATTATAATGTGAAAAAAGCGGCGCTCACTGTTAGTACTGTCTGACTCCTGCAGTTTCGGTTGCACAGGTGCACTAGTCTGAAAAAATTATCGAACAGCCTTACAAAGGAATTACGGTTCCGATGGAATTTAGTATCTCTGGCAGCTCTAAGGACATCAAATGGGCAAAACGCCCTTCTCTACCAAAACGATCGAACGTAATTTCATCAGATGTTATGTTTAGAGTTATTTAATTTATGCCCTTTACTAGATTGCAATTCGGATCCATTTAGATAGGTTGCAGGTATGTATTAGGTCACTCACCTCTTTGATGATCCAGTCATTACCATCATGATATTTCAGAAGGCATTCGCTGTAGAACAACGTTATATCCCGTTCTTGCAAAATCATTTCTTTCTGCAAGAGAGTTTGAATCGCATATTTTTTACTTAAAATTAGATGGATAGGCGTACCTCGATAAGATTTGATTGTTCTATGAGCAAATGCATAAGTTCTAAAGGAATAGAGAGCGGATATCGCGAATCCGAATAACATGCTGGACTTTTCTTTAGCTCTTCTTCTATATACTTGGCCTCAAATGAAAAAAATAGTCAACGCAGCAGAAGAAAACCACATATAAGGTTGCTTACCGCGTCGACAAAATGTACTTTACAATACAATTTTTGGAATGATGAACGGAATTCAGCATAAAGATGAATAGCAGTTTTTAAGTCAATGTACTTCCTCAGCAGCAAACAAGCAAGGAGTGTCATGTTCTTCTTCGCATCTTTCCACGTTCCCCTGAGCTCCGAATGTGGTTTTAACGCTGAGCACACAGCACATACCGCTGCTGGCCCACTAACAGCATCACCTAAGCAGTATTACAATAAGAAAGCTGGCTAGGTATACTCGACTAGAGTTATGCACAGAAAGTTTGCTGTTGTGAGAACCAAAAGGCTGAATCACCCTCACCCGATGACGAAGTCGATGGTTGTTCAAGAGACAAGTCTTCCTCTAAGTCGTCTTCAGCTTCCAGCTTAGGAACGAAGAAGTCTACCGGACCAGCATCATGCTCACCTCAAAAACAAGCAAATTCAATAAAAGTCCTATAGCAAAGTAAAGCAACAAAACACCTACCACTTGCACTGAGAAGCTGTTCTGCACTCAGCCCTTGAGAAATCGGTGGCTGCTCTTTCTGTTCGTTTTTCAGAATCAATTTGGTATTAGCCTTGAAACATACAGGGGTTATACTACAATGTCGGGAGCACCAGCATCTCCAACTCCACGCGGCCACTTCGCCTGAACTCACACCTCCTTCGCGGACATGCTCTCTGATCACTTTCCTAGCGCGAGCGCGGGAAAGCCGGAGCCCCAAACGATTAGATATGATTAGAGAGCATGTTCGCGGAAGAGGTGCAGAGTCCCGCGCCGGAGTAGAGATGCTGGTATACCCGACACAGCACAACTGATGAGCCATGTACATAAACGTACAAAGGTCTCATGCTGGATGAGCAACAAAGAAGGAGATCTATCATGCTGTTCGTACCAAAAAAAGAACATAGTACCTTCTAAAAGTCTCACCTTCAAGAACAATGTGCACTCAGGCGTGTCCGTGGTCGTCAGTTTTGCCGCAACTTCATCACGAAACTCCGCCATGTATTCGTTGAAAAATTCTCTCACATCTTTCTTATCAATGGGAAGCGTGCTCTGAAAAATTCACATAAACAACAGATGTGGACAGCTACCCAGTAACGGTAAGTACAGCGCTACGCAGCTGCCGCATAGACTAATGCGCTCCCTCGACAATTATAGCCTGTCTCAATGTCTCCGGTCGATGGGCACATCCCCTTCGCGAGTATCTCGTAGCAGGTGATGGGCGTTCGGTTTAAGCAGAGATGCAAGGATTCGCCATCGCGCCGCTCGCACACGTAGGCAAAAAGGACACCGTATCTGAGGCAGACAGTATATAATGCTGCTTACATCGACAAGGTTTCGGTAAAATCGAAGATTTGTCAGCAATCCAAAGAAAGTCCTTTCGGAAATGTCATTAAGGCCATCCAGAGGAAACTTGCCGCAGAACAGCTCAACTTCCCATCCAAGAAACAAGAGCTGAATGATAAGAAATAAGTTCTAAACTCATACTGCAACCAAATGACAAAAAAGCTTACCGCTTGGATAAAATGCTCCTTGCATATTCTTTTCCTAGCAACGAATAAGTTTTTATAGCGTGTTTTCACATCCAGTGGGATCACATTGTAACGCGCCAGACAAGAGAATAAAATGACAGTAGCCACTTTCTTCGAAGGTATCGGTGCAAGATCCGATAGTTGTTGCTCGTTGTCACATAAGACGCATACCAGGTGGTTCTGGAATATCCGATGAAGCTCGTAATCCATTCTATAACAAATCAGTATAGCCCCAAAGTCGCGCGAAGTAACACCAGATGACGAGAAAGTGCAAAGGCATTTCAAATAGAAGAGACCAGCCGGAAACGTGGATATACCTACAATAATTCGAATTTGCACATGGTGTTACAAACTGACTTAAAGGCAGTGGGTCGGCAAAACTCAACAACTCAAAATTTTAACGCGGTAGACTCCTTACTGCCCAAGTATGAAAACAGTGCAACCCCGATTGCACATCATGCCTTCCTTGCCGAGAAAACTGCTCTCAAAGTCACATGCGCAGGCCATTCTTACACGCATCCGGACGAGTTGGCAATTTCCTTCTCACCATTGGAGGCTGCCCGCCGCAATGCTATAACCATTGGGTCCTGCAACGATTCGGCGTCATCAGCCTTGCTGCACTCGTTCATTTCCAAAGGGAAGAACTCTCGTTTTCGGCGTTTTCAAGCTCTCAAGAGTGGATTTTCGGAATCAGCGTGTTGAATGACCCCAGATAGGTGGAAATTTGACCAGAATGAGATTTGCCGAGCCACTGCCTTTAACACGTTTCGGACCGGTGCTGCACATGGTGCAGCACGCTGCTTTGAGGGATCTTTCTGGCGTTTGCAGGAAGTTTCCTTTGGGGAACGGTCAGGAGTCACGGTCGGCGCGAATCTTTCGCGAAGCGATGCCGCAAGCGATGTCAGCAAAACAGATGCCAGCACTCCTGGCGCAGTCTTACTTATGGCATGAGCCATGTATCTGCTTCCACCCCTCACCCCCTTAGACTGGCGCCGTGCCACTTTAGCACCGGGCAGTTTTACGGGGTACAAAATTTAGACGCGACGCGCGCGGCGAAGCGGCGCGGCGCGCGGCGTGACTCCTGACATGGAGCCTTTCCTTTTAGTCTAAAGTTGTTAAGTTAAAGGTCTAACCTCCTACTTTTCATATGACTTTGTAGAGTTGTGCCGCCAATATTTGTTTAGGAGATATGAGCACAAATCGAACAACAGTTGCAACGAAGTGCGGCGACGCGAACGACGCATGCGACGTCGCGACTTTCCTTTGCTTCGATATCAAAGAGAAAAACCGTAGTTTCAATACTGATGTGTGCCGTGTACAACATAGATACTTTTGAATACTATTAGAATCTGAGTTCTTGTTCCTATCTTTCAAGAAAGCACAAAAGTCCCTCTCAAGCGACAAAATTCAAACACGTCCAATTCACACAGAACTTTGGATATGGAGCTTATCTGACATGTCGATTACAAATGTGGCCCACAGGCTGCGAAATAAGGTCCCTTTGTAGGCTAACGGCTGAAAGTACACTCTTTTTCGCCGCGCGCGATTTCGCGGTCCGAAACGTGTTAAAGGCAGTAGATCGGCAGAATGAGACCCGTGACAAAACAAGGTCACAGGGTAGAAGCCCCCATATGGAACCTATCGGCCAAAGTCCGATCTTTCGCCACTTCTAACCCCCGAAATTTCAACGCGGAAGCAGCGCTCATCTCCTGTATTCTTTCTCCGGCCCCGTTCACCATGGGATGGTTGGCCGATAGGTTCCATATGGGGGCTCCTACCCTGTGACCTTGTTTTGTCACGGGTCCCATTCTGGCGATCTACTGCCTTTAAGGCTTCATACGGGGCTTATCATCCGCAGTGCCGGGTGCACCAGCATCTCCACTCCGCGGCCGCTTCGCTTGGACTCTGCACCACTTTCGCACTGCGAGCGTGGGCCACAACCGATTGGACATGATTGGAGAGCATGTTCGGGAAGAGTTGCAGAGTCGCGCGCGAGAGTGTGCTGGTGGTGAACCCGATACTGCAGTTGATGAGCCCTGTATACATCTGAGGCTCCCGCCAGAGTGCCGAGGTTATGCCAGCGCTACGCCAGCATTTCGATCGATACACGTGTATTTCGTTGGGGACGTCAGCTAGCCCCGCTCCAACGAAATACACGTGCATCGATCGAAATGCTGGCGTAGCGCTGGCATAACTTCGGCACTCTGGCGAGAGCCCGACGACAGAGATATAGCGGGTGTTTGCGAACCGCTGATGTCTGTGCTGCATTTAGCTGCTCTTGGCTACTGCGCTGGGTACGCTTTGGGTGCAAAAACGAAGTAGTCTTATCCATTATTACGCTTAGCTCAGGCGATTAGGAAAGCAAGCCTTGGGAACTAAAACTGATATGATCATAAGAGATCCGAAAATTTCTCCTGGAAACTTTTGAAACGGATAGGCGAGCGTTAACGCCCTTAGAAGCCCTTCGAAAACGCATTGAATTCTGCGCTATTTATCGTCTATCCCATGATTACTGCTTCTCCTACTCGTCCCTAAACCACTTACATAGCTACAGGGCTCATTAATTATAGTAAGTGTGACCAACATCTCCACTCCCGCGCGGGACTCTGCACCTCTTCCACGAACATACTCTCTAACCATATCCAATCGATTGAGGCTCCGCCTTTCCCACGCTCGCAGCGGGAAAGTGATCAGAGAGCCCATGTTCAAAGAGGTGCAGAGTCCAGGCGAAGCTGCCGCGCGGGAGAGGACATGTTGGTATACCCAAATTGCGGTTGAAAGCCTTGTAACTTGTTGGCAACCTGCAACAACTTGTACCCAAGGGTGATAGGAACAATGTTGTTGCTGACATGTTGTTGCATGTTGCCAACAAGTTAGCTGTACTTATCGCAGGTCAGAGACGCAGTAGCAAGCAGAATCTTTCAGAGGACGACGTTAGAGCAATATGAAAATAGCTTATCAACCAGCGTATCAAGAGATGCGCACTGCGTCGCCCCTTGATATAATTCATCCATACATGACTATAAAAATTGAATGAACAAACTAGGTTTGAATAAGGGCCGCATGCACTAACCTCCCCGCTGAAGAGGGGATCGCAGCTTGAAAGAAAGCTTTATATTTCGAGACTCCAGATACCTGGATTTCACGTTGTGTACCTATCCGTAAGTATTTCTACTATCCTTCACTAAAAACATGTTGAACAGGAGCGAGAAGCTGTACGAACCGCATTTTCCAGCTTTTGTATGATCCCCGATGATCCCCGGCGCTTTTCTCTAAAGTCATTTTTCTTTCTCCGAAGTTAACGAAAACCTTCCAAAGTTGTACTGAACATCTAACACAACAGTGCTAAGCATGTTGCTGATGAGAACAAATGAGTTTTTGAAAAGTCGAATTTTTCGGTAAACCTCAAATTTCGACCTGTGGATCATCGAAAATTTCATGACTCCAAAACATCCTTTGTTCTAATCAGCAACATGCTTAGCACTGTCGGTTTAGATAATCTGCACAACTTTGGAAGGTTTTCGTTAACTTCGGAGAAAGAAAAATGACTTTAAAGAAAAGCGCCGGGGATCATCAGGGATCATGCAAAAGCTGGAAAATGTGGTTTGTACAGCTTCTCGCTCCTCTTCAACATGTTCATAGTGAAGGGTAGTAGGAATACTTACGGATAGGTACACAACGTGAAATCCAGGTATCTGGAGTTTCGAAATATAAAGCTTTCTTTTAAGCTGCGATCCCCTCCCCGCGGGGATGTTAGTGCATGCGGCCCTAAGATTTAAAGTCTATACAGCTAGTATTGCGCAGTTATAAGCAAGGAGCTTTGACCATTACGAAATCCGTAACCTTTTGACGAGCCTCTATTTCGACATAAACATCATCTTAAACTGAAAAACTTCTTTGTTCTATGCTTTGAAAAGTTGAATTGAAGAACCAAATTATAACATGGTGCGCATGTTTTGCGCAGACGAAAATGGTTGGCATGCCAGAAAGCCTGCATAACATGAGACTTCTCTTCCTCGGAGACGCAGACGAGCAGTGCTTTTACGTAAACAACGGAGAGCAAAACAAAAGGTCAGCATGGGTTCGAAAAACAGCCCCATGTTGGGAAATTTAGATCTTGTGTTATGAGAAGAAACAGAGCCGTATCGTTATGTCATTGAATTGGAATGAATGTTTAGATTCCAAGAAATAATGTTTTGAAAATTCCATTCGCAAAGTCTTCTGCGGTGGATTTATTCTAAAGTTAGAGAGGGAAAAGTGATCAAATCAAAACAAGAGTAGAAAAACTGAAGATTTTACGTAAGCGTATGCAAAAGCGAGAATTGGTCCTTATTGAATTACAAAAGCAATCATACGAAGAAAAAACTGAATTTTTGAAGCACAACAATTGACTTTAAAAAAATATGAAGAAAGTCAAATGTAACGAACCTCTTCCTTCGATCCCGCAGTCAGTGGACTTTGCGCTTTGTGCATATTCCACTGGAATACTCGCGTTAGTGTTTTTGATGAGCCCTCGGTCATTTTGGACAGTTTTTCCACCATTACCCGTTTGCCCGCATCGGAGAGCTCCTCTGCAAATGTTGGAATTGTTATTTTGTTCGAATCGAAGTGCACATGCTCCATTTCAAAAGCGGGGCCGGAAGATAACTTGAGCGGTGCGGTTGGAGCGCGATATTGTCTATCTGCGAGTAGAACCACTCTCCAACATGTTATAAGCTGAGGTAAACAAGCGCAAAGATCTCATGGACTGACAGTCCTTTAATGTTTAAATGTGAAACAGAAACTTTTGCCTACCAAATCCTTCTGCAGCAACTTCTCCAATCAATTCGTCAACAATCGCTGAAGTTGGTCTTCGTTCAGTATCCTCCCTCAAATCGTTACATTTCTTAATAACCATTCGTCGCATAGCAACTTCTGGAGTGCTCCTTGGAGTGCAAAAATGCGCCCTCAAAGGGTTGCAAGGGTCCGTGATGAAATACCCGTCTTTGATTTTACACATCGGCAGCGGTGCCGGATATGCCGCTCCATCCCTGGCCTTCAGTGATCGACATCCGCAACAAATATAACTGCCAGTTTCCCTGTCAGTCAGCAGCTTCTTGAAACTCCATTCATAACAAAGCTCGGGGTTCTCAGGGATACGATAAACAGCGATATCTGGTCCTCTTTGCTGCGACGGTACAAATTCAGCCGGAGAGGGGTCGAACATCAACAACAATAATTGTACAGGACAGCTTTGACGATTGATCCAACAGAGCGTGAAGGCGAGAGAAGTAGAGCAAGCACATGCGCAATGAAGAGACTGCGCGCGAGAAGAGGTTCGCGACGGCGAGAGGACACGCGCCTCATCGCGGCAGCCGGTGGGTGGGGACCAGTTCTTGCGCAATACAATCACGCAGGGAAACAATACTTATAGTTATTAAAACAAACCTTTTGGACTGATGCATAACACTTTGTACAAACGCTTATGTCAGGTCAAAGAGATAACAACGAAAGATTGTTTTGTGGAATATTTTGGCGGGATACTGTGACAATGGGTCGTACAGTGATTTTTCGCTCAACTATTAAAACCTTGCGTCGCCGACGAATTCAAGCCCATTTTATCAAGCAAAGTCTTCATTATGAACGCGGCGTCAGTTTCATTAGTATTTATCAATTTTGGACTGAAACAATAACCTAACGATAGGAAGTTCGAATTGTTCTAAACTTGGAATTGACAGGAAATTTCTAGAAACGTCTCCTCAAATACATGAAGAGGTTTTTTGTGATCAGAGTAAGCAGTGATCTTTCTAAACCAATGGGAAAGGGAATGTTTCCCTATAAACTTTCAATTTGAAACAAACTTGAAGAACTCTCTACTTTCTCCATGAATTCGTGATAGGATATTTTACCATTTTATTGTTACTAATAGTTTCTATTTATTGTTGTCTATGTGGTCATTTTTGTTGATTTTGTTGTTTTGTCAATATAGGGTAGCCTATGTAATAAATAATAAGAACGAAACGGAGTTCTTAGGTTATAATTTTACAATTATAACATTATCTATTACTTTTAATACTATAATAATAATAATAATAATAAAATATATTGGGAAGTGTAAGCGAGTCTATCGCGTATATGTCAAGGTGAAATGAAACAGCGATAAGCAGCGTACATTTGCCGAAAAGTAATTTTCCTGTTTCACAAACTGTCTCACCTGGAGAATGGAAGTTAATCCCTATAAGATAATTTTTTCGGGTAATTTTCCGTTATTAGGACCATTTTTGAGCGCTCATAAAATATGTCCTTTGCTCTGCAGAAATTTACAAATCTTATCGTTAAAGGACTGTTTACTTGCAACGTGTCAAAAGAAAATCAACATGTTTCACATAAAATTTACATGTTTCTTAAAGTCATTTCGGTGAGACAAGAAAGCATTTGAAATGACTCAGAAGCTATTAAGTTGTCTCAAAAGTAAACTCCACTTTCAAATAAATTGAGCTGTTTTTGTTTTCATGATAGACCTAGGGTACCACTCGATAGAGCGGAACAAGCTCTACAAAAAGACTACCAAAGATCCACCTAAGTCGTAACCCAGGTAAAATTTGGGGCCAAAAATCGAAATTTTTCAGCTACTCTAAAAATCGGATCTGCTTCCAGAAAATTCCTACGGACTTCCAACTTGGTATTTATATGGTACTCACATAGTAGCACCCATAAATGTATTTGGCGGATTTTTTTCGGGGCTCAAAATTGAGAACAAAAGATGGTCCGAAAATGCCAAAATGCCATTTTTTTCGGGTTTTATATAAAACTTGGCATTTCTCGATTACAAGAGCATATACAAAGCCGAGATTTTTAAATTATACTTAGTAAGGCTTGTAGTATACAATGACATATGCGGGAGGGGCTGGGGGCGGAGTGTGCCATTCTTGGGCAATTTTTGTTTCTCGCTTTCTATGCTCGGAAAAAATTCGGTAAAGGCATATTTGAGTGTTACTATCTGCCTTCTGTATAATGACCAAGTTGGAGGTTTGTAGGATTCTTTGTCGCAGAAATCCAATTGTCAGGCGACAGAATTTTTTTTCGGTTTTGGCTTCAGACTTTCCATGGAATGCGACTTAGGCGGACCTTGGTGAATATTTTGTAAAGCTTGATCTGCTCTATCGAATGATAGCCGAACTTTACTGGAAAAACAAGAATATTGTCCGACTTCGGTTGCTTATTAATCTTGGCATCGATAGTTGATAAACTTTTGAACTTGTTGAGCGTCGCCCAAGATATTAACCACACTTTATTCACGGCCAACGTTTCGGCGGGATCGCCTTCGTCAGAGCCTAGAAAGTCGAAAACATAAGTGAAACATTTTCCTAGACGCCAAGATTCTAGCTCAAGACGAAAGTCAAATTGGAGAGAGGCAAAGGCAAAGAGAGATCGGGTAACCAAGACTCACCTTCGATAACGTGTGATGATGCGTTAGACCACCATATACTCAGACTATACCTCTTCCCCTATTTGTAGTGGCTGAGATTAGTACTGGAGTGACTATATTAGCGTACGAGCCTGACCTCCTAGTGCGCAAAACTTTGGAAGCGTTCTGGATCTACGCCAAGAATCCAAAGATGAATCGGAAGGAAGAGTGCATAGCCATCACCAATGAACTGGCGCCATATCAATACCTCTGTGGGTTTTGATATGAGGTGGTCAGGTCACCCGAGCACTATAAATAGCGGAAGAGGTATAGTCTGAGTATATGGTGGTCTAACGCATCATCACACGTTATCGAAGGTGAGTCTTGGTTACCCGATCTCTCTTTGCCTTTGCCTCTCTCCAATTTGACTTTCGTCTTAAGCTAGAATCTTGGCGTCTAGGAGAATGTTTCACTTATGTTTTCGACTTTCTAGGCTCTGACGAAGGCGATCCCACCGAAACGTTGGCCGTGAATAAAGTGTGGTTAATATCTTGGTCGACGCTCAACAAGCTCAAAAGTTTAAAACAAGAATAGTTTGAATAACTTGAATGTTCCTATTTCTTTAAACCTGGGCATTGTATATAATCTCCAATTTTGTTTGTGCCGAACAGGTTCGTTATGGTGGTATCTTTATTCGAATGGCCTAACGTTTCGGCGCGTTCGCCGTCCTCAGAGGCCTAAAAACGGGACAAAGCATCATCCATGGCACCAGACCATCAAATGTCTCTTATAGCTTAGCTAGTTTCGACCTCTTTCTTAGTTCAATCGGCAAAAATCCTCAAAAATCGAAATGAACCAGCCGTTTACACCACCGCTATGTGAAGTGTCCGCGCCGGAAGAATAAGACAGTACGACCGGAAATATGTGACAGAAGCGGACAGTTGAGCTATACTCTGATGGGCAGATAGAGAGTTATCTACGAAAGGCGGATAAAGTCTATCTACCATCTATAGCTCACATAGTGCTACGAACGACAGGAAGTCGGCAGTGATGGACAAGCACTCGTTCTTGTTATTCATTTCTGGACTCTTTGCCGAGATCCAGAATGCCTCCAACGCCTTTCTAGCCGAGATCTCGTTCTCGTGTGTGAAAATCGTGCATTTGATTTTGAAGTCTTTCCCACCATGTGAGTCATTCCTATGCCTGCCCAGCGGTGTTATTAAACTTTGCCTTCTCTTGCTTGCCAAGTGTTCTTTGATTCGCACGCTTAGTACTCTGCCAGTTTCACCGATATACAGTGCGCCGCAATCAAGGCATTCGATTTGGTATACGACCCCTACTATAGCGCAGTCTCCTACTCTGCCATATGGACATATTGTGCATTGTTCGGTTATACAAAGTCGATCATAGAGTCGATTTCGAACAAGTTGCTTTTTGATATTCGCATTTGGTATATTAATTAAAATGACGTCATCCAGCAACTGAGCGCAAGCAATGCATTTTGGAAGGCAGAGTTGATCTTGTCAGAGAAGAAAGGGAGGCAAAGCGGAAGTTTTTGAGTTTGTCGAATGCGATTATCGCGTGTATGTTTTGGTCGTGTTTGCGATGCGCAATAACCGTTGCTGCGAGCGATTTCTGAGGCTAAGCATCTTGCTTCGCGGCGCTCATCCTCTCCCGAGCACACCATTGTTGCTGTCCTGAACATATTTCGAACTATAGCCCGCTTAGTGCTTACAGGATGTGCGGAATTCGCGTTAATGAGGATGTTTTTGCAACTATCCTTGCGATACCACTTCATTTTTACAACGCCGTTGGTTAAGTTGACCAGTGTGTTCAAGTAGGGCAACCATCCTCCTCGTGGTTTCTCGCGCTTAATTTGATGTACTCGGAGTGTAAGTTAAGAATCCTAAAACATTCGTCCATTTCGGACTGAGTTCTAGTCACTAAACAGCAGTCGTCGATGTATCGACGGTACATCAATGGCATTCGACTAAGCACAGGTTCCTCGATTTTATTCATAAAACAAATTGCAAGAATCGATGCTAGTCGCTGACACATAGCGAGCCCGCGGATCTGGGAATAGTATCTTCCAGACCATCGAAAGATATTACATTTTAAACAATCGCTCACTAGGGTCATTAGTCGCAGCTTGCTAAGTCCAAACATATTGATAGTTCCGGCATGTTTATCCAATGACTCCGATAAAGCCTGCAACAGAGACTCGCTTAGAATTAGAGCCAAAAGTGAGAGTACTTCACAAGGAACTAGTGCGACTAGACGACTACTACCCACGATTCCGTTTCAAAATGATCAAACTTTGCAGGCTTTATCGGAGTTATTGGATAAACATGCCGGAACTATCAATATGTTTGGACTTAGCAAGCTGCGACTAATGACCCTAGTGAGCGATTGTTTAAAATGTAATATCTTTCGATGGTCTGGAAGATACTATTCCCAGATCCGCGGGCTCGCTATGTGTCAGCGACTAGCATCGATTCTTGCAATTTGTTTTATGAATAAAATCGAGGAACCTGTGCTTAGTCGAATGCCATTGATGTACCGTCGATACATCGACGACTGCTGTTTAGTGACTAGAACTCAGTCCGAAATGGACGAATGGTTTAGGATTCTTAACTTACAGTCCGAGTACATCAAATTAAGCGCGAGAAACCACGAGGAGGATGGTTGCCCTACTTGAACACACTGGTCAACTTAACCAACGGCGTTGTAAAAATGAAGTGGTATCGCAAGGATAGTTGCAAAAACATCCTCATTAACGCAAATTCCAAATTCAAATTCGCGAAATAATTGATAAATTGAGGTTATCGGTGCATCAAATGATGAGATGGTGTGAGAGTTGGGGATTACGAGTTAATCTTTCGAAAAGCCAGATACTGAAGTTGGGAAAGAAAACTATTGAATTTGACCATGGACTCCCGTTGAAAGTTCAACAGAAAGTTCGTGATTTAGGGGTAATAATGGAGTCTTCTTATAGAAACTCGGCTCAGATTGATAACATAGTTGCAAAGGCTACGCGTGCCATTTACTCCTTGTTTAGGAATGTTCATTCTTTAAACAAAACAGTCTGGGTAAGATTGTACAAAGCATACATCTTACCCATTTTGGAATATTGTAGCCCTATCTGGAATCCTAATTTGAAAAAAGATATTACCAAGCTTGAAAAAGTGCAACGTATGTTCACTCGAATATTATACTATCGCATATTCCCAAACAAGGAGTATCCTAAAGCTCTCCCTCAGTATAAACACAGGCTGGCTAGTCTTGGTCTCCAAACCTTATACCACAGACGTATTCTAGCTGACATCCTATTAGCGCACAAAATTTTGAAGCAGGAGGTACGTTTAAAATTCTCGGACTTTTGGACATTCCGTCCCTGCCAGAATCGGAGATTAAGTCTAAATGTTTGTGTTTCCAGATCTTAGGGATGGCGTAAACAACTACTTCAGAATTCGTTTGCTAGCCGTGTATCTCCTTTGATCAACCGTCTTCCCGTTGATGTTCTGTGCTTGGATACGGTCAAATTCAAAAATTACCTAAATAGTATCGATCTTTTCAGTCTACTAGAAATAGAAGACGTGCATTGAAATCAGATTTTTTTCCTTGACTTAAGACGTTCTCTACCACTCAGTGGCGCTTTTGTTTTCCTTCCTTTTTACGGTCAGCTAGCACTGTTACGTTAGTGGCCATTACTTATAATTTTAAATGCCCTGAGTGTTACTCTACGGTAAGCCCGGTTCGACAGGGTTCAGTCGGTATACCTGTCAATCCGAAGGTTCCGGGCATACCTCTCGGTGTTGGGCACACCGATGCACACTCGGCCGACTGGTGTGCAACTACTACATATTTGTGTAAATGCTACTACGCTGTACGGCTGATCCCTGAAGAAAAAAAAGCTGCCTTTTGATCCAATTGTTATATACTATGTGGTAGACTGCGTCTGTTTCAGTGGTTATTCATGGTACTAACCATTTGTTGAGTTGACCACTCACTCATATTGATTGATTGTTGTAGCGCACAACATGTGCACGAAATAAATAAATAAATAAATTCCGCACATCCTGTAAGCAATAAGCGGGCTATAGTTCGAAATATGTTCAGGACAGCAACAATGGTGTGCTCGGGAGAGGATGAGCGCCGCGAAGCAAGATGCTTAGCCTCAGAAATAGCTCGCAGCAACGGTTATTGCGCATCGCAAACACGACCAAAACATACACGCGATAATCGCATTCGACAAACTCAAAAACTTCCGCTTTGCCTCCCTTTCTTCTCTGACAAGATCAACTCTGCCTTCCAAAATGCATTGCTTGCGCTCAGTTGCTGGATGACGTCATTTTAATTAATATACCAAATGCGAATATCAAAAAGCAACTTGTTCGAAATCGACTCTATGATCGACTTTGTATAACCGAACAATGCACAATATGTCCATATGGCAGAGTAGGAGACTGCGCTATAGTAGGGGTCGTATACCAAATCGAATGCCTTGATTGCGGCGCACTGTATATCGGTGAAACTGGCAGAGTACTAAGCGTGCGAATCAAAGAACACTTGGCAAGCAAGAGAAGGCAAAGTTTAATAACACCGCTGGGCAGGCATAGGAATGACTCACATGGTGGAAAGGACTTCAAAATCAAATGCACGATTTTCACACACGAGAACGAGATCTCGGCTAGAAAGGCGTTGGAGGCATTCTGGATCTCGGCAAAGAGTCCAGAAATGAATAACAAGAACGAGTGCTTGTCCATCACTGCCGACTTCCTGCCGTTCGTAGCACTATGTGAGCTATAGATGGTAGATAGACTTTATCCGCCTTTCGTAGATAACTCTCTATCTGCCCATCAGAGTATAGCTCAATTGTCCGCTTCTGTCACATATTTCCGGTCGTACTGTCTTATTCTTGCGCGGACACTTCACATAGCGGTGGTGTAAACGGCTGGTTCATTTCGATTTTTGAGGATTTTTGCTGATTGAACTAAGAAAGAGGTCGAAACTAGCTAAGCTATAAGAGACATTTGATGGTCTGGTGCCATGGATGTTGCTTTGTCCCTGAGGACGGCGAACGCGCCAAAACGTTAGGCCATTCGAATAAAGATACCACCATAACAAACCTGTTCGGCACAAACAAAACTGGAGAGAATAGTTTGAATTATTTGAAAAAGGATCTTTTTGGGACTACCTAATAATCAGCTGATTCTCATAAAAGCAAGCAGACCAAAACAATTATTAGAATAACTCGACTGCTTTCAGCAATGATGCCGAATAACTTCATCTCTAAACTGTATCAGCCATGGAATTTAGAGTTTTATCCACATGCACAAAATTTGCCTTTGGGCAGTGCATCTTTACTCGAAGGCGCTATTATTTTCCGCGAAATTTTTGTCTGAAAGAAAGATAGCATTGTCATAAGGATCCTACAAATAATACGCCTTACTTTTTTTCTAATCATGTATGTCTCTTTTTAAAACAAAATCCAATAGAATTTCTGTCAAATTCCTCTATTTTCACATGGTAAAAACGCGACCTTTATACAAATAACTTTATTGCCATAAGCTCGTCTGAGATGGAGGTGCTTCATAAGCTACGGATATCACAAGTGAAGAAATAAGTACAATTTGAGATTCAGTGTTTAAACATTCAATCATAAAGCTTTTCTTGCAGGTGCAGCCGGTCTGACACGTATCAACGGTATGGCTAGGTCCTGTTGATCTCTTGAATCGCCGCTCACTGCTAGTACGGTAATTCCGAGCATGGCCAGGATTCCGATGAGCGCCAGCAGAAATGCTTGGTTGAAGCCGAGTTGCGATACAACAGCTCCCATTGCAATATCGGGTTATGCCATAGTGTGAATAGGCTAAAGAATACTTTTTTTTCATTTACACGAAAATTTGAATTTAAAGCCGAGTCAGGAAACCAAGTATGAATTCTTTTTTGGAACAGAAAAGATGCTACTAGAATTTGAAAAGAACTATGCGTTAGGCCCGCACAGACTTCACGCGATTTGATCGTCGCGACTCAATCGCCGACATTTCCATTCATTTTCAATTCACATTCAAAAAATTCGGGCTGGAAAAGTATTACAACCGAAATGCAAGTTGATAGGCATTGAATGATGTTGTAACAGTTGTCTCGTCGCGATTCAGTCGCGACGATCAAATCGCGTGAAGTCTGTCCGGGGCCTTAAGGGATATCTGGCATGGCAGTATAAGATTGGTGCAAAATCCGCATAAAATTGCCTCTTTGGCGAGGTTACGGTAAGGATACGGTAAGTGGACAACTCACATGGGAAGCTTGTTTAGTCGTGAATGTGCATTTTGGAAAATGGTTGCCAAAATTTTACTAGCCCTTAAATAACGCAACCAACTTTGGTATACTTTTTAATTTACAGTATTTTTAAACAAAGTGCTCTAATGATTATCATGCGCCTTTAAAGAGCTAGAAAAAATATTACTGCTATTTTTGCCCTACTTGAACAATAATTTTTTGCTACAATAAGCTCATAATTCCTCGTTCATGAACGTTCTATAATTAAGGAAGCAGATTTGGAATCAGCATTTTATGCCCTTCAAGGTGGTATACATCCCATCTAAAAAGGCCACTTCGACTAAACATACCTCAGAATTCTGTAACAGTTTGTATGAGAGGCAGGGGGCGGGGGAGCGCGCACTTACATGCTTGCTATGGTAACGGTATTTTATGATTTTACGGTAGATCCCATAGAATATACACATGGAAGTCAAGTAACTCCCCCCCCCCCCCCCCACATACAAAGTTTCGATGAGTAGGAGATGATCGGTTTTGGACAGTAGTGCAATTGCACCAAATTTGTCGCTACTCAACAGCGAGTATAACGGCTAAAAAACTGGAGGGCAGGAAGATCTACCATGAACAGAATGGGATTCAAAAAGCCACTTCAAGCATAGACCACGTATGTATAGGTAAGTAGCAGGCTGAACAGACAACAGCTCAATTTTCCAAATTCAAGATTGATAATAAGATTTATTAAGAGAAAACAACTACCAGTTCCAGAAAATATGGAAAATGCAGATTGGAAAACGAAATCTTGCAAAAAATCAACACAAAAGCTGTCGCATATGTCGCTTTCTGGAGCATCATTCCATCTCAGATCACAGCACCAAGACTGCATATGATGTAGATCAGTCCTTCCAGTTCTGAAATTAAATCAGCAAATATCACATTTTTGAGTATTGAATCGTTACTCAAGGTTTTTCTTTTTTTTCAGACGAATACTAGATCTCACATAATGCTAATGAATGAAGTTGAGACGTATTTGCTTTCCTTACTCTTTTTAGTAGCGCATTAAAACGCAGACGACTAAATACACTAACACAGCTAATTATTACAATTAGCTAATTTGTGAATATTGTTTTAATTTTTCGGAGAAGGTGATAAAAAGAATCAGCGATTAGTGTTCTCATTTTCAGAGGAAAAATGGCAATCATGCTTTAAACATAAATCAGCATTTCAAGGTTTTACGTGCAATGATCCTTCATTATCAATGACTCTCTTGTAAAAAAAATTTTTTTCAACAAAGATTTCGAGACTTGATGAAATTAATACCAAAGAGTCATAAGTTCTGTAGAAAAGGTGAAAAATGGCTACAAATAAGAGTAAACGTCCCAAACCCCGGTGGATTTTCCAACAGATCGGGACGAAATCGTATTTGCTAGGAAAAGGACGAAAATCACTGTCAAATGCTTCTAGTATTTTTTAAATAGAATTTCTATGGTAGTTGGTGCTCAATCAAAAGAAAAACATAAAATAAGGAAAGAAAATGGGAACGACCTAATACAGATAAAACGGAAAAGCGAAATGAAGAAAGGTGAAAAATTCTTCTTTCATCAAAAATTGTGTAGGTATGCAGAGAAGTCCAAATTGACACCTCATAATTCTTTTCGTGAGTAGAATTTGGCTGATGGATCTAGCGGTGAGAATGCTGAATAGTAATCTCAGAAATGGTTTAAGAATTGTAATCTAAAAATAATAATCTAATAGAATGATAATATTAATCTCAAAAGTGGTTTGAGAAAGGCCTTAAATTATATCAAACAATTTTCATTAAGTTGAAACCTTGAATTTAGATTTTACTAGCATTAATATCAAAAATCGAAATTAAAATCAAAAAATCGTGACTACTGGCAGGGACATTGAGCATGAACTTATTTAGCGAGGATAATCACAGCAAAATCAAAAGTAAAACAATCTCGATTGTTTGACATTTTTTGCAGCCAAATATGGGAAAAATTCGATGAGTGTTCTGAAGACTTGCAGTGTCACAATAGGATATCACTTATTTCTGTAATTTTTTCCTCTCTCCAATACTAATTTATGATTAAATTTTATAAACAAATCCTGCAAGACTCATGACCACCTCACATTCTTTTGCTCCATTTCAAGAGGCTCTTTTCGCGTCGTTTTCTTTTCTGAATTTTCTGAGCGATAAATACCTAAAAGAATGAATATAGCATCCGTTCAACAAGATTTACTGGCAAAGGACTTATCAACTCAACCCTATGTCATTTTCGATTGTCTCGTAATGGCTCGGGGAACGTGCTATGTCGATTCTATAGAGAAAGCCGAGGTTGCATTGATGTCCATTCAGCCGTCGCGGAGGCGCCCACTGACAAATAGCTAAATTGGACATTGATGGGCGTGACTAAAGCCATAGTGTGCGGTTAGAGGAGCCTTTTGCACCTTACCAAATAGAGAAGTAATTCGAGACTATGCTGTTTGCACTGTTAAGCAAATAAAATGGGAGCCACCGTTTATGTAGCTTGATTGAGACATTAAGAATTTTAGCATATCGAAGTATGGGAAAATGTCACTAAATATCAACAATCAAGGTGCTTTAGATAATTTTCCTTGTGTTTCTTCTCTATTTTATTTATTTTTACATTGAGACGTTGAGACAAACATAAGTGATGAGACACCAAGACGAAATGAATTCGAAATTATTTATTTTCAAAAAATTGCTACGCGCATCATAAATGGCAATTTTTCAAATTGAAGCGAAAAAGGACGAAAAAAAAAGAGCTGAAAAGAAACCCTAACGTATATTATTTCATCATATAGGATGCCACTAAAAATTGGAAATGCAACCAAAACTCGGTAATTATAACAATTTTCAAAAACAGATGAGCAGGAATTTTCCTTAATTATGAAGAGTTGTGCCTTAGACCAAAATTGTAATTAGAGGCAGATCCTCGACCTTGCAGTCTGTTTTCTAGACTGTCCATCTTCAATTTTTTCTACAGCTCAATCATATTTGAAGCCTTAATGATTGTGAACTTGATGGTTAATATTTATTGCAGATCTACAGAGCAGCTTACAGTTTATAAGGTTTAAATTGCAAGAAGTTCTGAGAAAGAGAAAAAAAGGCAGATTTATTGCCAGGGATCGGCACGGTGGCTTATAAGCAAGCTGGGTATTATTTTTGGGGCGAAAAGCAAAGGAGATATAGTTTTTTGCGGTCGAAAAAACACATCAAACACATCATAAGTTACGTATTTTAGTCGGCGTTTTGTTTTTGACTTTTTTCTGTTTATGTAGGATTTAAGGGAACTTCGTAAAATTTGGGGGAAGTCAAGGGGACTTCATTTTTTTGCATTTTCGGAAAGCCATATCGTGCCAAGCCCTGTTCAATGCGTCTAAACGGGACCCAGCGTCAAAAAAAAAAGATGCGAATAAATATGATATGATACAAAATATCAGGAATAATTCACAAGTTAAAAGCCCAAAGGCAATGGCCAAACATGGCCAAAGCCCAAAACAAAGGAGCCAGCTTTTTGCCAATAACAAAATGGATGCGGTCCGGATAAGCTGAAACGAAGCATAAGGACAAACGTATCCGCCCACTATCGACACGAGCAAGCAAGATGCCCGAGGCTGAGTTGCGAACGGCAACAGGTGCATTCATCGATCCTAAGGCTGCCTCGACGTACGAAGCACTACTTCAACAATTAGCCGCAAGCTTGAGGGCCGTTAAAGGGCAGCCTTAGGTCGGCAGATAATTCCGTTTCATTTTTTGTGAACTGAAAAATCCCGAAAGCTCTCTAAAAGATTTAATTTTTTTTTTCATAGGTAGGGCATCAAAGAGCGTACACACCACTATGATTGATGCCGCAAATGACAAATAGCCAGCAAGTTCACAACATTTTTTAAGCATACTCAGTTCTCATTTCTCCTTGATTTTTTCTCTGCGTCTTATTGGGTTTTTTCTACCTCGTAATTTGTTGCGATATACTTACGAACTGTATATTTGGCAGCATTTTGGTGCCGCTAAAACATGAACGAGGGATGAAGAATAAATAAAAAAAAATCGTTGAAAATTTTTCCCTCTTTGCATCATGTAGGATCTGATGCAGAGAGGCTGGAAATAATTTTTGCAAATTTTCAAGGATTGTTTTTCATGTTGAAATGCGAATGGCTAATACAGACCATGTAGCTCATGTGGAAGTATGCGGACATCTCCCTATTTTCGCTAAAATTTATGGGCCATACCCCAACTGATGACCACGTCGCTTGATCTCTCCTTGATCTTGTGAATGCCAGGCCATTGACAAAAATATCCACAAGTTGACTTCCACCGATAAAATGGGTGTTTTGCGCATGGATCTCGGATGTGAGAGTACAGGTGGGTAGATCTTTAACCCCGTCCAATCCTTGGACATAAGAATTTTCGAGTTTCTCAGATTTTTAACAAATAACAATAAAAGTGTAACAAAAACTATCCGCCAACCTGATACATGACCCTCGCGAAGTTCTGAGCAAGTGAATGAGTTTCGCAATTTCGTTTAGAACGCATAGCACGACTTGAGAACAAAAGGGGTGGGAGGAGGTTAGTAAATAGTCAAGGCGCGAAGATTTCACCTTGTCTATTAGCGATGATATAAGTTAGGCCAGTCGGAACTTCTGAAGCGATTTTCTTGCTTCCGAAGCGGTTTTTGCACCCGCAGTCGGGAATCATGAAGACATTTCTTCGTGTTTGAAACCATATCAAATGAAAATCTTCTTTACTAATATACAGAAAAGTAGCACATAAAACAATAGAATCACCAGGCAACTGGATCTATGCATAATACAGATTTGTTCATCACTTCTTACTAAGCAGAAAACAAAAACAACGGAAATTTTAGAGATCAACATAGGTACCCTTCATTTCAACACATTTATTCCAGCGTGACGCAAGTTCATTTATGCCATCAACGTAGAAATTTGGAGGCCTAGTGGCGATAAAATCTTTTAAATCATTTCTCAACTTATAAATATATGAATAGTCCCTATTCTCAATAAATTTGTAGAAATATGGAAAGAAATGGTAGTGGGACGGTAGGAGATCCGTTGCATTCATAGGATACGGCAGAACTTCCATACCTCGCTGAAGCATCTTCGTGATTACATCTTGGTTAATGTAGGGTTGGGGTTCATCGCAAAGTATTATAGGTAAAGGCATCTCCATATTCCTGGTCCGTAGTATCCTGTGCACTTCACCCAGCTGGCTCAAAAAAAGTGACGGGGTCAAATATCTACGCTTTTGCGTCTTCGGATCATCTTGCATAAAAGCGTGATATATTACCCCCGCTGAGGACCACCATACCGTGAGTAGAACGCTATCACCGGGTAGTTCTCCCGTACAGTGAAGCGGTATGCGTTTATGACTGTCGTAATAGATTCGTTTCACACCAAATGTGAGGATCCTTGGAAGGAACGGCGCCATTTGATTCCTCAACGACAATGCGTAGAACATTTCCAGTCGACTTCGAAGCTGAGCTTCGTTCAGCGGTGGTCTCTGCATGAAATGATTGGGGTAAAGATATGAAGCCACAGCTTCTATGCCCAGCCGTGACGTTATATGGTCGAGTACGTCATTGGGCGCAATATTCACAATGTTAGTGATTCCCCATCCGTTAGCAAATAGTGCTCTGTTTTGTACTTCCTTTCGATCTAGAGGGTGTGCCCCTGATGCCGCTGATGGCGCAGAAAGTACGTCAGGCAACGTAGGCTGTCCAGCGGCGTCTCTAAAAGCATACTGTTTGAGTCATTATGTGATAAAATAATAGGGTACATTCTGGCATCAAAGTTTGAAAGCTCTGGGTTGCCATGCAACCGCATCGCAAACTTTGGTACACGCCACACTTGACCCGGTTGATCCACTTCATCCTCTTCACTACTGATCAAACCAAGGAACCAGGGCGTGGCACCAGCTGGCACGGGGCAAGCTGGATATCGTTTTTGGGGCAAAAAGCAAAGGGGGTTTCGTTTTTGTGGGCGAAGATATACGCAAAATTGGCGACGGCGACGTTTTTTTTTAGTCGACGTTTCGTTTTTGGGGGGATTTTTAGGACTTTAGAGGGGATATCGTTGAGGATCAAAGGGGACTTCGTAAAAATTAGCAAATTTCAAGGGGGACTTCGTTTTGAAAATTCCCTGGTGCCAGCTCGTGCCGAGCCGTGCAAGGAACTGACCAATAGCGAGGACGTGGCAAGTACATCAAACGGACATCCGCTTCGCTATTGGTCAGTTCAATAATTAGACCAATAGCGAAGTGAATGAAGCGGATCAAGTGGATCAAGAGGACCAAGTATGGCGCGGTGCCTTTATGGCGGTTGCGCGCGAGCCACTCGTAACTTTGATGTGTGAGATAACACACTGCGCGCGGCAATCGACGTTTCTTAACCAGTCAGTGGAACATTTTCTAGTTGAACAAACGGTAGAAAAGTGTACTGCTACCTAACGCATGTACAATCAGATCAAGAGGAGAAGAAATCGATAATAAATCCCAGAAAATTGACAAATTCCATCTTGCAAGTCGTGAAATAGCGCGCGTAGTGTGCAGTATGGATTTAGTTACAAATGACTCGATGTAAACTGGGAAAAATCTAACAATATGCACATTTTCTTTACCTCAACACTCCATTCGTAAGCGCACTACATTGATCGGTCGAGGTGGAAGGCTCTTGCTCATCAGCATTACACATTTCTGAAAAAATGTGTTCTGGAAAATTGAAAATTGCAAGAATTCCGAAGAAAAATTACCTCTACTACCGGTAGCAGTCTGCCCTGACAGCAGATCTTCTGCTGAAAATTCAGTGCAAAAAGAAGGATCTTCCGGCATTTTTTCATCAGCAATATTGTTCTGGTTTTCCGCTTCTGAAACTTGTGTAATATCAGCGTTTTTCCGCTGAGATGTAGTCTTTACTAGCCTGACGAAGTGCTTGCTTGGCTGAGCGGTTTTGAGTCCGAATCGAAAAGATGAGCTGGGAAAACTCTCGCATACGTCGAGTCTGAACTGATTTGGGTCAAGGCGCAAAATATTCCTCCATGTCGGATTTAAAAAAAAACCGGGGTGTGCTCAAGCAAAAGTTTCACATCAAAGGTTGCTCTTTGCCATATTTGCGTTAGTCCAACCATAGACTAAAATGTATGGCAATTCGTAACACGCAAAGACTGGACGTTGTCACGTCCAACCAAGATAGCTCGTGCTTAGGAGAGATCGCAGATGGTAATAGAAACGAAAGAGTGCTTGATCAGTGGGACGCCGATATGTCCGCAGTCTTTGCGCGCAACGAATGGCCTATAGCTGTAGAGCCAATGTCTGTATGGTGTTCTTACGTTATAAATAACATTTGCGCGGAAACAATAGCAATGTACACTCTATGGTCATTTTTTTACACGCAAAACGCAAGAGTTTGTCACATTCACAAGCATAGCACTGTTCCCCCAAAAGATTGCTCACTGCAGAGACATCAAATCAGTTGTACCCTGGTTCATAGTTTTTCATTCAATGGGACAATATCATTAGCGTAGTCATTTCATTAATATTAGGTCGTCCCGAAAGTATTTTCGCTTTGTTCAAACGGTTGCCACAATCGATGAAACAAACCTTTCTAAGAGATCTTGGTAGCGTTCGATGCAGAATTTCATTCTCTCTCTAATGTTTATAAAACTGTTGCAAAACAGTCAATGAGCTTTCAGAAAATAACCAAAGTCTGCGACCCATGCTTTTTGAAATGGTCATGTTTCACGAATTTTTGAAACTTTCATATCAATCCTCAGAAGGAGTTCAAGTAACGATTCGATAGAATAAACCTCGTAGAATACAGTACTTCTTTTTTCTCTTTCTCGTAGCTCGCCGTAATTTTTTAAAAGATTTTTTAACAAAGCCATCGGATTTTGGCAGTCCCACCTCAGCCACAATCGCATCAAACATCAGTAGTTACTCGGAATTTCAAGCTTTCAAGATGATATATGACTTAATATTGAATTTATAAAGCAAATGAGAGTTTAAGGATTCGAAATATCAAATTTGGAGTTTTCCGAGTACAGCCTGGGGGCTCCCTAAAGAAATGAATTGTGATGATTTTATCCCCGAAAACTAAACGAATCGGAAACAAAAAACACCCATTAGAAAGAGGAGAAAATGCTGCATCAAACAGCACCCGAGCTGCTCTTCCTTTGATGTTCTACAAGGATTTAGCTGTCCAAGTATGGAAATCGGTAGCATCAGTTAAAATTCTATTAAAAATGTATGACAAGCTATGGAAAGGAGAAAAAAGTGATACTGTATTCTATAAAGTTTACTCTATCCAATCGTTACTTGAACTCCTTCTGAGGGTTGATATGAAAGTTTCAAAAATTCGTGAAACATGACCATCTCAAAAAGCATGGGTCGCAGACTTTGGTTATTTTCTGAAAGCTCATTGACTGTTTTGCAACAGTTTTATAAACATTAGAGAGAGAATGAAATTCTGCATCGAACGCTACCAAGATCTCTTAGAAAGGTTTGTTCCATCGATTGTGGCAACCGTTTGAAAAAAGCGAAAATACTTTCGGGACGACCTAATATATTAGGTTGGCTCGAAAGTTCTGGGACATTTTCGGACTAAATTTGCTACTTCTCGAAACCCAATGTATGTACATCCTCGAAAATTTGCGGTTGTACTCTCCCTCGCCTGTAGCTGATATCTAAGCAATTCGGAGGAGCCTAGGACCAAAGGGGGCGGAGTTTGCCACTTTTTAATCACCTCGATTTTCTTGTTTAAGCTCAAATACCGCACAACTGCGATTGTAAGTATATAGGTATGTTTATACTATAAATTGGAGCATGTGGGGATTTCAAAACGTTTACAGTAGTTGGAGATCTGGGTTAGGTCAAAATCCTATGTTTTGGAATTTTCGCCCGAATTTTCACAAAAAACATTGATGTTGCTTCTGCTTACCATAGTTCTGTAAAGATAAGGTTTCTTTCCACTATTTAGTGGTATGCAGCATGCCCCAACTGATGCGTACATCCAAACAAAAACTCTATCCAAATGCAGTGTCCCAGAACTTTCGAGTCAACCTAATATTATATTCATCGGTAGACTCCACTATAAGTGAAATATGTTCACACTCAAAGATAGCACAAGTGTTCAAGCAGCAAGATATTTCCCGTAGCTATAGCAAAGCAAAAGCTACCTTTGATTCAACTTGCTTGGCGGCTGGAAGGCGGGGCTTCGTGACCTAATTAAGGCTACGTAATGATCAGAGAGCAATCGCATGAGAGAGACAGACTGCGTAACGGGCGCGAGCGGCCTTGATTGGGTCACAAAACTCCACCTTCCAGCCGGCAAACCAGTTGAATCAACCATTATGTGTAGCCCGACGAAAACATACCTATACCTTTCGAAAGGCCGTACCTTGAACTCAACATATGTTCAAAATGCTTGTCTGTATCAACTATTGTCAAGCTCTGATAGTGTGGAATTTCAAGATATCTACTGCTTGCTAATACGCTAGCAAATGGACTTCAATATTCAAAGGTGTTTAAGTGCCTGTTCCGCAAAATTTACCTGAACGAGAATGATCTTCGGAAGATTCATTCTCAACACTCTCGACGGGTATGAAAGACATAGCGTTCCAATCCATTCCAGGCATCTTTTCATCAGTGTAGGCAGAATTCTGAGAGATATCCATACTTTCCGGAGCAGCACCTTCTTGCTCTATTTTGCTTTCCTGCATCAGTTCCTGAAAGGATGCTAAGAACTTATATGATAGGAAATGATGCTGAAGAACAAAGCCTCACCCGTTTACTGTCTTGATATACCTTGACAAGCCTCTTTCTATATTTTTGATAAAATTTATTGTACTCAGAAAAGAAAGCTTTGAATGAGCACCTTGTCATCTTCATCTCTTCTCCCTGAAAAAAGCTCAATAAATCCATTCGATTTCGATTTATAGTACTTACAACAACAGATTTAGAGACATCTACCAGAATAATATACAGTGGATCTTGCAGCAGTTCACGAATATGAGTCAACCGCACTTGTGTAAGTTCCCCGTACCCTGCCCACTTCTTCTGGAGCCATTCTGCCTGAAGTGCCAAAATAAGATTGACATATAGGTACAAAAACTCAACAACATCTCCATATATATGAAACAGAAAATTTGAGTGCATGTCTGTACACTTTCCCTATAGCCATGAAGGATGAGAGGAGAATCTCATTTCAATCTGCTGGTCATCAAAGTATGGTAAGGACGGTAGAAAGGGAACCCAAGACGAATCAAAAAAGTAGGTTTTGTTACATGAGAGGTCATGCACTATGGACTTGCTCCAAACCGGGTGGAAGCCGGGATGACAGCTCATTTTCTTATAAAAGCTGCTTCAGTACCGAGATTGAGAAAAAAAAACAATCGCAGCCAAATGTACATCTGCTTCGAATCTCACAAAAATAATGATCATAGAGCTTACCACAAAGTGAAAGTGGTCGTGACAGATTAGATTTCCATATTTTTGCCAACTCCGGTAAAGCTTCTTTCCCTTCTCCGCCTCAGTGACACCGTTCATGATCAAACAGGAAAGGAGGACGTTCGAGATGGTGTTCCTCAGCGGAGTAATACGGTAGCGCTTGAATGGATCTGCCTTGCCACATAAAGAACATTTCCCTGATAATGTTGTTTGTTGCTGTTCGCTGAAAGAATGTCTTTGATTTGGGCTGCAGAAGAAAAAATGAACAGAAAGAAAAATGCCAACATTGCCCGAATCGCTCGAGGAATGTTTTTCCTGTCGAAGTGACCATTCAAGATGGGATAGATACACTTTGCTGAGATCTCTGAAGAATGCTGATCTTCAAACTGCAAACCTTATCTGCGAAACCCTTTTGAAAAAGGCTGTTGTTCCAGGAACAAAAAACCAAAAGTGCTTTTTGACAAAGTAATAAACATGGATTTTCTGCGCAATGAATGACCACAATCGCGCTGCAACGTTCTTACATGATAGAACATACTGCCGTGGTCCTACACCAAATGGTGTAGTAACGTAATCAGCCTTATTTTTCAAGCATACATAAATGACTTCGCTAACATACATCTCATCGAATTGCCACTTCGACTAAGAGCATATCTTGTGAGAAAAATCACTTAGAACAGAGATAGTCCTACTTACAAAAAGCCTAACAACAGAGAGGACTCACATTCTCCCAGAATTGAGCATGGAAACCAGCAAACTGCTAAAAAAGTCTTACAATATGCAAGTGGTATGAAAACCTTTATTCCATGTGTATGACAATAAGGATTTACCTAGACTCTTGATTTTTTTCTTCATCCGCACGTTTTGTTGGCACAGGATCAGCTGAAAGCAAAATTTAAGAATGTCTAAGGCCCCGAACAGACTTCACGCGATTTGATCGTCGCGATTGAGATCTTTGGATGAGACCATCGAGTGTACTCGACTAGCCTCATTGAAACTGAAGTCACCCATCAAAGAGTCATTCGCAGCACTTTTTTCCGCCAAGTTTTGAAACCCCTGAGCTTGGCCGTATGTCGCCCTCAATAAGCTTTTTACTGAAATTAGTTGTGTTAGTTGCGATCCATTTTCAGTAAGGCCCCGGGCAGACTTCACGCGATTCGATCGTCGCGACTCAATCGCCAAGATTTCCATTCATTTTCATTTCACATTCAAAAACTTCGGGCTGAAAAAATAACACCGAAATGCAAGTTGATCGGCATGGAATGATGTTGTGACAGTTGTCTCGTCGCGATTCAGTCGCGACGATCATATCGTGTGAAGTCTGTCCGGGGCCTAACGAGGGAACGATCCCAACTTAAGGTGGCGAATTGGAATGAATTGCATACCATTATATGCGTCTTGATGAGCTGATTTCAAATCTACCTTCCATATCTGCGACAACGTTATTTGCAAAAAATTATGAGCGGTTGAAAATGTGAAGCTATTGGGGTTTCAATGCATAATGTGCTTCAAAATCCAACTTGAAAGTGTATGACTAGCATGATATTGAGTGTACTGATTTCAAGGAATGCTCACATTCTAAAGAAACACAAATAAGTGTTTTTGAACAACTTATTTTCGAGAAATGGCGCTGTATATTTGCCAAATTTGGATTTTTCATTGCTCATAGCTTTTACCAGAGAGCTTTAGTTGCTTTTTAGCTGTTCAAAAACACTTATTTGTGTTTCTTTAGAATGTGAGCATTCCTTGAAATCAGCACACTCAATATCATGCTAGTCATACACTTTCAAGTTGGATTTTGAAGCACATTATGCATTGAAACCCCAATAGCTTCACATTTTCAACCGCTCATAACTTTTTGCAAATAACGTTGTCGCAGATATGGAAGGTAGATTTGGAATCAGCTCATCAAGACGCATATAATGGTATGCAATTCATTCCAATTCGCCTTAAGTTGGGATCGTTCCCTTGTAAGAAATCTGACTCGTCAACCTAAACAATCACAGTGCAATCCAATTAAATTAATAGATCAATTAAAGTCGTAGAGTTCTCTACGCACCAATAAGTTTTGTATAGTAGGAGAGCAGAATGCATTGTAGAACTTTCCTAGCACAATTCAAGAACACCAAGCAGTAATTTGAGAACAAATGGTAACATTCATGAAAAATTAGCAGTAGAACGACTAGACGCGCAAAGTGACTGTGAGAACCTACATTCGATTTCAGCCGGTCGTTTCTCTGCTAAGGACGATAGTCTGATCATCGCCTTATATGCTGCCATAGCATCTGCTCTATTCTGAAAACAAATCTATCGACTTTTGCTATGAACAATTTTCTGATATACATACATATCGCCATAGATCTACATTAGTCCAACCGCTTTCGGTATGATAGCGCAGCTGGCAATCATTGTAGAATCTCAGCAAATGCTCGTCTGTCACGTTTCCATTCTCCTGTAATGCATTAGTATAAACATAGTGTGCTCGTTACACCGCTGGCTCGAGGGCGTTTATAGTTCAAGCGTTGCGGAGCGCACCCTAGACTCAGTACTATGAGTGCACGCAGTACAAGGCTGCGAATATAAATAAGACTAAAATTACAGAAATGGCTGCGAATAACTGCAGAAGCTGTCTGAAAATAACAGGCATCATCAGACATCATCGCGCGAGATATTCAGATCTCTAGCGATGAGTTTAGACGCCTCCAAGTGCGCTTAGTCCTTAAAATCTCATCGCTGTGTTTTTAGTAGTCTGAGCAAGCTATGAATTTGGCTTCATAACAAAGCAAAAAAGTGAGCTCACCTCGATTTGAGTAGCATATTCCCTAAGTCGAGTCAGCAAGCTCATTTTCACTTGATCAGGGAGCTTATCGAAGTCACGCGGGGGAGTTTGCGTCAGAATCTCTTCTGCTGATTTGAACAGCCACTTTCCCTGAATCGGCGATGTCAAATAGTCCCAATACAAACAGGAAAAGCATGAATTCAATCAACTTACTGCTTGTATGTGGTGTTTTAAACATATGCGCTTATTCTTATAGCACATCTCCTTAAAGACCATTTGTGCCATTTGCAAAGTTAAAGCCTGACTCGAAACAAGACAGGAAAGGAGTACTAGATTTTGGTCCACTGGTTTCAGCACAGGACAACTCTCCATATTCGAATTACGCTTGCCGCATATCAAACAAGGAAAACTATAACTAGCTTTGTTGGTGATCCAAACAGCACTCATCATAATATAACATGAATTTACAAACCTTAGCCACGTAAGTCCATTTTTTGACTTTTGCTGTGTGTCCGTTACTGTGAGGCACCCATCTAAAGCCTGCACTTAGGGCACTGACAAACTATCACAAGTAGTGCCAAGTTCATTCACGAGAAATCACAAAAAGTACTCACTTTTGACTTCTTTGGAAGCACTGCCATCCAGAGTAGACTGAAATATTGTAGTTAAATCATCCGTGATACATAAACAGAAGACTATCAAATCTCATCTAGAGCTTAGAAAACACTCAAAAAATATAGTTGTTTCACTCACTTAAAGGCTTGAAAGATAAAAACTAAGCGTTCTATTGCATTCAAGGCTTGATGAGAAGGACGGCTATACGATTAGGTGATTTTCACATGTTATAACTGATGATGGAAGGACCACATGACCGAGTTTATGCCCTTCAGCTGCTCATGCGTATATGAAAGGTATGTACATCCCGAGCTAACCCATCTCAGCACAACTCTAGTGCGCATCCGGAATGTGTAGATCTGATGGGTATTCGTGTGATAGGCGCAAACAGCGCAATGAATGACAGCGAACCATATGAACTGGTTCTGTCTAGATGGTTTCTCGCTCCCGCTTAGAAACGACTATCTTCAAAGTTTCAAAAGAAGAGAAGTGTTTTTGAACGTATGGTGAAAAACCAGTTAGGCCTCGGACAGAGTTCACGCGATCTGATCGTCGCGATTTCCATTCATTTTCATTTTACTTTCAAAAATTTCGGGCCGGAAAAGTATACAACCAAAATGCAAGCTGGTCGGCATGCAATGAACTCGTAACAGTTGTCTTGTCGCGATTGAATAGCAACGATCAAATCGCGTGAACTCTGCCCGAGGTCTTAGGCCCCGGGCAGACTTCACGCGATTTGATCGTCGCGACTGTCGCGACGAGACAACTGTTACAAAATCATTCCATGCCGATCAACTTGCATTCGGTTGTGATACTTTTCCAGCCCGAAACTTTTGAATGTGAAATGAAAATGAATGGAAATCTTGGCGATTAGATCGCGACGATTAAGTCGCGTGAAGTCTGACCGGGGCCTTAGAAGACTATGATACCTTGTAAATTTCCTCATCCTGATAGTCAGCCTGACAGTCGCGGTAGAACGCTATCAAATCATCAATCTTGACTTCTACTTCAGTCTAAAATTATTGAGAATACATCACTGTCAATGCGCGGAACAACCTACATCGATTTTAGACGTGACTTTTCTGATGCGCCTCAGCAGATCGCCTCCATCAGCTCTAGAAACGGTGAGACTATGTGTCAAACACTTTCCGGTTGAGTTTCTGACTTCCTTGGCGATGTGATTAACCTGGAAGCATGACAAGGCTCACTCTCCAAAAAAAAGTAAAAGTACAACTTACTGCTTTCACCAAGTGATGTCTACAAAAATACGAGCACTCAGAGCCGCATTCCTTGTAAATACGACAGGCCAGGTTCTCAGATATCTCTTTGCCCATCAGTAATCCCGATATAAGAAGGACCCGCTGTTTTTGACTGCTCACTTCGTGCATTTTTGTCAATGGATAGGAAGCCAGGCACAACGTGCAGGTTGAGCGTTCAGATGAACTCGCCAATTCATCTGCAGATATAGAACTTCATAACATATGTGATTGTTACGGACTATAAATAATGACTCTGAATCTCAGACTGCCTATCACTGTAACATCCCTACATATGGAGAAAGAGATATCAAGTTAGTGCTGTGAGGCACTGACAAAGCATACGCGCGACTATGGCTGGGTTCATACTGAGCCGCACAAAGCGGCACAGTTCCAGCACAGCGCTCGAACTGTGCTCGAACTGTGCCGGAACTGTGCTGCATGCGCAGTTGGAGTATTTTGACTGTTTCTAACGGTTTTTCTTCTAAGTTTCTCTCATTTCAGGCCTTATTCCTCCACCCCGCTTTTCCTTTTGATGAGTGGAACTCCGAGCGCAAAGCGGGTTGAGGAATAAGCGCTGTTCTGCTCTGTGTGTCCGATTATGCGTGTTGTTCCGCTCGTTCATCGTCTTTTCGTTTTATTCTTGCATAAAACTATTCCATTTGTTTCCAGGAGGCCGCTGCAATATTTTTGCAGGCATTTTTTTTGAAAGAGAGCAAAAAAGTGCAGAAGAGCAGGAAATTCCATCAATCTGTTGGCCACTTTTAGGCTCCTAGCCACTTTTCGTTTTCATTTCATTGTTTTTCCGTTCTTTGTTTTACCCCGCTTCCCTTTCTCTTGTGTAGTTAGCGCTTCGAACTTGAAGTGACAAGATTATAGAAGTAAAACCCAAATTGAATAGTTACCGTAACCGAAGCAAGCCGTAAAGTTAAATGCGCGCCTCCGCAGTTACACACTGCACCATATTTCAAGCCTAAAATCACAATTTCATGGTCATTTTGTTCTCGCAACCGACATGAGATGCTGAAACAGAGATTTCAAATTTCCAAAATTTAGATTCAGTAAAGAAAATGATCGAATTGACGAGGAAATTGGGATTTGGATGTTTCCGAAGCTGCTCTATCCAATGTCAATAGTTGCTATGCTCAAAAAATCTTAAAACTGGGTTTTCAAACAAAATTCGAATCTGAAGTTCAGTGGAGTAATTCCCCTTCGCCACTAAACTGGTATTTAAGCAGTTTCAATATAATCTAGACATTAATTCTCTTCAATATGGAAAAAGTCAGAAACAAAATTGCGAATGTGAGTTCATCAGTGATCCTCCCTCGGGCATTTTCAACGATATGACCATTTGCTTTAGGCAAGACAGTCGCAATCATACCTATAGAGGTTGTAACCTATACGCTGTTTGGAGCCATTCAGTCAGTTATAACGCCAAGACTTTCGCATATGCCTTATCTCTTAGGGCTCAATTTGTCTCTTCTGTTACAAGCTGCGACATTTTGCCACATTATTTCTCACATCTGGCGATCTGATTCTGCAGATAATCAGTAATGCTTTGAGTTTGTACGAATGGAGTAGCAGTTCTGCTATGACTTGATTTTACCACAAATTTATTATTCAGATCACAAATCTTCATTGTAGAAAATTGGTCGAACTTGGACTTTTGCACTTGTATTCTGAAACATTTCAAAACCCAGTTTCGTGATTTTTTGAGCATAACAACTATTGACATTGAATAGTGCAGCTTCGGAAACATCTAAATCCCAATTTCCTCGTCAATTCGATCATTTTCTCTACTGAATCTAAATTTTAGAAATAAATCTCTGTTTCAGAATCTCATGTCGGTTGCGGGAACAAAATGCCCATGAAATTGTGATTTTAGGCGTGAAATATGGTGCAGTGTGTAATTGCGGAGGCGCGCATTTAACTTTTCTCGCTTCCGAAGCGACATTTTGTGCCGCAACTTGGGCATTGGCTTGATAAGGGATCCTACTATCGCATCCATAAACTTAAGAGCGCTAACTTAGGGTGGGCGGTGAGTTTGAAAGAGTAATGATATGGGTATTTTTGATAACGATGGGCTATGAACGAGGTACATAATTGATACGATGTTGAAGTACTGACTAGAAGGAATGCACATACACAGGCAACTTGAATAAGTGATTTTGAACAACTATTTTTTGAAATTGTGGCATCGAATGTCTGCTACATTCGGCTCTTCGAACACTCATAACTTCTTCTAGGAAACCGCACAGCAAATAAAGAAGTTGAATAGGAAACAGCTCATTACGAAGCATTATTGCGACTTGAAATTTTTCGTTATTAAAGGCAGTGTCCCGGTTAAACCGAACCTCCTCCGATTAGTGTCGATCCTGAATGCAGGCCCCAGAAAAGGGCATCTGCTTTGGTTCGGTCTTCTAACGTTGTCTCTGAATGGAGATAGGGGGCCTGGAAGCTCCTGGGTGGGCGGAGTCTGATATCAGACTCATGCCTCCCGACACGTGTTAAAGGCAGTGTCCGGGTAAAAACTCGATTTTGAGATTTTATGCTCACCCGGGCCTATTCGCTATGCTGAATCCGAAAATGCACATTGGAGAGCGCGAAAAGGGTGAAACACGGCTCTAACACAGGAGGGAAATCAGCAGGTGGGCGGGGTCCTCCCCATTGTGAATTCACGCTTCCAGCTTTCGAAGCTGTCTTCTCGCTTCCGGTTTCAAGTAAGTCATTCGCACTTGGCCGTTAGCGATACTAGGACGGCTAGCGGGATCAGACCGCTTCGGAAGGTGGAAGCGTGAATTTACAGTGGGGAAGACCCCGCCCACTTGCTGTTTCCCTCCTGCACTAGAGCCCTTTTTTCGCCGTTTTCGCGTGTGGATTTTCGGATCAGCATGGCGAATAGGCCCGTATAAGCACAAAATCTCAAAATCGAGTTTTTGCCCGGACACTGCCTTCAACATGGTAGTGAGCAGAAGCTGCACACTGCTGCAACTTCACCCATGCAATTGAGCTCCTCCCCGCTGGCCTGCCGACGGGGACGAGCGATTCGAAACTCGTCCGCGCCCTCAGACAGGGTCCCCAAGAATCGGGTTTTTCGTGAATTTTGGAGAGTTTGAAGTTCGAAACTGTAATCAGGGGCACGGAAAGGCTCCAGAATGGGAAAACATGGAAGGCATTTTGGGTGGACGCTGCCTTCAAGAGAAGGGCGTTCATAGATCAGGGTAAATGCAGCGTCACGTCCGTAGTTGCCATAAATGGGAAAATTCAATAACTTGGAAGTATAACTAACTCATTTGAAGACTTACGTGACTGCTGCTTTATGGAGTCTTTCGAGCTGTGCACTTTCTCCCCATCTTCGGTGAGATCTTCACGATTCGTCGAAGTACTAGGTCCTGTTTTACACTGCCCTTGTCCGGTACCATTAGAAGAATTGACTCTCTCTCCATTCAGAATGTCGAGCGGCACATACGATCCGCCAGAGACACCTGGATTGAACCCACCATCTAAAATCAACTAAGATGCATTTTGAAAAGGGTTGGGTTAAACAATAAAAAAGGCCCAACATACCTGCAGAGTCGGGCTCCCGAGAATGGACATCATCATTGGAACTTGAAGGTCGCCCATTATTAGAAGAAGCTGTCCGCGGCTAAGTAGGATATACAATAAGCTTCTACAACACATCAACTTTCTAAAAATCAACAGGTTGAAGCAGCATAGATTAATTAACACGCTGACGACGAGCCATTTCTTCGTGTCTGTTCCTGTGGGCGAAATGTTTCCGTGCACTTCTACGCCTCGCTGCATGTGAAGATGCATGCACTTATTCATGGATTATGAATATGCAAGTGGGCCGGGCAGCTCCGCCTTCTTGTGCAAACTCCGCCCACTCGACAAAAAATGCTAGAAAGTGCTTGAAAATCATCAAAAAATTGTAGGGGCGGATCCTACCTGACCAGGGACAGGGCCGGGATTAAGCTCACTTTAGGTTCCCATTCGCCTATGACCTTTCTATGCGCTTTGAGCCCAAAAAAATTTTTCTCCCAGATGGCAACGCAGTGCGCAAAGCTTGCCAAAAGAAGGGCGGGGTCAACATGAAATACTTCTGAGCCTAACATGACTACAAAGGATAAAGGATTCTGCGTCTTCATTACTCTCTGCGAGCGCCGAATGCACTGTACTCATAGTCGAAGAAGCTAATGAAAGCGTGGGGCCCATTACAGTGACTGCGGGCCACCCGATTGCCCGCTGAGTGCTTTTATCCTCCCAGATTACTCTGGTACCAATTTGCCACCCCGGAGGGCAGAGGGCTTGGTTAGCCCCGGGGCGGGATTGAGTCTGGGTCCATCCTGGCCATAACGCGCCTCATACCACCGCCACACGCTCCCCAAATTGATTAGATGAACACAAATTAGAATGATTGGGCATAAAGTTGATAACTACGATGCCGAGCACCATTGCGCGGCACCTTCGTCAACGTGTTGATCAATAAGCATTCAGCAGATATAAAACTCACCTCCTTCACGGTGTCGGAGTCGCCTCTCGTCTCTGCTACAGCACCGTCCTCTATCTTCAGTTTTCTAAGCACTGCGTTGCGGTACCTCGTATAATTGGAGTCAAAGAAATCTACCACATGCTTCTTCTCCAAATATACATTATCCTGAAGGACTCTTAGCTACAATAAGTTCCACATGTGATTAAGAAAGATACCTACACTAATAAGTGTTCCATACATTCGCACATGGACAACGAAATCGTCCACAACCTCATCTGGGGCGGTTATGAGGTTCACTGGCATTTTGCCAAGAAGTTGTTGTACCTCGGAAGAAAGTATGGATGTCTGAATAGGAACTTATATGCTTGCGGTTAGTGATATTATTTTGCGAACAGATCAGCTGACATCTTTGTGCTGCTGGCTATGCTGCGCCGCTTGCGCTTATAGTCGGTTCATCACACGCAGAGACAGGATGCAACTGCGGAGACGTAGTCGGCGTCTCTGTGATGGAGTGCATTTTTTCATCTTCCTAGCCGTCTGCTGCTTTTTAACGACTATCTTAGTAGGACACAAATACGTCCAGTCTCTGCGTGCAACCACCTGCCCATACTTGTGTAAATGGCCGTCCTAACGCGCTCAAACGTACACATGTAAGAATACTCACTGCTTGGACCATGTGAGATTCGCAGATACGATCTATTTGATGTTGCCATCGTAAGTAGAGCACACTAGCCAACTCCAATCCAATGCGACATCTGGCTAAGGTGGATAGAAGTATAACATTATCGGCTGGATCAGTAGTTGTACAAACGAAGTGGGACTTTGGTCGATGAATGTCTTTCTCGCATATGGGGCAAAACCCCATAGCGAACCTGGAAATAAGAAATTCAACATATTGAAAAAATAATATGCGGTTTGCTGTAGAGAGAAATTATCTACAAATTTGCATGAGATAATGGACTAAATGCCCAGGGAATCCCCACAAAAAAGACATTCAAAAAGAATATTAGTCAGCTGAACTCTCCCGTCTACTGAACAATGAGTTTTTACGGCTGAAGGTGCGCAGAAAAACCTCGGGATAAACGCGTTGAAAATACCCGACTAAAACTACACGACGACGCTGTTGCGGATTACGGTGAGTGGATTACGGTAAGACAACAAGAGACGAAAAGTCGCGCATCTAGTTCTCATTTCGTGATACTGATTACTTGCTGAGAACATCGATCTTACGGCATGCATCGTCGGGTCCCCTACTTCTGTCCCCCCCCCCCCCCTCAACCCTCCCCCCACTGCTACCTCAGACTGTTATAGTATGCCAGTCACAATTTTATAATGTAAAGTGAGCAAGTCGATATACGTGGAAGAAGTAACAGCACCAAAACAAGGCGGACGGCCCCCTATCGACCCGCACACGCGATGCCCACACAAAATTTTTCAAGAATTTTGCGAGACGTTGTGTGCATTTGCACGAAACATACCGTGCCCGAGACGGAAAATCTTCCGCTATTCATGTGAGTGCACGAGGGAATGTTGAGGCTGCCAGTGAACATCAGAGACGAACTTTACTACTCAGGAAATCCGTATGGTGTTGATGTGTAAAACGCATCTTCGTAGATCTTGAAATGGAAAATCGGGAGAAACGATGCATGTGTGCGCTGAACAAGTGGAGAAAAATCAACTTAACTTACAAGGAATGCCTCTTTAGCTGGTGGCCATTTGAGTGAGTGAAATGTGTATGTTGCCGAAGTCAGAAGTCAGTGATGGACGCTGATTAGAAAACTGCTATGCTTGTCCGTGGAAAGCTTCTCTGAAAAATCCACAAGTCTGATTATGATGATAACTACTTAATACAGAGGAACTGCAGATGGAATGGTGCAGCCCATGTAAGGTCATTTACTGCGCAGAGAATCGCATGTTCAAATCCTTTCACGAGTAGCTTTGCATTTGTTTTTGACGCCACAGAATTCTTCAAAATGCGTTTCGCAGATAGGGATTGCCTAATCTAGACCAGCATTTATCACAGACTTCAGCAACATTTATATCCCTGATAGAATGGCTACTTGGACTGAAAAGGCATTCCTCGCTAGTATAGAATAAAACAAGTTCGAGCTTGTAAGACAGGCACTGCACATTCTGATCCGTAGTGCATAGAATTACCCTCACAGATAAGTCCTCCCATCAGATGAGTCCGTCTACAGATAAGTCCGCCGTCAGATAAGTCCGCTTTTGACTCGAATAAGGCCCTTCAGATAGTTCGTCTTAGATAAGTCCGCTTTCTTTCCATCATAACTACACTGAAATCTTGTCAGATAAGTCCGGACTAATCTGTAGCCGGATATATGTGATAGAAAGACTTATCCGCAAGATTCTTGGCAGTGCGAGAGTGCATTTTCATCGATTTTTCTTGCCAAAAAAGGGGACTTATCTGTAAGATTTTAGGATACGCAATGATTTTATTGAGAGTCATGATGGGCAAGGAAGCTGAGGAAAGGCACATTCGAATGAGACCCGTGGCAAAATAAGGTCACAGAGTAGGAGCCCCATAATGGAACTATGAGCCAAAGTTCGATCTTTCTCTGCCACTTCTAACCCCCGAAATTTCAAAGCGAAAGCAGCGCTCATCTCCTGTCCTCTCCGAACCCGCCCACCCCATGGACGAGTGACTTCCGCGGTCAGAGCGCCAGCCGCAATGCTATAAGCATGAGGTCCCGCAACGACTCTGCGTCGCCATGGGGCTTCGCGTTTACTCGTCCATGGGGTGGGCGGGTTCGGAGAGGACAGGAGATGAGCACTGCTTTCGCTTTGAAATTCCGGGGGTTAGAAGTGGCAGAGAAAGACCGAACTTTGACCCATAGGTTCCATTATGGGGGCTCCTACCCTGTGACCTTGTTCTGCCACGGGTCTCATTCTGCCGACCTACTGCCTTTAACGGGGTCAAGCAAGGGGTGTGGCACAAGATCGCTGGTTACGACCCCCCCCCCTGATTGTTGTTTTAATAAGACCCCCCCCCCCCCTGAACTATACACCTAATAGCATTACTTGAAGGCCCTGTCAACATAATGGGTAACATATCCATAATCAGCATGTCAAATAACCATGTAGACAAAGTGTGAGCGAATTCTGAAGATTAAGATACTAGGCTACCTAAGTGAAATGGTTAAATTCCAACATGATTAACTTTGTTTCAAAGGTGAATTATCTATCCGTTTTTGCACTCAAAACAAAGCACTACTCCTTCTTTGTCCACCTCAGGAATCCCGCTTCAGAAGACCTCCAAACTGTGGAATTAGAAACCAACCAAAATCTCGTTTTTCCCATTTTTCGCTTTTGATCACTGTGCTTTCACCAAATATTACTCAGAGCCAAGAAGACGAATCAGGCTCCAAACAGTCCTATGGAATCTAAAAGGTTTAGGCTATCGATTCATATAAATAATGTCCGCTAAAATTGTTTTTTTGATATAGTTAATGGGGTGCGGCACACAACCTTAAAGGCAGTGTCCGGGCAAAAACTCGATTTTGAGATTTTGTGCTTACCGGGGCCTATTCGCTATGCTGAAACCGAAAATCCACATGGGAGAGCGAAAACGACGAAAAAGGGCTCTAACACTGAAGGGAAATCAGCAAGTGGGCGGAGTCTTCCCCACTGTGAATTCACGCTCCCAGCTTCGGGGGCGATCTTTTTGATTCCGGTTTCAAGTCATTCGTTTGCACTTGATCGGTAGTGATGTCAGGGCGGCTAACGGATTCGAGAAAATTGCTCTGGAAGCTGGAAGCGTGAATTCACAGGGAAGACCCCGCCCACTTGCTAATTACCCTCCAGTGTTAATGCCCTTTTTCGTCGTTTTCTTCCTTTGAAGGCAGTGTCCGGGCAAAAAGTCGATTTTGAGATTTTGTGCTTACCCGGGCCTATTCGCCATGCTGAATCCGAAAGTCCACACTGAAAAGCGCGAAAACTGCAAAAAAGGTTTCTAACACAGGAGTGAAATCAAAAGTGGGCGGGGTCCTCCCCACTGTGAATTCACGGTCCTAGCTTCCGGAGCGATCTTTTTAATTCCGCTAACCGGGGTGCGTGGCGTTAGGTACCCAGCCGAGGTGCGGGCGTTAGGTACCCAGCCATTAGGGGTATACACTAAGCCACGCCCCTTGGTTCTTTAACAACGGGTGCCTAACGATACACCGAATCCTAGCTGCTAGAACAGCTTGTCTAGCTCGCTAAAGCGCTGGACTTGCGAATCACAGAAAAGAGATAGTTTGAGGACACAAAGAAAAATTGCGCGAATGAAAGCACCAGTTTGTACGCAACGTTTTTCTAGTGCTTCTTTTTTGAATCAATTTTATAATCACAGAAACTCTCTTATGAGGTAAAGCTTATATGAGCACTTCGCATAGTTTTGCAAGAAAAATCTTGATAATCTAATCTAACCCATAATGTCAGGGGGAATTTCTAAAAATTATGGTCGTGGTTAAATTATGGTTCATTGGAAAAGTTTACCTTTACTTACTTACTTTTACTTACTTACTTCTACTTACTAAAAAGTTTACTTTTTAGAATTCCCATTAACCATAATTTTACGATGAATCGAAGCGCACTTTCGGAGATGTTCCTGGCAGATAAGTTGCACAGAATATTTCTTTCATATAATGTCGTCGGTCGTTTTGAAGTGCGAAGTTATAGGCGCGTTGATATTGCCACAAGGATTGTTTTGGTGGGAACCAAGTGTCGTAGGCGATAGTGGTGTCGATAATAATTTATCCACAGACGAACCCGGTGAACCGGGGGAGCAACCTATAATACAATCGGGGGCTCCTTATATAGGTAGTAAGGCGGAGCTGACCCGTGCACAATCGGAAGGTCCAGGAAATATATGCAAGAAAGAGGATGCCGCGGCTTGGCGCGGCCCCTGGAAGATAGGTGCCACTCATTGGTGAGTGATTCGGCACTTAAATATAAGCGGTTGGGGAGTATAGCCCATGGGGAATACCCGTAAGGTATTAAGATTATAGAATTGCTGAGGTTGATGACACATAAATCATCAACACTCCCGGCGAGCAAGAAGGAGGCGAAATCTGTTGAGATGTAAATAAATAAATACAATCAAAACCTCCTAAAAGCATTTGTACTTAGAAATTGAGATATAGCTGTGTTCATGAGTGTAAGCTATTAGACTGGTTGTCGAGGTTGATGATTCATAGATCATCAACACTACGGGCGAGCAAGCAAGAAGTTAATCTGGTAAGCACAAGATATAACAAAAGTATAGATTTGTATAGACTTAGACATACTTATGGGAGCTACAGACAGAGGAGAATTTACGGTAGACAATTGTAGCGGTTGGTGGTTGCTGTTCCGTGGTGTACCTTCGCCTTTCGTCGTCGTCTCTTTTTCCTCGTCGGTTCCGCCCTCGTCGATTTTGAGTTGACAGAATCGTTATCGGTGATTGTCTTCGTGATGGCCGTGGTGTCTGTCATCAGATGTCTGTGATGTGTGATCTTCGGCATGTCCGTCATCTTTATGTTAGCTTGTGACGTCGGTCGAAGTGTTCTGGCAAGAGTTCCATTCGCACTCCTCGTGTTGGAGCTGGAACTAGAGCCTAATATGCAGCCAATTTTGGCCAGCCAGCGTTGTCTGTCTTCCTTAGCTTTGCGGTTGAAAGCAGCTGTCCGCCTTTTCCTCTTTTTCGGTAACAACTTCGTTGCCTTTTAAGATGTTACTTCAGCATGCGCTTGGAGAATTTTCCTGTTGATTGCATGTGCACTGCTTTCGTTGAAATTGGTGCACGTTTTCTTCGTCGTCAGCCATTTGACGTGTCGTTGAGGGTGAGGGGCGGATTTGGAGGCTTCCTGCATCGTTGATGTACAACCAAAAGTGCCAACGATCTCTGTGCTCACGTTGGTACGGCTTGTACCGGATATGACATATCCAAAGATGGTTGGGGTTAAGACGAGCCCCGAAGGAAGCTTGAGCACTGTTTCGGTGTGAACAGTGACGAAGTTGAGAAGATCTTGTCCAATAATGAGTTCAGGCAAGACGCTTTTATGAGTGAGCGTATCTTGAGCTATCTTCAAGTTTTTATTGGAAATGAACTGAACATCTGCATCTGTGAGATATGCTGTATGTAGATTGGCAGTCAACTTGTCTTTCGTGTGCACTGATATCTTCTTGAGCTTCTTTGCGTTGTGAAAGCTTTTCAAAGTAATTCGTACTTCATTGGAACTGAATGTCTCTTTCAATTCTCCCATTTCTGATGTGGTGAATGACGTCGTTTGGCCGACTGGCAGCTTGAGCTCTTCACTAAGTTTTGATCTGATAAAGCTTCGCTGGGCGCCGGAGTCAATCAGTATTGTTGTGGGTTGATAATCCCAATGTTCCTCGTTGAATATCATTGCCGACGCCATTTGGTGTGCGCTTTGGCGCACGACGGGTAGTTCTTTGCTTGAGCTGCAGACTTCGTTTCCATACGACGGGCTTCGTGCAACGTGTACTCCATTTGCTTTTCGATGATCTGAGTTAGTTCTTCGCTGCATCCTAGAGACATGCAAATGATGATTGCTGCTCGTAAGAAATGGAGACTGCTCGAGATTTCCGCTCTCCCCTTCCCATTCCGATTCATTATCTGTGTCCTGATGGCCGCTCGTATGTGAGGTGCTTGGAAGCAGTGTCTTCATCGTTAGTGCGGTCGTTTCCCAAAGAAAGATGATGTCGTCGATTGCGTCTAGAATCTCGAAAACATCGAAGTGATCGCCGCATACGGTTTCCTTCTGTATGACAGTTGCGCAGATGTCTTCAGGAAATTTGGACAGAACCATTCTGCGCCAAATTCTGTCTGCACTCATCTTCATTCCAGTTTGTTCCAAGTGGACGATCCGTGAATTGATTGCTTCGAACGTTTCTCGGCAACTTTCGGGACTGTCATTTGCTCCATGAAGTCGTTCGATTTCGTTGATGAGTATATCTGCCATGTTGGCAGACCGGTCAAAGTGCTTCTTCAGGATGTCTACGGCCGTCTTGTACTTGTCTCCAACGACGGGGATGTAATTCAGAGCCGCAGCAGCTCTTCCTTTGAGAGCTTGCTTCAGAAAAAGGAATTTGTCGCCATCTGATAAGTCTTCTTCGCAGTTAATCAGTGATTCGAACACTGTCCAAAAACTGTTGAAATCTCTGAAGTTGCCAGAGAATGTGGGAATCTCTAGAAGCGGTTTCCGCACTCTGATCTGGCGTTCGCTTCGTTCCGTTGTTGAGCTTCTTCCTATCTCGCTAACTGACTGGCTTGGGATACCAGGAGCAGGCGTGTGCAAAAGTGTCATTTGCTCCCTCAGTTCATGCTGTCTGAACTGTATCCTAGTCTGCTCCACTACAACCACTTCTAGATCAAATGATTCAAGCTCTAAGTGCTTGTTGAGTTCAGTCATTAGCTTTTCTCTTTCTTTCTCATCATTCCGTGTGTTGATGTACTCCATAGCGGCACTGGTTTGCGTTTCTTGGAGCTTCACTGCGTTATGCAAAGAGTTTAGGAGATTAGTTATTACTCCTATTTTCTCTTTAATGTACAGCTCACATTGTTCTTTTATCGCAGGAAATGTGAAGGGACCATCAATGTCATTAATTTGTGACTCGTGCGATTTTACGAGCTTGCAGGCATTGTTGATCCTGATTTTGAAAAGTTGAAGTGCGGCCATCTTCGAGATTCAATTCCGACTTTTTTTCTTTTTGTCCTACAGCAAGTTGGTCGCTTTGCTGTTTCTTCAACGTACAGGTTAGCGAGGTTTTCGCAAAACTTGCAGGCTCGTTGGTGGTGTTGTTGAATAGAGACAACTGTGTGCTGATCTCTGATGAGCAAGCGTGCCTGGGTGGCTTGAACGCTATGCTAACTGGTAAGGTGGTTGGACCTCGACCAGACAAGGATTGGGTTTCAATCCTCTTAAGTCAAGAGTTCTTGGTCGAACTTTGACTTTTTTGGCAAAATGAGCGCTTGTGACTCAAGTTACCTTCCTTTCAAATCTCAATGTGCTGATCTCCGGTCCTTGGATAGGATTTGCGAGAGATCAATGAGATTGATTGGAAATTTGCACCCACAAAAATTTGTTCCGCTCTCTGGATCACTTACGAAAAGGATTCACAGAAAGTTTCACGGTCTTATGTGGTTATGTGCTACCTACTGATTTCTCTTACACCTTTCTGGATCACTTACGAAAAGGATACACAGAAATTTTCAGATGGTCAATGGTATTCCTACTGATTTCTCTTAAACCTCTTTGGATCTCTTACGAAAAGGATACACAAAGATTTTCAGATAGTCAGTGATAGCCTTCCGATTTTTCTTACACCTCCCTGGATCTCTTACGAAAAGGATACACAGGAATTTTCAGAAAGTCGGTTGATTGTCTTCCTGCCACGCGGGTCTTGTGGCCTCGATTCCTCCGGTTGCAGATAGAATACGAGGTAGCTTCATTGGTCGATGCACCAATTTGGTGGGAACCAAGTGTCGTAGGCGATAGTGGTGTCGATAATAATTTATCCACAGACGAACCCGGTGTTGAACCGGGGGAGCAACCTATAATACAATCGGGGGCTCCTTATATAGGTAGTAAGGCGGAGCTGACCCGTGCACAATCGGAATGTCCAGGAAATATATGCAAGAAAGAGGATGCCGCGGCTTGGGGCCCCTGGAAGATAGGTGCCACTCATTGGTGAGTGATTCGGCACTTAAATATAAGCGGTTGGGGAGTATAGCCTATGGGGAATACCCGTAAGGTATTAAGATTATAGAATTGCTGAGGTTGATGACACATAAATCATCAACAATTGTGAACTACATTACCCTAGATTATTAAGGCTATTACTTCGGTCATTGCTGAGGCCAGCAGTTTATGGATTGCACTAATAATTTGTTTTTATTTTGGAAGATTTCACATCTCATGTGGAAATTTGATTGAGCTACTGTTTTGCCAGGTCTATGTGTAGTGTTTTTTTTGGAAGACTTTAATATTGCAATTGTTTCATAGTCATTCTCTTTATTAGCAGCCAAGCTATGAACAATTTATCGCATTGATGCTATGGTTTTTTTGTAACTCACTAAAAAGCGAGAGATTTTTGTCAAAATTGCTCTTAATAGAATTTGTTGCTTTTTCCTGTTTCATTCTATTGGCACACACCCCATAAAAATTGGCTTCAAAATCCCTTTATAATGCAAAATTTTCATTGATTGAAACAGAGCTATTGTTCTTTCCGTAGATTATGGGTCACATAGACATCCATAAAGTTCTGATTTCGGATGACAAGTTCTCGTTGCAGCTCGTCTTCCAATCGGTTCCACTGCCCATTGTCAAAAATATTCTTGAACAGTTTTTTGAAACAAAGGAATATTGAGTGCAAGTAAGTGCCAGGAGCAATTCCGAAAGTGCTCTTTGCTTCATTAAAATCATGAAGTCTTGGTTCACTATTATTTGAGAAAGTTTACTTTTTATTTTTCCTTGCATAACTATGTGAAGTGCTCATGAAAACTTTGATCTGTTTTTAACTTTCATCACCGAATTTCTGTGATTCTAAAATTGATAAAAAAAAGGAGCAATAGAAAAAGGTTGTACAACATTGCGCTTTCATTCGCGCAATTTCTTTTTGATTTCCTCGAATTATCTCTTTTCTACAGGTTACAAGCGCCAGCGCCATAGCGAGCTAGGTGAGCTGTTCTGACTGCTAAAATTCGGTGTATCGTTAGGTACCCGCTGTTAACGCAACAAAGGGGCGTGGCTTAAAGTATACCACCAATGGGTGAGTACTATACTTGGGTAATTCGAAAATTTTTCATCGAATGAATGAATATCGAATAAATTCGAAAAGGAAAAATTTCGAATAAACGAATAACGAATAAATTCGAAAATAAAAAACCTCGAATAAACGAATATCGAATAAATTTGAGGTTCAAAAATTCTCGAATGAATGATTTTCGAATAAATTCGGAAAATCAAAAATATCGAATGAATGAATATCGAATATATTCGGACACCGGAAGTCGAATTTCGAATAAATATTCGAATGATTTATCGAATAACTAGAGCAACCAGATCTCAAACTTGCCGATATCTGGCTGAACCCGAGAGTAGCCTCGCCTCGTATCCCCTATACCAACTCCTAGCTCAGAATTTTCCAAAAATCGCTGAAGTCGAGAAAATAGATTTTTGGTTTTAATCAGCATCCTCTACCCCCCCCCCCCCTCTGTACCAACTCCCAACATCGTAGCTCAAGATTTTCCAGAAATCGACAAAATCGATAAAGTAAATTTTTATTTATAATCGGCACCCTCATTTACCCCCTTGTACCAACTCCCAGCCCCGCAGCTAGAATTTCTCCAAAAATCGATAAAGTAAGTTTTTATCCATAATCAGCACCCTCACTCACCCCCTTGTGTGGTATAAGCTAGTCGTGGACAAAGGCATGTGGTTTATTCCGCGAACCGAGCACGAACGCCCCTATAGCCCCGGGCATACTGCAGGCATTTCAGTGGCGACATGGTTTGACAATAATCAAAAAGCAGGGCATTTATCTTTTTAGTAAGTTGTACACGCTAAACATTTTAAGTAAGCCGGCGTTACATTTGAAGACATCTCGTAACTGGCAAATCGGCGATCTAAATCGTCTGATCCTCCACCACAACTGCGATGTCCTTTACTCATAATACACCAATTCGCAAAAAATCTCTAAGGTATATAGCGAACAGAGGCAGCTGTGCAATATAACTTATGCGAGCAAGAGTGCTCACTAGTGTGGGCTTTACGTACCAAAAGCATGAGCAATGCAAAGAGAGAAAAACAGGCATTTCAAAATACTTTCAGTTTATGAACTCGGAACATGATTTAAATTTGATAGTTTCTTTGCTGATTTTGTGCCAATAGCCGTGCAACAATCTCATTGATCGAAAAAGCATCAATTAAAATCCACATACGATTTTTCTCCTGTCAAGCAGTCGGAAGAATGCGACCCTCCACACAGTTCAAAGGTCATAACGGTTGCAAAAGATGCATTACCGAGTTTTGCGAGAAAAAAAAACGCGGACGAAGTGAGATTGATACTCAGCAGTTGGCTCTGCAACAAAGTCGAATAATCTGAATACGGAGTTCATTCGAATACGAATTCGAATAAACATTCGAATAAAACATTCGAATAAAATCTATTCGAAATCCCGTTTTTTGATTATTCGAGTTTTCGAATAATATTCGAATCCTCGTTTTTTGATTATTCGAGTTTTCGAATTTTATTCGAAACCCTGTTTTTTGATTATTCGAGTTTCAAATTTTATTCGAAACCCTGTTTTCTCAATTATTCGAGTCTCGAATATTATTCGAAAATGGAAGAACTCCGAATATCGAATTTCGAATACGAATATATTCGAATGTTTTATTCGATTGATCGAATTTCTATTCGATTCGGACCCAAGTATAGTGGGTACCTAACGCCCGCACCTCGGCTGGGTACCTAACGCTCGCCCCCCCCCCCCCCCGCTAACCGTCCTGACATCTCCACAGACCAAGTGCGAACCGAAATCGGAAGCGAGAAGATCGCTCCGGAAGCTGGGACCGTGAATTCACCGTGGGGAAGACCGCGCCCCCTGCTGTTTCCCTCCTGCACTAGAGCCCTTTTTCCGCAGTTTTCGAACTTTCCCGTGTGGATTTTCGGATTCAGCATAACGAATAGGCCCCAGTAAGCACAAAATCTCAAAATCGACTTTTTGCCCGGACACTGCCTTCAAAAGCCGCGGCCGCCGCAGCCTGATTCGTCTTCTTAGCTCTGAGTAATATTTGGTGAAAGCACAGTGATCAAAAGCGAAAAATGGGAAAAACGAGATTTTGGTTGGCTTCTAATTCCACAGTTTGGAGGTCTTCTGAAGCGGGATTCCTGAGGTGGACAAAGAAGGAGTAGTGCTTTGTCTTGAGTGCAAAAATGGATAGCTAATTTACCTTTGAAACAAAGTTAACCATGTTAGAATTTGACCATTTCACTTAGGTAGCCTAGTATCTTGAGTCTTCAAAATTCGCTCACACTTTGTCTACAGGGGTTATTTGACATGCTAATTATGGGTAGGATACGAATATCATGTTATCACTATTATCAGATTACCCAAGTACGACCCCTCCCCTTTCGACTCCTCAATACGACCCCCCAGGTGTGGCGTGCCGCACCCCAAGCTCGACCCTGGTAGTTAATATGGTACAGGCCTTACAAAACAATTAGCCTCGCCGTGCCTTGAACACCAGCACAGGCGAAGTGTCTACTAAAGCGGTCCCATTCGCTCATGCGTTTTCCGGTCAACATCCACGTTGTTTTCAGCATTGCACAGTGAATTTTAGCTGAAAACGTCTTTAGAAGCTGATGAAAATACGTTTAAAGGCCTCGGGCAGAGTTCACTCGGTTTCATCGTCGCGATTGAATCGTCAAATCGCGACAAGTCAACTGTAACAGTATCATTGCATGCCGATCTTCTTGCATTTCGGTGTGATAATTTTCCAACACGACTAATCAGGACTAACTATCACAACCGAGATACAAGAAGATCGACATGCAATGAATTCGTAACACTTGTCTTGTAGCCATTGAATCGCGACGGTCAAATCGCGTACTCTGCTCGAGGCCAAAGGAGGTGCGCGCTCATCATCGCCTGTGAATAGCCTATATCTTTTCGAGACCCGATGTGCCCAGCCGCTCCGCGCACCGATATTCAAGCGAGGCGCGAACAATCGGATTTCGAAGACCTATACATCTATATTTGAGTTAATTTTATTTACGTGCGACTTAACTCTGTGTTTAAAAGAGGAGTGGTAGGGTTCCCCTTTTCTCGGTGGCAAAATGTTCTTCCATCCTTATGCTTTATCACGATCGCTCAGTCTCTCAAATATGTCGCTCGTCCCTACAGAGATTCCCATAGTTACCATTTTCAGGTGTGCAACTAGCATCCTGCTTGCTCTGAAGGCGAATACGCCACAAGACTGCCTGGTTCCATGGGGCGTGTTGAGGCCCCCGCCAGAGTGCCGAAGCCATGCCAGCGCTACGCCAGCGTTTCGATCGATACACGTGTATTTTGTTGGGGCGGGGCTAGCTGACCTAGTTCTCAGCAGGTAGAAATCCCAGCAATACACGTGTATCGATCGAAGCGCTGGCTCGGCGCTGGCGTAGCGCTGGCATGGCTTCGGCACTCTGGTAGGGGCCTGAAGGGAGCGTTCCACCAGAATTTTGGTCTGGGCAATCACAAGCCTTTGATCTCGTGTAACTCTATACGGGCTCAAATCCGTGCAAAAGTCCCAGCAACGTGCTCCGAAGCTCCCGAAGCAAAGCGGACGAGCTGTCTCGCAGGTACCCCTGTCCTGCTTCACCTTAGCTTTGGCCGCAAGGCTGAACACGTCAAGAAGAACGATTTCGCCTGGAAAGACATGTTCAAGCAATAGAAAAATGGGTCGGGTGCGGAACGCGACAATCTCCAGATCTTGTACCTTTCAAACTCTTCGAAACCGACTCGGCGCCAACGTAAGGATGGGGCAGATACATGACTAGATGAAAAATTCTATAAGAACTGGCAAGGACGATTTTACACTGCTTGCATTTTGCGCGCATTGTCGTCTTCTGCGTGCCACCCCCGGAAAACCTAAACCGCACAGTCGATGCTCTTGTAGAAGGGTAAACGTCATCAGAGCATCTCGTAATCGTTGTTGTAAGCCTCTCTCCTTACAGCAGACCCTTTTGCTACAGCTCAGCTTATGTCAAACAAGCCTTTCTTTACAAGCTCGTGGAAACATAGATCGCGAGAAGACTTCCTAAGCGTATGTGCATGAAGATGTGCACTTGAGAAGCTACGTTATGAGAACAAGATATAAAGCTTAGATGAAGGCAAAGTATGTTAAGAGAGTAAGATCAACTGTTACAGATATGAGGACGATATGCAATCCGCAGTACGATATATAATCTATCACTGCGAGCACCCGCTGACAAGTCCACTACCGAGCCTCCACAGTCCTATGGCCTGCCCGTCTCTCTACGGCAAAGTATGTTATAAGAGTAAGAAACTTACAAGTCTCGACATCTCCAACGGTCTTGCCGCCGACTCAGTCAACCAGTATCCTCTTCCATCACACGATCCAGACTCACATTTGTACCTCATAATCATCGTGCTTCATTATAAATGGTAAACTGTTATGCTGATATTGTGTTCGTCTATGGTAGATAAGCTTCCACGGCGCTACGCTTACTTGTAGCAGCGACCGGTTTCGATTCACTGTGAATGATTCGTAAGTTTTTTCTTTACCGACCTTAAAAGAACGAATAGGCCTGGCCATCTTGTTTGCTCCGAAGGCAGAGCCCAGCACGACGTGGCATTTGAGAAAAATTGGGAACGAAGTTCTCTTTGACATTGCAGAAATTTACAATTTATCTATTGTGGATTTGGAAGTACGGGTTATGATCTACAGCAAACAATGAGTGGCTAAAATTGAGAAAAAACTGAAAATTTGGGATAAAACAACAAAAGGCGAGAAAAATGAAGATTTTTCATGTCGTCAAGTGCTGAAGCAAAGCAGAGGGGGTCGAAATTTGGGCTAAAGTGAGTATCATAGATGGAGCTTGACCTGAAGAATAGATTTAAAAAACTTTCGAAAAATTATGTAGGAAAGTGGGTAAATTGTGACTGTTTGGTCTCGCACAACCTCAGGTTGCTCCCAACCTAAAATAGAAAAACATTTACTACTTCCTTCATTTACATAATTTTTTCATAATTTTTCATACTTATCTTTTCTTCGTTGTCCCGAAGCCGTACACCGAATTTGATGGCTTAGTATTGCTTAGTCGTTGTAAACGAACTGATTGTTTGTCTTTTTGTGAATAGAGATCATGTTTTAACATGTTGGGAATGTGTGAACACAAGTTGGTGCACTGATCGTGTTGTAACGTGTTAACTGACCTATTAGTAGTTGAATGACGTTAGATACTCAAATTCGGGCTTACTATGTGTAGGAATTGTGCTTGCTATCCTATCAGATCCGGAATTCCTACCTGAAAACTTTACGATTTCCCTTTTGCTTCCCCCCCCCCACAAAACGATATCCAGCTTGTGAAAGCGCCACCTCTGCTGAGATCTGTCCGAAGGCCGTGAGCCGAAGCGAGCGATATCGCCTAGGGTCAGAAGACTGTTAGAGGCTTGATGAAATTGTGTTGAATAAGGTGTATGGTATGGTCCTTTTCTGCGTTTCTCACCATTGCGCAATATCTCTGCAAAAGGTGGAGGTGACAAAGCTCGCGACATAGGTCACGTCTCAGTGCAGGAGCTCTAGCTCCAGCTAGGGTCGTGACCTATACTGAAGCGATTCGACGGGAATATTGAAAGGATAGCTAGCAAGTCGACCCATGGACCTGCGAAATGAAACTGAGCTCGAGTTGTGCCTCGTTCTTTACCTTTCAATTTCTTTATCTTTTCTCCTTATGTTTCTCCTCTTTCTTTGCATTTTTTTATCAGAGGAAAAGGCGTTCTTTTTGAATCAATAGGCTTGTCACAAACATCGCCGAATGCTTTCTGTAAATAAAGTCTGGAGATGATGACTCCGTTTTGAGAACTTCTTCTCAAAGTATCGGTACCTTCACCACCTCGTAAGCCTGCGGCTCTGAAGATTTATGAATCATGTCTAGTGATCTGCAAACTTTTCATCGTAAAAAAGCTTACACTATCTTTTCTGGAGTCCTTATAAACTTTTTCCCGCTGCAAAATTCCTTGTAGATCCAATACACTCAAGCTAACCTGTTAGACATTATTACAACTGATATCAAGCTCAAAACAGGAACCGTAACTTTATCGACTGCAGAAACAACATTTGCAATTTATTCAAAATGCAATTACAACGCACAGAAAATTGAGATGTAACAATTTGTACAGGCGATAACTGTAAAGTTGGTGCAAAATATAACCGCCAATAGCATTGAATACGAGGCTGTAGTTATCCAAATGCTTTGTCTAAGGTTCAGTTCAGTTTCAAAAAAAAACTGGACTTCGCAAATATTCTGGCAGATATTTTCGGTGTAACTTGTCTTTCCTTTGCAATTTCTCAGTATCCAAAGTTATAAATAATCAAACTGCTTAATTGTATCCGAGTTTTGCAAAAAAGAAGCCCAAACGTGGTGTATGTTGAGCAGCCATTTTTGCACCAACCTTGGCAGTATATTCAATTCTGTTATAAAGAGCTGGAGATCAGAAATAATAAAAAAGAGGTCAGAGTTTCACACGTTCGCCTTTTGTAGCAACACAGCAATTCCATCGCCATGATAATTCATTAATCCCAGCAGCAAAGAAATTGCTAGGTCTTGTACGAAGAAAATTATTGAGGTCAGCTTTCAGGTTAGTAAGGTATTTGTAATTCCTTCCCTCAATGTAATCAAAGAGACGCTTAAAGAAGTAGTAGTGAGAAGGTAATAGATCTTTGGAGCCCAGAGGGTATGGAAGGATCTCGAAATTGTATTCGTGTAATTTGGCTATCACCCCAGTAGTCATATAATCGCGCGGTTCGTCACATAGGAGAATTGGCCCAAATTCGCCAATATTCTCAAAATGACAAGATTTAACTACTTGATCCAGCTGAAACATGAGAATGGGTACAGTCATCATTTGTGAATGGAAGTTGTAGCTCTCTTGCGAAAAAGCATGATAGAGTATCCCAGTGGATGACCACCAGATGGTATACAGAACACTTTGGCCAGGAAGACTGTCCGTGCACATCAATGTTGCACGTTTATGACTCTCAAAGTGGATCCGCTTAGACGCACATGTGATGAGTCCGGAAAGGAATGGTGCCCTATGATTCCTGATAGATAAGGAGGAAATTATCTCGAAGCGTTCTTGCTTTTGTGTTTCGTTGATGGGTACATGCATACAATTAGCGTGCAAATCCCTGATATCGTCGTAAGGGCTCAAGGACTTCACCAGATTATTGTAACCAACTAATTTTTCACGCCAATCCTTTGTTTGTGCTCTGCCAGACCCTAATGTATTCCCAGAGATCCAAGTTGTTTCATCCTTGCCGAATTTTACGCTGGAAGGATCCCTCAAAGACAGTAACATGTTTTCTATCAATATGCCAAAACCATAGAACTCACAAAAACTGAGCATTCGTAAACGAGGAAGCAGCTATAATCTCGTAGTCATTCTCCATCTCTATGTCGGATCTAAATAAACTCATTCTTACTAAGAGTTTGATCCGAAAACGGAGTGTTGATTTTCAATGAGTGACTATAGTTGACTGCACGGAATCGACCGGGTTGAACGCCCGCGAACGTGTCTCTTGCGGACTAACATTAGCATTCGCGCGCATGAATCCTCATAGCGTCCGTACCCGGGAGCCGCGTTGCAGGCACGCTTGCGTGCGTTCAGCCTATAGCGACCCGGGCGATTTCGTGCAGTCGACTTTACCTGGAATTTTAAGACTAAACTAGCTGGCAAACCCGGCTCCGCTCGGCCCTGCCAATAATATTTTCGTGATCAGCATGCTCATATACCCCTCTGCGCCAACTCCCAGCCCTGCAGGTCAAATTTTGCAGAAAATCGATAAAATCGATATCGGTCAATGACGAAATATAGCCCACGACACTCACATGTCAAGTTTAGTCTGGATCGGTTTAGAGATAAATATTATATTTGGAACATACAAACAGACAAACAGACATTTGGCTTTTTATAAAAGATTAGTTGCAAAAGCCCACTAGAGGGTTCGACATAAAGAACAAGAAGAAGACAAAGATAAGCTACTCCAGTTCACGAAGACAGTAGCTAGATAACACATCTGAGACATATGGGTCCCACCGGCGCCTAAGAATATGATACTATACTCTATTTTGAGTTTGTATGTTCTACTTATTTTTTTCGCACTTGTTCTTTGATAACATCTGTAGTAGAAAAGGTATCTACAAAAGAAGTGATCAACCAGAAAAGTAAGTACAAGTTAATGCGAAACCTTAACAGCGGATCAGCGCTCTAGCTTTGCCTTCAGTACTCAAGTTGATATATTCACTTATCATTAGATCACTTAACGATGTGGCACATACATGTTGACAAGGATCCAGAGGGTATAAATATCGGTGATGAACGATTTCTAGCAGTCTCCTCATAAGTCTTTTGGGACAAGGTAAGGTTTGATCCAACAACTCTTTTGGGGTTAGAAATGACAAATTAGGTTACTTGAAAACTAACACAAGAGTGGTTGATCAAAAATTCATAGTTTTGTCCAAGCAGTACTTTAGGGGATTAACAAGTCTGCGGGGCCACCACTCTCATAACATTGTACTAACTTCTATCTCATTAATTACACAGGGTGTCCCAAAAAAATGTATCGAACATTTGATCGTTAATATCTCTCTTCCCAAGAAGTCTTTTGCCTTGCTTTAGGTACCGTTTTGTAGAGCTAGCTTCAACTTAGATTCGCATTATAGAACGAATCACCTATCTCTCCTCAATACTGTAGGATTACGGTAGAAACTTGAAACATATGGTGTCAATGTGGAAAAAGCTGCCGTTTCAAAATTTTTCAAAAAATGTGAAAACTTGTGTATTGGGGTTTTTTATGGACGCTGAGTTCAATACTCAACTATTCACAAGATTACCAAGCTTTCCAAACAGTGTAACTGCACTTTTTAGGAACATTGAAAAAATGGCCGCTACCTCTTACCTGGCATAACTCTTCAATGAAGCATCATAATAAATTGGGAACTTTACAGTTATAATCAGCAACTCTGATTAGCCTAGTGTAAAAGTTTTCAGGCTGTTTTCTTTCCTTTCTGGGGCAAAATATGGCCTTTCATTGTTTAAAACCCTCTTTGAAGTTTCTACAGTAATCCTACAGTAATGAAGAGAGATGAGTGATTCGTTCTATGATGTAAATCTAAGTTGAAGCCAGCTCTACAGATTGGTACCTGAAGCAAGGGAAAAGACTTCTTCAGAAGAGAGATATTAACGATCAAACGTTCGCTACATTTTTTGGGACACCCTGTAATTTTAGCTTCCAAAATAAAGGCTGATAACCCGTTTGTGGTAATAACCAGTTTTATAATTTTCAACAGATACCTTAAACGAGGCCAATTTACGATGATTATGATTTACGAGACCAACAGTATCAGTAGCTATCTCTTGGAGGGCTTTATCGCATCATCGCAATGCGTAATAGGTAAAATATAACTATTCAATGAAAACCATTTTGAAGGAATAGTAATTAAAGCAATTGAAGTCTTGAGTTTGCGCGGTAAACTGACGTTTAGCGAAGGTTCAACGGGGAAAGATATTGTTAACCGTTGTTTTTCGATATGCGACATATGTGATGACATTTGCCTTGAAACGCGAACTTACAACTGTGTACGTTATTTGCAGAACGATTTTTCGAAAAAAACGGTATCTTTTCGCGACATGTTTGCATAAGAGTACGAGTAAAGTCGGTAGGTACAAAAGGTGATGGTCTAGCGTTAGCGCTGTCGAATATTGCATGGATCCTGTTTTGATCTCTGTCGATGCCAATCTTTTTTGCATTCGCTTTCACAAGTGCTATTTCTTCTCAGAGAAGCGCTCCCAGATAACGAACATAGTTCGAGATCAGCGTTTCGAGATGAGCATTCTGATGTATAACACATTCCAAAAGGGCACGGTCATCAATTATCCTTCCCTTGAAAGATACCACGACTGTGATCAGCCTTTCATATGAGTGGTAAGCGGGTGGAGAACATTAGGTCGCCGAATTTGGAAGAGTCCCGCGCGGATTCCCTGCAGGAAAGCATGTCCGCGCATGTACAAGGGTGCGTATTTGTCGCAAATGACCGCGAGGACCGCCTTTTCGGCGACCTAATGTCCCCCACCCGTGGTAAGCTAGTAAGGAAGAATCGTCGAACTTCAAGCATACTTTTCGCACCTAGCAATCGCAGCTGAGCAAGCGACTGTGTAGGAATTGCACTTTTCTGCAGTAGTAGAACTATTGGGTTGGCACATAAGTAATGCAGCTTTTTACGTGTCTTTTTGAAAGTAGCGGTTCATTTTCTGGCAATATAAGAATTATGATGTAAACTGCAGATGCGGACATTTGTGCCGTCCTGCCACCTTATGTAAGGGTTACGGTAAGTTTACGGTACTATGGGAGAATTTTCAGATTGCGTCACATTTCGCTGAAACTTGGCCTATGGGCGTTATTCGACATGCTGATCACAAAAATGAGAACCGTTTTGCATAAAAAGGCCTCTTTCGTAAGGTCAAAAAACTAATGTGATCTTAGCGACAAATGAATATGATATTCGTGTTCACCGTGTTAGATTAATCTAGTGTGCATAAATTTAGCAAATTCTAAGGTTTCGCAGCTTAGTTATTGACAGATTGCCTTCAAAACTTGACGCATTTGACTTGTTCTACTTCTCAAAGGCGCCTCATTTAAGTTTTCTCAAAATTTCAATTCCTTTTTTACTGATTCTAATGGGTCAACTTCTAGCTACATGCGGCCTTTATTTCCTTTTTGATATGTTTGATTCAGGTTTTGTACGTCTTGATGTTCAAAAACCGTGAAACTTCGGTTTTCAAGGGTTCCCAAAAATGCTCAAATTTTTTATACCACGCTATCATAAATCAAACAGTTTGGGCAGCTTGCAATCAACGTCACACTCTATGTAATGCCAAAGAATGAGAGTGCTAAGTAAGAAAAAAGTTATGGGAGAAGTTGCAAAACTTATGTGCCAATGTAATAGTCATTCACGTAAAGTTACCTTGATAGATCTTCTTGTTCTTTTTCCATTTTTACACGGCTCCGGTCATCGGAGTCCGCATCCGCGACAGCGACTGACCCAACATTCTCTTTGGCATCTTTGACAATTCGTCCGTCTGAAGTTTATTTTCAACATCAACACATTCAAAATCTTCTAGGCAAGATTAAGATAGAGCCGGGCAGTTATATCAAAGCTCCGACGCAACTATTGCTTTACCCACTGAATCGACTCTGATTTCATTCAAATAAGGCAGCACCAAGCTACTTGCCGGTAGTGGTAGTGCCGGACACTCACCTCCCAAAAACGTCGACCGGGGGGGGGGGAGCAGAGCTTAACGTCTATCCTTCCAGATCGTTGCCGCCAGTGCGCGGAAAATAAGCAAAACAAATGCAAAAGGGATCATTGAAAGCATATTTTTTGTATACAGCGTCACATATCAAATAGTGTATTTGGAAGTAAAACTCAGCGAAACTGTACGTATATTATTAATTGAATTTTGTTATAATGTACAGGGAAGAAAGTAGATCGATCCAGGCAGTAACGGCCGAGAACCAGAATTTAGAATGATAAAATAATGAAAAATCGTGAAAAATCATTCCGCTGTAACAAATCTGCTGGCTGAAGACCTCCGCAGTTGCGACTTCATAAAAGTTTTGAAGGGTAGGTGTTGTTCTACCAGACAATGAAAGAATCAGTTTGATTTGAGGAGTGGCCGCCGAGAACGAGAATTTAACTTAAAAATCTTCTCAATTTTAAGTTGTTTAATGACAACTGACATTTAAACTTTATAAATCCGGACTTTGAAGGCGTGGATGTTGCGACTTCATAGGTTTTGTAGGGTGAGGTTTGTCCTACCAGAATATGTCTTAGCTGTACCGTTCCACTGAAGCATCGCCGAGATCCAGGCTCATAAAAAAGCAGGTAAAAAACCGTTTTTCAGCTCATAACTTTCTCAGAATTGCATGAATCATGTTGCGACTTCATGGGTTAGATTTTTCTCTTCAAGAGCTTTCAGATGATATATAACATGTGGGGGATTCAATATTTCTTGCGGCTCTAACCCGGGGTGGAGTACTCCTCTTCACTAATTCTCCACCCCGCCCATTTCAATGTATTGGCGGGAGGCCGCCAGTGGAGAATCAGTGAAGAGAGGTACTCCACCCCCGGGCATATGACGTGGGAGGCGTGAATCCCCCACATATTATATATCAAGCTTTGAAAGCTCTTGATGAGGAGAATCCAACCTGTAATGTCGCAACATGAATCATGCAATTCCGAAGAAGTTAAGAGCTGAAAAACGGTTTTTTACCTTCTTCTTTAAGAGCCTAGATCTCGGCGATGTTTCAGAGGAACGGTACAGCTAAGACATATTCTGGTAGGGCAAACCTCCCCCTACAAAACCTATGAAGTCGCAACATCACACACCTTCAAAGTTCGGATTTATAAGAGTTTAAATGTCAGTTGTCATTAAGCAACCTAGAATTGAGAAAATTTTTAAGGTTTTTCAAAATTCTCGTTCTCGGCGGCCACTCTTCAAATCAAATTGATTCTTTCACCGTCTGGTAGAACAACACTTACCCTTCAAAACCTATGAAGTCGCAACTGCGCAGGTCTTCAGTCAGCAGATTTGTAACACTGGAATGATTTTTCACGATTTTTCATTATTTTATCACTCGAAATTCTGGTTCTCGGCGGTTACTGCCTGGATCGACCTACTACATAGATATATGCTCTTAATACTTTCTTTCACATTCCTTTTGCTTATTTTCCTTCTTTTGAGCTTTAGCAAAAAATTTCAAACCCAAAAGTGAAGATGGTCACACTGTACCAGCTCAAAAGTGAAGGTAGGCGGAGAATCGGCTCCGACTATCGCACCTCTGCCTACTACTAAAGAAGATATCCATACCGTCACCATCGTCATCAAAGACATGCTCTAAGTGGTTGACATCTTCCACTTGTGGTCCATTGTGGAGGCCATTATCGTGCATGAAATTGCCGCAAACTTCACCTTTCACTACTAAATAGCAAGCTCGCGATTAGTCCGTTAAGATAAGTTTACCAACCCATAGGATAAACCATAGGCATCAGCTGCGGCATTTCTGGGTCAGAAGCAGAAGGTTCAGGGTCTAAACGAGGTGTTGTGACGATTACAAGTACACTTCAATGTGTTGTAAACTCAAAACTTTTCCTGTAAGCTTGAAGTCAAATCAAATGATCATTTTGATACCCAGGAATATTTTGTCAACAATGCTTCGAAAATATGTTCTCTTCTTGAAAAATCTAATTTGCTTCACATTAGTTATCCTCGAATTGAAGCTGTGCTCCAATAAATTTATCTAACGAATCACCATCAAGTTGGAATGGCTTATTGAGGAAGCACAAGAAAGCAGATTCTTGATCTTCCAACTTCTTTTGCGCAAAAAGACAAGAAGGGTCTGTCATTGCTCCATCGGCATCACATCCATCTACAAACTTCTGCACCAAAAGTCGGTACTAAAAATGGGAGATATGGGAGATACGCAAGGCTTCTAATTCTTAAAGCGGAAGGCTGTCTCACCTCTTCAGCCTGTTTCCTAAATGCTTTCGTTTTTGCATTATATCTCTTTTGAAAATCAATGAAGAATTGAGTTAAAGTAGCCGTCATTTTCCATCTTCGTTCGTCATATTGCTAAAAGACGTCTAGTAATGAAGTTAAAATACAAATACTTTCAAAAAAGTGGTACCTACAGTGATAGACTTGGAGACCTCCACCAAACGAGTGTAAGTTTCATCTTCCAATATTTCACTGCCAACAAAAGATGCTTCTATCTGCTCACCAAACTTCTTTCCCCACTTCTTCCGAAGGTATGCATCCTTTAGATAGTAACAAAATCATATCGCTACAACGCGAGTGATTTTTGTGAAAGCTCTCTAGCATTTTCGAAATTTTCTATGACTATCTGACCCGTTTAGCTTCTAAATCAAAGATGTACACGTTTTGTACACATTTTATTGCTATTGCAAAGCTATTGAATCATCGCGCAATGAAAAAATGAAATATGCAGCTTTCTTGTACATCTGTGGCCGTATACTCAACGAATCCAGCAGGTTGCAGAACCCACTGGGCAGACTTTGACGGGATAGGTATTCACGAAGCTTCTGCTTGTATTCGTGTTTCTAGTTGTCTATATTTGTTCGTGTTTGTCTATGTTCGTCTATTCCGCAAACTAATAAAAAAAGTTCCGGTCCCCAATCCAATCAGCAGATAGACACTTCAAAAAAAGAAAGAAAAAAAGAAAGAAAAAAAGCGGTTTTTAATCAAATTGTCTGTTTCTTTGACATCGTGGGGTAAAAATCAAAGGAGAGAGAACAGAGTAATCATGGTAATCACGTATTATTTTGCATCATTGAGATTAGAACCGTGTCGATGATCCCTTTGCACATTCCAATCTAAGGAAAACGTACTCTCCCTACCATTCGTGCGTCCTCGCACAGAAATACAAACGGACAGACTTGAGCGCTTCCTGCGAATATGCACTTTATCACCAGTGGCGGGTTGAGAAGAGAGGGACGCCCCCCCCCCCCCGAGTATGGCCGCGAAATTTTTGAAATTTACATACGGGTTATAAAAATGTGCAAGTGAGCTGTTTATTGTTGTAAATAGATAAAATTATTTCTGGAATTTTTGAAAATTTTAGACTTATAAAAGTTTTTTTTCGGGGAGTGCCTGCCTTCTTTTTCTAGATTTTAGGAGTTATGGATCTGCAAAAATTCTGAGAAGCAAACCAAAAGATTTTTCGGGGTGCGTGGCTTACACTAAGCACCTTCATTCGAGAAAAAATTTTGCCCATTCCCTCTCCCCCCCCCCCCGGACGGAAATCCTGCGACTGCCACTGCTTGCACTGATGATGATAATTTCATTTGAAGGTAGAAGTTTGAAAAAGGCGTAGATTTACTTATCATATGAAGCAAAATCATCCAGAGGATAAAACTTAGCTAGTCTTTGCAACATGACAATTAATCAAACTGAATTTGTGAATATCAGCAGCTCCGTCCCCCCCCCCATCGAGAATGAGTCGCGAAATTTTTGAAAGTTACTTACATGAGTTAAAAAAATGTGCAAGTGACTTGTTTATACTTGTAATTAATCAAAGTAATTTTTAAAGTCTTTGAAAATTCATTTTAGCGCCTTCATCAAAAAAATTTTTTTGCCGCCCCCCCCCTCCTCCCCCGAACGGAAATCCTGGGTACCCGCTTGTGTGGGGTCATGGTCAGACTACCATAGGCGAGAGAATACATGAGTATAGAAGGGAATAAAGTAAGTGCAAGTTTTGTTGCACAAAAGACAATTAATGTTCATTCTTCCGAACATACGAGTTCCCGAAAGCGTCTCAAGCGTGCTGGCGCTTCTAGGTCAGCGCGATCCGTGCGTGTTGAGAGACGGGACTACAGAGTGTCCCAAAAGATGTGCACACTGTTTGATCGTTAATAACTCTCTTTCTTTCACGTCTTTTACCGAGCTTAAGGTACCATTCTCTAGAGCGAGGTTCAACATAGATTTGCAGTATGGATCGGGTCACCAATCATTCTTCATTACTGTGGGATTACGGTATGAACTTTCAGCCTATAGCTTCGCTGTGGAATAGGCCATTCGAAGAAATATTTTCAAAAAAATCTGAAAATTTGTGTGGCAAGGTTTTCAGGCGTGCTCATTTCACTACATAACTTTTCATGATTTTTTCGAGCTTTCTTGATGGCGTATTCACATTTCTGACGAACTTTGGGAAAACAGTTTTTACCCTAAATCCGAAATAACTTATGAATGAAGCATTATATTGGAATGCAAATTTTATATTTAGAATCAGCGACTTCGATTGTCCCACTTCACGAGTTTTTGGCTGATTTGGCTTTCTTTCTGAGGCAAAATACCGCTTTCAATGGCTTAAAATTCTCCTCGAAGTTCCTACCGTATCTTACAGTGATGAAAAGCGATCGATCATTCGCTCCATACAGCAAATATAAGTTAAACCTCGCTCTACAGAATGGCACCTCAAGCTCTGCAAAAGACATGAAAGCAGGAGAGATTAACGATTAAACAGTGTGCACATCTTTTTGGACGTCGTGTATAATATACAGATTAGAGAGGCACACTTCTGGCATAATGGGTTAGCGAACCCAGCGTAGCACTTGTGAATACCGATCTTACGCAGGGGGTTCGCGAACCGACGGAACCCACTCGGTTCGTTGATGAGCACGGCCACTGGAGAGGGGGAGCGGGTTGGAACAAAGTGCTTTTGTTTCTGATAAATGCGCTCAATCTCGAACTTTGCCATTGCATTCTTCCAAAAACTTGAGGTATTGCACAATCGCGAAATGAAAGCAAATGAGCGAATAACTCACCACAGAAAAGATATGCTCATTACAGATCCATAATCCACGTTCGGTAAATAAAGATGTAAATAAGGTTTTCGCTTTCTCCACATCGATTTTCTCATTGATGAGTAAACAAGATAGCAGAACTAATAAAGTGCTTTTCGTCAAAGGGCTTTGACGCAAGTGTTTAATCGTTTTCAATTCCTTGCACAAGAAACACTTCGCCCTTCGTAAAGCCAACAATTGATCCTCGCTGAAAACAAAAATTGTACACAGAGTGAAACAAGTGGCTTGGCTTGAGCTGGCACCCGTAAATTTTGAAGGCAAAGTCTCTTCTAAATTCGCAACATTTTCGCGAAATCCCCTGTAATGTAAAATCGAGTGAGTTCAAGTCTCGAAACACATAGCCCTGTGATGACTCTGATGAAGTTGACTTCGTACAAGAGAATAGAACTTTCACCTGAGAAAAAAAAGAAGTCATCCGAACCGGACCGGCAGTTCCCGAAGAGACAATCTGCGGATCAAAATGCCACCAAAAGAAAGACTTCAAACTTATTGCCGCGCTTTTCCCGGTTGTTAATAACTTCTTTTGCTTTTGCTATTTAGTTTACATCCCTTCCTCATTTGGTGCCATCATTGCTTTTCCGTTGTAAACCGGCCATATTTATGCTTTCGAGCACAACTTCAGCGATCTTCAGATAGAGGTGCATCTCTCCAATTCTTTCTCAAACTTTTTTGTGCTCCGCAAAAACTATTCGCTTTGCTCTTCAATCAAAAACGATGTCGGACTTGCAGCAGTGCCGGACAAGCTACTGACTCTTTGTAAACCAGAGAAACTTTAAAGACGCGTTTCCCAAAGGTGGAGTTACTGCTGTACAAAAGCGAGACCTCTACATGATTGCACAACTTCCCCTGCATAGTAAACGAAGTGGAAAATCTTCATAAAATGCCTTATGCGGTGTCAGACTCCCATCATGCGTGACCTCTTCAATAAGTAGTTATTAGGCCTCAAAGTACTGAGAGTGCGGAAGGGGGAGGAGGGAAGCCCTAGGACCAGGGACCGCAGAAACTCACCCCTCGTTTTTGACATGCTAGCGGCACCAAAGTGCTGTCGTAAGAGAGATAGTGCGAAATGTTTCAAAAAGAATTATGGGAAAAAAACACAGTTAGACGCAGATTAAAAAAACCAAAGAAAATATGTCAATTGTGAGTGCACGTACAGAGTTGTCGTAAGCCTGCTAGCTACTTATACATTTACGCATCAGTCATGCTGCTGTGTACGCCCTGCCGTGCTCTACATATGGAGCAAATTTGAAGATTCCAGAAAGCTTCCGGAATTTTTCAGAATCTTACAAAAAAGTGTAACAGAAATCATCCGTTAACCTATGCTCCATACGATCTCGGTGGTATGGTGGCCTTTTGCAAATGGACTGATTGACTTTCAAAAATGGTATTACCACACATTTTACAAAACTTTCTATATAATTCTTCCGCAAAAATATTTTATGCCTGCAATTCGAATTTGCTGTTGTATGCTTGCCTCCAAGCAGCCAACAAGCAACTTGTTAGTTTCGGCTTCGCCTTCAAATCGCGCGCGCTCTTCGCAAGACACGATGGAGCGCTTCCATCGTGAAATAACCTGCCTTCAGAGCCTATACTTGACTGAGTAATCGCTTCTGGCACTACAGAAAGTTGAAATGTCTTGCATACTGCATGCCCAGTTTTCCTCCGCATATATCTTATATATAAAGCTGAATGTCTGTTTGTATGTCTGTCTGTATGTATGTCTGTCTGTCTGTAAGTATGTTCCGAATACAAATTTTTATTTCTGAACCGATCCGGACCAAACTTGGCACACATACACTTCGGGCCACGGCGGGTGTCATAGGCTACTTTTCGTCATCGATCGATATCGATTTTATCGATTTTTATCGATTTTTTTGCTGAGTTCACCTACGGGGCTGGGAGTTGGCACAGGGGGGTAATCGAGCATGGGGATTCCGAATACAATATTGATTTTCAGGATTATCGATTACTTTTATCGATTTTATCGATTTTTTTGCAACGATAAAATCGATAAAAGTAATGGACGATCTTGAAAACTAATATTGTATTCGTAATCTGCATGCTCGATTACCCCCCTGTGCAAACTCCCAGCCCCGCAGGTCAAACTTTACAAAAAAATCGATAAAATCGATAAAAGTAATGGACGATGCTGAAAACTAATATTGTGTTCGTAATCAGCATGCTCGATTACCCCCTGTGCAAAATCCCAGCCTCGCATGTCAAAATTTACAAAAAATCGATAAAATCAATAAAAGTAATCGATAATTCTGGAAACTAATATTGTATTCGGAATCCCCATGCTCACTTCCCCCCTGTGCCAACTCCTAGCCCTGTAGGTGAATTCTGCAAAAAAATCGATAAAAATCGGTAAAATCGACATCGATCGATAACGAAAAGTGGACTGTGACACCCGCCGGGGCCCGAAGTGTATGTGTGCCAAGTTTGGTCCGGATACGGCGGAGCCGGGTAAGCCAGCTAGTCACTCATAAGGCATGTACAAAATTTTTCCCGGGGCTCCGTTCCCCTTTTGCTTTTTATCTCAAAACAAAGTCGAGCCTGCTTCCATTCGATCTGCATCGGGCCCTGTCCGGGATCGCCACTGCTAGCATTGTCAAATTATGCCTCAACAAGAAAATACGATTTTCAACACTTCTAGTCTCCGAAGCACACTTTCGGAATCAGTATCTTATAACCTATGCCGAGGGCACGGTCCAATACGAAACAATTTTCCAGAGAAGTTCACAGGTAAATTTTGTAACGGACCTTGGCCAGCTGCTTCAAAAATACGCCAGTGAGCCACCTTTCAAAGAGCTTGCATTTCAACATTATTATGTAAGTTCAATAAAACTGCAGAGATGAGAATTTGATCTGCTCAAAAAGCTTCTTCCTACCATATTCTTTGAGGTAAAGAAACTTGTTTTGGATGGATCTGTAAGCGGGGACATTTGCGAACTTTAGGTACAATGGGTGCATTCATACCGAGCCCGCAGCCGCCGCTAGCAGCCCCTAGCAGTCCGTAGCAGACCCTAGCAGCCGCGAGCAGCCCACAACAGCCGCCAGCAACCCGTAGCCGCCTCTGGCCGCTTTTGTCATAAAAGCGCAAAATCATCAATTTCTTAGCATTTTAAGTGGAAACCCCCACGCTTTCCATCTTCCACGCTTTTCCTTCCTGTTGTCGCATTTCAACTCATATATCTACCTGTGTCCATTGTTGTTAAATCCGTGTTGCCGTAGACTGGTTATCCTATTGGTGCTCAGTTTCCCTCTCGCAGTGAACCATATCTCGCCAAAGTTTCTTCGCGATGTAATTCCTTCTGACTTTGGATGCGTCCAGTTTTTGCAGGTATGCTATTAGTTTATTTTTTGAGTATGGTTGTTCTGCTTCAATATCTTGTATACGAACTTGCGTTCGTATCGTTCTTTGGATCCTGAGGAATGCGCAATGGCAAACTTTGACCAGGGCTCGAACGTTTCACAGATTTATTTTCTTTGATGTTCTTATCAATGGATTTCCCATGCTTGCTTTAAGTGTGTTTATATCCGCTTACATATATAAGTAGTTAGTATCGTGTAGTGAACATATTCACGGTTGCATGTTGTTTTCCCTTTCTCTCATTGTATCTCACGTTATGATCATTCTTGCCTTTATCTTAGCCATATTCTCTTCACAGATCTCTCACAGTAAATCACAATCCCCTCACAGAACCCCTCACAGTAACTCATAGGCTACTTGGATGGCATATATTGAACTAATACCCTTTATGTACTATTGTTGCGTTTTGTAGTTGTTAATGAGTATATTTATAATAAAAGTTTAATTACCCAAGTTTGAGGTACACGCTGTGCACGAAAGTCCCGCGTAGCACTCAAGCGATATCCACACACAGTGTAATAAGTGCAAACAACTGGTGCATCGGCCGGGAACGGAGGTACGATTTTTCGCTAACGAGTAACGCTTTCAACTAACAAGCTGCACGTTACTCACACAGTTAGCACAATGCTGCACAACGAATCACGGAAAAAGTCACCTCACAGTCACCTCACAGGTCCCTCACAGTAAGAGTCACAGTTTCCGCACAACCATTCACAGTATCTTACACAAACTAACTCAGCTAACCATGAGCAGTACAGTAAGATCACTGAAAGGACTTGTCGAAAAGGAATGACGCAGCGATAAACTGGCTGCAGAACTCCACCCAAGCGCTCACAAATATTCAAGCCAAGGAAAGCGCAAGGAAGATAAAAACCTGTGAGAGGTATACGGAGCTGCTCGAAACGTCATTGACAAAGCTAAGCAAGGCTTTTGATAAAGCTCCAGAGACCACAGAAGAGGAGGAGGACCACCTGGACAAGTACATAGAGAAGACACAGGCAACAATAATGAAGCTACACGAGCACAGGACACGGCTAAACGAAGCCCAGGAGGATAATATCGGGTTGACACAGACGGCACTACTAGCCTAGCTGCAGTCAACAGACTCCCGATTATCCCTATCCCAACATTCACAGGGAAGAAGTGGGAATGGGATAACTTTTGGGCCCTATACAAAGCCAATGTCCACGATCAGAACCTAACAAAGCTGCAAAAATTTAACTATTTGCTGGCATCCCTGAGTGGGGAAGCGAAACAATTAGTTTCACGGTTTTTCGTCTCAGCGAATAATTACGAGAAGGCCATCCAACAACTTGTCAAGAGGTATGGCGATAAAGATGGCATAGACTTGGGATTAAATAAAAGTCTACACAACTGCGTAGCAAGGGGACCAACTACGACGAAACAACGACAGTTGTGGGACAAACTGTCAACGATTGCAGCACAATTAGAGAAGCATGAGGAGCAGCTCAACAATCAACTAACAGTACAAATTTTTGTGCAAAAATTCCACGCACGCATAAGAAAGGCTGCTATAGAAAAAAGAATACGCCAATGAGGAGCACGGGTCCGAGTGGACCTTGAGCCAATGGCTTGATGCCCCCGACAATGTCATCTCACAGAAAGAACAGCTGAACTATATGCTCTCAGTCGACGGTCAATTCACAGGTCCTCCGTTGCACAACACAACAACCACCAAAACACTTCCAAATCTGGAGAAGAACTGGAAGCACGGAACCCTATGCGAATGCTGTGGAGATAAAGGGCACAAATGGACCACCTGCCCGCAAATACCCACAGCAATACAAAAGAAAACGTTTCTTCTTGATTCCAGCAGGTGCCTAAACTGCGGATCTACTAATCACAGAGTAGCGTCATGCTCGAGCGGCAACTGTAGAAAATGTCATAGAAGGCACCACACTGCAGTATGCATGGAAAGCACACCACAAGAACCAAAGAGTGGCGACAAATCAACATGCAGTGACTAGTTCTACGAAGAAAGAGATTGCACAGGACACTTCTCCCACTGATGAAGGAGCTTCGAAAATTTTTGAACCAGAAATTGCTACAACTACGGTTAAAGCAGAGACATGCTGCTGTTTCTTTGCACCTTGAAGGAACGATGCACGAATTGTGGGAAGACTCTGGCCCTAAACCACAGCTCCAGGAAGCTCGAGACTTGATGCAAATCATGAATCAGCATTTCGAGACCCTTGTGCGGGAAATGGACAACGAATTCAAAACCATCCGAGAAGAAATCAAAAGGCATCATGAGAAGGCACAAGATGTGTGAACACTCACAGGAAGCATCCAGCCTTAGCAAGGACTATGCAGCCAGAGTACAAAGAGAAGAGAGGACATGTCAAGAATCGCAGACCTCGGAAAATATCCCTTACGATTTCGCAAAGAAAGTCAAACCCAGTAGCCAGCCTGCAAAAGGAAAGGATCAGTAAAGAACGGCGAAGAAACATCGCACTGATATCCGAGGAAACACAGAAACACCTCAAACCGAGTTCTTCGGATGGTCAGAGGAAACAAACATTGGCACGAAGCAAGGAGAAAGAAACCCAGAAGTGGCTCAAAAGGGAAAAACCGAAACCAGCTTTACGCTTTTTCGCTGGACACGCCGGAGCATACGAACTCCATTCGTATCAATCTACGTGCCCTTCGAGACACGGAGCAAAGCATAGCAACACGAGAGAGAGCACTTCCGACGAGAAATACGGACAGGGTCAGAGGCAAGCCCATTCACGTCCCAAGAATAGCACAGCGGATAGAATTCGGAAACTTGCACGAGAAGAGCCACAGACTACTGGTGGAGAAGTAAGTTTTCGAGCGTGAGCAAAAACTTGGAGAAACTGCAGAAAACATGGTACACAGCACACAACTCGAAAACGAAGTAGCACGGCAAAAAGGATGGTGTCAGACTACTCTTTGCGCACCGTGGCAGGGTGCGTTTTACGAGAAGATTACTCACTGCATCAAGAGAACGTTGTACTACGCGCTCGGAGTGCTAGCCATGGCTTTCTACGGACCCAGGATGACGCTCACACAAATGGAAGATGTCGAAACCTTGAAGGTGCCCACGAGAGCGGTACCAGTTACGAACGCAGGAAAAAGGAGGACCGAAGAAATTTACCAAGATCAGCGACTCTCCACGGAAGCCAAAGATATTTGCAGTGGTAACTCCCAATAAATGTGGATTGCGGCGACCGCTGAATGGAGTTGAGCCACTGGGGATGAACAATGGATAATATCCCATAGTTCAAGAGTCAAATGGCAACACTCGTTATGACGCCAACCAAGGAAAGAATCAACCAAAAAGAAGAACAGTTACGAGCAGCGACACGGTAGCCAAAGGGCACAATGGCTACCACGACTACTTCGTCATCAACGGTGATGCTTCACTCGTCTCCTGAGGTCGAAGTATACGAACTTGCGTTCGTATCGTTCTTTGGATCCTGAGGAATGCGCAATGGCAAACTTTGACCAGGGCTGAAACGTTTCACAGATTTATTTTCTTTGATGTTCTTATCAATGGATTTCCCATGCTTGCTTTAAGTGTGTTTATATCTGCTTACATATATAAGTAGTTAGTATCGTGTAGTGAACATATTCACGGTTGCATGTTGTTTTCCCTTTCTCTCATTGTATCTCACGTTATGATCATTCGTGCTTTATCTTAGTCATATTCTCTTTACAGATCTCTCACAGTAAATCACACTCCCCTCACAGAACCCCTCACAGTAACTCATAGGCTACTTGGATGGCATATATTGAACTAATACCCTTTATGTATTATTGTTGCGTTTTGTAGTTGTTAATGAGTATATTTATAATAAAAGTTTAATTACCCAAGTTTGAGGTACACGCTGTGCACGAAAGTCCCGCGTGGCACTCAAGCGATATCCACACACAGTGTAATAAGTGCAAACACCTTGGCCGGTGCTTGCTTATCGTAATTTACTCTGCAATGCGTGAGTGTGGAACTGCACATGAGCGGCAATTGGAAGAAAGAAGCGTGGAAGATGGAAAGCGTGGGCGGGTGCACTTAAACTAGTAAGAATTTAGTGATTTTGCGCCTCTATGACAAAAACGACAGCGGCGGCTACTGTGGGCTTTTGCGGGCTGCCGTCGGCGGCTACGGGCCGCCGGCGACTGCTACGGGCTGCCAGCGACTGCTACGGGCCAGCGGCTGCTACCGGCTGCCAGTGGCTGCTACGGGCTGCTAGCGGCGGCTGCCGGCGCGATATAAAGGCACCCTAAGCTGAAGACCCCGCTATTGTACTGCGTCATAATATTACGCTCCCACATCTTTGATGGACGCCACCCTTAAGATCAAAATCTGTGCTCAAGCTCGAAATTCTCCTTTAAGAAGACATACCTTAATCCTTCGGTCACCCGCTCCCGTATCTCCTCCTCGGATAGCAACTCAGCTGGAAACAACACAAAGGGATTACGAGAAATTTTGATCAGAAGTACAGGTGCTTACGCTTTATTTCAACCGACAGCTTTCCACTCTTCTCTGATGCCAATTTTCTGGCCTGTGCAGCCACCTCTTTCCTTTCCTAAATCAAACAACAATAGCTATAATTTTGACGTTCGTGTGCAAAAGGGAAGCACTTTCGCACCAACAATTGTCCAACCGCCAGCGGTACAGTAACGCATTTTGCAGTCATTAAAGAAGAAATGTACATCATGTTTTGTCACTTTGTGGTCCTGCAAGCATGAGAATGGTGATATGATCAATCATACTTATGATATTGCGTTAACTACAAATAAGTAGAAAATAGATGAGTAAGAAGGGTTTGGGGCGTGGGTCATGAGGAACGATAGCAACAACTTGCCGCTATTGATAAACGCTTGGTGATGCACTAATGTCTCAAAAGCGCATCTTCTTCTTTTTCTTCCTCTTTTCCAAAAACATGCAATGTGCGGCAACCCCTTTTCTTGTATAGTCTGGCACCTAATTGAGTTCTGCGACGGACATTGGGCGTGAGTACGGCCATTGCGCAGCGCACGTCCGATGTCCGTCGCAGAAACCAGTTAGGTGCCAGACTTACCCTGTTCAACAGGTTCATTCGGTTCACCCCCTCTGCTATTGGCCATTCATTGATTTGCACGTGCGTATGCACGTCGTGAGAGTTTGCGTATGCACGTCCAACTCTCACGAACATGCAGGCCCCTATACAGCTGCAGCTGTACCAAATTTCAAGTGAAAAGTAAGGGGTTGCCGCAGCTGGCGCTTTTCTCTTTTCATTCTTGAATTTACTTCCAATTTCAGTGCTTTCACTTGCTTTCAGTTCATTCAAACTCGTATTTCATCACTACTGTTTTGCTATAAGAATCACATGCAGAGTTGAGCAAGAGGTCAGGCACAAGTCTTTCGAAAACGACACACATCCCTTTCCCTCAGAAAGCCCCAAACGACCCCCTTCTTCCCCCTTTTCACCTCCGGGACCTCAGAGAGCGACATTCTGGAGGACACCATCCTTTTCTAAAGAGTTTTTGGATTAGTGATCTGTACGCCCGATTTTCTATGACTGCACTTTACAATCGCAGGTAATTTGACGGTTGATTTTGATCTGAATAGGTCTATTACAAGCATCATAATTTCTTTAAAGATGGGGTGTTTGGCTCCAAATTTTCGCTGTAGCAAGAAGGAGCCATGAGGCTCAACATTCATGTCAGGGATGGAGCGATTTTTAGATTTTGAAGGCAGGTTAAGGGGGTCAGGCGCAAGGCTACAAAAGCTCAGGCAACCTGAGCTTTTGTAGCCTTGCGCCTGACCCGGCTAACTTTATCATCGAAAAACCTTTTCCACCCTAGCTTTTGTGATTCGCTAGCACAAACCTCGAAGATTCCACAGTAGATGTTTGAGCTTACTTAGACTTGTTCCGGCTTTGTGGTGATCGGTGGAGTAGAAGCCTTAAGGTGGAGAATGCGGTGATTGGAATTTTGGCAGCACTTCTTCACCCACTTTTCAAAGTGATAGGAGATCTAATTTATACCATAGACTGACAAAGAGCATTACTTCGTTTTGAGCACAAAAAACAGACTTCTTACTTCTGTGACCAAGTTAATCATGTTTGAAAATCACGCCTCTTAGACGTTAAGAAACACTAAAAAATGTAATAGGTGGTGGTTTGTAGAGCTCGCACAGATAATTTGCCATGCTGATTACGGAAATCTCACCCACTTTACGCAGCCTCTTTGGTTAGCTTACCATTAGCAGAAACTTGTTAGTGAAGTTAACCAATGTGCAATTAACGACATTCATTTCCTCTCCGGTGAAATGATATTCACTGGTCTAGCGCTCTTCTTCTTCACCTCACTTAATCGTAGCATACCCTCCATTTTGTGAACAAATTCGTCTTATTTACGACCCCCTCCCCTCAGTCTTACCCCCAGTACGACCCCCCCCCCCCCAGGTCGGGCACGCCTGACCCCAAGCTCAACCCTGATCATACGTTATGCTGGTATTATATTTCGAATGCAGTATCGTTTATTTGAATTTTTCATTTGTTTGTTGATAAAGGTTTAATTACCCAAGTTTAAAGTAATCCGCATGTGCACCACTCCAACAATCTAAAGACCGCGTGGCAACAACGCGTTGAGTGCACTGATCTCAATTCATTATACTCTATAAAAATAAGTAGAGTTCAACGAATAGTTTACGCAGTGAGTTTTACTCTCGTTCAATGATGAGTGGAATACAGTGATGTAGAAATTTAAAGGCAGCGTCCAGGCAATCAGGACACATGGGGATCCTAAGTGAATAGTAACTTTGGGGCCCCAACTAAGCTACTGCCTGACCGGCAGCTCAGGTAGTGCCCTAACGGCTGAGATAACCCCCTCGAAACTGGACCCGTATTTCACATGGATTCATGGCGCAACCCGTCAGTTTCGCGTGGGTCCTCGCGCGAAACTGATGAATCCATGCGAAATACGATCCTGGGGTCCAGTACAAAGGCGTATATCTCAGCCATCAGCTATATCGTGCTTTGGTTAGGGCCCCAAAATTACTTTCCACGTGAAATCTCCACAGGTCCAGATTTGCCTGGACGCTGCCTTTATGATACTGAATGTTTCACATCTGAGACCCTTTTTTGATAACCTCAACCAATTTCAACCGTGCGAGGACAAAACGGCTGTCTTTTGCCTGCAGGCGCCAAACTCATCCGTCTTCAATCATTTGTTGACTGGTCAAATTCATGATTTAACCAATGTGTAACGTTGAGCAGGTCACCTCCATTGCAGTGTCGACTACACCAGCGGCTCGTTTCCCGCGTGGAGGCCTCGGTACGGCTTGCATCGCGTTCGCGAACGTGCTCTCTGACCATTTTCCCACGCCTAACTAACAACTGTAACTCAATTCTAAGACGCTTCCGGTGTGGAAGAATCATGGACCATGACCGATTCGCGGACGCGGCAGTGCGGGACAGAGCTGCCAGCACTGCAACTGAGATAGCCTGTGCATGAGGTGTGGTAGCTAAGCTTACACCAAAAAAAGTCGCGCATTCCTGTATTCGCTTTAGTAAGGCGCTATTGACGACGAACGAAGTGGAACGCTCCAATCTAGGCTTCTTCGGAACACTGTTATTTGTCTCACACAGCCAGAAGGCCTAAAAAAAGATTCACGGTGCTACGTGTAAAGAGTACAGCATCAAAAACATACGGCCTGGATGTAATGCTTTCTGCACGAGTACCTCTCCTTCAAGTCCTCATCTTTGAGTATCATTTTTGCCACTTCCAAACGTAAACCATATCCCATCGCAAGGCAGCAAAGAAATGCAACAGTCCCTCTTGGTAACTTTGCTATTGATCGACATTCTGCTGCTTTGACATGTTTCCCACAGATTAAACATAGGCACCAACTGGAAACTCAACATTCCGATATTGAGGTGAGGCCCAAAAAACCTCCTCGCTTACTCCGTCGGCATCCTTAAACTTCAATGCTTCAAGCTTTCTTCATGGCGAGCATGTATCAAAACCTGCAACAACAACAAAACTTGTGACTAGGTCTGTATAAGCAAGTCGATAGTAAGGCTCTGTCCACAGCTGCCTATGCCTGCGCCGTTCCAGCACGGTGCTGATGCCGTGCCCGAACGCCAATCGATCGATACGGGGTGCGTGCACGTGCGTAACGACACGGCGCTAGCATGGCGCTGGAACGACGGTGACACAGCAGAAGTGAATGTACATCTTACAAAGCATCTTCTTCACAAATACAACAAGCAGACTTTACCATTAGAAACTAAATAATCATTTATCTGTAAAGTTTTATTCAGAGTACATCCAACATTTGCAAATTATGAAACTATGAAACAAGACTGCAACAATTCATAACACTCGATAACTGGCAACAGCTATTACAGACTGGGAGATCAACATTTCACAATCTCACCTTTGTTAGCGATACAAAGATCCCAACGCCATTTTAATTCATTTATGGCATCAGCAAAGAACGTCGGAGGTCTTGTACAGATAAAGCTTTTAAGGTCTCCTTTCAAGGTAAAAAGGGATCTATAATTTTTGTTTCGAAGGTACTGGAAAAGCTGTTCAAAAAAGTAGTAATGCGAAGGCAGGAGATCCTTGGAGTTTGGAGGATAAGGAAGGATTTCAATATTGTAGTCATGTAATTTTGCAATCACTTCGCTATCGAAGTAACTTCGCGGTTCATCACATAGAAGAATCGGTCCAAACTCTCCCATATTGCTAAATCGACGGGACTTGACCACTTGGTTCAGCTGGAACTGGAAGAGAGTAGATGTCATCCTTCGTGGACGGGGAGGAATCTTTCCATCTTCTTGCGAGATAGCCTGGTACAGTATACCAGCGGATGACCACCATATTGTATACAGAATACTAGGTCCGGGAAGGTTCTCAGAGTGCTTTGACAGTAAACGTTTCCTACTGTCAAAGTAGATTCGCTTTGATGCATAAGTGATAAGTCCAGAGAGAAACGGCGCCCTTCGATTCCTTATGGATAGCGAGGAGATTATCTCAAAACGAGTTCGCTTTTCATTCAAATCAGTAGGTGATTCGTATTGAACAACACGCGGCTCCACGAGATGAATATTGGTGTCCTTCAGTAACTCGGTAGCGTCCAAATCTTCAGTGTGCTTTCTTTTTGGCGCTCTGATGCTTTGTAAAGTTGTCGCTGAGACCGCGATTGTTTCATGTCTATTGTATCTTGTACCTGAAGGAGGTCTGAAATGGAAAAAATTCCTTCTGCCACCTCAAAACCGACACAAATCTTACGCGAATATTTGTGGTGTTGGTTGGGGCCAAGGCACAGTTGTTTTACCTTTTGACACACTATCGACTACTTCTTCGATCCTGAAAAAAGCGTTTCTAATAATTCCAATGCAACGGCGGATTTTTGCCAAAATCGTCAGAACAAGTATACTGCCTAAAGGTCACCTCCTAAACTAGAAACGAGTACAAAAGAGTTGAAATTAGAAAGTGACTTGGTGGCTCGCGTTCTCAGAGGCATTAAGATATCGAATCCAGTTACCAAATTCAATTGCCAAGTTCACAAGACTTAGTATTAATTTTTCAGTCCCATTACATCCACACTGATTTTACAAATGAGAATTCGGTAATCCTAATAGTTTGCTGTACCAAACATGCCATTGGCAGTGATGTTTTTTTCCTATTCTATATTATGGTTATCATAACCGAGTAATTCCTAAGTGACCAAAAATGTAGCCGAAGGTAAGGGTTTATAAAAATGTACACGGCATCTTATCTTCCACTAAAAGGAAATCTAGAAGTGCTATTGAGTACATGATTGCAGCTACCTAGATAAACCATCCGATTTCTCCGTCTTCGCTTGAGTAAGATCTTCAAATTCCGCAACAGGACACTTTTCTGGAACAAAGTACAACTGTGGGTGTGCCAATTTCTACGAAAATAGCCTAAGCAAAGCAGAGAAACTGGCGCACCTTCTTCGCCATCTTCAGCAATATCCTCTGTGTGGAGTAAATCCTCTGCTGACATTTCAGTGCAAAAACCATTATCATGAGAAGAATCATAGGGAATTTCGTCTTCCAAAGCCTCATCTGAGATTGGAGGTTTGTGAAAAAACTGGAGCACAGAACCTTCAACTGACCTACGGAGGTACAAGGTTCCTGTTTGACTGGTTCCGATCTGGATGTAGAAGGTTGGAGATCACAGGTTGTTAATTCTCGAGCAGATGCTAAACGAAATAGCGAGATTACAATTGTGAGCTGCACTAAGAATTGATGTAGAACCGTTCCCAAAAAGCAGCAGATACCTCTCCCCTAAGAATGAGTAGCAGAATCTTTGTAAGTCAATTACGTGAATCATGAAATTATAAAAGTGACTTGTGTGCTTGTAAATGTGTATGATTAATTTTCAAAATTTTCCAAAAAGAGGAACTAGCTTTGTAAGGAAAGTTTTCCTTGATCGATCTAGGGAAGCATCTCGTTACCTATAACAAAAAAAAAGGAAAATATATATAATGTCATAGGATCGCAAAAAATCTTTTTGAGAGCTTAGCTAGTATCATCTCACTCGATAAAAATTCTGTCACTCCCCCCTCCCCCCACTCCGCCCCAAAGAGATGTTTCGAAGCTTTTCTGTAAATTAGGTTGTCCGAAAGTCTGTCGTTTCACTTTCAAATTTGTAATTTTTCGCTGTCTCAACGTATTTGCTTTCTTTTTTTTTATTGCAGATGAAATCTTCCAGTTTGTGAGCATATCTTGATGAGCTTTTATTACTCATTACAGAGATAAAGATAAAGAAAATCTCAAGCTTTGATGATTTGGATTTTGTTTGCCAAAATCTGGAACATTGCGGGGAAAGCAAACATCAGCACATAAGCTTCTATGACTTATTCTCTGCAGCTGAGAAAAATTTTTATTGTTTGGAGGGCTCTGTGAAAAGTTAAGATTTTGATAAAAGTGACAAATCAATCAATTTCGGCGTTTTCTATTGTGAACTCAAAATTGATAACTTTTCACAGAGATTTCCAAACAGCAAAAACTTCATTTGCAAAGAGCAGATCATAAGACCTTTATATTGACGATTGCAATCTTTTCCGCAATGATTCAAATTTTTTCCGCCCTAATTTGAAGGACCAAAGCTCAAATGGTCTTCTTTTCCATCAAAGAAGAAAATTTCTTCTTCCTAATAAAATTACAAAAGAACGAAAAGTTATGAATTTTCAAAAATAAAACGACAGAACTTCCGGGACAACGCAATATATATGCAACATTCTCTTATATATGAATTTGCTCTAAAGCTTCGGTCCTATCAGACATTCTGATAAATGCTAATCTACAAGAGCAACCTTGAACGCGCTTTGATAGAGCAAACACAGGAGGAAAATGGGGGGTGGAGAGTCACGTTCAAGAAGGATGTAGAGATTACAAATATGTTCAATGTATTTATGGACATTATTCGTGGGCATTTGTTGCAAGATGTAAAATCTTAAAATTTGATGATCTTAAAATGATCTTGATCTCAAAGATGATCTTAAAATTTTTTTTACAAATTTCATAATTCTAATTAGTCGCTTGAAAAAATTGATAACAATGAGGATTACTCAAGTTCGGCATCCTTTTCGAGAGAATTTCCGTTATTTCAAAGAAAAATCGTTCGCAAAGTAATTGCGAAAATCTGACAGAGTACCTGATTGATCTCCATCAATTCCAAGCCTTTCATCGAAAGTCAGCGAAAAAGCAGACTTAATGTCCTCCGTCTTCGGCGTTTGTTGCTCAGACTGAGTGGGAATTTCAACGATGTCATCCTGTTCATCACTCTCCTTTCTCCTCTGTACGCTTTCGCGGTCAAACAAATGAGTTTCAATCATGGCTCCCGCTCTCCAAGTCCTTGTTTTCTTTGAGAAATAGCTCTCTCGATACCATTTGAAGAAGATAGTCAGACATGACCTCCTCAGTGGAGTATGACCTTCCTAAAGCAGCATGAGATAGTTGCCATCTGAAATCAAGTGGCTTTGCACCTACAACGAAATCATTTGAGATACCAACAAGTCGACTGAAATTCTCATCATCTAACAAATCATGGAGGCGCTGGAAGGAAATTTGAGTCAAATCTCCATATCGCTTTTCCCACATAGCTCGGAGATAAGCAGCCTATAAATGCAATCTTTGAAAATAATACAAAAAATAACCGTAGTTGTTGTCAAAATTTTAGTTTTGTCTGGCCGAATTTCAATAAAAATTTCATGACGCTGCAAAAAGTAGCAATTTCCAAATTTTCTTCGCATTTTAGGTTCTGTGCAAAATAAAAATTCCAGTATTCATATCAGTATACAACATACATATGATATATATTGTCCCAAGTACTTCAAGCACATTTGAACAAATTTTCGGAGATTTTCTGGTACAGGGCTCTCCACAGCGTGGCAAAAATTGAGAGAAAATCTACTGATTTTGAATTTTGCGTCATAAACCATTCCGCGATCAAGAATGCCAAGCCGACAACTCTAACTGGAAGCAAATGATTGGAAGACTACTCACCACCCAAAAGAAGTGCTCATTACAGATTTGCTTTTCAGGTTTCTGTCCAGATATGAATACTTCCTTTGCTTTCTCCAATGTGACTTTATCATTGGCGTGCAAACACGAAAGTAGAACAATCAGCACGCTCATAGTAAGAGGAGTCTCTTGCAAATGTTTGATTGAATTAGATTCATCGCAAAGACAGCATTGCTTGAATGCTAAGTGATGCTGACTGAAATCAGAAAAAATGTCTTGCAACAAAATCATGTGAAAACAACCGCTCCCAATGATAACACACCTTAGATCTTTGTCTAAATGTTCTTGTAATCCTTTTAGGGATGGCAGTTTCGCTAAATTCGAACATTGGCAATGAGACATGTCCAAAAAATGCTTAGAACAGATGCTTACGTTGTTTTCCTGATGTAGACTTTCCTGAGTTCGATGCTGCAGTATCATCTCCCGCTTCCTAAATGACACATGGAAGCAAAGCAAGTAAACGATATGACAAACAAGACTGCAGCGCAATACCTTACGTATTCGCTCAAAATCAACGATAGCCCCACTATCACAAAAGTGACGCATCTGGCAGTCATTGTAGAAAAGTTGTACCTCATTCTCTGTCACTGAATAATCCTGTAATTAGTGAAACTATGCAAGCGGGAATGGGTTACAGCATACATTCGTTAGCTTTACGGAGACTAGATATGGTGCTGCTTTACCAAACCGGACACTTTGCCGTACTATTTTGAAGGTACCCTCCACTTAAAGGCTCGGGAAAATCGAGAGTGGGGATTTTCACAACTACACGGCCTTCTGGACCAACTGAGTCAGGTATTGTGCTCGAAATGTTAAAAAAGTGCTTTTTTGGCGCTTTCCAACCTTGGAGGTTGCTGGAGAGGCCGAGCGAGGGGTTACCGTCAACGATATCGTATTGATTGCCTGGCCTGATCAGCCAATTACCGCCAAGATAGGTGAAGTTACAGTATCCTGCGGTCAATTGCTGGCTGTGGCGGGAATCCCTCGCCCCGCCTCTCCAGCAATCTGCAAGGCCGGTAAACTCCAAAAAAATACACTTTTTTTTGACATTTCAAGCAAGTACCTGACTCAGCTAGTCCGGAAGGCCACGTAGTTGTGAAAAGCTCCCAGTCGCAACTTTCCCGAGCTACTGCCTTTGAATCCAAATGTAAGGCGATGACTCTGATAGATTACAGTAGCATGCACGCTGAGTAATCGCAAAATTTGCAAGAGGTTTAAAGTGCAAAAGTCGCTCCAGCACGAAGGTTTTGCTGGGATCGCCGCCCCATCAACCAAACTGAGCAACAACTTAATCTTAGACTTCGCTGCTGTTATGCATCACAGTTTCACCACTCTCGTATATGGATAAACGGTTCCCCTAATCACAGATCTTACAAATTGCGATCTGCAAGATGAAAAATAGGATAGCCACCCACCCCAAATAATGTTGCGCATTCTTGTATTCGCATGACTATGGCGTTCTTGATGAAGAGGGGAAGAACACCAAATGTATCCGGTGGAGGCTCGGAATCGTGGAGTGCATGTTTAACAGTCTCGTACAGCCAGAAACTCTGCAGTTGAAGTGATAAAGTGTACAGTAACAAAGTCAAACGAAGCAGACTTACGGCCTGTACAAAATGCCTTCTACACGAGCGTCTAGTCAACGAACCCTCCTCAAGCACCAATTTCGCCACTTTCATAGGCAAAGCATATCCCATTAAGAGACAGGACACGAGTATAACACCTCTATTCGAAGCCTTCGATATGAAGCGACTTTCAGCTAGTAAGATGCTTTTGCCGCAAATCAAACAAACGCAACTAAAGTAAACTAGGAGGATTTTGTAATAGATGCTAGCGTTTGAGACATACCATGAGTCCTCCTCGTGCCCTTCCTTTTTCGCAGGCGGTTTAGGTTTCTGTTCTGAAAACTCATGATCATTTCGCAAGCACAGATAGGAACACTTTGCTTTTTGCTCTCTGTACCAAAACCATGGCAATATTTGAATAGGCACTGCCTTTGAGTAGTGACCCTTAACCTTCACTCCCTCCCCCTCCCCCGAGAATGGGTCGCGAAATTTTTGAAAAATATACTTACATGGGTTATAAAAATGTGCAAATGACTTGTTCATTCTTGCAATTGATTAACATTTTTTTGAAATTTTGCAAAAGTTCAAATTAGCCTTGTAGAAGAATTTTGCGTGGCTGCCGAGACGCCTCCTTTTTCTACAATTTTAGGAGTTATGAGTCCGCGAAAATTCTGAGAAGCACCTCAAAAATTTTTAGCGCTGCTTAGCGAGTGCTTCAAGCAAAAAATTTTTATTGCAGCCTCCCCCCCCCCTGCTGGAAATTCTGGGACCGCCTGCGTCCAGCTAAATTGAGGGTAATGAGAATTTGATGTCGTATAATGGAGAGGCTCCTGACTAACCTATCGCTTAAGCCTCGCGGCAAAAGATGAATTCCGAAGAGAGAAAACCGCCTTCAGAAGGTAAAGGCACCACGTTGGCTCCGCCCATTAACTTGTGTGGTATTAAAGGCAGCGTCCAGGCAGATCTGGCTGGACCTATGGGGATTTTACGTGGAAAGTACTTTTGGGGCCCTAACTAAGGCACTGCCCAAGCCGCAGCGCTGGTAGTGCTCTAACGGCTGAGGTATGCCCCTCGAAACTGGACCCAATCGTATTCCGCATGGATTCATAGCAGTTTCGCGCCACGATCCACGCTTTGCGTCATAAATCCATGCGGAATACGATCGCGGGGTCCAGTTTCAAGGGGAATATCTCAGCCGTTAGAGCACCACCTGCGCTGCCGCGTGGGCAGTGCCTTAGTTAGGGCCCCAAAGTACTTTCCATGTGAAATTCCCATAGGTCCAGATCTGCGCGGACGCTGCCTTTAAAGGCACTAAGACACTTTTTGATGAAGAGAGTTTTGCGATCTTTTGTTCTAAGTCAAGAACGCAAAACATTCGAGGACTTTGATTTGAAAAACAAATATTGTGCGCTTGACACATTGATAGTCTATCTTACTTATTTGAGATTCCCGTTCGCATCTCAATACATTTCATGTATGAACGCATGTCAGAAACAAAAGACTGCGGTACTGTCTGTCATTCTGTCGAATGAACTAACAGAACACTTCAGAATGCTTTTCGCCTATGAACCATTCTACAAAAGCAAAAGCTTTAAGAACAAGCATGCATTAACTTATCCGAATCATATTATTCCAGCATCATCAAAAAATTCTTTCTGTACGATATACTTCGCGATACGAAATGTGGCATAGATCTTGGATAAGTACCAATACTTTTAGAACCGCGATGGTCACATCGCTTTCAGTGTATGCAAAAAAACACATTCGTTGGCATACAGATGATTGCAGTTACACTGCAATGCAACAAGCAAAGAATCTTTCGATACACGGCAAAACTATATGCAAAAAATTACCTAAGCAGCGAACTATGTGCAAAAACCGCAAGTCCACTGTGTTTAGTGTGCTCCGAGAGCATAAACCGTGCGCGCCGACTAGATCCGCACCGGGTCAAGGGGCGCGCTTTGCGCACCCATGTGTAGATTTAAGTACGTGTACAGTCTGATATTCAAAAGTGGTTGGAGATAGCAATTCACTGCATCTGACCAAATCTGATGAAGCATTACTTTATAAGAAACAGCGCTCTGAGTTTCTCCAGAACTTTTTCCAAAAGGGCGGATTGATTATCTGTGCCTGCGATTCCGCAGATAATTTTTCGAATACAGACCTCGAAGAGAAACTCGAGCATACATTTACTATGAAATTTAATAAAGGGAAACTGCTTAGCGATTGTGACCTTTTGAAGTAAGATGTAAACCATTAAACATGTCTTAGAACGCTGATTCCTAATGGTATGCAGCTTTTTGGAATTGCCACTTCGATTTCTGACCGTTCCCTTATTAGTTAAATCCCCGAAATCAGTTTCCAAGTGCACCACGTGTCCGATTTGTCTTGACGATGTCTTTGAGCGACTACAATCGGTTAGAAAATCTCCCTTTTCTTGATTCAGAGAGATGAGAATTTAGCAGAAACGTAACGCAAACTTGGAAATAGCGTTCCAAAACGAGTGTGATGGTATACATACTCCTCACGAACACCAGGTATAGTAGACGTCATCCGTCTAGTCACCCCGATGCGGTGTGTGTTACTGCACACAAATTTGAAATCCCGGATGAGGTGCTGGGGTCCCGCCGGCCGTACTTGCACCAAGTGCACATACGGCTAGATTTTGACGCCAAACTGCCTGTTTCACTCATTTTAATGCTTTTTCTTTTGTTTTTTGCTTCACGCACGGTCCGATTTTCGCTGGTTTGTCACCTTTATACGTCTTGCGTGCTGTTTCAGATCGAACAGTTTGAAATTTATCACTTTTGCTTACAGTTAAAAGAGGCAGATGGGCAATCTTGCAGGATTTTGAAGCAAGTCTACTTTCTTTAATATTGTCGTATGTAGAAAGCTTGGAATATCTTTTAGGCAGTACCAGTTTCTACTTCCTTTCCATTGATATCGAAAATTCTGGTTTTTTTATGCCAGTGCAATCCTGTGCTTGACTTAAAAACAGCTTCTTATTGAAAACTCGGCAAAAAACCAGGATTTTCGATATCAATGAGAAGGAAGTTGAAACTTGTACTGCCTAAAAAATAATCTACGCTGAGAAAGGCAGACTTACTCAAAAATCCTGCAAGGTTGCCCATCTGCCTCCTTTACCTGGAAACAAAAGTGATAAATTTCGAACCACTCGTTCTGAAACAGCACGCACGACGTATAAAGGTGACAAATCATCGAAAATCGGACGCTGCGTGAAGCTAAAAACAAAAGAAAAAGCATTAAAATAAGTGAAACAGGCAATTTGGCGTCAAAATCTAGCCGTATGTGCACTTGGTGCAAGTACGGCACGGCGGGACCCCAGCACCTCATCCTGAATTTCAAATTTGTGTGCAGTAACACACACCGCACCGAGGTGACTAGGCGGATGACGCCTACTATAACTATTCCTTATAAGCTATTCTATCATTTAGGTGCGCGAACTCCTAGAAGGGTCTCAGTGAGCACCAGCCAAAATAAGTCTCGACGAATTAAATATGCAAATAATCAAGAACGTACTTTTGTTTCATTACGCCTCAAACATGAGCGATATTCGATCTCTGTCGTAGAAGACGAAGTGAAAAACTCACTTTGTTTTTTCACGGCCCTTTCCGATGTACTGGGGTTGGAAGCAGACTAAAAACATCAGTTTATCAATGCCACTTCTGAACGAACGTTAAAAAGTCCTAGTGAACCACGCGACCTTGTGTGCTGCATGCCGGGGAGCATGAGATTCGCGTTCTGCATTTCAATTCGTGCGCCTAGGCAATGTGCTCCCAGCTTTCGACTAACAAACAGTGCAGACAAACCATTTCTAAAGCTCTAATGGTATACTCAAAAGTATCCTTTATCCTTTCTAGAATCCCTCCCCCCGCTCCCCAGGGTAGGTAGCCAAGATCCTTACTCTTTCTTGCTTTCTACCTTACTACCTCAGAATTCCTACGAAAGATTCTCTCCCGTGAGTTGCCTGGCCAATGTACCAAAGTTCCCTTTCTAAATGAAAAAGCTGTTCTACCTCTTCTATCTATAAAGCTGCTGTAGCCAATGCATGCAAAAGTATCAAATCCAAGTGGTTCCTTGGGGGAGGGGGGGGGGGGGCAGGCGTCATGGAGCACGTCATGGAGAAAGCTACGCCGCGTTCCTGCGGTATATCCTGAGGGCCATTTGCGTTGCGTCGCTCTTAATTGCGCAGGAGTAGCGAGCCATTCCCTATTATTACGACCTGATATGTCGAAACTGTATAGATGCAATTAGGAAAACAAGGAAGACGGCAATTTAGAAAATCAAAAAATAAATGGATTCTAGGGATGAATGAAGGGCTGAATCCGAGATGATTCAATGCTTGATTTGAGCTAAAAATGTTCAAGAGAAGTGGAACACGAGACTTAGTAGAGAAAAAGGATAGAAATTTCCGTCGTGAGTTTCCAAGAGAAAATAACTCACTCATCAATTACTTTCTTTTGGCTTGCTTGCAGACTTTTCCTCCTCATACTCTATATTTGATTCGCCCTTGAAATGCATTTATCATTCACATTTTGATCTCTTTATCTATGGAGAGTGAGGAAAATGGCTCAATTGGCTCGGTAGCGCTAGCTCCTGTGCGACTGCAATTAGGAGCAACGCACCGCAAAGGGTCCTCAGGATATACCACAAGCATATGCGGCTAGCTTTGTTCCATAACGCGGCGCCGCCTGGTCCCTTTAGGGTTGTTTCATACTTTTCATACTGCCGCACTGACTGCGCAGACTACTGCAGCTGACTGCACTGACCGCAGCAGACTGCAGCAGTCTGCAACTGAGCGTACTGACCACAACGACCGCACAGATCGCTGCATCGTTTCGTAGAAGAGAAGACAATTGCAATTAAGTCAAAACACCGTGATTTACGCCTAGGAAGTTCACAGGTTTCAACTAACTCTTCTCGATCAAATTTTAACAATTGTTTTTCTTTGGTATGCTCATATTTGTTCTGATTCTTCCCGTTATTGCATATTCTGTTACTCTCGCTCGTATTGTCTTTTGGATCTAGGCAAATATTGTAGCTGATTGTTTGGGCTACAAGTATTTATCCTCTCCACCTTTACGAAAAGAAGAGCGATCTGTGCGGCCCTTGCGGTCAGTGCGGTCATGCAGTCTGCTGCAGTCTGCTGCGGTCAGTGCGGCAGTCTAAAATAACCCTTATTGCCAATGTGCCCAAAATCCCCCCACCCCCTCAGAATTAACCTCCTAGGCCTCGGACATACTAGACGCGATTTCAATTGGGGCGCGATTTTGCAGTATTCCAATTGTTTGTACCCTAAAATCTCGCAGATATCCGCCATCAGACAAGTCCGCCATCAGATAAGTCCGCTTTTTTGACAAGGAGATCGATGAAAATGCACTCTCGCGCCGCCAAGAATTTACAGATAAGTCCGCCTACAGATAAGTCGCCTGCAGATAAGTCCGCCATCAGAAGTCCGCTTCTTTTCTCAGATCAAAAACAAAAGGGTGCGCAATTGCGCTCCCTTTTTGGTCTCAAAATGGATCAAAGCAACAGATCTTTATTCAGTTTTCATTCCATGTTCATCATCATCAAAAACGTGGCTGACGACGGCTCCTCGTCTAACGACTAAGTTCTTTCTCTTCATGAATAATTTGCACCACGACGCCGACGCCTTGAAATCTTGTCGGCCAGATTCCTGTGCTAGCTGCAACGCTCTTGCTCGAATGTCCTTGACAAGCACTGCTCTGCTTGCCTCTTGCCTCTGCACAATCCACGAATAGACAGCTTCGTCGATCTCCTCCATTTTCCGCTTTCCAAACCGGTTGGCACGCTTCCTCAGTGGCACATCCTCCAAATTTTCCTTGCCGGCCTTCCATCTTCGAATCACACGTTCAGAGACTTCGCAATGAACAGCTGCAGCTGAAGTTCCATGTTCCAAGGCATACTGTACCGCGTTAAGCTTGAAAATCGTGGTATAGGACTTCCTTCTGGTAGCCATTGAAATCCGAGACACCTGAACAGCTTGAGTTACCATGTGAGACTATACTGAAAATATAGGGCTCTGTGTGATTGCAAACTTCGCTGAGTTTGCGGTCATTGCACATTTGAAATCACACAGAGTCCTATAAATTTGCGCTGATTATCTCGAAAGGTCCACTCTTACAAAAAAAGCAGGCGGCACCGAATTGGTCTGCTCTATCTTTTGACTTGGAGGCTTACAAGCTTGAAGGCAGTGGATCAGCAGAATGGACCCCTGTCAGATTCTGGTACTGTTATGTAGTAGGCCTTGCAATTACACCGTAGCCCCAACCTCACCCTCCACATCATGCGCTAAGTTTTGAAAAGAAGCTTCATACTTCCACTAATAACGCCCACTCAATGGAAGTGAGAGGGGCTGGTGGAGATTTGAACCTTCTTTTCAGAACATAGCGCATGATTTGGATGGTGGAGTTAGGTCTAGAATGTATTCGGGTGGTCTACTACCTAATAGTACCAAAATCTGACAAAGGGCAATTCTGCCGATCCACTACCTTTGATGAAAGAAGAACTGAGAAAAAGAACAAAGAAGCCTAATGCTTTGTTAGGGTTGAGCGTTTTCAGACTGTCACTCTTCCGTTCATTAAAGCATTTGACAAAAGAAGTAGTGAATAAACAAAGCATTTGACAAAAGCCGTATGGCGTGGGTCAACAGAGACTATGTTCAGACCATGTAAGCAATAGAGGAAGCAAAAAGTATAGGCAGCCAGGTTCAAAGTTGTAGCCTCTACAGGTTCGAGCGATGTACTGAGAACATTGTCGCTTTCGAAATGAGATACAAAAAAACTGATGATAAGATGAGATGATTACAATGATACAACGATGATACCTATTATGATTCTTTTCATCGGCAGAAATCGCTCAATTTCGTACAAGCACTGTCATATCTAGGAAAAAACTCACCTATCCAGCGCATGCAATGACGAATCCGAGACGATACTGTCAGCAAGTAGTCTGCACGGCTTGTCGAATCCTTTGGCTCTTTCTTTCAAGCGATATCGCGGCCGTGTTTAAATCTACGCCGGCAAGCTACGCGGGCGGTCGCGCGCGTTTGTCCTAGGAGGAGCTTGCTCATGCTCAAGGCAGGCGGACTTATCTGATGGCGGACTTGTTTGCAGGCGGACTTATCTGTTGGTGGACTTATCTGATGGCGGACTTATCTGCAAGACCTTTGGCGGCGCGATGGCGATTTTTCATCAATTTTTCGCGTCAAAAAGGCGGATTTCTGCGAGATTTTAGGGTAATCCTACATCCGGGAGAAGGAATGTGCATCGTTGAATGAACTCGTACGCGGATTTCGGACAAAGGAATATTAAACACCCGTCAGAAAAACTTTCGGAGAGAGAACTTTGGGAATCCAACATGGGATCACCAATGGGGGAGATAGAAAAGAGAAAGAGGAAGAGAGAAAGAGTGGGTACTGCGCAAACCAAAAGCTCATACTTCGAGTTTTGAAGGGGAACCTTGGGCACCCTGGCCAGAAAACCTTTTGCAAGTGAAAATTTTGGGGCTTGTACATGGGATAACAAATGGGAGAGAGAAAGGGGGAAAGAGTGGGCACTGTGCAGACCAACATCTCATACTACAGTTTTGGAGGGGGATGCGTGGACACTCTGCCCGGAAAACAGTTTAAATGAGAAGTTTGGGACTTCCACATGATTGACGAATGCGTTGAGGGAGGAAGAAAGAATGAGCACTGAGCAGACCAACAGCTCATACTTCAAGTGAAGGGAGAAAAATGGGCACCCGCCAAAAAACCGTTCAGGAGAGGGAGTTTTACGGCTTCAGTATGGCTGAAGGAGAGAAAAGGAAGAGAAGAGTGGGCACCGTGCAAACCAAAAGCTCATACTTCATTTAGGAGAAATCTTGGGCCCCATGGGCAGAAAACCGTTTGCAAGTGAAATTTTGGGGCTTTTACATAGGATAAAAATGGGAGAGAGGAAGGGGGAAAGAGTGGGCACTGTGTAGACCAACAGCTCATACCGCAGGTGAAGAAGAAAAATGGGCACCCTGGCCAAAAAAACGTTTAGGAAAGGGGTTCAATATGGAGCATCCTGAAGGAGAAAGGGAGAGGAAGAGAGAAAGAGTGGGCACCGTGCAAACCAAAATCTCATACTTCGGAAATTTTCGGGAGAGGGGGGGGGGGGAATCCGTGAGCACCGTGACCAGAAAGCCGCTCAAGAGAGGGTTTTAAGGCCTCTTTATGGATCTTAAAGGAGAGAGAGAAAGAAAAAAAGAGAAAGAGCGGACACTGTGCGAACCAAAAGCTCATACTTCAAGTTTTGGAGGGGAACCTTGTGCACCTTGGCCAGAAAACTGTTTGCGGGTGAAAATTTTGAGACTTTTACTGAAAAAACGAATCGGAGAGAGGGAGGGAGAAAGAATGGGCACCGTCCAGACCATAAGCTCATACCTTGGAATATGTTGGAGGAAACCCTGAACATCCTGGCCAAGAAACCGTTTGTGGGTGAAAATTTTGGGGCTTTCGCATGGGATTACGATGTGAGAGAGGGAGGAAGAAAGAGTGGGCACCGCGCAAAAAATTAGCTCATACTTCAGATTCGGAGGGGCACTTTGGCTAGAAAACCGTCTGGGAGAAAGATTTTGGGGCTTCATCATAGGTCCTGAAGGGGGAAGAAGAAAGGAGGGAGAAAGAGTGGGCGTGTAAACTAAATCTATTAGGTTTCGGAGAAGAAAACCCTAGTCACCCGGAAAACCCGGGGGCGAGGAAGATGAAGACCACCGAGGAATGAATTTTTGGAGGTGGGCACCCTTTAAGGCGGTTTGAGGGAATTAGATTGGATTTTGTGCTTCCACATGAATTGCCTACGCACATTGGGTAGGGGGCAATTATTGGACACCGTGAAACTTAGGGTTCCCATTTGAAAAAGGGGAAACTTTGGGTACTTTGGCAGGAAACTCATGAGAGAGTCTAGCTTATATGGGTGCTTGGGGTAACTGAATAAAGAGCGAGAAAAGTGAGGCTTGACAGAGCACCTACTTCTGCCCCGGGCACACTTCACGCGATTTCAATCGTCATGCTATCTGGCTATTTGCCAGATGCCCCAAACAGGATGCAGGCTAGCGCTGCATAGCTTGCATGACTTTTGTAATTTGGTAAAATGCCCAATTCTGTACTGTAACAGCGCGCCTACAATGAACTAACCTAAAATCCCGCAGGTAAGTCCGCCTTTTTGACACGAAAAATCGATGAAAAATCGCCCACGCACCGCCAAAAGTCTTGCAGATAAGTCCGTCATCAGATAAGTCCGCCAACAGATAAGTGCGCCTGCAAATAAGTCCGCCATCAGATAAGTCCGCCTGCCTTGAGCATGAGCAAGCGCGACGGAGCACAGACGCGCGCGACCGCCCGCGTAGCTTGCCGGTGTAGATTCAAACAAGGCCGCGATATCCCTGAAAGAAAGAGCCAAAGGATTCGACAAGCCGTGCAGACTACTTGCTGACAGTATCGTCGCGGATTCGTCATCACATACGCTGGATAGGTGAGTTCTTTTCTTAGATATGACATTTCTTGTGTGTTGAAGTTGATGACACGATAGTAAGGTCGGATTTCACCTCATTGCCAGCGATACTAGGCAAAGGAGATTTTGATATAGGCTAACTACAACACATGCATCTCTTACAAAACCTTTTTGGAACGTTGATCGTTGCGCATACTCTGTTCCACAGCAGTAATTGACAGACTACGAGGACATAAACGGTTCGTAGTTTTGCAAAAGACTACAGAGAAGTTGTTTTGGATATCACATATTTCAGCAATTCGAACAAAGCCGTGACATCGTCTGAAAGAGATTGTCTAAGGGTCTGACAAACACTGCAGACTCTTAGCCGAGAATACCGTCAAGGGATCTTCATCGCGTACGCTGAATAGGTGAGTTCCTTTCCCAGTATGACAGGGCTTGTACGAAATCGAGCGATTTCTGCCGATAAAAAGAATCATAATAGGTATCATCATTGTATCATTGTAATCATCTCATCTTATCCTCAGTTTTTTGTATATCATTTTGAAAGCGACAATGTTCTCAGTACATCGCTCGAACCTGTAGAGGCTATAACTTTGAAACTGGCTGCCTATACTTTTTGCTTCCTCTATTGTTTACATGGTCTAAACGTAGTCTCTGAAGAGAAGAAACTTAGTCGTTAGACGAGGAACCAGCATTGGTCAGGCCACGTTTTTGATGATGATGAACATGGAATGAAAACTGAATAAAGATCTGTTGCTTAGATTCATTTTGAGACCAAAAAAAGCAGCGCAACTGCGCACCCTTCTGTTTTTCATCTGAGAAAAGAAGCGCACTTCTGATGGCGGACTTATCTGCAGGCGACTTATCTGTAGGTTCTTGGCGGCGCGAGGGTGCGTTTTCATCGATTTTCCTTGTCAAAAAAGCGGACTTATCTGATGATGGACTTATCTGCGAGATTTTAGGGTAGTTTAATAACGATCTCCAGAGGCTAATGACTGGGGGGAGTACAGGGAAAGATATAAAAGGGTGCAAAAGGTTGAAGCGCACTTTTTTATGAACAAGGCCATAGCAAAGCGGAAGAAACGAAGCTCGGACTTGACCGATAACTACTTAACGGACCCAACAATTAGAGCTTGCGCAGTCTTCAGAAGAATGAAGTAAAACTGAAGGTTTTCTTTTCCTTTTTAGTGCCAGCTTAATGCATGCAACTGGCATGGCTCTAGATTTTGAAATGAAAGCATGCAATTTAGTTCCAAGATTTCATAATTCTTGGCTTCTTCGTGTTCGTATAACGTATGTTCGTTAATCAGCCATCGCGGTACTGATTTTGAAATGTATTCATGTCAGAGAAGTCAATTTGAAAAAGACATTATGAGTTTATTCGAGATCAAACATTGAGGCTTTCACTTTGAGATCAAGTGATATTTTTACCTGTAAACAATTAGTTGATTCTTAAAATTTCCTACAAACTAAACCAGCTTTGGAAAAAAAGCTGCAGCTACGTCCGCGCCTCCAAAAATGGTTAATTCACTGATAAGTTAGGAACCATCGCGCTTATGCAACGCTCTTCAGGAAGAAAATATTTCAACCACATCTCTCGGCCGCTGCATTCTACCCCGATAGTCCATTGCTCCTATGTATACGCGGCGAGAGAACTGGAGCCTTGTATCAATTGAAAAAGTTCCCTACAGGTTTCAAAAGAGAGATAATTTGCTGACAATGAAGAATTGCGAGATATGGACGTTGCTTTCATAAACCTATCGAAGATGATCAAGAACGGACTCTCAGAGAGAAAAAAAACTGCTCGGCACTCTTACCTCCTCTTCTACTTCATATCCCTGATCTGCATAGTCATTTTGGCAGTTCCAATAAAATTGAGATAGATCACTTCCACTTATCTCCACTTCCGCCTATAACCGCAAACATTCATCTATATACTACATGTATGTACTATCAGCACATAATAGCCTACATCAAGTAGTGTTGTGATTTTCCTGATGCGCTGCAACAAGCCAGTCTTAGCACCAGACGCAAGCGCGAGATCATGCACAGATGTTTGCCCAGCGGTTTCACGGACTTCATGTGCAATGTGTAGAAACTGAAATCGACATAGCGTGTCAAGATACAACCTTTGCAAGACTTACCGCGGTTGAAAAATGCCGTCTACAATAGTATGAGTTTACAGCGTGGTTTTCTTTGTAGATTCGAAAGGCCACATCATCAGCTATCTCGCTGCCCAACAGTAATCCAGAAAGGAAAACGAGTAGCTGTTCTTGGCTGTTCACTTCTCGTAAGTCTTCGACGGAAGGAGAAGCTAGACAAAGAGCACAGCTTCTGCCTTTAGCTGAATCCGTAGGCTCCTCTGAAAATTAGAATAGTTCATGTACTGTAATCCGGACATGTAAATGGGACTTGATACCTCTTCTACAAAAAAACATCCTTACTATAATTTGAAAATAACAAAAAACACAATACCCAACACAGGCATTAAAAAATAAAGAAATATCAAACTAATTCTTAAAAACCATTTATGAAAAGGGCACACAAAGTTATTGCAATATATTTATTATAATTAATAAAAGGCTTTACATTATAAGTAATTGCAACATGTTTTGATCCCACATCTTATATATGAAGCTGAATGTTTGTCTGTCTGTCTGTGTATACGTATGTGCGAAATAGAAATTTTTATTTCTGAACCGATTTGGACCAAACTTCGCACACATACATTTCGGGGCAGAGCGTTTCATAGGCTACTTTTCGCTATCGATCGATATTGATTTTATCGATTTTTATGGATTTTTTGCAGAGTTCACCTACGGAGCTGGGAGTTGGCACCGGGGGTAATCGAACATGCTAATTCCGAATACAATATTAGTTTTCAGAATTATCGAATACTTTTATCGATTTTTGACAAAGTTCAAGCTACAGGGCTGGGAGTTGGCACAGGGGAGTAAATGAGCATGGCGATTCCGAATACAATATTATTTCCCAGAATTATTCACTACTTTTATCGATTTTATCGACTTTTTTTCAAAATTTGAGCTGAATGGTTGAAAGCTGGCACAGGGGGGTAATCGAGTATGCTGATTTCGAAAGCAACACAGGGACGAGAAATGAAGCGAAGAAGTGGGCATAGGGAAAGCCTGTACAGGGATAGCGATGGGACCTTTATCACAGTGTTTTCACAGGGCCGAGCGGAGCCGGGTAAGCAAGCTAGTTTCTAGTAAAAATTAGACAAAATATAAAATAAATTACTCTTACAATTAGTATACTTTGCAAATTTGTATTCAATGGTATTAAAAACAAAACAGAACATCAACTATAACAATATCAAAGTTGAACATATTCATAATATACTAAACGAAATTAATCTCAGTGAAAGTATCAATATTACAGGGTGGGGCAAAAGGAGCCTCGTACTTTTTTCAGATAGAATCAGAAGGAAAGTACTTAGAAATAAAAAATTCGGTGCACATATAAATCGAACTATTACAAATACAACACTGCTCTCAGATTTTGAGATTGCTTCTTCTGGCTTCAAAGCAGCCTTCAAAATCTTGGCGAGTTAGTATGATAGAGCAAGCTTTTGGCTACAACGCACTGCGAGGAAAATTTCTTTGTAGTCCTTAGGAAAAAAATTTTGAAATTTTTAGTAGAGGCAAATGCACTCGCATATTGGAAATCTCGATGCGATTGCGCGAGGAGCGAAAAACCATAATCTGGAAAGTATTGAAATTGCTCAATCGATCGATTTTAAGTAGATGATTGCATAAAATCCTTATGGAAAGAATATAGCCTAAAATTCAGAGTCTGCTGCGCTCCTATAGCCTTCAAATTTATTTTGAAGACAAATGGCCACTGGCACGCACGTAGCATCTGCAAATTTTTATTTTGCGTTTTCAAAAGAATAGTATCTAACAAACGCAACTACTACGAGTTGATAGTGCAAGGCCTCCTCTACATTAAATGCATCGAAGTGCCCTAGAATAAACACCGTATCTTTCGCTGCGAAATAAGTTGTGAAGACCAAAACTTTCGATTTTCTCGCATTGCAGAAGCATTTGTTTGATAAATCCAATTCCATATGGCAAGCATTTCTAGCTAGCTAAAGTGTGATTTGTGAAGGATGATCGCAGCGATATGCGGCACAAATTTGGAATCAGAATCATCAGTAATTTCTTGATTTACAGCACTGCAAACTCGGCTCCCAAACTTTTGCCCCATCCTGTGTTACGTAAAAAATACTCTTAAAAATAGCAAAATCAATTAAAATCCATGCAGACTTGTATATAGATAAATCCAATTTCTCAGCAAATTCTTGATTACAATTCCATTTTTGCTAAACTTGAGAATGAATCAAATTTTTACCCAAAAAATGCAGAGAATCAGAAATAACAGAATATATTGATAATAACCATGGAATATCATTACTGGAGAATTAGGACTAATCGAAGATAAACACTCAAAATCCATAATATACAGATGTACTAAATACAGAATGCCTACCAACACTGATTAAAAAGAAATAATAGATTGGCCAGTCAACAGTTCAACTTATTATAAATACAAAGTAACTACTTGGACTTACAATAGTTAAAAACAATTATGACTAAAATTTGTAACAAAACTGATAGTTTTCATCTTCAAGTAAAGAGATCACATTATTATACGCATTACTTCTGGTGTACCCAACCACGTCAAAAACGCTACTGTTTACACAAAAACTTTAAAAATTGCATGTACTTGCACTTATCTTGACGATTTTGTCAAGAAAGTGCTGCAGTTACAAAACTTACTCATTTTGGATACAATGAAAACCTGATTTATTCAATTATTTTCAAATGTTTACAAAGGAATAATTTTATACTAAATAAATACGAATTTTGCAGCTACAATAAAACCAAATAATTATTACACATTCTACATCAAAATTTACCCAAACTATGGGTAACCAATATAAAAAACGTTTTATACCAGTATTTAATTGAGCCACTCCATACAGTCCTCATCAATATCACATATTTAATCAGTATGGTGATTTCAATACATCACAAACAACCAACTTGGTTGAATAGTTCATCAAAATGACCAATTTCATAATAAATCAATTCATTTATAAAAACACTACTATGTTTCATTTTATCCTTAGATCTACCGATATGGTCACTACTATATTGTATATATACTATTAACAGACTAGATTTAACATATAGAATTTACACAGAACTCACGGACTCTCCTTCACTACTGAGGAGTTCCGGGGAGAGCTCTGACAGGGAAAGCTTCCCAAGTCAGCTCGGCCAATCCATATGAGGCATATATCGTCGTTACGCGCTTGAAACGCTGATTCCAAATCTGTCGTTTCGAGTTGCGAAACTCCTCTGTAGATGGAGTTATGGGGATGCTTCCCTCCAAGATTGAGGCGCCTTAACATGTCCGCCGTTGTCTACGTGTGCAGAAGAGTAAGCAATGGACCTCACGATCCGTGGACCTCATTGAGAGACCACGAAGCCATTCAGTCTGTTCTACGCGAAGGAAAACGCTCAAAGACTATGAATATTCCGCTATTTACTTCTTTTTGCCTTTTAAAAGCAAATATAGAAGCAAATAATATGATACAGATTTTTTCTGCTCATCATAAAAATAGTGAAAAATTCACTCACGTAATCAGAATTTTGCACTCCACGTTTCAAAAATCCGAAAAATACAAAAAAAACTCAAAAAAAATTAAAAAATTTAGACCTCTATAATGAACAGAAAAACGTATATCTCTGTAGAATCCTGTCTTCTATGTACAGAAGCAGGGAAAAATCTCTTATACATGCTTTTAGAAGACAAAAAGAACTAAACAGCGAAATGTTCAGAATCTTTGAGCTTTTTTCTTGAGGTAGGACAGACTGAATGGCTTCGTAGTCTCTAAATGAGGTCCACGAATCATGAGGTCCATTGCATACTCTTCTGCATCGCACGTAGACAAGCGAACATGTGAAGGGCGCCTCAACCCCGGAGGGAAGTACTCCCATAACTCCTTCTACAGAGGCGTTTCGCAACTAGAAACACAGATTTGGAACCAGCGTTTCAAACCCTTCACGATGATATGCCTCATCCAAGCGGACTTAGGAACCTCTCCTGTTGAAATCTTTTACTGCGTCCAGAGGAAGGAACGAAACGGAGTGTTTGAATTTTCTTCTCTCTTACTGAAAGTTATTTCTACGAACTAAAAAATGTGCAAGTGACTTGTTCATACTTACTTTTTGAAAATTCAATTTGGCCTCAAGAAAAGATTTTTTCCAGGTACGGGTGCCTACCATGCTCCTTTTTCTGATATTTCGGAGTTAAGGGCTCGCGAGATTTTGGGAAGCATACCAAAAAACTTTTCGAAGTGCGTGGCTAACGCCGCGCACCTTCATCAAAGAAACTTTTTTGTCCCACCTCCCGGAACAAAATCCTGGGTACAGGGACACCTGCCCATTGGGAAATCAGTACGATGAAAGTCTACAGGGCTTTTCAACCTGAGAGTCGCAAGTTTCGCTTGCGCGGCTCCTCCAACGCGGCCGCCTCGCTCAGGCCGCGCGCGGCGTTGCTGCGTATCGCCCGAATTTCGTCAAGCTTCAGTCGACGCGCAACCAGCGCCACGAACGCTGCGCGGACCTAAGCGTGGCGTCCTAGCGGGGCGGGTGGGACACTCAGGTTGTAAAGCCCTGTAGCTCCGGAACTGAGCAGGATGAGACGTGCAGCAAGAATACAAGACAGCTGAAAACTAGCGAAAAAGAACAAAAACCTTCCTGCTTTACCGCCTCATAAACATGGAAATTAGGAAGCAGTATGAACATGCGGTTAACATCATCGAGCGTGGCGTTGAGAGAGTGATTTAGGAGTGATCCTACTCATGCAAGTGAGGGAAGAAGTACACAGTTCCACCTTACGTGCTCAAATCTAGGGGGTGGATCTGATCGGTCGTGAATGAATTATTTGCGTCGTTTCTTAGGCAGTGCCCTTACTTAAAGGCAACGTCCAGGCAAATCCAGACATATGGGGATCTCGCGTGGAAGTAATTTTGGGACCCCAAGTAAGACACTACCCAATCGGCAGCTCAGATGGTGTTCTAACGGCTGACATGTTGGCCTCCAAATTAGACCCCCGGATCGTATTTCGTATGGACTCATGACGCGACACATCAGTTCCGCGTGGGTCCTGCGAAAGCCTGCAAACACGTTGCAAGTCGTCCGATAAAACGATCCTAAGATCCAGTTTGGAGGCGTATATCTAGCCGTTAATGAATCAATCGCGCTGCTGCTTGTGCCGCGCCTTGAATAGGGCCCCAAAATTATTTTCCACGTAAAATCCCATAAGATCCAGATCTACCTGAACGCTGCCTTTAACGCGCCCTTAGGCCTAAGGCATAGATTTTGTCAAATCGCTGCATCCAAGCGACCTAGCAGTTTGCCAGATGTTTGAAAATCAACCGTGTGCAAGTCTAATTGCATAGCCACGTAGCTTCCGTAATTTGCAGCAAAAGCTTCAAGTCTACCTATGCAACACGCGCTTACGACCAGTTATGAAGAGTAGCTGCAGTGCCACATCGCGCAGCGACTGGAATAGCGTGAGGTATGCTTTAGGCCTTATACAAACAGCGAGTGCATGTACAGGCAATTCATCGCATGCAAAAGAAATACCATTGCGGACACATCAGGGTAGATTTGTACGTATGACAAGTTGCCTATAGTTTCTTTTTTCAGCATATTATATTATTGTAATGACGCTCGTCCTAACGCAACACATCATATCTCAAAGTCTTCTGCAACGCATCGCTCTAAATTCCGCAAATCTCTTCAGATCCGCTGCAAGACAGCGTACGGGCGGATATGAAACTGTAGCGTACGGTTCCCACCCTGATAAAGCTCTTGCCCAAGTGCATTGCACCAACTCGCTTCTGAAGCGAGAAAGCCGTTTCAGAAGTGGCGACCAGAATGCCCGGAAGGCTGCTGCATGACGAAGGCGCAGAAGCAGTATTAGTTGATCGGTCGCGAATGCGGCGTGCGCGTATTTCTACCGCTGTAAATCCTCCGCCTCATGCGCTCTGCGGCTAACAAAACCGCGTTTGCGTTTAAAGATATTGCGCCTTCGTCATGCAGCAGCCTATATGTCGCACACAGTCAAAACGTAGTGTAACATCACAATCTGCGTCTCAACCGTTTCGAGCGTGTATATTTTAACCAACAGCTTCTGGAACGCCTTCGACATTTTCAAACCAGAGGGAAGAATAAGTCCTGGTGAGCGGAGAAAATTTTGCTCAAAACTTTGCCTGGTCTCTGCCTTTGATATAGTTGCTTGCGGTGCCGAAAATGGTAAAATTGGTGGTAAAATTTGCTCGTGTACAAATTGCCGCGCCAGTAAGCGAAGCGGGTGTGCAGCGGAAGTACCCTTGCGGGAACCTCGCTGGGAAACAAGCCATAAGCAGGATTCTTGTGCCTGAGGCGCAGAGGCCCCAAGGAACACGGGCCGCAATTGTCCAGTGGTTGACTACGCTTACTTGGTTGTGAGACATCATCAATCGATGGATTGAGCAATTTCATTACTTCTAGAGCAGATACACCATCGTTCTTCGAGGTGCTAGGTTTTACATCACTTTCTTCATACACAGTTTGAGCATCTGGAATAAAGAAAATAGACTATCACCATTGAAGATACAGCTGCGAACAGCATCATAAACAAATGTTGTGTAATATCTCAATTACAAAAATCACCCGGTTTTGAATCAGCTGTCCCAATAGATGGAATGTGCATTGCCTTCCCATCTAGAAGAGCGATATCTGCAGAAGTTTTGAAATCAAGCGGATCCATTTCAGATTTGATGTGAACCACTGCAAATACACATATGCAAGTTCAGTCAAGGGTTGTAGCTTGCATATTACTGCGTCATATTTATCCATTTGAAACGAGTGCGTCACGTACCATGAGGCTTTAGATCTGACTCCGAGTCCTCCATGTCACGATACAATTTTCGCTGCTATCCAGGAAGACCAGCCGCAGATAATCCTCAACCAATTATGATACAGTACAGAAAAAGAAAAGTCATACATCTATTACACGTGATAGTAACAACAAAGTTACAGTATGCATACCAAAGCTTATATAGGCGCCGTAAAACCTAATTGCCCGCGGTGCCTTGAACACCAGCGTTAGCGAGCGGTCGTCGGCGAACGACTGTCGGCGTTCACTATATTCCAGGAAATCTTTCTTTAGCTTTCATGTTGTTCTCGTCAATGCAAGGTATATCTTGACGAAAACCCCCTTCACAAGTTTAAAAAAATATGGGGAAAGGGTGCGCGCTCATTGTCGCTCGCAAAAAGCCTGTAGCGCTTCAGGACCAAACGTTCCCAGCCGCGCCGCGCCTTAGTGTTCAAAGCGACGCGTGGGCAATTGGATTTTACGGGGCCTTACACGTACAGTCTGTTCCAATCCCAACCAGGCCAAAATTGGCATGGCGGGAGTCCGCGTCGCTAGGGTTTCGCAATCACGCCTACGTCATGCTTCTCTGCTCTCTCTTCAGTCCTTTTGCTCTCTCCGACCGCATGCATATGCAGCGCAGACCGCTAGCGCTGCGAGAGCGCAAATCTACGCCGACGGTTCGGCCTAGTCCCAGTTGGAGCAGACTGCATTAGCGACTCATCGCACGCAGAAACTAACGCCGTTGCTGAGATTGCTAGTGTTTGAATTACACAGCAGACATAGGAGAATGAAGGAGTGCTCGATCAGGGAGACGTCTTCATCTTCCACAGTGGCGTCCTGTCTGTACGCGCGATATAAGAACCAAAGGCTAATGTCCGAAGGCGCAAAGGCAACATTAACAAAGCGGATGCCGCGAACACGAATGCAAACCGTGCGTCCTATGCTTCAGCGGCTAGCGGATCCGCACTCGTCTCTTTAGGCAGGCGCCATACTTGATCCGCTTGATCCACTTCATCCACTTCACTATTGGTTAGTTCACTGAATTGACCAATGATGAAGCGGATCAAACGGATCAAGTGAATCAAGCGGATCAAGTATGGCGCGTGCCTTAGGTTCCTTAGCCAGCAGACCCAAGCTAGATAGCGCCGCAGGGGAGGACCCCCAGCTAACCTATCAGTGAAGTCTGAAGCAGGATGACGCGTCTGGGAGGCCTTAAATCCACTTTGGAAGTCTTACAAACCTCGTCCCTTCCTTCCGAACCCCGCCACTAACACGTAACTTGCAACGAGTGCCGAAGCTTATAAAAAAGCTCATTTACGCCATTTTCATGCGCTGCAAAACCCGGATATGGGTTCGGCATGGCGAGAATGCTTTGATAAGGTGAAAAGCGGAGAGCGAAATTTTGGCGGTATACTGCCCTTATTATAACCTTAGACAATGTGTACCAGGCCAGTTTACGAACCGTGATGGCGGGCATCCGCCTCGCAAGCACGGTTCGCGCCATAGCCCAACCACTGTACATCTTTTCGTGCTAGGAACCCGCGTAGCTCTCCCCATTGCTTTCGATCCCTAAGGATTCCTTCATACTACGCCGCGCACGCCGCGTACGCCGCTGCAGCACAATGGAAATATGCTCACGGCAGCAGAGCTCCACTTTTTTGATGTATCTCTATAACTGCTTATTACTAAGAGCGTCATTTCATTTCTGTACAGCTTTGACCCCAGATAGTTAGCATTGTGAACTGTGAAGTCAGCGCCGAAACTTGAATGGTGTTTTGTGAGCGAAGAAAACAAACTGCGGCAACAACGGCGCATCAAATTTGCAACTGCAGACTAACAGTATGAAGAAGAGAAATCCTTTTCATCCAGTGATGTGTTTGTAAGGAGAAGTTAACAGCGCAAATATACAACCAGATACAACATACAACCGTATATTTCCAATATACAACCAGATGACGCAATGTGCAGTCACTTAAGATACAAAATGTGAAACTCGAAAGTGGAGGGAGCACAACAACCTAGGTCATTCCATCAATCATTGATATAGACAAAGAATAGACAGGATAAACAAAGCAAAAGAGAGGAAGAAATGCATAATGTGAAGGAACTATTGAGGGACACGACTGTGCAGCAAATATAGAGCGGTTGAAGAGACTATATCGGCAACGCCTAAGTCTCGGTAGGAGACTACATACATTCACGATAGGCTCCAACCCGTGCGGACAGCGTTACAAATCCGGGTATGTCTGTAATGTGTGGGGCTGCCTACTGTGTCGCAGATATCAGCGAGGGGCCACACACTTTCGGCGACATATGGTCCTCCAACACCTAAGTCTGACTCAATCTATTGTTGAGTCGTTGACCGCAGGTTCTGGCCGTCAACGCAGAGCACACGACGCGCCGCTAGCCGCAGATGATCGGATGATAGCATCTGATGGCAGAAATGTTTGACGGAAGATAGCAAACTGAGGAAGCTCAACGCGTAAGCAATGGCCGCCATCGGGTGAAGGACATTAGGTCGCCGAATTTGGAAGAATCCGCGCGGATTCCCTGCAGGAACGCATGTCCGCGCATGCACAAGGGTGCGTATTTGTCGCAAACGACCGGCTGTCGCCGGTCTTTTGCGACAAATACGCACCCTTTCCCCACAAGCGGGGACGCCCTTTCTCCCCTTTCTCGGCGACCTAATGTCCCCCACTCGCCGCCATCTCACCACCTTACCGCCTTCACGCTCACGCCAGCATACCGCCGTTGCGATATGGCGCGAACCTTGCGTGGCAGACGCGCGTCCGCTAAAAGCAATCATATCGTGCTAGCAGAGGCGGACCGCGGAGGAGGAGGAGGGGGGGGGGCTTCCCCGAAATGGGTCGCGGAAATTTTGAAATTTGCTTACATGGGTTGTATAACTGTGCAAGAGACTTGTTTATTCTTGTTAATAATAGAAACAATTTTCAAATTTTCTCAAGAGTTCATAGCCTTGTGAGGTTACGGGCCCGCGAAATTTTGAGGTGCACCCCAAAACTTTTTCGGATGATTAAAGCTACGCACCTCCACTTGAAAAATTTTTTTGCCCCCCCCCCCTCCCCGGAAGAAAATCCTGGCGCCTCTGCGGCTAGGTATCGTCCCCCACATCCCTACTACCCTTGGCCTACGTCTCTAAACTGTGCCACGCATGGCCATTATGTTGGAACATGCAGGAACATGTTGGCGTCAAGCTGATAGCCAAAATGTTCTGCCCCAACACGTTGTTGCACGTTGCCAAAAGTTAGTCATACGTGCCGCAGGTTAGTGACGCAGATCAAGGGTAGCAGCAACTGTGGAAAGGACGAAACGCCTCATTACCTTTGATCTCCGTTTGACAAGATGTCAGCACTATGCGCTCGCAAAACTTTCAGCAAAGCCAGTGCGGATGAAGTACTTTGGCGTAGATTCGGCTGGAACAGACTGTGCTGCTCTCGCAACTTTCTGGTTGCATGTTTCATCGGTCGGTCCATACGGTCGGGCCGATACACATCTGATAGTGTGAGAAAGGGAGAACTTCATAAGTGTCTCATGATTCGGATTAAGACCGATGTACAAATGTTCGGACATAAAACAACTATAGAAAGCTCATGTGTAGGCTTTCCGGAAAGTCCAATAATACCTCATCATAAACAGGAGAAAAATAAGCACCAAATCATAGAAAAAGGTTGCTCAAGTAACTTTTCAGAAGAACAGGCATAGGAAGCGAAATGGAAGAGTGATAGCCAGCCTAACTGTCTGGGCTATCCACGAAGTTCGTGCTCTCTCGCTGCGACGCTACTGTTGTTCGGAATCTCTGCCGCGCGCGTGCTCTCTAGCCGCTTCGATAAAGTAGAGCGGCGAGAGAGCGCGTTGTACACGCAAAATAATCGAAGCAAACGAATCGCGAAGGAAGACCACTGACCCACGATTATTGTCATCTATCCATAGTTGTGAAAGACGGAATATGACCATCCATTCTGTGACTAGGAGACTCACGCTTTGCAATATACTGTCAAAACACTTGATGGCGTGGTTCAAGACAGTGTCATGGGAAAACCTTGCGCTCCGCTTTCTCACATTTCCGGAGTCTTTCCGCCTTGCTAAACCCATATCTGGACTTTGCAGGGCACCAAAATGGCGAAAATGAGTTTTTTTTGAAGCTCTCCATGTCCGCGCTCACTGCAAAATTCATGTACACGGCTTATCAAACGCAGTGTCGCTTACATCACCATCTCCACTCCCGCGCTGGACTCTACATCTTTTCTATCTGTCCTGTGTAAAAAAATTAAATGCAATAAAATCAACACCAACAGACCCCAAGGTAATAAAAAATGAATTACAAAAAAAAAACTTTAAAGTAGCACTAGTGACTGCTCTCTGATCACTTTCCCAGGGCGGGTCTGGGAAAGGCGGAGCCTCAATCGAATGGAAGTGGTAGGGCATGTTCGCGGAAGAGACGCAGAGTCAAAGCGGGAGTGGAGATGCTGATGCAAGCGACACTGCGTTTGATAAGCCCTGTAGGTGGGCGGGGTCCGGGGGTAGGGCGGGTCTGTAAGACTAATATTTTGCTCCAGACTTCACCGATAGATTAGTTGGGAGGCCTCCCACTACAATGCTTGGAAATCCCGGTATCAATCGTTTTGCCAGGACTATGCCTTTGAGGCTTGAAAAAGTACATGCTTGTGATCCATTCAGTATGATATGATACGCTATTGGAATAATGAAAGAAAACAAGTTCAAATTAGTCAAGACAATGCGTACAAAGCGATTTCGGGTCCCCTGGTCGCACACGTATCCGAACTACACATGGCTGCGCAGAGCGCGTCTTATTTTCTCCAGAAAATCAACTGCTTGACGGATGTCTTAGTCAGAGCGCGCGTATATGCGGTGCAAACCTCTAGCGAATGCGAATGCGCGATTTCCTCCAGGCGTTCGCAACGTCCCGCTTGAGCGTTCAAATCTGCCGCATCGATCGCAGTGCGCAATGTCGGCGCGCTGCGGATGCGTAGACACTACGAAAAAGGGGGCACGTGGTTGACATCGACTGTAGTTAGGTGAGCAGCCTGCAGCGGGACGGTTTTTCAGGTCTGTCGAGCCGCTGCTTTTGAGTAGGGAAATGACCTTGTCGGGTCTGATATCAGACGGGATGCTAAGGCAAAGCGATCAGCTCGCCTCAGCTTTCCATCCATTATTAAGCTTTAGTACGCTGGTACATGTCCATGATATTTACCTTGTGCTTGAGATAACAAGATTCGAAAGATATCAGTATGCCAAAGGACAACACAACATACGATGTTTATCAAATGACAATCAAATAAAACTCATGATCCAACATAATCACCATCTGCTTCAAAGCAATTCTTCCATCGCGATAATAATTTGTACAAACCCGCAGTATAAAACGTTATTGCGTTACTTAGCAGAAATCGTTCAAACGCATACTCTAACTCAGTAATATCGGCAAAAAATTGCTCCTGCAAAAAAGTGCTGAATCTTTGGAAGAAGTGGGAGTCAGTAGGTAAGAGATCAGGGGAATGAGAAGGACAAGGCAATACTTCATAGCCTAGTTCATAAAGTCTTTTAATTGTGCTAGTATTTACATAAGAGCAATCATTATCACAAAGATACACCGGAGATTTGCCATAGAGCATTGATCTTTGCTTTGAGATGAGATTTTTGTGCATCTCACTTATCTCAGCAGAGTACTTATCAGAAGTCATTACTAGACCTTCTGGAAAGATGTTATGGTAGACCACTCCAGCTGCCGTCCACCACACGATGAGTAACCTCTTTTGTAGGTTTACGTCCTCAAAATTTGGCAGGTCTTTTTTATCCACACAAACAGCTGTTCGTTTGCTGCTGTCATGTACAAGCCATCTTTCTTCAAAGATGACCAATCGATTCAAAAAAGATCCTTTGCTGTTCCTTTGGAGCAAGGCGGCACAAAACATAATTCGCTTCAATCGCTCCTCCTCTGCTAATCCGGAACTTGTTGTGGCTACGTTGCCGTTTGTTCTGAAATTACATCAAATCATGAACTAGTGGGAGAAATCCAGAGAGTACCCTGGATTAGAAAAACATACTCCAAAATGTCGTCCACTTGTTCTGATTCTTGGAAAGATTCCTGGAGTGGATCCGTACGAGAGCCTAGAAGAGAATAATGTGATCGACTAGCCTCTTCAAACATGCCTTTTCCTTACTTTTCCAAGGAACAGAAGAGAGAAATGACATCACAAAAGCTCCAGAACTTACATGAGGCTTTTGCACACTCCCATTCCTCATCATTCTGCGAAGACTGTCCCAAAAGATCTGCAGCACTGATTTCTTCAGCATGCTCTGACACGTTTTCAAACGATCTCACAGCTGAAAATCGCAGTAAAGCAGTAAAAAGCGAAGGAAGAAATGTGATTGACATTTTAAAAGACGCGCCCCGCCCTCATCTCAGTCACGCCCCTCAAATGAAAATACAGGGAGGGTGTGTCAAAAAATGTGCACACTGTGTTTCGTCAGTCATTCTCCTGCTTTAATGTCTTTTGCCGAATTTGAGGTACCGTTTTGTAGAGTCGGCTTTGACTTACGATTAGATTACAGTATAGAGCAATCTTCGATCTCTCTTCCTTCTACAAAGTTACGGTAGGAACTTTAGAAAGCTCTAAGCCATTGTAATTCGCAAAGGAAACCAAACAAGCTAAACTCCTATGTTAGGCTACTCAAGGTCGCTGATCTGGAATATGAAAATTGCCCATGATAGTCATGCTTCTTCCATAAGTTATCCACTAAAACATAAGAACAGCATTCTGTTTTCAAAAATGTGCTTGCATTATGGAAAACCCTCTAAAATCATATGGAAAGTTGTGCAACGAAATCAACATGCGCGAAAACCCTGCTACGAATTCCCCAGATTTTTTTGGAATTATTTTATGCATGGCCTATTTCACGATGGTGCAGTTCGAGAAAATTCATGCCATTATCCTGCTGAAGCTAAAAAAGATCGGAAAATCGCTCCATTCAGTGAATCTATGTTAAGCAAGCTCTACAAAATGGTACTCGAAAACTGGCGAAAGATTGAGAGTTATGAACGTTCAAACAGTGTGCATATTTTTTGGAAAAACCTGTATATTCTCAGCATAATTTTGATAAGTTTAGGTGACTTTTTCTGTTCTAGTTCCCTCTTGCAAAAATACCTCTATAAAACAAAGCATTTGGTACACTCACCAGAACCGACTGCACTATCACCTTCGGGTAAATCTGCGGAAACGTTGTTAGCTTCCTGAACAAATCTGCTGACACAGTAATCCAAGGCATTGATATTACAAACCTCTACAGACTTCTCCGGTTTCTTCCATCCGTGGTTTCTATAGTATTTTGATAAACAATCATCGAAAAACTCAACCACACTATCTCTCGTTAATTCCACTTCTATCTAGAACAGAATACAAAGTGCACCATCTTGCAAACGTCGACAACTTACACCACATTTCTCTTTGAAGATACGAGCGTTTTCTAAAAACTTCTCCATTACATGCTCGGAAGTACGAGCAAGCCCATTCTGCGGAAACGCACCATTCACAGTTTCTACTTCTTTACCGATGTATTTTGCCTAGATAGTTGTAATTCCGTATCTCTCAAAATCAAGAGGATATATTACCGCCTGAATGTAGTGATCTTCACACATGTATTTAGGAACAAGTCCTTGCTGTGCATAACGCTTCCTTCTAGTGAGATAGAGATCCACATCTTGTGCATAAATGCACGAGAGCAAAACAACCACATGACTGAGTTTTCGAGATGAACGCCGCATTTCATGAAGAAAGCATCGGTTGCCACATATCGTGCAGAGAGTCTTTGTCATCAAGCGCTTTTGTACCCCATTTTCGAGATTTGAGTTGTTAAGGAGATCTTCGGCAGATCTTAAAAAATGCAACACATGGGACAACCTTTGAGATAAGATGATGCTGAATTATTAGACTAGACAACTTTATTTGAGGTACATAAAAAGGGAACAGTGCTTGCTCAGGTCCACACAGGATTTCCACGACACTTCTGCAAACGCAGTTCTGATTTGTTTTCTTTCCAAGAACAAACGATATCCACCAGCAGGCACCTCTCCGTGGACTAGTGGTCTTTTCGCACAAGCTGTTGCATACAATGTGAGGACCAACAGTCCGCAGAGGTAGCGCCTAACGGTGAATTTCATTTCTCCTCGAAACAAAGAAAGAAATCGGAGCTGAACTCGCGGAAGTGCGGTGAAAATGCTATGCCTTGAAATAAGCAGTGCACCTATATAAAAGACTAGCTGGCTTACCCGGCTCCGCCGTATGTTCCGAATAGAAAATTCCATTTCTTAACCGATCCGGACCAAACTTGACGCACATACAAATCGGGCCCCGGCGGGTGTCACAGTCCACTTTTCGTTATCGAACGATGTCGATTTTATCGATTTTTTGCAAAATTTTGAGCTAGGGGGGCTGGAATTTGGCAGAGGGGTGTAATCGAGCATGCTGATCACCCCCACGGGGGTGATCAGCATGCTCGATTACCCCCCTGTGCCAACTCCCAGCCCCGTAGCTCAAATTTTGCAAAAAATCGATATCGATCGATGACGAAAAGTAGCCTATGACACCCGCCGGGGCCCGAAGTGTATGTGTGCTAAGTTTGGTCCCGATCGGTTCAGAAATGGAATTTTCTATTCGGAACATACGTTCAGACAGACAGACATACATACAGACAGACAAACAGACATTCAGCTTTATATATAAGATGAATTGTACCTCCATCCCGAACAAATGTCAAAAAAAATCTCCTGCCTTGTCATACGGCAAGCAAAGCAGAAGCTATATTAGCGCATTCACAATGTACTTTTTGGTTGCATTCAATAATTAGAAACGACTCACACTTGGTCGGAAGGTTCATCAGCGTCAATGGCGTCTTCATCAATCTAAAGAACAATATTTACAGTTTTCATTTGAAAAACTTAAACTCACTATTTCATCCTTCTCTTCGCTGGCTTCCATATTTTCCTCATCCATATGAAGCAATGTGAGACAAAACTCCAGAAAATATGCCACATCATCGTAATTTGAGGGCGCGGTCTCCTTCAACATCAGTTTTGGCCATATGAGCGGAAATTTGACGCAAGATTTACCCCAATTTTTCCTAAATGTATTTGCATATCCTCCCATAGGTAGTTCAGCGCTTCTGGAGGTACATCGATGTGCTCGCGAAGTGATAGATCATCCCATGTGCTCTTCAGATAATCGCTAATATAGTTAGCCTATAGTTAAAAATTCAAATCATCTATAGAAGCACAAACATAATACGCTCACACTATCTAGTAGATGCTTCCGACAAATACGAAGTCGTTTTTGTGAAACATCCTTGTAAAACAATCTTGCTCGATTTACGTTGATCACATTGAATTTGAGCACACAGTATACCACAAATGCATAACAACTCCAAAAACTGGCATAAGATGGAGATGTGGTGCATAGGTCCCTTTTTTGGACAGACACCCCACACAATGCACAGCAGAAGACACTTGAAGAGTCTTGCAGCTTCGAAATGGCTGACGGATCTTCCGAGCTGCCAGCGCTTAACAATCATTTATTGTAATAAATTAGTGCGCGATCTGATGCCAAAAGCTATACTTACCTCGCCTGGCTCTCGCCACTGCTACTATTCTGATGAGATTCCGCATGAGCAACTGAAATTGAAAATTGAATCACGAGACGCAATAACGGCAAAAAATCAGCAAACTAGCGAAACTTCGGAAGCAGCAAACTCTTTCATATCTAACAATAAAACCAAAGTAACTATCAAACAAAACCAATTACTGACTATTTGTGTTATCGAAAGTGATCTGAACCAATGTATTAGGTTGTCCCATAAGTCTTTTCATTTTTGAATTTTTGCTATAATAAGTCACACACTTCTTACTCTTAATAGACATCCGGATATCATTCGATAGAGCAAAGCAAGCACTATAAGATGGCGTTTACGCTTTCGCAAAAGCTTTGGTCTATCTCGAGTTTTAGACCAAAATCTAAAAAGTTTCGGATGGCCAAAAAACCGAAATTTTTTTATATCTTCGTTCAAAAAAGTCCTACAAACCTCAAACTTGCTCACGTATAAATATTTCACATCAGACATTCATATGTGCTGTTGCTGCATTTTTTTATCAGCTAGAAATCAAGAAACCGAAAATTTTCATGTTTTTACCAAAGTGATGCTGTGCTGTTCTTACACAAGCACTTGCATAGTAGAAGCCCTCAGAAGTACTGCAGTAGATTTTTGGCTCTCTATATGCTCTAGTTCACGAGAAATATCAAATTTAGCTTTCTTCACTTAGGCTTTTCACGCTTAAATCAACATTTCTCGGGAACCAGAGCTTATATAAAGCTAAAAAATTACAGTTGTACTTCTAAGGGCTTGCAGTAAACAACTGTCAGTGTAAGAACAGTACAGCGCCACTTTGGTAAAAACAGGAAAATTTTCGGTTTCTTGATTTCTAGCTGATAAAAAAATGCAGCAACAGCACATATGAATGCCTGATGTGAAATGTTTGTACGTGAGCAAGTTTGAGGTTTGTAGGATTTTTTTGAACGATGATATAAAAAAATTTCGGTTTTTTGGCCATCCGAAACTTTTTAGATTTTGGTCTAAAACTCGAGAAAGACCAAAGCTTGTGCGAAAGCGTAAACACCATCTTATAGGCCCTGGCCAGACTTCGCACAAAAGCGCGCAAAAGCGCCCAAAAGCGCGCAAAAGCGCCCAAAAGCGCGCAAAAGCGCCCAAACTTCTCTAACCTCTCCTCACTCTCTCTCTCATCTCTCCTCACACGAGAAAGTGAAGAGACACCAGAGAAATTTGGGCGCTTTTGCGCGCTTTTGGGCGCTTTTGGGCGCTTTTGAGCGAAGTCTGGCCAGGGCCATAGAGCTTGCTTTGCTCTATCGAATGGTATCCTGATGTTTATTAAGAGTAAGAAGTGTGTGACTTATTACAGCGAAAATTCAAAAATGAAAAAAATTATGGGACAACCTAATAGATCACTTTCGAGAATATTAACAAAAAGCTGCACAAATTCCTGATATCTCATCCGCATTCTAGAATACCACTGAATGTGGCCTAGGCTTACTGACGGCAAAACCGCACTTTTCTTTCGATACCGCCCAAGTCGTGTATTGATAGATTTTAACAAAGCTCAATGACGACGACTCACTCAATGTTTCAGCCGTAGTCTGCATTGAAGAAGATGAGTTTTGCGTTGATGAGGCTTGCAAAGTCTGGAAATGCAATCATCATTGTTCAAACAGTGAGGAGCTCAATCTCTGCCCATACGTACGCACTCAGTGTTAAATGAAAAGAGGGGGGTAGCAGCCCTCTAAAAATGTGGCCAATTTTTGGAGAGTGGTATATGGATGAAGTCATGCAAGTACTTTTCATGTAGTAAATTAGGATAGTCTTGGATTTTGCAAAATTGAGTTAGTTTTACAAATTGTTCTGACCACTCAGAAAAGACTCTCCCGCCCTATCAGAAAAAAAACCCCCGAACTGCCACCGATGTACGCTGAGCCGACTAATGTAAGATTCTGCCATCACCAACAGACAGTACCTGTTTTATAAGATGAGCGAGAACCTTTTCTCCTCTACGACATGTGCTAACAAATTCATTCAGATCGTAGGTCCGCAATGTCAGTGTCTTCTGAATAAGCAAAACGAAAGCTGAGGCCTGTGAGCAGTTTTCACTTACATCCAGCGCATTTGAGATCGACTGTAGACGTGATAGCAATTCCATGACTGGAGTAGATGTATCCGGATTCTGCGATTCATCTCCACGCAACTCCTTCAGCATACAGCTTACATGGAGTGCCCGAAATGACAAATTATATCAGAAAAGAGAATGGATTACATAATTTACACTCACTGCATCAAGATAGTGCTTTTTGCAGAGAATTTCCTTGTTTAGCGAGAATTGCTCATACAAATTAGTCGCAACATTCAAGTCCAATGCGCCTTTTAAAACCAAAGAACAAAGAAGCAAAGCATTTGATGCTCGACTGAATGACGTGGATCTCATCTCCTTGGAGGGCTGCGCTTTATCGCATAGGGAGCACGTGAGTATTTCTGCTCCCTTTGCCTCTTTTCTAAAAATGTAAGGAATAAAACAGGGATGATCTTACTTTATCGAAGTTGGCAAAAAAAACTTTATAATACGTGCTGTTTCCTGCAAGTACAACTAATTGTAAGTATTGTTAGGCTTCTTGTAGGCAAAACAAGAATAATTTCGTCGATAACAAAAACACATTAGACTAGTTTCAAAGGTTTAAATGATTAACATGTTCCAGAGAATGAAAAAAAACAAGAAAATACAAACAATCCTAGCTGAACTTACACAACGCTTTCCTTGGGGACAAATTCAGCTGATTTTGACGCTGCCTCTGGTACAGATTTCTGAGTTCTTTCTAGTGTTGTCTGAAACAACGCAACGATTTTGAAATAAAAAAGAATAATTTGCTCCGTATGCACATACGATTTCCATGTCTTGCGAAATTTTTTCATTCCACCCACTTCTGTGACGATACTTTGCAAGACAATCATCATAGAATCGCGCCAACTCTTCAAAATTCAGTACTTCGTCCTCCTAGAAAAAGCAGATAAGAACTGAGACAACAACCATTTCAAACAGTTACTCACACCAAGCAAGGTGACGCATCCTTGTATTTGCTCCATTACAGCCGATAGCATTTCTCTTGGCATAGCGAAAAGCCCATTCTCGGGAAATCTTCCCCAATTCTTCTCCACTTGCTGACCAATCCAGCTAGCCTGTAATGTCATCATTAATAAAAGACAACCAAGAAGTGGATTCTTCTGCACCGCCAATTACCTTCAACTATTACCTATTCTACAGATACCTTCGTAAGCTGATCCGAATTCGGAGAAAACAAAGCATATAATCACATATTCATAAATTCAACCAATTCTTTTGCACTTCTCAGTTACTTCTGTAAGCTACTTTCAAAATTTGCGACTTTTAGAAGGGGGAGTTCGCCGCCGTACAATGTAAGCACCTTTTCGCTGATGCGACTCAATCTCTAACGGTGCAAAGAACATTAGACCTTTCAAAGACGTGTCTGGTTACGGTAGCACATAGCATGGCTGTATAGCGAGATCTACAATTCGAAACTTACCGCTTGTATGTAATGTTGTTTGCATAGTCGTTTTCGTCCAGAGCCTAATCGTTGGAATAATTCTTTAGCTACTTCGGCTTTGATGATCCCGCATGAGATTAGACAAGACATGAACACCAAATTTTGCCGAGGATTCATCGAACCCCAACGGCTTTCATCTTCAGCGCAAACAAGACCGCATAGATAGCAGCCGCGATTTCTTGAGAGGCGAGTTCCTTGCATGATACAGTTCTCAAGTCTGTCTGTTCTGAAAGACCTTCCGTTGGTTGAAAGTAAAAGAAAGATGTACGATGACAGCAAGTTACACAGTCATAAGAAAAATAGGAAGATATCATGCCCATGGTCGTACCTGTTTTCATTATTGTAAAAATCACCACAGAAATTTGGGGGCTTTTCGCGATCTGAAAAAGCTACTTTTTTTAAAAATATGTCTTTCAGAATTTGCCCGATATGAGAAGATGATCCTACCGAACTGGTCATTAGAGCACGTTGGAGCAGATTTTGTTAGAGAAAAATTCGCTACCTGAACTACGCATAGCAGCAACCCAGTAACAAAGTAGAGTAAACTATGTGCAACACCAACCTCATACTCTCTAGTAGACTGTGAGGCTTCTTCTTCTACATACAATCGCACTTCGGATTTTGCAACACATTCATGATAAAATTTCTTCAATGCAGCAAGATTCACGACTACGCTATCCTAAATCATAATAAGTATGTGACCGCCTAATTAGCCAAAACGACGACTCTATACAGACTCACATCAATTTGAACTGCATACGTCCACAGTTTGACCAGTAGATCTGTCCATACCGTTTCTGGCACATCAGAAAGATCAGGCTTGCAGGAAGATTTTGCCAAACTCTCGACCTCCCTCCTCATTACTTCAACCTAGAGGTAAACGAAGTAGGTGGTAAAAAAATGCCAAATAAAGTACTGGATAAAAAAATAGCATTTTGATATTATACGGGATGAATTATGCGGATGGTAACATAGTTGCCATTAGCCGGGGACTTCGAAAAGCAGATCAAACCGGACTCACATACTCATTGCACGTCGCGCAGCTTGCGACCAATAACGCGATACAAGCAGCGCAGGCGCTGCGCTCGCAGTGACTTTAGCGTAATACATGCAACTATCAAATGGTCGACTCGATATCTACATATGCGGTAAGTTCAACGCAATATTGAACAAAAAAAATAATCAATAAGTTAAAAATCCCATGTCGAGTGATTTTCAGTAGAAAAAAATTTCAAATTTCGTGGCAAATACTTACTGCTAGTGCGTAATGTTGCTTGCACGCTAACACCTCTTTGCCACAAGTGATCCCAGACAGTGTTACTTTTGCCGAATCTCCATCTATGGAATCGTCCATGAGCAAGCAGCTCAAGAATATGAGATTCATATCAGCCCGGTCAAACATTGCACGAGGGTCTGAGCAGTTGTTGCAAAGTCCGCACTCGTAAGTTTTATCGAGTGCCAGATCGTGCGAAGAACTGAAGCGAACGTTCAAACCAGGGAAAACGTGGAAAACCGTGAAAACTCACTTGAGGAGTACATCGATCGCGCTCGTCTCCATCTCCTCTTCCTTGCAGATAGCTGAAAAAGAGGGATAGCGCTTTGGATCAATTACCCATATGTCAAACTTACATGCATTTTGCTGATGAATCCCATCTACTGATGGACTGGGAGAAGTGCTTGCTCCAGTAAAGCATTCATCTTTCACTTTATTTGCCCAGAGAAGTGGGGATGACGTCCCTGCAGAGGAATTCCCTCCGGTTTTGTTCGCCTCAAAAAATGCCTGCAAAAGCGTATCTTCCAACAAACACAATTTTGCTCTTCACAGATACTCAAGAACTCAAAATATTGCAAAGGCGTGCAAAAATCTCACCTCCCATTGATTTGTATCACGAAATATTACTAAGCAATCGGAGAAAAAGTTGATCACATCTATCACTTGGATGACCAGCTTATTCTGAAAGAGGCAACACAATTGTGTTCAAACGGAAACAGAATGATCATCGTTCAGCTCACATCAATCAGCGCACCAACATTTTTGACCCTTTCGAAAAAATCCTGCCAAAGTCCCATGGCAATACAGTCTAGCCCATGAAGAGGGAAGTTTCCCGTTTTCTCTTTGATTGCATTACCTATGATCAAAGCCTGCAAAACGAAGTAAGTGACAGATGTTAGGATAAAGATCTTTAACACACCGCCTGAATATAGTGTTCTTTGCAGAATCGTCTTCTATGAAGCAAGATATCCCGGTAGACATTTTGCGCTAATTTGATGCCGACAGAATTATTGGTTAGTAGACAAGATAATAAAATAGGATTCTGCTTTCGGTTTTTCCATGAGTCTCTCATTTCCGAATCTGCACGTAGCTCGCCGCATAACGGACAGTTGAAGTTTTTCGGACTGATGGGAGCAACTTCTGAGGAAGAAGGTAATAAATTTGATCTCTTCAGGAGTGGTTCGATAGTGCCATTGTCCTGAAAAGTTACCAGATGAATTTTATTGGAGTGAAGTTAAGCCACCTCTCACTTGCTCGATAGCGCTCAAATTTCTTTAATCTTCTTAACAATTCTCTTGTCTCTCCTCACACACATTCCGCATTAGCCGAAAGCGCTAGCAACGCTAACGCGGATGTGAGGACAGATGAGAAATTTACACAGCAGAAGAAATTTGAGAGCTTTTGGGCGAAGTCTGTTAGGTGCCTAATCTGCGTGTATCTCATCGATGAAGGCTTATCTCATAGGTAAGGGCTGTCTCACTGACACTATCACAGACCCTGCGGCATGACCCCTCGCGGACGCCGTCGCAAATGCATCCCCTAAGCATTTTTCCCGTTTCAATCTGCACAATGTGAGACCACAGACCGGGATATTGTGCGCGAAAGCTGCGCCTAAAGGGCGGCTGCAAAAACCCGGACCGCCGCACAGTGACACTGTCATTGAAACAGCCTGTTCTCCGAAAATTCTCTTCGGTTGGGATAGACTGCGCCGCTGCTGCTATGTATTCTATCAATCACTAGGAATCAAACCAAACACAATGTGACCATGCTCTTGCACATGCCACAGAAGCGTAAGAACAGAATGTACAGAATGGGCAAAAAAAAATTCTGCGTAACCCACATACCTGGACACTTTTTCTTTTCCACTTCCTCAATCGTTGATATACTTTGGATTCAAATCTACGTAAACAATCATAATAGAAACTCATGGCATCATCCGCTTCCAACTGCATTTCTTCCTGATAAAATGCGATATTCTAGCACAATACTGAAGACTGTCAACTCACATCCAGTAGAGTGACTGAAGACTGAAGTACACTGATAAATTTGCTGAGCACATCGGGTGAAAGCACATTGAGAACAATAGAAAATTCACCGCCAAGTTGCTCAACTTCGGTTTCAAGTAATGCAGCCTAGAAGGAATAATCAAATAGTCAACTGAACTATTTTAAATTGCTGCAAAGCCGCTGGGCTAGCGATTTTTCCAGCACTGAGTGGTCTATAAATGCTCCTGATTCGCGTCAAAACAGCATCGGTTTTCAAAATAGAAAGAAATTTGCGACATGGCCGCTGCCTCGTAGTATTTTCATGCTCTTCGCTCTGTGCATACACAGCGAGCGGCTGGCTCAAATTTCGCGCACTCTGGTCCACACGGAGCAGAGCCAAAACCAGTTGTGATGAGAGTGCACTCCAGGCTGAGCGGAAGTATGAACGCATGTAAAAAATTGTGCATTCATTCACAACGCACTCTTAAGCTTATAAAATTCTTAACGAAAAGGTATTTAAGGAAATAACAAAATCTTCTAGACGACCCAAAAAAGGCTTACTGGAAACCCACCAAATCAATCAGATGGTTGTCGCAGCAAAAAAGTCTCGTCCTTGCATCCTTTTTGACCTCCTCGTACACCTGTCTAGCCTTTTCGATTGTAATAAAACCATGTCGAAACAAACTCGAAAGCATGATGGCACGCCATGAATGTTTACTAGGAATCATTCGTACGCTGTATGGCGGGCGCAGCTCGAAGCAAAGTGCACAACCACGTAATGAAGTCATCATCCAAACATCGATCTTTGAAGAAAAGCCTGAAAAAGTAGTTATGTGTAGAACGCTCTGCAAAAGACAGGAAAATTTCCAACAAAGTTTGAGAACAAGAAAGGAAAGACAAGGCGCAATTTACGGGGAAAAGAATCCGGATCGAGATGGCGTATGCAGAAGATGACAGCCAAATTCATGCAAAAGACTTCGATGAAATCGCGCTCCCGCCAGAAAAAACATCATATTCAAACTTACCGTCTTGATTCTTCAGTGCACCATATGCATGACATTATTTGTTTTCAGGATACAGAACAGATAATAACTATGATTACCGAATGAAGCTGGCGCGCTCTACTGCCAGAAAATGGAAATTCAAACATACTGTGCGGCTACACACCATAGAAACCGCATACTTGACGGCTAGCATAAATTGCTGAACCGTAGGGTTCTCTAAATCTGAGTGTGCTGATTAGGTTCTAGAATGTGCTGCTCAATAAATTTTGCACATTCTAACTCTTGATGGATATACTGACGAGTTATCGCACGCGGAGACTGTATTGCGCTCCGTCCGATAGAGAGTATTCGGTAGGCACACGCTATAGGTAGGTGCCAGAGTAAGCGAATATTTTGTTCAGGTTGGGGTCCCGCACAAAATGGACATCACTCATCATACTGGCTTCAATCCAAATGACGTCAATTCTGCGCCGGACCCAATTTGAACAAAATATTCGCTTACTCTGGCACCTACCATAGTTGATCCAATTGATCCGCTTGATCCACTTCGTGTAAAAAGCACCGTGAGTAATTTGTCTTTTGGTGTCATATACAGTGCATTCGCGTAAGAATACAGAATTTTTTCATTCACGCGACGCCAACTGACGGAGTAGTGACGGCAGGTTTTATACGAATGGATCAAGTGGATCAAGTGGACTAAGCTGATCAAGTGGGTCAAGTGGACTAAGCTGATCAAGTGGGTCAAGTGGATTAAGCTGATCAAGTGGATTGCCTACGGCGTGTGCCGTAGAGCAGACAGTAAGGAGATGAAGATGCGTTTGGTCAAAGAGGCGCCGACAGCGTCCGCAATTGCGTACAGTCTCTCCATACGATGACTCGACTATACTTAGCACTGCATTTCTAGCCTTCAAGTACGATAGCCAGGATTTTTTCATCTTGAAATCCAGATATTCACCTTATACAATCTCAAAGCGCTAGTAGAAAGACGTTACGCCTCCATAATTCATGCGCATGGACGTTTCTAGCAAAAGCAGCAATTTTCAAAATCATGAAAATCATGCAGGTTCCAAAAAATCCTTTGACAGTTCTTAGCTTCTGGCCAACCTGAGCCGTCTTCATCAAAAGGATAGGAAGAAATCTGCCGCGCAGTCGTAATCTAATTGATTACGATTGCGCGGCCCATTTATAGTCTGCGTCCCACTGTTCTTCCCGCGTAACACCGCTTCGGATGCTGCTCGCCTTCCCGCTGCCTCTTTTCGTGTTTGTCGAAGCATTTAAATCTCGATGCATGTGTGCCGACGCGTCAAAGGCAGCGAAATCTGCGTTGCACTTGTTATTGGAGGAATTTTAGGACAAAGACTATAGCTGAAGACATGTAAGGCGTCGGGCATACTTCACTTTTCGATTTCGATTTCGTCGCCTGTTCCCGACAAGGCAACTCTTACGAGTCCATTGCATGTCAATCACCTTGCGTTTCGGTTGAGATAGTTAGTCACGATCAGTCGTGTAGGAAAATTATCAACTCCGAAATGTAGAAGGTTCGGCGTGCAATGAACTCGGAACAATTGTCGTATTGGGAGAATCGCGATGCGATGAAGTCGCATGTACTATGCTCGAAGCCTAAGAGCTTGTTTCAAGAACTCCCGTTGAATACAAAATTTGAAGCTTTACAGCAAAGTTTTAAGCCTATAAACCGTGCTCATGAATAATTCACACTCCACCCCCCCCCCCTCTCACCCTTCTCATACACTAAAAACGAAGAAGTCCTTGTAGCTAAACTTATTGTTTGATGCAAACAAATTGTAAGAACAGACGGACATTGGAAAAGATGTCTAGTCACCTAGAAAACCGAAGGGAAATAACGGGCGTGAGCGTATTGACCGGCCGCCGCACGCGGGCGTTTCTTTGCTCACTCACCGTTCCAGTTGTACACAGGGGGCGCACAGCATTCGAGGCCCCCTTGCCACCATCGATTGTTTTCGCTCGACGGCGGTGACACAGATGTTCGTTTTGGGGGGCAGGGGTGCAGATTTTTTTTCACTACCAGTGAGATTGCCGCAGATATAGACCTGCTGCATCAGATATTGGGTGAAGGGATTACGTAGGGAAGGGAGGGAGGGGAGGGGGAGCTCGCCAACGCATTTCGAAATTGGAAAGCCCTCAAATAAAAATCATAATTGCGATTTTTTTTTTGTTTTTTTTAAGAAATGACATAGGCAGTGCACATGTTGCGACCAGTGAAGCGGCGCGTCTCCGCTTGTCTGCGTCTATTCTACGCGCGCATTCTCTACGTTGTGCACTGTTGCTTCTGCATCGCCGCCTATTCGGATCTTTACTTGCTAATTTTTTGGATTGTAGGGATGTTAAGTCCAACAAAATATGATAATATGTCGTTGTATAAGTTTTCTTATTTTTCGTTTTCTTCTGGAAACGTTGGAACATTCAGTAACGTCTCATACAGGATGTCCCAAAAAAAATGTTTCGAACGTTTGATCGTTAATATCTCTCTTCCCAAGAAGTCTTTTGCCTTGCTTCAAGTACCGTTTTGTAGAGCTGGCTTCAACTTAGATTTGCATTATAGAACGAACCATCTCTCTTCACTACTGTAGGATTACGGTAGAAACTTGAAACTAATGGTGTCAATGTGGAAAAAGCTGCCGTTTCAAAATTTTTCAAAAAAAGTGTGAAAACTTGTGCATTGGGGTTTTTATGGACGCCGAGTTCAATACTCAACTATTCGCGAGATTACGAAGCCTTCTAAACGGTGTAACCGCACTTTTTGGGAACATTGAAAAAATGGCCGCTACCTCTTACCTGGCATAACTCTTCAATGAAGCATCATAATAAGTTGGGAACTTTACAGTCATAATCAGCAACTCTAATTAGCCTAGTGTAAAAGTTTCCAGGCTGTTTTATTTCATTTCTGAGGCAAAATATGGCCTTTCATTGCTCAAAACCCTCTTTGAAGTTTCTACCGTAATCCTACAGTAATGAAGAGAGATGGGTGATTCGTTCTATAATGCAAATCTAAGTTGAAGCCAGCTCTACAAAACGGTACTTGAAGCAAGGCAAAAGACTTCTTGGGAAGAGAGATATCAACGATCAAACGTTCGAAACATTTTTTGGGACACCCTGTATTTGGCACATATGAGAAAGGTATGAAGGGGTATCCGTTGGCATCATTATTGCCTTCACGGACATGTGTTACAGTACATATATGAAGGCAATTCGATGACGGTACACCCCCTTTTTTCCAAAAACTTCCGTTGTTATATATCCAGTTTATATGGGCATCGAGAGTCGCAGTAGTAATGCAAAGGCAGTACAGAAGGAGAATTATCAAAAAGTAATGGAAATTCTAAAATGATTCAAAAATTAGACTCTTCATGTGTGATTTGCATACATCGAAAATCCACAGCCTTTCACATAATTTGCAGTTGAGGAAAAATCATTTAAGGAATTTCTAAAAAATTGTCCTGTTGAGTGTAACAAAACTTATGTAACGATCTAACAGTATCACATAAAGTATTTAAAATTTTGCTTTTATTTGATCGCTATTTTGCCTAAATAAAAATTCCTCAAGATAAGTGGCATTCTCCTAACACACTGGAATGTATCAACAGTCTATTTCTTTTCTCTATATAAAGTAATTTTTTTCTTTCATTGGTTCACAAGTTTTCAAAAGTAGTACTTCCGCAAATGAGTAGCTTTTTCCCGTAATGCCCTGTTTTTTCTCCTAATAGCAGACTATTGTTTACACTCCCCCACTTGCTCAATGATCAGAAATTGGCTATCGCTTGCAGTAAAACGTGATCATTGATGAAACACCATCTTACAAATTTTCTTCTCTCAGTCTCTTCAACAGAGTTTTGGTTCCTAAAGCAATAACTGAGTTTCGTCAACAATTCACTCTCATTAGCTATCCATTAGGTGCAAAAGTAATGACATATAGAGTCTTCCAGCAGTTTTTGCGTATTTTTTGTATATTTTTTTGCGCATTTTAGTCCCCCGAGCGGCATCTACCCACCCAGTTTTTCTGCGTGGACCTCTATGACCACAACGGCGGATACATCCATTATGTTTTCAACTCTCAGTCCCTGCACTTCTCCGCTGTTGTGTCGGGGTTGCTGGCGGTCGGCTCGTCGTCTCCACAAACATTCCTGTTTACGCCGTCCGCCACCCGGCCGACTCCACCCATAGTCGCTCACATGCCGCCATTGTGCTGTTTTTTTGTTTCAAGTTCTTGTTTCAACGCCTGTTGGTTTTTATACTTTCAGGGACTCCGCAGTTGGAAGCCCCTTTTATAGGTTTTTCCTTCAATTGTACTCCTGAATTTTTTTCCTTTTTTTGAAAGGAAGGAAGATTTTCTTGTTTCGTAATGCCTTTCTACTGTGACTCAACGTTCAATAAGCAAATTCCATTTATTTTCTATGTAAGCAAAAATGAGCAGCAACTACATCACCAGATGGTACCATATCCTGATTGTTATTTGATGAGTTATCGTCACGAAAGATCATCAAATCGTAGATCCTTTTTGAATCTGAGCATACCAGCAACAAAGGTAAAAATTTTAATCACTCTAGAAATTTTTTTGATCAAATGTAGATTTTTGAATGTTGTTGTAGATGCATGGTATCATTTTTCAATTTTCACTCACACAATGTAGATCAAATAAACATTAATATATTAATTTATTTTGACTGTTACTATTATTATTATATTAATTTGCACTTCAGTACTCATACAACGTATCCATCAGTTACACCACAAATTCTGCGCATACGATGGGTATTGGTAGTCCCAGGCTTTTTGTTGGGGAGGGGTGGGGGACGAAAATTTTTTCTCGGATGGAGGTGCTTGTCTGCGGCACTCCCCGAATTTTTTTCTCTGAGGCTAAATAGAATTTTTCGAAAATTTTGAAAATGTAAATTAATTTGAAGTATAGAGAAGTCATCTGCAGATTTCTCTTATGTAAGTAACTTTTGAAAATTTTGCGATCCATTCGCTGGGTGGGGCGTCCCCGTATTGCTCCGTGATTTTTGAATTTGCCCTGAATATGCGTCTTCTTCGCTTTATTAGCATTGTAAATTCAAAGCGATTTGTAGTCAAAACATTCTGAAAAAATAAGAAAGAATGTCTTGTCCGATCATTAGCTGTCTAAATCTAGTGGCTAAAATGCGTAGCAAACCGAATTTTGTAATTTCATGAAAATGGAGAAGACGCATGTCATAGTGTTTATTTATAATTCAGATGCAGCAGCGCTACTAGTCATAAATAGAGACAAAAAATCTGTAGTATGTCAAAAGATTTTCATTCTCCAGCTTGACTTTTTCTCACATTCAAACTTTATCGCTCTGTAAACATTTATAGTTGTGGGGGTCTTTCCTTTTATGGGGCGAAAATCACTGAATACTGATCAGAGGGAATATGCTGTAATACAAATGCTTCTGTCTTTTAACACTGGAAGTCGGGAATTAATGGTAAACCAGGTGAAATTTTTTCCTGTCAATACTTTAAGGGCCGATCTGTAAAACTGAGGAACAAAGTATTCGTTGCATGGGGATCATTAATCACGTGGTTTTTGCGCAGTTGTCTTGTATTACGTAGGAAATTCCAAACATTTTTCTCTCAGCAAGCTCGAAATGCTTTAAGTTCATTCGTCCTTTGGGAAGGTTTAATAAGTTTCTGCTGAGTACAACATGTCACATCATCAAAATTTAAGCCATCTAATCCTCCGAAAATGAGATCGGATTGAAAAGTGCTGATTGTGTGCTTCGTCATCTTATCTTCCCTTTATTCAGTCAAAATTTTTCTGAATGAATTACTTATTCCTGAAAAGACTATAATATTTCGTTTGTCTATTGCTTTTGATTTCGTGGCTGCATTTTGAAACATAAGCTAGTATAAAAAAGCTAGAAAGTAAATGCCAGGGAAAACCCATTTATCCTTTAGCTTTATCCTTAACTGGAAAATTTTCTAAATATCATGTGACTGGCTTACCTTGACGAAATTGCTCGTAGGGTAGACTGCGATTTCTAATTGTGTGTTGTGCCTCACTGGAAAAGTTTTTTTATTGCCCTTTACTCAAAATTTTAAGTTCATAAATCTGCGACAGATACCCTGGAAGTGCATAGTTAACTGTCCTTGCTTCCCAAGCGGATGTAAGTGCTTTGCAATTTTTCATGATTCAGTACAACTCCAAACATTCTTTTTACTATGGTTACATATGTTCCCATTTCCCTAGGGTCCAATCAGGCGAAGTCAGACCGAGATTTTATATGTCTTTGTGATATTTTACTGCACTGAGGCTATAAATCAGCTGTCTCATGGCGATACTGCCTATAGAGTGGAAGTATAAATATGTCCAAGCAGTAATGTAACAGCATCAAATACAACATGCTGTCTGAATAGTATGTCGTTAAAAATATAAACATCACGTGCTTTGTCTGGGTCCATCTCGTCAAAGTATATCGAATCAGTTGAGTACATTGCTGTCGCCGTTCGCTGTGTTATTTGAGGAGTTCCGCCTCGGGGGAGACCCTGGGTTCAGATTACCTCTAAGCATCTGATCCTGCAAATTTTTCTTTTATCAGTGCTTAACTTGATGCAGTTGCAGTGCCCGCTCTTTTTCCCAAATTAATCTTCTTGAAGATCTCACAACTCTTGTGGTGATGTTTTCGAGTTCCATTTTTTGTACATTTTCTATGTAATTTGCCAGGATTTTACAGAAGAGCGGTAAAGTAAACAAGCAACATATCATTCATTCATTGACCAAGAGACGCGAACACGTTTGCGTACGTTTGATCAACAAGTTCATAAATGAGTTTTAAATTGTTTTGCTTAATTTCTACACGAATTCGTGAAAGAACGCGTTCGTGCCAGCGTGGTTTAACGAGCCCAAACATGTTCTTCTAGGAATTCTAATTGTAAACAATCCGAACGCGTTAATATTCATGAACATGTTAATGAAATGTACGCAAGGCGTGCTCGCGTCTCCTAGGCAAAGAATGATGAGTAGATCAGAGTCTGTCGGGCATGATGTTTTTGAGCATGGGAAATGAGAAAAGGGCGTAATCATTTCAATTTGAAATCATTGCCTTGAACAAATTTATCTGACAGCAAATCGTTTAGCTGTTGTACTTATTTCACATTGCATTTTGTATCCTATGTTCCATCCAGTTCTTTTTACTGAAAAAAATGAGACAAATTGACTTCATCTAACCCTCAACATATTCCTTTTTATTCAGTGAGCGTCCTGGGAGTTAACTTTGGAACCAAATTTGCGAAAGTAAATACACACAAAAGCTGAGAATTTATTTCAGTGTTTACTTTAGTCTCAGCAGAAGAGACTTTGGAAACAAAGAAATTTTAGTTTTGAAGAAATTTTGACTAACACATTGTCATCGAATTAGACTAGATTCATCTTCCCTTACACTTGCAAAGGCTCCGTTTCGTATCTATAACTTTATTCCCAGTTTTCAGTCTTTATCCGCATATATCCAACTTTCAACTAGTTTTTTCACTCATTTTAATATTTCAGATCGATCTACGTATCAAATATGCATTTCATTCGTCTTTCTGAGGCTAACCTTGATGAGGTGTTGAAGGTTTGTTCAGTGTTTCGATTTTTGGTGCTTGTTACTGCAGTCGTGTGCTGTATGATCAGCTAAAGTTCGTCTCACTTCCTATCAGCAGTAAACATGCGTAAAGTTGTCTCCTTGTCGTGACGGCCGTGTCTCAACGAGATCTCCAAATTTCGCTCATCAAGTAACAATAGAAATTGAGAATGCACATAATCTTTGTAGATACACAATATCTACAAGCGGATACACTCAAAATGAGTTTGAATGGGGAAACATAATAAGAGCTCTAAATATCTAATTTTATTTTTGTTTTGAAATAATGGTCTACTTTTCCAACTGAAAGGGAGTGATGGTTAGTTGAAGCGGCTTTTTGAGATGGAATGTTTATCTGGGGAATTTGGAGACCGAGAGTTAAGAGCGATTGGAGTAAAAAAATTGAATGGGCATGTAGGATAAAATCAATTGCTAAAATCTTCCCATTGTTCAAAAGAGGCAGCGGTGTGTGGATTTATTTTATCAAAGAGTATCTAATGCTTAAAGGTTTTTATAATTCTCAATGCACTACTCAATCGCTGGGGAAAATGCTGCGCTATTTTTGTTCCTTACTCGCAGTATTTCTTTCGCAGATAAGAAATAGGGATTGAAAGTCAGCATCTTATGCTCTCCAGGATGGTATACATTTCATTTTAAAAGACTACTTCCATCCTTCGCTTGCGAGATAAATTATTGCTGATCAGGTATCACGAAAAGTAGTTTTCTTATTGCTAATTTCGAAATTTTATTTCTTAATTCATGGAATATATGATAAAACTCATATGATATTAGATTGAACCAAAAGTTCGTCCGCACCATTTTCAGAAAATCGTAACTTCTTCCTCTTATGATAATCTTGCACGATAAAAACAAATTTAGGTAGAGCGAAGAAGCGAAGCGAAGTATACTTTCTAGCTGCACTCTAATTGTTATCTACTAAGCTTTGAATGCAGAGATAAAATTGGGAAAAGAAATTACTTCAATTTTGAAATTTTGAGGCAAGCCCATTAAAAATTCCAAAACTGTGCCATAAAATCAAAAACAGCCATATCCTAGGTTTTCTGATCCCGTTTTCCTATATGAAGAAAATTCGCGCTGACCAAGCTCTCCTTAGAAAAGTTATGATTCTCGAGAAAAAATGCCAAAAAATCAGTTCGTTAAAAAAGTTGAATTTTCGACATTTTTTCAAAAAAAAATCACAACTTTTAAAGGAACAGCTCGATCAGTGCGAATTTTGCTCAGCTAGGAAGAGGAGGTCAAAAGATCTAGGATACATTGGATTTTATGGCCCAGTTCTAGAATTCTTAACGGGCTTGCCTCAAAATTCCGGAAACTAATTTTCTTTCCACAATTTCATCTATTCAGAGCATGAGAGAGAGAAAGCAAGATGTCATTAGAAAGTACATGAGCTACTTCTTCTGGAAGTATTTTTGTAATGGAAAACTAAGGTAACAAGAAAATGTTACGATTTTTGAAAATTGTGCGAACGAACTTCGGTTCAACCTATTATATATCATGATAAAAGTATTATACAGATTGGAGCAGTTTTCTAAGCATTTCCAAACCGATTATCGCATTTTTGTTGACTTGTGCTTTAACTCAAAATATTACATAAATCAGACAGGAGGGTACGCACAGGGCTCGGCACGAGGTGGTATACAAGCAAGCTGGATATCGTTTTTGGGACGAAAAGCAAAGGGGGTTTCGTTTTGTGACCGAAGAGACACGGAAAATTGGCGACGGCGACCTTTTTTTAGTCTACGTTTCGTTTTTTGGGGCATTTTGGGGAATTTTTCAGGTTTTTAGAGGAAATTTGGTTGAGGGTCAAAGGGGACTTCGTAAAAATTCCCAAAAGTCAAGGGGGACTTCGTTTTTTCCATTTTCATCTAGCCACCTCGTGCCGAGCCCTGGGTACGCAGTGGAGCGCTGAACTCTCTATGGTAGTTTTTACAGGTGGAGAATATGGGAGGTGCGCGGAAGTGGGAGAGAAGGAATATGAAAAATATTCTTCTCCTTTCTAAAAGAGACTTCGCTTCTCTTTGAACTCACCAATTTTGCCTTGAACCCTCATTCAATTTCTGAGGTTTTTACACTGATTAAATTTTGATAGCATTTAGAGTTAATTTCTTATAAAGCGATGTAGAACCTTGTCTTAAATTGTGCTTCATTGTTGAAATGCTTTCTGGGCGAGCTAGTAGTTACGTGCAGCGTACATTGGCCTGACCATGAAACGATCTGAAAACTGGTAAAGATAAGATAATTTTCATGGAATTCTGTTCTCAGTAATCCTTCCATACTTTTTCCAATCTGAGTGATTGTGGCTTGTGTACGCTCAAGCTAGCTGGAGACGTCAGACAAAGTTGTTTAGTTTTGTTTATACAGCCTCACTCAAGTGACAAGAAGAAATCTCCCTTCAGTTCTTCATACCTCACATTCCTTTTCAGTTCATCCTCGATGATCTGGAAGCCATTGAACCTCTAATAGAGTCTCTATCCATTGGAAAAGAGGACTGCAGCGCGTTCTTCAGGAGTAAGTAATTCTTCACCTTTTCACAGTCTGAGATTTTCAATTTTTTTCTCAAGCCATCTTATCCCTCAATTTTCTAATCTTGTGGATCCAACTCCATACACTCAGTTCAGTTTCCATTTTGCAGGCTTGTTGAACGAAGCGGTTCGCAGCCAAGTATCGTACTTTGTCAAGGGAGATGATGGAAAGATTGCTGGCGTGAGACTAAGCACATTCCTCACTCGCGGAGAAAACGATAGGGAGACTGAGGTGAATATAGTTGGTTCAACGCCGCAGAAAGGGTAGCGATTGCGGCGTGCGCGACGCGTTTGCGTTAAATGCGCGCCCGCATGCCGTCAGCTGAAAAATCCAGAAGTGCCGAAATGTCTTAGTTTCATATATCGTTTCGTAGATGATCTTTAAAGTTTTTTTTTACAAATCTGGTTTTCATTTCCATAATCAGATAGTGATTGTTCTAGTACACCCCTACACCCGAATTATCACAAAATCTCGAACGTGCGCAATGCCTTCTATGGCATCTAAACCGACAGGTAACCGTTCATTTTATTTTTGCACTAGCTGGCTTACCCGGCTCCGCCGTATGTTCCGAATAGAAAATTCCATTTCTTAACCAGTCCGGACCAAACTTGGCACACATACACTTCGGGCCCCGGCGGGTGTCACAGTCCACTTTTCGTTATCGATTGATGTCGATTTTATCGATTTTTTGCAAAATTTGAACTAGGAGGCTGGGATTTGGCACAGGGGGTGTAATCGAGCATGCTGATCATCTCCACGGGGGTGATCAGCATGCTCGATTACCCCCTGTGCCAAATCCCAGCCCCGTAGCTCAAACTTAGCAAAAAAATCGATAAAATCGATAAAAGTAATGCACGATTTCAAAAACTAATATTCTATTCGTAATCAGCATGCTCGATTACCCCCCTGTGCCAACTCCCAGCCCCGTAGCTCAAATTTTGCAAAAAATCGATAAAATCTATATCATCGATGACGAAAAGTAGCCTATGACACCCGCCGGGGCCCGTAGTGTATGTGTGCCAAGTTTGGTCCGGATCGGTTCAGAAATGAAATTTTCTATTCGGAACATACGTAGAGACATACAGACAGACAGACAGACATACAGACAGATAGAAGACAAACAGACATTCAGCTTTATATATAAGATTGTAAACACAATTTCATGGATTTTTATAGTTCTGGCAAAATATGTCTCCCGATATCGAGAAGGTCTACTACCTCATGGCCGTCATTCTTGCACCACGTTTCCGTTACACTGATCTGGCTGATAAGCTTGTACACCATAATATGGATGAGGTAATTTTTGATATTATGAATTTTTGTAATTCTATTACGCCAGATAAATATAGTCTCTGTCAGTGGGGAATCCCTTTATAGGTAATTAAATGTAGTCTGTTATTTACATATATCTATCTTCTTATATATAAAGCTGAATGTCTGTTTGTATGTCTGTATGTCTGTCTGTATGTCTGTATGTCTGTGTGTACGTATGTTCCGAATAGAAAATTCCATTTCTGAACCGATCCGGACCAAACTTGGCACACATACACTTCGGGCCCCGGCGGGTGTCATAGGCTACTTTTCGTCATCGATCGATATCGATTTTATCGATTTTTTGCAAAATTTGAGCTACGGGGCTGGGAGTTGGCACAGGGGGGTAATCGAGCATGGGGATTCCGAATACAATATTGGTTTTCAGGATTATCGATTACTTTTATCGATTTTATCGATTTTTTTTTGCAAAGTTTGAGCTACGGGGCTGGGAGTTGGCACAGGGGGTAATCGAGCATGCTGATCACCCCCGTGGAGATGATCAGCATGCTCGATTACACCCCCTGCCAAATTCCAGCCCCCTAGCTCAAATTTTGCAAAAAAATCGATAAAATCGATAAAAGTAATGCACGGTTTCGAAAACTAATATTGTATTCGTAATCAGCATGCTCGATTACCCCCCTGTGCCAAATCCCAGCCTCCTAGTTCAAATTTTGCAAAAAATCGATAAAATCGACATCAATCGATAACGAAAAGTGGACTGTGACACCCGCCGGGGCCCGAAGTGTATGTGTGCCAAGTTTGGTCCGGATTGGTTAAGAAATGGAATTTTCTATTCGAAACATACGGCGGAGCCGGGTAAGCCAGCTAGTACTGTTATATAGCCTAGTCTGTTAACTTGCGTGCGTGCGTTGCCCGTGTCGCTTTCGCGAGCGTATGGCTGGCCTTTTGTCAAGTTTCAGGTCGATGCTTAAAGCGCGGCCCTTTACTATCTATTACCAACATTACACATCTTGTTCATGATACTTGCGAAATGCTTACGCATACGCACGCAAGAGGTTCGCGACGCGCATTGTGTATGCGACGCAAAGGCACTCGGCGGAACACGGTGTATACCGATAAACTTACAATAGAGCTGTACTATGTACAAATCGGCATGACTACGCGTTTTTGGACTGAATGAGAGAAATAAAAAATAAATACGCAGCATTTGTGAAAAATTTTTGGACATAATTATTGTTTCAGTTGCGTACGATGGGCGCACAAGGATTGGTAGCAAATGCTGGCATTTTCCACAATGACAAAGTGAGTGCATAAGATGTTCAGGACATCAGCGAGCTAGTTTCAAATTTTCATATTTCAGCTTCTCGAGATGCTCGGCTTCCGCATAATGGCTGAAGCAATAGACGGAGCTGTCAACAATTCTATCAGAAAAAATTCTTTCGAGGTAAGTAACGGAGTAATTGCTATAGGAATCCAAGCTCCATATCTTGATAGCAGTGGCAGTCCCACAATTTTTTGATCGGAGAGGAGAGGGAGGGGAGGGAAGGGAGGAAGGGGGGGGGGATAGGCGACGAAAAAGTTCAATAGGGCATCGGCAGTTCCTGTGGCTACATAAATCTTCAACCATCTAATAACAGCGAAAGTCGAAAAGTGGACATTGGTGCATGCTTACAGCCCTAAAAAACCTTTTGGTATCGTCGTCTTCCCGGTGTATCTACGTTGGGCGGAGCTTTTGCGGACATTTAAACACGTTGGTGAACTTGTTAACCCTCTACTACGAGGCATTGTTTTTTGTGATCTCTCGCTACCAACCCTGCCACGTGTGACAACAGCATATAAACGTGGCAGGTTAGAGAGTACAAAGAACCGTGCTCTGAAGCAGAGGCTTGACAAGTTCACCAACATATTGAAATGTCCGCAAAAGCTCCGCCCAACGTACGCCGGGGAGACGACGATATGTCTCAGTTGGTGATAATTATCTCAATAAAAAATCATAAACATCATCAAAGTTTCTTGTAATTATAATTTAATCAGTTTATTCTGGGTCTGTGGCGGAATAGCGCCTATGGAGTGAGTTAGCTCCGTTGTGTTATTAGAACACTAGCTCTAGAGCTTTATTGAGTCAGACGACCTGCATGGGTGCAGTAGTAGAATGCTCCATATAATGGGCGTGACAAGGTAGTATACATGCATCTGGCCTATGGAGATACTCAATCACAGCAGGTCATGCTTATGGCATGACCTGTACGGTACTTAGCAGTGAGTAAAGTGATACGGCAAAGAAGGGTGCCGACATTGTCGGCACAGGGTCGTTTTAGGAGATTTGTATTAATGTTGAAATATTCATTCAAAATATCTTTTCCAGTACGATGACAACACTCAGAAAACACAACTGGTCTACAAAGAAATGTGGCGAGGCGAAGAACTTGGAACACGCATTGTTATCTGAGGCCATTGTAACTCACCTTATGCAAAATATACAGATTTTTTCCACTGACTTTGAGCATAGCAATGGCCCATAAATAAGTTCATTTGCTACATTTGGGTAACTAAAATTGTCAGCTTTTTTTTGATATTTTAGCCATTTTGAAAAATCAGCTTATCCTTCCTTTTTCCAATCACGCTTGTATCATTGCTACCTCTTTTTGTTGTTTTCAGCTGCAGTTCAAAATATGGCTGTTTTTTTCTTCTCAACTCTACCTTCGTAAAATTTCGTGCGATTTCAACAAGTTGCGGCTTGAGATTCACAGGCAACTGAAAATTACCTCACATAATTCAAATTTTGGATTATTCATCCGTCATGTTTGTTTATTCTTCTCCCTATAATTCATTGCTATGCTTCTCAGCATTTCCGCATGTATATATTGTATTTCGTCCCAATTAAATCTATTTTCGACTTGAAGACCGTTTTGAAGTCCAATTTATCAGTCTGTTTATAGACAGGGTATAAGAGATAGATGCGGCAAGGGCAGGCAAAGGAAAGGAAGCGGACGTTTCTTGAACAGAGTTGATGCCGAGTTAAAGGCAGTGTCCGAGCAAAAACTCGACTTCTAGAAAATCCACTTACCGGGGGTCATCCGCAGCGCTGAATCCGAAAATACACATTATAAGGCGCAAAAACGGCGAGAACATGCGTTTCACAGAGCCTTACAATTTGAAATTCGACGGTGCCGCCAAGGCAGAGACGCAGAGTCGCTGCGGGACTCTACGATTTTGACTGTTGCGGCATGCGTACTCTGCCGCGTAGCAGGAGTTCGGACAGCTCGGAGGACCCCGTCCCAAGGCGTATGTTCCCCCACTTTCCTGTCGTTTTTCTTGTTTTAGGTCGAGTGTTATGACGTCGCACTTGCGCGATGTCGTGTCTGAGGAGGGCCACTCTCGCATGGCACTAAAATCCCAAAACCCCCATCTTGCCCGGACACTGCTTTCAAGTCTTTCGTGGAACCCATCCAATCCTGTCTTGTAGAGCTATAAAATGTCTTCAAGGACTTCTATCCAACATTTGACGGCGTAGAGGAATGTGTGCTACCCGGGCCCAACTAAGATTGTAAGACATGCTAAAGAATGGCACACTGTGCAAACAAATAACAAATGTTCTGACTACTTTGCACGAAAGGTCGAAGTTAGGCCATACAAGCACTTACCTTCATCTGGAAAGCAAGAACAATCTGCGTGGGACATAGATCACTAGATTTTCGCTTCTGGCTATGGTGGAAGCATCCATCCTCTTCCAAAGCTTTCCACATAGCGCGCAATGATTTTTTAGCGAACTTCAACTCCAAGTTCTCGCCGTCTCCTTACACCGCATTGAATAGCTAGCTACAGTCGAGTAGTTTTCCGCTTAATATAGTGTGCTTGCACTGAAGGTGAAATGCGGTAAATTTTTCGCGTGAACAAATAGTTGTGCCCGCGACGCCGGCCAATTGCGCGCAAAAGGGTGGTATTACTATCGTGGCTACTTGTTCACGCGCAAATTTTACCGCTCACCTTCAGTGCAAGCATACTATATTAAGCGGAAAATCTACTCGTCTGTACACTAGCGGTATGGTTCTTAGCTCTAAAACTGGCTACTTTGAAAACGTGACAAACCCAAAAACATTTTCTTCGCATCATAATCTGTTAGGTGTGAAGTCTCCATGGAGATTCTTTGATAGGCGTGGAGGAACAGGATTTCCGCTTCCATAATTAGAAAATCGGTGAGGTCAAGATTGAGTTGGATAGCCTAGCACTATCTGCCTAAATGTTTGGAAGATGCTTTCTCGTCTGCTCAAGCAACGATGTGATGTTAACAACCTCCATTCATTATATTCAATGCCAAGATTAATAACAGCAATCTTACAAGAAATCCGGAAGATGGTTTGCACCGTTGCAGTATCTTCTTTTCGCTGTGGTCTGCTGCGCAGTCTTGTTGGAAAATCCGGGCAACGTTTTAGCATTGTTTCGGCCCAAGTATCCTTCAGTCAAAATGTGCCGAAGATTCTTTTCAAACCTGAAAATCTGACGATCAACTTCTCACAGTGCTGATTTTCAAGCGTAATCAACTCCAGGTATACGTGTCAGATATGACCGCAGGATTGCAGAATCTGAAGAAGAGCTTGTCACTTCATTGCGGAACATTGTCCCCGTATGCTTGTCATGCACCGCGCGAAACTTGAGACAGTTCGAGAATACCTCTAGTTTCTGCGCAGACGTCTGTAACTTTGTTCTCCTTGTGCATAAATCTATTAGGCTGTCGCATAATTTTACCGTTCCTACTCTAAACATCAGCATTTCTCGAGAACTAGCGAACCTAAAAAAAATCCAAACATATGGTCGTACTTCTATATGTACGAGCTATATGACCACATGCATGGGAAGAGCTCAGGACGTTTAGGGGCGGAGTTTGCCAGTTTGCCTCATTCATTTTTTTCTTTATTTTTAGCCATGGAAAAAATTCGGAAAGTGTGCAGTCAAATGTGTGGTGTATCAAGCATATGCCAGAATAAATGGGGAATTTTTTAGATACTTTGGAGCGGAGATACGAATTTTTCCAAAAAGTTCGTTTTTGACTGCTATCGGATCTGAGCTCAGAACTTCACGTGGAATACGATTTGGGCAGACTCTTGATAGCCGTCTTTTAGAGCTTGCTTTGCTCTGTCGAGATTATTCAGGCCACACCACACGAAGGAAGGTACGAAAAGACGGCGGTTGCAGTAAAAACGGTAAAAAATTATGAGACAACCTAATAGTCATGAACTCGACAGACCGACATCACACAAATCTCGCACTTTGTGCGTGGGAACGAAATACTTTGAAATACGCATGTCAAGATTATAGTATTTATGTGCTGTTGCTTCTCCGTGGTGTACAGCATGTTCTGCGTAATTATTCTTACGATGTAATGAGCAAACACGAAAGCAATACCGTCCATTGGTCAGTGTCACTATTGCAATTTCGCAACGCGATATGGCCTGTTTAGCCAAATATTGGCAAGAAACGTGTTAGTTTCATTTGATGCTTTGTGAGTCTCACACTCACAATGAAGGAGGGACTCCACATCAAAAGCGCTTGATGAACGAATCAACGACAGAACAGATACGAGGAATTAGGACTGGTGTAGGACGAACATTGACAGCTTTCATGGAAGGCTGGAAGTAGCAACAACTGTGATAGAAAAAGAAATAAGGAAGAGTCGATTGCGATTTTGCATTCTATTAGGTCGTTCCATAAGTTCGTAGCGTTTTTATAAACCAACAAAATCATCAGTTTACAGTAAAAATCACTCAAAATTATATTCCTGGTTGTAGCGCACAACCTTTTGGCACATTTTTGTTAGCTTCTCAACCTCAATTTTTCGAACGGCAGCGCGCCGGGTCCCAAGAAAATCATCTAACCAGCGCTCAAGTTGCTTACTGAAATCGAGACATGCACAATTCATGAGGTTTTCCAGAAAGCGGAGCAAATGATAATCTGGTAGAGCGAGGTTTGGAGAGTATTTTGGGTACTGAAGTACCTTCCACTCGAGTCGTGCAGGAGAGTTTTGAAGACGTTTGCCGTATGAGGCCATGTTTCGTTATGCAGAAAAACTCACTGGTTTGTCTGTTAGGCTTTTTCTGCGGGTTAAACCGTGCATTTGGATTGCTTATGTCGTGGTTGACCGTCATCTACTTGTCCAGCAATATTCAGTGCAGGACGTCCTGCCCGTCCCCCGAAAAGTCTTCTTCAGGGACATCCTGCTCAGCTCCTGCTCTTTTGTACCAATCCAACTCTTTGTCTTATGTTGATGAACAAACGCCACGTTACATAATCGACACAAAAATCTGTGCAAAAACGCTTCTTTTCATAACGAAAAAGGCGCAAATGCCGTTACTCCTTTTTGCCTTTCAAAATTTCCATCTTTGGAAGCTGCGAGATCCGAGTGAATCAGCTTTCCACCGAAATCAGTAGATGTGTTTCAAAAAGCACAATCAGCCCTTCCAAACGATATATGCATTCCGCCGCAAATCAACCGATCCTCAAAGATATGAGCACGAAAAAAAAACGCTACGAACTTATGGAACTACCTAATAGATACCAATGTAGAAAGGACCGATAAAACTAAGTTTTGATTGAGAGAAAATCTAGCGCTAAATAATGATACTGACTTGCGGAGGATCACCAAGTCGGTGCTTTTTACCCTTCCATATTTTCCGATACCATACCGTCGGAGGGTAGAGGGCTTGCTTGGCCGAGGGCGGGATCGAATGTTCAACTTATGACGGAGTTTACCAATCTCTCGTCGGCGTTGGGTCATTATTAACGACTGCCCTGACAGGCGAGTAACCGATCCCGTGATTTATAAAAGTTTGCGGCGCGCGGCGCAAACGGGCAGCAGACTCTGATCTGTCGAGTTCGGGTCTACCGTGCCCGGCATTCCAAACTTGCCAGAGCGGACATCTTCGCAAGTTTTGCGAGAAAAAAATGCGCTGAGTTTTTCGATAAAGACTGCACTTTGTGATGGCAAATTCAGATTTGTCGGAATACCTCCTCCAGTTCTATAGATCTCATTTTTTGGAAATGACTACAACGTAAAGCGGAATGGCAGCTGTCTACCTCTTAGTATGTTCTTCACTATTTTCATCGAATGAGGGTTGTTGATACAGTTGGACTGTGGTTGTTCGAGGATATCCTACAAAGCCAGAGTTTGGCTCAACTCCAATTTGTCTTTCTTTTTCTTAATTACTAACTGTAGGAAATACAAGGCGAAAAGAGTCATCCTGTCTTCACAGCAGGCATCTGTTGAAGCTTGCAAGGGCACTGTGGAAGTTATCCTAATAGTCCACATAGAATATTATTGTGCGCAGCTCGTCAGCAACCATCGTTGGAGCCTGGCTCATACTATTAATTTCATCAATAGAAGTATTTACATGAAATATGAACTTTTCCAACGCTGTCCATCCGCAAAAGTTTAGCTATTAGTAAAAGAAAAGTTCAACCTTTTGACATACTAGTTACAAGCAGGAACCAGTTGTGGATAGCTTGTAAGTAAGTCTGAGGTAAGTGCAGAATGAAATTTGCGAGAATAAGAGCGAGTTGAACGAAACAAGTGTAAAGTTCTCCACTACAGTAGTATTTGAATCGGTGGAAATACTGGGTTGTTTCAAAAGTTCTACCCGTTTTCGGATTCCAACCTTTCTTCGCCATAGATCTTTTAGAAATGATCACTACAATCAAATACTTTTTTAGGCCATGATTCATTGGCAGTTCTAACATACTCAAAAATCATAGCAGTAATAGAGAAATTCTCTAGGCAAAGATTGCCAAACAACTCTTTTTTACAGAAATATAATTCAAGAAGCCATAACTTTTTTTGGATTGTAGTAAATTCACAAGCACTGTTCACCACGCCATTCCATGCGCGCGCGAGCTATGGTGAGCGTCAACCCAAGCTGCTTGCGCAAGTGACCTTCCTCGAGCTTTCATCAGGCATGGGCTCGATCACCATTTTTGCCTTATTTATTGCTTGCGTTAGCGCTCGCGCCACACGGGTTGTGACCAGGGTCAAGCAAGGGGTGTGGCACACGATCGCTAGTTACGACCTCCCACCCCCCCCCCCTGATTGCTGTCTTAATAAGACCCCCCCCTGGACTATACCCTTAAGATAGCATTACTTGGAGACCCTGTCAAACATAATGGGCAACATATCCATAATGAGCATGTCAATTAACCCCTGTAGACAAAGTTTGAGCGAATTCTGAAGATTCAAGATACTAGGCTACCTAAGTGAAATGGTCAAATTCCAACATGGTCAACTTTGTTTCAAGGTGAATTAGCTATCCGTTTTCGCACTCAAGACAAAGCACTACTCCTTCTTTGTCCACTTCAGGAATCCCACTTCAGAAGACCTCCAAACTGTGGAATTAGAAGCCAACCAAAATCTCGTTTTTCCCATTTTTCGCTTTTGATCGCTGTGCTTTCACCAAATATTACTCAGAGCTAAGAAGACGAATCAGGCTCAAATCACTCCTGTGAAAACTAGGTGATCTAGGCTATCGATCCATATAAATACTGTCCGCTAAAAATGTTTTTTTGACATAGTTAATGGTCTGCGGCACCCCCCCCCCCCCTCAAAACCTGCGGCAGCCGCAGGTTTTGAGGGGGGGGGGGGTGCCGCAGGCCATTAACTATATCAAAAAAAAAACATTTTTAAAAAACAAAACACACAAGCTACCCAAATATGCATCTGAGAGGGGCGCACAGTTTGTAGAAATCTGGAAAATCGCCAAGTCGCGTGAAAATGGCGATTCGGCCGAATCGCGTGAGGTATGCCTTAGGCCTTAGGCATACGTCGAAAACGCAGTGCATTCAGTGTAAGACGTGTACACTCGCTCCGTACCTACATACCGGCACATAATGAGCTGTCCTCTAGTGGTCCTGAATAGAATCGCATTAGAATGGCCTTAACACTGTACCGTTACGAGCTTGGAAAGTGCCGAGCTTAGGCATTCCTAGCGTACACCGTTACGCCGCGCAGTGGCCCAGTTCTTCGTGGCTGTGCACTGGCTAACGGCATTCAACTGCAATTCCTTCCTAGCCTGATCTTGCACGTTGTGATAACGGAGGTTTGAAAAGAATGAACTGCGTCAAAACAAAAAGAAACAGATCTGCTTGCAAGCGCAAGCGCGTGCTTTAGAACGTGAAACAACTCATCAATACATCATCTTGGTGAGAATATGGATGGTGAGATCCTACAACTGCATAATTGACCAATTGAATCACAAAACTACAGTACAAAAAATCAATCAATGCGCCTAATCGTATTACACCATCAACGCGAATATGCATAGGTTTTTATGAAATGTCACATACCGTCGGAACAAGCACATAACTGATTGACCCCATGCCCTGGAGTATTTCATACGTCCTTTGTCCGTACAATGAGCATTTTTGATGTGCATTGTATATGCTATTTGCTTTGTATTTGTATTTTTTGTGCACAAGGATGTCTTTGGCTTCTTTTTTAATGAATTTACACTGTCGTAAACTTAATTTCTGACTTACCAGGAGAGCGCTTGATGCTGCTAACGTTTAATTCAATATCATATCTATTCTAACCTGCTTTGATCCCTTGGAATTTTGAGCTCAGCTATACGATATTTATTATGTACTAGCTGGCTTGCCCGGCTCCGCCGGGCCTGCCAGCTAGACCCGTGTACGTATGTTCCGAATAGAATTGGGACCGAACTTTGCACACATACACTTCGGGGCACGGAGCTTGTCACAGTCCACTTTTCGTTATCGATCGATGTCGATTTTACCGATTTTTTGCAAAATTTGAGCTAGGGGGCTAGGATTTTGCACAGGGGGGTAATCGAGCATGCTGATCACCCCCTTCGGGGTGATCAGCATGCTCGATTACCCCCCTCTGCCAAATCCCAGCCCTCTAGCTCGAATTTTGCAAAAAATCAATAAAATCGATATCGATCGATAACGAAAAGTAGCCTATGACACGCTCCCTGCCCCGAAGTATATGTGTGCCAAGTTTGGTCCCGATCGGTTCAGAAATAAAAATTTCTATTCCGCACATACGTACAGACATACATACAGACAGACATACAGACAGACATACAGACAGACATTCAGCTTTATATATAAGATGCCATGTACTATTGTTCATTGCCGTTTAGATCCCTCACTGCCAACACACTTCCGATTCGATCGCGAAAAGAGACTTCCTTTGGTGATAGGAAAGGTACGCGTTTTTCTTTGAAGGAATGGCTCAAAGCTGATTGCGATAATCGAGCTGACAGCTAGTGCCAAATATCAGACGGTTATGATTTTTTTTCCGTGGCGCCACAGTTTTATAGATATGATGGATTACGAAAGGTAGCATTGATTTGAGCGGTCAAATTTAACGTGGATTCCTTGTTAGATTACCAATGAGAGAACGAACTAAATTTGGCAAGTAGCGAAAAAGTAAATTTTTACACTATAAACCATGCGCAAAGCTTCTGCTTAAACTCATGTGAAGTTGCTGACGGATTACAATATACACATTTTAGGCTAACGTGTAATAATTCCTCGAAGAACTAACACTGGCGACCGCGAACTGCTTCTTTCTCGTAAAACGACTCTATTTGCGAATGTGGAGAATGGTTACTTATGTGGCGACTCAGATGAATAGATTCTGTTACTACGTTAGTTACGTAAACGAGAACTGGTCTCTGACTATAACACAATGCAAACTAACACAGTAAAGAGTCTTCTAGCGTATACATTTAAGATCACTCAAGAACCACTCAAGTGCAAAACTCCTAATCCTAAACATTTCAAAGACCAGTTTTCGCAGATATGCCTGTAAATGCTTTGATTTATGCTTTAGGTTTTTGTTTCGAAGCCATTAAGGTTGGGCCAGACTGCGCGGCGTACGCTCTTATCATGAAACATACCAAGCGTACGCTGCGTACGTCACGTATGTCCGTACGCCGCGCACTGGCTCAACCCTTAGAGTTTATCAACTAGACCAAGAAGTAACGAGCCAGAATATTAATACTACGGGCATAGGCAACCGTCTGTGTTACGATGTGTTATGCGCTAAGCGGATGAAGAAGTGACTGCATCCAATGAAACATGAGCCGAGTTCTATGACCGTTTTCAGTGTTTGGAACGATGAGCATAGTACACCAATATCAAACATCGCTTTCTTAGGTTGGATGTATTCGCTAGAACTATTTTTTATCTTTAGTTAATTATGAGTTTTTCGTTAATCTCAGATTGCTTTTGACAACTTTTTCCACACTTACATATAAGAATACGTGACAATTTATTGATCGATATAAATCAATCTCAAATGCAAGATTCTAAAACAAAAGTGGGGATTTTGGCTCTGCTTCAAATAGATTCACGACAGCGTTCTTCCTCTAGAATGATTTTCTTCCATGCGCTCAAAAAAGTCATCTTTCTCGGACTGTTTGATTTGTATTCCTTCAAATGTTTTGTGCCACGTTGGTTTTGTAGACGATGTTAGTTGATCCAATCACGGGCTAACGCGACGCCTTCGTCTCCTCAGAAGCCCGGGTTCAAAAGTCATCCGTGGCTCCACGCCATCAAACACCTCTCCTGTCCTCTCGTAGTCTTTCCCATTTATTTGTGGAGGACCATTCAATATTCCCATACGTGAAGCTGAGCGTCCCTATGTTGGTATGCACAGCGTCTGGCCGTAGTAAACTTTCGATATTCCAGTTCGGCTGGGCGGGTCTAAAGCGGGTCAGCGCGGTACCAATCGTATCATCGATCATGAGGTTCTCTCTGTAGACATGATGACGAGTGCGTTTTTGAAGAAAAAAGTTTATTTATGCTGTCTTGTCAAATTGATAGGCTATTGCGTTTTCTGAAATAATCATGGTTCAAAAGCGGTTTGTGAAATTGCTTCTGCTAAGTGACGGTGACGGTTACTATTCAAAAAATCAATCGTAGCCTCAGTTGTGCTGCTGTCCATAATATAAAGAAGATTTTGGTTTTTTTAATTGGCCGTTGAAAGTGATTGGAAAGATTTATTCTTACTTCAAAAGCAGCATAGGTAAATCTGGACACATGGAGATCGCACATGAAAACACTAAGGCACTGCAACACTGAGGGCCACTTGCAGCTTAGATGCTCTCCAATTAGGCCCGCTCTCTTGACCAGATAGGGACTTTCGGCTTGTATGCTATTGCTTAGGCATTCTCCCTCATACCCGCGCAAGAGCATGCAAGCCGAAGTAATTGTTCGCCAAATATGGTGGCGGCAAAAAGTGTCTGGATACAGCCTTTGATCTCCAATCTCAAAACTCCGTCTAAGGAAAGGGACGAAACGGAGATAAACAACTATAAAATTGTTTTTCTTTATCATAGCAGCGGCTCTGAAAATTTGCAACCGCAAGCTGTCCATCCTTCTTGGCCGTTTGGATGCTCTGATTCCGGATCTGTGCTTGAAGTCTCTCGATGTTAAAAAACTCCACTCAAACAATCTCCTGCAGCCAGTCGCTGTTTTGGCGGGACTCGTATACCTTCAGCAATCCCGAAGGAAACGCCATAAAAAAGCATATCACTACCGTTTTGAGACAAAGCACAGACCTGGACTCAGGCATCCAGGAGGCCAAGAAGGGAGTAGGCTTGCGCGATTGCCCGAGCTATTGCCTTCAAAGGCGGTGTCGGGAAAAATCTCACTTACTAGCGTATTCGCTTACCTAGGCTTATTTGCTACGCTGAATTAACCCACTCTAGCGCAATGACAAGAACATGATCACTCCGAACCCCTTATGAATTTGGAAAAATGGAACAGTTCCCACCAAAGCTGAAACGCGATTCGTGTGGAATCCTATATATCTCGACGGTGGCGGCGTGCCACTCATCCACAGAGCAGGAAATCATAGATGGGAGAACGTACCTGGCGTGTAAGTCTCCCAACCCTTCAGACGGATTTCTTCCTTGTAGTCTTAGGTTGTGACTCCACACTGTGCGATGTCATGTCCAGAGTTAAGCGTGGGGTCAGGCGCGCCCGACCTGGGGGATCGTATTGAGAGTAAGGGCCGCATGCACTAACATCCCCGCGGGGAGAGGATCGCAGCTTAAAAGAAAGCTTTATATTTCGAAACTCCAGATACCTGGATTTCACGTTGTGTACCTATCCGTAAGTATTCCTACTACCCTTCACTATGAACATGTTGAAGAGGAGCGAGAAGCTGTACGAACCGCATTTTCCAGCTTTTGTATGATCCCTGATGATCCCTGGCGCTTTTCTTCAAAGTCATTTTTCTTTCTCAGAAGTTAACGAAGAATCTCCAGAGTTGTGCAGATTGTCTAACCCGACAGTGCTAAGCATGTTGCTGCTAAGAACAAATGATGTTTTGAAGTCATGAAATTTGCGATGATCCACAGGTCGAAATTTGAGGCTTACCGAAAAATTCGACTTTTCAAAAAGTCATTTGTTCTCATCAGAAACATGCTTAGCAGTATTGTGTTAGATGTTCAGTACAACTTTGGAAGGTTTTCGTTAACTTCGGAGAAAGAAAAATGACTTTAAAGAAAAGCGCCGGGGATCATCAGGGATCATACAAAAGCTGGAAAATGCGGTTGGTACAGCTTCTCGCTCCTGTTCAACATGTTCAAGTGAAGGGTAGTAGGAATACTTACGGATAGGTAGACAGCGTGAAATCCAGATATCCGGAGCTTCAGGATATGAAGCTTTCTTCTGAAGCTGCGATCCCCTCCCCGCGGGGATATTAGTGCATGCGGCCCTAAGACTGAGGGGGGGGGGTCGTAGTTAAGAATCGAATTTATTATGTTGGGGAGATACTGTGAAGGTGAAAAAGAAATGCGCTAGTCCGGTGGATATCGCGATCACATGTAGGAATGACGGTCATAAACAGTATACTGATTGTCTCCACAATGAAAGTTTCAACCAAAATTCAAATCTTCTTCTCTTTCACCTTGTCATATGAGGTAAACAAGGAAGCTTGCTGAGTAAAATTGGTATCATTTCCATAATCAGTATGTCAAATTACCTCTATGCGCTCTACAAACCATTACCTACTGCAGTTTCTAATGTTTCTAAACCCCTAAAAAGCGTGATTTTCAAGCGTGATCAACTTGGTTCCAGAAGTGAGAAAAGTCAGGTTTTGTATGTTCTCTACAAGTCTATGCTACAATTCGGACTTCACACCGCTTTCAAACAGTGAAGTAAGAAGTGCTGCCAAAATTCCAACCGGCGCGTTTTTCACGTTGAGTGCTTTAACTTCTCGGATTAGCACAAGGCCGGAACAAGTCGAATCAAGCTCAAACACTTATTGTGGAATCTTCGAGGATTGAGCTAGCGAATCACATAAAACTTGGATAGAAAAGCTTTTTCGAATGGGGTCAGGCGTAACCACTCAAAAGGTCAGGCCGCCTGAGCTTTTGAGGGGTTGCGCCTGACCCTCTTAACACGTTGACGACAGTGTCGCGCAATGGTGCGCGACACCCTAAATACCAGTTCTATCGTGCACAATGGCTCCAATTTGTGTTCACATAATCAATTTAACCTCAGAAGTTTTTCATGTTCTCCGCCCCTTTTTGGTAAACTCCGCCCAATCCGCTGCCTTCTACAAGAAAATTTTTTCGTTCTCAAATCGCATAGAAAAGCTCATAGATGACTGGGGAACCTCAAATATTCTTAATTTTGAACCCCTTCCCCCCATTATGCAGACCCCACCCCCTGAGTGGCAAGCTTCGCCCACTTTTCGAAAATGCCGGAATTTGCACGAATTCATTGATTTTGAGGAAATTCCAGCATCTCTGAAAAGTGGACGGGGCTTGCCAAAAGTAGGCGGGGCTACCCCACCCACTTGCATTTTTGTACCTCACGCATAGATGCATACATACATGTAGCCGGCTGCGAAAATGCCCGGAAACGGTTCGTCCATAGGGACAGACGTCAAAAAGAACAGCTCGAACGTGTTATCTTGCCTTCAACACTCAAAATTCGCCCCTTTTTGAGTATTGAGCGCAAAGCCTCTACTTGCTATATTGGAAATCTGAAGCCAAACACTCCACCCCTGTGAAAACTACAGCTCTGAAAAGAGGACTATCCAGATCTAAAACTTGCCGTCAAGTTGCGTGTGGTTGTGCAATCGCAGAAAGTCGGGCCTACAGACTTTCAAAAATAGAAACCTGCAGTGAAGGCTGATCTTCTTCAAAATGTAACACCCTAAGGACTTGGAGGTGAAGCAGAGGGTCGTTTAGGGGCTTTCACAGGGGGGGGGGGGGTCGTTTTTGAGGGACTTGTGCCTGACCTCTTGCTCAACCCTGGTCATGTCCGAGAACGGCCACCTTCGCATGATAAAAAGTCCCAATACCTTTAACCTTGCCTAGACACTGCTTCGAGGAGTCTATCAAGTCACTAACAAGGGATAGGTAACAGCTTGGGTGGCTTTTCAAGTACACACACATACATATTTGGATTGACCTGAATGCTGTTTCCATATATCGTGTTTGTAGCTGCTACGTAAGCGTTGAAGCGAGCTATGGGCTTTTTACGTTTGAAGACCTCCTAATCATCAAAGAACATCCTGTATGTATACATCTGGAAAAAGGTATTAAGATGTTGAAATATCAAAGGCACCGTCCATCCAAATTCTCGACTTCCACGTTTTTATCGATTCCAGGCCTTCTGAAAGCCCTGATTTCGAAGAGTCGAGAATCAGCAAAATTCCCAAAAACTCCCGTTTGAAGAACGAAATGCAAGTCGCGGGGCTGCGCGCTGATATACTCTTGGCGCGTCATTTGCAAACCTGCAAAGTGGGTGGGATAACCAGCTGGCGGAGTGACCAGCACCAGATCACGTTCCTTCCCGAAGCGGATTTTTCGCTCCGGAAGCAATCTTTTGCTACTTGGGGGTTTGCTTAGTGTGGGGGCCCACGCTAGTATGCCATCATAACCTCTTCAACCCCCACTTTGAGTGGACGGTGTCTCTAACATATATGAAATATCATCAGCTTAATCATTTCAAGCTGTTAAAGGCAGTGGTTCGGCAAATCTTAACCTAGTCAAATTTGCACTTACCTGGGGTTTTCAATACGCTGATCCCGAAAATCCACCTTGAAAGCTTGGAAATGTCGAAAATAAGCGTTTTTTAATGCCCTTCCCTTTGAAATTGGACCAGACCGATGACGTTCAATCGTTAGGACCAGGGCCCGGCGGGGGTGGCGCTTTCACAAGCTGGATATCGTTTTTGGCCCGAAAAAGCAAAGGAGAAGTCGTATTTTTGGGGTCCGGGGCTCCTCCCCGGACCCCAAAATACGACTTCCCCTTTGTTTACCGATAAACATTGCACATATCATTCTTTATTCATCATTCCTTGTTGATGCTACTGTCCTATGAACTTAGATCCCAGCAATGTGAAGATTCTGTGCTCCGATCGCTAGCCTGCCCGCAGGCGGGAATTCAAATCGCAATTCTTGTAAGAGGAAAATAACAAAATAGGCTCGTTTTCAATGCACAAGTAACGATATGGCACCAAATTTGCTGTGTAGTTGGAGGACCATGAGCACAAAAAAAGTATAAAGAATTATGAGAAACTTATGTGAATTTGAAAAATGGTGTTTTTCGAAATTAGGTGGCTCCCGCGCCACCTGGGAGCCACCTGGGGTGGCTCCCTGCTTCCCTTCACATAATTTCCCGAATTTTTTTACATAAAGGTGGACTAGGTCGAGAGTATTACTACATGTACAAATCCGCTTCCAAAACCACCAAGGCACCGCTTCGATACAGCCCCAAATAGGGTTCACAGCGTTATGATCGGCCTCGGAAAGCGCGCTCCAATCGCAATCGCTTATTGTAAATTGTAAAGTTTCGCAGCTGACTAATAAATGAGTAGTATCTTAGATATATAAACGTCAAAGTTTGTGCAAATCTTGACCCTATGTTTTTTTTATAGATTCCTTTGCGGATGAACCCACTGAGCTGAAACCTTGATGACCCGGGCTGGACCAGGAAAGCCAGGTAGTACTACTGTAATAAGCGCTGAGGCCGCCCATCTCATTATTTGTGTATATCTGTTTGTCATGGGCTTACGGGGGTCAAAAATAGGGTCAAAGGGGAAGTCGTAAGAAATTTTGGCTTCAAAGGGGATATCGTTTTCAAAATTCTGAAATGCCACCTCCTGCCGGGCCCTGGTTAGGACCCAATGGTTATAGCATTGCGGCGGGCAGCCTCCAATGGTGAGAAGGAAATTGCCACTCGCCCGAATGCGTGTAAGAATGGCCTGCGCGTGTAAGTTTAGGAGCGATTTTCTCGGCAGGGAAAGCATGCTGTGCAACCGGGATTGCACTGTTTTCATACTTGAGCGATAAGGAACCTACCGCGTTAAAATTCTGAGTTGTTGGATTTTGCCGATCCACTGCCTTTATGGAACGGAACTTAGCGCGAGCGCTTAAGCGTTGAAAAACAATTGACGTGCCTTGTAACCTAATCAAATACGATATTCTCTGCGTTACGTCTTTTCCACGCTACTCATCCTGGCAGAGTTGACAAAACTGGGACACCTGCATAACTTATTTTGGCTTATTTCCCTGATTTTTACTGTGCAGTACTCGTAGATGCAATGGCAGTACATCAGCGGCATGCGGGCTAAAACCGTTATTCCAATTTCACTCATAAAACGAATGTCGAGCGCTGACGCTAACCTCTTGACCCTTAATGTCCGAAAACTTAACAAGTTTTGTCTGAAAACTTACAAAATTAGACCAGTAATCTTATGTAAGCGGCCCTAACGTACATTCTCATGGTTCTTGGACACAGTTGTGAGCCAGATACTATCAAATTTGAGGCACATTGGTCATTTTTTCGTGGATCTTTTTGACAGCTCCAGATTAGATTGATTGTGAATGAGTCTGTTGACGCATACCGCTCTAGACTAATGCGCGAAATGAGTAAGCTTTGCAAGCGCTATCAGAAATGTCGCATAGATATGGCGCCATAGTTATGTTCGGACTTGGCAAAACCTGGACTCTGCTAGTCAACAAATCTTTGAATTGTAACATCTCAAGATGGTCTGGGACCAGGGGCTGGTACCAGCTGGCATGGGGCAAGCTGAATATCGTTTTTGGGTCAAAAAGCAAAGGGGCTATCATTTTTGTCGACAAACTGCGACGTTTTTTTAGTCGACGTTTCGTTTTTGGAGGATTTTCAGGGATTTTGATCTGGGATCAAAGGGGACCTCGTGAAAATTAGCAAATTTCAAGGGGGACTTCGTTTTGAAAATTCCCTGGTGCTAGCTGGTGCCGAGCCTTATCTGGGACTCATTTATCCAAATTTTCTTCCATTGTTCCCAAATATGTAGTTGCCATGTTGAGGTCAGCGCCATGCTTGTCATTTGCTGTATGAACCAAATGACGGATGGCCTCTATCCCAACGCGCAAGTGAGGTTATCGGTTTTTTATTAGGTTGATGCATAATTCTTGCACCAAAATTTTTGAAATTCTCTTACTTTCTCTAGCTCCAATGAAATCTTCTGATTTTATGCAAAAGAGAGAGGGAAAGTTTTGTTAGTGCTTGCTTTCCGCAAGTGCTTGAGTCGAATTTTCTTGAGGGCATATGGCACAATATAAGTTGATCAGAAGAAATACTCAAGAAGTAATTTTTCGACTTCTGGTTACTAATACTGCTAAAACGTCTACTGAAATATGAATTTATTTCTGGTCTTGGTTTTATAATATATTGTCGACTCCACAACTGTGGCAAGGCGGAGTGATGATCAACAAGGATATGTAAATCAGGTATGCCTCAGCACAGGGCAACCGCGACGCAAGAGCCGCTAGCGCAGCTCCGCCTCCCAAAGTTGAGGAGCCGCTCATACACTTTTTGAGTAAGAGATGTTGGTGTGGTTGGATGTCTCTGCGAATAGTCACGAATTTTTTCTCGAAATTGACTTATTGATTTTGTTTCATATTGATTTTCTAAAATGTACTATAAAATGCTACATTTTGTATACATAATAAAGAGCATACTCTGTAGATTAACTAGCTTGCTCAAGCACTTTCAAAACATTTTTTTTCATTTTTTTACGGAAGAATTGTGATTCACCTAACAGTATGGAGTGGTACCCTTATTGCTAGCGCTGGCCATAACTATAGGGCATACCAACCACCATCGGTCGCGGATACCCAAGGGAAGAGGCAGCGCGCGCGACGCGAGCGAAGGAGATTGCACTCGAGCGCGAAAAAGCCTTGTTCATAGACTCATGACGTTGATTCATCTCGTGTTTACCTTATATTCTCTTGTTAGGCATTAGATTTCGTACTTGTATCGACTACTAGACATTTCAGATGGTGGCGCTGTTCGAATGAAAAATATTCAAGCAGGAATGGTGAACGCGCACATTTTGCTCGTGCATAGCAGGAAATTACCATCTATTCCGAGTTGAGGAGAATCGAGCACGCTTTGTACAAGTATGATGTGAAAATGTTACTTGTTCTTGACCTCATTTGGTTAATTTACTACTAGAGATTAGATGAGAAACAAGTACAAGTTTGTAAACAACGTGTGCAACGTTCTGAAGTCTCCTAATCTCGGATTCGGCATATAATCAAAATGTCAAATTCAAGTCACAGTCGCATAAAGCCGAATTACCTTTTCCATCATTGATTTGAAAGAAAAGAAGTTTCAGTGTGCTTATGCTTCTCATTTCGCGTGAAATACGGAAAACAAGATATTCTTACATGCAATTGACTACGAAATGAAGTTCATCAGATACGCAAGAGAAGGCTATGTACAAATCAGCTAAAAAAAGAATATTCAACCCTAGCCACAGATGCAGCGACGCTTTCGCGCTCGGGTACTAATTTCGCTGCCCGCGTCGCGCTTTCGCAACCTCATCCCGTAGGTACCCATGACCGATGGTGGCTGGTATGCCCTATATGTCCACATTGAAAACTGCCGTACCTTTGCTTTGCAACGAATTGATCTGAAATCTGGTAGCTGTGTGTTCAATGAGCTACTGTATGTGACCATGGGGCGCTTTCATTTGATTACTAGCTGGCTTACCCGGCTCCGCCGTATGTTCCGAATAGAAAATTCCATTTTTTAACCGATCCGGACCAAACTTGGCACACATACACTTCGGGCCCCGGCGGGTGTCACAGTCCACTTTTCGTTATCGATCGATGTCGATTTTATCGATTTTTTGCAAAATTTGAGCTAGGGGGCTGGAATTTGGCAGAGGGGTGTAATCGAGCATGCTGATCACCTCCACGTACACACAGACAGACATACATACAGACAAACAGACATTCAGCTTTATATATAAGATTTAGGAAAAATTAAAGATCTTGGAAAAAGCAGACTTGAAGCCAGGCCAGACGCCCTAATCTTTAAATCCACTAAAGTAGTTCTTGACTTCATAGGTCTTTTGTGCATATTAAAATGGATTTCAAAGTTTTTTGTCTTATGTATAAAAGTCGAAGTCAAAACAGTCGCTTTAGTCCAACTGTGCCATACACTTTTAACTTGCGAATACTTTCACACGCAGTCTGTTCTCGAGATATGTTTGTATGGGTAATTCCGCAGCATTCCGCTTGTTATGGAGGGATAGGGCTCCATTTATCTTATAGACGAAGTGAACACTAAAAAAATTGAGTTGCGTACCCAACATGGACCTAACCGCAGGCCTACGTCGAATTTCTATTTCAAACTCTTTCAGCAATGTTCTCATGAGCGTGGGGAATAATGACATTGTTTGTGTGTATGGGAGTCCGTATGTTAACGGCTGTGGATTTCTGCAGATCCTTGCATGCAGGCTAAGTGCGGAAATCATTCTGGAGAAAGCGATTGCGACATGGCTTGAAGTTATTCTGGTTCTGACCAAAATCCTAATGTGAGTCATAAGGCAACATAAAGTACAGGGTGTTTTCATTATTTAGCAGTAATGAAAAAAATCAGGAGAGGTATACTTGGTAAGCTATTTTGAGCTTGCTAGTGAGCACGTTGATCACGAATACATACGAATATTAGTTGGAATTATCAATTATCTTTATCAATTTTATGGATTTTTTGCTAAGTTTAAGCTACGGGGTGGGAGTAGGCAAAGGGAGATAAGTGAGCATGCCGTTCGCGAAACATAGTGAGGAAAAGGAATGGCCAGAGTCAGGGCTCGGCACGAGGTGGCTAGATGAAAATGGAAAAACGAAGTCCCCCTTGACTTTTGGGAATTTTTACGAAGTCCCCTTTGACCCTCAACCAAATTTCCTCTAAAAACCTGAAAAATTCCCCAAAATCCCCCAAAAACGAAACGTCGACTAAAAAAAAAGGTCGCCGTCGCCAATTTTCCATGTCTCTTCGGTCACAAAAACGAAACCCCCTTTGCTTTTCCTCCCAAAAACGATATCCAGCTTGCTTGTAAGCCACCTCGTGCCGAGCCCTGGCCAGAGTCGAGCAAGAGGTGCGCTGAATACGACCCCCCCCCCCCCCCACCAACATCTCCCTTTGCCTACCGTAGCCATGACATAAAGGCTTTACTAAGCATAGCTAGTAATATATTCATGGTTGTCGTCAGATAACCCCTGTGGGCCAAGTTTTAGCGAATTCTACGGGCTTCCCAATATCGAGCCACTCAAGTGAAGTGGCCATTTTCAAAGATGGTTAACTATTTCAAAAGTGAATTAGCTACTCTTTTTACTACGATACTGTACTCAGTACAAAGCACTACTCCATGATCACCTACACTATGAATCCTGCTTCAAATAATCATCAAGCTATGGAATCAGGAGCCAGCTAAAATCTCGTTTGTCACATTTTTCGCTCGCAGTGGCTGTGCTTCCAGCAACTATCGCTCAAACGAAAGAAGAAGAAATCAGCCTATTCAATTCCACAAAAACTAGATTTTGACTATTAAACTGCATATAGTTTGTTCTCTAATATATTCTTTGGAGGTATGTTAATGTGGTGTGACACAACTGCCGCGCCTTTTCGGGGATTGTGCCACACCCCATTAACTTACCTTAAACATCCAAATACTTACCTTTTTTATATCGTTAATATTGCCTAACCTTCTTTTTTATACAGGGGAAATTTCATTTGAAATCGTTTCTTCTAAGAAAGATGTAGTCGTTTTTCCTTACCTATGCAAATGGAAAATACCGCAAAATATTGGGTTACGGTAGCATGCCAAGTCTACGCTACTACGTGAATCGCGAGCGAAGACGACAAGAATGTATATAGTCGATGGTCTATGTCTCGTAATTTACACTTAATCTGTGATATTGAGAGCGAAAATGGAACAAATAAATTTAGCCTTGCTCTTAATTCTTTACTTTGGAGGTTATTTCAGATAGGATTCCTAAGTCAAGCAAGGAAGTGGTAGTTTTGCATTAAGTGCAGAAAGGGGTAGTTACATGACTCACTCACCTTTGGAACAAAGTTACCATGATCGAAAATGACCATCTCATTTGAGTGGCCCAATACTCGGAAACCTCAGAATTCCCTGAAACTTGGCCTACAGGGGTTATTTGACATAATAATTACGAAAATGATGCTCTTATGCTATAGCGCTCTTTTATTATGCTTGCTGACGTAAACCATGGCGAGCCAAAACATCAATATGCTAATATTTTGCATGATGCGCCTACATGCCATTGTTGCGTGGCATGCCACACCCCACGCTTGACCCTAAGGCCCGTATGCACGTACGTCCCCGCTGGGGGGGGGGGAGTGGATCTGAGAAGGGATGCGTCATATCTCGCTATTCTGCTATCTTTCTTCTCCCTTTTCTATCTTGCTTGTAAAGGTTCTTCTACACTTATATCTGCGCATGATAGATGCCAGATTACTTCCATACAAGATCGGTTTTTGCCATTTTGTGTGATCCGCGGGGATCCCCAGGGGATCACACAAAATAGTGAAATATATCTAATCACGCCAAACCTGGCATCCATTATGCGCAGGAGTGTATGAAAAACTTTATAAGCAAAATATAGTAAGAAGAAGAAAGCTACGTAGAGTAGCGAGATATGACGCATCCCCTCTTATATCCCATCCCCCTCCCAGCGGGGATGTCCTTGTATACGGGCCTAAGAATGGCACATAGATACCTGGACAAAGAAGTGTTTGAAGGAAATGGTTCTTGAATACTATTATACAGGGTGTCCCAAAAAATGTTAACACTGTTTGATCGTTAATAACTTTTGCTTTCATGTCTTTCGCCGTGTTTGAGGCATCATTCTGTAGAGCGAGGTTCAGCTTAGATTTGTAGTATGGGGAGAATCATATCACTCTTTGTCACTGTAGGATTACGGTATGAACTTCTAGCATGTGGATCCGCTGTAAAATATGCCATTTAACAAAATTTTTTTCAAAAAAAAAACCGGAAAAACCATGTACTAGGGTCTTCGTTTACGCTGATTCCACTAACAACTTTTTACGAGTGTTTTTAGCTTTTTTAACGGTGTAATCACATTTCTGACAAGTGTTGGAAATTCAGTTATCACGGTTTACCTGGGATAACTTTGAAGAGAAGCATCACAGTACAGTGGAAATTTCTATTCGAAACCAGCGGCTTCCATTACCATAGTATAAGAGTTTTTGGCTTGTTTGGTTTTGTTCCGAGGCAGAATACGGCCTCCAATGGCCTAAAATCCTTGTCGCGTAATCCTACAGTAATGAAGAGTGATTGATTGATGATTCGCCCCAAACTATAAATCTGAGTTGAACCTCGCTCTACAGAATGGTGCCTCATGCTCGGCGAAAGAAATGAAAACAAGGGAGTTATTAACTATCAAACAGTGTTAACATTTTTTTGGGACACCCTGTAGTGTATTGACAGGGCCGGGCGGAGTCAGGGCCAGTTAGTCTTCAATATCATCAATGCGGCGTTTCCAAGGTGCATACTATGCGCACAACTGCAAAATGATGTTGAATGTTGTTCCAGTCCATTCCGAACGGGTTCACTAGGTGCTCCTTATTACTTCTCCGATCAAGACCTAACATTTTAATCGGATTGACCTTTGTCTTCCTCAGAGGCCGGAAAGTGGGCAAAGCATCATATGTAGCTCTACGCCATCAAACACTCTTGTTCCGAATTAGTCTTCTTTGGTGTGATAGAAGAGGTTGTGGTTAGGACTTTATTGAGTCCATGGGAGAAAACCAGTCGCATCAGATGATACGTTCTTTTATACGTATAATCTGATCGTATATGATCAGCGAGTGATGTGCTATTAAAAGTGTCAAGAGCGCTTTATTAAAAATGTTAATGCTACCCTTAAGTGATTTTAAAGCACGAAACGGTCTGCTAGTTACTCTCCAATACACTGCGGAACAGTTAATATGTGAAATAATTGATGACAAGTTTGCGGTTCATTTCTGAAACAAAGAGCGGTCTATTTAAGTTTCCAACATATATAGCTTTGAAGTGCATTTAAAGAGAATCACTAGACAGTTCTGAGAGATTGGTTGATAGTTTGTGGAATCACAAATACCTCCTAATCCTGCTAGTTCTGAATCTTCGCCTGACTTCTTTTAGCAGAAACGGCAGGTGAAGTTACTGCGCATCATGGCCGCAATGGTGTGATACTAGTGATAGAAATCGACAGTTGAGATCTTTATAGATCGTACCGTGACCGATCTGAAGGGTACCCGTCTGTTAGAAACGATTTCGATATTGTCGATGCCTTTGCCGTAACCCATCTTCAATTTGTTCATTTGAAGAGGTGAAGGGCATCTAAGTCCACAAGAGTGTTACACTTTAAGGGTTGTAAACACCAAAAGTCATGCTTTTTGCGGTGTTTACTGGTTACCTATTCTTGACCAAGTACCACAATGTTTTTCACTATTTTGACATCATATTTCAAAACCTACCCGGAAGCGGTTCCCTAGCATGAGTCTCGTTTTGGAATGAGAATTGACAATCGGTCATCGTTCCTATCGGCTACCCCGCTATCTTCGCTCTCTTAGCATCTGTCTTGGACATCTCACTACGACGGCCTTCAACACTACTGCTACGGCTTAATTTACGTCAGCCTGTAAAGTTTTGCGGCGTTGATTTATGGTAGTCAACGGAATTTTTTAACCCCAGTGAACTCGATAAAGCTGGGAAATGCTTCGTACGAGTGTAGTCCGATGAGACAGTAGAATACTATAGATATAAAAGTCCGCAAATGCCCAGCACATTTTTTGAAATTCCTTCGTTGCTAATATTTTGTGAATTCTTAGTAAATGTGACTGTTGGATACTTTTTGTTAGAAACTTTTTGAAAATTCTCTGAAAGCCCGCGATTATGTTATCGAAGAAATGATCAACATTTTTTTTGAATTTAGGAAAAACCCGCTTGCTTCGCTTTTATCGAAGGTTTGATTACCGAAATAAAAGTCCTTTTTGCTGTTACATTTTTTCTCCCCAACTAAATCTCTGAACCCACTCTTGGGTACCGTAAATTCACCATTGCGCCAAAGCTTATCAAATCCTATTCAAAAATTTAATATTTTAACACAAATTTGGGATGATTCGCTGCAAGTTATTGACTTTTTCAATGCAAATGAAGTTCTTTTGTAGCCGATGTTGATTCCTGCTCTCTTCCAAGTTTCAATCTCTGTGGTTCCAAGGAGGATTTCCTTCCATGTAGACAAAATTAGTAAATCTATTACTCAACATTGTTCACAGTGCAATTGCACAGCACACATCAGACGCAATTCATCATAATTATGAAAAAATTGAACAAGTGTATCCTTCGCTAAATTTGCGATGTTGACCGAATGCATGTCCATTCTAATATGTCCTGCATTGGGTGGCTGTCCGAAAAAAGGTAAACAATTGTAGGCAATGTTTAGATCCTAATTTTTGTACCTAACTTGAGAACTGCAGGCAACAGCCTCTGGAACAAATCCATCATATTTTTTATTTTTTGCAGGAAAGGTCAGAGAATTTATCATGGAAAAAGTGGGGCGGCATCCAGAATTTCTTTCTATATTGCAACGTTTCGCAACAAATACAATGGAAATGCAGTGGAAAAATTTTTTCCTTTTTTTCGAAATAGGATGTATAGGTTTTTAGTAGAAAAATCTGTATTTTTCTTCTCTGTTCAACAAGTAAGCGACTTCGCACAAAAAAGTATAGTGTAAAAAATCAACAATTATCGGCAATAGAAAAATTTATGATAACTGAAGGATGACTGAATTTTAAGAAAGTTTTAAATTTTCCCCCCCCCCCCCCTCCCCCGCCCCTCCCTCCTTTATTCTCGTTACCCCTTCTAACATTTTTTCGTTGTCGTGTGAAACAAACTGTACCACTTAATTAGTGCATCCTATGACTACAAATGTACTCACTTTTTATCGAAATGTCCGATTTATCAATCATATTGATCGCTATCGATCCATTTAGTCCACGTGTACCCAAGTACAACGCACTTACGTACAGATGCACTCATTACGCTTTTCTGCACTCCATGACCTTGCAAAAAGAAGTGCATATGACTATCGGATAGGTTACTAATTTTGCGCCAGTTAATTTGTATGACATTCATAATAAATCATCCCTAGATCGCATTATCGCACATTGCCCAATGTACGAACTAGAAATACTAGAAACAAAAACTTGTTCTGGTAAATTCAGTGAGTAATGATTATGTTCTCTGGCGTTCATGTGTGTGGATTTATAATATCTTAACAACGAAGGAGAAATGCCACATTAATTGACGAAAACTGGTCTTCTAGAGCCCTTCGTTGAAGAAATAATCCAACAACGAAAAAAGCGTAGTAACATATTAGAGGCATATCTACTCTGTTTAGACTTTCGCGCCTTTTAGGCACGATTTTCAGCCAATTTGGTCACTTGGTCCAAGAATGAGGACCACTTTTCGCCAGCGGTTGAAAATATAAATGGAAGTTACAGCAAACTAAAGGATAAAAATTCTTGCATCTATTGCTCTAGCTATGTAGCCTAAGGCTCTGAAAGTAACCATGATATGGGACCAGTTCTCGCCTTCAGAAAAGGTCCTATTCATCGATCAAAGCTTTATGCTAAGCGATGACGTGTTTTGAACACGGGGACCAGTTCTCGCTGAATCTAGCTTCATTACAAAATACCCTGTTGTCCCAAAAATGCAGAACAACACTCTTTTTGCAGATTGAATTTTATCCGACCGCCCGTCCGCTTCCGTCGAACAAATTTAGACTGACCTTAAAAGTTCATGCGCAACTTCTCTCCGAATTAGTAGTAATTATCAAAGAACGAGACAATGTGACATGCCCGATTATGGCAGACAATATTATCTTGACCTTTTTGTTTTGTTCCAAAATTTGTACAGGAGATAAATTGATATTATTGAGGCAGGAAACGCGCCATGGTCTAATTTTGGAGACTCTAAAGGATGATGTGCAGATGAAGTTGAGTTTTTATATGAAACAAGCTGGTCCCCCTCAGATTTCGGAAAACCAGTAATTAGTTAGAAAAACAATCAAAATTATTTCATTTTCAAAGAAAAAAAATAGCTTCGAATAAAACGAAATTCTATCAGAAATATCTTTTGACTTGACTATCAAGCCATGGTTAGGCTGCAAAAAATTATCAAACGATAGAAAAAATTTCTGATTGTAGCCAATGCCACCACTCCTTTTGCCTAGAAACAATTCTGCGGGCACAGTTTTTGAAAAATCTGAGGAGTAAAAGAAAAACCAACGAAGTTCTTCAAATCTTCTGCGAAGCCTTCTCCTAGATAAAAATCTCGGCGATCTCTACTGCTAATCCTTATAATCCATCTTTACTAATGAAAATGCATGACAATAGCTTCGAGTAATCAATTTTCTTCCTGAAATCCGGATTTCGTCTATCTCCCATATCTTGGCCCAGATCTGCACAGCGGCTTTCTCTCCATTCCATATCTTATTCCATCCTTTCACCTTTCACTGAAACCCAATTCAAAATCTAATTCAATCAATATCGATCATATTTACCGGTCAGTCAACATCAATTATCAAAAGACCTGCCTATGTCTACAACAAAGCTCACATTCCAAGCTGCTGCTAGCTGCTGCAGCTGCAGTTCGGCGTTGATGTCCAGTTTTTTGCACATCAAAGCTTACCCACTTTTCTATTGTTCTGCTTGGGAACAGCAGTTACAGCGTGTCGGTATAAAATACACGCCATACCTCAAACGCTGTCTTTGTTCTTTCTGTGTATGTGTTGATTTACGGCTAGCAAATGTATCATTGCTATTCATTTAGCGTCCCGAATTGTATTTCATTTTCACCCGCTTTTGATAGGCGATATTTCGTATACAAAGTGTTTTATTGAAACTTGGAATTCTTTTCCACGTGTTGCATAATTTCATAGAAGTCTAGGAGTGCGATAAAAAAAATTAGAATAAAATATTCCTCTTATCCCATCTAATTGTCATGCTGTCTCGATTCTCGATCAACTTCCACAAGAACGCATATATTACAATACTGATTAGAATTTCCTGCTTGAAAATTCTCGCCGCTTTTCAATAAAGAACTTTGACGCGTTTGCAATTTCTAAGAAAAAAGCAAGTCGACTTGATTTTTTACACTTCCACTTTTCTTCGCAAGTTGCTTCTCATCGTCAGTCATGAAATAAGACCTACACGGGAGAGGAATACACTAACAGCAATGATCAGAAAAATGATCAGTGTAAAGTTTTTTTTAGTTCTTATGCTTTGCACTAAGACTTTAACAGCTAATTTTTTTTCGCACTTTTTACACATTTTATAGATGGAAGTCAAGCCTTAGTACCTTTCTTTATGATTCTTACACAAGCAATAGCATTTTTTCAGCGATTTTTTCGCTGTCGGTCACGCTTGAAAGAGCGTAGCGCATTTGTCGTTCTATTTTTAGCTTTACTTCGTTTCAACGAAAAGCGTTGGATTTTTTCATAAATCAGTTATTTGAAAATCAAATATTGAGAAAGGCTCTTGAATTGTGGATTCCTATGGTTAATAGACTCATACTTAGTATGGCACGCAAGAAAACGCTGGCTGGCAGGTAGCCAAGGTTTGCTGCCGCATGCGTTGCACAATCCGACGCGATGCGGCCGGAAGGAGTCACCTTAGTGTGGAGACGCAATCACGACATAATTTAGAACCTGTGCAAATTCTAATCATAAATGAAAATTTCAAACGAATTTTCAAAATATTCTGAACGAAAGCAGTAATTAATAATTATTCAACCACATGTATAAATATAATACACTTGTGCGATATAAAAATATAATATATTGCGTTACATTTTTCAAGTAAAGTAATTTTTACTACACTGTTAAGTTATGATTTATTAGGAGCTTCAATGTCAGAGTTCTTCTTACTCATTCTTCACAAATCTTTTCCGACTACTGAATTTCTTCCTAGAGATTTGTAGTTTCTGCTGTGCTTGGGTTTGAAAAAATTTGATTTCTGTCAATAAGCCTATCGATTTTCTCCATTTTCATATTTATTTCCCTTATGACTTACAAAACTTCTAAAGCACCGAAGTAAAGGATGCGAAACGTAGGTTTCGGGCGCCTCTTTCAAGTCACGATATAATAACCAGAGGCCCCTTATTCTCTCTGTCCAGCTTGTCTGTTGGCCTCCTTGGGTAATAAATCCGTCGACCTCTCGATAGCCATTGTATAATCACCGACCCCGTTGACATAGCTATTCTTTCGAATGCTATCAACACTCACTCTCTAGCCTTTGCCGATGCGCTAAGGTCCCTACCATGTCTTGCCTCCCTTCAAGTTCCCGTTCTCAGAAATGCAAGAAAGTGCAGGAAAATTTGCAGGTAAGTCCTTGCACCGACTTCTAATAAAAGTATGTCCCGGAAATGTTTATATGTTCTGTCTTGCACTGACCTTTTGTTTTCTTCACATTGAGTATTCTGGAATTCTTGCATTGTTCGAGACCTTGTAAATGATGACAATCGGGCGATGAAAACCCTTTATACAGCCCGTTTGGCAAGTTTTTCTTTGCAGAGAAGTCTAATCATTCATGAATAATGTTAGGAGGTGAGAGACATGCAGGAAAAGAGTTGTGTATGGTTTTTCACTTGTTCATAGCACGAGAAGAAAGTACTCAGTGCAGCGAAATTTATTGTTGGAAAATTCTAGAGGATTTTTTCTGTTATAAAATTCAACTAAATAGCGTGACATCAATCTAATCAGAAAAAATCAGAAAAAATCCAAAGTCGTTCCTTCTCCAACTCTCGGCCACTCTGAGAATAATTCGCCTGATTGTTGTAGCTGAAAGAAAAACAAACTTTGTTTGTACTTCTTCTACTTACAATTAGCATGCTTTAGCGGACTTCGAATTTCCATTAGATTTCTATTAGGGACCAGCTTTGCGTCTACAGTATGCCACCGCAACCACAGCTGCTTAAGTCTGTTCCAACCCCCAGGCCAAAATTGGCATGGCACGAGTCCGTGTCGCTAGGACTTTGCGTCACGCCTAAGGCCTTTTTGTCTGCTTACTCTTCGGTCTCTTCGCTCTCTCCGACAGTTACGCAGCGCAAACGCCGAGCGCGCAAAATATGTCAATGTTTCGGTCTGACTCAACTGGGACAAAGTGTAAGTTGTTCAGATACGATGTCGCGTGGAGGTTCCGGTAGCGTACGGTACTTGTTGCGGAGGCATTTATGTGTGAAAAAATGGGAATAAAGAGCTTTTTGTCATTATTTTCAAATTTCTAATTATGTGATGAAAAAGCGAAAATATAGATTTTTCTTGTAGCATTTTTACAACTGTACTTTGAGCATAAGCATGATTTGTGCCATGATGGTTGCTTTTTCCCGAATTCATTGTTATTCCAGCAACTAATTCTGACTAAAGTATAATTCGTGGTAAACATTGTCCTACACTACAACCGTTCCTCCCCCTTTTCCCTTTTTTTCATTTTAGTACTCCTTCCTTCCCTTTTTCTCTCAATGATGCCCATCTTGACACGTTAATTCCCGTAAGAACGTGAACAAATGTGATCACATGTTGTATCATGAACCCAATATATACAAAGCTTCACCCACTCTACCTGTACTATGAACTGTGGCCGTTCTTCGTCCCGAGACCAACGGCCTATATCGGTCCCACCATGTTGATCGTTTTGATAGTGGAGACCATAGAGACCATCGTTATTTACTCTTTTTCTATACCTGGTATGTGTTCTTGGTCAACAATTCATAAATCGTGTTTTGTTTCCGGTCCATTCTCGCTGGGGGATCGGAGATTGTTCAAGTTTATTTTTTGATTTTTGACATATTATATCGATGCATCTGCGTGACGAACAACTAATTTATTGCGCTTGTTACTATATGCAGTTTGCCGTTAGTTTCTGGAGAGGACTAACTGTAACCTTCGATTCAAGTGGATTGGCGGTTGGAAGGCGGGGCTTTGTGGCCTAATTAGGACCGCTCGCGCCCGCTACGCAGTCTGCGTCTCCCTCGCGCGCTCTCTGATCATTCCCTACCCTTAACCAGCCGCCAATCCAGTCGAATCAAAGGGTACGACCAAGGATATTTTCATAGAGAACCGCTGTCACACGCGACATACAGAGCGGCGGTCCTGCAGAGAAATGCCTAAGGCAAGGGACATACCTCACGCGATTTCAGTCGCCACGCGATCTGGCAATTTGCCATATGTCTTCAAATTCAATACTGGAAGACCTTAAATGCACAGCATGTATAATTTCGTAGGTTGATAAAATGCCCCCTTTTCCGTACATTCAGAAACCCCGTAGGATGAGTTATGAACATTTGGAGTATTGCCAAATCGCGTGGCGACTGAAATCGCGTGAGGTATGCCCGAGGCCTAACCGAGAAGGAGGGACAGTCTGTCGCTTGCGGACAGTCATGACAAATCACGCAAAATGGCCCTGGAATATTGGGATACTGTCGCTCAAAATGGCCTTCTCCAATCTTCCGCCGTCAAATCTGCCAGATTAGAGACGAGGGCGTTACTTTGCTAGCCTAGACCATGATCGCGTACGTAACGCAACCGCGATAGAATGAGACGCGTTGCGGCGAACGTGTAATTTATGTCGTTAGTTCGCATGTATACGCAGGTGCGTCTGTCCGTGACACGACACCCTGAAACCGGTTCCAGCCTCGATCTTGGAATGTGCGTGGTGCCACCACCGGCGGCGTGAATCGTTTGTCATGCGCCTAAGGTGCGAACGAAGTTGGTGACTACTTGGACGGCCTACTACGGAAGATACTTTCGAACAGACGGAAATCGCTCACGTGCTTTTGACCTTTAACTGACATTCGAGAAAATAATAAAAAGGGCTAGGTTAGGTCGAGGACAAAGCTTACAAGCATACTCTAACAGTACTCACTACCTTTCAAAGCGACTATGTGTGTCCCAGCGGAACACTCACCTTCTCCTTTACATTCTCGATTGAGTAAATCGGAACAATGGGTAAGTTTACCTATGCTTTAGACTACAGGTTCCAGTCACGCATACGACGTCCGTTTATTTTCCTCGTTTGGTTCATCCCCTAGTTTTCTCTCAGCCGTAACCGTTTTAAAGCAAAATGCAAGCTTAAAAGGGCATACTGTCATAAACATAGTGGTTACGGTAAGTGACCTGCCGGTCTCCTGACGAGTAAATGAGTAGATAAGCCTTTGTCAGTGAGTTTCACGTGTTTTCCACCTCTGCAGTACTCTCTTGTAGTCCCTCCGTATTTGATAACCTTTTTTTTGCTATAGTAGTCATACATCGGTGCGACGCGATGCGAGCGCGGTAGTCCCTCCTATCGGCTCCCATATTAGTTGAAAATCTCAAATTGCTATGTTTTTTCATAACGACTGAATCCAAACGTGAAAATCTCCTCTTTTTGAAACGATCCTTGATAATATCAACTGCTTATGGTTAGCTGCAGAAGCCGTTCTTTTTTAGCTGATGTGATTGGTTATAGTGTTTTTTCTGTTATTACACACATTAATTCCAAAGGGGAAGAAGAAAAATTGCCATCGATTTGCCATTATGGCTTAGTTTTCTTTTATTCATTATTGCTCTTATCATCATGTCCATTTCCGACAAAATACTTTTTATTTAAGCGCCGCTCATAAGATTGGTTTTTACAATGGGTTTTGATAAACCAAGCAAATCTATTCTCAAAATCAACTGCTTGGCAGCTGGAAGGCGGGGCTTCGTGACCAAATTAAGGCTAGATAATGATCAGAGAGCATGCGCGCGATAGAGACGCAGACTGCGCTGCGGACGCGAGCGGCGTCAATTAGGTCACAGCTCGCCTTCCAGCCGCCGAGCCAATTGAATCAAAGGTTAGCTATCTGGATTTCCTATGTCTAAACTGGTTAAAAGACCTCCAGTAAGTCATTCTCAGGCGGCAGCTCATGCGATTTATTCTTGTCCGACATTAAAAACTCTCGCCCAGTACCGTATACCTGGTGCATCTAAGGGTGCTGATTGGTCTGTTTGCCAAAAGAAAGTGCGATTTGGGCAAGTGCTTAGGGTTGAACTTCTTCCGCTAGTGAGTCACATGAGCTGCTGTTTGGGCAGTGACTTACTTAGGAGTCCCCAATCAGTTTCCACATGAGAACGCTAGGCAGTCAGGTTTACGTGGACGCTTTGTTCACGTGGACGTTATCTTCAATCAACAAGATAAAACCTGAGAAAGAATTGACGATTTTCGAAAAATATTGAGAGCATAAAGCACCGTTATTTGAGCAAAGTTATTGATGAGAATGATCTACAAGCGATATAAAATTGATTTCTCAAACATCATAGATCACTCGACAAAACACCCAGTCCGTATTGAATCTAAGGCTATCGATCACTAGGGTTTTTTGACCAAATTTAACAATTTTTTACTTGCCCACCGTTCTTAATCGATCACCGCGTGGCGCTGATCGTTCTCTCCTTTTTTGACTATTTAGGAGTGTCCACCTCAACACCTACGTATTCATTTTGTTCAATCATCAAGAATTAGGGTGGAATACGCATGTAAATGTCTGCATTGCAGGTATCTGGGAGAAAATTACAAAGATTGATCTTTGATTGGTAGGGAATTGTTGATTAAAGGGAGGAACGCATCAATCTTCCCAAGTCATGCGAAATTTTTTTTCTTAGAATCTTTGCCCAGTCGCATAGAACTAGACCTGACGGAAGACTTTTTAAGGACTCAAAGAATATCATTTTTGCCTATCTCGGACCTTCACCTTTTTGAATATTCCTGGAAAAGATACAATTGTTTGTATACTTGCTATCCCCAAACGTTCAGAAACAATCTAGTATTGATAAAGTAGTAGCAGCAATGAAATATGAATAATTTTTGTTTTCCTCCATCTTTTGAAAACTTTTGAAATAAAACAGAAAACTTTTGACTTTTTTAACCAAAGTTTAATTTTTTTGTAAAATACTAATATGTTTACAGAATTTCTTACCTGTTTATTACATTTTGAGAATTTTGATCATAATTTCCATCATAAACTGAAATTCACTCTTGAATTTTGAATGCATAAGAATACAATCAGAATCGAATAATGATCCAAATTTTCAAATGAAAGCTGTCTTACCTTTAATTTCATGAATATTTCTGTTTATATGAAACGTTGAGAAAAAGCCAAAGAATGTAAATAATGTAAAAATAGAATGAAAATGAAATAAGAGCATAAAATGTTATCTCCAGATTCAAAAAACGGAAATTTTTTTTCAAAACTACCGGTGTTTTGAAGTGTATAACAAAAATGCTAATGCTTGCTTTTCTCACAATCAGTTTCGAAAACGCTTGCCTTTTTCAAGCACTGAACATTTACTATGGTCATATCAGGTTCACAGAGTCATCTTCACTCCTTACAGTAATATTGATCTTTCAAAATGTTTATTACACTTGTTTGTGAAAAAAAAATTACAATATTCCAAAAAAGAGACTTCTGCTCTTTCCCATATTGATACCTAGCAAACAAACTTCTCCTTATCTCCAAAAGTGTGAATGACGTCAGGTCAAACCTGCTGTTCGTCTTTTTCAAAGAACATTGCTGTTTGGCAGAGGTGTCTGACGTTTATCTTTACTCCTTATCTCATCAATCATAATCGCTTGATTTCTTGGTTTGGCGAATAGATTGATATACCATTGACCGTGTGGGATGAATGGCGCAGACTGGTTGTAAACAATTTTGTGCGGTTTTAATTTTTGATAAAAATTGCGTTTGCTAACCATGCTTGAGAAATTAAAAAGAGAAGGGGAAAAAGAACGAAGTTCAGCCAGAAATTGAGGAGGAATGATTTTGTTGTGGAGGGCCATTTTTATTTTGAGAAGAAACTCTTATAAAATCGATTATACATTTCCAAAAACATTCCGTATTGAATCACTAATCATCTAGAAAATTTTTCAAAGCATTTTCCGAGAATGATCCAGGTGTTTCCCAAAAAACATCCCCGTTTCAAACTACAGGAAATCCGGAAATAAATTTTTGTGTCATTACCACCTAGAAGATTCCCGTTTCATTACAATCTAATGAATTTCCGCTTCACGCCCTTGAGGTCTATACATTTCAGGAATTCCCGTTACAGTGAATCTCCACAAAGCATTCTTGTTTCAAGTCACTGAAAGTTTAGGAATTCTACAACAAACGTTCATCTTCAAATTTCTTCCGAAATGATTCCCGTTTCAAATCACATATATATCCTGAAATGGGTAAACGACGAAGTCGTTATACAGGGTGTCCCAAAAAAATGTATCGAACGTTTGATCGTTGATATCTCTCTTCCCAAGAAGTCTTTTGCCTTGCTTCAGGTACCGTTTTGTAGAGCTGGATTCAACTTAGATTTGCGTTATAGAACGAATCACCCATCTCTCTTCATTATTGTAGGATTACAGTAGAAACTTGAAACATATGGTGTCAATGTGGAAAAAGCTGCCGTTTCAAAATTTTTCAAAAAAAAAATGTGAAAACTTGTGTATTGGGGTTTTTATGGACGCTGAGTTCAATACTCAACTATTTACAAAAGTACGAAGCTTTCTAAACGGTGTAACCGCACTTTTTAGGAACATTGAAAAAATGGCCGCTACCTCTTACCTGGCATAAATCTTCAGTGAAGCATCATAATAAATTGGGAACTTTACAGTTATAATCAGCAACTCTAATTAGCCTAGTGTAAAAGTTTTCAGGCTGTTTTGTTTCCTTTCTGGGGCAAAATATAGCCTTTCATTGCTTGAAACCCTCTTTGAAGTTTCTACCGTAATCCTACAGTAATGAAGAGAGATGAGTGATTCATTCTATAATGCTAATCTAAGCTGAAGACAGCTCTACAGATTGTTACGTGAAGCAAGGGAAAAGACTACTTTAGAAAAGAGATATTAACGATTAAATGTTCGATACATTTTTTTGGGACACTCTGTAGTTCTCACTCTGAAGTATTTCAGCGTTTTGTTGCACAAAGATCTCATAAATTTTTTTCTTGTGGAAAGTCGTACTTGCTCTTTTATACGCAGTCACACAGTCTTTTTTCGCTCGATATGATCTACAGTAATTCTTTTGATCAGTTGTGATTTTGCGACGCACCCACAACGAATATTTTTTCGTACCTTCTCCATTATCAGCCATTATTTATCTTCTCATTCCTATAACTTCCATGCCATATAGTTTGTCATGCAATTTGAAAAATAATTATTCTTAATGAATTTTCGATCTTTTGTTCCTTGATTAATGAGGTACCACCTACAGAAGAATGTTTTTGATTCGGATTAATAAACAATTTCCATGCCTTTTGCCGAACTGTCAGTGAAAATCATTTTTTCGTTATCTCATAATTTCTCACTCAATCATTTTCCTTTTTGTATTTCGACGTCTAAAGTGATAAAGTGTGAACGCCCATTCGACTACAGACGCAGTCCAAATCAACACCGTGTGCGGTTGTACTGGAGCGGGCCTTGGCATACGGTAATTGGGTACGGTATCGCTCTGGCCCCATGCTCACAGTCATCCCACATTCCGAATTGATGTTGACTTGACCTTCACTGACTATTTTTGGGACTATTTATGGCCCTTATCCACCACCCGACATCCTCCCACACCAGTCTTTCGTCTGGCGTCATTTTACAATCGCTTTACGCTCGCCCATGATTATTTTCCGGTCCTAGCCCCGTCTGCCGCCGTTCTGTTCAATGTTTTGTCTGCGATTACAGATGCACAGCGCATTGCACTTGCATAGCTCTTGTGCAAAAACAGGTATCGTGCAAAGTTTAAGTGCGATTGAATTATTGTAAACAGAGCATTGAACAAAGCGAGCCGCACTGTTCCGTAAGTATAAAGGTTGGGTAACTGAACCGATGGTTATCATATGCCTTGTTTTACATCTCATCGTCCACTTCAGAACTGTCTGTATAGAATTCTATCTGCATGCTTTGGAGTTCATCTCCATGAGTCGTAGAGCATCAACTCACAATGAAGTTGACGCACTTTCACAGACAATTATCCTCACAAGGACGATGATAGGATTTGGCGTACTGTGCATTGGAGATTGTAAGTACAAGTTCATCACATGCCCTGTTTTCGACGAATGCACTATCACCTGCCATAATTTGTTTGTGAAAAGGAATAAAAAGGACGATTAGTTCAAAATTCGCCTCTTTCATGGTTGTTTAATTGGCACGGGGGCGCTTTACCCATAGTCTTCTAATGCTTATTCCATTTTCAAACGTATTGCCATCTTTTCTAGAATACTTTCTCATGGGATAACCTAATCTGTCCTGAATAGTACAGAGCTTTTTTGAACGATCATAAAGTGTGTTGTTTTTGCCTTGGGACTTTATCTTAATGATTTATTCAGTTTTGTAAAGATTAAAATCATTTAGTAAAGTAGAGCTTATTGTGGATACATAAGCTACCCTATCGTAAAAGGGGCAAGGTATACGGTATGGGTTTCAGGCTCAACTCTAGATGATAGGAGAAACGAAAAAATCCACATAAAAACAGCTTATTTTTCAGTGACTAAAAAAAATAAAACACCTTAGGTAGACGTCATCTGAATGAAGACGTGCTTGTTTAGACCTTATCTGGAAATCAAAACCTAAGAATTTATTTTGATTATTTACAAATGCATAATTTTGTCATTTATACTGATACAGAAATTTTGCGAGGCTGAGTGAGGGGAGGAGGGGAGGGGGAGGGGGGGGGGGGAGGACGGTTAAACAGTGTGTGTCCGAGTTCCAGAACAAGAGCGATAAGTTTTAATGCACTATTTCTAAGACAGGGAACTGTACCTATGCATTAAAACCAAAATTAGTCTGCAATAAACATTTTCCTGCATTTTTCGTGATCGTCTCAACAAGCAATCATAGAATTACCGTAATTCCGATAACCGCTAGACCTTATGACCCTTCACAAGTCACGTGATCCTTTTCTCTCCCAAGACTAAAGAGCGACTCCCCTCACCCCCGCGGTCTTTTGAAGCACATGTTGTTCCCATCTATATAAAGAAACCCCAAAATAGCTAGAAGAATGCGGCACACCTCTTTCCGGGCTGATTCGGACAGTCACATGAGTGGGTCACCTTGGTGAGTCGGCTAGGATTCGGAGGTCGTCGTCGTTAAGCGAGTGACGAACGTTTGTGCTTGTTGGCTTGTCGACGAACATACCGCAAAACACACCGGTTCATGCAAAGAGCGTCAACGTAAACATCGAGTATAAATATGGGCTTAGGGCCCTATGCCTCGGAGTGTTGCAGACCGTAACACTCACACTTTTTCGAAAATTCCGCAACAGTTTCCTAGCACTTTTATTTTTCGAAAAGCTCCAGCAAATCCTCAACTCTAACTTTCCGGAACTTCTGCAGCAGTTTCTCAATCTTAACGTCGATTCCCATTCCCATTTTCCCATCAAATTAGCCGGGAATCTTCCCATTCAATTGCATCCTTCATTCGTCATTGGTCAAAGCGCAGTGACGTCAGCAAGTCGTGTGGATCCGTTCGTATATGGCGCCGTAACACTTGCTAGAAATGTCTTTGAAAATCTCCGAAAAGTCGCGAAAAATTTTGGTCTGTAGCGTGACCCATGAAGTGTAACCGAAAATTTTACAGAATCGGTATCTCAAAGTCGAAGAGTTTCTCAGTTTTTCAGAAAGATTAAGTATTTAAACGTCGTTTTGTGGTTGATATTTCAAAACTAAGTTCAGCTTCTTTCTTTCCTCTTCTTCCAACCTTTGCGAAGGCAATCTGTGAAGAAGGTAAAACACCAAAACATACTCTTTCAAATTTATTATAATTTGATATTGAAATTTCGCGAATATATTTTTACTCGCAATATGTATTCTTATTTTAATTATGAATGATTTTGTGCGTAATTCTAAGTAGTCCTTTTTTGCGCCTTTAGTTCTCAACATCTATGTTTCGATGAAAGAAAATTCAAATAATTATTTTTTTATTATCGAAATATCAATATCAATGATTACCAAAGTCATTAATTTATAATTCACCTTGAAACACCTTTACCTTCAACATTCACCTTCATCAATGTTATCATCTGGGTTTCTGTTTTGAGAATTGATAAAAATTTCCTATTTTATATACTTGCCGTTTGTTATAAATCTTTCCGATTTCAAAAATCTACAAAATTTTTCTGTTTCAAACGGACATCAATTCCAATGTATTACGAACTTCTTGATCTCGGAACTTTGAAAAAGATTTTGCTTCACAAACATTCCCTCAATGATACATTATAATATTCTTTGTTGTAAAAGTATCTAGGAGTTTTTCTGTTTCTCAAAAATGACAACTTCAACAGTAGTATATTTTCGCTGTCAAAAATTTGATGAATAATTCTGTTTCACACAAAGCTCACCTCACTGCTAATGTATTTTCAACTTGAAAAATTTAACAAAACGTTTCTTCTTACATATAAACGCCTGAACCATACTTTTCTTTACTCTTTAAATTAAATAATAGATTCTCTTTTCAACATAAGAATTTTCCATAAGATCTTTATTATGTGGTAGAATGATGTCATGTTGACCAATCGTGGGCTTAAATTTTTTGATGACCAGGAGGCGTTCTCCTTTAGCGAAGTTTACGTCATGCTGTAGTGTTTCAGCCTGCCATTCTCTAGTCTGTGAGTGCTTAATTAAGCATTATCACCGCCTTATCACCAATGTTCGCCCATGTTTATTACCCTGAAGGGGGCGATTTCCGCCCAGTTGATGACTATAAGATCAACCCAAAGTGTGAAGGGTGCGGACGGCAACACACGGAACGAGGCTTTCAATAAAAGCCGGTTTTCTCCTCTCTTCCGAGACGTCCCGAATTTGCATTTGAATGTCCCATTGTACCTTCTATCTTTCATTCCATTCACTTATTCCGATCCGATATTCAATTTTCATGATAATTGCTTTTGGACTATTTGTTTCCTTATAGTTTGTGTTTTACCACCTAAGTCACATGTGTCAACCGCTCCCCTCCGATGATTGATATATTTTTCAATCATTCAGATCCGGTTAGTTTTAGTGTTGTTATAATCTTCATAACTTTCAACAATCAAAAATCAACCATATGGTTTTTCTTATCAACTTTCTACATGGTATTCATCATTTTTTTTGAAATCTGGTACTCTGGAATTATTCCAAATTTTCGATGCTGTAAAGATTGTGTGGTAAGATAAAAATCCACATTGTACAATTATAAATTTTAGAATGGGGTATCACAAAGTATTTTTGAAATTGTACGATTATGAAATATATAACACTTTCTTCTCTTTCCTTCCATCTGCCAAGGGCAGAAACTGCGCGAAAAAAATGTAAGCGTCTTGGGCAGATTGCAATTTTGAAATTTAGGTTAACAAGCTCATCACAATTTATTAGGTATTTTTTAGACTGATTTGTTATGATATACTGCCAAATGTGGGACCACCAAGATTGAAAGTATTTTTTTCCAGAGGTGATTGATTAGAAAAATGAAACTTTTGACGTCATCAAATTATCCACAGAAAATCGTTGAACAGTCAGTAGATGGTAAAAATTAGGCGTGAAATGCCAAGATAAATTATAATAAATTTTGATTTGATTTAATCGGGCAGCTTTGAAAGAAATACGGTAGTTTTTCATTCGAAGGAGCTAGATATACTTCTCTATGTTTTCGTATCTCATTTACCATCACATTATTTCATTTAAAAAAATAAACGGTGATTACAGAAGTATTTTTTCGTGGGATTGCACATTACACTCACTCAATTAGAAGATAAAATGCACAAATATATTCTCCAAAGCAGAGAAGATACATCGAAGACATCATTTCCTCTATGATATATTCTGATCTTGAAATTGTAAATTGTAACTCGCACTGTATACGTTATATATTCCGAGAATGAAACGGTAAATATTGAGAAAAGTTGTGGACCCTTTCGCTCACTATGTACTCCAACTCTGAAACCGTAAATTTTTATTGTAGAAAGTTTTTTGTTTGGCAAGAGTTTGAGAGCTGACCAGCAATCAGTGATCGCTAAGTGGTCCTTAGCCTCATACATATTCTGACCGTGAAACCGTAAATTTTGGATCTTATTTTTTGCTCCCTATATTCTGGCCTGAAACAGGACATATTTGCTAGAAAAAGTATTTTTTGTTTGCCAAGATCCTAAAAGCCGCTGACTAACAAGGCTTCAACGATCGCTGACTAGTCCTCTGGCAGAGCCCATCGAGCTGGTTAACTGCATTGTCTGTCGGATGCCTAGTCTAGTCCGTTCACATTCCACAGTTCTTTCAACAATTCCCGTTCGGCACGCCCACCGTGCGCATTTGCGCGCATCGCAGAGCGTCGCTGCTGTCGGATCGGCCCCTATCACATCGCCCCATGGGCGGAACAGCAGTTTATATAACACATACCGTTCATCTCTCGATTACGATTTCTTTATGGTGTGTTTTATTACTACGACACACCTATTAACGCGTTCGTGATATATTATGTCCAACCATAATCGTGTCTGTGGAACCTTTTTGTTCTCAGTGATTCTTGCGAATGGTTTACTGTAATATGTAATGTGTCTGTCACAATTAGGCGTTAACAAAAACGGAAAACTCTAGGGCGGAGGGGGGGGGGGGAGGAGAGTGGAGTTGACAGATGAAATTTTGAATTGACTAGACAATTACGGTATTTTGATTTTGACTTTCTTCCTTTTTTTCCATTTCTGGAATGAAAATGAACTGAGTTGCTGTACTACAGTCCTGTACATGAATCTAAACCTTATAGCAGTGTAGTACATTTTCCAGAAAAATTTGGACGAGAACTGGTCCCCTCCACATACTTTACTTCATTGTCCCCGGAACGATCATTCCACAAAGTTCTCCCACCTTCACTCAGAAATTATTTTAGTTATTGTGCTAGCGTCATATATATCTAGCTTAGGTATAACTTGCGCATTAAGCTCTTTACAACTTCTTTGAACGAAAACTGGTCCCCTGCAAATTGCTCGGGGACCAGTTCTCGCTTGAAAAAGTTGCATAGTTTTTGCAATTCTATTGCTTTATCGAATAAGAACCTGTGAAATCATTGAAGAGAAAAAAAATAGTCTGCATACCTTACGCTAAGCATGTGACTAATTTTTTTTACAAATTTAATTCCCTGCCCTCCTTTTACTGCTACCCCCTCTTACTCCATTTTTGCTGCTTTTTTTGCTTGCATGTGAAAGTAAGGAGTCTCAGTCAACTTCGTCTTAAACCACAGCAATCTATTTTGATAATTTATTTGCTTTTCATGTTCCCGAGACTGTTTCCGGCGGTTCAGCAGATCCGGACCAGCTTTTTTTCCAGAACCAAATCCTGCACTTAAAAATACGAAACGGGCAAGATATACGCATTGCTCATCCCTAAAGTGTCTCGCAATCACTTCGTGTCGCGCTTCTTTGTTTATCTTCTCTGAACCACTTGTTCTCGAACTGTACACAAACCGTCCGAAGTAGGAACGCACAATTAATGGGGTGCACGAACTGAGTGTAAACATTTGATGTTTTTGTTGTTCTTTTCGTTTCCTTTGGAGACACGCCTATTCTGTTTTCTGCACTCCGTTGCATGTTTTGTGTTCTGCTAGAACTTGCAAGTCGTATGCGTGCTATGGTAACTCTCTTTTCATTTCCTAGTAGGACCTTATGTGATAAAATTGCATTTTCAGCTTGAAAATCACTTATCGACTATCAGCCGTATTCGTGAGAAAATCATGCCACTACAACTGATTCGTCGTCTGTCTTTTAGACATCGAAGAAATCAAGAAAATGCTGAGAAGGTGAGTAAAGTCCCCGAGCGGTGCGGCTGAGACGCGGTTGCAGCGTGGTCGCGACTGCGGCTCTGCGCACGCTATAATTTCTAGATTTTTACCATAAGTATGTTTTATTATTTCAGAATATCACCGAAACGATGCGAAAAGCATCTTCTTGCAAAGGATTACTAAGAAACGAACGAGCGGAGGACAAGCCACGCCTACCCGATGATCTGTTATTGCGTATCATTGACCAGTGTGACGCAATAGAACAGATAAGAATGAGGGCTGTGTGCAAGACAATCAAGAGTCACGTAGACAAAAAAATTAAGAAGGTAATAAAAATCCTAAAAAGTTGTTTTCTTAAAAATGCGAAGAAAATAATTCTAGATAACTCATCTCAATGTCGAAAAACGTGACATTGATACAGCGTCTGGCCGAGGTTGGGCACGACATCGACACGCTCAAGTGTCGTTGAAAATGCGTATGAATACAGCAAAAATTGTCGTTGATTCAAGGTAAATATTCCACTCGGGACCCACTACTACTTTAAGCATACGTGTGCATTTAGATGGACTTCCCGTGATGTGTCCACTGTCGTCGGAGCAATGAGTGTCTATCGTAAAACGATACTCGAAGCTACAATTGATGCTCCGATTGCTGAATTAGTGAGTTTCAACTCATTTTTCTGCATTTTATAGTCTATTGTGTTTTGCAAAAAATAAACTATTTTAGTTAGTTGTATCATTATCGGCACTGGACCTGAATCGGTGGTATGCTTTCCAGTGCTTTATGAAAGCCATGGATGTATTTGATGAAGATATGCACATGGATTGCGATTTCGTGAATCCTGGAGAGGTGAGGACCTGCTTTTCTTTCAATTACGTGGAAATGAGGGCAGTTATACTCTGTGTCAATCGCGCACTCGCTACGCGACAGCTTCGCGCGCGTATGGCTTGGGCATTTACAGCGACCATATCGATTGGAGGCACCACGCGAGGACCACGCGTTGCGGGGCGTAATTCGTACGCAGAAGGGCGTACGTGACACAGACTGTAATGCTGTGCACAAACTGGGCAAAACATGTTCTTTTGTGGTTTTTAGCGGGTCTAATGCAGCTGTACACTACATATCATATCATACAAGTCGTTAATTTGCTCATGATGTGTGTAGATGCACTAAAGCATGCGCATATTTTTTTGTAAAATATAACAGTAAACACAAGTTTTGATGTACTGATGAATTTTCTTTTTGCAGGTTTATTGGCCAAATATTCAGCATCTAAGTGTGCGCACCACTGAACAGCAAGCTCCCCATCTTGCTAGGTAAATGTGCCCTAGATATCTATTCAAGTAATCAGTAATCATCTTATGCGCTTCAGAGTGATTGATTACGGCGTACAATGCAATTGGGTGTTGGACCGTCGAAACTTATGTCGTTTACGTATCATATTCACCGATTTGGATGCCTCACCGTCCCGGAAGGTCTCTCGGCATGTCTACCACTTCAGGTTTGTATTTGCCGATTAAGACATTTTTTGGGTTTGAAACTTGCGCCTGCTGCTTTGCAGCCACTTCGCATCTTTATGCGCGCGTTCGCGTCGCGTTTGCACATCACAGACATAATTTCGGCCGCCACAAAGGACTTTATTGCCAAATTATATTGTAATTAGTGAACCAACAATCTCAAAGGTGCTAGAAGGCGGCTTTGGGGCCTGCTCGGTTTCCCGCTATCTGATGATTTTTAAATGAACCTTAGGATGCTTTATATATTAGATTCAGTATCTACAATTTTTGGGAACTCCAATTTTTCATGGCTGAAAAATCTATTTAATTTATGAAATCTTATCTTTTAGGTGTTGGGCCGGTTCAGCAGGCTTCGACCATCGGTATGAACAACAGTTTGCTGCTAAAGCACAAAGCGTCATGATTTGAAGCACATCAACTCACTCCATTTGGACCAAATTTTTTTGAATTTGTTGAATTTTTTTACTATTCAGTATCTATCACCCTCCCAAATTATTGCTTTACTTTCATATTTATCCACGCATGATTAGACAGGAGCATGGTTCACCCGACGTTTGAAAAATGTTTCAAAAAATGCTTACTGCTTGTCAAAAATCTATTTTTTGCCACCACGTTCCTATTTGCTGATATTTACATAATATTTGTCTTTCACCGTAATATTTGACTTATATGCTATGAGCCTTGCATCATTCGCTTCTTATCTTCACTTATGTGGTACGATTACTCAAAATGATCATGACGTGTTCCCGTTTACTTGTATATTTTTTCGTGTTTGCATATTTGACTGCATAGCTTGCTCATATTTGCTAAAGCAACGTTCAGTCATCGAACGGCTCTTCAATAAAACACTGGAAATTCTGCAAGTGTACTTTGTGTCCCGATATTCTAGTGGACTTCTTTGGCTAACAAAAATATTATGAACAACGAAAGATCTTTCCCACATAACTACATCAAAATGTAAAAAAGTGCTGGAAGTATGAATGAAAAAAAGGGCTACAGCAGTTCACTGTCAAGATAAGATAGAAATGAAATTACCAGATCTAATGTATAAAGAATCGTTAGCTCAATTCAAAAATCTTCCGATAGCGGGAAATAGCGGGAAACTGCGGCAGCTCCCGAATCGAACGCTCTTCCAAATTTCACTAGTCAAAATAAAAGACAGTCAGATTGAAATATATCGGGAAAGGCGAGAATCTAAAAAAAATGTTAAAACACTATTAAAAACACATCAACTAGGTATTGCAATAGTAGTTCATCATTGTCATCTTAGCACTTGAAAAAATAAAAACTTTCAAACTTTCTATCTTCTCGCCTCCGTCTAAGGATAGAAGCAAAGTCCTTGAAGCAACTTTCATAGTGCAAAAAAATGTTACATCATTATCCTTGCTGAACTTTGAAAGTGGAGTGAACACAAATAATGGTCGAACTGCTTCATAAATTTTTTTTCATGCTTTCACACTTGCTTTTGAGGTGTGCATAAATATCGTGACTTCTAAACAACTGTACTTTGACTGCATAAGGGTAGAAGTATTGCCACCCTATTAATTGCTTTCGGGGCTGTGAACTCGAACTGCTGCCACGCGGGACTTACACGTACGCACGCATAGTTGAGAGCAATTTCAAATTGACCTTTTATTATTAAGAAGCAACTAACAACTATAAAGCGCTAAGAGGATAATACGTAAGGAGTATAGATGCAGTATATGTCCACCGGATATCCTGTGAATTGCCGTGAGCGATCCGTGAAAGGACATTGAAAAATGTGAACTCCGTGAGTCAGTAAGGCAACTGTGGGAAAATAAAGAAGCAACTGAACGATGAGATACAAAACATAAAATCATAATCAGTGCTCGCTAAACTATGTGCCGGCCACTTATATATGTAAGCGAATATAAACAAAACGTCAGTAAGCATGAGAATATCACAGATAAGCTAACTGCTAACAAAATAATAGATAAAAGCCTGTGAGAGACTTCGCGCTTCTGTCGTTGTTAGTCATGAGGAATTCTTCGAGCGCAAAGTATTTACAATACGAACATGGAGAGTTCGTATACCCTAATTTCACGAGTACAAGACGCACCTGATTTTTTTTCTGAACTCGACCCATTGCGCCGCGCACGTCTGATGACACTAAGGCAGGTGCCAGACTTATCCGCTTCAACCGGTTCGGTTCATAGGTCAAATCACTACACTGTCCAACAGAAAAGGTGGTGAACCGAATGAACTTGTTGAACAGGATAAGTCTGGCACCTACTGAGTCGTCGGACGTGATCTGACGTGCGGCGCATTGGCCGTACGCACGTCCGACTCTCGCGATCCTCAGGCCCCTATACAAGGGAGCCAGGTAAGTGGATTAGGGTTTGGGATGAAACACGTTTGTCTGGGATCAGCTTCGAATGCTGATTCCAGATATGCTGCCTAATGCGGCACATCATTCTGAAGCGAGTTATTGATTTTTTTCCGTGCAAAATGTGCATAATCTTTGACCTACTGGCATTGCAGTATCATCATCTAAGTACTGATTCATTGAGTTGGGTATCTTGTCAATGACAAAAGACTCATCTGATTGTTTTAGTACCCCAGCACCGTTCTGGGGCAGACTTCCACTAACAGGCGGCATTCCCATGTTATATAGTATGCCAATTTCCGGCAGAAAAAAGTTTATAACTCGCTTCAAAATAACGCTCCGCAGCCAAATACAGCATGTTCGGAATCAGAGTTTGAAACTGCATTCGCTCAAGAAGCAAATTTAAATTACCTTACTTCTCTTTTTAGTTACTTATTGTTAGATACTTAAATTCGTCTTCTCGTGACGTACAAGTCCCTAGCTTCAGGAATCCACGATGTTCTTGTTTGTCGCAGGTGGCTGCGTCCACGAGTTCCAGGGGCAAAAATCGCATCCAGCTGATTTTTCAGCTGGCCACGAACACGTCTGCCCACCTCGTTGAAGGTCTTTCTCGGGGACTTTGCTTGGCGAGGAATCCACTCTGATGTTCTTAGTGTCCATCTTCTGTTCTTCTCATGATGTGACCGGCTCATCAATGCTTCGCTTTCGCAACGTATTCCGGTGGGGACGAAGACGGGACAATACTGTTCCCATATTCGTAATGCGATGTTTGACAAGATAATGTTTGTGTCGCGTCATCTTCAAAAGACTGCGCTTAAGCGCTCTTTAGGTGGTTCTTAGAGCTTCCGACGTGGCTAAGTGTCGGCCTAAGTCTCAGCTGCGTAACAGAGCGCCGGGAGAAACGTTGAGTGAACAGATGGATGCTAAGCTCCGCATACTTCAGTTTGTCGGTGGCTTCCTTCAGAGGCCCGAAGGCGGCCCAGGCTGCTCTTCATCTCCTGTTGAGTTTTCCCCTCAAGTTGTTCTCTATGTTCATTGAACGTCCGAGATACACGTAAGAAGACGTCTTCATGATAGGGGTGCCTTCAAATTCCATTTCTGCATCTTCGCAAAAAGCGTTCATCCTGAATTGAATCTTCTTCCGATTTATTCGCAGTCCGATTTTCTTCCCTACTTCGTTCAGTTCCTTCAGCATCGTCTCTGCTTCGGTAATACTGTTCGAGAAGAGAACGATGTCATCCGCAAAACGAAGGTTGGATGGGGATCTCCCATCAACTCGTATGCCTCTCTCTTCCCAGTCCAGTGACTTCAACACCCACTGCAAGGCCGCTGTGAACAGCTTCAGCGAGATTGTGCCGCATTGTCGGATGCCCTTCCCAATGGGATGGTCAGGGGGCGATGGAATAGCTGCATCGTTGTTGTACAGTCCTTGTAGCAGTTGGTCAGTGTCCTCACGTAAGCTGAGTCCCTCCTTGATCGACTAGCGCAGACAGGATGACGTTGGTTTTGATGTTTCTCGTAATCGGCGAAGGTTAGAACGAGAGGCAGTCTGTACCTCCGGCAGAATTCTATGACATTTGAAACCGTCTGGATGTGGTCCTTGTAGTTTAATCCCTTGCGAAATCCACGTTTTTCTTGGGCTGGGCTTTATCGAGGGCCCTAGATATGCGAGCGAAGATAGCTACCGTGAAAAGCTCGTATAACACGCTCAGCAGGCACATTGAACGGTTCTTTCGGCGAACGGGAGGATCTTCGGTAGTTCCGAAGATCCTCCCGTTCGCCCTTCTTGAAGAGGGATCGGTTCTCAAGTTTTCCACTGGTCGGGAATCCTTTCCTTCTAAAGGTAAAATATCAGGTGAGACGCGAGAATCTAGTGCAGACGTTGTCCTCCCGCTCGCAGGAATTCGACGGGATGATAGTCTGGTCTTGGAGCCGTAAACGTCTTCATGGTCTGAATCGGTGTGCGCACCTTCAGTAGGTAGAATTCAAGGGAGTACTTCTCCAGTGATACCAACGGATACCGGCACGGGTGCTGATGAGCGAAAGAAGTTGGTTAGAAGTCCTTCGCGATAATTCCACCTTGTATTGGGAAAAAGTCGGAAACCGTCTTCGTTCGAAGTTTGGCCAGCGTCACTAGATATTCACAGAAGCGCGTCTTGAAACTTCGTCTTCCTTTGGCTGCTTCCAGTATCTTGGCTTGCCTGTACTTTCTGAGATTCTCCTGCAATGCTGTTTTGCAACTGGCATTGACTATCACTCGCTCGAGATGGATTGCATTCGGATCCTTCCCCAGAAAACTTCTTCTTTCAAACAATTCCTTGGTAGTCTTCGAAATACGTTCCAAGTTCGTCTCGGAAGTCACTGAGACGCACTCTCTGCAGGCTCGCAATCCTTCCAGAAAGCAGTCGTAGTCGTTGATTGGGTCCTCCTGGGCCAGTCACAACTTGATATGAGCTCTTCCAGCCTGTTACCGTCATAAACGACTTCCTTCCTTCTTGCGACAGTGTGACAAACTTTCTTTTCCAGCTTTCAACTGAATCGCATCCCCGCTCAAAGAGGCGGTGATCGGAGCCACTGCACAAGGATGCAATTACTGAGACATCGAGCAAGCTCCATCGGTTGATGAGAATATGGTCGATCTCCGCATGAATCGTTCTTTGGGCGATTCCACTGTCCACCGGCGATGTTTTTTCTTCATGGAGATGGAGTTTCCATGGAAGAGTCGTGCGGCGGAGAGAAGTCCAACAAGACGGTTGCCGTTTTCGTTTCGGAGCCCATATCCAAACTTCCCGATCCTATATTCCTTTTCTAGTGGCATCCCGTTTTTCGCATTGAAGTCGCCCACAACATACTTGTAGAAGGACGTTTCGTTGCGGACGACCTCCTCCACGTTGTTGCAGAAAGCATCTAGTTCTAAATCGTCAGCTGCTAATGTTGGAGAGTAACAGTTGATGATGCTGATGGTTCTATGACGTAGTCGTAGGATAGCTAGTCGAAGTGAAAGGACCTCAAGCGAACCGACAAGATGGATGATGGATGGGTTTACGACAAAGCCAACGCCTCCAGCGTTTCGTGGTAGAACCTTCTCACCACCAAGGATAAGGGTACCATCACTCATCTGTCGTACGTCCTTCTTCCTGGAGTTCGTTGCCTGCATAGCGATGAGATGGTACTTGATGTGCTCTGCAGCGTCGAGAAGAGCGTGGAGGTCGGCGTTTGTGGAGACTGTCCTGGCATGGTGTGTAGGTGCTGAGCATGGTGTGTCGCCTGGGCAGACGTGTCGTTTTTGTCCAATCCAAAAGGCGCCCTGAGGACCCTGACATCGTTCTTGTTACAAGCCAGCGCTGTAGGCGGGATCCGATTTGCAGAGTTTCTTTCTTCTAACTGGCGGAGTAATGAAAATTTTTCCCTACAAGAGCGGGCATACTAGGCCTACTTTGATTTCCGCGAAGCGATTGCTGACCCCATCGCTGATCCAGCCAGCGCTGTAGGCGATCGCTGACCTAATGTGGAGCGGGGAAAACCGCCTAGCAACCTCAAAACCAGACGGCGTGGGTCCGGCCAGGCCGGCTAGCTAGGCATCTGGCCGAAACCGGAAACGTCGAACTCTTTCACAGCTTGGGAGGACAGGGTATGCACTTGGCTGTGCATTGCAGTTCGACACCCAGTGTCATTCCCGTGTCACTCACACGATTTAGTTCACTTTTTTCTCTACAGAGAATGTGTCGAGAATTTTTTTTTTGCGAAAATTGAACAGATTGAAAGAAAAATGAGAATACTAACGATAACCAGAAACAAAGTTCTCTGATATGCCATTTACACATCTTATGTTTTTGAAAGCTTGGAAGTTACACACTTGTCAGCCTAATTTCGTTTCACTTTTCTAAGTTTCATGATCTTTGAGCACATTTTACAAACATTTTGTAAAGTTTACATCTTACTTAAGGAAAGGAAGTTGAAAAGTTTACATCTTGCTTTTCTTAAGGAAAGGAAGATTGGTCGAACTGGCCTTTCAAATGAGATATATATTGCCTTGTAGAGCTTGGAACGCTAATCCAAATCTACCTTTGCTATCTGTGCGGGCTTTTGGGCGAGGAGTTATGAAGGTTTTTGTGAGTAAAAATCTGAATGCAAGAGTAGGCTAAAATCAGTCGTAACATTTTTTATAGTTCTTAATTGGTTAGTCGGGTCACTCGGTGCAACAAATATCCTTGATTCAAAATACCAGTGCTGCTCATTTGAACATTGGGAAAGGGTCACGATTTTATCCTATTTTCTGATTTCATCCTATTTTTGCATTCAGATTTTACTCACAAAAACCTTCATAACTCCTCGCTCAGAAGCCTGCAGCAGATAACAAAGGTAGATTTGGAATAAGCGTTCCAAGCCCTACAAGGCAGTATACAATTCATTTCAAAAGGCCACTTTTACCAACCTTCCTTGTTATTTCTTGCTGTGAAGTACGATAACTCCTTGAGAAACAGACAAGGTTTAATACTCTAGAGAGAAGTCACTGGTTAAGCTTGACTGTGAACTTCTTACGCCATATATTATCGCAAAAATATCCAAAACCATTCGTTTAATTACCCCGTGCTTAACTGCTGCAAGAAACAACTAAGTTTTCTCCCAGACACTGCCCTCAACTGTGTACTTGAGAGATCTCTTTTATTTATTTTTATATATTATTGCATGCACAAAGTGCGCCAACACAATTCAAAGTACTGATAAGTTAAGTGAGTAAACAGTTGAGTCGAATAAACATGCCGCCATTGGCGAATCAAAGAAATGATTCAACACAACTGTCTCAGGTAAAGCTAGTCTGACACTGCACCACTTCCAGCAAACAACTAGATCATAGCATTAGAAACCGACTACTAATTATTAGCAGTATACTTCCTATGCCTGTAAGGCCCGTATGCACGTACATCCCCGCGGGGAGGGGAGGGGATCTGAGAGGGGAAGCGTTATATTTCGCTACTCTGTATATCTTTCGTCTTCCTTCTTTGTCTGTGATATGAAGGTTCTCATACCCTAATACCTGCGCATAATGGATGCCAGGTTGTTGCCGTACAAGATTAGATTTTCATAACTTCGTGGGATCCCCAGGGGATCACCTCTCATTTTCAAAGTCATTTATCTTCCCACAAATTTATTGAAAATGTTTCAAATTTCTGCTGAGGGTGTAATATGGTACTGCTCAACATGTTTATAGTAGAAATAAGGGAAATCTCAGGATATCGAAATTTTCGACGAACCGCTGCTCGCGAGCCAGGGATTATCGAAAAATTGATAATCTTCAAATTCCATTTCTTCTGTCAAAAACATGCTTAGCAGTGCCGTAGTATATCCTCAGTACAACTTTACGGCATTTTCATGGAGTTTTCAGCAAGATAAATGACTACGAAAATGAGAGGTGATCCCCTGGGGATCCCGAGGGGATCACTCAAATTGGTGAAAATCTAATCATTTGTGCCAGTAACCTGGCATCCATCATGCTTAGATATCAGGGTATGAGAACCTTCATATCACAGAAAAAGAAGGAAGAAGAAAGATATACAGAGTAACGAAATATGCAGCTCCCACTCTCAGATCCCCTCCCCTTCCTGCGGGGATGTACGTGCATACCGGGCCTAAGTCATCCAGATACTTGTGCATCATCCACTACAATTATTTCGAACCAGCATCGAACAGACGTATTCTGTACTATGCTGGTTTGAATTCCTGAAACTTCTGATTCATGCTGAGCAATAACGGAGGTGATGGACTAGGACCATAATTGCCCCAGAGGCTACTTCCATGTCTATATAGTATCTCTGTCTCTCTCTTCTTTTCCTCACCAAACCCTTACATAAGAGGGTAAGGCTAGGCCAATGGGCAGACCATTCCTCGGTTATATCATTATCTCACCAATATCCATAAAAATCGATTACGAGTAGGATGCTTGCTGTATATTGAATGTTATTCGATCAGTCATTTCTGCTCCTATAATATGCGCAGACAGTCACGCACTTCTTTGATCACGCATGATTCTTAAAATATACAGAGGTGTTTGTACCCATTGAATAGTATCAAAGACTGAAGAAAATCCACAATCTGGAGCACGTCATTTGAAACAAGCGCTGTAGGGGTAATCTACTCATCAGGCCAAAATGAACTTTAGTCAGTACATTAGAAAACCATAGTAAGATTTTAACATGCCAACAAACAAACTTCCAACAATCACTTTACAAAACAATGCTGTTTTTGTGTCGAACAGTATTCGGATGCATATGTCACAACATGGGTCACATATACAGGTTGACTAGGCTTGAAAATAATTCGCAACATTCGATTTCGCACATCGTTGTTTATTACCAGTTGAAGCCATAATGGGAGTGTTGTTGTTGTGATTGTCTCGTAATACCTAGGAAAACTTTGTATTGTAATTTTTCAGGATGCATTATATGACATACATAAAGTTCGTCACAAAGTAGTCTAACTTACCAGATGGCAGACATCAAAATGTACATTTCCAGTGTTTCTCCATTTATAAGTATGAATATTGTGCGACCCATTTCAAAGACGCATGGGATAGAGGAAACTACAGCACAAAATAGCAGTCTTTTCTCTAGCTCCTGGAAACACAAGAACAGCCGTCCTTTACAGCTTCTGGAGTCAAAAATTTTTGGCCTGTGGTCCCACAAGGGAATAGTCATACGAGGAGTTCGAGGAGCGGTGACCAGAGTTGAGCAAGAGGTCACGCACAAGTCTTTCGCAGACGAACTCTCCCCTCTCTCCTCCCTCCCCCCCCCTCGTGAGAGCTCCTTCTTCCTCCTCTCAGCTTCCGGACCCTCACAGTGCAACATTCTGAAAGACATCTTGGCCCCAAAGAGTTTTTGATTTTATAAAGTTTGTAAGATTTTCTGCGACTGCATTCTTACAGGCACAGGTAGTTTGAATAATGATTTTGATCTGATTGAGCCTGTTAAAAGAGCTATAATTTTGCCAGGGGTGGGATGTTCGGTTCAAAATTTTCACTGTAGCAAGAAGAGGCTATGAGCAACTTTGCATTGAATGAAGCGATTTTTAAATTGCGAAGACGAGTTAAGAGGGGGTCAGCTCAAGGCCCGAAAGCTCAGGCAGCCTGAGCTTTTGAGTTGTGTCTAAACCCATTAACTTTATTTCTGAACAGCTTTCTGCCCTTTATACAGGATTCGCTAGCATACCTCGAAGGTCCTATAATAGCTGCTCGACCCTAACTGAACTTGTTTTGGCTTTGTAATGATCCCTGGAGTTAAAGCACTCACAGTAAAAAACTCGATTGTTGAATTTCTAAAATCACTTTCTAATCCTCTATTTGAAAAGCAAAACAAAGTCTAATCTCTAACATAGACTGTCAGAGAGCATTATTTCGTTATGAGTATGAAAAAGGTAATCTCTTTCACTTTTCAAACTATGTTAACCATTATATTAGTTCTTAGTAAGTCAGTAAGCATTTCCGAGATTGCTATCCGTTTATCAATACAACGACATTAGTGAACAGGTCGACGTTTCGATAGGGTCACCTTTGTCAAGTCCTGGAAAGTGAGTCAGTAAATTCGACGCTCCAAGGGTAGACCTTAGCAATACCCTTCAAGCCGCTGCCCACCACTCTAACACTTAGACGGCCACTTCAACGCATATCAGTTCTCGAAGTCTCATCCCCAAACCTCAAGCAGCGCATGGTGCAAACAGAAGTCACGATCGTAACAGAAGTTGCGTAACAGAAGTTACGAATTGCATATATTGCAGTGTATTCGAACGCAAGATATGCAATTCTAACAAAGCGGGAGATTGCATGTGTCGTGGCGCTGTACTTGATATCATGAATCCGTGTGGGGAAAATTATATTGAAGAAACAGGGAGACCGCTGTGTGTACAAATCAACAAACGTTTAGACGGAATGAGAAAATCGCAAGTGTCCACGCCTCTAGGCACATAGTGTGCTTTGCCATTAGAACATAGAGTTTCAAATCAACATTGCTATCCTTTCGAAAGAAACCGATATTGCAGCACGAAAAACTATAGAGGCTTGTTGGATCACGTTCAAATGTCCTAAACTGAACAGAAAGGAAGAGAAAATAGTTATCAGTAGTGAGCTCGTCCCACTGTTATCATTGTATGGATTTGAGCCTGAGCTCAAAAGGAACCTCATTCCATCACAAGAGCAAGCATTTAGTGGCCTGGCTAAGTGCCACACTGGTGGACAGCCGCTCGAAGTGTATCGCTGAAGGTATGCACATCCTTGAAGCATCGAATTTATTGAATCACTTTGCAGGTCTTGATAAAGGCGACCCTGCCGAAACGTCGAACTGTTTACTGATGTCGTTTTATTGATAAACAGATAGCAACCTACGCTTACTGACTTACCGAAAGTAATGTATATTGAAAATAAAATGCCAAGATTCAAGGATGGTCGAGCGAGAAATATTATGTTAACCATGTTTGATCACGCTTTTTAGACGTTAAGAAACACTACAGATGATGGGTAATTGTTTGTAGGCTCCTGAAGGTAGTTTGATATGCTGATACCGGAATCGTACCCAATTCACACAAAGCTTTTCTAGTGACCTTAAAGTATGTTCAAAGTAAAAAGAGGAGTTGAAATTTGGCTTATACTTCGATAGTGGAGCTAATCAGTATGCCATTCACGACGTTCATTCCTTCCGTTTTGATAGGATTGTGATATTACCACTCTTGCGCTTTTCTTCCTCACCTTACTCGATCGTAGCGTTCCTGATTTGAGCGAATTCGATAACTGATAGGACCTCCCCCGTCAGTCTACATCCCAATACGACCTCCCAGGTGGGTAGGCCTGACCTCTTCAATCCTAGTGGTGTTCTTTCACCTTGAAGTTTTCTTTGCCGCTCGCCCAGGGTCTTGAACGGACTTGCTCACCACGAGTAGGTTGGTCGTCCACGCTCCGGAACATTTGAAATTTCGGTTGCACGCTCTTCGTCTTTTGCACTAGGAGAAGGATCTGACCATCCCTGACCCATTTTCCACACTGTGTTTGCGGCAAATGTCTATGTTTGGTTGTATTGTATTTCAATTTTTTGTGTTTTTTTGGCGCACTCTCAGACAATCGCCGGGGGCAGGCGGTCCGCAAACTCGCGCTTTTCTGCAAGCGGTCAGCAAAGTTTTGGGGCGTGGCTAAACTTTCAGCAAGCGGTACTCCCGCTTTCTGCCAGCGGGCAGCAATGCAAAATTTCCTGCAAGCGTACGTCAAATAGTCTCCCTCAACGAGCGCTGGCCAAACTTTCAGCAGGCGCTCGGACTCTTTCTAAGCAGTCTCGAGCGTCTGCCGAGCAAAAGTGAGACTATGGCCCGTAGTAAAGCTCGGTCATGGGAGATTATCTCCCCTGAGACCTTCATGTGAGGTTCTGTCAGTAAAATGACGACCGCCCATTTCCCCGTGCTATAGGGATGCAACTTCACCTGAGAGGTGAGCCTCAGGTGAAGTTCGGCAGGGAGATGATCTCCCTGCCGGGTCATGGGAGATGATATGAGCGATGATGTCCAGAAATAGTGTGCTAAAGAGGAAACGCAGAGAAAATCTTCGTAAGTTGCTCCTGAGTAACTTACGATACACAGCAATTTGCCTAACACTGCGGACAAAATCGGCGCAAAGTTGCACAACCGCGCCCGAAAAGGAGAGGATCGATGAACAGCTGATTTTGGCGAGTAAGACAGAAAAAAACAAATTCTTCTCTTTTTTGTAAACTTAACTGGTTTTTTTAAAGCTGTCCAAAACGAAAACTCAGCTGTTCATTTTATTAAATTCACGTTGCAACCATATCGTTTTGTCGCAAAATTTTCGTAACGAAATGTTTTTTTGTTTTATCTTTACGTTTGCTAGGCGAAATCCTTGATAGCGGTCATCATCGATTGGATAGTGGCCGCTATCAAAGATTGCCCGGCGATGCAGCAAAAGTTGTGTCGCTAGGCGGAATTGAACCACGGCCGCGCGCGTGTAATCCCAATGGCTTACCCATTTAACCAAACCAGCTCAAGTGGTTCTTTTTTCAAGAACGCACTTGATTATAATGTCCAGGAAGCGATCTGCATTCAGATCAATAGCCCGCTGGATGCTGGACTGAGGCGCCAAGATATCAACTCCGGTCCGCCTTAGGGGAGATGCCCTGACGGTAGTTTACTACGGGCCTATATGTGGCAGAGGTGTCATCGATGGTTTAATTGCTCGAATTTGGGGTACTTTCTCTCGGCGGAAGGTACCTACGGGCTGTGCGGTCCTCCACAAAGGACCGCGCGGCCTTCAATAATTTTGCATGTTCTCGAAAAAAGCCCGTGAGAATGCGATCACTGCGCCGCAACTAATCTATAGAAAAACCGCGATTGTTCTCCGAGCATTCGTCTAAAAATTGGCCAATCTTCTTCCAAATTTCTGCGAACGGACCTCAAGAAATCAGCGAACTATTTTTCCGGTGCCCGCTTGTCCAAAAATCGCATGGCCGCCTGTCCCCGGCGACTATCTAAGCTGCCGGGTGCATTACGTAAGTAAATAGATAAACAGATAAATAACAGCAAATAAATAAATAAGTAGATAAATATATAAACAGATAATAAAGCACTAGTTTTCTATGAAAGATCAGGACTCGGCACGAGGCAGCATTCCGAAGATGCAAAGAACGAAGTCCCCTTTGAATTTCGCAAAATTTAGCAAAATTTAACGAACGAATTCACCTTTGACCTAACGGAAAATAAGAAACCTAACCTAGCTTGTGTTTCTTCAAACCGACCCCTTTGCGTCCCAAAAAGGTATCGAGCTCGCTTGTAAGTCACCTGTACGAGCCCTGTACAAGATGCCAATCATAGATTAATAGGAATAACTATAATAGAGGATTTGGCGTCTTCTACTCTCTGGAGTGGTAGTAATATGGTCGAAGCCAACGAATGATGTGATGGTTCAATCATGATTACATCGTGGTAAGCATGATCATCTTCTTACGGCCTTCAGTTCAATCGGCATACAAAATTATGAAACATGCAAGTTACTTTCGGAAAACCATACTTGTTTCATGCTTGCTTCATTCTAAACCAAACTATGAGTTAATCAGCAGGTTAACACATTGTTTCCTTATCAGATAGAGTAATGAAAATAGCATTTCATTTCATGAGAGCAGACGTGAAACCACCATATCATAGTTTAAAATGAAAAAGTACCCCCGACCACTTTTTCGTTTAAAACAATGATGTGTTGGTTTTGCAAGTTAAGAAGATTGAGGGAGATCATTCTGCAACTTACTATGAGAAAGCTTACTTGTTTACAGCTTAGATAAGGTTATAGGAAGGTGCAAGGCTGGAGACCGAACTGCAAATTTGGTAAAGTGCAATGATTGCCGACGCATGAGAATGGTTGGAGTTTCGATCTCCTCCAATGACTTTGCTTATAGATAACATAGATAACATAGATAACATATTATAGATAACATTTCGAGGTATTCTATTGGTTAATTCATGGTTTCGATGGGAAAACATGTGAAGCTGCTGGTTAGCTGATGTCATGAAAACACAGTTAACATGATGGTTTCGACCAAATTACTACCACTCCTGGTTGCTCGCACCAGACTTCTACTTCAGAGTACAAAAGCTTTTGAATGTTTGTGGGCCTTCATAACCACTCGCAAGATAAGCATTTTAATGCCTTAATTTGTGCTCCGGTACAAACTCACTGTTTCAAGAAATTTTGCAAACGAAAATGAAGAATGGCAAGTCTTTTTTACACTGACATGGAGCAGACCAACTAAGGTAATATAAAGCTCCTCTTCCCTACTCAGGGTTTTACTCTGCATTCACAGGTTTGTCAGTTGGGCAATGGCCGCTCAGCACTTGTTGAAATCTACCACGCTATGAAAGAGAGGGAATTTTATTTAGGCTTAAGAAGAAGAAAAAGTAGTCCAGGAAAAAAGGGTCAAGTTCCACCAATGGTATTTTTTTTTGTCTTCGATAAGCCTCATGTGGCGAAAAATGAGAAATTCAAATAGTTTTCTTTTAAACTCTAATAGTTTCAGATAAGAAATCGGACTAACCGTGTGCTTGCTTTTCAAATTGTGGATTTTCATATAACAGTAAGCATAGGATATGGTGCTGACGATGACTGTTGTAGCGTTGACAGCTAGACTTTGATAATAACCATACTGAATTACACAGAATTATAATTTTTGCATTTTTTATTCAGCTGTAACATACAAAATCCAGCACACCGCCGTGAAGATGGAGAACGTCACTAGCCACCCAGAAGAAGCGAGGTGCATCTGCACACTTAATCGTGACTATGATTGTGATTATAGCAGAAACGGACCAAAGTAAGATAACAGAAGTGTAGACTCTCCTTTTCGTCCATATCTGAAAAATTAGCGAGGTAATGCAAAGACAATAGTACCTTCTTGCTTTGCGATTTGAGGTACAGTCTTATGACTTAAGATTTCTCAATTAAGGGCTACATCCGGGCGCAGCGAAGACAAGGAACTGAGGTCATAAACTCCATACTCTCATTTAATTCCATAGAAAGCCTTGTATAAAATTGGTATATTTACAATGATTATAATGAAGAATATACAAGGGTTTTCTGATTGGTAGTGCTATATTTGTATCAGTAAGCTACAACATTTGAAAATGGGTAAGCATATTTTCATTCAACTGGATTGGCTGCTGGAAGGCGGGGGCTTGTTGAACTAACCTAATTAAGGCTAACGTGGGGATCATAGAGCACGCGCGCGAGAGAGACGCAGACTGCGTCACGGGTGCCGCGGCTCTAATTAGGTCACAAAGCCCGCCTTCCAGCCGCCAAGTCAGATGAATTAAAGATTAAGTACCTCTTCGTGTCGCAGTGGAGAATAGAAGGCAGTAAAACGATTGAGTGCAATGATTATACGGGCGCAGGCTGTACTCGTCTTTATACCTACGATATTGCCGTATGAAAATGTAGCAAAAAATTGCATGTGTTCCACATAATACGCTAGTCCAAAATAATTGAATTTTCTTGGTCGTAATATAATTTCTACCACAAAAATGGCGTATAGATCCGCAATAAATTGCAGAATGAATAATAGATAGTATGAGGAGTTGAATGCAGGCATAATTCGACGCCATTGAATCAGCTTGCAAATGAGGATCAAATACACAAATGTCGCAAACCAAGTATAAATTGACAATAGGACCTGTCCAGCATACATCTATAAGTGGATTTTGTAAAGAGAAGGAAATTGTAAATTACACCATAGCAAAACGCAAACATCTTCCAAATTTTTTTAATGATACAAATAATACAAATCAAGAAAGGAAATCAACGGTAAACCCATGAAATCATGACAGCATCATGTAAGTAAACTTCAACTTGAGACGTTTTGAGATTAGTTCCGCCTTATGTATAAACAAAGTCGAGCCACTAACAAGTTCAGCCCTCATAATTTATTATTTCTGAGCGAATACGAGCACTTAGCAACTTGTAAGGACAACATCTCTGTTGCAATTACCCGGCTACTCAGTTACTTTATTCTCTCTAGTATAACGATAGCGAGAGAAGTACTGGAAATTATTGCGGATGACTATATTGTGAATGGCTTTTAACCTATTAGGTTACAATTTGTCTTCAATTAAACTGCTAGTAGCTTGGGTATTCTGCATTTTTATTATCTCAAGCGGCCAATTGTCGATGGAGATCCGGTGATATTAATGCTTTTTGAATTTTGTGCCATGGCTTAGTTAGTTCCTACGCTTGTTTTTCACTACATTTGTTTTCACGACAGGCTACAAATGTTAGAGCATTCGTAGTTACGTTGCAGATAAACAAGCGTATAAATCAAGTGAAATCAAACATTCAACGAGTATTTGTTGAATGTCAAGGAGCAAGCTCACCATTTTGATGAATAATGCAGGGACTAAATTTTATGAAAATAGCCACATTAAATTCTTCACATAATTAGGGTGTTTCATATTTGTTTTTACCTTGTTTTACCTTATCAACTTATATCCTTCTCGTTTTTCAACTTTTGCGATACCATTCGACAAAGCAAAGCGAGCCCTATAAGATACCCTATATAGGCACTCAAATATTATACATGCTCAAGGTTCCTCCCATAAAAAGTTCGAAGCCGAAATCTAACAAGAAGATGTAAGAAGATCTTGTAAGAAGGTCTAGTTTCTAAAAAGCCAAGAGGAAATTATATCTCCGTTAAAAAAGTTTGCTAACGGGCTTCATTCTTGCTCAGGCGTCCACTTTCTATTAGGGTGTCTCATAGATTCTCAAAGTTACCCTAAATATCAGCATTTTTCGAAAACTGGGACCTTAGAAGTTTACAAATACATGATCGTACTTCTTTGAGTATGAGCTATATGATTACGTGCGTGGAAAGAGCTCAGGATGTCTAGGGGCAAAGTTTGCCACTTTACCCCATTCATTTTTTCTTTATTTCTAGCCATGAAAAAAAATAGGGAAATAGCACATTGAATTTGCGATGTGTCAGCATCGCACATTCAATTGTGCTATACGCTAGGTTAAACGTTTTAGGACATTTTGAGGAGGAGATACGATTTTTGAAAGAAAAGTTCGTTTTCGACTGCTATCAGATTTAAAGGCAGTAGATCGGCAAAAACCAACAACTCGGAGTTTCAACGCGGTAGGTTCCTCATGGCCCAACTATTGCCGAGAAAATCGCTCTCGAACTTACACGCGCAGGCCAATCTTACACGCATCTGGACGAGTTGGCAATTTCCTTCTCATCATTGGAAGCTGCCCGCCGCAACGCTATAACCATTGGGTCCTGCCACGATTTAGCGTCATCGGCCTTGCTCCACTTGTCCAATATCAAAGGGAAGGGCATTAGAAAACGCTCATTTTCGCCGTTTTCAAGCTTTCACAAGTGGATTTTCGGGATCAGCGTATTGAAAAACCCCAGGTAAGTGAAAATTTGACTAGGCTGAGATTTGCCGAGCCACTGCCTTTAAGCTGAAAACTTCCGGTGATTAGATTTAGGCGGATTCTTCATAGCCATCTTGAAGAGCTTGCTTTGCCCCTTCGAATGATTACTCAAGCCCATCAGTTGAAGGAAAAATTGAAGGAAAAGGCAAAGGGGTAGAGGACTATATGTCGCCGAAAAAGGGCGGTCCTCGCGGTCATTTGCGACAAATACGCACCATTGTACATGCGCGGACATGCGTTCCTGCAGGGAATCCGCGCGGGACTCTTCCAAATTCGGCGACATGTAGTCCTCCACCCAAGGCAAAGAGACGGCGATTGTATTAGGTTGTCCGGAAATTAATGCCCGTTCTAACATTCAACCGCAATAAGTCATACACTTCCCACTTCTAAATAGGTTGCAAAGTACCATCCGATAGAGCAAAGCAAGCTTTACAAGACGGCCATCTTGCTTTTGCAACAGCTCTCATCCACTTCGAGTTTCGAGCCAAAAACTAAAAATACTCAGCAGCCCGAAAAATCGAAAAAAATCGTAACTCCCTTTATAAAAATTCTACAAAAATTCTTACTTACTCAAGTAAAAACTATCCACATAAAACATCTATATACGCCTTTGCCGTATTTTTTCCTTCGTTAGAAACCAAGAAAACGGAAATTTTTGTGCATTTGCCAAAGTGACGCTGTGCCGTTCCCACACAGGTAGTTGTATACCACAAGCCTGTAGAAGTGCAGATTTAAATTCTCAGCTCTCTACAAGCTTTAGTTCTCGAAAAATACCGAATATAGCTTTTCCTAGTTAGGTGGTCCAAGCTAAAATTCTAATTTCTTGAGAACTAAAGCTTGTAGAGAGCTGAGAATTTACCTTCATACTTCTACAAGCTTGTGGTATACAACTACTTGTGTGGGGGACGGCATAGCATCACTTTGGCAAATGCACAAAAATTTCCGTTTTCTTGGTTTCTAACGAAGGAAAAAATACGGCAAAGGCGTATATAGATGTTTTATGTGGATAGTGTTTACGTGAGCAAGTAAGAATTTTTGTAGAAATTTTATAAACTGAGTTACGATTTTTTTCGATTTTTCGGGCTGCTGAGTATTTTTAGTTTTTGGTTCGAAACTCGAGGTGGATAAGAGCTTTTGCAAAAGCAAGACAGCCATCTTGTAGAGCTTGCTTTGCTCTATCGGATTGTACTTTGCAACCTATCTAGAAATGAGAAGTGTAGGACTTATTGCAGTTGAAATTCTAAACGGGCATTAATTTCCGGACAACCTAATAGTAAAAACGGTAAAAAATTGTGGGACACCCTAATACATCTGATATTTACATAAATCAATATAATTCAATAAATTTGGTTCTTGTTTCATGGACAGAACTCGAAAACATACATACACCAAAATACGCCAAAACACGATAAGTTGTCTTTTTCGGTTCTTTCCGCTATATTGAATATTTCTCAAACTAACTTTTTCGAAATATATCTAAATTCAAAGTTCGTAGGAATTTTCAAACGAAGATACGAGTTTTTTTTACTATTCGGGCATTCAGGCCTTCTTAGATTTCGGCTTTGAACTTTATGTAGAAGAAACTTTGAGCAATATTTAGGTACTACTTGTAAAGACTCACTTGCTCTAACGATGTTACCGGATATCCTGTTTAGAAATAAGTATGAGTTATTGTAGGAGAAAGTAAAAGCTGTAAAAATTACGAGACACCCTGATAGCTCTATCGTTAACGTAGTGGCACACACCTAACGCGCGTCAGTGCTCCTCCAAGGTATTGTTCGTTGAAGTACAACACTTTGGATTTGCTTTCTAGACTCATCTTACCAACATTATCTATACTTTTATGTTTTAGTCCCTCCTTCATAATTACGAGCCCGGTCGTAGCACTCAACGAGATTAGAGCGCGCTTAGGCCCATGTGCCTCTATGGGCAACGCGCCATTTCTCAAAGCTGCATGCACTAAGATCCCCGCCGGAGAGGGGATCGCAGTTTAAAAAAGCTTCATATTCTGAAGCACCAGTTATCTGGATTTCACGTTATGTACCTGTCCGTAAGTATTCCTACTATCCTTCACTATGAACATGTTGAACAGGAGCGAGAAGCTGTATGAACCACATTTTCCAGCTTTTGTATGATCTCTGATAATCCCGGCGCTTTTCTTTGAAGTCATTTTTCTTTCTCCAAAGTCAACGAAAACCTTGCAAAGTTGTACTGAACATCTAACACAACAGTGCTAAGCATGTTGCTGATGAGAACAAATGAGTTTTTGAAAATCGAAATTTCCAATAAACCCCAACTTTCGACCTGTGGATCATCGAAAATTTCATGACTTCAAACATCATTTGTTCTTATCAGCAATATGCTTAGCACTGTTGAGTTAGATAATTTGCACAACTTTGGAAGTATTTCGTTAACTTCGGAGAAAGAAAAATGACTCTAAAGAAAGCGCCGGGGATCATCAGGAGTCATACAAAAACTGGAAACTGCGGCTTGTACAGCTTCTCCTCCTGTTCAACATGTTCATGGTGAAGGGGAGTAGGAATACTTATGCATAGGTACACAACGTGAAATCCAGGTATCTAGAGTTTCGAGATATGAAGCCTTCTTTTAAGCTGCGTTCCCCTCCCCGCGGCGAGGTTAGTGCTTGCGGCCCTTAGGAAGAGGAGGGGGAAGAGGGATTACTACAGGCCCTAGGGATAGCTGGGCTGGCATCGAAACAAAAATTAATTCCTCCATTGCTTCATATAATTTAAAAATTCCACCACACAGATTTAATTTTTTTCATCATAGGTCGCAACTACCAGCAATCGATCATTATTCGCCTCCTCGGCTTATCCACGGTCGAAAGAAACGCGTTTCGATTTGTTTTTCCTCGATTTTTTTTGTCTATTTTGCAATTCTATCTAATCGGTGTCTGCTAATTCTTCCGAAGTCATAACAAAAACATCTCAAGAGCTACGTCACAATAAAATCTTGCAATTTTGCATAGACTTGGTCTCCGAAAAATCCAGGCGTTACTTCGTTAAACTTTGATTGAATAGGACCCTCTCGGCTGTGTTATCCTTACGCGAAAATGATGTATGAGAAAGCATCTAAACAAAGGATGCCCAACTGATCTGTGATCACATTGTGCTTCAGAAAAGAGCAGGGAATTTGTGACGAGCTGCAATTTAACACGAAAGAAAACGGTAGCTCAACTTAAAATTTATGAAAGTATTAGGTTGTCCGGAAATTAATGCCCGTTTTGAGTTTGAACCGCAATAATTCATACACTTCTCAAGTCTAAATAGGTTGCAAAGTACCATTGGATAGAGTAAATCAAGCTCTACATGATGGCTCTCTTGCTTTTGCAATAGTTCTTATCCACCTCGAGTTTTAAGGTAAAAAGTAAAAAGACTCAGCTGCTCGAAAAATCGAGAAAAATAAGTCAGTTCATAAAAATCCTACAAAAATTCTTACTTGCTCATATAGACAATATTCACATAAGACATCTATGGATGTCTTTGTCGTATTTTTCCCTTTGTTAGAAACTAAGAAAACGGAAATTTTGCTGCATTTGCCAAAGTGGTGTTGTGCCGTCCCCACATGATTAGTTGTATACTACAGGCCTGTAGAAGTACAGACTTAAATTTTCAGCTCCTTACATACTTTAGTTCTCAAGATAGACGAATATAGCTTTTCCTAGTTAGGCGGTCCAAGCTATAATTCAAATTTCTCGAAAACTAAAGCTTGTAGAGAGCTGAAAATTTGAGCCTGTACTTCTACAGGCTTGTGGTATACAACTGCCTATGTGGGGACGGCACAGCATCACTTTGACAAATGCACGAAAATTTCCGTTTCCTTGGTTTCTAAAAAAGAAAAAATACGGCAAAGGCGTATATGGATATTTTATGTGGATAGAGTTTACGTGAGCAAGTAAGAATTTTTGTAGGATTTTTATGAAGTGAGTTACGATTTTTTTCGATTTTTCTGGCAGCTGAGTCTTTTTAGTTTTTAGCTCGAAACTCGCGGTGGATAAGAGCTGTTGCAAAAGCAAGAGAGCCACCTTGTAGAGCTTGGTTTGCTCTATCCAATGGTATTTTGCAACCTATTTAGAGATGAGAAATATATGACTTATGGCGGTTGAAATTTAAAACGGGCATTAATTTCCGGACATCCTATTAAATCTACTTTGATGAGGTAAGCGGTAACCTGCAAGATGTAGATAAAAGGCCACAGTGAAAAAATGCATACGTATAAATTCACAACGAAATAGTCAAAACCTGCCCGTTAGGGAAAATTTGACTATCTCGTTGTGATTTTCTTCGAGAGAGGTAAAGGTTTCCTTACCTTTAACGCTCAAACACACTATAGTTAGAAAGTGGAGCATGAAGCTTGCATATGACATTTAGCAGAGGAAGTAACGGTAACAAAAAATGTTTATTTACGTGTGCACGTCAATTTGTAATTGCTGAAAGCGCAGGAAATCACTGTTTACTCAAACGCAAAAACAAAACCGTAATTCTACCTCCATTGGATGGTGCAATTTAGGTCTTGCAGTACCATACTTATCTGACACAACTGGTTTCTGCAAGGCAGGAAAAATAAAAAAGGGGCTACAGGTTTAATATGTTTTTGAAGCAACCTATTAGGTAAACGCGAAAGTTCACATAATTCGAACAAATTCAATAATCTGAATAGTAATCTAAGGTCGTTGTTCAATAAAAACAAGAAGTGTGGCTTTGTTTAAGGGTAATTTTCGGTGAGCTAGCCATCTACGAGTGGTCAAAAAAGGTACAGAATGGTACCCAGACTGTTTATCATTTCACTTCTACGAGGCTTAAACCGAATGACTTAATTATCCAAAAAATATGACTTACATTCTGACAGACAAAACATAGAACTACACTTTGCTTCAATTGGCAAAAGTTTGCCCTATCTGAAAAAAAAGGCTCTTGGAAGAAGTTGCTGTTTTGATACTGCCGGTGAAAGGATACCATCGCAGGATCTCTGTCATGAGTTATGTCAACAAAACGTGACGTTCTCGCCCTGAACGACGATAAGTTGAGGTTGAGTTAGGGCCCACATGAGGTGGCCTATGGTTCAAAAACGAAGTTCCCCTTGACATTGCGGAAAATTGCGAGATACTATTTTTAGTGTTGTAGAAGCTTTTCCAATAGTCGACAACGAAATAAATGGATTGAAGTGAAGGAAAGACAAGAATAAATCAAGGATTAGAAAGGGAAATGCGAAAAAAGAGGAATTATGATTTTGTCTGATTCCGCCAACCTCAGAGTGCTACCAGGTTGCGCGGGAGCAACCTAAACACTTATAACTTCGCTCGCCCACATATTTTTTCATAAACTTTCGTACTTTTATTTTGATTATCACCCCGGATGTACACACCAATTTGGTCGCTCAATTCTGCTTACTCGTTGTAAAGAAACGTGAACATGTTCATACACAAATACAAACATGTTTATATTTTTGCGCGCAAAGATTGTATTTTGGCCGTTGAAAACGTGTGCACACAGGTTTATGCACTCGTCGTTATTGTAACGTTTTAATTTGCCTGCAAGTGGTAAAGTCACTTTAGACCTCCACATTCGGGCTTGCTAAGAGTTAGAGTTCTGCTTTCTAATATTTCGACAGGTAAACTTTTCCAGTCCCCCTTTGCTTTCTCCTTTGAGAAAAGACATCCAGCGTGTGAAAGCGCTACCTCTGCTGAGGCCTGGATTGAGTTAAACAGCATGTGCAAATATTGAATAGAGCCTTGCCTCTCAGTCGTGAACTCTTTGATCTTCCTCAAGATGTGCGTTACTAACAGACAGAAGAAGAATAACAAACATATAAGATAGAATGTCTATGAAAATGTATGAAAATTTGAGTCTGAAGCATTTTGAGAGATCCCCTCAGCAAATGTAAGGATTTGATCAAAATTCCTTCCATATCATCCTTTTGGAAATTCACGAACATGCTACTGCGTGATATCCACTCCCTAATCATCTTTTGATTTCATGTAAGGCCTGATTTACTTTGCATATAACGGTTTCTTATGAGAGCTTGGTACTTCATATGGGTAATCTACAGAAAACTAAAAGGATTTCAAGAAAGAAAAGACGACATTTGATGTTATTTTTCTTGATCTCGATTACTTTGTATACAGCAACAATCCGCAAAACAAATTTCAGTGCACTTCCCGAATTTATAACGAATTTTTAATTTTTTTTAATTTTAGATGAGAAAAAGGTGTTTCTTGAGGCCAATACTTGATATATACTCTGAATGACCAACAACGAAGGCCATAACAAGACATCCTCGAATGATGAGACGTTGTACCAGGCTTCCTCCCAGAACGAATTTGCAAAAGAGTATCGCCGCTTGAATAGACTATGGACAGATACCGCAACTCTGTAGGCTTACCAAAAATGTTGATATCACATCTAAGAAACAATATGCTTAAATGTCTTGTTCTTCACGTGCTCATCAGTATACACAAGCTCACTGCTACCTTTCCTTGGGCCCAGCAAAGTTCAAAATAAGGCATTGTAAGCAGTTGTGGTGGTCCCAGTGATAGGATATCTTGGCTACTAAACTTGATTCTCACGCAATATATTTTCTTGCTCACCTAACAAATACTAGCATGCTCCTTGAGCAAGTCAGTAAGGCACCGCTAAGCATTTTACGATGGTGTGGACAGTACTCTAAACAAATCAGGAGAATGACAATGGGCCAGAGTCTGGCACCTGTCGTTGCCATTGCCTATATGTTGAAAATCGAGAGCCCCGTACTTGCGCGCAATCCAATACTTTATTCCCGCTATATAGATAACTAGTTGATTTACCCGGCTCCGCCCGGCCCTGTCATTATTATATTCGTAATCAGCATGCTCGATTACCCCCCTGTGCCAACTCCCAGTAGCTCAAATTTTGCAAAAAATCGATAAAATTGATATCGATCGATAACGAAAAGTAGCCTATGACACCCGCCGGGGCCCGAAGTGTATGTGTGCCAAGTTTGGTCCGGATCGGTTCAGAAATGGAATTTTCTATTCGGAACATTCGTACAGACAGACATACAGACATACAGACAGACAGACAAACAGACATTCAGCTTTATATATAAGATTGTTGTATAATGTGCGCAACACAAAACAAACTAGACACTTGCTTCAACCTCCTAAACAATCAATCCCCGCACATAAAGTTCACGCGAGAGAAGCCCCGCGACTGGCTGCCTCCTCTTAACGTACAAGTGCAATTGATGGATCATACAAGACCAGTGGTTTCAAAAACCAAGCAGCAAAAATAAATTAGTCCACTATCTCTTGGCCCAGACTTGGAGCGCAAAAAGGTCGGTAATTTGTAATATGTTTAGGACTGCCAAGGCAGTTTTGTCCGATCAGGAACGCGCTACATCGTGGAGTCTTGCCAGAAAACTGCGCAGTCCAATGGTTACTCCATGGACCATTCATCGCAACGTACCTGGCAAGAATACAGACCGCGCACAAGCAAGAATGAAGTCAAAATACCTTTTTGTGTTCCTTTCATGTTTGAAGATTTCAGCAAAGCGATAAGAAAAAGTTTAGAACTTGCAGGCCTAAAAGACTCCTTAGAATCATAGAGATTCCGCGCTCCCTTCCCAGTGTGAAAAAGCAACACTAGTTCGTAATCGCTCTTATGACCGATTATGCACAAGTATTGATTGCGTCGTCTGCCCATTTGGACAACCAGGCGATTGCATGGAGGCAGGAGTAGTCTACCAGATAAATTGTGAAATTTGCGGGAAACATAGGAAAGACTGGCAGACCTCTATGTGTGAGAATCAAAGAGCACCTAGATGGTCTTACAAAATCTAAATCCAACACCCCCCCCCCCTAGGCGCACATCGCAGAGAGGAACACCCAAACCAAGAATCTTATATATCTGTCACAATCTTAATGCGTGTATTCGAAATTGTTCCAAACGCTGGAAGCATTTTTGAACATCCAAAGCTCCTGCAATTAACCGCAAGGAAGAGGGCGTTGCCATAAATAGTGATGTGATCTTGTATTAGTTCCTTTGCGAGTACGATCTACACCGAGATTAGAGTCATCTATATAAGACAATTATACTGGTTTTCGCTACTATTAACTGTGCAGACGCTGTGTTTGGTGGTTAATCAACCCTGATTCGAAGATTGCCGAGGTGAGCATTGACGATGATTTTCGTCACTGCTTTCAGACTAGCCTAATGCTAAGTGTAGCCTTGGCTTGAACGAGGTGTTTGAGGGAGCAAACCACTAATGTGTGCGATCTTCCCGGCTCTGACGAAAGTGAAATCACCGAAACGTTGGTCTGACCTGACTGAATAAAGCGTATTAACACATTGACGACTGCTTGACACACATGGTGTGTCAAGCAATGACTACCGCGTGGGACCGCTTGATACACCATATGTGTCAAGGCTTGTATTTTGGTAAAATGACTGCTGTCCTGAAATAAACTCATTCCATGAGCTTTCTTTTGCATAGAATTTAGGAATGACTTCTACCTTTGTTGTCAGCTTTTCAAATCTACTGTAGATGTACTGTAGATGGCAGTATGCGTAATTATAGTTGAAAAAGTGGTCTGTTTCGTAAAAAGCCTTGGTCCCAAAAGGCAGACAGCTAAAAATCTGCATGGTCGTCAATGTTTTAACAATCTTGGTTATCGGCTATGATATACGTATACAAACGCAACGAAGTGTTTTAATCACAACATCTACGCTAGGGAAACAACTACATGACGAACAGAGTATAGATCTGTTAGAATAATCCCAGCAGGCCGAATGGCAGACTGCATAATGAGAGATATGAACGCTCAACAGAAAAACCGAATACCGTAGTGACAAGTGCTACAAAATTATTTTTGTGTGTGCAAAGAGATTCTGTGAACTGCCCGCACAGGATCTTATCGCATCGCAAGCATCGCGAAATTATGTCGTTTAGGAAGTATTACATGTTAGCCTTGAGGGGGTGTGGCGCGGAAGGCGACAATCCCCAATTTTGTGCCTGTCAAAAATTCTCCGGTATCAAAGTGACACCCCGGGGGTAGGGGGTGAGGGCAGATACATTACTCAATGCCACAAGTAGAAATCCGTGAAAGTCATTGAGAGGGATGTTACACAGCCTCCATTTTTCGCCGATTGTCGCCTTCCGCGTGCCCCCCGCCTTGAGGCATACCTCACGCCACTCGGTTGAACCGCCACTTTTCGGACTTGGCAATTTGCCACATTTCTACATATTTGTCGTGCGTTCTTCTCGAACGCATATTTGGGTATGTCTAAAATTGTTGCAAACGGATCAGGTTTTCTGACCAAAGGCAGCGCATCAACAACGATTTACGAAGAGTCGCTGTTGTGCCAAATCACGCAGCGACCGAATCGCGGAGGTATGCCTTAGGCCTTAGGTATATTCGTAACGGACGCAAATTTTCATCAATTCATCAAATGAACCAGTTTCAAATAATTGATTTTTGGAAATTTTTTAAACGAATAAATATCGAATAACTGTTTTTCGAGAATTTTCCGAATGAACGAATATTATTGAATTTTCGATTTTCAGACTCGAGTTCGAGCATTCGAATCCGATTCCAAGATTCGTGTGTTTGAGCATTCGAATAACTGAACCTGATGAATATTCACTATTCGAATAATCGAATAACTGAATATCACCAAATAATTAAATGTTGCATTCGAATAATCGAAAATTAGAATGCAGTATCCGAATATGCAAAAAAGCTCGCATATGAAACATGCGAATAAGCATTTTAACACTTTATTTGAACATGTACTTTCCTCTTGCTCCAATATTCGAAAATTCGAACAACTGTTTTTCAAAATTTCTTGAATATCCGAATAATTGAATAGCTGTCTTTCAAAGTTTCCCGAACATTCCAATATCATAAGCCAATAGTAAGCCATTTTTTCGATTGCGCGAACGAATGAGTATTCCAAGCTGTTTTCCACTCATTCGACTACACGAATTATCGAATATGTGCACTTTTTCGAACAGCCAAATACTTCGAATAATTTATTCGGATACGAACATTTAGTTCCAACTTGGAGAATACGCGAGAACCATTGCTTTGAATACTCATTCATCAACTCTTTTACAATACAAATTGTTCGCAAGTTTACCCGCACAATTAGCGATATCATCTAATTTCCATGTCAGAGACAATTGGTTATGCAATTGAAAATTTTGAGAATTTCGAAACGCTCAACACCTCAAACTGGTGGCGTTTTATAACTACAAAAACAAATACAACAGAGTACGGAAGTTTGCATGATAAGCGCACTGAATAGAAAAGCATTTCCGGAGAAATGATAATTTATTCTGTAGAATTTTTGGTCTCAAGATAATTTGAATATTTGTTACATTTCGTAAGAGCATAAACTATCCTTCTGGTCAGATGACGGTTAGAGCAGTTGTAGAGATATCGGATGAGATCGATTCCTATCCAGCAGATGGCTGCGAACGCTTCCGTTGATAAGCAATTGCATCCATACTGATGATGTCGCGAGTACTTCTGCTTCGTAGTACCTGCAAAGCAGCAAGTATTAGCATCAGAAGTCATGATAAATTCATGACATATGATATATAAGTTAATGCGAGCGGCCATTCAATGAAGTCAAAATTGTTTGGAGGCACTCAGTTTTCTACATCATGGAAAATTGTATGATTCGTTTACCCCATACAAGAGAGTTACATTCAAGAAAGCCACAAAAAAGATTTTTAATTATTGCACACACCAGCAAAAGCCACAATGATGCTCATCAAAAAACTGGAGTTCTTCCCTGGTTGGACTCAGTCATGGCCGTGGCCTTGAATAAAAATCCCAAGAAACGACATTTTTGCAGCTTGCTTCCATGCCTGTATGAGGTGCAGGTGGATTCGTAGCTTTTTTGCTTCATCCTACTTTTTCCAATGCAGCGGTAAAAGCGGCACAGATCAGACTTCTGTGACTTCTTCAGTGGCTTTGCATGAAGCAAAGACCCCCCCCCTGTGCCTTTTACAGCAAAGTTCTGAATGCAAAGCCACAAAGATTGTCGCAGTGGGACTTTGAGTAAGCTTTGCTTTAGTAACACTAACAACTGCAGACACCAAAATGAGAAAACTGCGGCAAATTAGATTTTTTTCAAATTGTTTTCCAGGCGTATGTAAAACGAAATTAGGATGAGGTAAGATAATGCTTTTATTTTAGCTTGAAAGATTTTCTTGTATCCTTCAACTTCTATTTGGACTAACCAAAACTCTATGGACATCTCGTAGAGATCATTTTTCACTTCAAACGACGCAACAACCATTATCGAGCGCAAAACCTCGACGCAGAATGGAATTGTTGAAACCACGCGCAGAAGAACAAACTTCTATCAATGACCTGAAATTACTCACTGTAGAGGAGAATACAAGCCTAAAAGCAAAAATTCACAGACCCTGCTTCCATTTTCGGAATCACGTATCTTTAAGTAGCAGCCCACATAACAAAATGTGCAAACTATCATGGTTATCAAGTTTGTAACTGCATTCTGACATGTTGAGTACTGTAATTTGTTGTACATATCGATGACAAGGTAAACGATTTTTTTTAACCTCAAGCATTGCACCTGCTGAAAGCATGATAACACCACCAGGGCGTGATGAGAAAAAGACATTGTTGGAAAATATCAAATACGGTAAGGATGTTGATATGAGCACTAACCAAAGAAGCAACATAGACAGCATCGTCTTACGATATGTCCAAATCTGCAATCTGTGGTGATGATGGTTGGGCAATTATGCATCCCTTGAGAATGGTAATATTTGCCAAAGTTTCTAAAGCACTTATTGCTGCCAAATCAAGTGAATAGCTTTTCGTAGGACAGACTATTTTTTAGTAGTATTTTGTTCTTTTTGCATGAGTTTCGGCGTGTCACAACACAAAGAATAATTTGATATCATGATGCTAATTCATGTTCTATTACAGCTTTGATTACAGCTTATAAACATGCTGCTTTATTCTCGAATCATTGTTGCATGGAGCCTACGATTTACTGTAATAACTGTAAGGGCCGCATGCACTAACATCCCCGCGGGGAGGGGATCGCAGCTCGAAAGAAAGCTCCAGATATCTGGATTTCACGTTGTATACGTAACCGTAAGTATTCCTACTATCCTTCACTATGAACATATTGAACAGCAGCGAGAAGTTGCACAAGCCGCAGTTTCCAGCATTTGTATGATCCCTGATGATCCCCGGCGCTTTTCTTTAAAGTCATTTTTCTTTCTCCAAAGTAAACGAAAAGTTTCCAAAGTTGTGCAAATTATCTAACCCAACACTGCTTAGCATGTTGCTGATAAGAACAAGTGATGTACCGGAGTCATGAAATTTGCGATGATCCACAAGTCGAAAGTTGTGGTTCATCGAAAAATTCGATTTTTCAAGAACTCATTTGTTCTCATCAGTAACATGCTTAGCACTGTTGTGTTAGATAATTAGTACAACTTTGGAAGGTTTTCGTTAACTTCAAAGGAAGAAAAATGACTTTGAAGAAAAGCATCGGGGATCGTCAGGGATCATACAAAAGCTGGAAAACGCGGCTTGTACAGCTTCTTGCTCCTCTTCAACATGTTCATAGTGAAGGGTAGTAGGAATACTTACGGACAGGTAGACGGCGTGAAATCCAGATATCTGGAGCTTCAGAATATGAAGCTTTCTTCTGAGCTGCGATCCCCTCCCCAGCGGGGTTGTTAGTGCATGCGGCCCTAAGTTATAACTCTAATCATAAGTTTACCGCGATTCAAAATCAGCGGACTCTGCTGATTACCCTATGGCGTCCTAAATACCGATGTTTCCGATACTCGACTACTCAGATAATCAAATAAATGCACTTTTCTGGATATTCGACTATTCTATTAAGTCGTTTCGTGAGTTCGTAGAATTTTGATAAATTAACGAAATCACAATTTTTAGCAAATCAACCAACTAAGTTTGTTCCGATGTTGCGCAGAACCTTCCGCCATCATGTTACCAGACCTTCATTCTTGTTCTTCCATGATTCAGTGGTTCCAGGACCTCATCACGAGGTGGCGTTTAAGAACTTTGAAAACGACTTCCCCCTTGCAATCGCAGAACATTACGATATACCCTTTGTGGTGTTCGTAGAAATATGCTAATAACCCGCAGCGAACGATGAGTGAATGGAAGTTAAGAATCGACAAGGAAAATCGAATCAAAACGAGAAAAAGAAACGGTTTCTATATCATTCATGGGCCGTAGCAAAGTAGGGAGGACGAAATTTGGGTTAAGGTAGGTACACATGGGTATAATTCGAACTGAACAATAGATTTATGCAAAGAATTTTGAAAAATTACGTGAAGAAGGACAAAATTATGACTTCTGGTTCTGTGCAGCCTCAGACTGCTCCCAGGTTGAACGGGAGCAACCTGAACTAGAAAACATTTACAACTCTTTTCATTCCATAATTTTTTTTATAATCCTTCATACTTTCCTTTTTATCGTGGTCGCGAAGCTCACACCATATTTGGTATTTCAATTTTGCTACCGTTTGTAAACAAACCGATTATTTATTTTTTGTGAATAAAGATTGTGTTTTAACACGTTGAAATCGTGTGCACACAGGTCTGAGCACTTATCCTGCTTGTAACGTGTCAATCTACCTGTTACTTTTAAAATGACGTCAGAGTTGAAATAAGAGCTTACTAAAGGTTAGCTTCCGTTCACTGGTATTTGATCAGATTTCCGCGAATCACTTCTCGGAACTTTACGAGTTCCCTTTTGCTTTTCTCAAGGAAAACGACATCCAGCTTGTGAAAGCGCCATCTCTGCTGAGTCCTGAGTGGGTCTGCTCAAAAAAGAGTCGACTAACCATCGCCTGAGCCCATTTTCAGAGTCAAAACAGACGCCGTCCATATGATTTGAGATAGATTGAAACAGTTAATAATTTGCTAGGGCTCTCAGGAATACTCTAGATACTAATGTACCTCTCGATCAAGTCTTGCAAGACAGCTATAACCAGGGTTCCCCTAGCGGGCCAAGTATTGTCGCGCAATAAAGCTCACTGAACCTATTTATTAGGCCTTTTCTACAGTGGGGTTTCGTTTAGACTTTGTAGTCGCGTTGCGTACAATAAAGGCTACCGTCTTGTTCTTGTCTAGCTATTTTCACTGCAGAAGCTCCTGCTCAACCGGCAAGAAGTCTTGTTTAGGCAACACCCTGCAAACTCTCTGTTTTTTAAAGCAATCCAATCCTTGACGAGAAAATGCCATTGCTTAGAATCGGCAAAAAATCCGTGCAAAATGCCTTTTTTCATGACAAAAAATGAGCAAGGCCGAAAATACTTCTGTTTGCCCTTTGAGAAATCCCTGTTTGGAAGAAGTATCAAAGCAGATCAGCTTTCATCAAAAGTGACTGGTTTACTTTGAAAGTGATCAGCTCTCCTCAATGTTATAGGCATCTTGCCGCAAATCAACTGACCGTCAGAGAAATGAGAACGAAAATGAAAACTCTACGAACTTAAAAAGGACCTAGTAGTTCAAATAAATCATTATACGAATATTCGAAGATATTTTGATGTCAACTAGACAAGGTAGACGTTCGAGAATTCCTGGGCTCATCGCCGAATTTCTTAACACATTGACGACCGCTTGGCACACCATGTGTGTCAAGCAATGACTGCCACGTGGGACCGCTTGACACACATGGTGTGTCAAGGCTTGGACTTTGTTGAATTGACGACTATTTTAATACAAACTTATTCCAGAAGTATTCTTTTGCTGTAAATCTAGAAATGACCTATATCTTCTTTGTCAGCCTTCCACAGCCACGTAGGCGTACTTAGATGGCAGTATGCGAGGTTTTATCTGAGGAATGCTGACTGGTCCGTGGAAGGTCTTGGTCCCAAAAGGCAGACAGTCAAAAACTTGCGTTGTCGTCAATGTAAAAAATTAATTTAACTGAAAGGACTTAGATTTGCACACACTAAGTTACGTACTTAACACAATAACACACCAGTTCCTGCCTGAAGGGGTAATACATTGATGTGAATCGGTTTATAGCGATGATAATATGCCCACTGCATATCAAAGTCCTTGCATTTCCCAAACAAAAGAACGAGAATTTTGCAAAGTCGTGCATATAAACAGTAAATAGCTTGAAATAATTGTATCTTCTCGGTCTCAAAATGAATTCTATAGCTATAAATGTATGGAGATCCGCTGCCGCTTGCAGAAGGAATAGCAGATAATAGGAAGATTGGAAGTGTTTGTAAGTTCTACGCCAATGAATGATTTTGCACACCAAATAGATATACGCAGCAGTAGATATCCATGCGTATAAAGCCAATATCAATTGTCCAGTTGGAACATTCAGCATGCTTCGTGGATAAGTTCTGAAGTGTGAGTAGAAGCGAAACAATCTCTAACGAAGGAAGAACAGCGATTCATGTTCAACAACCCGCGACAACAGCGTAGACTGTTTTTACAGTGACTTATCTTGAGGGAATTAGTAATTATCTGGGACAAAACGCAAAGCTGAGATTTTCTCATTGATCATGGGTTGTGATTCAACCAAAACTTGGACGGGGAAAATGATAAAAAGAAGTGGATGATATTGGAGGATAATATTGGATAATAGTGGATAATATTCTGGTGCTGCAAATTTCAGAATTGAACAATGCGTTTTATAGCTTTTCGCGTTTATTAGTCTCAACAAAGATATAGACAAGCATCTTTTTCTCATTATGGGTCATGTCATTCTCATGTTCAGGGAGCTGATAACCTTTATTTATAATGTTTATTGGTTGATGAAATAGTGAGCGTTTCGCGAATTTTAAGTTTCATCAAATTTCATGTACGATTTTCGATGAATCTTGGCAGATTAACAGTAATCCTTGTAAAATATCTGAGCCTTCACCAAGATTGTTACAACGCTTACTAAGCTAACGTTTCGGCCAACTTGTCAGAGCCAGTTGAGAAACTTATGAGATCTATGCGTCCAAACGCCTTATTATCTTGCAGGAAAAAGAGCAATCTTGGTGAAGCTCAGACATTTCAAAGAGGATTCTAAGTTTGACGTCTTAAGACTTTCTAAAAAATTCATTTTTTCCATTGCCATAAAAAGCATCAGAAGCATCAAATCTTCGCAGCGCACATCGACCTGTACCAATATCACAAGCGTTCAAAAAATATGGATTGAAAAGCCTTTTTCGTTTCTTAACATTCAAAAACAACAAAACACACAAAAGACAACACCAAAAAAGACATTTTCTAAAACCTCTCTTGACAAATCATGAGCTCCAAAGCTTGTATAAATTATGAGTGGCCTATCTTGTAGCCGCAAGCAGTATAAAAATAAGGATAAAAAGCAAGACTTGCGGCGAGGAGAACAAACTAAAATCATAATTGTCAGTTTTTTCCACATTTTACTCAAAGTAAAAAATCATGGGGTTTTTGATTTTCTGCATAATGAACGGCTCAACTTTTCTGCAGAAACTGTCAACAGGAGACTCTTCTCTTGCGTTTACAGATGTGAGCGAAGCTTAGGCGATGCCTTCAATAGAAATTCTTGGGCCACAGCATGACCTCAATTGTCTATCCATGTTAAAGTATAGCTATCTCAGCTTAGCTTAATTCAAATAATATAGTAAAGTTTGCGTAATGTAAACGATTTTTTCCACATGCAGTAGGTGAATCTTCGAAAAAAATGTAAATATTTGCGCTTGAATTCTGGCAAAAAATTTTTGGGTTGTCCAAAAATCAATGCCATGTTCCTTACGCGATCGCAGCAGCATAGATATAGAAAAGTGAGAAACTAATGATCCAGTAGAGCAAAGCAACCTCTACAAGACTGCATTAAAAAACGAATCTACATGTATTTTGAAAGCAAAACCCAAAAAATACAAATACCCAAAAATTAGATCTCCGTCTAGAAAGCTCCTGCGAACCTTCAATTTGGTCATGCAAATGCTTCCTAAATCAAACATACATATGTACACTTACCCAGTTTCTAAAATGGCTGAAAAGTAGACGTTTAAGATAGATCAATTTCGCCTTTTTCGGGTTTTCACGCTAAATTCAATATTTCTCGGAAACTAACCCTCGGAGGAAGCTGAAAAGGGTTGTACTTTTGAAGGTTTGTAGTATAGAACTCTCTATGTCAGAATGGCTCAGCATTGCATTTGCTAGGGCATACCAACCTCATTAGAAGGAAGTTTGACTGAAAAAGATGTCTTGAAAGAAAGCCAGGAAAACGCTTATTACTTTTGCACAACCTAGTAAGTAGATGGAAACTTACATTTCTGTTGTGATCGTATCATTATACGCAATTATTTCTGACTAGATATTCCACTCCACGTTTGAGTGTTCATTGCAGGTTTATGTAGATTATGAACATCCTTGACAAAATCTTCTCGTCATGTCTAAATATTTGCGATGTTCTTGAAGATGATGAAATCACTGATTTCGGGTTGTCTCACAATACAGGTCGATCCGAAGGTAATGCTGCTTTTTTCAAATGAACACCACATCTTGTGGAACAAAATTTTTAACCTTGCTAGCATTCGATGCAGCATTTTATCCTCTTTCTAACTTACGAAACTATTAAGCATAGTCGACCGAGCTATCGGAAAATTACCAGGATCTGCAACCCATTTTTAGGATGGTCAATTCGCAGTTTTTCTAAATTTTCATATCAACACTCCAAAGGAGTCCGAGCAACGGTTGGATCAAGTTAAACCTTACAAGAAACAGTACAGCCTTTTCTCCTTTCCATTACTCGCCATAATTTTTATAGTAGTTTTTTAAGATGCTACCAGTTCCATAATTGGTCAACACATCAACAGACGAGCAGCTCGGGTGTCATTCGATGCAATATTCTCTTCTCTTTCTAACGCAGGTTTTCCGTTTATAATTCGGTTGGATAAAGTTAAAGTGGCTTCTTCTTCATGAATAACATCACAATTCATGTTTTCAGCGCTCTCCTGGGTGTACCCGAGAAAGATTTGATATTTCGATTCCGTTAGCCCTCACTTTCTTTGTGAAATTAGTTTCATATCATACTTTCCTCTCGCAGATTTCAACTAAAGATTTATTGGTGCTTGTTGTGTTTGCGTCTGACGTAGGCCTGCAAGAATCAGTGGTTTCAATAAAAAATTTCACCAGAAAATGTTGGCGACCTATGGAAAGGACAACAAGAGTTGCACTATTCCCTGTAAAGTGCTTTGTTTGTGAACGACCATCTCAAACTTGGTTTGCAGATTTTGGTAATTTCCTGAGAGTTTTGAATATGCTGCAGTGATTTTATAACAATTAGAAAGAGAACGCAATGCTGCATCGAATGTTGCCGCGATCTCTTGAAAGTCTTTGTTCCAACAAATTAACGTTCATTCAAAAAAAGGTATTACTTTCGGAACGACCTAGTCAATTTCTCCCACAATACAGTTTTCTTCCTGAATAGGCTTTTAAGGTACCGTTCATAGAGCGCGAACCCCACAAGATAGTAATCAAATGCTGCACAGGGCCTCCACACTGTTCCATAGTGTTCGAGGCCACAGCTAAAGACTAAAAAAAATGGCATTTTCCTTGCTTATGCATATATTCTCAACATCTTGCATTTATCCATACATATGCTCATAATTTCTATAGCTGGGGATAGAGGAAGATTTTATATGTTTTTGCCACGGTTGTGCTGGTTTTTCCCCGCATATTTAGTTAAACAGTATGAACCTTGCGATTTTTCAGCCTTCTAGAGTTAGTTGTTGAAGAAAAATTAACTCGCATATTCTTTGAAGATGAAAAAATACAACGAATATAATTATCAATCCCAATGTGGAGAGTATATATTTGGACACGGAGATATCAAATTATCGATTTTTCGAGAAACATCGAGATCTTATGAGAATTGGCTCCTTTGGGCGACATTTGTAACCTATCTAGAAGAACTTGTTTAGCTTTATGAAATTTGGTGCAAAACATATTCATAGACGCGGAAGAATATGACTTATAGAAAGAAGAAGTGAATAATCACGAGAGCCTAATAGAATGAAATAGAATGCATATAACAAATTTTGTTCTATGCTAGAGCCCTGTTGGCATCCTTTCCTAGCTTGTGGCAAACAAAAGCGAACTTGCAAATCTAACTGAAGGGTGACGTCAAACAAGCAAAACCGAACCTGAGCCTAATAGAATGAAATAGAATGCATATAACAAATTTTGTTCTATGCTAGAGCCCTGTTGGCATCCTTTCCTAGCTTGTGGCAAACAAAAGCGAACTTGCAAATCTAACTGAAGGGTGACGTCAAACAAGCAAAACCGAACCTGTCCTTGGTAGAAGCGTAGAAGCTGCATTTTGGGGATTTTCAATGCCTGTTACGTTCGTGCTCCTGCCGTCGGTAAAAGAAAGAAGGTGAGGTTATGCGAGCAAAAATTTGTAAAAGCAACAAAAAATTCCCTACGTAGCAGCTGCGGTCTGAGAAGCCACGAGGACCTTCGGAAAATTTTCTTGACCTTTTCCAAGTTTTTGTAGCCCAGGTAAGCCTAAAACCTCCAAAATAAGGTTTTGCCAAAACCCGGCTTTCAAGGAACATCGTGGTAATAATGCTTGCTATCATCATTTTGCGGGCAGAAAAAGAAACGGTTCAAATCATATTTCCAAGCAGAAATACCAACGTAATAATAGAGACAAGCTTGCAGAATATATAGATACTTTTACCGTTGCCCACTAAGTATTTTGGCTTGAGACAAAAACAGTCTTCCAATTGTCAAAGTTTTGCTAGATTCTACTTGAGATTTGCTTGTTGAAACGATGAAGGAAATACCGGGGAATTTCTCAACCACAAGGAGTGCAAAAGTGTTTTCTGACATTAGGTTGTCCCGTTCCAGTGCCACGGATATTCCTATGCAGCAACTCCCATCTTAAAGTACCGCAACTGAAATATTTATGCACGAAGCAGAAAACATTCAGCGGATTTGGTTATAGCACATGCACCGCATCTCCCTTGTTCTCCATTTACGTTGACATCGCCCACGTTCGAATTTCTGAAATATCACATGAAAAAAATGCTCCTATTCTCAAAAGTTGCTTATGATATGTCTATTTGAGAGAGCATGAGAATTTCTGGCAATGGCAATGGCATTTCGCTTCCCGGTGAGAATGGCATTTCGCTTATGGAGCTTACTTGGACAGAAGTTTGCTGCTGTCAATCCGAGAAAAAAAGTAAGCCTGGCGGAAGCACGCCACAACTTTACAGAGCTAATGTTGTTATAGAATTTCGGATATCACCCTAATTTCATGCGTACAAGGCGCGGGGTGGTCCTAGCTTTCATTGACCAGCCCGAACATGGCAAAGGACTTCGCAACCAAAGGAACCCCATACCGTGCTGCGTTTTGTCTGACGAATCCTGCGGCATAAGGATCGCTTTTTAAAACACTTGGGGCGGCTGAGCAGCTCGATGAAAGCTAGGACCACCCCGCGCCTTGTACTCGTGAAATTAGGGTATTTTATTATTCACTAGCGAAAACTGCTAGATTGCACAATATACGTGTAGCAACCGTTGATACCACTTCCTTTGGTCCGCTGCAAACAAGTGGCATTACCCTATTCTTATTTATACCGTAGTTATGCTCTCTTCACTCAAAACCTCTGAAAATTTTTCTCTCCATTCGGGGCCTGGCTTTTTCTTTTTTACAAAAACAAAGTGTAGACATTGCCACATAAATATGACATCACCTATGGCGCGATCACGAACGGATCAAACACGAATAACAAAATGGAACAAAACGTAGAAACAACATTGAACAGACGAAAAAGAACATCTTGGCTGTCCAGGTGGCTGGAAAGCCACCTAACTCCGAAAAAAAATTTGCCACGCTTTCGGTGCACATAACTTTTCAAGTTTTTTATAGATGGCCCTAACCTATTGCCCATCTACACACAAATTTTAGAGTCAACTCATTCTTCGTTGTAAACAAGGATTTTGTTTTCTTCGAGAGAAGTTTTTGAATTCCGCGCTTAACCGGCGTACTCGTTGAAAGTTTTACGGTGATCGATAAGGCAGAAATGATATTCTGCGTCCTCTATAGAAGATGAAGGGTGACATAAGGGGTAGAAAGTAATTGTGGGGGAGTATCCGTAAACGATATCCCCTTTAGTTCTCAGTAAGTTAGTAACGTTTCCAAGATTGTTATCAGTTTATCAATACAACGCATCAGTACATTCAGTAAACAGGTCGACGTTTCGGCAGGGTCACCTTTTTCAAGACCTGGAAAGTGAGTCAATATATTCGACGCTCCAAGGGTAGACATACCTTCAGCGATACACTTCAAGTGGCTGTTCACCACTCTGACACTTAGTCAGGCCACTATATGCTAACTCTTGTGATAGAACGAGGTTTCCTTTGAAGGTCAGACTCAAATCCACACAAGATAAGAGTGAACGAGCTCACTACTGAAAGCCAGTTTCTCTTCCTTTCTGTTCAGTCTATGAGATTCGGACGTGATCCAACAAGCCTCTATGGTTTTTCATGCTGCAATATCGGTTTCTTTCGAAAGGATAGCAATGTTGATTTAAAACTCTACGTTCTGATGGCAAAGCACACTATGTGCCCAGAGGCGTGGACACTCGCAATCTTCTCATTCCGTCCAAATGTTCATTAATTCGTACATACAGCGATCTTCTTGCTTCTCCGATATATTCTTCCCAATTTGCAAGATATCAAGTACACAGCGCCACGGCACATGCAGTCTTCCGGATTGTTAGAACTGCATATATTACAGTGTGTCTTTGCACAGGCTGAATCGTAACTTCTTTTACGCACCCGCTGCTTGAGGTTTGAGGGTGGGAGTTTGACAACTCTTAGCATATTTTGCAGGCCTTTATTAACGCAAATTCTAATCGCCGCACTTAACTTATCAGATATGAATGGCATAAGGAATGACACCTTTTCGCCGCTGACGTCATTGAAAACTCCAGCATTATCCTTATAACGAACGTTTGTGTTTGCGTTTTTCGACAGCAGGTAACCGTTTGCTAGTCGATGCGCATTCCAGAGCGCTATTTGAAGACACTCTTTTAGACGTTCGCAGCATATTTTTGATAATGCTGAGTTTCATTTGAATTGGGTGTGCAGAGGAGAAGAAATGTACAGGTAGGTATTTTTATAGATTGCTTTTCTATATCAGCGTGTTCTGTACTCTCCTCTGCATAAGCAGATCTGGACATTGAGGAACGGTAACCGTCCCTGTTTAGGCGTCTTCCTTGTGAATTTGATGTCAATTGATTGAGCATTGAGTATGTCAAAGCACAGATCCATTCCGCTTGTGTTGGACAAACATCGATAGTATCATCGATGTATCTGTAGTAAAGAACAGGCCGGCGGTTAAGATCTGGTTCTTCTATCTTTGACACAAATGCTATTGCTAAAATAGGTGCCAAACGCTGGCCCATTGCGAGTCCCCTAGTTTGTTCATAATATTGTCCCGCCCATTTGAGAGAATGTTTAGAATGTTCGGTTTTCAAATGGGCGGGACAATATTATAAACAAACTACGGGACTCGCAATGGACCAGCGTTTTTTGACATAAATGAAATTTAGGAAAATGTTCCTAAAAATTTGGCAAAATTTGGCAAAATGTACTGCCGCATTAAATGATTGATTCTTTTCTCCCAACAGTACGTAGTTCCCTGTTTTTTTTGTTTCCAGACAAGAAGTTAGTAATACAGCAGAATGAGCAAGAAACGTAAACGAATGCAGACATCATCATGTCAATCCGAGTATAATCTTAGTCAGACTATTGTAAGGAAAATGAAACAGCTTGCATTGAATATGTTGATAGGCTAATAGATTATACAGGGTGTCCCAAAAAGATGTGCACACTGTTTGATTGTTAATAACTCTCTTGCTTTCATGTCTTTTGCCAAGAGATACCATTCTTTAGAGCGAGGTTCAACTTAGATTTACGGTATGGAGCGATTTATAAGCAGCTCTTCATTACTGTAGGATTACGGTAGGAATTTCGGAAAGGATTTTGAGCCATTAGAAGCAGTTTTTTGCCTCAGAAAGAAAAGCCAAAAGCCAGAAACTCAAGAACTGGGTCAATCGAAGTTGCTAATTCTAAATATGAAAATTGCACGTCAGTACACTGTTTCTTTCATGAGTTATATCAGATTTAGGGTAATAACTGATTTTCCAATGTTTGTCAGAAATGTGAATACGCCATCAAGAAAGCTCGAAAAGCTGGTGGAAAGTTATGTAGTAAAATCAGCACGCCTGAAAACATTGTTACACAATTTTTTAGATTTTTTCGAAGTTATTTATTAAGTCATCAAAAGGCTTATTCCACAGTGACGCTGTATGCTGAGAGTTCTTACCGTGATCCCACAGTAACGAAGAGCGATTGGTGATTCGCTCCATACTGTAAATCTAAGTGTATCCTCGCTCTATAGAATGGTACCTCAAGCTCGGCAAAAGACATGAAAGCAAGAGAGTTATTAACGATCAAACAGTGTGCACATCTTTTTGGGACACCTTGTACAGATGAAGACATTGATAGGCACTAATACTCATAACTCCACACACTATAACCCCAAGGAGATGGGACCCATGTCCCTCTTTCCCAGCGGAACGATCTTTATATTACTCTTGAAAGCAAACCGACAGCTTATACGGCGAATCTACTGGCCTAGGTACAATAACCATAACCCCGCCTAGCCGGAACGCTGGGAAGGCCCAATGACACCAAAGGTGAAAATTCACATTCAATCCATTTGGTTGAATCAGCAAGCTGTACGACTGAATACTAGATAGCTGAGCGAAAAAGACTCGGACCAAGACGCTGATGAGAGACCGGTTAGTAAGTAGATGAAAACGAGTACACCGAAATTACAAGTTCGACGCAACGTGAGGAGACACACGAGAGACGTCAAAGTCATAACTTATAGCCATAATTGAAAAGCAAACCATCACAAGGCCAAAGAGCACCTGAAATGGCAGTTAAAGATGAAACTTGGAAGAAAATATGATAGAAACAAAGCCTATATCGGAGATCCATCCACAACACAGCCGTATAGCACATCTCAAGCAGATAAATATAAGTCCAGCATCTCTAATACAAAAAGGCTTTAACTGTCAGGCAACGCTAATCAATTTTAGCTATACTTGACAAATCAAGTCTTCTTAGTCTACTTCTGAAAATATGGCTACTCCCTGCAGTAGTGGTATGAACAGGGAGACGCGAAAGCCACCTAGCTCCCCTACAAAATACGTTGTTGAACATCAGAAGGTATTTTCTGCGTCGGATCCTTGGATATTGCAGGTTAAAGGAACCAGACCTTTCACTGATAGGAAATTCAGTACTTGCTAGCTTTTCGTTTGTTCTTTTGCTTGAGAGCTTGAAAGCAGAATAAGATCCGAAAATATCCGCTGGTGCGTTAAAGACTCCACATGAAGCTTCTCAAGGCGGGCTTGGTATTCAGGAGGGGTCATTCTGGGTGGTAAACATCTATACAACAGCCTCGTAAAAAGCTGTTGAACCTTTTCTACTCCACTCGTATCTTTTTTTGCAAACGGAGACCGGATCTGAGAACGGTATTCCAGGTGAGGGAGAACAAACGCCCTATAGAACGACACAAGTACCCTTGGGGAGCTGGTAATATCGACGTGCTTAGTGAAGCTAAGATCTGTATCAATCAGGACACCCAGATTTTCAACAGCATCACATCCCCCCAACGTAGTGCCTTTGATGTGATAGGAGATTGTAGAACCACCTCAAGGATAAGGCGTTGAGCATTTGTCAAGGTTTAACGCTAAATCCCAGCTAGCACAGCTTTGATATCATACCATTTTGCAGTTCTAATTGTAAGAAGCGTTAGGCGGGATAGGAAGCAATAGAGCGGCAATTTTCCAAGTTATGATAGCGATTGGGGGCCAGATGTTTCCACTAATTTTTTAGTCTGATACCGACGTTTCGCAGCCGTTGTTGTTTGAGCTTTGTACATGACATGAACTTGATCCCTTGTTTGCATGCCTTTGTAATTGAGGAGAGAGATGTTCTCTGATTATTTGCCGAATTGCCCATATTTGCACTTTCATGCAGAGCTCCATAATTTGCACTTTAAGTGCATACAGTCTGACCACGAACACCGTCACCAGTTCCGTCGCTGTTATGCAAGCCATACGGATCGTCATTGAGTGCATGCTCGCATCATTACTCAGCATTCGGCGAGGCGGGGCGTTTCTCTGCACATCCTTGTTAGTTCATGTAACGCAGTTGTGTTTCGTATGACGTATAATATGGCCTGCTCTCGTTATCGTGAATTTCTTCTTAACACCGTAAGGCCCCGGAGACTTCACGCGATTTGATCGTTGCGAATGAATCGCGAAATAACTGTTACAACATCATTTCATGCCGATCAACTTGCATTGCGGTGGTGATACTTTTTCAGCTCGAAATTTTTAAATGTGAAATGAAAATGGAAATGTTGGCGATTGAGTCGCGACGATCAAATCGCTTGAAGTCTGTCCGAGGCCTAAGAGAACACATAGCATAACAGTAAAGCATATGGAGGAGGAGAGCAGCTCCGTCGCATTGCTTTGGCAGTTACCAGGAGATATTATAGAGGATACTTTTGCCGGGCTCACTAAATATTTTTGGTTGGAAGACGTTCCATTTATCAAAAGTTTTGCTAAAGTTTTGCATGTCTTAAATACTGAAACGATGAAGAAGGAACATGGAAATTCAACCACAAAAGAGTACAAAAGCGGTTTTTTAGCCTCGGTACAACAACTCCTATCTGAAAATTCTTTGTAAAATTGCAGACTGCAACTGAAAAATTTATGCACGAAGCAGAAAACATTCAACATTCAATTATGGCACATGCACCGTATTTCCCCTGTCCGTACGCGTTGGCATTTTCCACCGACGATGGGATCACCCTGAAATATTACACGAAAAATAGCTTTGTTATTCGCAAGGCAAGTTGCTTATAATATGTGTACTTGAGAAAACATGAGGAATCTTTTGGTATATGGCATTTTGCTCTGAAGCTCAAACTTGGGTAGAATTTTGTTGCTGTCTTACTAAAAGAAGTGTGGAAATAAGGAGAAAACAGTGTAGAAAGTAGCTAGGCTTAAAATGGAGAGAAAAAATCACAAAGGTTTGGAATGAGGAGAACATAACTACGATATACTAGTAAGTTGTGCTTATCAAGGTTGCTATCTACGATTTGAAATAGAGTGATCCCATCTGTTCGCAGCGGACCTAAGGGAGTGCTATGAAGGATTGTCCACATGTATCATAATACTGTGCAATCTAGTAGTTTTCGGTTGTGATTAACAATAATATCTGAAATTCTATAACAACACTAGCTCTGTAAAGTTGTGGCGTGGTGCCAACAGACTGACTTTTTTCGGATTTTTGAAGTTATATCTTAAGAAAATAAGAGCGATTTAATTTTTTTTTTCGAATAAGCACTTGCCGCTCTAACTCGAAAAACTCGAAAAAAAAAACCATTGGAACCACCTTATTTTTTAACACTTTCCATTGTCACTATCATTTTGATTTTCATAAAAGGATTTGGCAGATAGCATAATTTCCTACCTTAGACTCACATTCTTTTTCACATTGAAGCTGGTCACAAGGAGGGGATGCTCTAGGAGAGGCTTTTGCGTCACTTGCCATGAAAATCGAAAACAACAGAAAGCCGACCAAGAGTAGATTCATGTCCGCAGAAGAAATGCTTTCCACAGGCTGCGAAATTATCAGAGGTCTGATGTGTCAGGCACAGGTTCTGTTTTCATATATATGTTACAGATTGAAATTTGATTTCCCAAATAAACATTTCGTTTGGTTTGCGCCTCAAAACGACATTTTTCATAGCCCTGTAAGAGCAGCAATTATCCGTTTCCAATGGCGTCGTAATGCTGGTTTGTGCCACAAAGCGAAAAATAAACAGTCGCGTTTCCCTAATTTTACGACAACAAGACGCATCTTTTTCTTTTTTTTCGAGCAAGCAGTTTGACCGCATTAGTGTGCTTCGAGAAGAATGGTCATTCTCCTGCATAAGTCTTTCAGGTAAGAAGTAGCACATTAGAAAGTCCATTGGTCGCAAATTTTTTTGATTTTAAACTGCACGAGTTTGGAAAAAAATAAGTGCATGTCGTACTTGCGAAATTAGGGTATTCTCGAGAAAACCTACGTATAAGTTCTATGAGTTGTACAAAGGGACTCCAAAATCTAAGCAGTTACGAACCGTGATTATGCTAATCGCTACTTATAGAAGGAAAGCATCGTTGTCAAGAAGAGATATATTTGTTTCAAGCTTAAAAAATAACTAAAATATTGTTGTGCATCATATATTGCCTCATCTTCTCGCCTGAATGAATTTCATGTGCAACTTTGAGACTGTTGTGTTAAGTCGTAGGCTTGCGGGTGATGGTTAATTCGTAAAGTAATCTTAAACATAAAAGTTGCAATTTCCAGCTGAAGAAACTTGCACTAATTTCATCGATTGTTAGGAATATGGAGTTTGAATCTTAAACAGCCTCATTTAAATTGTCTTGCACGTGGTTTTCAATGCGGTTCTTCGTCTTATTGTAATTATTCCACGCGTTAAACCTGACCTGATTCCCGCTCGGGGATTAAACGCCTTGATTAAGGTTTTGGAAAAACATCAAGCTATGAGGATCCTGAAGCTATTTGAAGCGAAAATTTTTAAGAGAATTCTTAAATGTAATCTATTCTTTTTTGAGCGAACGCATATTGGTGGTCAGCACAATCACGTAAAGCAAAATGCTTATTTTGAGCTAAGGGCGACTTCAGGTTGGCCTCCCTGAGCACAAAATGTGAATTTCGAGTGCTGAAAAAATTTATGTGTAATTTCTCATACAGAGTATTTGCATAGTAGCTAATTTCAGAAGCAGCCAATAGTAAAAAGCATAGCCTTTATCCAAAAAACTGGAAGGGCAAGGCTCCAAATTCCATGGATGCGGTTGCTGAAAATGACTTTGTGCAGATTAGAATGCAGAAACAGATTCTACAGCACCGAGTTTCAGTTAACGTCTCCCCTTCAGGGTCCCTCACGGTGAGGCGAGATTCAGGATATAAAGGAAAGTTTGGAAATTTTCACTTCCTATTATATTTTGGCCGAAACAAAGAGTACGAACATTGACTATTGGAGACAGATGATAGCCGAAGTTTGATATTACTGAATAGTCACAGCAAACAGGTTAAGTAGAGATCACATATTCGATCTTAAGGTTGACGAAGCGAGTTACTTCACCATGAGCAGAGCCATTTGTGGCTAGCAAATATTCTTTCTCGTGGTTCTCCTTCACACCCAGCTTTACCACTTTTGAACCAACATTTACACATAATGTGCTCACCGGTCGAAATTAATGAATAACTTTTAAACAGGTTCAACTGATGGAACCAATCATAGTTCTTCGCGACAACCCAAGTTTGTGTTGAAGACATGGCAACTTGATCTTTAACATCTGTAACACATTAATGAGCGATATGCAAGCTTTCTCGTCGAAACATCAAACGAACGCAATACCATAAAGTTTTACAAGAAAAGAAATAAAAGCAATGTTTATCTGTTAAGAGAAATATAAACATTAATAGCTATTTGGAATCGCTATGTTTGCGATACCATGGTGAAGATATCTCAATATAGGGGTGCCCGCATGCTGTTGTTTGCACATTTTTGAAGGTAATTGGTAAGTGTACTTACGTAGCGATAACACAACGTTGACTAAACAGACGATCATTTTTTAGATCAGATATAATATAGACAGAATAATGTAACCTCAAGGAAATGTCAAACTGAAGTTACATTTTGTAAACCTCTTGCTATCAGGCCTTTCTAGTATTTAGCTTCAATTCGCCCTTGCGTACTCTTCCTGCTTATATGAGTGCTTGTTGAGAGGTTATAGATCTAGACCTGTATGCGCGTACATCCAGCAGTAAAGGGGATGAGATTCGGAAGAGGACGCATTATATTTCGCTACTCTAGGCATCTGTATTACTCCATTTCTACCTATCGAAAGTTCACATACACTTATATCAATAAATACCTATATAATATTTGGATAAGCATTTTTTTATGACCGGCCTGAGGTACAAAGCATCAAGGAGTTTGGATGAAACTTTGCACACATGAACTTTGGGGTGGAGCGGGTGTCACTAAGCTTTTTCACCAAACTTAGTGGCGCTATCGATTTATCGATTTTTTTTGCGTTTTTCCCATAGCAATTTCGTTATGACCGGCCTAAAATGTTAGAAAACTTCACTGAATTCAAACGAAACTTTGCATACATGAACTTCGGGGCGGGGCGGGTGTCACTAAGCTTTTTCACCAAAATCACTTAGTGGTGCTATTGATTTATCGGTTTTGTGCGTTTTTCGCTTAGCAATTTCCTTATGACTGGTTTGAATATAATTGATGACAGAACATTGCCATCAAACTGAGTTTTTTGCTGTTACATATGAATAGGTCACCAGGAAATCAGCTCACATTAGTCAACTATCTTTCTAGAACTCAATGAAAATGCTGTAAAATTGTATCCCGAGGGGCACTATGGCAGTGATAAGCATCTTTGTAGTAGAACTTGGTGAAATCTCAAGAAATCAGCCTTTCATAAACCGCAGTTCGCGAGGTGAGGTTCATCAAAAAACTCACAAAATGGACTACCCATTTGTGTTGTCGAAAACATCCCTAACAGTGCCATAGTAAATCCTTACTACTAATTTGCGGAGTTTCATCGACCTTCTGGTAAGACAGACGACCTTCGAAATAAAAGGTGATATCCTGGGATCCATCAAAGGAGTACTCAAAACACTGAAAATCTCAGCTTGTGTGGCAATGTTCTGCCATCCATTACACTTAAGTATTGAACATAAGCCTTATACGCTGATACTTGAGAATAATATAAACAGATAAAGAAGAATGCGGAACGCGTACATACGGGTCTCAGCAAGGAGCTGCTCTTCCAGCAATGGGTGGAGACCCCCAATTGAAAGCAGCGTCGCAAAATAACGTATACCGGGATTTTAGAGTGTTAAAATGGTAGACCCTCCAGCCAGTCTATAAGTGAAGTCTGGAGAGAAAAAGCGCTTCTGGAAAGCCCAAAATCCACTCCGGAATTCCTCCGGACCCCGCCCACTTCTTGCATGCAATCTGGAGCGAACGCGGACACGGAGAACTTCGAAAAAAGCTCGTTTTTGTCAATTTCAAGCGTTAAAAAGCTCAGATATAAATTCAGATGGCGAGATGGCTCCGTAAAGGCCAGAGAGCAAAATTTTGTCAGGATAATGGCTTTGAGGTTGAAATTGCTGAAGCCTGATTTATTTTCGAGTAAAGCTTCGTTGCCTGCAACGGCCTTAACTCTAGTATTGAAACTCTCTCACCTCGTTCGTTTCTCATTTCATTATGTACCTACAGCCATATAGAAATAAAAGCAAGAACAATGTGACATTGTCCGCAATATGAGGATAGGCAACCTCACAGGGTGCGTGAAAAGCCTAGGAGCCTAGTACTTTCCTTCCGGAAAGCGTGGAATGGTCAAATTTCACTGAGACTATGAAAAAGGCCTACTTCTACTGCAGAAAGCCGCATATTGAATATTGAGTTACGGCTTTGTTGTGCTTGATAGGAAACCAACCGAAAGTTTTAGCGTATTTTTGACGCTCAATAAAACACATTAATTGAGATTTGCGCACAAATCTTGGCGATCGACTTGTTTACCCTGTGATCAAAATATTGAACTATCGCAGGGACTGAGCATTATTTCAACCACTTCGATCACGTCATCAAAAGTTACTATGCCACTATCCCCTCAAAAGTTATCAATACAGCCTCTGTAATTCAGAGCACTGAGATTACCTGCACCAGCTTTGCAGCAGTAACACCATAAAATCAACAGAAGGTGCTCAAATTTATTTTCGAGGCTTTCATGCATGAGTATCTTGCGGAAAGGGGAGCGGCGCCTTCATATGAACTAGCCGCGGGCGAACACCACTGCTGCTTTTTTTATCGCTGGGGACGCCGTTTCCGTCGTCGCAGGAATGAACTTGCTTCAAAAAGCTCCGATTTCATTTCAAAAAGGGGTTTCAAAGAGTCCTAAAAAGGAACTCTAATTTTGTCAAGGAAATTGGAGCGGCGTACCTAAAAAGAGCAGGAATGAGAGCTTTTACTTCTATATTTTGCTCCTGGTGATCTCAATCCTTTAGTGCCATGTTTTATTCGAAAGTTGTAGAGTGTACAGGGTGGCAGAAAAATATGGGTGTCACATTTTTCATTGAAAGGTTTTACATGAAAAACGAGGTTTTGTAAGGTTTATTTTTGCATTTCAGAAACAGAAGCGTCTTAGTGTGTTAGGCCTACAAAACTGGGCTTCAGTACATGTACACAGACTCAACAGCTTACAAGGGAACCGTGTCGAGTCGAAGTGGCCTTTCCAGATGAGACCCATACTGCCTTGAAGAGTATTAAGCGGTGATTCCAAATCTGCCTTCCAAATCTGCCAAGCGCCTCTGGACGCCGAGTTATGACTGTTCTTCGGAACAAAAAATGAATGCAGAATTTAGGTAAAATTGATTGTTACAATCTTTCTAGCGCTCAGATAAAGCAATGTTAGGTATTAGCATATTAAATAAAATGTATCCATTGCATAAACAGCTTTGATACTTGACACTGGATCATTTGAGCAAATTTGGGCGATTTTGCTTCAGTTTTGCGTTCAATTTTTTGACCTGAAAAACGAGCATAACTCGGCGTCCAGAGGCGCTTGGCAGATCCGGAAAGCAGATTTGGAATCACCGATTAATGCTCTTCAAAGCAGTGTGGGTCTTACCTAGAAAGGCCACTTCGACTCGACACGGTTTCCTTGTTAGCTTGAAACTAAAGGATCGAAAAATGTGCTGTGTGAAACTCGGGCTATAATCCACTTACGAAGCAAATAATCTCCAAGGTATGGCGTTTTGTAAAGTTAGTCCAGGAAATACATAGCGCAGTAACAGCATTAATTTCTAATTTCTCTTCTCCAAAAAACACGGTGCCGTAAACATGGTGCTGACTGACCGAACCGCAGTGACTTTCAAGTGGAAGCAGGCTCCGAGCCACGCTTGCATCAGAAGACATCAGTTCGTGCGATATTCATATTTCTCGATATGGAAGACGTTCATAAGCTACAAGCATATTGGCCGTTTAATAGAATATTTCAAGGAAAAGATGTGTTAGACCTTGTAACGCCCATACCTATCGGCCGCCCTGTACTCTGTTCTACCATACAGTGAATTGCATTGTCAGAAGATGTTCTCCTGATATATTATGACATTTTACGGTCATACTTTTACTAGTTATCCTCTATCGTGGTTGGGTGGCTCACTTTATTTGAACGATGTTTTTTTTCGAAAACAATATGAAGTACCAAATGGTTCAACACTGAGGTGAATGACTTCTTCGGTTTAGTCGAGGCGGACCAGCTGTCACTCAGTCAAAAAACAATCCGTTTTCTTATTTTGCTTGGAAAATTTACGAAACTGCTTTGGCACTTCCATTTCGTTCAAGCACAAGTCGATGGATAAAGAACCTGGCTACTTTGAAAGTTATACGTCTTCTGACATATTGTCATGGAAATGACTCTTCCAACCGTGAACTATAGTGAGTTTGAAACATCAAAAGCTTAATAAATCGTCACTTGATGATTTATTCAAGCATAGCATAGGTACTTTTGGGATCCAGTTTGTGCATTCTGCAAATGCCTCCGTTGAGGGTGGTAGCTCATGTCTGAATTTTAAGGGTGCCTAAAATTTGTCTAATTTTGTGTTGTGTCAAATTTTAGGGCTTTATACAAATTTGATTTGTTTGTGATACTCAAAATTTGTAGAATATGGTGCTCAAATAGCAACCATAAGCATATGCAGCGAACAAATTATGATTGAATGATAGTTTTGCTATTCGGATTTACTTTTTCCATTTAGTAGCGCTGCATATCTATATGAATGGGTGTTGGAAAAATTAGACAGAGAATGTGTTGGGATCTGTTGAGGAATGATGATATGATGAGATATGTCACTTGTTTATGTAAACAAGTTAGCTATATATGGTCGTGACAGTCGTACACTTCTTAGTCTTGTGGCTTGCTCTCTCGGATAAAGCTTCTCTGCATCCGCTCTGGTACATAACAGTGGCGATCAGGGACGAAGCTCACTATGCCGAGAACAGCCGAACGCTCAACAAGGACGGCTGAACGCTCCAGATCAAGGATGGCAGAGCACTCGCTGGATGGCAGCCTCATCACTCTTCTTGTTGAATCCTCATTTGCTCTAATCGAGCAAACGAGGATTCAACAAGAACAGACAAGGATCCAACAAGAGAAGATGGAAGCTCGACACGAAGAACAAACCAAGATGCTGCAAGAAGCGATGCGTGCACAACATGAAGAAACCATGTTGCTGTTCAAGGCCCTCCAGAATCAACAAAACCCGGAGAGAAGAAAAGAAACCTGCGACCAGCTTGCCAGAGACTTGGCGAACTTCGTGCCCGACGAAGAATCAGGTACGACATTTTCTTGCTGGTTTAGCAGGTACGGCCCCATGATCAGGCAGGCCGAAATGCCCGATGACAGAAAGAGGGACCTCATTTTGACGAAGATGAGCGAAGAAGCATACCACAGATACGCAGACGATCTCCTCCCGTCGGAACCACATGAAGTGGACTTCGAGACGACAGTCGCCAAGTTGGCGACCCTGTTCGCGTCCAAGAAGACACTCGTACGAAGAAGATACGAGTGCCTTAAAATAGATTGTCCGCCGCTCACGGCAGGACACACTGCTTTTCGCGAATACGCGAATCGGATCAAACGCATGGATGAGGAGGCGCAGATGAAAAAGTTGGACTACACTGGTCTGAAGACATTGCAATTTGTCGCAGGACTCCAGGACCCTTTTTTGCGCGACATTCGCTTGAAGATGCTCCAGCGGCTAGACTCGCACAAGAATGGACCGTTGACTATTGAAGATCAATGAGTGCGAGAATCTCACAGCGTTGAACAACGACAACGCAGAAATGGGAAGACAGTACGCAGTACAAGTAGTAAGAAAAGCGAACTCACGAAAGCCAGAAAGTGGAGAGCCAAGCCTAAAAAGATACCCATACCCGCCTTCCGGAGCTGAACAAGCAGATAATGTACAAAAGAAAAGGACTTACTGCAGCAAGAACCGCAAGAACAACAACTCCATTAGCTCCATAGCACAGGCCGCTCGTATATACGTCAGTATCAAAATGAAAGGTCATTTTCTACCCTTCCAACTCGACACTGGTTCTGATATCACAATGATATCCCGACGGCGATGGAAAATGCTTGGATCGCCTAAGTTTGAACCTTGCTCTCTGCTAGTGAGAACGGCAGATGGTTCCGCTGAAAACGGTTGGAAGATTTTATACTAAATTCGCCGTGGCGGATCGAAGGACAAACAAACTTATCCATTTCAAAGTGGCACAAGTCGTCTTGGACTCAAAGAAATCTTCTGCAAGAGAGTTTGACTGCACATTGCAACGACGTTCAAAAGTCGAAGCAAAGTCGCTCTTGAAAGAAAAGAAGAGAAAAAGATTTTTGAAAGGAGCTGCTCCGATCATCAAGAAAGAACGGCCAACTTTAGATCCCTTGCCACCTGTAAGCCGGTCTCCTGGGCAATCGTCCCTAAGACGTGCCAATCAGATGCACACTGAAAATCTGAAGTGCAGTGACCAAAGAAGAAACGACCAAACATCTAGAAGAAAAGTCAGAAGCCAATACTTTGTTGCAGATATGCCGAGTCAAGAGCCTATATCATCCACACTGTCACCATCACCGAAGAAGCCATCAACTTCCAAGAAGTATCCAGTTCGACACCGAAAGCAACCTGATCAACTTCAAGTCAATCCTAAGAAGAAGACATATATGTAGATAATCTTGTCTTAGGAGGGAGGTGTTGAGGAATGATGATATGATAAGATATGTCACTTGTTTATGTAAACAAGTTAGCTATATATGGTCGTGACAGTCGTACACTTCTTAGTCTTGTGGCTTGCTCTCTCGGATAAAGCTTCTCTGCATCCGCTCTGGTACATAACAGGATCTTTCCTACTGAGTCTTTCTAGAACTTTTTTTGCACACAACAGCCAATTCTTTCTTTTATCAATGACGGCCCAGATTCATGTAAGAGATCACAATCGTATTTTTTATAAGAAAAATTGACTGTGCCGCAGGTCTGAAATCACAGTCATTAACGTCAACGTCAACGTTTATTTTTAATTTCTAGATTAAAGATTTCTGACTTGCTTTTTGCCCATACACTCCAAAAGATTTAGCGAAGGAATCTAATTATTCTCTACCGTGCTGCGCTTACCTTAGAGAATCTTGTGGCATAGCGATCACTTTACGGGATATAGGGAGGCGGCTGAGCTGATCGTCAAAAAAAGAGAAAAGAAATTTTTATTTTTTTCATAAGAATATAACTCAAAACCAGAAATACTTAATACCCATTCTACACTCTGACGTTTTTTGTTAAAAATCGTAAAACAGCGTTTCTGCTGAAAAGTGCATTACAAAGATTTTTTCCTGTAGAGTGGCATTTTTCACGAGATTTTTGTTTTGCATTTTCATGAAAGGCGCAACCCTGTTACAATAATCTGAATGGTATAGCTACGTAAGAAATTTACAGATTAGCACTAAGCTCAAAATTGCCAAATTCGACAGCCAAATTTAGAAGTTTTCTTCGGCTTTGAAAAATTGAAAACATATCATGGGGCACAAACCTACTACTTTCGAAAATAAAATCGTGAATTGATTTACTACTTAGATAGTTACCTGGTTTTTATTCAAATTACGCAAAAGTTTCGCACCAACTTGATAATTTGAGCACATCTTCACCAATGTTTAGAATCACCTTTTCCCATTTTGATGCAGACTTTTGGGTTTTGGTTGGTTGGTTTTCTCCCTTTTCCGACATTTCTTTAGCACTGTTGTCCCATTAGCTTTTGTCTTAGCTGTGACTACAGACTACACCCCAGAGCAAAAACCAACGTCGGTGAGATTTCAATAAAAATGTTGTTTAGCAGTTTGACCGGGTGACTGTCAATTGATAATAATCGATTTTCGGATCTCATTATTTGCTCTTTCGCCGGAAAACTAAATGCAAAGATTCTGGTTTTGAAAGCGGTTATTTGAAGCTCTGTAATTATTTAAAGGCAGTGTCCGGGCAAAAACTCGATTTTGAGATTTTTGCTTAGTTGAGCCTATTCGCTACGCCGAATCCGAAAATGCACATTATAGAGCGCGAAAATGGGGAAAAACGACGCTAACACAGGAGGGAAATGAGCAGGTGGGCGGGGTCCTCCCCACTGCGAATTCACGTTCCGGGCTTCCGGAGCGAACTTCTCGCTTCCGGTTTCAAGTCAATCATTCGCACTTGACCGGTAGCGATGTTAGGACGGCTAGCGGAATCGAGAAAATCGCTCCGGGAGCTGGGAGCGTGAAATCGCACTGGGGAAAGCCCCGCCCACCTGCTGAATCCCTCCTGTGTTAGACCCCTTTTTCGCCGTTTTCGCCCTTTCCAATGTGGATTTTCGGATTGAGCATGGCGGATAGGCCCGTATAAGCACAAAATCTCAAAATCGAGTTTTTGCCCGGACACTGCCTTTAACAAATGAAAGCCCGTTTCAACCACTATTAGATACAGCATAAAAAAATCTTCTCAGTAGTTTGCTGGATCTATTAGGTTGTTCCAAAAGTAAACTCCATTTTCAAATAAATTAAGCTGTTCTTGTTTTTTTGATAGAATTAAGGTACCATTCCATAGAGCAAAGCAAGCTCTACAAAAAGACCACCAAGGATTCCATCTAGGTTGTAATGCAGGCAAAATTTGGGGTCAAAAATTAAGATTTTTTTACCCCAAAATGGGATCCCCTTCCAGAAAATTCCTACGGACTTTCAACATGGTCTTTATATAGGAGACACATAGTAGTACCCAAAAATGTATCTGGCGGATTCTCGGGACTCAAAATTGAGAAGAAAAGATGGTTCAAAAATGCCAAAATGCCACTTTTTTCAGTTTTTTTAAATGTAAACCTGGTTTTTCTCGACAATAAGAGCACATACCATACAGGGGTAAGGTTTTGAAATTGCACTTATAAGGCTTATAGTATACAATGACATATGTGGGAGGGGCTGGGGGCGGAGTTTGCCATTTTCGGACAATTTGTGTTTCTCGCTTTCTATGCTCGGAAAAAATTCGGCAAAAGCATATTTGACTACTATGTGCTTATTGGATAATGACCAAGTTAAAGGTCCGTAGGGCTTTTGCTCGCAAAAATTTAATTTTCAGGTGACAAAATTTTTTTTCGATTTTGGCTTCAAACTTTTGGAATGCGACTTAGGCGGACCTTTGGTTGTCTTTTTGTAGAGCTTGATCTGCTCTATCGAATGATACCCCAAGTCTACCAGTAAAGCAGAAACAGCTTGAACCATTCAAAAAAGGAGTTTACATTTGGGACAACCTAATATTTTAAAGAAGAAAGACTGAATGAAAAAAGTTGTCCTAAAACAAGGCCAAAGTAAAACGCTCACTACTTTTTGCACTACTCTGATTGACGGAAACCCACAGCGTGATCGCAATCGACAACTTTCGTAAAGGTGTAGTGCTTTCACTACGAGCTGAAATCCCGGGTTCCATCCCGTTCTGGAGCCAGTCCATCGTGCTATATCTCTAATATAAAAAACTTACCCTTTCTCTGATCCCAACTCGTTTTGGGTTCGCTTCCCACTTAACCGGACGAACCGAACGCGAAAATGACGCTTTCTTCGTTGTTTTTACATTAGCTATAGCTCGCAGTAAGCTAAAACAATTGTGGTCATATTCTAATCGTTTATGCTGAAGAACAACCTATATGCGAGCTGCCCAAGTTTAAAGAGTAACATGAATCTTTTTTCTCGATTTATAGCAGTGAAAAAAATCAGCAAGTGTATCGTTTATTCGTTGACCGTAACGACTGCTGACCGTGCGGCGACCGCGCGTGCATGATGTTTTCGTAGAAAAGATGAATAGAAAGAAAACAGAGGATTCTTCTCATCTTTATAATGTAGAAAAGAAACAAAGAATTCTTCTCATGAATAGAAAGAAAACAGAGGATTCTTCTCATCTTTATAATGTAGAAAAGAAACAAAGAATTCTTCTCATCTTAAGCCACGGTCCAACTTGTCACTTTTTCGCAAGTTTAGAAGGCACGCGTCGCAGTCGCCACGCGGTCGGCAGTCCGTACGGTCAACGAATGAACGATACATATGACTGTTAATTGAAGAGTGTGAATCAGGGACTCGGTACAGTTGGCTCATAAGCAAGATGGATATCGTTTCTGGGACAAAAAACAAAGGACATGCGTTTTTGTTAGGCTAGTTTTTCATAGTCGACGTTTCCGTGATTCACTATGAACACAATGTTACGCATATACATCAGGGCTGTGTTAAATGGTTGAGCAGAGAACCAAATTATCCTAAGGGCTTTCAGATTCTGATTTCTGACTCAGTGTCGAATAAACTCTGTGCCAATGTTTGACGAACATTTTGGGAGGTTGCTGCTCTGCGAGTAATACTCCTAGTTTTCTGACAATCAAGCGATAGTGAGTAAAAGCTGGCGGAACTTGAAAGTAGGGTCCCGGCAAAGTGAAGTATGTCGGGGTCTTGTGGCGATGCAAAGTAGAACACCTACCCAAGCGATGACTGAAATTCGAACAAAAAAGCGGGTCTGATAAGCCCAAAATCTGCTGCGAAATTGGCCCAGATCTTACGAGAAGCGAGGACGCCGCCCCTTCGAACTACAAGACCAGAGTGCTAAAGCACACAATGAACATTGCAGAGTCCCACAGTGATTCTGCGTCTTAACGTTGGCGGACTTCGCGTCCCCTCGTCCCGATTCAAACCTGGTGACTTCAGGACAAGCCCGTTTCTGACATTTTCGCCTTCTGGAAGCAGCAAAATCGGAATTAGTAATCGGATAAGCATGATTAAGCCGAAAATCTCCAATTTCTGGTTTTTGCGGGACGCTGCTTTCAAGCAACAACGTGGTGAGAACCTGGTATCATTCTTGATTGCCGCTCATCAGAATAAATTTTTTGCTTTTCCAAAAAGTTTCCTTGAAAAGTGTCCACACTTTCATAATTTTTTTTCTTCAGATCACACTTCCTTTGGGTCAAAAATCATTCATAGCTTCTTTTGGAGAAACTACTAGCAGAAACGGAAATCAGATGTAAAATCAGCGTCCCAAGACGAGTGTAATGGTATACGTTTCATCTTGAAAAGCCACGGACATCAAGTATGATTCCCTCGCTAAAACTGCGCTGCAGAGAATGATACTTGGTTTGCATTCCCCCCCCCCTCTCCTCCATCCCCCGCCCCTCAACTGCTCCGGCTTATCAGCATAAGTTTTTTGTTTTCTTTTCAAAAAGTTTTCTTGAAAAGATGTCCACATTTTCGTAATTCTTTTTTTCTTCAAATTTTTGCCACAGTTCTAATCATACCTTTGAGGTTTTCAGAATAAATTTTTTTTTTCAAAAACCGTGCATAACCAGCGAGAGTGATTAACAATTAAACCCAATTCTCCGCTCTTCTATTACTTATTTTCCCCCAAATGAATGTCTTTCGAAAAACGTGCAGAAACATCCCTGTCCCCTCCAAGCTTTTATCAGGGAAAAATCTGACAGTCATTCCTTTCACTAAAACTAAAATATTTTGTCTGTTTTCGTCTACCTTCCAACAATGGTCGCGATAGGGGCAGTGATGGATCTTAACCCCTTCACTTTGAGGCCAAACTCCGGATGACCCCCTTCACCTGGGCTGAGATTGGTATTGTCCTCGGAGAATAAGATAAAAATCGTTATTAAAAGGTTTTGCAAGCTAAGTGCCTCAAACAACAAGTACACTCATTAATTTACAAAAGAAACGATATTTATGTTTATTCATATTATTTGTTTATCCTCGTAACATTCATTTGGAGAGCAGAAAGTGAGGACAAAAAATCAGTTGATTTTAAAGGTACATAAAATCCCTCATATCTCGCGGCACAAAAGACCTAGAAAAAAGCCCGACGGCCTACGTCGATTCTCCATAATCTCAGCTTTCGAATGGTACAAAGCATGTTAGGGCTTTTTTGCTTCCCGGCTTTAAAAAACATTTCCTCCGGTAACCCATGGAAGCCAACACATTGTAAGAGCGAGGTGGTGCAAGCTAGCAGTAAAAAATGTGCTGTGGATTGACGTCATTATCAGCGCTAACGGGAACGTGAGCGAACGCATCTACTGACTGGTTATATAAGCAAAAAGATAAAATACACTTTGATCGACTACCCAAGAAAACACCAATCTCCATTTTCACTCTTTGTAGATACCATCCATCATCCTCATCCACGGATACTGATAGCAAGCAAATCTTTTCACTCTTTGTGCGCTTTTCGGATCGAACTATGTTGCATCCCACAATCCACTTCCTTGAAGCGCTCCAACTGTTGGAACCTAAGACGGATAAATACATTTTCGAGACGATTTATGCGTACTCTCGAAAAACAGGGTTGCTCAACGAGTTTGTTTGGAATCTTGTTGCGGTAGGTACGGATGGAGCATCGGTAATGCGTGCACAAGGAAAGCTTCAAGGCACACTCAAGAAAATCTCGCAATCTCGTAGAGATATCTTGGCAGCAAGAGGTGCTAAGCAGGAGGAGAAATGCGGTTTTGGCTGACCCTGTGATATGGGTGCACTGCATGGCACACAAAATTGAACTCGCCTTAGCTGTGCTCTAGCTCAAACAGCGAGGCATTTTTGCAATAGAGGAATTCGCGACAGCATATCTCAACAACTTGCGTTCTATTTTGCAGCTCCATCACAGAAGCGTATCCTATTAGAAATGGACAAAACTTTGGAAAATGAGCGCTTCATCAACTTGAAACGGATAATCGCGAAAAGATGGACTTCGTCAAAGTTAATGAAAGATCTTCTTTGCTTTTCCATAAAAACATTCGCTATTTTAGACGGTATCCACAGCTTCTTGAAAATGTACAAGCATGTGTGGCTCAGAAAAAATATCCAAGTCTGCGAGTCTTGCCAGTAAAGAGCGTTGAAAGCAGCATCGTTCTTGCACGTCATCAAATCCTTGAAGTTCTACAGATTCATGGTATTCCAGTTACAAGTGCTAGGAGAGATCGGCACATTGTCAAGAAATGCCTAGATGTGCCCTCCACTAAGCCAGTAACTTCTGTGATTTTTTGCTTTTCTAAGGACGAATCATCAACAACCTGGAAAGCCCAAACTGACCTCGACGACGCACTCAAAAAACTATGGGAAATTGGTGAATTTCCACACCTTCACACAAAAACCCGCTCATTTCTGAAATCAATACTCTGTAACCTAGTGCTGAAAAGGGTCATTTTCGTGGAAACGCCCTAGACTCACCTAACTGTGGATAATGGTTGGATTTGATGAATCAAAAACTTTGAGGCATTTAGAAGAACATTTATTGAAATTTTCTTTAAGGTTTTGGAAAAGATGGCAGTACGAAGAACGGCAGAATACTTTACAAAATCGCAGATGACTCGCATGTGTTCCAATTCAACAGCGAGGCAGAAGAAGAATCTTACGCCGACGAAAATGTTGTCGACATTCATAAGAGTTGACAATTGCGCGAAACTCTCTGATTTCGTAAATCAGACATCTAGGCGGATTGCCTAGTTTCAATGAGGAGATATCCAGGAAGTCCACTGCTGATCTTCAGGTTGCTGAAGATTTCAAGGCCGCTAAATTCATGAACAATGGGTATGAACAAAAGGAAGGTGTTAGTACAAAGCATAGCTACTGCTCTTACAAGGGAAAGTTCCCAAGTCAGCTCGGCCCACCCAGATGAGTCTTATATCACCGTAACGGGCTTGAAACGCTGACTCCAAATCTGCTTTCCCTTTCTGCAGAGCAGCTTTCCGAGGGAAGTTATGAGCGTTTAAATGTCTAAATTTGTCATGTTCAAAGTGGCTTAAAATCAGTTGAAAGCTGTGAAACAACACTTAACGGAATTTCATTATCTGTGTTCCGTCCTTGTAATCAATATATTTGATACAAAGCTGATAAATTCACTTTCATGTGTTATTGTACAGGTTTCGCCATTTTTAAGCCACTTATAACATGACAAATTTAGAGATTTAAACGCTCATAACTCCTCTCGGAAAGTCGCTCCGCAGAAAAGGAAAGCAGATTTGGAATCAGCGTTTTAAGCACGTTACGACGATATGTGACTCATCCGGGTTGGCCGAGCTGACTTGGGAACTCTCCCTTGTTAGATCCCGACTGAAGTACGAACCCAACTCTGAGCTTTGTGCTGCTGGAAGTTTTTCGCCTTGTAACATTATGACCTATGACATTGAAATAAAACCAACGCGCAGAATAGTATCTACTTTTTTCGGCTATTCCGCAGATGCTGTTGAAGAAGAAGTTGACCAGCTTTCTCGTCAGCTAACAAGACGTATGCCAGAGGAGGTGAAGGCAGAGTTCAACAAGGCCTAAATCAGAACACAATGCAGAAGTCGTACAACGGTGGAGCACCTAAGCAATTACTTAAGGTTTATCAACCTTCTACTAAACATATTGTTATCTGAAAACTTCGTTCAAAGGACTGCTATAAGTGGTCCAGAATGTCACTGTATGACTTTTTGAAATATCCTAAAAGATGGTATGAAGAAACTGGTCACCTACCTGCTGACTTTCTTGGTGCTACCAGAGGGCCAGGAAAAAATCACAAAAGCGCTTAAAGAAGAAGAACGTTTCAAATCCATTTTCGACTTAGAACGCTTTTTCAAGCAATTATACTTCTACTCCGATGTCCTCTTGGAGGAAGAAGAAGATCTTTCAGGCACCAAAAAAATAAATCTTTCAAAGGGCTTTCACCAAATTTCGTGTCCTTTCACCCCATTGTGGTGAGTACGCAGCCTCAGACGCTCACCCGCGAAGCGGTTTTGACCGCGGCGCAGGGTCGATACGGCTGATCAGTTGTTATCCGTCCGCTGCCACAGGAATCAGTGAGTTTTGGATAATTTCTATATCTTTTTGCTTGCATGTTGCAAAAGAAAGGATGGAATGTAAGTCGAGAAAGTCTTTGAGTTTAGTCATAAGTGAAATCTTGATTACATGAACGAAAATTTCAAAAAATTGAGTGACATGACGCTTAGGCCCGTATGCACTAACATCTCTGCGGCGAAGGGAGCGGCGTCCCCTCTTATGAAAGGGTCGCGTGAGGACGTCGCTGCGGCTTTTCCATCATTGGAGACGCCACTCCTCTCGCCGCATGGATGTTAGTGCATACGGGCCTCAGATTGGATAATCAGCTTTTTCAGCAAACAACTCACTTATAAATAAACTTAGCAGATTTCTCGACTCACCTTCCATCCTTTTGTTGTAACCTGCAAGCAAAAATACAAAGGAGTTATCAAAAACTCATCAATTCCTGTGACAGTGAACAGATGAACAGCTGATCAGCCGTATCGACCCTGCGCCGCGGTCAAAACCGCTGCGCGGGAAAGCGTCTGAGGCTGCGTGCCCGCTACAAGGGGGTGAAAGAACGATAAAAGTATCCCCGAGCGAAAACGTAGGCTTTGCATGATTGCGAAGATGGGTAAGTTCAACATAATTGCTTGAGCTCTCTCAGTCCTTTTCCTTCTTTTGAACGCTTTTTTTGATTACCTGTAGCAATTCTGAAAAATATGGAGGTTGTTTACCTGAGTGAGGAAACATTATGGAATCCTTCTTAAGCAATGTACGCAAACAGACTGACCATCGCGATCATGCACAGCTCTACACTTTGATAATGTCTCCCACTACATGGAGTCATTTATAGCTAGACTAAAACTCGCTCAAGCTTTCTATTGCATAACCTAGCAAAAAGGTCCTGCCGTATGAAGCTTATTCTTTACTTATTTTGAGACCAAGCCCCTCTTCTTTTGCGTTTAGGAGCAGAAGTATAATATTCGTGAGGTAAAAGCGGTCAAAATAAATTCCCTCCTTCCTTCACGACCATGCTGTTTGCTTATTTGCTTAAGGAGCAAAAGTACAATTTTCACGAAGGAAGCTCTAGCCTCGAACAAGGCCCAGCACATTTGACAAGCTGGAAATCGTTTTTGAGGGAAAAAGCAAGGGAGAAATCGTGTGTGTGGGGTCTGGGACGGAGCCCGGAAAGAAGATTCCAAGCGCAAGCAAAAGAAGGTCGAATCATGCCTATTACCTTATACATCTAACTCACTGGGAAGCAGTTTTCATAAACCTCAACGAATAGCAGAGTTCGCGCGCTACGCCGCGCCGCCGCTAATTGCCGCGACGTCACATAAGCGATACCGTTGAACAGCATTATTACATGATCAGTTCTCAACGCAGGCGTAACGATATAGCACCAAATTAGGTAAGCGAACGAAAAGAGGGCTAGTACAAAAAAAGTACGAAATATTATAAAAAACTTATGTGAATGCGAGGTGTAATAAGCATTTTTTTTTAATTTTGCAAAACTGGTGAATGAAGATGTGAATTCAAATAGCTCGTTTGCAGCGCACAGATGATCCTACGGTATGAAACTTGGTAGGTACATGAACACGGGCCTGCAGGGCTCAGCTTACAAGTTTTATTGAAAAATTATGTGACTGAAGGTTGTGGCAAGTTTTTTTCTGAAAATTTCTCACTACGAAGAAAATGGAAAAATGGCTCGTTTGCAGCGCAGAGAGAACGTAATCGCGCGAGACTTGGTGTGTATACGCGCAGCAGGACTAAGGGAACAATGTATGAAAATTCATGAAAAACTTATGTAAATGAAGAACGTGCCCAACTTTTTTCTAAATTAGGTGGGCAATTGCCCTCCAATGCCCACCTGAGGTGGGCAAAACTTTCAATTCACATAAGTTTTTCAAAATTTTTACATAAATCTGTTGTACACCTAAAGTTTACTGCATGGTGAGATTTTGGTTCCGAAACTCCTCCTCTTGTCTTTGTTATAGCCCAAAATCGCATCAGCAGCTTAGCTTTCCAAGAAGGAAACTGCGCCCCAATCAAATGATACGCGCGGGAACGGCGTCTCTCAGTTCTATGACCGCGTTACTTTGATATTTCTTTATCATTTTATCGTGAGTGAGAGTGGTGGGGCTCGTGCGGTCTGGCCCTGCGCAGCCGCCTCGCGTAGACTCTGCAACTCTTTTACAAGCATGCATTTTTCTTGCTTATTCTTCTTCCTGTTTTCTATCTTGGTACAGGTGATGAGTAATTAGAGGAGTTTGAAAATTTTAAGCGTTTTGAGCGCTTTTAGGCGAAGTGTGGTCGGTGCTGTCGTTGCACAAGCACAAAGCATCGTTTTTGGGCTCAAGGGGGTATTCGTAAAAAATATTGGAACCAAAGCGGAATTCGTTTTGGAAAACTCCGTTTGCCCACCTCGTGCCGGGCCCTGGCTTCGAAAACAAGGAATCCTTAGCAAAAATGTCCTGCGGCAACAGCAACCCTACGGGTCGCAAATATGTGGGTTGGATCAGATACGTTGATAACTGTCGCGCGCATCTAAGAATAGCAAGGGACTGAATTTCCATTTTCTCAACGATCTTTGGCGCAATGGAGTAGTAGTAAAACAAGGTCATACTCTCAAGGAAACTTTTAACAATTAATGATTTCCAAATTAACTACGCTGTTCTTCTTGCAAATATCCTACCTTAGACACCAGCTCCTAGACATGGGAATCACCTCAACAGTTATTTATGTAAAACAGCTGATTTAACTCAAAACTTTGGCCCACTCAGAAACAGTGCAACGGCTGCAAACACACTGATCTTCGCGATCATGCACAGTGCCATACTCTCCTTATAACCTCTCGCCAAGAAAAGGTCATTCCTTAAAGCGATAAAACTCGCTCAAAGATTTTTGGACATCTCTAACAAAAATGTCCTGCATGAAGCCCCTGGGTCTTCTTCCCCAACCAAGCTCCGCTTGCTTCTTCTTCTTTTAAAAGCAGAACTACGATTTCTGCGAAGTAGAAGCGGCCAAAAATGGAATTTTAAGCGAGCTTTTGTATAACTTAGCATTGATGAGGAGTTCTTAGCAAAATGTACTGCCGCATGAAGCCCTTGGAGCTTTCTTCCTTCGTGACCAAGCTCTTGTTGCTTTCTTTGCTTTTTGAGGCAGAAGTAAGATTCTCGCAAAGTAGAAACTCCAAAGTGAATTTCAAGCATAATTTTTGATATTCAGCGCTGAAACCTAAAGAATCATATCAAAAATGTCCTGCCGCATAAACTCTTTGAATCGTTTCTTGAGACAAAGTCCCTCTGCTATGCTGAAAAAGGATTTTCACAAACTAGAGGCAGCTAAAAAATGAACGTTTAGCAAGTTTCCGTGAGATTTGAAAATGAAATCCAGCTGGCAAAAATGTGTTCCCGTGTGAAGTTCCTGGTCTTTACTTGCAGCAACCAAGCTCCCTCTGCTCATTTGCTTTAGAGACAAAAACAATATTTCCACAACGTAGAAGCATCTAAAAGTGAGTTTTTATAGGTTTTTGCAAAATTCAGCACTGAATCCTAGAAATTTAGCAAAATGCTCAAAAAAATGTGATAGAAACAATGCCTATATCGGAGATCCATCCACAACCCAACCGTATAGCACATCCCAAGCAGATAAATATAAGTCCAGCATCTCTGATACAAAAAGGCTTTAACTGTCAGGCAACGCTAATCAATTTCAGCGATACTTGACAAGTCAAGTCTCCTTAGTCTACTTTTGTAAATATGGCTACAATCTGCACTAGTGGTATCAAAAGAGAGACAAAGCCACCTAGCTCCCCTACAAAATAATTGTTGAACATCAGAAGGTATTTTCTGCGTCGGATCCTTGGATATTGCAGAAAGGAACCAGACGTTTCACTGATAGGAAATTCAGTACTTGCTAGCTTTTAGTGTGTTTTTTTTCCTGAGAACTTGAAATCAGATTACAAGATCCGAAAATAGGCGCTGGTCTAGACTCTATGAAGCTTCTCAAGGCGGGCTTGGTATTCAGGAGGGGTCATTCTGGGTGGTAAACATCTATACAACAGCTTCGTAAAAAGCTGTTGAACCTTTTCTACTCTACTCATATCTTTTTTTGCAAACGGAGACCGGATCTGAGAACGGTATTCCAGGTGAGGGAGAACAAACGCACTATAGGACATCAAAAGTACCCTTGAGTAGCTGGTACTAGTATTGCGAAAAAGCATGAAAAGCGAAGAATATGCTTTAGTTGTCATATCGACGTGCTTAGTGCTTTGATACCATACCATTTTGCAGTTCTTGTAAGAAGCGTTAGGCGGGATAGGAACCAACAGAGCGGTAGTTTCCAAGTTATGATAGCGATTGGGGGCCAGATGTTTGCACCAATTTCTTAGTCTAAAACCGATGTTTCGCAGCCGTTGTTGTTTGAGCTTTGTACATGGCATGAACTTGATCCTTTGTTTGCATGTCCTTTGTAACTGAGGAGATGTTCTCTGATTATTTGCCGACATTGCCCATATTTACACTTTCATGCAGAGCAACTCCATAATTTGCACTTAAAGTGCATACAGTCTGACCACGAACACCGTCAACAGTTCCGAAGCTGTTATGCAAGCCATACGGATCTTCATTGAGTGCATGCTCGCATCATTACTCTCTCGGCGAGGCGAGGCGTTTCTCTGCACATCCTTATTAGTTCATGTAACGCAGTTGTGTTTCGTATGACGTATGATCTGGCCTGTCCTCGTTATCGCGAATCATTCTATAATAAAGAATGGCAAGGTTTTGCCCTTGCATGTTTACAAGTTGCGGACTGAGGCGAGTGATTGCGGTGGGTGCCGAAGGTCTAAATTTGTCAACAAGGCTAGCGCGTTTTCAAGCATCGTTCCTCGTCGGGAGCTGTTTTCGACAGGGGTGTGAATTCTAAGTGCAAAAAGGCTATGGTGTGGGGAGGTGCACTCTCGTAAGGTTGCTAACAGTATCCCCCCCCCCCCCCCCCACCCACTTTCGCAATTTATACTTGGGGTATGACTGATTTCACAGTTTGCTGTTTTTGAGTGTTTGTCTTTGCCACCAAAGCCAGTTTGCTTTTCGAACTGTAGTCCTTAATGTTCACGTACATGCCGTAGATCTATTCACATTTTCAGTTTTCTGCTAAGGTAGGGTACCACGGGCACTTTCTTCACTTAATGACCGGTCTGTGCTCGTCTCGTAGGGCGATTCCTCTCAAACCTGGGATTTGTATGGGACTTATAGGGCTGTACTTTAAGGTGTATAAGTGGCCCAGCGCTTGCTTCTCATAGCTCGTCCTGTAGGCGGTACATAACGCGATTCTTATTGGTCTGTATGGGACATAAGATATGGTCCTTAAGCGGCTCGTAGTTTTTTGTCCCAAAATATTATTTGTAGGAACTGGTAGGGGGAGGGGGATTCTTAGCATATCGATTTTTAAGCGATTCATAGGACAGTTTCTTTTCCATATTGTTTTGGTGTTTTGTAAGGCAGTTCGTTCGCAACGTCACGGGCTGGAAGCGACCCATAGAGCTTTTTTTTCTTCAAAATATTGCTTTGTAGGAAGCTTGTAGGGCAGTTCTCTCTTAAAATATCGGTCGCATCCACAAGGCAGTTTTCTTAAAAGGTCTGCAAGCAGCTCATAAGCAATTCTTTTCCTTCGAGTTTCTTACAAGCCCATTGATTTGTAGGATTCTCGTAGTTTTTGAAATTGGTTGCAGCTATAGGGCAGTACTTTCCAAAAAATCTGTAGGCGGTCCATATGGATCTCTTTTCTGAATTTGTGATTTTCGAACTCCCCATAGCACCTTCCTCCTGACAATCATCGGTGTGAAGCGGCCCGCAGATCAATTTTTCCCTGGGATATCGGTTTGTGAGTCCGATAACTATTTTTTTCAAAATGTTGGTTTGGAGGCGGCTGTGAGTTTATCACTAAATGGCTTTGGCTTTGTAGGGCTCGAGAGCATTCTTTCGCAAAGTAACACTCTACCGGCTTCGCATAGGAAAATTTTTTTGGAATATTTGTTTGTAGGAGGCTTGTAGGACATAATGCTGCGTAATGCTCTGTTGCGGTTTGTGGACTTCTTTCTTATGGAAGAGCTCAGCAGGCGGCTCGTAGGACATGTAATAATGCTTATTTCGTTGCTTTCCTTATTGTTCAGTTTTCTGTATCGTCCTCTTTGAACTCGACTGCTTTTGGGTTGACCGTCAACAGAGATTGTTGGAAAACTTGTAGCCCAAAGGAGATTCTCAAAGGAATCAAAAAATATCGATTAGTTAGCTCCGTGTTGCCCAGAACTTGTCAAATATTGTGATAGGACAGCGCTAAGAATTCCCTCATGTTTTTTTTGGAACAAGATATCTTGTTTCATAACGACTTCCTATATCCACAATTTGACAGAAGTATGTCCATATGTTTGTCCTCCTGCTAAAGTATTCAAAGATGTTACGTTTAACAAAATTCAGTGACGAATAATGAGGACAGCAGTTTGATTGTCCTCTTTTCTTTGAACCTCGGCATTATAATGATGTAGTTTTATTTGTTAGTTGTGCCAACACGAGGTTTCGGCGAAGCTTTATTAGTAGAGCGGCCTAAAGTTTCGAGCAATGGGTTGAGCAAAGCTGGCCAGGGTTGACAAGGCGTTTGGTGGGACAAGCATAAGATCATTAAATCGCGCGCCATCTTAGGCTTCTGAAGACGAAGATTGCTCGAAACGTTAGGCCGCTCTACTAATAAAGCTTCGCCGAAACCTCGTGTTGACACAACTAACAAATAGAATGAGGACAGCTTTTCCGTTCTTTCTCGGAATATCGGCTGTTGGTAGGCCTCTATTCCCACTCAAAACTCCTATCTGTTGGCTGCCTATAAAGCAGATCCTTTGATCTGTCAGCGGGCCCTAGGGCAGTACGGTTTGTAGGAGGTTCGTCGGGCAATTTCTACTTGAGATATCGTGTAAGCTTCCCACAGGCCACATATCGTTCTGTGAGAGATTTGCAGGACAGTTTTTTTATAAAACGGTCTGCAAGCCTTTCATAGGGGACTTTCTCTTCATAACTACCGGTCTGAAGGCAGCCCATTGGGATATTCTCAAGTATGGGTTTGTAGGGGGGAACGGATAGGGGCTGGTAGAACATGTCTTCAGGCTTGGAACGGATAGGGGCTGGTAGAACATGTCTTCAGGCTTCTCATAGGGCAATCTTTTCTTTCGAGCATCGGTCTGTAAACGGCTTGTCGACTGATTATTTTTCAAAATATCGCGTGGCGGCTTGTACAGTGTCCTTTCTTTCGTTATGGGTCTGTAGGGTGCGTAGGGCAGGTGCTTCTCAAAGAATTTGTAGGGTAAAATATGTTTTGTAATGGCTAGCTTTTTTTCACAAAATATCGGTTTATAGGGGATACATAACACTGTTTTCTTAAAACAGTGGTCTCTGAGCGGTCCGCAGGGCATTTGCTAAAAACATTGGCTTGAGTCTAGGGCAGTTCGTTTTCAAAACATGGGTCTCAGTGCAGCCCACAAAATAGTCCTTTCCCGAAGTGACGTTCCGAGTCAGCTTGGTTTGTGGAAAGCTCGTTAGGCACTTCTTAAAAATATCTTTTTTTGAATTGTTGATTTCTAAGCAGTCCACATAGCAGCTCTTTCTCAAAATAACAGTCTGTAAGCGGCCCTTAGGGCAGTTTCATTCGAAAGGTTTGCAGGAAGCCCTTAAGGCTGTTCTTTTTTTGCAATATCGTCTGTATGCAGCCCTTACGTCTGGCCATTCTTTTTTAGGGAACCACTCTTCAGGTGGCCCGTAGGGCGGTTTTTCTTTCAGAATGTCGTTCTGAAGGCAGTTCCTGTGTGTCGCCCCTAGGCAGTTCCCCAGGGCAATTTTTCTAGAGTTTCTGAACTTTAAGATACATCGTTGTTTTGAAATTAGCCTGCTTCCAAGGTGAAACTCAGTGGGGATTATAGAAAATTTGCATAGAAAAAGTTTGAAGTTGAATGGCTTGTAAAGTTCTTTGCTTTATGCCTCACTCAGTGGGTTTTCACAAGTAACTCTCAGAAAGGTATAAATTTGTAAAGATATTTGTAGTCATAACAAAATACCCAATAATCTCTCTGCCCGCCCACTTGTTAGCGACCCTTAGGGTCGTTAGTCTCTTCTTAACACCGTAAGAGAACACATAGCACAACATTAAGGCATATGGGGGAGGAGAGCACCTCCATCGCATTGCTTTGGCAGTTACCAAAAGATATTATAGTAGGATACTTTTGCCGTGGCTTACTAAATATTTTTGGTTGGGAGACGTTCCATTTATTAAGAGTTTTGCTAAAGTTTTGCATGTCTTAAATACTGAAACGATGAAGGAGGAACATGAATTCAACCACAAAAGAGTACAAAAGCGGTTTTTTAGCCTCGATGCATTGTAAAGTTGAAGACCAACTGAAAAATTTATGCATGAAGCAGAAAACATTCAACATTCAATTATGGCACATGCACCGTATTTCCCCTGTCCGTACGCGTTGGCATTTTCCACCTTTGATGGGATTTTCATCATCAACCTGAAATATTACACGAAAAAATAGCTTTGTTATTCGCAAGGCAAGTTGCTTATAATATGTGTACTTGAGAAAACATGAGGAATCTTTTGGTATATGGTATTTCGCTCTTAAGCTCAAACTTGAATAGAATTTTGTTGCTGTCTTACTAAAAGAAGTGCGGAAATAGGGAGAAAGCAGTGTAGAAAGTAGGTAGGCTTAAAATGGAGAGAAAAAAATTACTGCGGAAATAGGGAGAAAGCAGTGTAGAAAGTAGGTAGGCTTAAAATGGAGAGAAAAAAAATTACAAAGTGGAATGAGGAGAACATAACTATGGTATACTAGTACGTTGTGCTTATTGAGGTTGAATTACTTGCCGCTCTAACTCGAAAAACTCGAAAAAACCATTGGAACCACCTTATTTCTTGAACACTTTCAATTGTCACTGTAATCTTGATGTTCCTAAAAGAATTTGGCAAATAGCATAATTTCCTACCTTAGCCAAACATTCTGATTCACATTGACGGTTGGCATCGGCACAGGTTCTGTCACAAGAGTCTTCTGCGCCACTTGCCATGAAAATCGAAAGCAACAGAAAGCTGACCAAGAGTAAATTTATGTCCACAGAAGAAATGCTTTCCACAGGCTGCGAAGTTATCAGGGCCGGTAGTAATTTACCCTACTTGGCGGCATCTTAGATGGCGCCAAGTAGGCACACATCACGGAAAGTTGCCATCTTCGGCGGCAGCTCGCGGAGTAATTCTAGCTTTCAATAATCTTACTTAACCTTAGTACGCAATATTTCGCACATTAAATTTTGATGATGCACACAGCCGCAAAACTGCTGCCTCGCGCGCGGTCGAACCTAAGTGCGTTAACTTCAAGTGCCACCACGTTAAAGGCACTGTCCACCCTAAGTTGAGGGTGTTGAGCTTTTGGCAGCATATAATAGTAGGGCCCTCTATCAATCTACTGCCCAAGTCGCGGCGCAAAACGCAGCTTTGGAAGGGAGAAAATTGCTTCGGAATAGCGAAGATGCACGAGGACCCCCATCCATGCCCGCCCTCCCCCATCCATGTCCGCCCATTTGTGCGCGCCCATCCAATCACCGTTCCGGAAGGCCGGCCTGGGTTCTCCGGAACGGGGATTGTCGGGATTTCGAGTATTTTCAACTTCATATTTGGAATCAGGAACATGAGAAGGCCCTGAAACGACGAAAACGCGGAAGTCGAAAATCTGGGTGAACGGTGCCTTTAACCGTTCGACCATTCGGTCAATCACTGACGGTTGCACCAGCAATAGGAGGAACGCAGTGGTAAGTGGCCGCCTGTAAGAGGGATCGATACATTGCGTGAAAGACTTTGACCTGAAAGAACAGCTGATTGATAAGCGAGAGAGGGACGAAATCGGTGCAAACGAGATTAAGAAGGGATTTTAGAAAAGATGGTGTTTTTTATGGTTCTCAGGCATTACTAGATTTTTTCTCAGTAAGAAAATCGTCGTTTCAAAAAGGAAAAACTCATATAATAAGAAAAATGATAGTTTCTTGATGGAAAGTAGAATTTTTTGATTTTTTCGCCCGACGTAAATTGTGTGATATGCCGCACTATCCAAACTTGCAGACGGCGCCAGAAGGTGCCACCACCTCGACATGGTAGGGGCACGTCGGGATGGTGGCACCGTGATCTCGCAAACGAGCACGCTATTTTTCCTATTCTCTGACCTGGCGCCATCTCTCAGCGCTGAAATTTCGACGAGATGCCGCCAGGTCAGATCGCGAAGTTGCCTCCACCACTTCATGCCTTCCTCTACAAATCTGTTTAGGGAGGATTTTAGCACCTTAAGTTGCCAGGTAAGGTTCCCTAAGGTCATTGTGACCTCCTCGACCGGAAATACCTGGTGAAAAGGGTTGGGAGGGCACAGACTTGAGGTCGGAGTTCGCGCCGACTGATAGCGATTGATTTACTATAGCATGAAAAAATAACCGGAGTATTGCTATACATCAGAAATTGCCTCATTATCTGAATAAATTTTATGTACTAAACTTTTGGGGCTTTTGTGGTAAGTCATACATTTGCGGTGATAGTCAATGATTTTTAACAAAAATGATTTTTGATGATTTTCAAATGATTTTTAACATAAAAGTTGCAGTTTTCAGCTGAAGTCAAAGTCACTTACATCAATTTTACCAAATAAGAAAATGGAGTTTAAATTCTAAAGAGCTTTACTTGAATTCTTGGATATGGTTTTCAATATGGTTCTTTGCCTTATTGCAATATATCGTACATCTGACCTGATTTATGCTCGGGAATTGAACGTGTTCACTAAGGCTTTTGGAAAAAACATCAAGCTATGAGGATTCTGAAGCTATTTGAAGCAAAAATTTTTACGAGCATTCAAGTAATCTGAGTTCCTTTTTGAGCAGTATTGCGTGCGTGTTCCTAGGGATTAACAGAGTCACATAGAGCAAAATGCCTGTTTTGTGCTAAGACCAACTTCACCTTGATCTCCCTGAGCAAAAAACGTAACTTTCGGTGCTAAGACAATTCATGTGTATTGTCTTATACATGAATATTTGCATGGTAGCTTAGCTAATTTCTGAAGCAACAAGTAATAAGAAGCATAGCCTTATCCATAGAAAAAACTAAAAGGGCAAGGCTCCAGATTTTATGGATGCGGTTGCTCAAAATGACTTTGTGCAGATTAGAATGAGAAGCAGATTTCAAAGCACCAGAGCTCAGTTAACGTCTCACCTTTATGGTCCCTCACTATGTGTTGAAGATACAAAGAAAATTTGGAAATTTTCACATATACAGTTCAAGCAAGAAAAGGCTTTTTGAACTTCTATATTTCAGCCAAGGCAAAGATTACGAACATTGACTATTGGAGACAGAAATTCGCCAAAGTTTGATATTACTGAACAGTCACCGCGAGCTGGTTAAAGGCAGTGGCTCAGAAATCTCAACTTAGTCAAATTTGCGCTTACCTGGGTTATTCAATACGCTTATCCCAAAAATGCACTTTTGCGAGCTTGAAAACGGCAAAAACGAGCGTTTTTCAATGCCATTCTTTTGAAATTGGACGGGTGCAGCAAGGCTGATGACGGCTGATGATTGGCTGTGAAGGAGAACATGAGAAGGAATATCTGCTACCGACAAATGAGCTTTCCTCATAATAAATCAACTCTGGCATCTTCAACTTCAACCTCGAATGTGTGATCTCTACTTAACGTCAGTAGGTTGGCAAAACTCTACAACTCATGATTTCAACGCGGTGGGTTCCTTATCGCCCAAATTTGAAAACAGTGCAATCTCGGATGCATAGCATGCCTTCCCTGCCGCGAAAATTGCTCTCAAGCTTACACGCGCAGACTAATCTTACACGCATCCGGACGAGTTGGCAAATTTTCTGTCTCCAATAGTCAATGTTCGTAATCTTTGCTTTGGCCGAAATATAGAAGTTCAAAAACGCCTTTTCTTGCTTGAACTGTATATGTGAAAATTTCCAAATTTTCTTTGTATCTTCAAACTCGCCTCACCGTGAAGGACCATAAAGGTGAGACGTTAACTGAGCTCTGGTGCTCTGAAATCTGCTTCTCATTCTAATCTGCACAAAGTCTTTTGAGCAACCGCATCCATAAAATCTGGAGCCTTGCCCTTTTAGTTTTGCAAAAGCCCCAAAAGTTTAGTACATAAAATTTATTCAGATAATGAGGCAATTTCTGATGTATAGCAATACTCCGGTTTTTTCATGCTATAGTAAATCAATCGCTTCTTGGCAACGACGGTTTCCTTCTATAATCAGCAATTAGCATAATCACCGCTCGCAACTGCCTAGATTTTGGAGTCACCTTTGCACAGCTCATAGAATTAACTTATCTCTTATACGTCAGGTTCTCTCAAGAATAAATTACCCTAATTCAGCAAGCACGACATGCACTTATTTTTTTCCAAGTTACCAGTTTAACACCAAAAAATTTCGCGACCAAAGGACTTTCTATTGTGCTGCTTCTTACCTAAAAGACTTTTGCAGGAGAACGACCATTTTGCGAGGCACAGTAATGCGGCCGAACTGGTTGCTTGAAAAGAAGAGAAAAAGATGTGTCTTGTAGTCATAAATTAGGGTAATTGTAACTTTTGCTTTGTAACACAAACCAGCATGTACGACAGGTATAAAAAACGGATAAATGCTGCCTATTACAGGGCTATGAAAAATGTCGTTTCGAGACGCAAACCAAACAAAATGTTTTTTCAAGAAATCAAAATCCAATGTGTAATACATATAAGAAAACAGAACCTGTGCCTGACACAGCAGACCTCTGATAACTTCGCAGCCTGTGGAAAGCATCTCTTTTGCGGACATGAATCTACTCTTGGTCAGCTTTCTGTTGCTTTCGATTTTCATGGCAAGTGGCGCAGAAGACCTTTGTGACAGCGCCTGTGCCGTTGCCACCCGTGAATGTGAAGGCCAATGTTTGGCTAAGGTAGGAAATTATGCTATTTGCCAAATTCTTTTAGGAACATCAAGATTACAGTGACAATTGAAAGTGTTCAAGAAATAAGGTGGTTTCAATGGTTTTTTCGAGTTTTTCGAGTTAGAGCGGCAAGTAGTTATTCAACCTCAATAAGCACAACGTACTAGTATACCATAGTTATGTTCTCCTCATTCCACTTTGTAAGTTTTTCTCTCCATTTTAAGCCTACCTACTTTCTACACTGCTTTCTCCCTATTTCCGCACTTCTTTTAGTAAGACAGCAACAAAATTCTATCCAAGTTTGAGCTTCAGAGCGAAATACCATCTATCAAAAGATTCCTCATGTTTTCTCAAGTACACATATTATAAGCAACTTGCCTTGCGAATAACAAAGCTATTTTTTTGTGTAATATTTCAGGCTGATTTTAATGCTGAATATCCCATCAGAGGTGGAAAATGCCAACGCGTACGGACAGGGGAAGTACGGTGCATGTGCCATAATTGAATGTTGAATGTTTTGTGCTTCGTGCATAAATTTTTCAGTTGCAGTCTTCAATCTTACAATGAATTTTCAGATGGGAGTTGTTGTATCGAGGCTAAAAAATCGCTTTTGTACTCTTTTGTGGTTGAATTTCCATGTTCCTCCTTCATCGTTTCAGTATTTAAGACATGCAAAACTGAATTTCCATGTTCCTCCTTCATCGTTTCAGTATTTAAGACATGCAAAACTTTAGCAAAACTTTTGATAAATGGAACGTCTCCCAACCAAAGTATTTAGTGAGCCACGGCAAAAGTATCCTACTATAATATCTTTTGGTAACTGCCAAAGCAATGCGATGGAGGTGCTCTCCTCCCCCAATATGCTTTAATGTTGTGCTATGTGCTCTCAAACCGTATTAAGAAGAGACTAGCGACCCTAAAAGTCGCTAAAAAGTGGGAGGGCAGATAGATTATTGGGTGGTTATGTTATGACTACAAATATCTTTACAAATTTATACCTTTCTGAGAGCTACTTGTGAAAACCCACTGAGTGAGGCATAAAGCGAAGAACTTCACAAGCCGTTCAACATTCTTAAGAGTTCTGTCACATCTTTACGACTCAAATACCCCTTCATCCAAATCTCCTCTCCACAGGGATTCGTTTGCAGCAAAAGATTTCCCTCTCTTCACACTGTTTACAGGGAGAACTTTTCAAGAAACCCTTCATGTCGGGATTTTACAATATTGCAATTACAGTTATAATGAATATCACCGTAAGAAACAAGACATCTTTTTCCAACAATACATTTTGGAAGTTCTGCGCACCATAAGACTAATCATGACTTCTGAGGACTTATGTGGACTGCTTAGAAATCAATATTTTTTAGAAAGATATTTTCAAGAAGTGCCTAACGAGCTTTCCACAAACCAAGCCGATTACGGAACCTCACTTCGGGAAAGGACTATTCTGTGGGCTGCACTGAGACCCATATTTTGAAAAAGAACTGCCCTCGACTCAAACCAATGTTTTTAGCAAATGCCCTGCGGACCGCTTAGAGACCACTGTTTTAAGAAAACAGTGTTATGTATCCCCTATAAACCGATATTTTGTGAAAAAAAGCTAGCCATTACAAAACATATTTTACGCCCCTACAAATTCTTTGAGAAGCAACTGCCCTACGCACCCTACAAACCCATAACGAAAGAAAGGACACTGTACAAGCCGCCACGCGATATTTTGAAAAATAATCAGTCGACAAGCCGTTTACAGACCGATGCTCGAAAGAAAAGATTGCCCTATGAGAAGCCTGAAGACATGTTCTACCAGCCCCTATCCGTTCCAAGCCTGAAGACATGTTCTACCAGCCCCTATCCGTTCCCCCCTACAAACCCATACTTGAGAATATCCCAATGGGCTGCCTTCAGACCGGTAGTTATGAAGAGAAAGTCCCCTATGAAAGGCTTGCAGACCGTTTTATAAAAAAACTGTCCTGCAAATTTCTCACAGAACGATATGTGGCCTGTGGGAAGCTTACACGATATCTCAAGTAGAAATTGCCCGACGAACCTCCTACAAACCGTACTGCCCTAGGGCCCGCTGACAGATCAAAGGATCTGCTTTATAGGCAGCCAACAGATAGGAGTTTTGAGTGGGAATAGAGGCCTACCAACAGCCGATATTCCGAGAAAGAACGGAAAAGCTGTCCTCATTCTATTTGTTAGTTGTGTCAACACGAGGTTTTGGCGAAGCTTTATTAGAGCGGCCTAACGTTTCGAGCAATCTTCGTCTTCAGAAGCCTAAGATGGCGCGCGATTTAATGATCTTATGCTTGTCCCACCAAACGCCTTGTCAACCCTGGCCAGCTTTGCTCAACCCATTGCTCGAAACTTTAGGCCGCTCTACTAATAAAGCTTCGCCGAAACCTCGTGTTGGCACAACTAACAAATAAAACTACATCATTATAATGCCGAGGTTCAAAGAAAAGAGGACAATCAAACTGCTGTCCTCATTATTCGTCACCGAATTTTGTTAAACGTAACATCTTTGAATACTTTAGCAGGAGGACAAACATATGGACATACTTCTGTCAAATTGTGGATATAGTCGTTATGAAACAAGATATCTTGTTCCAAAAAAAACATGAGGGAATTCTTAGCGCTGTCCTATCACAATATTTGACAAGTTCTGGGCAACACGGAACTAATCGATATTTTTTGATTCCTTTGAGAATCTTCTTTGGGCTACAAGTTTTCCAACAATCTCTGTTGACAGTCAACTCAAAAGCAGTCGAATTTAAAAAGGACGATACAGAAAACTGAACAAGCATAAGGAATAAGGAAAGCAACGAAATAAGCATTATTACATGTCCTACGAGCCGCCTACTGAGCTATTCCATAAGAAAGAAAAATCCACAAACCGCAACAGAGCATTACGCAGCATTATGTCCTACAAGCCTCCTACAAACAAATATTCCAAAAAAGTTTTCCTAGAGCCGATAGAGTGTTACTTTGCGAAAGAATGCTCTCGAGCCCTAAAAGCCAAAGCCATTTAGTGATAAACTCACAGCCGTCTCCAAACCAACATTTTGGAAAAATAGTTATCGGACTCACAAACCGATATCCCAAGGAAAAATTGATCTGCGGGCCGCTTCACACCGATGATTGTCAGGAGGAAGGTGCTATGGGGAGTTTGAAAATCACAAATTCAGAAAAGAGATCTATATGGACCGCCTACAGACTTTTTGGAAAGTACTGCCCTATGGGCTGCAACCGATTTCAAAAACTACGAGATTCCTACAAATCAATGGGCTTGTAAGAAACTCGGAGGAAAAGAATTGCTTATGAGCTGCTTGCAGACCTTCTAAAAAAAACTGGCTTGTGGATGCGACCGATATTCTACGAGAGAACTGCCCTACAAGCTTCCTACAAAGCAATATTTTGAAGAAAAAAAAGCTCTATGGGTCGCTTCCAGCCCGTGACGTTGCGAACGAACTGCCTTACAAAACACCAAAACAATATGGAAAAGAAACTGTCCTATGAATCGCTTAAAAATCGATATGCTAAGACCCCCCCTACCAGTTCCTACAAATAATATTTTGGGACAAAAAACTACGAGCCGCTTAAGGACCATATTTTGTGTCCCATACAAACTAATAAGAACCGCGTTACGTACCGCCTACAGGACGAGCTATGAGAAGGAAGCGCTGGGCCGCTTATAACCTTAAAGTACAGCCCTATGAGTCCCATACAAATCCCAGGTTTGAGAGGAATCGCCCTACGAGACGAGCACAGACCGATCATTTATTTATTTTATTTATTTATTTATTCAATACGCTCTTGGCGTTCCTTACAATAAGAACAAAAAAGAACATGAATTATTCTTACAACCGCTATCAAAGTCTACCATGAAGATTCGGTCCAAACTTCAAATTGGTTAAGAATTATATGTTGACTGAGCTTATATGTGACTGCTCTAAATTACACTTGTCAGAGACTAAAGATGTGATCATGGAGATGGTACCCATGCCCCCATTATTGCCAGCAAAACTCTCTGAGATATTTTATAGCCTAGGTTTGTATGGTGGATATACTCTCACCATATGAGGCAAGTAGGACGAGCTTAATAACTCAAGATCAATCTTGAGTAATATGGAGGGTTGTAATGAATCGCATGTGATCGAGATGATCAGCAAGTTGTTGAAAGCTGTGGAGGTGGTGTTTACGCCTACTCGCTTGCTAGAGCAAAATGCTCTTGAAGTAGTAAAGTTAGCAAAGCAAGGCTTGGTCGTAGAGTAGCAAATAACCTTGCCCAAATGATTCCGGGGAGAGACCAATGCTCCGAGAGAATATCAATAGAATTCCACTTATTAACTCAACTAAAGCAAGTCAGCAAGCTTTGCTGATTGAAAGGAAGCAATCGTTGTTCAGACCTGCACTAACATGATGACATGATATGGGTTAGTAGGAAATGTAGAAAGCAAATAATATTGGTAGAAAGACAATTATCAATGGCCGTATTTGATCTAATTTGAAGTCCATTTAAAAATTCAATCGCACATCAATCGCACGTAGCCACCTCATCATGGAAAAATAGATGTCGGAGTAGCACTATCTGTAAAGATTTCATTTAATCTCAGTGTTTTTAGTTTATTTTTGAAAGAGTTGCTATTAGTGCATGAAAGAACTTCATTGGGTAGTTTTTGTATCAGGTTTATCACACGTTGGAAAAAGTCGTAGTTTGATAACGTTGATTTCTTTCGCCAACCGATTCGCTGATGATAAATAGAAAAACAACTGATCCTTCCGTATGTGGGTCTGAATACCCAGTACTTGGAAGGCCTTAATGTGGTCTCCCCTCTGAAAATTCTGAAAGCAAGTACAAGGTCGTGTTCAACTCTACGGTAAGAGAGGCTTTTCAGACCAAGTTTTTCAAGCGTTTTTCATAATTAGGAAGTGATTGGGGATATTTTGGATTGGGAAAGCAACGGTAAAACAGAAGTCGTGTGAAAACTTTCTGAACCTTCTCCAGAGACTGTTTGTGCTTCACCAGAGAGGGGTTCCACACCTGATTTGCATACTCTAAAATGGGGATAACAAAAGCTCTGTAAAGTTTTAAAAGTATCTTAGGGTTATCGACTTTGGTGCTACGATATATGAGATAGGTAACAGAAATTGCACGGGAAATAACGGCTTTGATCTGTAAGTCAGGTTTCAGAGATGGGGTAAAAATTACTCCCAAGTCCTTGACATAAGGTCTTTCTTCTAGAATTATACCGGCATGTTCGTATTGAAAATCGTCATTAGTGCCAAAACCGATGTGGAAAACAGAACTTTTATTCACATTGACAGAGATATCCCAGACTTTGCACCAGTCCACTATTAAATTAATGGCACGTTGTAATGCATTCTTGACTGATGTGTGGTTTTCATTGTTATAAATTCCAAAAATTTTTATATCGTCTGCATACATGAGTACGTGAACATCTGGGTGAGTCTTCAGCATTTTAGGTAAATCGGCCGTATAAATGTTGAACAAAAGAGGTGATAATGCCCCTCCCTGTGGAAGCCCACTCGTACATGGAAAACGTCCAGAATGTTCTATGCCAACACGAACGGTCATATATCTATTTTGAAGATAAGACTTGAACAATTCTAATAAATCTCCTCTGACGCCATAGTGGTTGAGTTTGTACAGTTTTTCATGGCTTATGCGATCAAAAGCCTTGGATAAGTCAAAATATATTACATCGACTTTCTTCTCATCAAGAACAGCATTGATTCAATCATAAGTACAGTCCAACAGTTGGGTTACCGTAGATGCACCTTTACTGAACCCATGTTGTTCAGGTGGTATGAGTTTAAACTTATCGAACCAATCAAGGAGTTTGTCTCGTAATATCTTTTCAAGTATTTTGCATGGAATGGAGTTCATGCTTATGGGTCTAAATTCGGTTATAAATTGTGGTTTGGTTATCTTTGGAACAGGAGTTACAATGGCTTCTTTCCAGATTTCTGGCATTTGTCTGCAAATGAGACAAATGTTAAAAATATAGGAAAGTGGGATTGAAAGTTCTCTTGCACATTTTTTGAAGAGAATCTGTGGGAGTCCATCGAAGGGTTCAAATGTTGAGGGTTTAAGTTTTCTGAGGAAACGTTCGATCGCAGAAGCCATGATTATAGGAGTTGTACATGTGTGGCGTAGAGGAGGCCCAAAAGGTTTCGGTGTAGAGTTATCAGTAGAAAATGTGTTTGCAAAATGTTTGGCTAAGGCTTCCTTGTCTAGATCCGTTAGGCAGATAGTACCTAAAGAATCTTTCAAGGCTCTATAGTTTCTTGTTAACATCTATGATGGATATAAGAGAAGAGATTCTTGGAGTACTGAGAAGAAGCCAAACGTTTTTCATAGTTTGCAAGGAATTTTCTGAGATGGTACTTTATATCAGAACAAACTTTTTTGTACAATGGACTATTATATCGTGAAGTCCTGAAAAGTCTTTCCTTATGGAGAATGAGCGACTGTATGTGGGCCGGATATCTAAGATAACCAATCTTGTGGACCTCAAAGGGAGTGTATGTTGTCATAAGATTGTACATGATATGGCAAAATCTGTAATACACATCGGAAGGGCTAACGTACTGGTTGAAGCATTCTTCCCAGTTAATGCTATTCAATTCTGCTCTCAATGCTTCAAAGTCAATCTTGGAAAAACGAGGATATGGGACAAATGTAACCTTTGGAATATCGAATTTGTAACGGAATTCAATTATATTATGATCAGAGGTTCCAAAGGGTGCTTTGACTGACAAGTTGTCAACAGAGTTATTATGTGCAAGGACTAAATCACGAATGGTTTCTTCACGTGTCGGTTCATCTACGAATTGATGTAGGTTTAGACTTTGAAAGATTTCGAAAAATTTGTTGGTTGTTGATTGATTACTAAAACGAAAATCTTGGGGGTATCTTATGGGGAGGTTGAAATCACCAACAATCAAGACTTCGGTAGAAGCGAGAGCGTAAACCGAGAGCAGGTCCAAGAGAATAGTATCAGAGTCACGATCGGAACTCGGAGGGCGGCAAATACATAACATTCGTAGTTTGGCAAGCGATCGAGGATGGTACAGATCGCTTACTGAGATTTCACAGTTGTGATTAGTGTTTATTTCGACTTTTTCACAAAAAAGCATCGACTTAACAAATGTACAAACTCCACCACCTCTTCTATGTTTTCTATCACATCGAAAGATGGTATATGGTAGGTCAAACACAATTTCTGCATCAGTTATTTCAGGAGATAACCATGTTTCAGTAACGAAAAGAACATCAGGAAATTTAGAGATCAAAAAATGATGCAAATGAGATAATTTATTTTGTAACGATCTTGCGTTCAATAAGTAACATTTGAGAGAGTTACCTTGCGAGTTATTCAGTTTTTCTGGCGTGCTACAGAAGGTTGGCGGTGAGAATTTGTTAAATTCTGTAAAGAGGATGTATTTTTACGTGAAAGTGAGCTAGCGAGAACTACCTCGCCTTTATAAACTACGAATCGATCTTCGAAACTTCTACCCTGGTTCATTCTTTTGGCCTGCTCCCGAAGACCACGCTCTTGTTCCCTCTCCTGTGCTGTCATGCTTCTTCTTATGTAGACTCCCTTGAATGTTGGGGAGTCTCGGAGCAGTCTGGCACTTGAGAGAGCAGAAGTCCAATGACTTCTCGTGGGTAATTCAACCTTTACAAGACGTGGCCTGTCAGTCACTCTAATGCCCATACGAAAAACTTTTACAGGTCTACATTAGATATCCAACGCGTCAAGAACTCCACGAACCTTTTGTTCAGTATCATTTTGACGCTCAGACGCCAAGGAAGCGGTCTGATCGTTTCCTCCCATAAGTTCGGGAGGCCAGCAATCACGATGCTTCTCTGCCTAACATCCCTCTCGACCGCCCCATCTCCAAGCTCGCCCAAACGCAGTAGGATTTCATTCGTAATATCACTTACCTCGGGTATGTTGAGGTCTAACAGCTTTTTGAATAGTTGAAAAATTGTTGTCGGACCACGATTGTTACCATACCCGTTTTGCGAAATTGAGCCAGGATGTTGTGAAGTGATATTGATATTAGCGCGTTGAGTTAGAGGATCTGCTAGACTATCTCTTTTATTTTGGCGCTGAGATTTCGTGCTTTTTGTAGGCATAGCTTGGATTTGGGGTAAACGAAAGGAGGAAGGGGATTCGCAAAGCAACCACTAATGACACCGGACCAAATACAAATGCGACCAAATATAGTGTCAATTGAATTCAATGGGAAAATCCAGAGAAATTGACGAATAGAATTCAAATGAGGTTCAGTGAAGGACGGACGCTGTTGGAAGGTTAATCAAAACCAAAGTAAACGACTCTGTTCTCAAAGTTTCTTCTGAGGACTCAAAGAACACAAAAGAAACGTTAATAAGAGACGGATATTGAAAGAATTGCAATTGTACGATGAAAGCGGAATATGGGAGGGAGAGAGTAGAAATGCCAACCGCTCACGGCCAGCGCACGTGCGAGAATGATCGTATATATTGTATTGTATTATATATCATATATTATATATTGTACATTATATATTATATTCACTCTCATTTAGTGAAGAGAGTGCCCGTGGTACCCTACCTTAGCAGAAAACTGGAAATGTGAATAGATCTACGGCATGTACGTGAACATTGAAGACTACAGCTCGAAAACCAAACTGGCTTTGGTGGCAAAGGCAAACACTCAAAAACAGCAAACTGTGAAATCAGTCATACCCCAAATATTAGGTTGTTTCAAAAGTTCTACCCGTTTTCGATACCTTTTTTGATTTTGCAGGAAGAAACCATTTTTTTATAAACAATGCTTATATCATCCAAAAGCTCTTTTCTTCTAGTTTTCAGGCATATTTTTTGTTTTCATAGATCTTTTTTCGCTGTGTAGTTGCGTACTTTGGAAAAACAGCGAAACAAATGTAAAAATTTTCGTCTTTGCTCTATCGCTGTGAAATCTACAGCCAAAAGGAAAAATCTCCTTTAAAACATACCTAATGTTTGCTGGAGACGTGTGCTACGAAACGCTCATCGAGATAAGGTTTCAGAAAAATTTTGAATCTACAAATTTTTAGCTCAAACGTAACCTGTCTTTACGGTCCCTTCAAGTCGCATAAAAATTATAAACATATTGCAATCGCGTAACTTTTACTCTATTAAGAAGACTGGAGCTAGAGCAACTGCTACTAAAAGAACGAAAGATTTCCTGGTTTGTCAACGGCAAACAAATTAAAAATGTCAAAAAATTGCATTTTTTGCCACCTCAGAAAGAGCAAAATAAGTGGGTCTTTTCGGATTTTTTAGCACAAAATTTTTATGAAAGAGTTTGATGAAATCCAAAATCAGCAGTACTGCTCAGTCGGCCATGGGCTACACTGTGAGCAGTGCTTGTACAACTCAGCTATATTCCAAATCAAGTTATGCTTTTGCAAAGTGAAGGTTTCTATAAGATGATGTTTCTCGATTTTCGCCTATGAAATCTTCTCCACTGTTATTGCAATAATCTTAAAGAGTGCGCAGAGTAGCCAAAGATTTGCAGATTGTAATACAGTTTATAGCAATTGCAAAGATTATTTCTGAGAAGAGTTACGGTGAATCAAAATTAAAGTTCGAAAGCGGGTAGAACTTTTGAAACAACCCGATACAAAGTTGCGAAAGTGGGTGGGGGGGGGGGCGGTATTGTTAGCAACTTTACGAGAGTGTCGGCACCTCCCCACACCATAGCCTTTTTGCACTTAGAAGTCACACCTCGTCGAAAACAGTTCCCGACGAGGGACGACGCCTACCTCCTACGAAAACGCGCTAGCCTTGTTGACAAATTTAGACTCTCGGCACCCACCGCAATCACTCGCCTCAGTCCGCAACTTGACAACATGTAAGTGCAAAAGGTGCTTGCCATTCTTTATTATAAAATGATTCGCGATAACGAGGGCAGGCCAGATTATACATCATACGAAACACAACTGCGTTACATGAACTAACAGGGATGTGCGGAGAAACGCCTCGCCTCGCCGAGAGAGTAATGATGCGAGCATGCACTCAATAATCCGTATGGCTTGCATAACAGCTTCGGAACTGTTGGCGGTGTTCGTGGTCAGACTGTATGCACTTTAAGTGCAAATTATGGAGTTGCTCTGCATGAAAGTGTAAATATGGGCAATGTCGGCAAATAATCAGAGAACATCTCCTCAGTTACAAAGGACATGCAAACAAAGGATCAAGTTCATGCCATGTACAAAGCTCAAACAACAACGGCTGCGAAACATCGGTTTTAGACTAAGAAATTGGTGCAAACATCTGGCCCCCAATCGCTATCATAACTTGGAAAACTACCGCTCTGTTGCTTCCTATCCCGCCTAACGCTTCTTACAATTAGAACTGCAAAATGGTATGATATTAAAGCACTAAGCACGTCGATATGACAATTAAAGCATATTCTTCGCTTTTCATGCTTTTTCGCAATACTAGTACCAGCTATTCAAGGGTACTTTTGATGTCCTATAGTGCGTTTGTTCTCCCTCACCTGGAATACCGTTCTCAGATCCGGTCTCCGTTTGCAAAAAAAGATATAAGTAGAGTAGAAAAGGTTCAACAGCTTTTTACGAAGCTGTTGCATAGATGTTTACCGCCCAGAATGACCCCTCCTGAATACCAAGCTTGCCTTGAGAAGCTTCATAGAGTCTAGACCAGCGCCTATTTTCGGATTTTGTAATCTGATTTCAAGTTCTCAGGAAAAAAAAAACACACTAAAAGCTAGCAAGTACTGAATTTCCTATCAGTGAAACGTCTGGTTCCTTTAACCTGCAATATCCAAGGATCCGACGCAGAAAATACCTTCTGATGTCCAACAACGTATTTTGTAGGGCAGCTAGGTGGCTTTCGCGTCTCCCTTTTGATACCACTAGTGCAGATTGCAGCCATATTTTCAAAAGTAGACTAAGAAGACTTGACTTGTTAAGTATCGCTAAAATTGATTAGCGTTGCCTGACAGTCAAAGCCTTTTTGAGATGCTGGACTTATATTTATCTGCTTGGGATGTGCTATACGGCTGTGTTAGGCTTTGTTTCTATCACATTTTTCTTCCAAGTTTCATCTTCAAAAACTGCCATTTCAGGTGCTCTTTGGCCTTGTGTTTGCTTTTCAATTATGGCTATAAATTATGGCTTTGACGTCTCTCTGTGTCTCCTCACGTTGCATCATACTTGTAATTTCGGTGTACTCGTTTTCATCTAGTTACTAACCGGTCTCTTATCGGCATCTTGGTCCGAGTCTTTTTCGCTGAGCTATCTAGTATTCAGTCGTACAGCCTGCTGATTCAACCAAATGGATTGAATGTGAATTTTTACCTTTGGTGTCATGGGCCTTCCCAGCATTCCGGCTAGGCGGGGTTATGGTTATTGTACTTGGGCCAGTAGGTTCGCATTATAAGCTGTCGGTTTGCTTTTAAGAGTTATATAAAGATTGTTCCGTTGGCAAGGAGGGGACATGGGTTCCATCTCCTTGGATTTATACAGGGCTCTACATAACGAGGCTTAAATGGCGAAAAAAAGACGCAACGTAAAGAGAGATACGAACGATTAAAAAGTGTGTACTTACTTTTGGGTTTTATTTATTGGCAAATGAAAACAAATCCTACTCACTTCTGCAAGTGCCAGGAAAAACTTTCGTAAACTTCGGTATTTCTCCGGCTGCTATAGTGCCACACCCTCCTTCGCTGAAAATCACACCAAGTTGGCGGTGCCAAAGTTCGTGACAGGTCTGGAAGCTTGGATTATCAGCAGTTGACGGGGCTGTATTTATCAATCTCCTGTACGCTCTCATGCCTGTTCGGGAACCTACTGTGGAGAACAACACGCCAGCAGCGCGTGCGGGCGCATATCGTAAACGTCTGCTGGCGCAAAATTTGCCTATCGCAAGCACTTAAAAACCCATCGTTTTCTACTGTTTTTTATTCTTTTTCGGTTCTCGGTCTTTGTACATATGCTCTTTTGATGAACACGTTCCACAATAGTAAAGTCAGATTGAAAGGTCAAAGTTATTTTTCTAAGAAAGTGGGATGAGTTACAATTGCGAAATGTGCAAAGTGACCAAAAATTTTATTTCTTGGCCCGATGAAAACAGTGCGTATCAAACTGTATAAAAAAGGCTGGATTCGATTTCAGTAATTATCACCATTTCGCATCACTGCTATGTTGTTTGGTCCTCGCCTCAGGACTGCATGGCTCAGGTTCGCATGTTTGGCTATGTCGGACACGGCAGCGATCTCGACAAATTAGGCTCTGCTGCCCGTTCGGGCCATGATAAACAAATTACGATTTGACATTTTCGCCTGTCCGGGCTTTGTATAACGGTGCAACGCGCCCGAACAGCGAGCATGGAATTGATAAATGCCGCCCCTGGTGGATCCGCTAAACAACATTTTAATTGAAATCCCACCATGACGTTGATTTTTGCTTTGAATTGCAATCTGTAGTCACAATTATCCTTTTGAAAAAACACAAAAAGAGAAATGCCCATTCACGAAGTGAACTCACAGCGAAATTCACGAGTTACTTAAGTTGAAAACCTGAAAGTTTGATAGCGAAGGCAAGCAGAAATTGTAAGTTGGGAAACGCTGATTGAAAATGGGCGTGTGTTCTTTAGAATCACTGACCCAGCGACAATACGCCTGCTCCACGGCTAGTGAGGCGCTCGTATGCAGTGAGTGCTTGGCACCGCTATGAATGGACGAGCTGTCTGCCTACCATGTTCGACTATCTTTTCAAATGCTATTCTCATACATTCGTGGTTGACTCGGGCAGTAAATGAAAATGCGTGGCGTTAGCCAAGCACTCCGAGTCACAGTTCAAAAAATATCGCAACATGAAGCCGTACAAAAGCTGAGTCAATTATATAGAAAATAAGTTATAGGCTGATGGATCGAGGTGCGACACCACGCAAGCATCATAGGTGCGATAAGGTGAGAATGACTCCTCCAGGGTGAAGGGGGTCACGGTGGTCGCAGTCCCTGCAGGGTGAAGGGTGTCTCACTTGCTCGAAAAATTGTAAAATATTGACGGAGGGGAGAGGGGTAGGGGAGGAGATGATGGTGTTCTCCCTAATCAACGTTTCATCATTTTCAATTCTCCACCATCATTTGCTCTCCTTTTTGTGAAAATTGAAGTAGGATTGTAAACATCTTGTCCGTTTTCGGAAAAACCATAGAGTAGAAGATGTGTATGCAAGAACATCTGTTTCGGGAAAGAGGTAGACAATTTTTAAGCATTCACAAATTTTTGAAAGAAAAAATGCGTAACTTCTGTAGATGAACAGCAACGTCGGCAAGGAAATTGTTCTCAGAACCATCTTTTTTCCGCTTTCAAGAATTATATAGTTTGTATGGGAGTTTGTTGGGAGTCATTTCAAAAAAAGTGCCTGGCGTAGCTCGTGGGTAGTGATTTTTGGATTTACGAGTTCTAAGAAAAAATTCATAACTTCTTTAGATGAAGATCTTATCCGCCGAGATGGTTAACATCAAAACCGCCTCGTCCTCCGCTTTTTGAGAATATATTGCCTGGAGTCTTTTAGAAAAAAGTGTCTGGTGAATGGTGTGGTAGTGATTTCGCATATTTACGAGTTCTAAGGATAAAAAAATTCAAAACTTCTGTAGATGAACAATTTGTGCAAGGAAATAATCACCGCTGGAACCGTCTCACCCTCCGCTTTTAGAAAACATAGCTTGTCTGAGATCGTTTAGCGGATCCACCAGGGGCGGCATTTATCAATTTCATGCTCGCTGTTCGGGCGCGTTGCACCGTTATACAAAGCCCGGACAGGCGAAAATGTCAAATCGTAATTTGTTTATCATGGCCCGAACGGGCGGCAGAGCCTAATTTGTCGAGATCGCTGCCGTGTCCGACATAGCCAAACATGCGAACCTGAGCCATGCAGTCCTGAGGCGAGGACCAAACAACATAGCAGTGATGCGAAATGGTGATAATTACTGAAATCGAATCCAGCCTTTTTTATACAGTTTGATACGCACTGTTTTCATCGGGCCAAAAATTTTTGGTCACTTTGCACATTTCGCAATTGTAACTCATCCCACTTTCTTAGAAAAATAACTTTGACCTTTCGATCTGACTTTACTATTGTGGAACGTGTTCATCAAAGGAGCATATGTACAAAGACTGAGAACCGAAAAAGAATAAAAAACAGTAGAAAACGATGGGTTTTTAAGTGCTTGCGATAGGCAAATTTTGCGCCAGCAGACGTTTACGATATGCGTCCGCACGCGCTGCTGGCGTGTTGTTCTCCACAGTAGGTTCCCGAACAGGCATGAGAGGGTGAGAGAACGAAAGCCGCCAGGTCCAGCCGCCTTTCGCGGCCAGCTGGTCCTTTCGCAGCGTTGTTGCATGTCGTTCCAGGACCAGCAGTCCGCGGAGGCGGCTGGACCTGGCGGCTTTCGTTCCCCCACCCGGCATGAGAGCGTACAGGAGATTGATAAATACAGCCCCAGGTGACCGTCAACTGCTGATAATCCAAGCTTCCAGACCTGTCACGAACTTTGGCACCGCCAACTTGGTGTGATTTTCAGCGAAGGAGGGTGTGGCACTATAGCAGCCGGAGAAATACCGAAGTTTACGAAAGTTTTCCTGGCACTTGCAGAAGTGAGTAGGATTCGTTTTCATTTGCCAATAGATAAAATAATATTTTGTAAAATCAATCTGGACTCTGTAGGAAATTGCAATTTTCATACTTGGGTGACAGCCCTGGCAGCGGCCATACATGCATATATTCGTCACTTTAGTGGAACCATAGGAGCTTTTTTGGTAGAACGGGTGGGGGAGGAGAGCAGAGGAGAGTGAAGAATGTGAGTAGATGAAGAAAAAGTGCCGTTGAAACCGGAACTTTTTCCAAAGCTTTCTAAGTTTCTCAAGCTTTTATCTCTTCAGTTCAGCAATGATTCTTGATCTCTAAATCGAGATCACTTTTTGTGAGACTTTTTGGAAGGGAGTAGGTTAGATTATTTGGAAGTGAAGGGGTATGGCAGCTCGCATCAAGATTTTCTTGTTTCAGATTTTTCTCGGAAGTGTAAGTCCAAACTTCTGAAGTATTTTTCTTATTCCTACTCAAATTACTTCTTATGTAAAAACGTGTTGATTTTAAACCTGCTGACAGCATTTTTGGACCTGAAAACTCGTCCAACCATCTGCTGTTTAACTAGAGCTTTGCTTGACCATAAAAGCTTAAAGGCACCGTCCACCCAAAATGGAGGTTGGCGAGATTATGATGGCATAGTAGTGTGGGCCCTCATACTAGACAAATCTCCAAGCTTCGCCGCAAATGCTTCTGAAGCGAGAAATCCGCTCCGGAAGTAACAAAATGGGCGGACCGCTTCCGGCGGTCCACCCAACTCGAGTTCAATGTTTTTGTCGCCTTCAGGCCTTCTGAAAGCCCTGATTCCGAATGGAGTAGAAAATTCGCGACACCCCCAAAAATCCCTGTTTCGAGAACCCTCTGCAACAAGTGCGGGCGAGATAAAGCATGCAAGTGGGCGGGGGGACCGGGGGCGCCCTGCCCACTTTTGTTACTTCCGGAGCGGATCTCTCGCTTCAGAAGCAGTCTTTTGCGGCAAAACTTGGGGGTTTGTCTAATATGGGGGCCCACACTAGTATGCCATCATAATCTCGCCAACCTGCATTTTGGGTGGACGGTGCCTTTAACGGCTAGTTAGCAGTGTGCAAGTGGAAGCTGTTATTGTATACTCCATCAACACAGATGTGCTGTTACCAGTCATTGTTCGAATCGACTGGCGATGGCGGCGAGGCCAGCGCTGGAGGAGCGTTCGCGTTCGGTAGCAAACTGAGTTGACACAACTGTTGCAAGTCGGCTCGAAGCTCAAATTTACCACCGCAATTTGCATGTTTTCTTTGCAACTCATACTTGCAGTAGTGCTTGACACAGGTGACCTACGGAGCAGGCTAAATATCGCTTGGGTGTGAAGAACAAAGAATATTGTTTTTGTGAAGTCCGGGGCGGAACCTCGAAAAGTATGTGCGCATCATTTCAAAATGGTGATGTGAGAATATCGACAATCGCTTCGTGTAAAATTGGAGACTCGTAATTAGCAAGAAGTTTTGGCAATCCAAATTGGAACTTTTATGAAGAACAAACCAGTAAAAAACCTGGAGGAGTTGACTACTTCACGCCCATCAACCTAACAAATTTTTGCAGCCCTCTTCTTATAAACAATACTTATCCCATCGCTTTTGTCACTTGAGTCTCACTCCTACATACTCGCAACTCCCCCTCTCCATGATGGCCACTCACCCCCTCTTTTACTCCATCCCCCTATCTCCCGGAGAAGTCACAAGTGCTCATCACTGCCCTTCCAATCTTATTCTACGCAAAACCAACAATTTTTGGCTCCAGTATACTCTCTGTGCAAATGCAGGAATCCAAAAACGCGTGCCTGTGGAAATATACAAATGGTTGTTTGCAACGAAGAGGAAATAAAATGGAACCGGAATTGGTGGGTAGATGAGCAATGAATTATACCTTTGTATAACTATGAAAGCTTATACGTAACCTTATGTGAACTGAAGGCGTAACAAACTTTCTCGGATTCGGGTGACTTCGAGCCACCTGGAGAGCCGTGAGGTGGCTCACAAAAAAACAAAGTCATAAACCTTTCTCATAGTATCCAACACTTTTTCTAGAACTTTAGTCTAACTCATAAAACACCACACCCCCTCCCTAAACCCCCTCCTCCCCGTCTAGCTACAGCGCTGCTTCTTGAATGGCGGCTAATCCTGCTCCAAGCGCGGTGGTGCGCACCGAGCACAATACTCCGCCAGCTGGGGGATAATTTTTTATTGCGTATTCAGTGTTGTATTTTTCAATCATCTTTATTACTCATGTTTCATTAAATCATGAGCGTATCATAGGGGGTTGTGGCATCTCTACTGCGAAGTCAAACGGGAAGTTCGTTTCCAAAAAATTTGTTTAGCCACTTTGTACCGAGCTCTGAAGAAAAGCACAGGTCGCTTACAAAATTTTTGAAAGGTATAAAGGAGCCTAATTTTTTCGATCATAGTCTATACAACCTGCTTTTCTGTAGTAAGGGGATTCACCACAATGAACGTCTAAACAAATAATCATCTTTACGAATCACAAAAAGTATAAATGATTTGCTCTTCTTTTCAAACATTCCAAAACGATTCTTCATGATTCATATGCAGAACTTAGGCAACCTTTTACCTCACTGCCGTAGTTAATACGATTCGAGCACAAGTTGTCCTTTTTATTTTTGAGGGATTTATATATTAGGTTGATTCATAATTAATGCACGTTTTGAATTTCAACCGCAATAAGTCATACACTTTTCATTCTTACATAGGCTTCTAATTACCATTGGATGGAGCAAAGCAAGCTCTACAAGATGGCACTCATATCTTTGCGCCAAGCTCAATCCACGGAGAGTTCGAACTCAAAATCTAAAGATTTCCAAATGCCCAAAAAATCGAAAAAAATCAGATCTTCGTCCAAATAATTTCTACGGACTTCCCACTCGCTCACATCAATACTATCGATATCTGATATCCATATGTGCGATTGCCGTATTTTTTCCTTGACTAGAAATTGAGAAAACGAAAATTTCCCTGATTTTCTCAAAGCAATGCTGAGCCGTTTTTGCATATGTAGTTCTATACTACAAGCCTAGGTAAGCATAACTGTAGGTTTTCAGCCTATTTCGAATGGTACTTTTCGAGAAATGTCGATTTTAGCACTGAAACTGAAACGAAAAAATCCGAATTTGTTATTTTTCGAGAACTACCGCTTGGAATGGGCTAAAAATCTACAGTTATACTTACCTAGGCTTGTAGTATAGAACTACATATGCAAAAACGGCTCAGCATTGCTTTGAGAAAATCAGGGAAATTTTCGTTATTTCAGTTTCTAGTCAAGGGAAAAATACGGCAATCGCACATATGGATATCAGATAGCGATAGTATTGATGTGAGCGAGTGGGAGGTCCGTAGAAATTATTTGGACGAAGATCTGATTTTTTTTCGATTTTTTGGGCATTTGGAAATCTTTAGATTTTGAGTTAGAACTCTCCGTGGATTGAGCATGGCGCAAAGACATGAGTGCCATCTTGTAGAGCTTGCTTTGCTCTATCCAATGGTACTTTGAAGCCTATATAAGAATGAAAAGTGTATGACTTACTGCGGTTGAAATTCAAAACGTGCATTAATTATGAATCAACCTAATATTAGTCACTTACTCCTGAATGTCCGCTGTCGCTGTCATTAGAATTACTTAGATTTTTTTGCGGAAATAAATTGAGATTTTCACTATTGCAACGTTGTATCAGATGAAATGAAGGATGAAAACATTGGCTAGAAGTAGATAAGTTATTTGATTATTCATGTAAGGTTTTCGCTCTGCTTCAAGCCTTCGAGAAAAAATAATGATCGCATCGCATGATAGGAACTTCGTTAATTCTGGTATCAGCATATGGCACACATCACAGATATTCAGCTAATTCTATTAGGTTGTTTCAAATCGCTGTAACTTCAAGCAGATTGATTCTTTTTTGAAGCTACGAACTCTATTGCAAAGACAATTTTGTCCTCAGCACGACTTTGTTTTACTGGCTTCTCAGCACCTCACTGCGGTCCACCAGCATGCGCAGAAGGGAAAAAGGTCGTCGCGAGAAGTGGCTTATTTGTGCAGGATTATCTCAGGCACGATGAAAGCTGGAGAGGCCAGAAACTGTAGTTATAAAGAGGATTGCTGGGGCTGTTATGGGGCCATTCATGTTTTTGACCAGGACCAGCTGCAAAAAATTTTTTCTCAGAAAATTTGGAAATTCGACCATTTTTGCCCCCAAAAATGCACCTTTATTCGAGTAAATGAATTTGAACTCTTTTTTTGCACAGAAAGGACCAAATCTTTGATTACTCGCAACATTGGTGGGGTAATGCCCTGCACATCCTTTGGGCCAATCATCCAGGCGTGGCGATCCCCGCAGAAGCGGCAGCTGCGAAACAGTTGCAGTCAGAGGCAAGCGGACAGCTTGTAATTTCTGAGCGCAAATGGCAAAACTCCAGTGCAGCTGCAGATCAGAAGATAACATGCTTCTCAATCAAATCACCCGTGATCTGGACGAAATTCTTTGAACTGCACAAAAAATGGCCATAGGAAAAATTTGAAATTTTCGTAGTTGAAAAGTTTTCTCTTCTTGATGTGCAGGTCATACACGTCTTGACATCGATAAAAGTCAGAAGGCGTATTAGAATTTCAGGTTTTCCTCTACTGAACAGTATAGAAGACTTGGTGTCAAAGTCCGACCGAGCGCCGAAAAAAATGCGTTTGAAAATGAAATTTTCAAAAGTGCCCTGGAACATTCTTTACAACCTAATAGTTTAGCCCATTTTTTCTGTAATTTCTTTTCTTCTTTGCAAATTGGTACGGAATATTGATATAGAACATGCTTATGAAAAGGATTAGTGAAAGAGCGCATGAAATAGATGTGCGCCTCAGCAGCGCTGAGACCGGGGGCTTTTTATTTCTTTTCAACAAGTGTCAAGACAACCAAAATTTCTCCGACGTAATATTCTTGAAAACTATAATAAGTTTTGCAACTCATTCAATGTCTTTCCCTCTCTCTCAACATGGCGCTTCCAAATTTAGCCATTGTGTAGGCCATGACCTAAGCTGTAAGCGTAGCCACTTGGCAAATCCTGACGTCGCAGTGAGGATTACGCAGGCATATGGTGTAAGGAGAAAATTTGCAAAGTTTGACAGATTTGACTGAACTTGGCGTAGGGGGATTATCCGGCATGAAAACGATAGTAAAGTTGTGTGATGAAAGCTTTTTTGTGAGGTTGTAGGTTTACGTTATAGGGTTCCACATAAACAAGGAAAGAATAAAAAGATAAAGGATTCAGCCATTCGGCGTCTTCAATGCCCTCTGCGGGCATGCACCGAACGCACACTACTTCATAGTCGAAGAGGCAATTGTATGCGTGCGGGCCTATTACAGCGACTTGCGGGGGCCAGCTGGTTACCAAGTCAGTGCTTTTATCTTCCCAAATTACTCTATTACCAATTTACCGTGACCGGAGAGTAAAGGGCTTTTTTGACCCAGGAGCGGGGATCGAACCTGTGTTCGATTTGGTCATAGCGGCGCCTCATACCACTAAGCCACTCGTCCCCAAGTAAGGAAAGAGGCATTGATTCAACAATTGAATATGACATTCGTGTTTGGCAGGCCAAAGAGCCTTGATATATGGAGAGCTTGACGAATTTTGAGATTCTGACTCCTTATTCATTGACGGTTGTCACTAGCAGCCTTGCGCACAGCGACTCGTTCGACTTTGTGAGGGCGTCAGATTCCATATGCCCTTACATTTTATTTCTTTCTTACTGAGCCGAATATGAACCCGAGAGATATTTTAAGTGCGGAATTCCACGGTATTATGTTTGTGCATGATCCAGATATTTTAGGTCATTTCAAAGTTCGTTCGCATTGTTCTCTAAAAAATCGCGCCTGGGATAATTTTTTCTAGAATAAAGAGATCACGTAGTTTCTAACCGTGACTCAAGTTCGCTCTACCAAGCACAAGTCGCAGAGTTAAAAATGCAAAAAGAAGACCACTCAAATTTTGGTAATTTCAAAAAAGCTCATCAAAAATCTTGAAACGTAGCAAAAAATACCGAAACAAACCAAACATATGTTTTATGTTCTCGTCTTTCTAGCTAGGCAAACTCCTTGTTGAACGAAACGACTGTTCTTATGAACAGTAATGAATTTTTGGGAATTTGCTATACGTTTCCATGGAAATCAAAATTGCTCTCCCTTAGCACAACAATCCCTTAGCTAGAAACAAAAGGTCACAAAACCCCTGTTCTTGGCTTTCCCGGCTTTTTTGACGTTTTTGGGCTTTTTTGGGCATGCTCAAAAATTGCAAAACTAAAGTAACTCCCTTTATTTGCTTGTAAATTTCGATATTTTTCGTTTTAATTCGTGGAAAAGGCACTATAGTAAAACGCATAATTTTCTCTATCAAATAATAACACTTTCGGAATTTTTCGTGATTTAGCTTAAAAAGTGCCAAACTTGAGTAAATTTATTCAATTGCCTAACTCTCAAACTTTCTCACGCCATTTCATGGCAAAGACACTATTGTAAAGAGAAAGGATTCCTCTTTCAAATAAAAATTGAAACGAGAAATTTCACCAAGAAGGAAGGAAGCTATGACATTTTGTAAAACTGGCGAACGAACTTTTGAAATGACCTGATATTAGTTTGAAAAATAAGTTTTGCAAATTTTTTCATAACTTCACTCTCTTTGGATTTTACGCAATCAAACTTTAATTATATGTAGAGCGCAATATGTGCTACAGATGCGCACAAGCTGTTTAGAATTTAAACACGAATTAAAAAAATTCCAGGCATTGAAGACTAATGAATTTTGGGAATTTTTGGGGTTGTAAGTCAAAATGATTACACAGACAGAAATTACTTTTTTGGGAGAACTCAAAGTGTATATGATTGACAATACGATAATCTACTGAAAAAATGAACGGCGCGCTAAAAAATACGAGTCGATGTTGATCAGTGAAAAGATTTCTTGAATTTGATTGATGTGTACTGAACATCTGCAAAAGGCCTTCTATAAAAGCTAGCTGGAAATGTATAGGAAAATCTCAGTATTTCCTTTTGTCGACTAAGCATGACAACTATTTTTTAATGCCAATACCCGGTATATACTCTAGGTAACAGGTAACGAGGAGTTTCCTTCATAGTACATCTACTTCACCACAACAGCTACGAAAGCAAAGAATAGAGCAATTAAAGTATTCTCAGCAGACGTGCGTGGCAGTCGCATAATAAGATATACGAATGTTTACCAACAAAACACAACAATCGTAGTAACAAGTGTACAAAATCACATTCCCATTTTCAAGCAAATTTATGAGGTGCCTACACCGGAAAGTGGTGTCGTAAATGTCAAATGCTCCAACATATGCAACTGGGAAAGAAAAAATAAACATCACACTTCGCGAAAGAAGTATCGCAAAATAATGTGATTAATCAGTAACACACCTAAGGCCTCGGGCAGAGTTAACGCGATTTTAACGCCGCGTTTCTCCCAAAAAGACGAACAGCTACTAACCTATTGCATTGAGATCATCTTAAATTTCGGTTGCGATAGTTAGTCACGAGTGGTCGTGTTAGATAACTATCACAACCGAAATGGCTTGGCATTGCCATAGACTCATAACTGATTGTTCTGTTGGAAGAATCGAGGCGATGAAATCGCGTGAACTCTGTCCGAGGCCTATGGAAGTATTAGGTTGTAACAGAATTAATGCAGGTTTTTCGCACCTCTATTTCAATGTTTGATTCAAAACAAAATTCCCCTGTATTAAAAAACTGTGCGTATCATCTGAAAGCACTCTTCTTCTAGTTTCGTAAGCAAGTTCCGTTTCGAGATAGTGGATTCATCCCGAAATTACGCGCCCTCAAATTCATTAGGCTAAACTCTGAATTATTTTATTTTCAAACTTTCTGCTCTAAATTCACCGCGAAAAATCGGAATTTTTCGCAAACTGACCTATTGTTTGCATGTGACCCTTGCTACAAAATGCAGATTAAAACAGATTTTTTGAAAGTTTCCAGAATGAGAAATCTCATTTTAAACCCAAACAAAAGCTGCTATCATTTTGCGGCGTATAAAAATCCTAAGTGCGCAGCAAATGCAGAGCTTTCGTCGTGAGCACAAAGAATAGGCACAGTGCATTTGATGGCAAAAAAACGGAAGTTGTTATTCTTTTTGACGGCGAGAAAATTTAAAATATAGCAAAAAAGGACTTTTTCGCCTTTTTAGAGCAATTGATAAAATTGAGTGATCACAAATTTTTTGCGATATTTTCTAGCCAAAATTATTTTCGCAAATTTCAAGTTTGACGCTGCTGCACAACCAACTATTGTCTACATGTTGAGTGAAACTTATATCATTCTACTGAATTGTGCAGCAATAATGGCCTCTCAAATCAAAGGTTTTTCAAGAGAAATTTTGGCAATCTTTAGGCTATAAAATTTTCCTCAGTGAAGCTATAACGACATAGTAGTGCGTATTTCCAAAGGTTTGCTGATTGCAGCAGTTTTTATTGGAAACGGATTGACTATTTCTGTGAAAAGATATACCAAACCCAAAATTTGGAAAACCTGCATTAATTCGGTTACAACCTAATACTTGCCTAGAAAAATTAGGTACTCATTCTGTTTTTTACAATACAATAATCTCTTCCGTATTCGCCGAATAACAATGTCATCTACTTCCACAGATAGTAGGCTTATATTGATTTCGTTTTAAGTTTTGCGAATAGTAAATACTAGCTAGCCTACTAAACTTTGTCCGGTGTCACTTTCAATAAACTATGTTGAAGATAGCCATTTCTAAAGCTGATATAAATTTCCCTGTCCCACTTTCATACTCCATTTCTCTGTTTATGTTTTCGTAATCAGCATGCTCACTACCCTTATTTACCAACTTCCAGCTCCTTAGGTTAAAGATTGCAAAAATGGATATAACTGAAAACAACGAGTATTTTATTTCTATAAATTGCGACTCTCGTAACCAGCATGTTCGGCCCCCTTTTCTGTCCAACTCCCAGTTCTGTTAAAGTCCACAAAAATCGAGAAAATCGACCAAGTTAATAGTTTATTTTAAAAATACATTGAAAACTAATATCATATCCGCAATTAGCATACTGGTATCGCCCTGCACCAACTGTCAAATGAAATCATTAAGTATCGATAACGGAAATAGCCTGCGGCATGTAATCTGTCTTGAAGTGGTGTGTGTATATTCGCCCGGATCGCGTTAGGCCCCGGGCAGACTTCACGCGATTTGATCGTCGCGACTGAATCGTGACGAGACAACTGTTACAACATCATTCCATGCCGATCAACTTGCATTCGGTTGTGATACTTTTCCAGCCCGAAATTTTTGAATGTGAAATGAAAATGAATGGAAATGTCGGCGATTGAGTCGCGACCATCAAATCGCGTGAAGTCTGTCCGGGGTCTTAGGGTTATTTTCCGTTCCTCAAATACGTACGGACAGACATTCAATTATGTGCGAAATTGAGCCGAAAGTTCTGTAGCTTCGAATTCGATAAATTTGTTACTGCTCCTTATATGCGTTGCATTTGCTTACAAGTTACCAAAAAGACGTAATTATCTACTTTCTATTAACGTCTTTGACGATCAAGGGACTTCAGGGATAAAATTTTGAATAGTAGAAACGGCAAAATAATTTCTGGCATTTTCTCAATTTTGTCTAGAATCATAACTTTTGATAAAAAAGCTCGTTTAACAAAAACTTCGCATACTAGAAAGAGCAGCTTGCATAAGTTGTGAAGAGCATGTTGCCAGATTTTTCTACAGCGTGTCAGGTTTTTGATGATTTGTTTAAGAGTATCGAGAGGTAGAGCACTTCTCCTGTTCAAGTTCTTATCCCCGAAATCCCTTATTGTCAAAAAATGCGAAGAATTCTTTTGGAAAGTAGATTTTTTCCGTAAAAGTTATTGCAAGCAATTACATTCGCGTAGAAGGCAGTTACAAATTTTTCAAAAAATTTGAAGAAGCAACAGAACTTTTCTCAATCAAGTATAAAAAGATTTAAAATGTTTGACACAGCGAAACGATGACTTTTATAGCTTTAGCGACATATGATCGCAGCTGCACTTGAATGAGAAACAATTCCCGCGCAAAAATTACTCATTTTTTTAATGAAATCTTGATTTCGCTTGGCACAATATTTATCGCAACTAGTATTGAACATGGACCATCTCAGATTACGGCTAAGGCTGTTCCATAAGATTGTGGATGAGGACCTCTTCGGTCCAGCAGAATACTACGTACGCTTCTATTCGTAAGCAGTTGAATCCATACTGAGGATGTTGCAAGCACTTCTGCCAAGTAGTACCTGCAAAGAAGCAGCGCTCAGTAGTATGAGTAAAAGTATAAAATCCGATAAAGAAGCGTGGCTATTTGATCAAATTACGCAACCACGAAAGAATTACTAAAGGCTTTGTTCATACTGATCACAAAATTCGGGAACAGTTCCAGCACAGCGCTCGAAATGAGCGTTCTGCTGAAACTGTTCCCTCATGTATGCACACAGCCAAACAGAAAAGTTGGAACTCTGCCGAGTCTCACTGCCAAAGTTTCAAGTCCATGACGACATGCCCCACTATAGTCGTCCTCATCAGGGCTCGGCACGAGGTGGCTAGCTGAAAATGCAAAAACGAAGTCCCCCTTGACTTTTGCGATTTTTTACGAAGTCCCCTTTGACCCTAGATCAGGGCTCGGCACGAGGTGGCGTCCCGAAATTGCAAAAAATGAAGTCCCCTTTGACTTCAATGAAATTACGACATCCGCCACGAGATATTCGAAGAGAAAATACATGAAATAGAACGGAACAAGGCAAAGTAGGAAAAAAGCGAAGAAGAATCATCGAACACACGCGATGATATTCATATTTCCCGGATTGACGGCATGATGTATCCATCGTGCAGCAATACGCGCCTAGAGCAGCCTTTCCGCCACCATTCAAAATTTTCGAGGGGCTATAACTAAGCGGGGAGAAGGGGGTTTGAGGCGGTTTAGGAAGCATTTTGTAGAGCTTGGGATGTAGATGAAAAGTATGTAAAGAAAGTAGAGAAATTTTGTGAGGGAGGAAAAATTTATGACTTTTTCTTTCCTAAGCCACCTCAGGTGGCTATCCAGGTGGCTTGAAAGCCACCTAACTCCGAAAAAAGTTGAGCACGCCTTTAGTTCACATAATTTTTTCATAATTTTTCATACTTAGTCCTAACTCCCTATTGCCAATCTACACACCTATTTTGGTATCATTTCACCTTCACTTCGCTGTAAACAAACCCTTTGTTTTTTTGCTGGCGGCATGCCGGCAAAAAAACAAAGGGCCGCAGATCGAAAGACAACGTTATGCTCTTCCGCAATAACGATATCCCCTTTGCTTTTTCCCCAAAAACGATATCCAGCTTGCTTGCTAAGCCACCTGTGCCGTGCCCTGGTCCTCATCCCAATAAACATCTTGTGAGAATTTTGAAATTTTACTGAAGTGGGGAATTTACAGGCCAGGCATCCTTTGATTCACTTGAAGCATGCCGCGCTCTACTGCAGCAGAACCGATCTAGTTCAAATTCGAAACCGTCCACCTAAGTGTCAATTAGGATAGGAATTACACCAGTCTTGGCAGTGGCATGAACGAAAATCCGAACAGGAACAACCGCGATCGAATTGCGTTCATGCTTGTGCGCAACATGATAAATTCTTTATAACTTCTAGAGTCGCAATGAAAAGGCTTTTTAGGGTTGTACGGCAGTCGATTTGATACTTAATAGATTGCAAAGAAAGATCCTTGATTGAGCTTTGCCTCAGCGGTACCAAACAATTGCTGACTTACTTAAATACTTACTTGGAAGATCTGTCATCAGGTAGTGCCCACAGCAGAAAAGTAGCGGTGGTTCTTCTTTGATTCTCGCTTGTAACATCTACGATATTTTGGGTGGTCGTCAGTAGCTGCGTCTGCAAGTTCCCGGGCAAAATTTATAAGTGGGTTTTCAGCTGGTTCATCGTTCCACGAACACTTCTGCCCATTTTGTTGGTGATTTCCTCTGGAGACGTTGGCTTCAAAATGGGAGTTGCCGTTCTTTCAGTAGCCGTAAAGCTTTCGACGCCACTGTGATATTGGCTTGGTCATACCTGCATAACGGAGGCGCGAAGATTCAGGCTCCGTCAAATGTGTTCCAAAAAGCGATCCAAGCTGCTCTTTTTCTTCCGTTCAGTTCTTCGCAAATCGTTCTCCATGTCTATCGAATGTCCAAGATGTACGTAAGAAAACGTATTTATGATAAAGGTGCCTTCCAATTCCAACCGCATCCTCGCAGACGTTCATTATAAATTGAGTTTTCTTCTGATTTATTCGCAATCCGATTTTCTTCCCTTCTTCGTTCAACCCCTTCAGCATCGTATCTGTTTTGCTGCTAAGAAAGAGAGCGATGTCGTCTTTAAATCGAAGATCAAGGAGGGGTCTTTCTTTAACTCGTATAGCGTTTTATTACCCACTGCAAAGCTGCGGTAAGCACTAAACAGTATTTCCTTTTCGACCCCATTTCCAAATGGGAAGGTCAGGCGACGAAGTAGCTGCATCGTTGTTGAACAATCCTTGTAACAAGCGGCCATTGAGGTAGTTTGTACCCCCTGTGCTTATGTACCCTCCACTGTTCATTAAGGTGAGCAGTGACTATCCGTGACCTTGATTCTGCCTTGTACTTGTCTTCCAATCGAAATTACTTCTGCTTTCTGATCTTGACGTCAACGAAAGATCTGTATATACAGTGACCGCCAAAAAGTTGCGGACAAGCCGCCTTCCTTTTTTCATCTCTCATTTTCGGATGGAAAACGAAGATGAAAAAACGACTGGATTGCATATGGTGATAGAGCTCACTAAGAGCTACAACCCACACATTGCGCTTTCTGGAAAACATGTATTATAAAAGTTTTCTTTTTCTAAAAAAGTCCGAAAATGGCCGCGTCACAATGTCGCGGACAATAATTCTTCGAACGCGAAAATTTTCTGTTAGGTCTTTTCTTGGAGCAAAAACAGAAGTTATACGGACAGGTAAGCATACTATGTCGTAGAGCTCATCGAGGGCAATAATTGGGTGATGGTTCCTTCCAAAAAACCCAAGCTTGAATTTTGTTTTGCTTTTTATCAAAAAATAATTCTTAATTCCCTTCTTCAAGCCAAATTTCTTCACATGGAGATCTATTCAAGGCATTCCAACAAGGCTGTTCGGATAAAATGGACGCTCTTTGCCATTCTCTATGCATCGGACGTGTATTGGTGAGTTTCTTTGCTAAAAATGGCTCTTGACAGTACGTGCACATGACCCCACCTGCACCTCACCACTGACTTGCACCGCTTTGCAGGCTTGTATCTCAGCCGGCAGTCATTCCGCGAGCCAGCAAGTAGGCTCATTCGAAAGAGCATGACTTCCTGGACACGATGGTTTGCAAAAGAGTTGGGTATGAAAAACAGCAGAGATTTGGCGGATGGGGTGACAAAGCGCAGCTTCAGTGGCAGTTAAAGTTGAGCAAAGCTTCTTTCGCCACCAGTTTCATCCTGGAAGTTCAAAACCGTCAATTTTCTTGTAATAAATCCATTTCGGAGCCCTAGGAACGTTCTGGTGTTGATAAGAGCCTTCACTCCACTCATCTCTAAGGCTGCGCTTTTTCACCCCAGCCGCCAAATCTCTGTTTTTCATACCTAACTCTTTTGCATACCATCGTGTCCAGAAAGTCACGCTCTTTCGAATAAGCCTACTTGCAGGCTCGTGGAATGACTTGAGATACAAGCCTGCACGGTGCAAGTCAGTGGTGAGGTGCAGGTGGGGTCATGTGCACGTACTGTCAAGAGCCATTTTTAGCAAAGAAACTCACCAATACACGTCCGATGCATAGAGAATGGCAAAGAGCGTCCATTTTATCCGAACAGCCTTGTTGGAATGCCTTGAATAGATCTCCATGTTAAGAAATTTGGCTTGAAGAAGGGAATTAAGAATTATTTTTTGATAAAAAGCAAAACAAAATTCAAGCTTGGGTTTTTTGGAAGGAACCATCACCCAATTATTGCCCTCGATGAGCTCTACGACATAGTATGCTTACCTGTCCGTATAACTTCTGTTTTTGCTCCAAGAAAAGACCTAACAGAAAATTTTCGCGTTCGAAGAATTATTGTCCGCGACATTGTGACGCGGCCATTTTCGGACTTTTTTAGAAAAAGATTTTTAAAACTTTTATAATACATGTTTTCCAGAAAGCGCAATGTGTGGGTTGTAGCTCTTAGTGAGCTCTATCACCATATGCAATCCAGTCATTTTTTCATCTTCGTTTTCCATCCGAAAATGAGAGATGAAAAAAGGAAGGCGGCTTGTCCGCAACTTTTTGGCGGTCACTGTATCCGAACTCCTTTCTTTTTGATCGTAAGACATTACGTGCGAGAGAATCTTGTGTAGATGGTGTTCATCGCCTCAAAAAAGTTCGACACGGACGTGGTCTGGTCCTGGAGCCGTGGACATCTTCATAGTCCTGATTAGAGTGCGCAATTCGCAGGTAGAATTCGTGGTGGTACTTCTTCAGTAAGCTCAACAGGCGTCGTCACGGGTGTTGATGAATAGAAGTTCTTTGCGGAAAATTCATCTTTTTCGGAAAAAGTCAGGCCGTCTTTATTAGCATTGCTGCCAATGGTTAATTTTCGTAGTGAAGGTCCCTTCGACACTTTTAAGGACTTCGTCTTTCTCGGCTGCGCAAGATCTTCTCACGTGTACTCTAAAGATCCTCTCCTCCTGCGAAGCATGTTCTCCAACTGGGCTATCAATTGCTTAGTATGGGTTGCATTCGGATCCAGCCTCAAAGCTCTTCGTCATTCGGGCAATCCCTTGACGGTCTTCGAGATGCGTTCCAACTTCTTCTTACAAGCCATCAAGGCATATTTTCCGCAAGCCATGATCGATCGCGATTTTACTTGTACGTTGGGTCCTACTCGATGAGTCCCAGCTCTTATCTGTATCCTATCTCATTCTGAAGGAAGCGGTGATCGGAACCGCTGAGAAGGAATTACTGACAAGGGAAGCGTTCAGTCGCACCGGCGTTCAGCAAAGAGATGTATATCTTTAAGTCTATTCGGAATACTGATCATATCTGCTTTCCAAATCTGCGAAACGGCTGTGTGAAAAAAGACACGGACTTTGAATCTAGAGGTTTTGAATATGTACAAGCGATTACTAGAATTCATGCAACAGTATAGATCAAAAACGTGATTAGAAACGCGGCCATGACTGCTGATACTCGCTATTTAAAGCGATTTTTAGTTGAAATATGAAAATCTGCAAAAATACGCAAAAGCGATGGCTGTTCATGGGGTTTGAACCCGGTATGGGTTAACGGCTGAAATCAACTGTTCTCCCTATGCTGATGCATCATTATCCTATTCGTCTCGATGTAAAAGGGTAAAACCTGTGGACCAAGAAGGTCCGTAACTTACAGAATCGTTTCGCAGATTCAAAAGCGGATACGTTATCGGTGTTCGAAAGGGACTTATCGATGTACATCTCCTTACGGAATACCACTGCAACCCAGTATCTTTTATTCGTATGACAACAAATAAAATGCATTTTCGGTTGGTGAGGATAAGGTCAAGCTCTGCGTGAGTCGTTGCTTTGAGCGATCCTCACATCCATTGGCGAATTGCTCTTTATGAAGATTCGAAATGCAATTCTCTTCTCTGCAATTTTCGTGTGGCGGAGAATTGCCGCTTTTGTTGGGGAACTTGATCCCTATTTTCCAATCTTAAATTGCTTTTCGCACCCCAGTCTCCGCATTAAAGTCGCCCACGAGAAACTGTGAAAGGCCCAAGGCCAAAACTTTTTGGCCAAAGTTTCGAAGGTTTTGTAGTATACAAGGGCAAATATGGGAGAAGCTCAGGACTACTGGGGGCGGAGCTTGCCATTATATGTTTTCTTGATTTTAAACATGAAAAAAAAATACAACAAGTGTTGCATGTCCCAGTTACAACAGGAGCAAAATGAGAGAACTGTAAGATTTTTTGGGACAAAATCCGACTTTTGGCATCACCATGAGTTGCTTTAAAGTTCTGGCTCCTAATTTTGGGTAAATCACGATTTCTGCAGATGTTTAAAGGTTATCTTGTAAAGCCTCCTTTCTTCAATCAAGTAACTCTCACATGTTTCCTTAGATACGTCTTACTACTTCTCTTCGAAAACGCATTTTTTTCAACCTAATAATTGAAATAATTTCTCGAATTTTTGAAAAAAAAATTCAGATCAGGCTTGTAAACATTTTTTGGCGGCGGCAGCCACGCCCCTATTTACTAATATTTCAGGGTCGTGGGTCCGCAAATTCTTCGGAAGCATCCCAAAAAATTCGGAGGAGTGAATGAGGCCGCACCCTTATTCAAAAAAAAAAAATGTTTTCGCGCCTCCTCCAAGCGGGAATCCTGGGAACGCCGCTGCAACCAGGTGGTGCACTGAGCAATCTGGCATCAGCCCTGTTACACTTAGCGCCATAAGGGACTTTGTTTTTTTTTCTTGCTGTGCGAAGAAAGTTTGCAAAACCAGACTTATAAGGCTGTGCCATTGAGTACCACAGAACGATTATCGACTTTGGTGCTTGAGTAGAGACAAACGTTTTCCACCTAAAGCTAACGGCGCAAAATCCAAATCCAGCTCGGCTGTTCTTAGCTAAGCATCCGAGCGAAGCCAAAAACGTCAAACTTTCTCACCGCTTAGGAAGGACTACCAGAGTGTGCACTTCCCTGCACATTGCAGCTTTGCACTTAGTGTCACTCCTACGCCAAGTTAGCGCGGCAGGCCTCAAAGAGTGATAGTTAAGAACATTGGAAGAAAAAATTTTCTGCAGTATTTTCGCGTCTTGATTTTTGCGTGGAAAGCGAATTTGAGAAGGGATAAGATGGGGAATTATCTTCTTTCTAGCTTGCTAAGTTTTTCTCTTGATGGAAAACAGCACATTATCTGAACTAACCATAACTCTAAAGAGATTTCGTAGAGTCCATTTTTTACTTCGAATGTCGCCAGAGCCAGCAGACAACGTACCACCTCGGCGCAGAACGGAAGTGATGAAAATAATGCGCAAAAGAACAGACTTCTATCGACAACCTAAAACGGGTTGCTTAGTGCTCGCTCATACCTGATGAATAAAACTTCATCAAGAACGAAGATTACCCTATATCCATTTTGCGGATCACGAATCCTCAAGTAGCAAGCCACATAACAGAAAGTGCAAGTTAATATGGTTATCAAGTTTATAACCACATTCTGACTTGCTGCATACTGTAATTTGTGGCATATATCGAAAAACATAAACAACTAATTTCTTACATCAGCCAATACACCTGCAGAAAGTATAATAACACCACCAGGGCCTGATGCGAAAACGACAGCATTGGGTAGCAACAAATAAGGTAGAGACGATGAAACGACCAGTATCCATAAGAGCAGCATAAACACAATCGTCTTGCGATATGTCCAAATCTGCAGTTTGCATGATTAGTGCGCAATTATATGCCTTCGTATTTGAATTTGGAAAAAATTCTCCTTTTTTGGGAATTATGACTGTTGTTTCAAAGTACAGCTTATCACAAGTAAACTCCGTTTATGACAATTAATTTCTTGCCCTTTGATCTTAACATTGATCTAAATTTATATTAGGTCGTTCCGAAAGTAATGTCGCTTTTTTCAAACGTATGCCACATCTCGTGGAACAGAGATGTGTAGAAGATTCTGGTAGAATTTGATGCAGCATTTCATTCTCTTTCTAATGGTTATGAAGTTGTTGCAATAAAATCAATGAGCTTCCAGAAAAGAGTCAGAAAATCTGCGACCTATGCTTTTTGAGATGGCCAAGTTTCACAATTTTTCTGAAATTTTATAACAAACCTCAGAAGGAGTCCAAGTAATGGATGGATGGAGCAAACCCTACAGGAAACAGCACAACTTTTTTCTACTTTCCAGAGCTCGTCATAATTTTTGCATAGATTTTTTGATGGAACCACCGAATTTTAGCAGGCTCGTTTCAGACACAAATGCATCAAACACCAACAAGTCTTCGGATTTTGAAACTTACAAAGATGGATTATGGTTTGGCAACATTTTCACAAACCAAATGAGCATTCACCGCTTCGGTAGCAGCTTTCGAAAATTTCAGGGACACCTTAGGGTTCCTTGGAAAAGTTGAATATTATGAGAATTTATCCCGGGAAACTTGATGAATCGCAAACAAAAAACAACCGCTAGAAAGAGGAGAAAAAGCTGCATTGAATGACATCCGAGTCGCTTGCCGGTTGTTGTTCTGTGAGGTTTGACTTGACTAAATATGGAATTTGATGGCATTGAGAAATTGATTGTAGAAACTCTGAGAAACAAGCTAAGGAAAAGAAAAAATTACTCTGTGTCCTATAGTGTTTGCTCTATCTACCTGCCACTTGTACTTTTTCGGAAACTAGGTACAAAAATTTAGAAAAATAGCCGAATTTTACCATGGCAAAAAGCATGAGTCGCAGATTTTAGTAATTTTTCGAGAGCTCATTGAACATTTCGCAGTGGAATTAAAACCTTTAGAAAGAAGATGAAATGCTGCATCGAATCTTCTAAGATTTCTTGAAAATGTTGATTCCACGAATAGTGGCGTTCATTCGAAGAAAAGCGACATTACTTTCGGAACGACCTAATAAAATAATTTTATATCATTTTATGCAGTTGTGATTCTAAATTTACTGCGAATCCGCATTTTTTTTTGAAGGAGTCCGCTGATCGCTTTATGGCGTCCACAAATACCTGTTCTTCCCTCTGCTCTTTTAGCTCTAGCAAACTTGCTTGGAATTGGTCCTTACTTAGCTTAAAATTCGACTCAATGCTAGAAACTTGTCTAGACACCTACTCTCATCATCATCAACATGGCCTAGTGGAAAAATGGCAGCCACGGCCAAGTAGGTTCGGGACCAAGCCTTTGAAACGTGACAAAGCGACTGATGCGAATATACATCCTGCGATTTACACATTTTTTTTGCCTTAATTACGTCGATGACTAGCTTTTGGAATTTACACCAGCGTTGAAGAGATAAATGAAAAATTCGCAGTGAGTCTCCAGCAGCTAAAGCGGCCGGGATGCACTAGCATCCCTGCGGCGAGGAGAGCAGCGTTCTCAATGATGGCAAGGCCGCAGTGACGTTTGTACGCGGCTCCTTCATAAAGCGGGACGCCGCTCCCTTAACACGTTGACGACGAGCCATTTTTTGAAGGTCTGTCCCTGTGGACGAACCGTTTCCGGGCATTTTCACAGCCGGCTGCATATATGTATGCATGCATCTATGCGTGAGATACAAAAATGCAAGTGGGTGGGGAAGCTCCGCCCACTTTTGGCAAGCCCCGCCCACTTTTCAAAAATGCTGGAAATCGCTCAAAATCAATGAATTCGTGCAGATTCCGCCATTTTTGAAAAGTGGGCGGAGCTTGCCAATCAGGGGCGGAGTTTGCCTGACGGTGGGCGGGGCCCGTATAAAAGTTACTTGAGGTCTTTGCGTTCATCTACGGCCTCATCCATGCTTTTAATGAACAAAAAGGGTCCGTGTGAGAAGTATAGAAGTGGGCGGAGTTTGCCAAAAAGGGGCGGGGCTAATACATGAGATACATCTGAGCCTATGTTGGTTATATGAACAAAAACTGAGAGGATTGGACAGATAGTATTGAAATTAAGGCCGCCGCGCACCATTGCGCGGCGTCGTCCACAGGGACAGACTACCTGCCGCGCACCATTGCGCGGCACTGTCGTCAACGTGTTAAGGGCCGGGCATACTTCACGCGATTGCAGTCGCGACGCGATTTGGCATCAGGCCCCGGTCAGACTTCATGCGACTTAATCGTCGCAATCTAATCGCCAAGATTTCTGTTGTGTTAATGTCTGATCAGTTGTTTTCTCGTATGATCTGCCCTCGCTGAGGCGCCTGCGACCTCAATGCGCGGGAAATGAGCGCTATAAAAGGCGCTCGCTGTTAGCCATTGTCAGTTCGTCTGCTCACTCATCTGCCTCTCTTATTTTTGGCTGTTCTATTATTTTCTAATAAATATTCTCTGTTTTCTCGTGTGCTGCCTCAGGACGAAGAGTCGACGTGTCCGACGTGGAGGACACAACAGTGGCGATCAGGAGCGGCGGCTACTAGTCGAAGAAGTAGCCGAATCAACGAAGCCCGAGGAAATCAAATCGACGAGGAGACTGCAGAAAGCGGTCAAAGCAAACCGATAGATCAGCATGACGAAGATTGGCTCAGAGGAGATGCTGGTCCTGCTCCAGGAGATGAGAGAGGAACGAAGAGAAATGATGGAGCTTCTGAAACACATCACAGGTACAGGATGAAGCGCTACCTCAGCCGAAATCCCGAATGTGATGTCCGCCCTCAGCAATAGGATCGAAAAATTCTACTTCGATCCCGAAACGGACATGTGCTTCAGCAGATGGTATGCCCGCTACAAGGACGTTTTTGTCGAAGATGCGAAGCAGCTCACAGAAAGTGCGAGAGTGAGATTGCTTTGCGAGAAACTGGACAAGGACAGCTTCGAAAAATACCAGAGGCATGTGTTACCAAAGGAGGTCACCTCGATTAAATTTGAAGAAACAGTCGAAACATTGAAGCAGCTCTTCGACGTGAAGATTTCGGAATTCACTATGCGGTACCAGTGTTTGAAGCTGGAGAAGGCGGATTCCGAGGACTACCTCATGTATACGGGCCGAGTGAACGAACTATGCGAGAAAGCGAAGATCCACGACTTGAATAGCGATGGAATCAAATGTCTTCTTTGGATTTTTGGCCTGAAAAGCCAAAAAGAAGCCGAAATCAGGCAGCGACTCATAGCCGTACTGGACAAGGAGTACAAGGCTGGACGAAAGATGTCGCTACAGGAATTGTATATGGAGTGCGAAAACTTCCTTAGTCTCAAGAAGGATAGCGAGACTGTAGCTGGTTGCACGAAGATTGTCGAAGCAACAAGCAAGGAAGAACCCAAGAAGCTGGACTGCTGGAACTGTGGTAAAGCTCACTTTGCCAGGGAATGTAAAGCGAAGCTATGGTTCTGCAAGAAATGCAAGAAGACGGGCCACAAGGAAAAGTATTGCGAACAAGTGGCGGAGAGAAAAGCACTTGTTCAGCAAGATTCGAAACGAAGAATCCACAGAAGCAGCGACACCAGTAAGAACAGAAGTTGGACGAAACCGAAACGTCATGTGCATAGCGTAGCGAAGATTGCAAATGCGATGGTGGATGTCAACTCGACACCATGTATATCGAAGCAAAAGTGAACAGTCATCCAGTTAATTTCCTGCTAGATACTGGATCGAACATCACACTGTTAAACGAATCAATTTGGAGAAGCATGGGTGCTCCTCGATTGGAAAACACCAGTGTGGTTGTCAAGAACGCTAGTGGAGGCTCAATGGATGTCCGTGGAAAGCTATGGTGCGACTACGAGATCAAAGGATCTAGGAGCGAAGGCTACGCATACGTGACGCCTCACAACTCACTGCTAGGACTTGAGTGGATTCAGAAGAACGAAGATATGTCGTACCATTTAAGCAGAATGGTTGCTGAAGTGAAGACAGAGCAGCAAACCAGGGACATCGCTTTGAAGATAAAGGAAGCTTACCCAGAAGTCTGCGAAGAAGGTCTAGGACTTTGCACAAAGGAGAAAGCGCATCTAAAAGTTGACGAAAATGTTCGTCCAGTATTCAAGGCTTGTAGGCCTGTCCCCCATGCTGCGCTCGAAGCTGTCGAAAAGGAGCTGGATAGACTATTGGAATTGAAGGTCATAAGCTCAGTGACACACAGCGAATGGGCAGCTCCTATCGTATGCGTCAGGAAAGCGAATGGAAAGTTAAGAGTGTGTGCTGATTTCTCAACCGGACTCAACAAAGCGTTGGAGTCGTACGATTATCCGCTGCCATTGCCGGAGGACATATTCGCATCACTCAATGGAGGCACCATGTTTTCGCAGATAGATCTCTCGGACGCCTACCTGCAGATCGAATTGTCAGAATAAGCGAAGAAAATGGTCGTAATAAATACGCATAGAGGATTGTACCAGTACAATAGACTACCTTTTGGAATCAAGACAGCACCAGGGATCTTCCAGCAAATCATGAACAAGATGGTGAGTGGTTTGCAAGGTGTAGCAACCTACCTGGACGACTGGTCTGTGGAAGAACCGAAGAAGAACATATGGCGAATTTGCTAGCTGTTTTTGCTAGGATAGCTGACTATGGATTCAGGATTCGCTTAGAGAAGGCTCTTTTGGCAAGCCAGAGATACGATATCTTGGCTTCATAGTAGATCGAAATGACAGAAGGCCAAACTCAGAGAAGATCGAAGCAATCAAGAAGATGGATGAGCAGAAGAACGTTAATCAATTGAGAGCTTTTCTTGGCATGATAACGTACTATGCAGCGTTTATGCCAAAGATCAAGGATCTTCGTGGGTCATTGGACGCGATGTTCAAGAAAGATGCCAAGTGGGAATGGACACGAACACATCAAGAAGCCTTCGAAAAGCTCAAGGATACATTGTCAAGTGAGCCCAATCTTGCTCACTATGATCCAAGACAGAAGATCGTCGTGGCAGCGGACGCCAGCGATTATGGAATTGGATGCGTGATATCGCACAGATATTCCGATGGATCCGAAAAGCCAATTGCACATGCATCGCGGTCTTTTACGAAAGCCGAGAAGAACTATTCGCAGATCGAAAAGAAAGCATTGGGAATTGTCTTTGCTGTCATGAAATTCCACAAGTACATATTCGGACGAAAGTTTCTGTTACTGACGAACCATCAACCACTGTTAGCCATCTTCGGTGATAAAAAGGGAGTTCCAGTCTACTCCGCGAACCGACTCATGAGATGGGCTACTATTCTACTTGGATATGACTTCGACATAGAATATGTCAAAACAACGAAGTTTGGACAAGCAGATGGCTTGTCAAGGTTGATGAAGAAGAATCAGAATCTCGAAGAAGATGTCGTGATAGCTGCCGTTGAGAACGACGTTGACTACATGCTGAAGAGCTGCATAAGGAAACTGCCAGTAACGGTATCTGATGTACAAACTTGGACGAAGAAAGATCCAGTACTTAGAAGAGTACTCACGTGCAGAAAGGAAGGTGGCCAGAAGTGAATGGAGAAGTGGCACATTTTCAATCGAAGAGAGACATTGTCAGTTGTGGGACAATGCTTGATGTCAGCGAAAGGCTTGTGATACCCAAGGAGCTTCGAGGAAATGTTTTAAAGGAACTGCATAGTGGTCATCTAGGGATTGTGAGGATGAAGAAGCTGGCTTGAAGTAACGTCTACTGGCCGAACATCGATAAAGATTGCGAAGACTTGGTACGAAGATGCACGAAATGTCAGGAGTTAGCCAAAAATCCGACGAAGGTACCATTAGAAGCATGGCCGTCCGCGACTCGAGTGTGGCAGAGGATACACATCGACTTCGCTGGACCTATGCAAGGAGTCTTCTACTTGGTAGTAGTAGATGCCTACAGCAAATGGCCTGAAATAATCGAGATGAGCATATCTCGGCTTCGAAAACGGTGAAGGCTTTGAAGAATTTGTTTGCGAAGTACGGATTACCGCAAACAATAGTGAGCGACAATGGTACCCAGTTTGCATTGGACTTATTCAAGAAGATGTGCGAAGAAGGTGGAATCACCCACATAAGGACTGCTCCGTATCACCCTCAATCGAATGGACAGGCAGAGCGTTTCGTTGATACGCTGAAACGCGGAATCAAGAAACTAGAGGGGGAGGAGAGGCCAACAGAAGAGACTCTAAATGTGGTGTTACAAGCGTACAGGACAACACCAAACACGAACTTGAACGACAAGACAACAACGCCAGCAGAATTGTTTCTCGGCAGAAACTTACGCACAAAATTAAGTCTGTTATTCAATGACAGAAGATGCAGAAGACCCACTCGCACGAAGAAGACGAGAGCGCATGAAGGATCAGTTCGACCAGAAGCATGGAGTCGTTCGAAAAGATTTCGAAGTTGGTGACCTGGTATACGCTAAGCAGTGGAAGCCACCCCACTTCCACTGGGTGAAAGCAACCGTGATGAGACGTATTGAACGTGTCAATTATGAATTCATGGTTGGTGATGAGATATGCAAGAAGCATGCAAATCAGCTGCGACATCGAAGCAATAGTGAACACGTCGCCGCACGACAACAACTTCAACAACAATCCGAAGCCTTGAAGATACTGTTAGAAGTTCTGACAGAAGACGACACACTATCGAGGAATGGCAATGCTGCTGAAGAGAGTTCCGAGCAAGCGATCGCAAGCGATGCGCCAGCACCCGTGGATTCAACGACATCGACGTCGACATCAAGCCATGAGCCCTCCACGCCACTAACAACGCTTCGCAGGTCGAGCAGAACGAGAAGACCGGTACAACGGTTTCAACCTAGTCCATAGCATGTTATCGTACGGTTGTTTCATTAAATTTGTAGTTGTTTAGTTAGTTTAGTTATTAGTTTAAATGATAGTGATATCTATGTGTAATCGATTTCTTAGCTGTTCATATTTATAGTTCATGCTTTTATCGTAGCTTGTTTTGTGTAACTACCCTACTGGGAGAGGTGTTGTGTTAATGTCTGATCAGTTGTTTTCTCGTATGATCTGCCCTCGCTGAGGCGCCTGCGACCTCAATGCGCGGGAAATGAGCGCTATAAAAGGCGCTCGCTGTTAGCCATTGTCAGTTCGTCTGCTCACTCATCTGCCTCTCTTATTTTTGGCTGTTCTATTATTTTCTAATAAATATTCTCTGTTTCCTCGTGTGCTGCCTCAGGACGAAGAGTCGACGTATCCGACGTGGAGGACACAACAATTTCCATTCATTTTCATTTCACATCCACAAATTTCGGGCTGGAAAAGTATTACAACCGAATGCAAGGTGATCGGCATGGAATGATGTTGTAACAGTTGTCTCGTCGCGATTCAGTCGCGACGATCAAATCGCATGAAGTCTGCCCGGGGCCTTATTCCAACTGTCCATAACTCACTGTAAGCACATTTCAAATGTACAGAAGATAGGGCATTTTATCAATCCGCGTCAGTTATACACACTCTGCGTGCGCAGTTTGCTAGTGTGGGACCTGAAGACTTCTGGCAAAATACCAAATCGCGTCGCGACTGAAATCGCATGAAGTATGCCCGGCCCTTCAGCCGCAGGGATGTAATGCATTCGGGCCTCAAGTTTATACATATTGGAACGCGTGAAAACACACCTGCTCTTGACTGAGGGGATAATATATCGATGTGAATCGGTTTATAGCGATGATAAATTGTCCACAACATAGCAAAGCCCTTGCGTTTCCCATACAAAAGTACGAGAATTCCGCAAAACCCTGCATGTACACAGTGAAGAGTTCGAAGTAATTGTATCTTCTTGGTCTCAAAATCAATTCGACAGCTATGAATGTGTGTAAATCTGCTGCAGCTTGCATAAGAAATAGCAGATAGTAAGAAGATTGGAAGCGTTTATGAGTCCTACGCCACTGAATGATCTTGTACACCATATAGATATATACAGCAGCAGATATCCATGCGTATAACGCCAATATCAGTTGCCCAATTGGAACATTCACCATGTTTAACTTTACTGAAAAAGTGATGTATAACCGGCAGCGAAGAAATCCGAAACAGAGAGAACAAACGACGATTTATGCTTAAGAACTCAAAGGGATTGCGTAGACTGTTTTTACAGCAACATGTCTGCAGGGAATTGCCAATGATTTGTGACAAAAGATTTTTCTGTCAAACACCGACTTTGAATCAATGACGCCTCGCTAATACTTGTTTTATAGGCGCAAATGATAAATTACAAGGGGCAAGTAAATGGTACCTAAAGCTGCAGCTCGCAAAACAAAGCAAGATTGTTAGCCTTTCTTCCTCAATAGTCTTTTTCAGAAAAGAAGGCTCGGGTTTCAACTAATGGGGCTAGTAAAACGCGCATGTTGAATTATGTTAGGAGCGTATAATTTCTGTTACACTTTAGTTTTTATTCCTTCAAAATCTTAATATGAGAAGTTTAGAAGGTCGCATGTTCAGCGTGTGTTGGTGCAAAGCTTTATTTATCGGTACTGTCATTTCCGCGGTCCATGCGCAGAACACCCACTATATGGGAGGGAAGTATGCTTCATGGCCATTTCCGCTGTTAAAATGGCACATTAACCTACACTCGTTTTCAATACGTATTAATTTTTTCTACCGTATGCCTTCCAGCCTCAACATGACGTGGATTGGTGTGAATTGGTGTGGATTAGTGCGGCGCCGCCGAGAAAAGCAACGCGGCGCAAACCCGAAGCGATGCGGCGCCCCACCAATCCATGCGGATGGCGGGCGTTAGGTACCCAACCGAGGTGCGGGCGTTAGGTACCCAGCCATTAGTGGTATACACTAAGCCACGCCCCTTGGCTGCTTTAACAGCGGGTACCTAACGATACATCAAATCCTAGCTGCTAGAACAGCCCACCCAGCTCGCTGAAGCGCTGGAGCTTGCGACCCACATGAAAACGATAGTTCGAGAAAATCAAAAATTGCGCGAATGAAAGCGCAAGTTTACAACGCTTTTTCTATTGCTTTTCTTAAAATCAGTTTTAGAAGCATAGAAATTCGGTGATTAAAGCTAAGAACAGGGTAAGGCTTTTATGAGCAGTTCACATAGTTTTGCAAAAAAATTGTGATAATGTGATAACCGATAAGTCAGCGGGAATTTCAAAAAAGTGAACTTTGTAGAATTATATTTATGATATTACTGAAGCAAAGCGCACTTGCGGAGACGCTCCTGGCAAATAAGTTGCACGAAATATTCCTTTGTTTCAAAAAAAAAAACTGCTTCAAATATATTTTTGACAATGAGAAGAGGAACCGATTCAAAGAAAAGCCTTCGACGAGAACTTGTCATCAGGAATCGGAACTTTAAAGGCAGCGTCCAGGCAAGTCTGGACACATGGGGATCTCACATGGATAGTAATTTTGGGGCTCCAACTAAGCCACTGCCCAATCGGCAGCTAGGTAGTGCCCTAACGGCTGAGATATTCCCCTCGAAACTGGACCCCGCGACCGTGTTTTGCATGTATTCATGGCGCAAAGCGTGGATCCTGGCGCGAAACTGCCATGAATCCATGCGAATACGTTCGCGGGGGCCAGTTTCGAGGGGAATATCTCAGCCATTAGAGCACTACATGAGCTGCCGCTTGGGCAGTGCCTTAGTTAGGGCCCCAAAAGTACTTTCCACGTAAAAGCCCCATAGGTCCAGATCTGCCTGGACGGTGCCTTTAAAGGCAGCGTCCACCCAGAATTTGGCCTCCCATGTTTTCGTCATTCTGGGGCCTTTCCGTGGCCCTGATTACAGTTCCGAACTTCAAACTCTCTAAAATTCACAAAAACCCGATTCTTGGGAACTTAGTCTTGAGGGCGCGGACGAGTTTCGAATTGCTTCTCCGTCGGCAGGCCAGCGGGAAGGGGCTGCAACTGCATGGGTGCGGTTGCATTGCAGTGTGCAATGTGCAGCTTCTGCTCACTACCTTGTCAATACGTGTCGGGAAGCACGTATTGACAAGGTAGTGAGCAGTCCCTGGTGGGCGGAGTCTGATATCAGACTCCGCCCAGCCAGGGACTTTCAGGCCCCTTATCTCCAATCAGAGACAACGTTAGAAGACCGGACCAACGCAGATGCCCCTTTTCTGGGACCTACATTCAGGACCGACACTAATCGGATGGGGTTAGGTTTAGCCTGGACACTGCCTTTAAGGCGAACTAAATGGCCCATTGATATGAGAAGGGCAAGCTTTGTTCCAGTCAACGAAAATTGTAGATTACAGAGCTATGCCAATGTCGGATGAGTGTCGCCAAGAGAATGCAACAGGAAAAAGCAGCAACTCTACTGAGAACAATTATTGGGAAAATCTTTCGCTTTTTAGGGAGTTACAAAAAAATTCATAGCTTTGGTTGGATAAACTGAGCATATTTCATAAGATTACCTCTGACATTATCGGTTTAGATTATCACAATTTTTTTGCAAAACTATGTGAACTGCTCATAAAAGCTTTACCCTGTTCTTAGCTTTCATCACCGAATTTCTATGGTTCTAAAACTCATTTTAAGAAAAGCAATAGAAAAAGCGTTGTAAACTTGCGCTTTCATTCGCGCAATTTTTGATTTTCTCGAACTATCTCTTTCATGTGGGTCGCAAGCTCCAGCGCTTCAGCGAGCTAGGTGGGCTGTTCTAGCAGCTAGGATTTGTTGTATCGTTAGGTACCCGCTATTAAAGCAGCCAAGGGGCGTGGCTTAGTGTATACCACTAATGGCTGGGTACCTAACGCCCGCACCTCGGCTGGGTACCTAACGCCACGCACCCATCCATACCAATCCATACCAATCCACACCAATCCACGTCATGTTGAGGCTGGAAGGCATATGGTAGAAAAAACCAATACGTATTGAAAACAACTGTACACTCGTTTTCAATACGTATTGGTTTTTTTTTACCGTATGCCTTCCAGCCTCAACATGACGTGGATTGGTGTAGATTGGTGTGGATTGGTGCGGCGCCGCCGAGAAAAGCAACGCGGCGCAAACCCGAAGCGATGCGGCGCCTCACCAATCCATACCAATCCATACCATCCACACCAATCCACGTCATGTTGAGGCTGGAAGGCATATGGTAGAAAAAACCAATACGTATTGAAAACAACTGTATGTGATAGCCAGAAAGTCCATAGTTTTTGGTGAATATATGGAGATGGCACAATCATGTGCGCACACGTTTATCCGAGTTGATGGCGCGCCTATTGGCGCACATTCACTTTCCAGAAATGGAGCATTTTTCAAGAAATCCTTAATATTTCTTTTCAAACTTTCCATATCAAATAAACGGCACACAAAGAGAAGTTTCCGATATAATCCGAATTTTCCTGGTATATTTTTCACCTCTCGTGTTTAACACACTAGCAGTAGCAGTGCTGTCATAAATGAAGCAGTGCTAAAGTAAATTCCGAAAACTAGGTGAAAAACCATACTCAGAAGCAAAGAAAAGAATCCTGCTTTACTAAGACTGTGTTCACAAAGTTGTAGTAAAATTGCTGGCTGTATGCATTCGCAGCATCAATCATATCATGCTGATGTGTAGTTTTGTGGTGCCCCTATATATGAACTCGAAGATTTCGAGAAGCTTTGGATTTATCTAGAATCAAAGAGAAAAAGATTGTCAGAAACTCCGCCCACCTAATTTCTCTAGATGATAGAGGCCACTGAGCTATACGCCTTTCTCACAAAACTGCAGTAAACAACCATCATGTACTGGAGCTTAAATAGAGCTACAGCTATTGCAGCTTTGTGAAAAAGAGCAGTTTTTGGCCAGAATTCATCATCTTTCAGAACCGCTCTGCCGTTTGACTACTCATGCAAGCACCAGATTTACATGATAGCAATAACCGCAAAGCTTTTTCTGAACATATCAACTTTGACGTACTCAAAGATAAAAATGATGTCTAAAGGGTGCAACGCTCTTTCTATATCTGATTACTGCTGGTGTCCGATCGCATTAGAGTGTGGCATAAAGAAGGTTCTGAAGAAGCTGTCAAGCAGAATCAATTCACATTTTCAGTAAGACTGCTTGAGCTACACTTGTCGAAACTATTCAGTGCTTGTTGCCCTCGTATCAAAAATGAAAGGCTCGGCTTGCGATCTCAAAAAAAAACAACTTGCCTGAATAAGGTGTGCTTTACGGGTAGTTTACAGAAGATGTACTAATTTTAAATTGCAATAAGAGAATTTGTTATGCCGCTTCCAGGTCATTTTTGTTCAGGTATAGAAAAAAAGAGAAAGAAGAAATGATAATGAATGAAAAAATGCTAATGATAGAAAGGGAACGGACTGATTGTCAGAGCGAGCTAAACCTACACAAGTGTATATGTTGTGACTCTAACCAAATCTAGCATAATGATGTACTGCGATGGCGATTTACGTATTTACACAAGTACAATCAACAAAACTAATAAGGGTAGTGAGCAGCTCCCACACGACTCGTCTGCTCGTCTAAAACGAATTCCCATATGACTTTCGTATGTTTTTTACACAAAGTCACTCTTTAAAAGTGTAGAGCATATTTGAAGTATTTTCTCAGCGAGTAACAGTGACTTGCTCACTCGATAATGTTGAAGGCAAATTCTAAATTCAAGTTTACCGAAGCGGTCAATGGTCGGCCCGTTTATAGCTCACAGCTACGATACGTTGTCAAATTTGGTGTGAAAACGTAAAAGAGTTAGTAGAAATACATCATGAAACTACTGGAAAAAATCATATGATGGAAGGAGGATGTGGCAAGTTTATTTTGAATTTAAAACAATTTATTTGTATGGCATGAACATTAGGAATGCATGAGTTAGTGATAAAGAGTATGAGGCTTTTTAAAGAACTTGCACGAATGAAGTGGTGGTCACATAAATGTATTGCTTTGCTGAAATCTTCAGGATCGCGAGGGGGAGAAGAGGGAAGTGAGAAAGAGAAATTGCCACTCCAAGGCCGCAGTAAATTTGGCAGTCTCTAGTTTGCCCAAGTCTTTCATAAATTTAACATAAACCTATTCTGCATCCTATTCTCGCAGAAGTTCAACTTCAAGCTCACTCTTTTCTAATTTTGCGAGAAATAACATACGAAATGTGCTGTCATAGACAAAAAATCGCTATGCACTCAAACACTGCGCAGCCGGCGCTCAAGAAGGGGATTTCTCAATCTTAATGTGTCGAAGAGAAACTGGTTCTAAAAAGCCACATTTGCTACTTCTATTACGGTCTCGGTCTAGCTCGACTGTACTACTTTTGAGGCAAGTTCAGCACTTTGTGGACATTGCAAACTGAGTTTTGTGGTTCAAAAGCGTTCCAAGCCTATGTTGAAATTGGAGTCTGTCCGTCAAAATCAGCGATTACGCAGAGTTTACGAAAGCGCTCTTCACCTCATCTATCCAGAAGGGTCAGTAGATTCCATGATTATCATTTGGAATGAACAAGAGCTTGAAAACTCTTTAAAGCAGTTGTTTGTTGAAGGAGATTGACTTTTAATGCTTTTAAAAGCAAGAAATGCAGCGATTGCTTCTATTTGAGTAGGAAGACAGGCCGTGAGTGTCGCAAATGTTTCATTTTTGGGATGTAATTGTACAAAAAAATTTGAGAGTCAACGAATGCGATAGTGATTAGAAAAACCAGGTGGCTGTATAATTTTGTCCAGCTTTCAAAGAGGGCTTTTTCGATTTTTTTCGTTTTTCTCCGTTAAAACTCAACAAGACTGGAAGCCGTAGTGAGGGATTATGGTAGGTTGACATGCGCACAATACAGCAAAGTTTCAGACAGATTCATTGACAAGAACAAAAATTACGACGATTTTTAGAGTGGCTGTATAATTATGTCCAGCACTGTATTATTTGCATAGAATGGAAAACGACAAGTAACATTGAAGCCGTGTTTGATAGCTCAGATGCACTCGACACATACGTAGCCAGCTAAACAGTTGATATCAAGAACCCGGATTAACCTGAAGTAATTCAATCAATTACCTTTTCAAGTTCACCTGCAAAACATTCACCATCACTGCAATCTCAATAATCAGTATTTTTGTAGCTTTTCCAGCGCCGCTGAAAGCATACGTCACAGCAAAAAAAGCAAAACTTTTTTCGCCCACCGTTTGGATGAGTAGTGTATATATATAACTAGTTGGCTTTCCCGGTCCAGCCCGGGCCATTAGTCACCTGCACTGCAAGTCCCCCCCTTCTTATATGTTGTGGATGACTTACCCTGGAACCCGCTTCGAAACCGCATCCTCGTGATCCTGAGATGAAAATGAGCTTCACCGCCCTTCTTTACAGACTATGGTAAAATCTTGATTGAACATGATAAACCCTCAATTCCTTAGAAAAACGTAAACAAATCAATAAATCGATAGAAGGACCCAACGAATCGCTGCGAAAAGTAGCCTATCATCTGCGCAGGGGTCGAAAACATATGTGTGCAAAGTTTCAGCTGAATCGGTTGAGCGGTGCGCGTTTCTATAACGCACATACCCTCCAAACTGACAATTTTTGAGTTTTATATATATAGATAAAAGCGGAGGTTGTTTCATGGCTAGGTCTGAACACCCTGTATTTGCAAAATCTCAACCTAGCTCTACCCTGAAATTCCTAAAGCGAATAGCAGCGAGGACGAGTCAACGATATGAGAAGACTGAGTGTAACTTACGGTGCTCACTCCTTATGGCAACTATAAAAACACATGAAAATCTTATCAGTTTTGCACTTATTCTTCTGCCAAAACTTTCCTTCAAGCAAAGGCACTGATCCTTCGAAAAACTCTCCGAGGGAGTAGTTGTTTACAATTCGTGCTTGATGATTACCGTTATGCGGTGAGTTCTAGAGCGATCATTATGCTAAAATGAATAAGACATATCATGTATAGTAACCAGCGCGACCCTCTGCGAAGCAAGATGGTGCACTGGTTATAAATAATTACTGCGCCTAGCTCAAATTTTTTTGAGAACTTATGATGGATCTTTTGCGAAGCACTATCGCTAGAGAATAAAAAGTATATTACCACTCAATCCGTTGCTAAATAGCAAATACTATGTTCTACTTATAGTGCAACGTATCTGTATTAGCTCTACATCAATATGTTGTCAGAAACGGGCTGAAATAGGTAATTTTAGGGGAATGATAGCAAATCTTGCAGTTGCAGCAGGGAAACCTCATTTTGTGCGTCGGGCTTTGATGCTTACGTTGAATGTTGTTTTAGAATCCGCCGAATTTGCTTGTTGCTCAGTATGGCAAAGCTATTGACAATATGGAATTTTTTGGAGATGAACATACAAAGCTTCTTCTACAAATTTTGCAGATAAAAAAAGACTCGTTTGCAGTGCGAGATTATGACAATAACCTCCGATAAAAATTTATTAGTATGAATTCAATGGAGAAACAATGTATGAAAAATTATAGGCCTTTTGTGACGCTAAATAACATAAACACAAGAAAAACACAATAACTCTTGAAGCACTATGCTGCTTTCTTTGAACTGGTAAATAAAAGAGACAAGGTTTCGTATATTGATGAGTTTGACCCTCAAAAACAGTACACACACTTCAGAGAAAATATGTTAATTCTGGTTTGAATTATCTGGCAGGCAAGGAACGCAGGTTTTGAACCGACATGTAAACATACATCTCATACTCATATAAATCCGGGAGGGGAGGGGATCTGAGAGGGGAAACGTCGTATCTCGCTAGTCTACATATCTTTCTCCTTCTTCCTCTATCTTGCTTATGAAGTTTCTCATACACTGTTACCTGCGCATGAAGGATGCCAGGTTACTGCCATACAAGATTTGATATTCACTATTTCGTCTGATCCACTGGGGATCCCCAGGGGATCACCTCACATTTTCAAAGACATTTATTTTCCTGAAAGATCAATGAAAACGCTGCAAAATTATATTGAAAATATACTACGATACTGCTGAGCATGTTTTCGACAAAATGGAATCTGAAGATTTTGATTTTTTCGATAATCCCTGGCTCGCGACCAGCGGTATCGAAGATTTTGATATCTTGAGACTTCACTCATTTCTACCATAAACATGTCTAGCAGTGCTGTAGTATATCCTCAATACAATTTTAGAGCATTTTCATTGAGTTTTCAGGAAGATAAATGATTTTGAAAATATGAGGTAGATGATCCCATATTCACTATTTCCCATTCGTCTGATCCCATAAGGATCCCCCTGGGGATCCTTATGGGATCAGACGAAATAGTGAATATCTAATCTTGTATGGCAGTAACCTGCATCCATTATGCGCAAACAGTGTGTGAGAATCTTCAAAAGCGAGACAAAGAAAGAAGAAGAAAGATATACAGATTAGCGAGATATGACGCTTCCCCTCTCAGATCCCCTCCCCTCCCCGCGGGGATGTACGTGCATACGGGCCTAAAACTAGTCTCATATCGCATAATTACAGATTTCTTACAAGAAAACGATTCCAACTCAAGCTGGAAAACTGGAATGAGCCGCATATCATTAGATGCGTCTTGATGAGCTGATTCCAATTTTTTTATTTATATCTGCGATGCTGTTTTCTGGAAAAAGTTATGAGCGGCTAAATTTGTGAAGACATTAAGGTTTTAATGCATAATATGCTCTAAATCCAACTTTGAAGGGCTTGACTTGCACGGTATTGAGTGCACTGATTTTTCAAAGGAATGTCCACATTCCATAGATAAAAACACAAATAAGTGTTTTTGATCAAGTCATTCTTGAGATATGGTGCGGTACATTTGCCGAATTTGGACTTTTCATTGCTCATAGCTCTTACCAAGCATTTAGTTTGTTTTTTAGTTGTTCGAAAATACTTGTTAATATTTCCTATGGATGTAAGCATTCCTTAAAATCAATACCCATTAGCGTGCTAGTCATGCACACCTAGAGTTGATTCCAAAGCACATTATGCATTGAGACACCAACGACTTCATATTTTTAACCGCTCGTAACTTTTTTCAGAGAACCGTATCGCAAATTAGCTCATAAAGACGATTCTAATGATATGCGGTTCTTGGCAGTCCGCCACCTTAAAGGCACCGTCCACCCTAAGTTGAAGGGGTTGAGCTTTTGGAAGCATATAATGGTAGGGCACCCTATTAATCCAAAGCCCAAGTCGCAGCGCAAAATGCCGCATCGGAAGCGAGAAAATCGCTTCGGAATAGCGAAGATGCACGGGGACCCCCATCCATGCCCGCCCACTTGTGCGCGCCCATCCAATCACCGTTCTGGAAAGCCGGCTTGTGGGCTTTCCGGAATGGGAATTGTCGGGATTCTCGCGGATTCTCGACTTCATATTCGAAATCAGGGACATGAAAAGGCCCTGGAACGACAAAAACATGAAAGTCGAAAATCTCGGTGGACGGTGACTTTAAGTTGCGATCTTTTCCTCATTAGTAATGTGATGAATATGAACTGTTTTCGTGTTTTTTAAGATGGCAATTTGGCCTTTACGACGTTTTTGAATATGCCGATTGAAATAATGCAGAATTGCATGTATTTTGCCCCAAAACGCCATATTTCGCACTTCTTGTTTGGGTGTACAATCCGTATCAACCTCGTGTTCCCTTTTCATCAGCCGAATCGCAAACCCAGAGTTCCGCGTTGCGTTCGCGCGCGTATAGCTCTGCATTCAAAACTTGCGTCATCTATCGGGGTCGCCGCGCTTTTCCCTTGCGGTACGGACGCGTAGCTGCGAAAAAGGGAGCACTTGGGGACATCGATTGTAGGCTCTTCTCACTCCGCACTTCTCATTTCGCTGCTTACGGTGACTTCAAAAAGTGGGACATATGGCGCTCGTGGAAATCAAAAATTGACTTCTCCTTTGAGAATGAACAAGCTACCATTTGAAGATTGTAAATTAATGCTAGAACAATCTAGGATGTTTGAAGCACTAACTTGATGACCAGCTGACACATCAAATCACTGTGAACTCGCATACTGGCATTGAAGACAGTCCTTTTAAGCTACTCATACTCAATTACGCTACAGATCGATTTGCAGAGAACTATGAGTGGACGAAAAAAAAGTAAAATTAGAGAAAAGACAACGAACGGCGAAACGGCGGGTATCTCATGATATCCAGAGCCGTAACAGTGGAGAGACAGGTCTAAATGATTTGTTATGTTAGAGCCTAAGCTAAGGAATTGATTCTTAATGAATAGTTCAGGAATGATGTGATATAAAGGAAGGATGAGTTTCTTTCTGCGTCAACTGTGACCACTGTATCAGGGCCTGGCACGAGGTGGGCAAGCTGAATCGTTTTGGGTTCAAAAAGCAAAGGAGATAGCGTTTTTGCGGGGTCCGGGGCGAAGCCTGGAAAAATTGATAGTTCATGCTTTCTGCTTACCTTAACATGTTATGTGCCTCAACAGGCAAACACTGGAGTTCGCGCGCGTGAAACCTCGCCGTCGCTAATTGCAGCACGTGCGACGTCGTTTAACCTAATACATGTCTAGTTCTCAATGTATGCGTAACGACATGGCACCAAATTTCGTAAGCGAACGAAGAGAGGCTAGTGGTAACAAAGTATGAGAATTTACGAAAAACTTATGAATGGAAGGTGTAATGAGCATTTTTTCCCAAAATTTTGCATAACTGGTGAATGAAGATGTGAATTCAAATGGCTCGCTTGCAATGCGCAGATGAAGATATGGTAGGATTTGGCACGTACGCACGGCACGGCCTGCAGGGGTTAACTGAGAAGTTTTGTTGAAAAATTATGTGACAGAAGGTTGTGGCAAGCTCTTTTCTAAAAATCTCCCGCTACCAAAAAAATGGAAACATGGCTCGTTTGCAACGCAGAGGTGACGAAATCGCGCGAGACTGGTATGTATACGCGCAGTAGGTAAGGAACAAATTATGAAAAATTATGAAAAACTTATGTGAATGAAGAGCGTGCTCAACTTTTTTTCAAGTTAGGTGGACAATTGCCCACTTTATGCCCACCTGAGGTAGGCAAATCTTCCAACTCATATAATTTTTCCAACATATTTTAATAAATCTGTTCTACATCTGAAGTTCAATAGATACCAACATTTTGGTACCAGAAGTCCTCCCCTCCTCCTTGTTAGGATCCGGAGTACCAACATCGCCGGTCCTTTTGAGGAAGAAAGCGCGTTCCGATCGAACAATCTACGCAGCTGGCGGGACCAAGTGGAAACTCATAACAATCGATAGTGAGGGGAAGTCGTTTCACCGATGTCCATTTGCCACCTCCGTGCTGGGCCCTAGTTATAATCTTACAAGATCTGCTAATTTTTGAACAGATTCAACAGTGAATAACTGTGACAGCAGATAATAGCAGTAAAGCGTTAAATTAGATGGATGAGCTAAAGCGCGGGTGCACTGTGAAGTAAAGTTACCTAGCTTCTAAACTTCTATTTCATAAACTCAAAGAAGTAGCAACTGCACATAATGCGGACGTCCCATTTGGAAGTTTATAATCAACACGTTGACGACCGAGCCAGCTTAGGCAAAATACCCAACAACGTTTCTTGCGCATTTAACCCGCGCATACGCGCTATGCGCGAAACCATTATGTAATAGTCTTTTCGACGCTTGTTCATGTAACATGCGAAATTTCCACAGAATCACATATATTGTATCACAGATCTGAAGTTTTTTGCATCGCTTTCCCTCCAATACAGCATGCAATGACTACATTTGGAAAATCTCCCTTTATGAAAAGGCGTCATGATATCGGGTGTTTTTTGCCTAAATTCATCCTTGATTGTTTTTACCACTACAGCTGTTTAAAGTCTTCGCCTTCCTAAAAAACATAATTGCATATAATAGACAACTACCGCGATGCCTTGTGTTCTATATGACGATCAGGCCATCAGTGTAACTGCTTAGATATAACTTTAAGGCTTTTTTTTTCTGAAAAACTGCCGCGCATACGTATGTATTCATAATAACGCTACCCAAACGGGGTCAGGGCGTGCATACTTTCGCATGCACAAGGTCCTCAACGTGTTAAAGTGAAAGATATGGGGAGAAGAAAGTTTACCTATAGATTGAAAGGCGAAGAAGCCTAATGCCCTTTTTTCGTGTGTGGCAAGTTAATTCCTATAAGGTCAACTCAAATAGCGCATTCTGGCATTATTAACAAAGTATCTCGAACGCACGTTACTCATATATCCACGTTAGGACTCAAAAATTGCCCAGTTTTTGAGCTTTTGACAAACAAACTAAAAAGAGAAACACTTTTTTTTGTCATCCAAGTTTTGTTAAGTCATCCAATTATTGATCACTTTTTACCGTATGCCTTCCAGCCTCAACATGATGTGGATTGGTGCGGCTCCTCCTCGCTTCGGTGCGCCACGTAACGAACTCGTTTGGAGTGGCGTGGCGCAAAAAGCAACGTGGCGCAAGCCCGAAGGGATGAGGCGCCTCACCGATCCAAGTCATGTTGAGGCTGGAAGGCAAAGTAGAAAAGATCAATACGTATTGAAAACGACTGTAAACATTCGGTTTTGCATAGTCAATCTTCAAATGAAGTTTGTGTCAGTTCCATTCTGTGGATATGAAAGTCTATGCACTCTTTGAAGCCTATTGATTTTGCAGAAATAACCACGCAGGATTTTGGAACTTTACTACTTCGGCACGCAAAAAAAGGTTCATTCGGTCAACTAGCACAGGCGATATTAGCTGATAGATATTTACGACCACCCCGCTCAGGAGTCTCATCAACGGCCGCTTTACTGCTCACAAGTTTTGTGTCCAGCTCTCCCATACTACAATCTTTATTGGCAAATCAAAAGATGGAGATGAAGAAAATAAAACTTCGATGCCATAAGCAACATTCCTTCAGACATACTGGCGTAATGTTGCTTATGGCATCGAGCGGTGTACTGAGCGTTTAGGCATTCAAAGGCACTCACCTAGATTCTCGACTTCCAGGTTTTTTTGTCGTTTCAGAGCCTTTTCATGTCCTTGGTTTCGAAATTAAAATCGGGAATCCGCGAAAACCGCGTCAATCCCCTTTCCAAAGAACCCGCAGGCCGATTCTCCGCAACGGTGATTGGATGGGCGCGCACGTATGGGCGGGCGTGGATGAGGAGGGCGGTGCCGTCCTGGGAGTCCTCGTGCATCTTCGTTACTCCGGAGCGATTTTCGCTTCCGAAGCGACTTTTGCGCCGCGACTTGGGTATTAGTTTGATAGGGGGCCCTAGCACCATAGCTGCCAAAAGCTCAAGACACTCAACTTAGAGTGAACGGTGCCTTTAACGAAAAAAAAACGCAAATCGAAACCCGTTCCCATACTTCATGAATAATGCTATCTCACTGACTTGAACATATATAAAGTCATCATGTACGTAACAAGTTTTCATCAATATGGATGGCTCGGTTGGTTCGTTCTCGCAGAACGACTGATTCGGGTATAATAATGAAAGTCTCCATGAGCAGAGTCTGCTGAGGCTCGTCATTACCGAAGTATGCAATCTAAGTGCGCTTAGCATGACAGCACCTTTCTCGCACGTACTTTTCTCTCCAGCTAGTCTTACAGATATTCAGAATTTATTCATTTCGTATAATAAACGCACTGAAATTTCAGATTAGATAACGGCTAAAGCAGTTGTAACATATGGCTTTGAAGAAGGACTACTTCGACTGAGCACAAGACTCCGAATGCTCCTATTTATAAAAAGCTGCATCCATACTGACGACGTTGCGAGCACTTCCGCTTCATAGTACCTGCAAAGAAGCATTGGCTAACAGTCTGCAAAGGTTTCAATTTGATGTCAACTGCTGGACTTTCGTCACGCGATAGGACTGCAAATTATAATGGTGACAACCAACAGGGCCATAAATGATGACGTTTTGAATAACACACGGTTTAACGCAGTTATTATCTCAAAGAGGATCAGTTAGAAATGTGGAAAGAGTATGTATCAAACTATAACGTAAGCTGCACCATCGCTCTCCCAATGCTCAAAGCGAATTCGATAGCCACTTTTGGCATTACAGCGCTAAACACAGCCTTTAATCGTCACCGGGACTTTTGCAGTCCAATGCTTTCTTTGGAGTAGATTGTATTAGTAGACCTCTTCCACCCCTGATCAGCTTCGTTCAAGTGCAACTCAAAAATCAGTTTTGATAGAAGCCGCAAAACTGACTAAAATGCGTTGGGATAGGCAGGTAAGCAAGCAGTGAGGCAGAAAAAGAAATGTTGTTTGGTTCAATAGCGTACGACATACTCCTGTGTTTTAATACGCTCTGTTCAGACTAACCAGAATTCGACGGACAGCTCGTAAAGACCATTACGTTCTTCGAATGTCATTAAAGCTGTTAACGAACGTACTACCTCGGCGCAAAAGGGGAGTGATGATAATAACGCACAGAAGAATAATCTTCTATCGACAACCTAAAATGTTGTAAATTTATGAAAAAAAAGAAAACTCAACGAGACTAACAAACTGCTGACCCTGCACCAATTGTGTGGATTACGAATTTTCAAGTAGCAAGCCATATAACATAAAGTGCAAATTATCATGGTTATCAGATTTATGACTGCATTTTGACTTGCTGCGTACTGTAATTAGATGTATCAGGTCACTCCGAAAGTTTTTTTGTTATCTTCCACCCATTCAGTCTGATTACAGGATTTCTGGCAGAAAAGATCGAAAAAGATCTAAACTCTTCTGATGCAGCCTGCTTTCAGTGCTTAAGTTTGAAATTAGAATCTTTGCTGAGACTTCAAATAACTGCAGACATGCAATGTTTTTCCAAAGCTTGCCTTACTTTTATTTTATTTATCAACTCTCGCAGTCAGAAAAGACTATGAAGGAAAACGTGCCCACTGGTATTTCTTCCAAATAATTTTTTTATTAACTTTTTTGTTAGTAAAATTTGAAAGCAGAACTTTCTATTCTCGACGATTTTTGGGTAAAGAATAAATTTGGCAATTAAAAGACGAAAGTCGCTTCGCGGTTTGGGCCGTCGTTTCCAGCACCACATGCGAATTTTGCAGCTTATCTTGTATCGAGACAAAATTTCAGTCACTTCGAGATATAAGGATCTTTAAATAGTCAAAATCAGCATGAATTCAGTAAAAATAGGCATTTTCTAGACGTGTTCAAAACACATACTAAGCATATACTTTTATTCATAAAAGTTGGACAACGGTAAAATGAAAAAAACTTTTGGAGTGACTCAAAACACTACTGCAAATTATGTGAGCATGCCAACCTCGACCAATACACCTGCTGAAAGCATGATAACACCATCAGCACCTAAAGTGAAAAAAATAGCGTTGGAGAATAATAAATACGGCAAAGAAGTCGTAATGACCAGTATCCATAGAAGCATCATGAGCAGCACTGTCTTGCGATAAGTCCAGATCTGAAATCTACGGATCATACATGTGCGAGTAATCATACGGAGTCATCAAGTGCGACTATTAAAAAATTCTCCATGAAGACTGTCTGGGTGTTCGGGCAAGGTTGAAGGCAGGGAAACGTGTTGTTGTGATACACTCTCTTACGAGCGTCCCCTTAAATACGGCCAAAGTACCGTACATTTTTTTGCCATATATGAAAACCAACGTATCATCTCTCTGTCAGTCTACTTCGCAGAGTTGCGCTGGCTTTACTGTCTTCCCCGTCATCGCAAAGTGGACTTTGAAACTTATGCTGAACATCACAAATGAATGTTAACACCTCATTCTTACAGTTTTCCCATGTAAGATCGGCAACTTTGGAAGAAGAACTTCTTTGCAAAAGAACAAATGTGATTTCAAGGTGTTGCTGAATTTATCTTGGTGTGATAGTCGCCATGAATATAACGATCACTTGAACTAAATCTCTGCTTATAAATTCTTCCAGTTTCTTAAATACCCTGGCAAGTTAACCGTTAACGCAGTTAATCTTTTTTGTAACCAATTTTACGTAAAATAGACTTTTGGCTCTGGCTTTGGGTGAGCCAATTTATGTAGAGTTTATGAAATCTACTTGCTAAACCAATTTACAACTTCGCAAAAAGTCGAGTTAGCGATTCGCTTGCGCGTGTCAAAATCGCGTCAAGCCTTCACAGTGTCATTTTAGAAGACACGTCCATTTGTCATTGTACAAGGTGGAAATAAACGCAGCTAGCATCGCTGTGCAAGGCAGCGTCCCACCAGATTGGAGGATACCTGGCTCTGGTATTAATCCCAATCCCCCTAACCAAGCGACGACAGAGGTTGCAGCGCGAAAAGGGGTCTACAAAGTCTACAAATCCCTTCCCTCCCTCCCCCCCAAGTGTCCCCAATCTTACGGTAGGCCCGAACGCCGCCCACGGATCAATTTCGAACTGCAAGGCCAGAGCACGTATAGCGCACACAGTCATGACTACAGGATCCCACAACGACTTGCGTCTCTACCTTGCATGCATCTCGTACTCTCCCGAGCCTACCGTAAGATTCGGGCCACTGAGGGGGGGGGATTTGTAGACTTCGTAGACCCCCTTTCGCGCTGCAAACTTCTGTCGTCGCTTGGTTAGAGGGTCTACTATTACATTAACACCAGAGCCAGGTCCCCCCCCCCCCCCCTTCAATCTGGTGGGACACTGCTGAGACCCAATCCATGGTTCACTCTACGATGTTGGTGGCAGACAAACATGCAGACAGAGAGGCAGACAGACACACGAACACTAGGCAACACAACCGGATTTTGCACGGATATTGAATATACATCTCCAAAATAAGCTGAATTTTGTGGACCGTCTAAAAAGCTTTACAAAAGAACTGGTTATTTTTTTTATTCTTGGAGTCCCAACTATGCAGATTCTGCTTTACTTTTCAGATGTCTACATGTTTGTCTAGAGGCAACGTCTTTGTTTATACCAAGATGTCGCAGGTCAGTATCGATTCTGTCCATCCACCTCATCTTGGCCTACCTTTGGGTAGGCCCAAGATGAGGTGGGCGGACAGAATTTGCTTGATGCCTTCACCGCCAGGCCTAACGTTATGCTATAAGTTTTATTCCTTCTGCGCACATGCTCGAACTAGCGTAGCCTCTTTTCCTGCATTTTCTGGGCAACTTAGAGCTACTTTCATTCAAGCTCGTATAGTGTCATTGCAGTTTGGTCCTTCAGTGTGACTCTGGCCCATCGTAGCATCCTTGCTTTCATGACACTCAGCTTGCTCTTCTTGTTCCGTGTACATGGTCAGCACTCAGTGCCATATAGTGCTGCGAGGCAGATGACGGCTCGGTACATTTGGGACTTAAGTTGCACTGGCATTCTCCTATCGCACAAAACTCCTGTTGAGGCTCTCGATTTCGTTATGCTGCGTTTTCTGATACGTTATTTAGAATTTGAATTGTACCTGAAGCCAGCAGGTTTAGCTGGACACAACTTTGCAAATAGAATAATGCTACATTTGAGACGCAAAAAATGTTTGCAACTGTCATGTCCTACACGCTGTTCTGCGCAGATGTGCTCGCGAACAAAGCCATTTTAGTGCTTTCTCGAACGTTGTCAAAACTGCATGGGCACTATCATAGGTGCGATAGCGTGAAAATTTTCTCACCCCCTCTTCACCCCTGAGTCGGGACCAAGGTCCCCCCTTCACCAGAACCCGAGAAAAAATCAACGGTGAGGTAAGGTTAAGCAGAGGAGATATTTGTAAGTGAATTATTTATGTACAGGAATGGAGGAGTCTGTTGAAAAAAGTGCTTGGTGACGGGTGTGAGTAGTGATTTCTGGACATTTTCGAGTTTTTAACATAAAAAAATTCGTAACTTCTGTAGATAAACAACTTGTACGCAGTGATGGTCATCATTGGCCTCGTCCTCCGCTTTCAGAAAGCCTATAGCATATCTGAGATCCTTTCAAGAAAGTGCGGTGAAGGGTGTGGCCTAGTGATTTTGGGGAATTTTCGAGCTTTTGACGTAAAAAAAATCAATAAATTTTGTAGATGAACACTTTGTATGCCGTGATGGTCCCATTGAAATCGCCTCGTCCTCTGCTTTCAGTGACTATATACTTTGCCTAGAATCCGTTGAATAAGTGCCTGGGTGAAGGGTGTCCTAGTGATTTCTGGTGTTGAGTTTTTGACATAAAAAATTCATAACTCTTGTAAATGAACATCTTATACGCTGTGATGGTTACCATTAGAACCGTCTCGCCCTCCTCTTTCGGAAAATATATACATTGCCCGGAGTCCGTAGAATAAATGCTGGGTGAAGGGTGGGTGAGACTTTTATAATGAGAGGGCTCAAGTAGACGTCTTTTTACAATGGAAAAAAAGCCTCCATTTGAGCACTCCCATTGTAAAAGTCTCACCCACCCTTCACCCGGCACTTTTTCTAACGGACCCCAGGCAAAGTACATATTTTCTGAAAGCGGAGGATGAGACGGTTTCAAAGTTGACTGCCACGGCGTACAAAGTGTTCATCTTCAGAGGTTACGGATTTTTCTACTTTAGAAAACTCGTAAATATCCAGAAATCACTACCCACACTCTTCACCAGGCACTTTTTCAACAAACTCCAGGCAAACTATGTATTCTCTAAAAGCGGAAGACAAGATGGTTTTAAAAACATTTCCCTTGCTGACGTTGCTATTCATCTACAGAAATTACGAATTTCTTCTTTTGAAAAAAATTCGTAAATGTTCAAAAATTGTCTAGCTCTTTCCGAAACAAATGTTCTCGCATGCACATCTTCTATGGTAATTCCAAAAACAGGCAGGGTGAAGTAAAAAAGGAAAAGGAAATGTTTAAAAAATACAAGGTGCTGGTCAAAAATATAATTGTGTGCTAATCCAGCAGCACATCGGTTCACATTTCAGAAAAAAGATAACCAGTGATGGTAAGGAATAAACTATGAACTTTGACTAGGAAAAATGATGAGAAAACACCATGGCTCCCATCCCCCCCCCCCCCCCCCCCCGTCGACATTTTATAATTTCTCTAGTGAAACACCCTTCACCAGAGGGGCTGCGACCACTGTGACCCCCTTCACCCTGGAGGAGTCATTCTCACCTTATCGCACCTGTGGGCACTGTTATAAGAACCCCACATTGAAACAAGGATTGAGATAATGGAATACAATGAATACGTTGTTTGCTAAAATCAAAAACGTCGGATTCTTTATTCTTCAAATTTTTGGACTCACTCGTAGATCCCGTCAATTTGAGACAAACCAATTTTTTGAGCAGTGATGCGGAATTTCTTCCTCTTTCCAGCAGCTACGTTCTCATTGCTACTGCTTCGAAGAGCGCTGAGATAATCGCCAAACACATCCCTTCAACCTTAATGTGTCTGAATTTCGCTTATCTCCAAAGACTTTCCTCAGGACTTTCGAAGGAAATTGATAACCAGCTGATGGGGCAAAACTTTTGCAAATTAAAGCAACTTTTTGTACTTCTCTAGCTCGCCTTTAGAATTACTAAAATATGTTCTCAGTAGTAAGCAATTGTTATATTCGAATCAATATCACGTCGTAAAGCATGAAGTGATAAACGGTTCAGCTAACATTCGAAGTGACTCTTTCTCCTTTTCCTAACAATTATCTCATTTATGAAGCATGCGCAATTTGCAAACAAAATCGCCATATCTAGTGCTCACTTATGTTCCCTAAATCTCAGAATTTCATTTTTCTTTCGAACGATAGTGTTATCTATTGTAAGATTGATGTAATTACTTTGACATCACTTTGGGCAATACTTTTAGGCAATTATCCACCAAAATGTGGAGAGGAAACTGGAGACATACAAAAAAACTGCATTGATTGGCGAAGGTCTTGCTCTAACAGAAAATTAGCAAAGCACTTCCAAAAGTCCTAAGTAAAAATTCTAAACATTAGCGAAATTTAGGCATAACAAAAATTGAGGGTCCTTAACTTTGGTTAAACTCGCGCTTATTAGACTTGCATCGCGAACATAGCAGCTGGGAGGATCGACAAAACACAACACAGCACCTTAACACCAACACTGAACTCACAGCACACCACACTCAACTTAATTGTTTATTTTTATTTCTGGTTTTTTCGCTTTTCTCGTTGAATTCTAAGCACAATATTTGAAACTCACTAGTTCTTGAGTGAATGGGAAATATAGTGATGTAAGTCTGTTGATTGCGATGACAAGATGCCCACAACATAACAAGTCTCTTGCATTTTCCATGCAAAAATACGAGAATTTTGCAAATCCTTGCATGTCGACCGTGAATAGATCAAAGTAGTTGTATCTTCTAGGTCTCAAAATGAATTCTATGGTTAGAAATGTGTTAAAATCTGCTGCCGCTTGCATAAGAAATAGCAGATAATATGAAGATTGGAAATGTTTGAATGTCCCACGACAATGGATAATTTTACACACTATATACGCATAAATAGCAGCAGATGTCCATGCGTACAATCCCAAAATGAGTTGTCCATTAGGAGTTTTGCGCATGTTTGACCTAAAAATTGCTGATATTTAGTCGTAGTGGAAGGAGTTATAGCTGAAAGCAGCAGCACCCAAGTATGATGGTTAGTATAGAACGATCAGAGCCACTGATTACATGTAGTGAGAACAAGCAAAGCTGAAATTAAATCAAAAACGTGATCTAACTCAATTATGGCTATAATATTCAACTGCAAATGATGAAGCAGGAGAAGCTATAAGTGGCACTTTCCTAAACAATTTTCGAGGCATACTCATTTGAGCAAAGCATTTGTTCCACTTCTTTTCCCAGAACAAAATGCTTGAATCTAATAGCAACCTTTTTTTTCTAAAGTTCATTTTCAGTACAGTCGACTGCAAAGGAATGTAGAATAGCTTTTCGCTTTTAACGAGATGCTGCTTTTACGTATTACTAACGCAACGTTATAGCACATCAAGCACTTCTACTTCCTCGATCACTGTGATGGCTAAATCATGGAGACAAATAAGGGCTGAAGCACATCTTGTTTAGAGTGCGCAAGTATGCACAATGTGCATCAAATAGAGTTTTTGTACGGCCATCTGATTCTACTCCAATGGCTCCTTGAAGAACATTAACTTGTGGTGAGAATCATGTGTTACAAGCTGACATACTCGGCTCCTCTCGGTCCTGTCGCTATGTGCATGACAACATCGCCATTTACTTCTGTACAGCATTTCTCTGCCTTAATCTCCTTCTACGCACCATTTTTCTGCCCCCATATTTTCCTGTTCAGCATGTATTCTCTATATCAGCTCCCAACTCCGCAGATCAAAATTTGATTTGATTTCATTAATAATTTGATTTCATGATTTGATGATTTTGATTAGTTTTGTTGATTTTTTGTTGATCCCATCAATAATTTTGAAGACTAACATTGCTTTCGCACACAGACAAACTTTTTGTGACCATCATGCTTGCTGACACCCTATGCCTGCTTCCAGCTACATAACCCGAAGTTTGCAAAATTCGATAAACTCTCTGTTGCTACTGAAAAAGGTCTATAACAAATAATCCCTGCCTGAAATGGGTGCAAAGTTTGATCAAACTGGATTATCTGGAACATACGAAAGTACACAGATCGATACAAGCAGACATTGGCCCGTAGTAAACCCCCCATCCGGGCATCTCTCTCGACGCGGATAGGAGTTGAGGTCATCGCGCTTCAGTCCAGCATCCAGTGAGCTATTGATTTGGATGTGGATCGCTTCCTAGACATGATAACCACATGTGTCCTTAAAAAACCAACCACTTGAGCTGGTCTGGTCAAACAGATAAGCGGTTGGAATCATATGCGCGCGGTCGTGGTTCGACACCGGCTAGCGTCACAACTTTTGCTGCATCGCCGGACAATCTTTGATAGCGGCCACTGTCGAAAAAAATCGATGATGACCGCTAACAAGGATATCATTTAGCAAATGGACAGATAAAACAAAACTGACATATTTTGACGGAGAATTCATGAAAAACTGAAATTTTTGGAACACAAATAAAACGTAATAAATAAGTAGATTCTCTTCTAAAGTAGTTTTTACAAGAAACTAAGATTGCTCTGCAAAAAAAAAGAAGAAAACTTTTATCCTTGCTTTTATCGCCAAAATCAGCTGTTCATCGATCCTTCCCTTTTCGGGCGCCGGTATTGTGCAGTTTTGCGATTTTTTCTGCATTTTTTGGCAAAGTTGTGTGTATCGTAAGTTACTCAGGAGCAACTTATGTTAGATGCAGTCACCTCTTGTCTGCGTCTCCTCTTCTACACACTATTTGGATCACTCTAACATCCGTTCACGTTGAGGTGACTTGAACGTGAACTGATGTGGAAGAGTTGACTGCGGCAGGTGGACAGATGGTCAACTATCAGTTGACTTGACCATCTTATAGCATACGAACGTGGACGGCGATCAGTTCACCTCACCTAAGGTGAACTGATGGGATAAGTTGAGTTCACCTCAACTGATCGAGCTTTACTACGGGCCATTTAGTTCTACATACAAGTTTATAGATGTCGAAAACTAATGCGGATGAAGACTACGGTGCCGTAAGCCTGTATCAACCGTCGCCTCCTAGGTTATAAAGCCCATCCTTTCAATTCTCTAATCAATTCAAAAATTGAAATACAGTGAGACAATCTCAAATCGTTATCCTAATATGTTAAAATAACATAAAAGTTATTTCGTTTGCTTTTCGAGCATTGGTCCACTTGATAAAAAAAATTAAGGAAGCAAAGCAAAACATTTCGCGAGATTTTGTATGTTTTCTTGTATCCTTACAATCACCTTTGCGCTTTCACTGAGCAGTCTTTTTTTTCTGCTCGTTGATTGATTAGAACACTGAAACATCTGCATGTGAATGCTTACTTACTTTCATAAGTTTCCTTTCTTGTGCGTTGTGCGCTCCGACTTAACAAGGGAATGACACAAATATGCAAATGAGGATCAAAGCATCATAAACTGAGGAATTTTGGCTACATGCAAGATTTGATACGTGACTAGCAGCGTAACTCTACACCTTTATCAGAGAAAAAAAAACTAATTTTCGGAGACGCGAAAAGCTGTCTTTTGAACACACAATCTTCGTATTAGGTATAATCCATACTTATTGCCAAACCTCCTCTCACAGGAAAGCTCATAAGGAAATGGTTAGAAGTCGAAGTGGCCAATCCAAGCTAGCTGCCTATCATTCGATGCAGCATTTAAGGCTGACCTCAAATCTTGTTCCATATCTGCTTAGCGCCTTTTAGACGAAGTTAGCACTTTTATTGCAGAAAAATCGTACATGAAAATTGCGAACTTGAGCCCATTGTTGCACTTTTGGCTCATTTTTAGGCTTTAACAATTCAGAGTGACTAGCTGCATGCTCTGGTCCAGCATCAACCCAAACATAGCTCTTTACTGCCAATTTCGAACCTCGTATGCATGATTTCTCAGCAAAATAACGGCCTCCAACGGCTCAGAAATTCGCCCACATAGGCGCTGAGCATACAGCTTTTATGCTGCATCTAATGGTATGCGGCGCGTTTGCATTGGCCACTTCTATTTCTGACCATTCTCATTAGATCTAAAACTCTAATTCGCTCGAAATACAAGGCATATGGAACAATTTGATATTTATTGCGTAGTAATGCCCAAAGCTCTGCTTAGTCATTACAAGAAACTTAAAGATCACAATAAATGCATTGAGCACTGCTCATAGCAGGTACAGACATCCGTAACATGCTGCGAGATCCACGTAAATGTCACGGAAACATTTACATACACGACTTTTTTTAATAAAATGACTATGTGATCTGAGGTCTCAATTGTATCCATTGTCCATCAGAGACTTCAGTCCTCCACTGTTTATACACTAGATTTCTGAAAAGGTGTTGCCTCATGCTTTTGTTGATTATCAGTTGCAGCCAAACGGAAGCCGTCGCAATGATTTCCATTTCGAAGAACCTGTTAATTCAAAGATCACCCGCGGAGTTTTGTCAGAGAAACCTAAAAAACACTTACCAGAGTTCTGTTACCCAAATATATAGATCATTTTTTGATCTGAATGAAAGCAGCACAAGTATGGAGCGAATCATTTCAAAGCAAAACGGGAAAGATGATGCAATGGCACAGAGCAGAATTCGATACTCTATCAGTTGCGTCGCATTCTGAACATGTCAAAAATTCGATACAATTCAAAGATCACAAGCCATTTTTGTGCAAGCCGCATTTTTGTGCTGAACATCTGCAATATCTTTGCATAGCATTTTTCCTGAAGTGATTCACATGAATCAGGGAGGATGACCAGTTTAGCGCATAACAACCTCGCTCCCGCTGGTTATCTACACTACCACAGCTCGGCGCCGCGGAACCAGCTTCGTCCTCCAATACCAGTGCCAGACGCCTCCTTTCTAGAAAGGGCGTGCTCCATTACCAAAATGAGGACGCTAGGAACTGGAAAAGGCGCAAAAAAATGGATATACATACCTCGCGCAAAGGTAAGAACATACACTAGTGGAAAAGCGGAGTTTGAGTATTGAATATCTAGTTCTCATATTATAAAGTTGGCACGAACGTTCGCACTAATGCTACGGCAGATTAATTACCAATAAAGTGTGTAAGGCTTGATTTGAGAAGGCAAAACAAGCTCTACATTATACTTGGGTCCGAATCGAATAGAAATTCGATCATTCGAATAAAACATTCGAATATATTCGTATTCGAAATTCGATATTCGGAGTTCTTCCATTTTCGAATAATATTCGAAACTCGAATAATCAAAAAACAGGGTTTCGAATAAAATTCGAAAACTCGAATAATCAAAAAACGGGGTTTCGAATAAAATTCGAAAACTCGAATAATCAAAAAACGGGGTTTCGAATAGATTTTATTCGAATGTTTTATTCGAATGTTTATTCGAATTCGTATTCGAATGGACTCCGTATTTAAATCGACTTTGTTGCAGAGCCAACTGCTGAATATCAAGCTCACTTCGTCCGCGTTTTTTTCGCAAAACTCGGTAATGAAGCTTTTGCAACCATTATGACCTTTGAACTGTATGGAGGGTCGCATTCTTCCGACTGCTTGACAGTAAAAAAATCATATGTGAATTTTAATTGATGCTTTTTCGATCAATGAGATTGTTTGCACTGCTATGGGCACCAAATCAGCAAAGAAGCTATCAAATTCAAGCTCATGTTCCGAGTTCATATAATGAAAGTGTTTTGAAGTGCCTGTTATTCTTCCTTTGGATTGCTCATACTTGTGGTACGCAAAGCCCAGCTAGTGAGCACTCTTGCTCGCATAAGTTATATTGCACAACTGCCTCACGCTACCTCAGAGTTTTTTTTTGCGAATTGGTGTATTTTGAGTGAAGAACATCGCAGTTGTAGTGGAAAATTAAACGGTTTAGATCGCCGTACGCGATCTGCCAGTTACGAGATGTCTTCAAATGTAACGCCAGCTTACCACAAATGTTTAGCGTGTACTAGTTACTAAAAGATAAATGCCGTGCATTCTGTACTTTTAGAATAAGTTTTGGACATGACTATTGCCAAACCATGTCGCCACTGAAATGCCTGCGGTATGCCCAGGGCTAGGGGCAATCGTGCTCGCTTCGCGGGATAAACCGCATGCCTTCGTACACGATTAGCTTATGCCACACAAGACGAAAGTCTCCGATGAAAATGCATGTATCGTAGCATTTGTGGCATTTAAGTACATATGTGGCCACCGTTGTTGCGGGCTGGGAGTTTGTATAAGCATAGGTGCGATAAAATGAAAATGACTGCTCCAGGGTGAAGGAGGTCACAGTGGTCGCAGCCCCTCTTGGGTGAAGGGTGTTTTATTTGGTAGAGAAATTATAAAATTTCGAACGGAAGGGGGGGGGGGGGGAACCATGATGTTCTCTCATCATTTTTCCTAGTCAAAGTTTATACTTTTCAATTCCTTGCCATCACAGGTTGTCTTTTTTTTTGAAATGTGAACCGATGTGCTGCTGGATTAGCACATAATTATATTTCTGACCAGAATCTTGTATTTTTTCAAACTTCCATTTCCCTTTTTTACATCACCCTGCCTGTTTTTGAAATTACCATAGAAGATGTGTTGCGGCTTGGTGGGCTCAGCACCCCCTTGCCTCGCTCGACTGCCTGCACAACCCTGCACTTACTGCCTACAAACCTAGCGCCGGTTAGCTACTCCGGCGTGTCCAAATGACTGCCCACTACGAGAAACGTGACGCGCGGGACTACTAACATTTATCTAAATAACAACAAACTACATTACGAAATAGACAAACTACTAAAGCGCCTAAACTAAAGGAAAATGACAAAGACGACTCCGCCTCGTCCCAAGCCGCCGATAAACATCAACCTAATTCCAATACACGATGTCAGAGGAATCACCTGGGTCGACCGCCTACTCTCGCCTCCGCGTAGGAAAGTTGCGACCCTCTCCACTCCCGGTACTAACTTTTCCACAAAGCTCTAAACTTTCCTCGCGCGTTAGCGCGGCACAACCCAAAAGCTGTAACAATCACTTGCTCGCAAGATTTCGTCCACGGGAGCTTGCCGGGTTAGCTGCCAAACACAATCAATAAAGTGAAAGTGAGAAATCAGAAAATAATTTGAAAACGAGGTCGGAAATTAGAGAGGCATATGCCGCCAACTGCGCGGCCTTATATACCCCTCGACCTGGCAGCGCGCCCAAGCGAGGAGAGGTCCGGGCGCGAGTTTAAAAAGCGCGCCCGATTCGGCGGCATGCAGTGCTCCCGGCACCTGAATCGAGGAAAGGCTTGCATCGCGCGAGCCGCGACAAGATGTGCATGCGAAAACATTTGTTCCTGAAAGAGTTAGACAATTTTTAAGCATTTACGAATTTTTTAAAAGAAGAAATTCGTAATTTCTGTCAATGAACAGCAACTTCAGCTAGGGAAATGTCTTTGAAACCAGTTTGTCCTTCGCTTGCAGAGTATATCTAGTTTGCCTAAAGTCTGTTGAAAAAAATGCCTGGTGAAGGGTGTGGGTAGTGATTTCTGGATATTTACAAGTTATTAGGATTAAAAATCCGTAACTTCTGAAGATAGATAAACAGATAACACATGGAGATGGTCACCGTTGGAAACGTCTCGCCCTCCGCTTTCAGCAATTATATACTTTGCCTAGGATTCATTATAAAAAGTGCCGGGTGAAGGGTGGGTGAGACTTTTATAATGAGAGTGCTCAAGTAAAGGCTTTTTTACTATTGTGAAAAGACGTCTACTCGAGCAATCCCATTATAAAAGTCTCACCCACCCTTCACCCGGCAATTTTTCTAATGGAATCCCAGGCAAAGTATTATTTTCCAAAAGCGAAAAGCGAAACGGTTTCAACGGTGACTTATTCGGCGTACAAGATGTTCATCTACAAAAGTTACAAAATTTTTTATGTTAAAAACTCGAAAATCTCCAGAAATCACTAGGACACCCTTCACCCAGGTATTTTGTGGACATATCTCACACAGGCTTTATATTTTCTGAAAGCGGAAGACGAGGCGGTTTCGATGGTCACTGTTTCTCTGTACTAGCTCTCCTTATACAAAATAAATGATTTTTTTAACGTTGAAAACTCGTAAGTGTCTAGAAATCACTAAGCACAACTTTCATTAGGTACTTCTATGAACGGACTCTAGGCAAACAATTTATACCCTGAAACCAGATGGGAACGTTGTACCACGAAACTTTCCTCGCTGACTTGCTGTTCAGCTATAGAAGCTACTATTTTTTCCTCCTGGAAGTTCATGAATGCCCATAAATCTTCTTCCCCGATGCACAAACAATTCCGTACATCTCCTTTACTTAACCTTACCCCACCGTACTGAGAGTTGGTGCAAGGAGGGAGGGGGAGGGGGGTAAATGAGGATGCTGATTGAAACCGGAATCTATTTTATCGATTTCAGCGTTTTCTGAAAATTTTGAGCTAGGAGTTGGTATAGGGGATGTGAGGGTGCTGATTATGAATGGATCGGCTTCAGCAAGATATGTCAGCAAGTTTTAGATATGTTGCAGTAGTTATTCGAAAAATCATTCGAATATCTATTCGAAATTCGACTCCCAGTGTTCGAATACAGGGTGTCCCAAAAGTAAGTATCGAACGTTTGATCGTTAATAACTCTCTTCCCAAGAAGTCTTTTGCCTTGCTTCAGGTACCGTTTTGTAGAGCTGGCTTCAGCTTAGATTTGCACTATAGAACGAATCACTCATCTCTCTTCATTACTGTAGGATTACGGTAGAAACTTGAAACATATGGCGTTAATATGAAAAAAGCTGCCGTTTCAAAATTTTTCAAAAAATCATGAAAACTTGTGTAATAGGGTTTTTATGAACGCTGAGTTCAATAATTAACTATTCACAAGATTACGAAGCTTTCCAAACCGTGCAATCCCACTTTTTAGGAACATTGAAAAAATGGCCGCTACTTCTTACCTGGCATAACTCTTCAATGAAGCATCATAATAAATTGGGAACTTTACAGTTATAATCAGCAACTCTAATTAGCCTAGTGTAAAAGTTTTAAGGCTGTTTTGTTTCCTTTCTGGGGCAAAATATGGCCTTTCATTGCTTAAAACCCTCCTTGAAGTTTCTACCGTAATCCTACAGTAATGAAGAGAAATGAGTGATTCGTTCTATACTGCAAATCTAAGTTGAAGCCAGCTCTACAAAACGGTACCTGAAGCAAGGCAAAAGACTTCTTGGGAAGAGAGTTATCAACGATCAAACGTTCGATACTTAATTTTGGGACACCCTGTATATTCGATATTCATTCATTCGATATTTTTGATTTTCCGAATTTATTCGAAACTCATTCATGCGAGTTTTTTTCATTTTCGAATTTATTCGATATTCGTTTATTCGGGTTTTTTTCATTTTCGAATTTATTCGATATTCGTTTATTCGAAATTTTTCATTATCGAATTTATTCGACATTCATTCATTCTATGAAAAATTTTCGAATTACCCAAGTATACTCTACAGGATGGTCGCCAAAGATTCGCATAAATTTATGATTCAAGCAAAATGTGCCAAATTCAAAGATACTAAAGTACGCTCGAATTAGCATCTCCCTCGAAAAATACTGAAACTTGGGGCCGCATGCATTAACCTCCCCGTTGGGGAGGGGATGGCAGCTTAAAAGAAAGCTTTATATTTCGAAACTCCAGATACCTGGATTTCACATTGTGTACCTATCCGTAAGTATTCCTACTACCCTTCACTATGAACATGTTGAACAGGAGCGAGAAGCTGTGCGAACCGCATTTTTCAGCTTTTGTATGATCCCTGATAATCCCCGGCGCTTTTCTTGTAAGTCATTTTTCTTTCTCCGAAGTTAACGAAAACCTTCCAAAGTTGTACCGAACATTTAACACAACACTGCTAAACATGTTGCTGATGGGAACAAATGAGTTTTTAAAAGTCGAATTTTTCGGTAAACCTCAAATTTCGACCTGCGGATCATCGAAAATTTCATGGCTTCAAAATATCATTTGTTCTTATCAGCAACTTGCTTAGCACTGTCGGTTTAGAGAATCTGCACAACTTTGGAGGTTTTTCGTTATCGGAAAGAGAAAAATGACTTTAAAGAAAACCGAAGGGGATCATCAGGGATCACACAAAAGCTGGAAAATGCGGTTCGTACAGCTTCTCGCTTCTGTTCAACATGTTCATAGTGAAGGGTAGTAGGAATACTTACGGATAGGTACACAATGTGAAATCCAGGTTTCTGGAGTTTCGAAATATAATGCTTTCTTTTAAGCTGCGAACCCCTTCCCGTGGGGATTTTAGTGCATGCGGCCCTTGGTCGGACATGTTGAACAGATACTAATATTCATAGATACTACTGCTGTTTTTTTATGGTTTAAAATCGAGAAAACAAAGATGGCATGTTTCCAACAAGTTTCAGATTGTTTCCATATAAGATTTTCGCACAATAAAATTTGAAAGCACAAATCTCAGCTTCCTACAAACAGCATGTGATTCCAAACTAGTGCTCTATTGAATAACGTTCCGCTCACCTTTCTGAGTTATCACTTGCCGCTTTTGCCTAAAATGCGACAGGTTTTGTGTGCCGATCTAATTATAGTTCGCAAAAGCTTGTTTCATACTTACGACCTGTCCTAAAAGGTAATGCTCGTTCAAAACATCTTCAACATTTCTATTTCTTTCTAGCAGGGTTCAATTGGTTGCTAGCCTTATAGAATAGATGATTGCCGAAGATTCGAATCCACTGTTTTTGCCTTGTTTGAATTAGCTACCTTTAAGATATATCATTTATGGAAATGTGAAAAAATTTGGAAGCAATAAAATAGAATTGCATGCGATGCTTTTTTGGAAGTCCGCAAGTGATTTTCTGGCTTAGAAGTATTTTTTTTGGGATCGAAGTCTATGGTCACTTTGTGAGAGTTCAACACAAGTACTGTCCCCCGCTTTGGTCGGTCTCTATCATTAGAACATGATAGAATTCATCATTTTGTCCCCATCTACAAAGCATTTCCCTGCCTCTGTCCTACTTTGTAATTAGCATGCTCATTTATTCCCTCCCTGTGAAAAATTCAGCGCTTAAGCGCAACTCATAAACTGCAAAAAATGAATGAGATCACACACGAGGCGTATGTGTGCAAAGTTTTCCGGATCAATTCAAAAATTTACTGTTCGGAGCATACATTCGTAAACAGACACATGCAGGCCCCGTAGATTACAAATTTCGATACCCTTGGCATTGATCAGGTACAGCGACATCCGACTACTTGCACCAAGGCTTTTCTCGAGCAAGTAATAGCTCACTAATTCCAGGGTTCAAAAAATTAAATTCTCCATTTGTTGAAACGCAGCCAGCACCTTTCCTGGGGATGCGCGTCCTTGATATATCTACAATGGTTAAAGATTGACAGCTACTTATGATGAAGATATGGGTAAAACAAGCTAACTTCTGTTGTTAAAAATTTCTACTTTGGTAAAATAACTTAGTGCGATTGAGTTAACCGCATTGGTCGACATGGCCTACGTTGAACTAATACCAAAACAAGAAAGTAGTCAACACTTTTGTAAAACAAGTACGTACTATAGTGCGTGTTGTGATCCTTGCTTTCCAAAACGAATACACATAGCATATCGAACATGTTATCACGGTGAATATGCTAATTATCACTCCTTGATAAGAATTGTACTAAAAGAAGATCATTGTTGTGTTGCTGAAATGCATAAACTTGCATACAAGCTTGCCTCATCTATCATTCCACCCGACATCTGTAGTATTCCAGACTTTGTAAAAAAGAAATGTGGTGTGTCGTGATAGATAATTATGACAGGCAAAGAAGTTACTATAAATAACACCCAAACTATCATAATGCTTGCAGTGACCGTGGATGCCTTCCATATCTGCAATCGAGATTTATAAAGGAAATTTTGTGAAATGTGAAGTAGTATACCCGCTCTTGCTGGAATGGTCTGTAGAGAGCTGTAAAACGATTAAGAGCGATGAATATCTGTGCACTACACAGAACGCCTCTCGTGGTCATAACATTTGACACCGAAAACAGTGCGAGACTCTGCATGTCTTCAGAGAACATACCAAAGTAGTTGAACTTTCGTGGACGCATAATGAGCTCCACAAAAAGAAATACATAGAGATCCGATGTATATTGAAAGATAAACAATAAATAGTACGAAGACTTGAAATGAACACTGTTTTTGCGCCATTTCAGCACCTCCAGAGTCATACATGTGTAGAGAAACATCGATATCCATGAGTAAAACGATAAAAGTAATTGAGAATATGGTACCTGAGCCATTCTCTGGAAAAGATATGAACAGAAGTGAAAAGTATATATCTCTAATTGGGAGTTACCAGATTACAGCCTTTGTTCAAAATCTAAAGATTAATTAGCGTAATGTTTGCAGATGCATTTTCAGCTGCACTGCTTCGACGCTTCGAGTCTGTAATCTAAATCAGTAGCTAATGCATAATTTTGCACATTTGCGAAGAACAGAATGCTAATGCTGCTTTGATTTGTCGAATCCAAAACATCATGAGAACCTCCTACGCAAAGGAAAAGAGTGAGTAAGACAAAGTATGGAAAAAAGGCATGACATAGGCTAGCGCAATTACAAATTCTTAGAAAACATGATAATTTGAATCATATTAGGCCGTTCCGGAAGTAATGTCGCTTTCTTCATACGTACGCCACATCTCGTGGAACAAAGATATGTAAGAGATTCTGGTAGCATTTGATGCAGCATTTTATACTCTTTCTAATGGTTATATAACCACTGCACAAAATTCAGCAACCTCTCGATAAATTATCAAAATCTGCGACCCATGCTTTTTGAGAAGGCCAAGTTTCACAATTTTTCTAAATTTTTACAACAACCCTCGGAAGGAGTCCAAGTAATGAATGGATAGAGCAAACCCTACAGGAAACAGCACAGCTTTTTTCTACTTTCCAGAGCTCGTCATAATTTTCGTATAAATTTTTTGATGAAACCACCGAATTTTAGCATTCTCGCCTCAGACACAAATGCATCAAACGCTAATAAAGTCTCGGATTTTGAAACTTACAAAGATGGATTATGGTTTGACAACAATTTTGCAAACCAAATGACCATTCACTGCTTTAGATTAGCAACTTTCAAAATTTCCGGGTACAGCCTGGGATGTCCTAGAAACATGAACTATGATGATTTTATCCCGGAAAACTTAATGGATCGGAAAGAAAAAACAATTGGTAGGAAGAGGAGAACAACTGCTTCAAATGACACCCGGGTTGATTGCCGGTTGTTGTTCTGTGAGGTTTAATTTGACCAAACATGGAATTTGATGGCATTGAAAAACTGATTCCAGATATTCTAAGATGCAAGCTAAGGAAAAGAAAAAAAATAACTCTGTGTCCCATAGGGTTTGCTCTATCTGATTACTTGTACTTCTTCGGGAAGTAAGTACAAAAATTTAGAAAAATAGCCGAACTTGACCATGGCAGAAGGCATGAGTCGCAGATTTTGGTTATTTTTCGAAAGCTCATTGAATATTATGGAATGAAATTAGAACCATAAAAAAGAGGACGATATGCTGAATCGAATTTCCCTAAGATATCTCAAAATCTTGGTTCTATGAAATGTGGCGTTCATTTGAAAAAAGCGACATTACTTTTAGAACGACCTAATACCTAAGCTTACAAACGGTAAGAAAGCATTTGAAAAACATTTAAGATCCTTACGTAACTAAGCATATTCTGATATTTTGACCTTGCGTGCATAAAGTTTTGCGAAACTAACTTACTAACTGAAGAAGTTTTACTAACTGAAGAAGTTTAAAAACAGCGACGATGGATTATCAGACTAATTTGACTACGGTACTCTTTGAAATCCGCATTTTTGGCAAAGACACTGTTGATTTGAAGGTATCGAAAATTGCAAAAGGGAGGCGACAACACAGGCTGAGGGGAGAAGAGGAGGGGAAGGAGAAAGTATTCAGCGGTTTAAAAATTATCGTATGCGCTTTCATGATAAGATGTCCTCCGCATGATATGCAAAACTGCTTACAGGTTGAGAAACGGACACTTTGAGACCATCCCTAACTTGTGTAGAATCTCTTGCTTTTGAACATTCATTACATAACTCCTCAATTCATATTTAGAGTCTTGGTGCACCATTGTTCACGTTCCCGCATGGTAACGCCAAAGATTATAAATGCCCAGTACATAATCCTTTATTGTTAGATTATCATAAATCTATCTCATTCAACTTGTATCTAATTGACTTTGAATATTTTTTGAGGGAGTATAGGGTTTTTATCTCATCTTGTGTAAAATTTTGAAATTTCCATATCAGTTGAATGCCATGCCCAAAAGGGGCAAAGAACGCATACATCTGGGGATCAAGCAAAAAGACAGATGCTAAAATCTCGCTCCCCACTTTGGTTTGAAAAAAAAATGATTACGAAGCCGCTTGTTGGTCGACAAAAAAAAAACACAGATATCTAACCGCAAAAAAACAAAGCGAAATAAAGGTCAATAAAGGTAGAAAAATTATGAAGGGTTTTCTAGACCTTCGCGTGCAAAGAGGGAGCAACATGCATTTTCTGCTAGCTCCCCCATCCCCCCCTGTTCTGCATAAATCCGTATAAGGGATCTTCTTACTAACAATCTGTCCGATCGCAGCAATCACTTTATAATGAAATACACAGTCATGTCAACTTGAAAAAACAACTTGAATAATCCCTCTCGCTTGAACTGTAAGATATTAGCCGGCCGATTTCACAACCCATTAGTACCATAAGTAGCGAATGCTACGCTCGACCTCGTTGTACACTCAACATTGATTCCACAACATTACAGTATACACACTCAAGACGCACGCGTGATATTATTCTATCATTCAAGAGTAAGTTTTAAAAATATATGGAACAGGTCTTCCAACATTTGATTATGATCAATACCATACAACGTTGGATATTCCCAAAGATTTGACTTGTCAGAGTGAATCATTAGCCCATTTTTTGGCCTAGAAACGAAGGTGATGAACCTAACCTATTCAATAGGCTTGCAAACAATTGTTCTTAACACATGAAGAGCCGATTTTCTTTGTATCGAATAATTAGCAATTCAATTTACACAATTATCACAATCATCTCGTAATTGCCTATGCAACGTATATATGATCTGTTTGCGCTTAATCAACTTATAGATTGTCGATCTTCGCGCTGAGCTTGCCAGTGTAGAATGCTAAATTAGTTGGATGAGTTTATCCAAATGCAATACCAATCGCTCCTCGCTAAAATATAAACTTGTAAAATAATAAGGTCGTCTTGATTGCTAATACTCAATATAAAATTCTAATTTTCCAAAGCTGTTGTGAGTCATTGAATAGACACTCTCCTATTATTCAAAGATCAAAACAAAGGTCACTATTCTCATGGAGTGAAGATGAGACCTCATTTATACAGAACTGTTGATTTTGACCATCGTTATCTCCCTACACACGACTGCTAATTTCCTCAATCTCTGACACCTAGAAATCCTGAATTAGTCACCACTGAATTTACCCAAAACATAACAACATAATCATTGTCAATGGTAATTTAAAGGACAATTTTTTTAACATCTGATATATAAAAAATCGTTAGCTCAATCAAAAATCTTCCCATAGCGGGAAACCGCGGTATGGTCCCGAAGCGCGCAGATGCAATCTAGCGCCTTAATTATTGGCGAAACACAGAAATGACCGCTAAGGCTATCTCAGCCGCGGGTTTTCCGACCTACCTGGGCACGAAAAACAAAAAGCATTTGATTTATGACAACGCGAAAAGACGCTTTGTCCCCGATGTAAAAAAACAATGTTAACTGAAGCGACTATGTTGGGGCTGAAAGCAAAGCGCCATGTTTACAATAACATACGATTTATGTGCACACTGTGCAAAACCATCTTTGAATAATCTATACTGGCTGTAGTGTATTGCCGCGGAAAGTTATTATTCTCCTGAAAATATTCCGGGATGATGGTTATTGGTAGAAAAAGTAAAGCATGTGATTTTTCTTTGAAAACAGGAAATATAATTCATGATCAAAGGTGCGGTCATCAAAACAGGAAAACAGTCGTATGATACTATGTGGGCTGGATTTCAGAGAAACCCAGATTGTTTTGATCGCCGTAGGATCATGCTTTTTGTGCTTCGTTCTAAACATATGTTGCTGCATACTCCTGTTGATCATAAGCTGCAACCAGACAGGTGCAGTAGCTAGAACTTCTATATCAAAAAACCTGAAACGGAAAAGTTCAATTTTTTATTAGATGATAAAAGTGCACCCAAATAAGACGAACCACATTTATGTCGCCCACAGGAACAGACCATTTTTTGATTTTGAGAGCAGCACAAGCAGAGAGCGAATCATTTCAAAACAAAATAGGGAGGATGATGCAATAGCACACAGAAGAATCCGGTATTCAACCATTTGTGCCTTTGTGCTCTTAACAATATAATAAGGAAATTGATTACACCAATTTTATGTCTGAATGCTCTTCCAACTTTAAACCTATTTTTGTGCTCGAACTCCAGTTAATGACTTTTCAAAACTAAAACTCTAAACGTGAATTACGAATTACAAGCATTTCATCCAGTCAAGGGACCAGCGAAAATTTCTCTCATTTTGTCAGCTTAGACTGTTTGGGTGTAACAAGCACAAACAACCACGCAATCACTAGCGAATCATATATACGCCAAATTTGAGGAGCGTGACGGATTGAGCCAATTTGAGGAACTAACAATAAGTTACGAAGAAACTGCATGTGAAATTATATGCTTGAAATCTCTTGGCAAAATTTTGCTTTTTTTTTCATCAAAGAAAAGTGAGGAAGACGATGTCTTTGGATAGAAAAGTAGTTAGAGTTTCAGACTGTGTGAAATAGTTCAATTATGTTATCAGTGTGTCGCCTTTGCTTCGCAGAGATCGCCAAATTCTAGTATCTAAATGCCTTCCTTGTGCTTGTCTCCCTCCGCTTGCCTTCACTGAATACTTTTAGCACCCTAATTTTTAGGGCAGAGAACGTTGGGTCCAGGGGAAATCTTGACACATCTGCAAGAAAATATAGTGCATGTATTAAAGCTCCTGTCAGCTGTCCGCGCGGGGATGACTCGTGACCACCTAATGCATCTTCCTCCTCATAAGCTCTAATTTTCTGGAAGCGCCAGACAACTTTATTGACGGTTAACCTTTTATAATCTTCATACAAAATAGTTACAAGCATTTTTTATCAAAAGAAACTCTCATTTTCTTACAAATATAAGACCACTTTTATCCGGTAGGATTTTCCTTTTTTTTCAAACTTTATATTTTCTGATGCGCTTGAAGTTACGCTCTGACATTTTTTTGTCTCCGTATTCTCTTTCTAAAAAGTTATCTACTCATAATTCATCTGATTACTTGCCTAGCAATACATGTTATCAGAGTATGAGGCACCCACCCAAGCATCCATGGTCAGGAGTAGTACATGCACTCCCTTGAATTCCCCTTTCTTTTCGTCTTATTTGTCCTCTATTCTTTTTTGGTACGAAGCTTTTTTGCCTGACATCGATTGTATTTGAGTTGGATGGAACTTACTTGACCCTGCTGTTTCACGGCATTTTAGACCAAGGGTTTTTCATTGCCTGGATGAGGTGAGAGCGGTCAAAAAGACCGACCAGTCGAGACCAGGCCAGAGAATGGACTCCAAGAAACTTGCTTCCACGGATTTACCCGACCTTTGGCCCGCAAAAGTGGATCCGTATGAGGACTTTTTGCAAAGTCGTTGATTTGTTTGACGTAAATGTGCAAGTTATGGAATTTATAAAAAGTGAGTAAAAAAGTCTAAGAAAAATAGTCTATTTTTACTCAGACAATTCACAGGAACGCAGAACAAGCAGAATTTGCAGCGTTTCCGCAGAATTTTGTTCTCTATTGCAAAAGTAGAAACGTTGAAAATGACAACTTCCGTAGGACTTCCACTTCAAACTGGTTGAAAACAGGAAATTCCGCAGAATCTTTTACAAAGCGCTGCGGAGCTTCCGAAAAATGCCAGCGGTTCCGCAGCACTTTGGCATACCGGTACTTCCGCAGGGCTTTGAATATGTTGTCTCGTGATGTTGCCTCGCCAACAAGTAGAGTGCATTATCGGACATGTCAGCCGTAGTGCAGAGGATAGCAGGTGTCTCACAGTCAATAGAGTAAGGTTCAAATCTCGCTTAGGTCTTCCTCTTTTGCGGTTGTGGTTCGCATTTTTCGCACTTCCTCTGCACCTCATTTGAGAACTTCTGCAGCACGTTTACGGAACTTCCGCAGGTGACCCGGCGGAACTTTCCTAATCGTTCTGCTGAAGTTTCGGTTAGTTGTCTGAGTAGGCCGAGGACCAGAATGATTGCGTACATGATGTATTTGTCAAGGTTCTACTCTAAAAGCTCAGAGACATTTGCTCAAAGATGTAGCTCACGGTGGTTATCAGTGACTATTTTACTCAGTAAGTTCGATAACTGATTTAAATTCGCATTTGTTCTTTTGTAGAAAAGATTTTCTTCCCAAAGTTATCAATCTTAAAGAAAATATAGTATAGAATAGTTGTTTACAATTTATTTGTGATGACCAGCATTGCATGGTGAGACTCACAGCCACCATCATGAGAGCACGAGGAAGGCATATGTGCTAGACCCAGTGCGACCCCTCGCGAAGCAAAGGTGACGCTCTGGTAATATATAAACGTTCCATATTCATGGAGCAGACGATCAACCCCTCCAGTGCTATTCTTGTTCTTGACCTTTATGCGAGTTAAAGGCAGTGGCTCGGCAAAACTCAACCTAGTCAAATTTTCGCTTACCTCATGGTTATTCAATACGCTGATCCCGAATATCCACTTTAGAGCGCTTGAAAACGGGCAAGACGTGCGTTTTTCGATGCCCTTCCCTTTGAAATTGGACGAGTGGAGCAAGACGACACCGAATCGTTGCGCGACCCAATGGTTATAGCGTTGCACTGGGCAGCCTCCAATGGTGAGAAATTGCCAACTCGTCCGGGCGCGTGTAAGTTTGAAAGCAATTTTCTCGGCAGGGAAGGCATGCCATGCAACTGGGATTACACTGTTTCCAAACTTGGGCTATAAGGAACCTACCGCATTTGAATCCTGCGCTGTAAAGTTTTGCCGATCCACTGCTTTTGAGGGCATTTGAAATTTTTGGGTATTTATAAGACTGTCACAATTTCGCAAAACCTTCCACAGCTCATCCATTACAGGTAAGTTGATTAATCTTACTTCATGCAAATTTATTCTGAAACTGCAGTTAACTTTTTCATCCAAGTTCATCGTCTTCCTTACTTTTTTCGATGAAGGAAAAGCAAAATTTTTGAGAGAATCCAAGCAAATATTATTACATGCAAAATTTCCCCGCATCCTACCATGGGAAAATACCTGGTCGCAATGGCGAACCGAAACATATGCGTATCATTGAATGCGCGTTAATGAACTGATTCCAAATCTACCTTTCCCATCTGCTACGAGCTTCACTAGAAGAAGCTATGGGCGTTCAATGATGTGAGGTTGGGGTTTTCATGCATAATGTGCATTGAAAACTAGGTTAGAATTGATTGATTGGCATGGTTTTAAGTACATTGACTACAAGAAATGCATACATACAACGAAAACATAAGTAAGCGTATTTGAGCAAGTAGTTCTTAAAGATATCGCACTGAATGTTTGCTAAATTTGGACAATCAAACGCTCATAACTCCTTACAAAGACCAGATCAGCAGATATGGAAGTAAGATTGAATCATCAAAACGCATCTAATGATATGTATACCATTTCGGTTCGCCACTGCAATCTGGTATACTTCTTTGTTTAGTTTTTCAAAATGGGAAATTACGATGTTCCGGAGTCCTTCACACTCCTTGTGCTTGTGCAAGTAGGGCAGTTGCCGTATCTGTTTTATGTGGTGCGCATTTCAACATCAAAAGTGTACGCATAGTACCCATAATTCATTTGTAATTATATCAACCTCTCAGCACCTCCCTCGTACTCAAATGCTAAACCTCCTTTAGAGTGAAATAGCCATAAGAAAACTTGACCTGTGACTCTTTAGTATGAATCCAGTAGTCTGTATTCAGAACTTACCTCTTAATACAACGCAGCTGAAGTTTGCGCCCATTATATTTTTTAGTAATCACCAAAGTCAAGCAAGAGGGTGGCACACGATCGCTGGTTACCATCCCCCCTCTTATTGCTGTCTCGATACACCCTTCGAACTATATACCTAAAATAGCATTAATTGAAGGCCCTGTCAAACATAACGGGCAACATATCCATAATTAGCATGTCAATTAATCCCTGTAGACAATGTTTGGGCGAATTTTTAAGTTTCAAGATACTGAGTCACCTAAGTGAAATCGACAGTTTCCAGCATGATTAACTTTCTTTCAAAGGTGAAGTAGCTAGCTGTTTTTGCACTCAAGACAATTCACTACTCTTTTCTTGGCCATTTCAGAAATCTCGCTTCAGAAGACTTCCTAACTTTAGAATAGAAACAAACAAAATCTTGTTCTTCCTATTTTTCGCTTTTAATGGCTGTGCTTTCACCAAATACTCAGAGCTAAGAAGAAATCAGGCTCAGATCACTCCTATAAAATCTACGAGGACTAGGCTATTGATTTGCATGAGTAACGTGCGCTAAAAATGTTTTTTGATATAGTTAATGAGATGCGCCCCTAAAAAGCTGTGGCTGCCACAGCTTTTTAGGAATGCCACACCCTATTGACTTACCTTCAAACAGATCAAATAGCGGCGTTTTTTGTATCACTGTTACTGCTTAACCTTCTTCTTTACATAACGAATTTTCATATGAAAACGTTTCTTCAAGAGCAAAATATAATCGTTTTTGCTTACTTATGCAAGTGTAAAATACTGGTAAATTACTGCGAAAATATTGGGATACGGTAGCATGCTAGGTCTACGCCACTACGTGAATCGCAAGGGAAGGGGAGAAGGTATATATTCGATAGCCTAAACTTCGTAATCTACATTAAAGTGATTGGATCCTGACTGGTTATCCCTAGTCTGAGATACTGAAAACGAAAAATGGAACAAACGAGATTCTGGCTTGCTCTTAATTCCTTAATATGGAGGTCGTTTGAAGTAAGATTCCTAATATGAGCAAGAAAATAGTAGTTCTTTGTTTGAGCGCAAAAATAAGCAGTTAACTTGACTCAAGCATGTTACTTTGAAACAAAGTAACATGTTTGAAAAGGTAATCCTGTATCTGGGAACCTCAGAACTCGCTGAAACTTGGACCACAGGGGTATTTCACTTGCTAATTACAAAACGATGCTCTTATGCTTTATAGATCTCTAATTATGCCTACTATACGTATACGATAATGGGTCAAACATCAATGTGCTAATATTTTGCATGAGGGGCCTATTTGACATTGTTAACGAACATGTTCTGCTAACAGCGGACGCCTTGATAGCGATCCCCTTTCCCTGATTTCTCAATACGATCCCCAGATGTGGCATGGCAAACCCCACGCTTGACCCTGGTAATCACTCAAATGACTCCATTTGATGCGCATAGGTTGAAAAAAATTTTTTGCAAGCTTCCTCGTCATCTCAAAAGTGAAGAAGATTCACTCTAGCGTCTTATTGAGTAAATCTGTATCTTTCTCCAAAATAATAATATCAAAGCAAAAGTGACATTAGTAAGTGTTGCTTGAAAAATTCATTATAACAACGTTTTAAATTTGAACTTTTGTTCTTTACCTATTCCCACACCATTTAGTTTTTTTAGTCTGTCGGTAAAGGAGCCGAGTTTTATTCTAGAGTGAAGGGAAGGAGTACACGTTTTCCCTATTGCATGTATGATCTAGCCTGGAAACTTCTTCACCTAGGCTTCAAAAACACTTTTCACCGTCACTATCATATCATTACTTGCGCCAACGCATAAATGAGCTGCAACTGTAATGGCCTGAGGTTTTGACGTTCACTTTATGCTTATACTGCATCAAATGTCAAAATCAGGCTTTTTTTCGAGTTTTTTCTTTTTTATCAGCAGTTCTTTGAGGCAAAAACATAATATAAACTTCATGTAAACTACAGGAACAGACGCGCTCATTAACACATCAAAAAGCTGCAAGCCTCTGCTGACATGAACTTCAAAGTGAACAAGAAAGCAAAAAAAATACCGTAGTCTGCTTAGTGCTTCTCGCCTTCAAAAACGGATAATCGCATACCGAACATATCACAACGGTCAATACACTAATCACCACTCTATGATAGCAGCTGTACTAAAAAACATAGGCTCATAGGTATTCGATTACACATCAAACTTGCCACATCCATCTTTCCTCCATACAACTGCAGTACACCGTCAGTGAAAAAGAAGTAAGGTGCGTCATGATATATAATCAACACAGGTAGTGTGTTTATCAGAGATAGTGACCAAACTGTAATAATACTCTTGCAAATTGTAGAGTTCTTCCATATCTGAAAAAAAAGAAGATTGGTGACTAAAAGTAGCAATTTTCATTACCTGCTTTTGTTGTAGTGGTCTATAAAAAGCTGTGAAAAGATTGAGGGCAATGAATATCTGCGCGCTGCACAAGATTCCTCTTGTAATCATGACGTTTGACATTGAGAATAAAGCATAACGTTGCATGTTTACGGAGAACATATTGAAATAATTGAATTTCCGCGGGCACATTATGATTTCAACAAGAAGAAATAGTAGAGATCCGATATGTACTGAAAGATAAACAACAAGTAGTAAGAAGATTTGAAATGATAATAGGTTCTCCGCCATTTTAGAACTTTTAAAATTATATAGGAATAAAAAATCATTGATAACCATGAGTATGCCGATAGAATTATGTGAGAATATGGCACTTGTACCATTAACTAAAAACAAATTTTCAAAAAAACTGTGCGGAGACTAAGTGTGACGAAGAGGTAATGTTTGCGACTGCATCACAAGATGCGCCCAAATTTTCTTTTAACTTTGTCTCTTTGAATCATTTATGGTTCAAAAGCTACTTTTTGCTAGACTTGGCACATGTATCGTTTTTCATCGTCACCTTGAGATATGACACAAACACTGAGTTTGTGTTCGATAGTAGTGTTAAATTGCACTGGTCGTATTCGTTCACCTCTCACCGCATTACTATATCAGCTCTTTTTCATAACTGTCAGCGCTTATATACTTTAAGCCGGATAGCAAAGTAGAAGCGGATATATCTTAAATTTGACTAATTATGTACAGAAACCGAAAATAGTTTCTTAGCGAAACTAAAAAAACTTGATGAAAGTGCCCTGTCACAATCTACTTGCATACACCTCTCACATCAGTCCAAAAGTAATAGGACTTTTGTTACGATGTGGTATCGATATGTCAATTGATTGTTGCAAGGGAACTAGCTTAGTGTGGCTAGAATGTCTCAGTCATTCGGCACAAAGCTTACAAAGCAACCGTGATGGAGGTTAAGTTGAATGCGCGCCGTATGCAACTTGAGCAGCGTACTTCGCGTACACTATGGCGAGATGCCAACATCGAGGACCTAACTTCCGAGTATGCGATAGCTTCCGATTGTGAAACATGGCAGATCTATAGCAGAAGAAAACTCAAAACTATCGCAATCCCTTGAGCAGTTACACCCTACGTGGGCCATTGCCACGGCGTACTCTGAGTCACGCTATAATCATGGCATGGCAGATGGCGTTGAACCTTCGCAACCATCTCTCTGTGATATTATAATTATGAAATGGAGGTATCATTTGCCGCAGTGGACAGGTCATGCAAAGTTCTTTCCTTGGAGAGTGAAAGGGGACGATGTCTGAGGAGGAGAAGAAACGATGGCTGAGACCTGCAAATGTCGTACGTGGTCTTGAGTACTTCCAGGGTAGGGGACTATAAGTCGCCAATAGGCTCCACCGGGCAGCTGATACAAATCTGAAAAGTGTATAATATGTGGAACTGCAGGTCCTGTCGCAGATGTCTGTACGAGACCACCACTTTTCGGCAACATATAGTCCCCTATCTCTCTCTTTATGCACTGGGATTACTCGTGTGGTTACAAATCCTATCTTTGAAGGTAAAAATCAAATACCTTTTCAACATCTTTGTTGTAATATCCTAAACCGCCAGTCAATCCGTTTTCAGAGTCGCCCATACTTCCAAGTAAATCTGTTGGCCAACGCAGCTTGATATATCCGAAACGGAGCTGCATTAGCCTTCCTCTATAGCATTTCTAGCCTTGTATATTCTGTAGAGGCTAAAGTTGTAGGAATGCATGGAAGCTCTATTTTCTAAGGGCTCGTAGGCAAAAGATAGCCGCACGCTCTAACTTTACCCTCGACGACTAGGACAGAGACTTCCAAAAGGAGTGCGTCGCTCAAGGAGATTCGTTGGAACACGAAAGGTAAATTGGCGAGATCAATGTGCGCAGATTCGCCTCTGCGAGCCAACTTTGGTCACAAATTTTTGGGATTGAAGGGGGTCGTGTAGATTGGTCTTCTTGACTCAAGACGGACTTTCTAAGAAATTAAAAGTTCAGAGTTGTTGAGATATTGACTGTTTTCCCACATCGTACCTCTGGAGCGCTCTTCCATCACTTGGACAATGCAGTGGCTAACGTTCCGAAAAAAGAGTCGAAAGAGTTAAAAGAATTTTTTGTCGTAAGACACTCTCTTGCCAAATGTCGGATAGAGTCCTCGTGATGAGTCTTGATCATTACTTGACAAAAATAAAAATGTCGAGAATTCGTTATGCTACTTTGTTCAACGTCTTTTTGTCTATATTCAGTTGTAGACTTTGTCTACTTTGCATGCTTTTATCTGAAAATATTATGCTATGCAAAATGCATATTTTGATTTTAATTTTCTAATGCTAGACTAGAAATGGGAGATGAGATCGGCAAAAATAAGCAGAAACCTTACAAATATTCACGGAAGGCATAAATGCGAAGAGCAGATCGCAATTTGTCAATATATTAGGTTGGCTAAAAAATAAGTTCGGTCGTTTTTAGCAGTTTGCAGAATTGTCACAAATCAGCTTTTGCGTGTACATGTGGTACCATTAAAAAGAGCAAATCAAGGAGAATCGAACGGTTAACTCTTTTTTCTCAAAAATAACTTATCTGATAATGAAATGGTAAAGGAAAGAAAATTGGTCGGATTTTTTCCTCAAAATTTCGAAAAATCACGCTCCGAAAACGAACTGAAGTCAGGTGTAAAGTGTAGATTCGCTACCCACAAAACAAATTTTTGAATTTCCAACCAATTGCATGGCCATAGATGGTCAAATTCGAGTTATCTGGAATGCCCAAAATTTGACCTTTACGCGCAAATACCTGGAAATTTTCACAATTTTGACTGCAGAAATTCGGAAACAGCAGGTCACAATCTCTATTGTGGTTCACCACAAAGGCTGTATGTATCCAGCCACCAAATTACTCGCCTGCGTACTCATTGCAAGCTGAGAACGAAAGCTGGAAAGTCAAAAAAGCGATTTCTTAGAAGTCTGACCATATAAGGCTATAACTGTCACTTTTTGGTAACATGAAATTTTGTCTATTTAATATTTTTGAGTAGAGGCTTAGGGCTATCTTCTCACGAAAAAATCTTAGCTGAAGAACTGTTACGTGAATTGTTATGAAGCTTTGAATTTGCATGTCAAAACGAACTTATTTATTAGCCAACCTAATAATATACACAAAATTTTGGTACTTTTCCGTTATCCGCACCCATTTTACAAAAAGGATATTGCTATTTTCACCAGTTGGTCCCAGTTTAACAATAAGGAGTGCCAAATTTCGCATGTCAAAAAACTTGAGATCATCTACATGTTCAACAAGATTTACCAAGATTTTTGTGTCACCTACCAAGTTCATTCTGTTCTCTTATCAATAATGATCATTTGGTTGAATTCGCATGGCGTAAACAATTTGAAGGCAAAGATGGTTGTGTTTATTGCTGAAAACGCCCAATATGTTTTCTATCCGGTTTTGATGATTTGTTCTTGTATAAAAAAACAACTTCTAGATTATCTCGAACGCTCCTAGTATCTCAGCGGAAACGATTTCGAAAAAATATGTTGAGCTGAACCACCTTTTGATTTCTTATCTTTGCACGTGCCACATCCGAATCTTCAAAAAATTCTACAAAAGCACGTATCTGATGAGAAATGTTCAATTGGGTCCGGATGAGAGGAAAGTATCAAAATTCCTTTCTGCAGTGACAAAACATGCTTCTTGGTTTATAAAGGGATCACTTTCAAAGCTTTGAATTTTAAATTACACTGTCGACATGTAGGCACGGCGTTTTTGTAAGCTATGACGAAGTATACGATGTTAGTGACTGACTAGACAAGCGAGGAAAGAGGCTATTATTTTGGCTTTCCTGTTTTCGTCAATTTGGAGCAAAAAGCTAGTAAATGAAAACAATAAAAAAACAAATGCATTTTTGCTTGTAATCAAGAAGCAATTTTTTTGAACTACGCATGCTTTCATTTCATTTCACTTCATTTGTTCGCTCAAGGCGTTCCATAAAAAAAAGACACATCAAGAAGTTAGTAATACAGCGGAAACGAACAAGACATGTAAATAAATTCAGACATTATCAAGTCAATCCGAGTCTGATCCTAATCAGACTAATGTGAGAAGATAAAACAGCTTGCACTGAATATGTTGGTAGGCTAATAGATAAGTATGCAGATGTAGGCATGAGATTTATAACTCCAAAACTTTGAATCCATGGAGATGGGACGCATGCCTCCTCGTTGCCAGCGGAACGATCTTTAGTTACTCTTAAAAGCAATCCGGCGGCTTATAAGGCAGGTCTACTGGCTCAGGTATAATAACCATAACCCAACCTAGCCGGAATGCTGGAGAGGCCCAATGACCCCAAAGGTGAAACGATTCTCATTGAATCCATTTGTTGAAATAGCAAGCTGTACGATTGACTACTAGATAGCTGAACGAAAAAGACCCGGACTGAGATGGCTGATGAAACTGTGTTAGTAACTAGAACAAAACGAGTACACCAAAAATAAAAGTTTGACGCGACGTGAGGAGATACACGAGAGGCGTCAAAGAAATAATTTACAGCCACAACTGAACCCGCAAGTCAATGCAAGATCACCGAACACCTGAAAAGACAGGTTTTAGAGGTAAAATGGAGAAGAAAGGTGATAGAAAACAAAGCCCAAAGCGATTCCATCCGCCATTATAGCACGTCCAAAGCACCCAATGGAAGCCCAAAAGGCCTAATGCAGAAAGCTCGCCCTGTCATGCAACACTAATCAGTGTTAGCGATACTTGACAAGTCAAGCCTTCTCAGTCTACTCCTGAAAATATGTCTACTCTCTGCACTAGTGGTCTCAACCGGGAGGTGCGAAAGCCACCTAGCCGACCTGTAGAGCACGTTGGAACATCAGCAAGTATCTCTTGCGCCGGATTCTTGGATATTGCAAGTTAAAAGAGCCTGACCTTTCGCTTGTAGGAACAAAAATCCAGTATTTACTGGCTTTTAGCTTGTTCTCTCTTCTCAGAACTTGAAAACAGAATACAAGATCCAAGAAAGCACGACGGTTTGTTAAGGATTTCATATGAAACCTCTCAAGCCTGGTCTGGTAATCGGGAGGGGTGGTTCTCCGGGCGATAAACGTCTATACAACAGTCGTGTAAAAAGCTGTTGAACCTTTTCAATTCTGCGAATATCCTTTTTACGAAAGGGGAACCAGACCTGAGAACAGTATTCTAAATGAGGAAGAACTAATGCTTTATAAAGCGGTATAAGTATCTTCGGAAAACTAGCATTAGTATTGCGGAAAAGCAGAAAGAGTGAAGAATAAGTTTTTTTGACTAACGTATTGACATGCTCAGTGAAGTTAAGATTTGTATCAATAATTTGAAAGATTTACTAACACTTTGGATTCTTTTTGCGAGTGAAATAGGTAATACTTCGTCTGCCGTAAGATACAAGAACCATCACGGAACTTCAGTCCAGATAGAGGCGCAAAGACGGTGGATCGGCAAAATGAATCCCCAAGTCTTGGTAGCGTGAGGTATTAGGTCGTTCCGAAAGTTCTTGCGCACGATTTTCAAAAATTCATAACTCTTTAGATTCTTAACGGATTTGTATGATCGAAATTTTGCTTGAGAGAGAACCTCATGCTCTTTGCAACTTTACCTGAATTGTTCGTTAGTGTGTACAAATGAAGGAGATAGAAGAAAACCAAACTCACTCAAAATTTGGATTTTTCGTGTAGGGTCATAAAAAATCGGAAATTCGCAACAAAAATCGGAGCAGTCAGTATTGTAGGTTTTCTCACCAGCTCTTTCAAATTGTGCAAAGTTTGCGCCGATTGAGCGTCTCTATGAAAAGTTATGATTTCCGAGCAAGCAATAGAAAAGTAATTAATTTGATTTATTTTGGCATTTTTCAGGGATATCGTAACTTTTCATAGAAACTCTCAATCAGCGCAAACTTTGCACTGTTAGAAAGAGCTGGTGAAAGAACCTACAATACCGACTGCTCCGATTTTTGTTGCAAGTTTCCAATTTTTTATGACCCTACACGAAAAATCCAAATTTTAAATGAGTTTGGTTTTGAGCTTCTATCCCCTTCATTTGTACAGATTAACGAACAATTGAGGTACAGTTGCAAAGAGAATGAGTTCCTCTTTTAAACGAAATTTTGATCGTGCAAATCCATTGAGAATTTAAAGAGTTATGATTTTTTGAAAATCGGGCGCAAAAACTTTCGGAACGACCTAATATAAACGCCTCAACTACAGCGTAGCCCCACCCTCGCCCTCCAATTCTAGCGCTTGGTCGTGAAACGCTCTTCAACACTCCACCAGCTCCGCCCACTTCATATGAGGGGGCGTCATTGGTGGAGATTTAGCTCACTTTGACTCAGCGCATGAATTGAAGGGTGGGGTGAGGCTTTAATGTACTTTGAAAATCTACTAATGCTACCGAAATCTGACTAATGTCCATTTTGCGATCCACTGGTCTACATGTTCGACATGTTTTACCAGGAATTTTGTGTCTCTACCAGCGTAAGTTCAGTCTGTTTCATTCTTTTTCTTATCAATAATTAGCTGGCTTACCCGGTTCCGCCCGGCCCTGTCAAAACACTATGATAAAGATCCTAACCCTTTCCTTGTGTACATTTCTAAATGCCAATTCCCTATTCCCGTGTGTTAGTAATCAGAGCATGCTCACTTACCTCCCTGTGCCAACTCCCAGCTTCGTAGCTCAAACTTTGCAAAAAAATCGATAAAATCGATAAAGTCAGGGATAATTTTGAAAACTAATATTGAATTCGTAAACAGCATGCTCGATCGATGACGAAAAGTGGCCTATGACACCCGTCCCACCCCGAAGTGTGTACCAAGTTTGGTTCGGATCGGTTCAGAAATAGAATTTTCTATTATGGATATACGTGCAGACACACACACATACATATATACTTACATACATACATAAATACATACATAAAGGCTGCTGCATGACGAAGGCGCAATATCTCTGGCCGCGCACGCGGCTTTATTAGCCGCAGAGCGCATGAAACAGGAATTACACCGGTAAAGATGCGCGCGCGTCGCGTTTGCACCCTCTCATCCAATTCTGCTTCTGCGCCTTCGTCATGCAGAAGTCTTCACAAACAGACATTCAAATTTATGCATAAGATGACAACATTTGATTGGAATCGCATAACTTCAATAGCTTGAGGGGAAAGATACTTTGTACCATTGCTGGAAGCGACCAGAGTGTTCCATTGAATGTTTTGACTGTTTTGCTATCATTAAACTTGCTGAAGAAATCTCAGATTATCCCAGATGCATTTATCTTATCGAAAAAGATTTCGAAATAAACGTATCGAACTAAATCAAAACTTAATTTTTTTGCTGGCACGTGGCGTAATACAGTGCTGGACATAATTATAGAGACACTCTAGAAATCGTCGTAATTTTCGTTCTTGTCAGTGAATCTGTCTGAAACTTTGCTGTATGGTGCGCATGCCATAACTCCTCGAACGGCTTCCAATCCCGTTGATTCGAACGGAGAAAAATGGAAAAATTCGAAAAAGCCTGTTTTCAAGCTGGACATAATTATAGAGACACCTGGCCTTCTTAAACATTATCGTATTCCTTGACTCCCAAATTTTTTGGTAGAGTTACATCCTAGAATATGAAACTTTTGCAGCACCTGGGACCTGTCATGCTACTCAAGGAAAGATGATAATTGTATTTTTCGTTTCCAAAGGCATCAGAAGTCAAACTGCCCCAATAAACAACTGGTTTGAAGAGTTTTCAAGCCCTTGTTCATTTCAAATGATAATCATGGAGTCTACTAATCCTTCTGCATAGATGAGGTGAAGAGCGCTTTCGTAAACTCTGCGTAATCGCTGATTATGACGGACAGACTCCAACCTCACCATTGGGTTGTCGCGCTTTTGCACCACAAAACTCACTTTCCAATGTTCCTGAAGTAACGGACTCGATTTATTACATTGTCTACATGGAGATGCATCTTCTGCAGCAACTTTTAGATTTTTTCTAGTGCTGCAGTTGCCATTTAGATCTGAAATACTTTCAACGAAATTTCTATGCGAGCAGTAGATTCAACATAATCACAAATCTCACTATTTTATTCTCTGTTTCATGTCGCATTTTGCGCGGTAGCTGAGATTAGCAAGATTTTGAAGTTTCAAGCGGTCTCCTGTTCGATTTCTTGATTTAAGTTGGATATGATTGTGCAGGGTGCTCGACTCAACTCACAACGGATGACAACTGCGGCTGAACCAGAATGTGCAACCCCGAAATTTTTTCCTGACTAGGCACACAAGTTTATTGTTGTACGGTATTGTTGCGGCTACATTGCAGCGTTTTCTGTAACTTGAAAATCGAGTTTTGTAGTGCAAAAGCGCGACAACCCTATGGTGAGGTTGGAGTCTGTCCGTCAAAATCAGCGATTACGCAGAGTTTACGAAAGCGCTCTTCACCTCATCTATCCAGAAGGATCAATAGACTCCATAATTACCATTTGAAATGAACAAGGGCTTGAAAACTCTTCAAACCAGTTGCTTATTGGAGCAGTTTGACTTCTGATGCCTTTGGAAACGAAAAATGCAAGGTTCATCTTTCCTTGAGTAGCATGACAGGTCCTAAATGCTGCAAAAGTTTCATATTCTGGGATGTAACTCTACAAAAAAATTTGGGAGTCAAGGAATGCGATAATGTTTAAGAAGGCCAGGTGTCTTTATAATTATGTCCAGCTTGCAAAACAGGCTTTTTCGAATTTTTCCATTTTTCTCCGTTCGAAATCAACGGGATTGGAAGCCGTTCTGAGGAGTTATGGTAGGCTTACATGCGCACCATACAGCAAAGTTTCAGACAGATTCACTGACAAGAACGAAAATTACGACGATTTCTAGAGTGTCTCTATAATTATGTCCAGCACTGTAGTCATGAATGAAAAAATTTCTGTGTAGTAGAACACGTATCTAAGAATTTGTAAAAAAAGGGTACGGATAAAGAAAAAGTAACGTAACTTTTCATGACTTCAAAACATAATTCTGTTTTTTGAGGAGGTCAATTTTAAATCAATTTGAATAGTTATGAATCACACTGTAAACGTAAGCACGGCGTTTGTGTATGCTACGACGGAGTATACGGTGATAGTGATCAACTAGACAAGCGAGGAAAGCGCTGTTATTTTAGTTTTTCTGTTTTTCATCAAGAGCAGCTAGCTAGACAATAGTTTTCAAAGCGGCAAATGCGCTCCTGGTTGAGCCATGCTTACAGAGTCAGCATGAAAAGGATTGCTACCCTGAAAAGTAGTGCTTCTTGCGACTGAATGTACGTAGCAAATCATCTGACGTGAAAATCAATGAACCATGCTTTACTGTATTTCAGTTCCATCAAAAACTCAAAGCGAACACCAACAATGTGAATGATTCAAAGACTGTAATGAATAAATGATGATGTTTGACATGTTTATTTTTTTGCAGTGTTGTCAGGTCTTTAGAAAAACATGATTGTTTTTTTTGAAATGTTTGTCAAAAGAGTTAGCTGCATGTAAATTCAGTCAAAACTCTCCAAAAATTCCATAAATCACTCAGATTTTGAAAAGGGATGAGGAAACGCACGTTTGGGCACCAACAAATCATGTGACTTGTGTATGCTGAGTAGTGTATTAGATTAGGAAATTTGACATAGCTTGTGGACGTTATGATTTTCAAGTTTTGACTGTTACCATGAAAGACTTTAAAACACGAAGTTCTCTGATCAACATCATTTTTTAGTGCCTGTACGTTTATATTGTCAATCATTGCGGTCAATCTCAATTTCATTTTGAAACCCAATAACACGAGGAAATGACAGGAGCCACAAATTAGATAAATGAGATCTTGTAAGAACAAAAAATGAACAGTGTCTGTATATGAAGCGAATGAATATTGAAACAAAAGTCAATGATTTAGACTGTTTGTAGGTACTTTTCATTCGCCATCGTCGCAGTCAATAATTAGTCTGGTATTCGTTGAAAGATGTAACCTTCTTCGTTATATAATCCATCTCGATAGTTTATGGTCTATGAATTAGCATTTCAAATAACCATCGGTTTTGTTTTTAATTGCCCGATCAAGGTACACATTACAGTCTGCGCTCAACAACTAACGAATTGTCGGTCTTCGCACTGATCTTGCGAGAGTGGAATGCTAAATCAGTTTTTGTCCATCTGCAATATCAAAATCACTCCCAACTTACTCAAACATGAACTTGTAAGAGATGAGGTGGTCATGAGCTGCTGCGACTTCAAAATTCTACTTTTCCGTAACTGTTGTGATTATTGAAAGGCACGCTACTAGTGTCGAAAATGTCAAAACAAAAGTCTCAAAACTTGTCGAGATAAGATGACACTCTAACCACAATCAGGCCTGCTAATGTTGGTCATCGCCATCTGCTCTATATGTTTCTGCTATTTCTTGGATGTTTTCAACATTGAAATTATCTAGGGATTCTAAAATATCCATTGAACATAGGCGTCTGTGGTATTTTGGATAAAAAGTTATAGCTACTTACCAATACGTAACAATTCATGCTTCTTTTTGTAAAACAGAAAAAGAGCCACATAGGTAATTTTGATCTGCATTTCTCCGAGCTATCGGTGCATAAAAAACAGGGTTTGATTTATGACGAAAGAAAACAACACTGCCAGCTGAAAATGTTAGCCTTTAAAGCAAAGCCCGGGTCGTATTTACAGCAATATACGATTCACGTGCACAAAAGCTCATGGCCACAAAAATACAGGATGGAAGTATTAGGTTGTGTAATGAGTTCGCTCGCATTTTTTGTTTCGATTTTCTTACAATACTTTTCAAAGCATTCGGCAAAAGGTTAATACGGTTCGGAAACTCTAAATCTGCTCTAACAAACATTTACTCTTATACTTTCAATCTTGAAAGTTGAACAAAAAATTTGACTGCTGACCGAAAAATCTGAAAGGGCAAGAATTCCATTTTCAACATTTTTTCTTTAGTTTCCTCCTTATTCATTGCTAAAATTTATTCAAAAGGCTTGACAACAAAAAAAAGAATAACTTACTAATCGCTTATTACTTGTTGAAACTGTTTATGATTGACCACTTCCATTCACCTACCGTTTGAGGTCATTTTTTGCAAAACTTAGCGTAACAAGGCTTTGCCGCAGCGGCATTCGTCGTCCGCGTACTTGAACTGCGTGTTCCCCAAATTCTGAATTTTTGACTATATAATCCACATGTTCAATGATTTAGCGGTCATGGACCACATCGTCTACCAATTCTTGGATTCGGCTACCACCCTCCCACGTCGCAAAATTTTTGAGCTGTTTCTAAGGCGTTCAAACCCTTCGAGACGCAACGTAACGTAGTTGTCGAAAATGAGGTTTTCGCTTTCTCAGATATTTCGGTTTGTAATCAAATTTTTTATTCACCTTCTCAAAACTGGGAATATAGTTGAGTAGTTTGGTAGAGCAGACTTAGAGCTTCCGAATGCATACAACACTTTGCCAGATATATGATGGATGGTGATTTGAGCGGTTGACCAAGATGGTACACAATTTATTATGGTTCAATGGCCTACGTTTTGGCGCTGTCGCCTTCTCAGAGCCTGGAAGTCAAACTCATCAGAATCTATTTCCTCAGAGGTCAACAAAGGACACAGAGTACTATTCGAGAAAAAGCCAATGAAAATCAAGTTAGAGCAACAAGAGCAGTACTAATCTTAGCCAGAAGTAAAAGCGGAAGTTGGAAGACCGCCGTGCATGCAAGACTACGCTTCTACTCTCAGCTCTACTTATATATGCCGTTCTGACCTGACCTATATTCAAATCCGCATAGAAATTGATATGACGCCAGTTCTCTAATAATAGCGCTACACTCCTCCTTTCTGTTCATTTTTGGATTTTTGGCGTTTATCCGAAACGCTCCCAATGTTCTACGCGCAAAGATCTCGGACTCGAACAACAAGATTTGCGCCGCAGTTTGAATTTTAGCTTTGTCATAGCGCACTATACGATGCTTACCTGATGGAGTGGCTGCTTTCAATTTATTTAAGACGTCTATATGTTCTTTAACGCAACAACGAGAGGGTGGCCCGTTTCAACAATGTACTTATCGCCGCACGCTAAACATGTGAGATAACAACAGCGGATAGCATGCAATTATCCTCCCTACCAAATGGGCACACTACGCAATTAGGAGTTAGACAGAAGCGATCGTAAGCACGGTTTCGAATCAAACGTTGATTGAGATTTGCTGGGGGAATATCGACTACTGACAATGCCTTGCAAACCCGCCTGATATACGCATCGCTGCACTGTACTGCTCAGCTCATCCGAGATGTGGAAGGCAGAACGGGATTTCGGTACTGCTCGAATCAAGAGCTCTGCTCCAAGAGCACCAAAGTGCTCCAAGGGTGTGCCCCCGAGCAGCAACTCTGTCAGCGACGGCGATGGACCATGAGCGCCGGAGGATACCCGACCAGCTGTCTGTGCATGCCACCCACAATACCTCCCTTCATCCCATTTGAGTGCGCGGACAAAGAACTAAGGATGTCTTTGTTACTAGGCTCGCGATACCATTTTGTTCTGTATACTCCACCTGCAAGCTGAATATGCACGCTTAGAAACACTATCCATTCCCAGGAGGGCTTCTCCCTAATTGATACGATGTTTGGCGACTGTTGATTTAGTATGCTAAAGCAAGTGTCTACCTCCGCTTGGGTGGGACATAGACGTAACCATACAAAAGTGTTTTACGCTCCAATACCGGCGCTTCTATTTTAGACATGAAAATGATAGTTAAAGTAGGTGCAAGTCGTTTATGACTCTTAAGTCTTGTACCATTGCTAAGCCCCTGACCTGTTTGTAGTACTGACCCGAAAATCGGAACACCGTACAGCGCAAGATTCGTAAAGAAGGGTCATGATGTTGTATATATTGAGACCGTTTAAGTCAAGAGAGGCCTGATGCTCCGAAAGAAACTCGCAGGTAGACTGAAATGCAGCATCATTTGACACGTTTGTATACAGTGACGTGACGACTGTCACGTCACTGTATACAAACGTCAAATGACTCGATGACGCAGTGCCGGGTGAGTTGCGTGGATCGTAGCCGGTCGAGAAGCATATCAATTACTAAGATGAGCAGGAATATATTTTACCAGCTGCGTGAGAACTAGTTTAGAAATCACGCTATTTTTGCCTGTTTGCTGATGCCACTAATAAGTCGTACTTTGCCAATTGCTTTGTAGAGTACTGAGAAAAAAAAACAGACCAAAAAATGCCAACGAACTTATCGTACAACCTATAAGGCACTTTTCTTTCTAAAAATAATTCAATAATGTTTATCATGGCAAGAAAGATACGTGATAGATGGTGTTAAAACAAGACTCTTGCAAACCTTGAACGGATATAACGAAAACCCCATTACAAAAGATATATGCGAGGATGATTGAAAAAAGGGGTGCGATTGTGGCCCTAGGAGTTACAGTTTCTTCTCAATATTTATAAGGTTCTACTGTAATGTTTTTTGATTTTGACTTCCAAAAGCAGCAAGTCAAGACGCTTCTTATAAGGTTAGTTTGAAAGCTCTGTAGTTTCATTTTTAAGAAAACCGTACTTCTTACTCTCCGGATTTCTTTGCTCTAAATTTATTAGGAAGCAGTGCGTCGCCTCTGCTTTGCAGAGGCTCGCGCTTGTTCTACTATCTATAAGCCATACTCTGTCATTGAAACTCACCCCGCAGTACCGGCTGGCACAATGAAATGTAAACAACTAATCATTCCAAAAGCTTTTTCATGTGAGTTCGCTTGAATAAAATTTTATGCAAAAGAACAAATGAAAGCTTAAATAGGCTTTTACAGACACACGGATAGGTTTTCGAACTTTTTATGACGTGGTGGTCGATATAAGGACAATATTCACTTTGTTCACATCTCTATGCAAAAATCTTCTCAGGTAAAACCTCGCAAACTGTCCATTTGCGCAACCATTTCTTTTTGGCGTCGTTTTCGTGAAGTAGTAGGCTTTTGATCACTTTCTAAACTAAAGTCCATGGCTTACACATTAACATTTCAAACACATCCACGACTTTGCAAAAAGTGGCGATATAGGCCTAATTTTGTAGGCCAGAAGTTAAGTAGTTTTGTCTAAGGCACAGTTTCTGAGCGTTTCACTCAACAAATCCGCTCGTGCTTTTGCATGACGGACTTCATGCTGGTAGCATGCGCTATGCTAAATTTGGGCTCAGGAAATTGGCTGGAACTTGCTGTGTGAATATCGTTACAGACATACACACAGATACACGTACAAGGACACCTAACAACCTCAGCTCGTTACTATGAATCATGATAAGAAGCATTTTATTTTGTAGTACATTCTTAGCAAGTTTCCACCGAACACTGGTTGCAGAGAAATTATTGGTTGAAGAAGATTACTTAAGCTTCGACTATTTGTTAGGCCGCAAAAAAACCAAAACTTAGAGAAATCTAGAACGTCAGCACATGAGTTCTAAGACCTACTCTTTCCCAACTGCAGGAACATCGTCTTGATCGGTTGATCTATGAAAAGTTATGATTTTTGAGTTTACAACAGAAAATTACGAATCAAATATTTTGCCAATTTCAAAAATCAAAATTTTTCAGAGGTGCGTTCAGTCGGCACAAGTTTTTCACATTTGAAAAGTGTAGGACTTGGAGGTTATGTGCTGACGATCCCAGATTTTTCTGCAACGGTTGGCGACTCACTCAATGGTTAAAGCTCGGATCATCTTCTCCATCCTTCCCCTGTACCCGGTGTGAGACACTTCAAAGTAGAAAGCTTCTTTTTTCAAATTAGGTTATAGCAAAGCAAATCTCCCAGAAAGCGAGAAGTTAGTTAAGCGCTCCTTACATTGTATGTAAGCACAATATGTCGTTAGAGCAAACCAAGCTCTACAAGCTATTTATCAGGTGTGCGCTTATCCACATCAAACAATTTCATGCGCATTTGCGTACTGGTAATTTTCAGATAAAGGCCAAAATCACGACAAACAAAAAAGGTTCCTTTTTGGGTTTTTAGAGCTAAATTTGATTTCTCTCGAAAACTCAAGTTTTTAGGAGGCTGGAAATTTGTAGTGGTACTTACAAAGACTCATACACTACATTTGTCTCCAGATGCGAGAACAGCTCAGCATCGCTTGGAGAAGTTTCTATTTCAAGTCATTGCAAATTCGGCAGCAGTGCGTGATTTGTGAGGTGGAGAGTATGTGCTTGAGCAAGTTAGGAGTTTGTAGGTTTTGAGATGCGATTATTCAGTTTCCAAAACAAAATTTTCTAGTTTTTGGTCTGACTTATCATAAAGCAACTTAACGCATGCGCTCGAATAGAGCTTGTAGAGCTTACTTTGCTCTGGCAAAGGATATGCCGTACCTACATACATAGCTGCGATAGGGGGAGCAATGGATCTTACCCCCTTCACGTTCGAGCAAGAACTCGGATGACCCCCTTCACTTGAGGCTGGTTGGGGAAGGTAATTTGAGAGTGAGCCGTGACCAAAACGCTATTGGAGATTCACCTCAGTCGTTAAACACAACAACCACATATTTCGTGAAAAGAAGTAATTCTATCATTTACGACGAGAATTATTACAGTAGTTGCTTTTTTTCACATATTTCAAAGACGTCTACAATACATACTGTAGCATAAGAAGATTAACTAAATTTGGAAATAAAATGACTTGGACATATAAACACTCCAAAAACAAATATAAGAATCAAAAAACATTTGAGATTTTTTTCAAGGACCTCATTTCTTCTACGTTTTTTGAAAAATATTTTGAGCAAATTTATTTAGCCTCAAGGTTTACTAAGTTTTGAGATAGATAAAGAGATAGAGCCTTTGTTAGAAAAGCAAGAAGAAAATCAACTATTAAGTAAGTTTATATCTAGCCTATTACGGTAAGTCTACATCCAGGTTGTGATGCTCGTAAAAACCAAAAAGAGTCTTGCTAAAGACTGCAAAAACGGCTCGATATGCAGCGACTACCGTGAATAGTAAATTACGTTAGTAAGAACAATTTTTTATGAGATAAAAGAGAATTTAAATGCATTTTTGTCAGCCAAAGCAAATCATTAGGCATACTGGTCAAATAAATCCCTCATATCTTACTGTTGAGAAGAGTAGGAACAAGTCGACGGTCTACTCTATTGGCTCAAGAAAATGCTTGCTCCGGTGACCCATGAAAGTCATTACACTGGAGTAGCGGGGTGGAGCAAGCTGATAGTAAAAATCTCCAACCCATTTTCAAGAGCTGCCAAGTCTTTTGTCCCACAATGTGTATACCATTCGAAAGCTTAGAGAATAGGGATCGACACAGATCGTCGACTTTTTCTAGCCCCACTCTACCGAGAGATACGCCGTAGTTTACCTAAAATTCCCATTTTTAAAAGCAGATTTCTGCCCAACGAAGAGCTAACTACCGTTGATTAACTATCTATTTTACAGCACAAGCCTTCGTCAATAAACGTAAACCGTCAACTTTTCCGTAGCTTTCATCTTCATTGCAATAAAAGAGCAGAGAGCACACTAACCCAGTTGGTATTAGGTTGTTACATAAGTCTTGTTACACTCTGTATACTTACGGCGATAAGTCCTATGCTTCATATTTTCACGGGCTTTAGGGTACCATTCGATAGAGCAAAGCAAGCTCTACAAGATGACTTGTGCATTTTCGTACTAGCTTCGATCCGCCGCAAGTTTAAGGCCATAATTCGAGTCACAATCAATGCTGGAAAAATCGAAAAAATTTTATATCTTTGTTCAAAAACATCCTATGGATCTTCCGCTTGCTCAAGTAGATAGCTCTTCACATCAGACATTCATATGCACAGTTGCTGTATTTTTACTCAACTAGAAATCGAAAAAATCGAAATTCTTTCATTCACACAAAAACGAATCTATGCTGTTTTCACGCATGTTATTGTATACTACAGTCCTTAAGAAGTACCAACGTAAATTTTCAGCTTCGCACAAGCGCTAGTTTTCGAGATACATCAAATTTAACCCTCTTCACTCGGGTGTTCCATATTAAAATCAACATTTCTCAAAAACTAGACCTTATGAAAGGCTGAAAATTTACGTTTATATTTCTTAAGGCCTGTAGTAAATAATTACATGCGTGAAAACAGCATAGCTTTGTTTTTGTGTAAGTACAAAAACTTCTATTTTCTCGGTTGCTAGCTAAGCAAAAAATACAGTAACTGTTTATATGAACGCCTGATGTGAAGCATTATCTATGTGAGCAAGCGGGAGATCCTTAGGATGTTTTTGAACAGAGATATAGATTTTTTGACTTTTTGAGCGCTGAGTACGACTCGCATTTCGGCTCCAAACTTGCGGCGGATCGAAGCTAGTGCGAACCTGCGCAAGCCATCTTGTAGAGCTTGCTTTGCTCTATCAAATTGTACCCTGAAGCCCTAGTGAAAATTTGACGCGTAGGACTTATCGCTGTAAATAACCAAAGTGTAACAAGACTTATGTAACAACCTAATATAACCAGATAAAATCGCACATATTTCCCGGCCCAAAAACCCAGAAAAAATCGGTGTTATTCGATTCTTTGTGATTTTAGCTTTCGAAATGTGTACAGCTTGTCAGGGCATTTCGCTCACTTACCCCCCCCCCCCTCCCCCCGCCCTACAAGGATGATAGTAGCGAAGACTCCCTTCACCTCGGAGAGAACCCAGCTTCCCCTATCGCACCTATGCCTACGTATAATCTATATCTTATATATAAAGCTGAATGTCTGTTTGTCTGTCTGTCTGTCTGTCTGTCTGTCTGTCTGTACGTATGTTCCGAATAGAAAATTCCATTTCTGAACCGATCCGGACCAAACTTGGCACACATACACTACGGGCCCCGGCGGGTGTCATAGGCTACTCTTCGTCATCGATCGATATCGATTTTATCGATTTTATCGATTTTTTTGCAAAGTTTGAGCTACGGGGCTGGGAGTTCGCACAGGGGGGTAATCGAGCATGGGGATTCCGAATACAATATTGGTTTTCGGGATTATCGATTACTATTATCGATTTTATCGATTTTTTTGCAAAGTTTGAGCTAGGGGGCTGGGAGTTCGCACAGGGGGGTAATCGAGCATGCTGATCACCCCCAAGGGGGGTGATCAGCATGCTCGATTACACTCCTGTGCCAAATTCCAGCCCCCTAGCTCAAATTTTCAAAAAATCGATAAAATCGAAAAAGTAATGGACGATCCTGAAAACTAATATTGTGTTCGTAATCTGCATGTTCGTTACCCCCCTGTGCAAACTCGCAGCCCCGCAGGTCAAACTTTACAAAAAAAATCGATAAAATCGATAAAAGTAATGGACGATCCTGAAAACTAATGTTGTATTCGGAATCCCCATGCTCACTTCCCCCCCTGTGCCAACTCCTAGCCCTGTAGGTGAACTCTGCAAAAAAATCGATAAAAATCGGTAAAATCGACATCGATCGATAACGAAAAGTGGACTGTGACACCCGCCGGGGCCCGAAGTGTATGTGTGCCAAGTTTGGTCCGGATACGGCGGAGCCGGGTAAGCCAGCTAGTATATATATAAAACTCAAAAATTGTCAGTTTGGAGGGTATGTGCGTTATAGAAACGCGCGCCGCTCAACCGATTAAGCTGAAACTTTACACACATATGTTTTCGAGCCTTGCGCAGATGATAGGCACTTTTTGCAGCGATTCGTTGGGTCCTTCGATCGATTTATTGATTTGCAGCACTTTGCAATAAAAATGATTCTTATCATTTGCTATCAAAACAGGGGTGTGTAAACAAGACTGGCATGTCTCATTGTGAACTTCTGTTGACGAAGTGCAGTGAAAAGTGTTCTTGATGTGAGTCTCAATTGCTCATCTGAATGGATGCACTAAATGTATCTTATGCGGAAACCTTAGCGTGCAAGAGACCATGAGTGCTTTGTAGCGAGTGTTTTGTACTGAAGCGTGCTCAATTTACGCTTATAATCAATGCTTTCTTCGTTACATGCTCAATTTAAACAATGAGGGGTCAAAATTTTTCATGAGATTGCGCACAAATTATTTGTCAATACCAGAAATAATGTCAAGACAAGCGACAACTCACATTCGCTATAGTTGATCCCTTGGACCAGGAAAGTGCGCGAGTGCAAAGTACTGCCGACTCCACAAAAATTGACGGCAAGCAGTGAATGAAGATGAAGTAGCCGGTTAACGGCAAAGTGTCACAAAAAATGATCCTCATAATAACAATGAGCGCTGCTATCAATTAACTCGCGCTGCTTGCTTAGGTTTTGCGTGTTGAACTTGATTTGGAGAAAGAGAGATATGCTACCGACTAATAAGTGTTCACATTTTGTTTTTGTTCTTTACACAGTTTCTACAATGCCACCGAATACCTTATCTTCATTCCCGATCAGTGATCATTCCCGGGCTGGACCGGGCAGATCAGCTAGTATAAGAATAAAATGACTCAGTTCTTGAAAGTCAAAATCGAAAATCATTATGACTATGTACACCCTCGATAGTTTAAAAATAAGGCTTCAAAAGTGAAGGTTGTTGAATATCCTCTCCGTAAAGGCAAGGCTGTTTGTAGAAAAAAAAAGAAAAAAAGCGCAGAATAGGTAACAAAAGCAAAAAAATGCAAAAAAGCGGGTGAAAACGCTAGATGAAATCTTTCATTTGGCAGCATTTCGAATAGCAAATTTTCGCTCCAGTGCCAGGCAATCCAGAACACGGGGGAGGGGGGGCGGGGAGGACGAGAAAAAGCTACCCTAATTTCACGCGTATAAGGCGCGGGGGATTTGAATCGACCAGCCCAGACAAGCCAAAGGACTTTACAATCAAAGGACCCTATAACGTGCTGTATTGCTTGAGAGAATCGTGCGATGTAAGGATCTCTTTCCGGAATACAGTGAAGCATCTGAGCGGCTCGCTTGAAAATTCGAAAAAGTGCGCCTTATACGCGTGAAATTAGGGTAATTTCTTCGTTGTGATTGTTTCGAAAACGATCATATTTCAGAAATGATGATCATTAAAAGAAGATAATCAAGAAAAAACTAGTTATGAAAACGAAAAATTTTGTTTTTACTTTTTACTTTTCTTTACCGTCTTTATCTTTGAGAGCAGAAAATACGCACTAAGATTCAAGGTGCGACCATGGAAACAGAAAGTTGTTACAAGCAGTCGGCGTTACTGAAAACTACTATGTGAACGTGATTTCAGAGTCATCCAATTTCTTTTAGTCGTCGCAGGCTCATGCTTTTCGTGCCTCGTTCCAAGCATATGTTGTTGCATACTCCTGTTGATTATCAGCTGCAACCAAACAGACGTAGTAGCAAGGATCTCTATCTCAAAAAACCTAAAAACAGAACCAATTTTAGGTTAAAACAGAAGTACGCTTGAAGAAGACGAACCATATCTCTGTTACCCACAAAAACAGGCCATTTTTTGATCTGAATGAGATCAACTGAAGTATAGAGCGAATCATCTCGAAACAAAACGGAAAGGATGACGCGATAGCACACAGAAGAATCCGATACTCGACCATTTGTGCCTTTGTGCCCTTAATAATAAAACAGAGATACTGATGTTAATTTTATAAGTGAGGTAAATGCTCGTCTATCTTCAAAATGAGCTTGAACTTGACGTCTAGGCAATGATTTTATATAAAACTTCGAACGTGGGACAGCACAAGCAATTGATTTTACCAACAGATCACCAAGAGCCCATCCTATTGCAAGCTTAGGCCTTGCTTGGGTATAACAGGCAGCGTTGAAACACATCTAAGCAAACAAATTTCGGGATTAAGTAGCGAGCTGTGCATGCCAAATTTAGCGAGCATCACTGACCCATTATCAAGGCTTTGAATAAATTTGTCTTATATAGACTGTGTTGCTTTTTTCGATCGTTAAATCTCACGAGCTGAGGTTGCGCGCGCGCCACGTTGCGGAAGTCATACCCGAGCGCGGAAGTTGGAGCTATCATCAGATTTTGACTAGTATGGATTCACCTTGCTTTCTACGATAGTTTTCTTATCACTCTGTTGCTGTCATATTTCAGATAATGGAACGCTAAGTCAGTCGCTCAGTCAGCAGAAGTCAGTTGGCGGGTAATTTCTGTAACACTTTTCTTGTAAGATTCTAAAAAATTCCGGAAATCTTCTAGAATCTTCATATCTGCTCCATATGTAGGGCACGATAGGATGCACACAACAGCATGACAAATGCCGCCAGTGCACCCAGCAGTTTACGACATTGTAAACAAAACTGTCGTTTTTTCTCTGCGTCTAATTGTTTTCTTTTCTAAATAATATTAGGTTGTCCGGAAATTAATGCCCGTTTTGAATTTCAACCGCCATAAGTCATATATTTCTCATTTTTAAATAGTTTACAAAGTAACTTTCGATAGAGCAAAGCAAACTCTACAAGATGACTATCTTGCTTTTGCAACAGCTCTCATCCACCTCGAGTTTCGAACCAAAAACTAGAAAGACTCAGCTGCCCAAAAAATCAAATCGTAACTCAGTTCATAAAAATCCTGCAAAAATTCTTACTTGCTCACGTAAACACTATCCACATAAAACATCTATGTACGCCTTTGCCGTATTTTTTCCTCTGTTAAAAACCAAGAAAACGGAAATTTTCGTGCATTTGCCAAAGTGATGCTGTGCCGTCCCCACATAGGTATTTGTATACTACATACCTGTAAAAGTACAAACGTAAATTCTCAGCTCTTTACAAGCTTTAGTTCTCGAGAAATTTGAATTTTAGCTTGGACCAGCTTACTAGGGAAAGCTATATTCTGTATTTTTCGAGAACTGAAGCCTGTAGAGAGCTGAAAATTTAAGCCTGTAGTACTTCTACAGGCTTGCGGTATACAAATACCTATGTGGGGACGGCACAGCATCACTTTGGCAAATGCACGAAAATTTCCGTTTTCTTGGTTATTGACAGAGGATAAATACGGCAAAGGCGTACATAGATGTTTTATGTGGATAGTGTTTACGTGAACAAGTAAGAATTTTTGCAGGATTTTTATGAACTGAGTTACGATTTTTTTCGATTTTTTGGGCAGCTGAGTCTTTTTAGGTTTTGGCTCGAAACTCGAGTTGGATGAGAGCTGTTGCAAAAGCAAGATCGCCATCTTGTACAGCTTGCTTTGCTCTATCGAATATTACTTTGTAACCGATTTAGAAATGAGAAATCTATGACTTATGGCGGTTGAAATTCAAAACGGGCATTAATTTCCGGACAACCTAATAATTTTTTAAAACATAGTTTCGCACTTTTATGGCAGCACTTTAATGCCGCTAGCATGCCAAAAACGAGGGCTGAAAAATAAATAAAAAAAATCAGACATTTTCAGAAAATCCTCTTTCTGTAGACATAGTGTGGAATTTAATGCGGAAGGGTTGTAACTGTAAATTTTTAGAGATTGTTTTTCATGTTAAAATGCCGATGTGCGCTGACATGGCGCATCTTGTAACCCATGTGGACGTGCGGGCATGATTGTACCGTCCTATATCCGCTAAAATCTATGGACCATACCCTGTCCAATCACCACAGGAGACTTTATCGAATGGGACCTGGGTAGTCTGATGAAACCCTGATGAAATTCGTAAGACTCCAGCATGCAAATCAGGTGCTGGGCTTGAGTCAGCCAAGACGTCGCCCGTATTTAAATCAAGCCGCAATGCTCGCAAAAATTTTCTAAATAGTAATCTCATTGTGACAAAGACGAAATCATTATTGATTGTCACTATTAGAGAGTAGAAAGAGAGAGGAGAGGGAGAAACGCCGCCACTGTTCTCCACCTCTTTTCTCTTTCTTATCTTTCACATACATTACTCTAAAAAGGCTGCCACTTAATTGATTTGTATTATTATCATTACCTTGTAGCGAGCGTCATGTTCCACAATCAACAGAAGAATCTGTGCAAAAGTGCTTCTTTTCATAATGAGAAATGCGCAAAAGCGAAAGTGCTCCTCTTTGTCTTTTAAAATTTCTACATTTGGAAGCTACGAGGTCCGAGTGAATCAGCTTTCCACCGGAATCAGTGGACATATTTTGAAGAGCACAATCAGCCTCTTTAAATGAAATACGCATCTTGCTGCAAATCAACCGTTCCTCAAACATATAAGGACGAAAATGACGCCACGAACTTATGAAACGACCTAATATCTCTCATCGATCGGTGAAGGTGTCGGCTACGTTTTGGCCAGGGGTGAAGGGGAGGAGGGAGAAATACATATTTTTATATTTTATTTTTATTTTTCATATTTTCTCTTATTGCACATATGTCATCGTTCAATAGTTACCTTTATCTTAGCTTCGAAAACACTTTTTACCGTCACTATTACATCACAACACTTGCCGCGAACGCGTAATTATGCTGCAGGAACGGCGCTAAAAATTTTCATCCTCAATTTCGTGCTTATACTGCATCAAATGCTAAAATTAGGCCTTATTTCAAAGTTTTCTACTCTTTCGTATTTAAAATCATCAACACACTGAAAGGCTGCAGGCCTACGGCGTAAAAGCTACTGGATGACGAGGACGCAGAAGCAGTATAGAATGAGCGGCGCGAAGCGGCGCGCCCCCGTCGCATCTTCACCTTTGTAAACCCTGCGACTCATGCGCCCTGCGGCTAGTAGAGCCGCGTTCGCGTCCAAAGATACTGCACCTCCGTCATGCAGCAGCCTCTACATGGACTTTGAAGTGACCAAAGCAAAAAATACCGTAGTTTGCTTAGTGCTTCTCGCTTTCAGAAACGAATAGATATAGCATACCGAACATATCGCTACGGTCAATACACTAATCACTACTCCTTGACAGCAGTTGTACTAAAAGAGAAGACTTGAAGATATTTAATTTTCGATTAGGCGATTTCGATTGCCTCATCCATTTTCCCTCCAGACAACTGTAGTAATCCTGTGTTGGTGAAAAATAACTGAGGTGTATCGTGATATATGATCAACACGGGTAGTGAGATTATCACGAATAGTAACCAAACTGTGATGATACTTTTGTAAATCGTAGAGTTCTTCCATATCTGACCAAAAGCAATTGAAACTAGCCAAAAGTATCAAATTTTATTACCTGTTGTTGTTGAAATGGTCTAAAAAGAGCTGTAAAAAGATTGAGGGCAATAAATATCTGCGCGCTGCACAGGATACCTTTTGTGATCATGACGTTGGCCATTGAGAATAAAGCATAACCTTGCATGTCTTCAGAGAATATGTTGAAATAGTTGAATTTTCGTGGGCGCATAATGATTTCGACAAGAATAAACACGTAGATATCCGATATGTATTGGAATATAAATAACAAATAATAAGAAGATTTGAAATGATGCTTGGTTTTTCGCCACTCTAGAACTTTCCAAACCATGTAGGTATAGAAGATCATCGATAGCCATGAGTATACCGATAGAATTATCTTATATATAAAGCTGAATGTTCTGAACCGATCGGGACCAAACTTGGCACACATACACTTCGGGCTCCGGCGGGTGTCATAGGCTACTTTTCGTCATCGATCGATATCGATTTTATCGATTTTTATCGATTTTTTTGCTGAGTTCACCTACGGGGCTGAGAGTTTGCACAGGGGGGTAATCGAGCATGTTGATTACGAATACAATATTTGTCTTCAACATCGTCCATTACTTTTATCGATTTTATCGATTTTTTTGTAAAGTTTGACATACGGGGCTGGGAGTTTGCACAGGGGGGTAATCGAGCATGCTGATTACGAATACAATATTAGTTTTCAGGATCGTCCATTACTTTCATCGATTTTATCGATTTTTTTGTAAAGTTTGACATGCGGGGCTGGGAGTTTGCACAGGGGGGTAATCGAGCATGGGGATTCCGAATACAATATTGGTTTTCAGGATTATCGATTACTTTCATCGATTTTATCGATTTTTTTGCAAAATTTGAGCTAGGGGGCTGGGAGTTGGCACAGGGGGGTAATCGAGCACGCTGATCATCCCCAAGGGGGGTGATCAGCAGGCTCGATTACACCCCTGTGCCAAATTCCAGCCCCCTAGCTCAAATTTTCATAAAATCGATAAAACGATAAAAGTAATGAACGATCTTGAAAACTAATATTGTATTCGTAATCTGCATGCTCGATTACCCCCCTGAGCAAACCCCCAGCCCCGCAGGTCAAACTTTACAAAAAAAATCGATAAAATCGATAAAAGTAATGGACGATCCTGAAAACTAATATTGTGTTCGTAATCAGCATGCTCGATTACCCCTCTGTGCAAAATCCCAGCCTCGCATGTCAAAATTTTCAAAAAATCGATAAAATCAATAAAAGTAATCGATAATTCTGAAAACTAATGTTGTATTCGGAATCTCCATGCTCACTTCCCCCCCTGTGCCAACTCCTAGCCCTGTAGGTGAACTCTGCAAAAAAATCGATAAAAATCGGTAAAATCGACATCGATCGATAACGAAAAGTGGACTGTGACACCCGCCGGGGCCCGAAGTGTATGTGTGCCAAGTTTGGTCCGGATACGGCGGAGCCGGGTAAGCCAGCTAGTATGTGGATATGTCACCTGTACCATTAACTAAAACCAGTTTTTACTGCGAGAAAGCTTTGCAGGGAATAAGTGTGGTGAAGGAGAAATGCTTGCGACTGCATTACAATCAAATGCACCCAAATTTCGCTTTAGGTATTTCCCTCTTTGATGTGATCGGTTCTTGGTAAGTACGTTTTTGTTATACTTTGGACATATTCCCTCGGCATCTTGAGAGATGAAACGAACGCTGAGCTCATGTCCTTTGGTATGCTAATTTGCGTTGGCTGTATCCATACCAGAGGTGCGATAGTCGGAGCCGATTCTCCGCCTACCTTCACTTTTGAGCTGGTACAGGGTGACCACCTTCACTTTTGCGTTTAAAAATTTTTTTGCTAAAGCTCAAAAGAAGGGAAATGAGCAAAAGGAATGTAAAAGAAAGCATTAAGAGCATATATCTATGTAGTAGGTCGATCCAGGCAGTAATCGCCGTGAACCAGAATTTCGAATGATAAAATAGTGAAAAATCGTGAAAAATCATTCCACTGTTACAAATCTGCTGGCTGAAGACCTCCGCAGTTGCGACTTCATAGGTTTTGAAGTGTAAGTGTTGTTCTACCAGACGGTGAAAAAATCAGTTTGATTTGAGGAGTGGCCGCCGAGAACGAAAGTTTTGAAAAACCTTAAAAATCTTCTCAATTTCAGGTTGCTTAATGACAACTGACATTTGAACTCTTATAAATCCGGGCATTGAAGGTGTGTGATGTTGCGACTTTATAGTTTTTGTAGGGTGAGGTTTGCCCTATCAGAATATCTCTTAGCTTTACCGATCCAGTGAAACATCGCCGAGATCCAGGCTTTTAAAAAAGCAGGTAAAAAACCGTTTTTCAGCTCATAACTTCTTCCGAACTGCATGAATTATGTTGCGACTTCATAGGTTAGATTCTCCTCTTCAAGAGCTTTCAGATGATATATAATATGTGGGGGATTCAATGTTTCTTGCGGCTCTAACCCGGGGTGGAGTACTCCTCTTCACTAAGTTTCCACCCCGCCCATTTCAATGTATTGGCGGGAGGCCGCCAGTGGAGAATTAGTGAAGAGAGGTACTCCACCCCCGGGCATATGCCGTGGGAGGCGTGAATCCCCACATATTATATATCATTTGAAAGCTCTTGATGAGGAGAATCCAACCTATGAAGTCGCAACATGATTCATGCAGTTCTGAAGAAGTTATGAGCTGAAAAACGGTTTTTGACCTGCTTTTTTAAGAGCCTGGATCTCGGCGATGTTTCACTGGATCGGTACAGCTAAGAGATATTCTGATAGGGCAAACCTCACCCTACAAAACCTATGAAGTCGCAACATCACACACCTTCAAAGTCCGGATTTATAAGAGTTTAAATGCCAGCTGTCATTAAGCAACCTGAAATCGCGTAATTTTTTATTTCATTTCAAAATTCTCGTTCTCAGTGGCCACTCCTCAAATCAAATTGATTCTTTCACCTTCTGGTATAACAACACTTACCCTTCAAAACCTATGAAGTCGCAACTGCGGCGGTCTTCAGCCAGCAGATTTGTAACAGTAGAATGATTTTTCACGATTTTTCATTATTTTATCATTCGAAATTCTGGATCTATTGATTATTGCCTGGATCGACCAGCTTTCTTCGCAGTACGTCATAAGAAAATTTACTCAATAAAATCTATAATTTCCCGCTGAGTTTCACTTCAAAACACACTATTTTCTAAATACGTTTATTTTAGATATTTGTGCCGTTGTATACATAAAAAATATGCTTTGAATGTCTCTTTTGCATTTGTTTTGCTTATTTTCCGCGCACCGGCGGCAACGACTTGGAAGGATAGAATCAGTCGACGTTAACGTTCCCCCCCCCCGGTCGACGTTTTTGGAAGGTGAGTGTCCGGCACTACCACCTTCACTTTTGGCCGGCCAGTGGAACCTGGGACCACCTTCACTTTTGGTGGGCCCGGCTCCCCCCATCGCACCTCTGATCCATACACCGCTCCCTGTGCTACTCATATCAGCTTTCCATACTCGTGATATATAATATGAGCCGCATCACAAAGTGAAAGCAGAGAAAGACGCGAATTTGGTTCAATACGTAATTACCAAATCAGTTTGGAGGGAGCCGACAAGAAATTCTCTGTAGCAAAAGTAAAAAACCTGATCGAAAGTGTTTCCTCAAAAAAAATTCTACTTGAAAGCAGCTTTCACATCAGCCCAAAAGTAATGTGAAGTGCTTCTAGTTTCGGTATGGTAACGGCCGGTTGTTGCGAAAAATAAATTAAAAAGCTTTTGTAGCTAGATTGGTAATTGGACATGAAGTTCACAAAACAGTGGTTCCGTAATAAGAGTGAGCAGACTATGCGGCCTAAGCGAAATCCTACGTGGTACTATGGTGAAACATGTCATAGTGCTCAAGTTCGACAGTCCAATTTCAAAGTAAAAGCGACTAGAGTCCCATTATGAAACATGGCAGATCTACAGCAGGAGGAATCTCATAATTATCGCAAAGCCCTTGAGCATTTAATTCCTACTTAAAACATTGGCTTGCTCTGAGTACGCTTGGGGCTATCATGCGTCAAGCCTTCGTCGCTCTAATTTCAATGTTATATATGTAATCACAGGAATATACAGGGTGTCCCAAAGTGCACACTGTAAATCGTTAATAACTTCCTTGCTTTAATGTCTTTCGCCGACCTTTAAGTACCATTCGTTAAAGCGAGGTCTAATTTAGATTTACAGTATAGAGCGAATCACCGATCGCTCTTCGTTAGTTTAGGATTACGTTAAGAATTTCCAGCATATGGAACCACTGTGAAATATGCTATCTGACAAATTTTTTTTTCAAAAAATCTGAAGAATCGTGTTCTAATGTATTCTCGCAGGCTGATTCCACCTAACAACTTTTTACGAATGTTTTCAGCTTGTTCGATCGTGTAGTCACATTTATGACAAATGCTGGAAATTCAATGACTACGGTTTGCGTAGGATAACTTAGGAAAGAAGCATCATAGTAAAGTGGAAGTTTCATTTTTTGAAATTAGCGGCTTCCGTTACGTAGTGTGAGAGTTTCCAACCTGTTTGGTTTTGTTCCGGGGCAGAATATGGCCTCCAGCGGTCCAAAATCTTTGTTGAAGTTCCTAAGGTAATCATACAGTAATGAAGAGCGATCGATGTTTCGCTCCAAACTGTACTGTATAACTATGCTGAACCACGCTCTACAGAACGGTGCTTAAAGGTCGGCGGAAGTCATCAAACCAAGGAAGTTATCAACGATCAGGCAGTGTGCACTTTTTTGGGACATTTTGTATCAGGGTGCCTTCATACCGCGCCGGCAGCCGCCGTTAGCAGCCCGTAGCAGTCCGCAGCAGCCGCTAGCAGCCCGTAGCAGCCGCCAGCAGCCCGTAGCCGCCGCTGGCCGCTTTTGTCATAGATGCACGCTTTCCATCTTGCACGCCTTTTCCTTCATATTGCTGCTAATGTGCATTTCTACTCTCACACATTACAGAGATATTCAAGATAAACACCGATAGCCAAGGAAATGATTGAAACAGAGCCATGCCTAAAAAATAAATAAAGAGCACATCTGCAGAAACTGGACGCAGCCAAAGTTAGAAGAAAACACACCGCCAAGAAGCTTTGGCTATGGCTCAACTGCGAAAGGAAAATTGGGCACCAATAGGATAACCAATCCACGGCAACAAGATAATAACAAGGACATAAGTATGATATGTGAGACCGATTGCATACCAACGGCAACATGAAGGAAAAAGCACTCAAAATAGTAAGAATTTGGTGATTTTGCATTTTTATGACAAAAGCGGCCAGCGGCGGCTACGGGCTGCTACGGGCTGCTGGCGGCTGCTACGGGCTGCTAGCGGCGGCTGCCGGCGCGGTATGAATGCACCCTCAAGTCGGTGCGGAAGTTTTGTCAGTTTTTCTTCCCATCGGCAAATATGGTAGGATGAAGATAAACAAACACTTCAAACTGTACCCATAATTTTTTTCCTCTTTCCAGCTACAGTATTCCCACTGTGTTTCACATTGGGAGGGCGCTGAGATAATTGATGGAATTTACGCCCTCCGTTTTCACCAGGTCCGAATTTCGCTAATTTTCATAATTTCAGACTCTTGGGGAAGTTTTAAAAGCCAGCAGGTAGGGCATACCTTTTCCAACTAAAGTAATTTTCCTCTTTTTAGCAATTTATCTGGAATTTCGCCAGATAATTTCGCAAAAGTCTCGAGTTTTGGAAAAACCGCATAACCTGTCATTGCAACAAATACTGCAATATCTCCAAATTACTGAGGTTTCAACACTTATTTACTGCTATTGCTAACTTGCAGAGTCAATGAGCGATTTTCGCTACAAAATACGAAGATCTTGAAACTTAAAGTTTGTTAGTGCGCACTTGTAAAGTAGAAATATGCGGTTTTCGCCGCAAATATCGGTATGTCGCCAAAGCAAGACAGCTTCAGAAAGAGGAGAAAAAGTTACATCAAATGGTACCTGAACTGTTAACCATTTCATGTTCTACGAGGTCAAAATTGGTCGATTATAAAATTTGATCATTTCAGAAAATAAATTCTAGAAATTCTGAAAGACAAGCCATAGTGCTATTAGGCTGTTCGGAAATTAATGCATGTTTTTGCAAATGCATTTTTAAAAAAATTGTTCCTCTGCGTATGTGCATCTTGCGACCAAATTTGCATACTATAAGAAAGCGCTCTTCGTGCTCTCTCTTATGTATCTTGCTTTTATGATCACTCCATTCGTCTACGAAATCCTAAGATGAAGCCTTGGATTAGAAAATTCATCCCTTGTGTCGCGGATTGGGCCCCCAGCTCCCAACTTCAGTGGTACAATGGCTCTCCTGCATCGGCGAGGAGAGCCAGGGGTCCGCTCCGTGAAAGAGTGAAACGTATCATGTGAGGTGGCTACCTGTGAAAATGCTATTTGTGCCTGCCACAGGGACACTCCATGCACACGTAGAGGCCCTTGCCACCAGCCTACTTAGCAGTTACTCGGCACTTGCGACTCGAATCATCCTCCCAACCATCGACAGTTGGGGCATGGCATTTATAACCGAGGCACTACCATAGATCGTGCCTGCCTTCTAACAGATCTATCCCACTAGGCAAGATTATAAAGTACACAATAATAACGATGACATGAGATATTTCCGGAGCCACAGCCGAGCTGTGGCCCACGCTCCAAACAAATCACATGTGTAAAATGCCCACCAATTTATCCACAACTATTTCCTAAACTCAAACACAGGGGGTGAGTACAACTAGCCAGATCTCATCCTAGGGGCCGACAATATCGGAAACCCCCGCGGCGGTGTCGCCGGCGTATGCCAGGCGCGAACGCTCACGGGGATACCTCGTCTGCGGGGTTGCCTGTCCTCCGTGGCGTGTTGGATATAGACGACGCGTGAGTTGGGACGGCGCTGCATCGATCGACACGTGTGAAGACGAAACTGGGACCCAACCGCTCACCAGGTAACGAAACAGACGACTGATTTGAAAGCTGCGGCGGTGGCGATGGGAAAGCGGGAGCAGCGCGAAGACGGCGTTTTGGGACCCCTTCGCAGCGCGGCGGCGGCCTCCTTTGAAGGAAGTCGCGAATCCGCGACACCTTGCACTATTTTGGCTTGAAACTTCTTTGGCAAGAGGAATATTTCCGTGATAATTTAGCTGAAGCCAGATGTTTAGTGAACCTACAAAATGAGTAGCAGCGCCCCTTTTAATAATTGTGAGAGCAGGGAAACCGAGGCTTTAACGTGACCAAATGTCGCGGCCACTTCATGGCGTAGAAGACTTTTCTAAAAAAAAAAGCAACCGTGGAAGTCTCTTGTCGTGCTTGAATAGTGGGACCAGTGCCGTTAGGTGTTATCTCAATTGGTATCTCCCGCGCTTTATTTTTGATGAGTAAATAAAAAATTCAAATTTTTCGGAAATCGTAGCTCTGGAGAAAATATCGAAAATTTGAAATTTTGTCGCGCAGAATCTCTAAACAATTTCTGCTAGCTACATATACACAGTGACCGCCAAAAAGTTGCGGACAAGCCGCTTTCCTTTTTTCATCTCTCATTTTCGGATGGAAAACGATGACGAAAAAATGATTGGATTGCATATGGTGATAGAGCTCACCAAGAGCTACTCTCCACACATTGCGCTTTCTGGAAAAACATGTATTATAAAAGTTTTAAAAATATTTTTCTAAAAAAAGTTTGAAAATGGCCGCGTCACAATGTCGCGGACAATAATTCTTCGAACGCGAAAATTTTCTGTTAGGTCTTTTCTTGGAGCAAAAACAGAAGTTATACGGACAGGTAAGCATACTATGTCGTAGAGCTCATCGAGGGCAATAATTGGGTAATGGTTCCTTCTAAAAAACCCAAGCTTGAATTTTGTTTTGTTTTTATCAAAAAATAATTCTTAATTCCCTTCTTCAAGCCAAATTTCTTCACATGGAGATTCTATTCAAGACATTCCAACAAGGCTGTTCGAATAAAATGGATGCTCTTTGCCATTCTCTATGCATCGGACGTGTACTGGTGAGTTTCTTTGCTGAAAATGGCTCTTGACAGTACGTGCACATGACCCCACCTGCACCTTACCACTGACTTGCACCGCTTTGCAGGCTTGCATCTCAGCCGGCAGTCATTCCACGAGCCTGCAAGTAGGCTCATTCGAAAGCGCATGACTTCCTGGACACGAAGGTTTGCAAACGAGTTAGGTATGAAAAACAGCAGAGATTTGGCGGATGGGGTGAAAAGCGCAGCCTTAGAGGTGAGTGGAGTGAAGCCTCTTATCAACACCAGAACGTTCCTAGAGCTCCGAAATGGATCTTTTACAAGAAAATTGACGGTTTTGAACTTCCAGGATGAAACTGGTGGCGAAAGAAGCTTTGCTCAACTTTAACTGAAAAATCCTTAGCCTACCACTGAAGCTGCGCTTTGTCACCCCATCCGCCAAATCTCTGCTGTTTTTCATACCTAACTCTTTTGCAAACCATCGTGTCCAGGAAGTCATGCTCTTTCGAATGAGCCTACTTGCAGGCTCGCGGAATGACTGCCGGCTGAGATACAAGCACAAGCCTGCAAAGCGGTGCAAGTCAGTGGTGAGGTGCAGGTGGGGTCATGTGCACGTATTGTCAAGAGCCATTTTCAGCAAAGAAACTCACCAGTACACGTCCGATGCATAGAGAATGGCAAAGAGCATCCATTTTATTCGAACAGCCTTGTTGGAATGTCTTGAATAGAATCTCCATGTGAAGAAATTTGGCTTGAAGAAGGGAATTAAGAATTATTTTTTGATAAAAAGCGAAACAAAATTCAAGCTTTGGTTTTTTGGAAGGAACCATCACCCAATTATTGCCCTCGATGAGCTCTACGACATAGTATGCTTACTTGTCCGTGTAACTTCTGTTTTTGCTCCAAGAAAAGACCTAACAGAAAATTTTCGCGTTCGAATAATTATTTTCCGCGACATTGTGACGCGGCCATTTTCGGACTTTTTTTAGAAAAAGATTTTTAAAACTCTTATAATACATGTTTTCCAGAAAGCGCAATGTGTGGGTTGTAGCTCTTGGTGAGCTCTATCACCATATGCAATCCAATCATTTTTTCATCTTCGTTTTCCATCCGAAAATGAGAGATGAAAAAAGGAAGGCGACTTGTCCGCAACTTTTTGGCGGTCACTGTATGTAGTAATGTTTTGTGGATATAAGTTGCAGAAGTTTCTTGCTAAACACTCATATCCATAGGAGTTTATTTGCCGGAGTTGATCGTGTTAAGGAAAGCTCTTTCCACTTTTGTTTCCAGTAACTTGCTTTTCGAAGCTACAGGCATACGTGGGCATGCTTTAGATAGAAAGAGGTTTGCTGTTCATAGTGGTTCTTGCCCAATTCCAAAATATGCAATTTCAGAGGAGTTATGACACTATGAAGTGACAGTTTGCGGAACCTGCATTAATTTCCGGACCTATTACATGAATTTGCGTCGGTAATTTGCGTCGGTTGGCAAAAGGTTTCCCGTACCTGCTGGTTAACAAAACTTTAATCTCTCACTTAGAACTTTTGAAAATTAGCAGTTGGACACGGTAAAAACAAATGGTTGTGATTTCCATCTCAGCCCCAATCATTCGACAGTTTCAGACTCCGAAGAAGACGATATAGCCAAAACGCTAGTCTAATAAAGAAATACCAATCCCGGTCTATCAACAAGCCACAACCAAGCAACTTCACTATGCCGTGATCAAGCAACAGTCGAATTGCCAATATAGGCTGTACCAACCAGCATCGGTCATGCGACGTCGCGCCTGCGGCGACTTGCGACGATGCGATCTGGCGCGCGCGAACTCTGCCACGCGTTATAGCACGCCGCATGCGACGGTGCGTTGTCGCAAGGCCTGCTGGCGGGAGACCGATGCCGGCTGATACAGCCTATACTTTCGATCACACTGTGAATAGAGCAGCTAGAAAGAGGAAGAAATTTTGCATGGGTTACAACTTGAAGTGTTTCTTTATTTTATTCTACCATATTTGCCGGTGGATCGATAAAACTGACAAAACTTTTGCATCAACCTAATATTTTCTAGTATTTCGACCTTACAACAATTATAAAGATAAAGACATGTTGCTGTTTAAGACAATTTTATTATCTGTACTACTGCAAATCGACTCAGGTTTTACCCATCCAGTGCATCTGAGACTTATTATTTGGCAGCTCCCTTGGTACCTTTATCAAGAGAGTAATGCGATACGAAATTACACTCTTTTTCATGTTTGAGGCCACTTCGATAGCATCACAGATCCTTTATATTAGGTTGGCTCAAAGGATCTCGGACATTTTCAGACGAAATCGCTATTTTTCGAAACTCAATGCATCTGATAGAGATACCATTCGATAGAGCAAATCAAGCTCTACAAAACTGTGTGCAAAAGTTCGCACCAGCTTCGACCCACTGTAAGTTTGCATCCAGAATCTGTGTCGTACTGAAAGCTCGAAAATTTGAAAAAATCATATCTTCGTTCAAAAAATCTTACGGATCCCCAAATTGCTCATGCAAATTGCACACCACATCAGACACTCATATGTACCGTCCCTGTATTTTTCCTCGCCTAGAAATCGATGAAATGAAAATTCTCCTGCTTATACAAAAACGAAGCTACGCCGTTACCACTTACGTAATTGTGTACAAACCCTTAGAAGTATAACCGTAAATTTGCAGCTTTCTACAAGCCTTAGCTTTCAAAAATTATCGAATTGAGCTCTTCTCACTCGGGTGTCAGTTTCCGAAAATTATCGAACTGAGCTCTCCTCACTCGCGTGCTCCATGCTGGAATCAACACTTCTCAATTAGGGCCTGCGGAAAGCTAAAAGTTCACGGTTTATTTTCACGGTTTTGTACTTTTCAATTAGTTGGATGAAAACAGCACAGCTTCTTTTATATATAAGCATGAAAGTTTTCATTTTCTCGATTTCTAGATGAGGAAAAAATATAAGAACTGTATTGTGCAACTGTACACATGAGTGTCTGATGTGGACCATTTTCCTGAGCAAATTGACGACCCTTAGGATTTTTTTGAACGAAGATATGAATTTTTCGCAATTTTTCGAGCCATCAGTACGACTCAGATTCTGGATGCAAACTCTTGCGGTGTTCGAAGCTGGTGCGAACTTTTGCATATCTCTTGTAGTGCTTGCTTTGATCTATCGAATGGTATTTATCGGATGTACATGCATGAGCTTTCCAGAGATAGCAAATCTGTTCTGAAAATGTTCGAGAACTTCCGAACCTGAATAGATTTTAACGTCAAAGGCAAACAATCAAAAACGTTCTAACATCCTTGTTATAACATACATAGCGACAGTCACTCCCATGTACTTTGTTGGCCGAAAAGCGATTCGATATGGCCATAAGCTGCATTGGCGTTCCTTTGTCACACGAAACTTCCCATTAGAAGCAGTATTCCACCAAATTGAGATAAATTCCAGGGTAATATTCTGATAGGGGCAAAAGTTGCTAAGAGTGCAGGAAGCAGCTTTGAGGCTTCGTAGGAAAAACGAAGCCGCGCCAATCAACTTTGCCCTCCGCCACTGAGACAGAGGCTTCCGGAAGAAGTGCAATGAGACCTTGAAACTCGAAACGGAAAACTCGGTGAGTAATCCATATCTTTTTCGAGCCAATTTTTTGGTTTGGGAAAGGTCAGTTGCGGTTCCAGACCTCCCCCCCCCCCATCCCGAAAGCATTTTTTCACAAGGCTATTATGAACTTTCAAGATTTTGCTAACTATTTCAACTATTCAAAAGTATCAACAAATTAGTTGTACACTTTATAACCCATAATTACTTTCAAAAATTTAGCGACATAGATGGATGAAAAACTACTTGTTCTGTTTTAGAGTAGGTTGGTTAAATGTTGACTGTTTTGATTCATATCACCTTTGAACTGCTCATTTATCAGATTGCACAATACGGTGCAGCTGACGTTCGAAAGAAATTGTGTCAAAGACATCCTATTGCCGGAGTCGAAAAAGTCGGATGGAATTCTTGCACTGAGTTTCGACCATCTTGGAAAAATAGCAATTCTATCAAGTTTGCCTACATTTAGCTGCAGACAATCTTTTCTTTGCGTGATGATCTCATCTGAGAAATAATGATGCGAAAAAGATGATGCACATTTTGCTTTGATTATCATGATAATGATGTTAGCAGCGAGTAGAAAAAGATCGAGAAACGGGCGAAATTCCTTCAAATATTTATGATATGAATGCAATCAGTGAAATGCAGTATCTGCGAATATGTTTAGATGCTTAATCTGTACTTTTCCGTTATCCGGAACTATTTTTGCGAAAAGGATATCACAACTTTCACTGTCACCAGTTGGTCCCAATCTCACAGGAAGTATTGCCATTCTTGTCACACATCGGAAAAAACCTGTCATCTACATGTTCAACATGTTTAGCAGATTCTTGTGTCACCTACCTACAAACATAGGCTCATTTTGTTTTTTTGGTTTTTCAATCAATAATGACATAATCAATTGGATTCGCATGGCCTGAATACTTTGAAGGGAAAGGAATTTTTGTACAAATGCTGAAAGCGACAGTGTTCTATCAAACGTTTTGCCTGTTTTGCTATCATAAAAGAACAACTTTAAAATTACTTCAGATATCTCTATCTTGCCAGAATTGATTTCAAAAGAAACATTTGAACCAAAGCAAAAGGTATTAACTTTTATCCCGACACATGACAGGTAAGCAGTACGAAGATATGAAAAAATTTGTCCTACAATAATTCAATAAGAACTTTTCAAGAAAATGGATTCTGGTAATGCAAAAGTACCTATATTATTTATGACCTCAAAACATGGCACTTCACACTGCAAAAATTTTTTGATTTAATGAAAAGACCGCTTTGAAATCACTTCGAATAGTTTTGAAAAAAGTAGAAAGGCAAAAGTAGAAAAATAAGTGCGGCTTTGTGAGCTACTGTAGAGTATATGATGAATGACTAAGTAAACAGGAGAGGAAAACGCTATTATCTTGATTTTCCTGTTTTCGCCAATTTAGAGCAGGAAGCTAGATAATACGAATGCAATTAAAGAAACAATGCGTTTTTACTTGTGGCCATGATATAGGGTTTACATGAAAGAAACTGCTACTTGAAGTTGTGTTTCGTGCGAGTGGAAACAAATAATAATTCATTCATTACTCTGTAAAATTTATCTGTGATCTTTAAAACACAATAAGCCATGATTCACGGAATTTTAATTCCATTAGAGCCTCAAACTGAGCAACGACAATGTGAATAATTCAAAGAATGTCAATGAATGAAGGACGATGTCTGAAATTGTTCACTGTCCTATGTTGTTGTCTGAATTCGAAAAATCTAACAGTTATGATCAGGGTTGAGCTAGGGGTCAGGCACAAGTCCTTCAAAAACGACCCCCCCCCCCGTGAAAGCCCCTAAACGACCCTCCGCTTCACCTCCAAGTCCTCAGGGTATTATACTTTGAAGAAGACCAGCCTTCACTGCAGGCTCCTATTTTTTGAAAGTCTGTAGGCCCGGCTTTCTGCGATTGCACAACCACACGCAACTTTACCGCAAGTTTTAGATCTGGATAGTCCTCTTTTTGGAGCTATAATTTTTACAGGGGTGGAGTGCTTGGCTTCAAATTTTCGCTGTGGCAAGAAGAAGCCTTTGTGCTCAATACTCATATCAAAAAAGGGGCAATTTTGAATTCTGAAGGCAAGTTAAGAGGGTCAGGCGCAACCCCCTCAAAAGCTCGTGCGGCCTGACCTTTTGAGGGGTTGCGCCTGACCCCATTAACTTTATTTAAGAAAAAGCTTTTTCAACCAAGTTTTATGTGATTCGCTAGCTCAACCCTCGAAGGTTCCACAATAAATATTTGAGCTTGGTTCGACTTGTTTCGGCCTTGTGCTAATCCGAGGAGTTGAAGCACTCAACGTGAAAAACGCGCCGGTTGGAATTTTGGTAGCACTTCTTACTTCACTGTTTGAAAGCGATATGAATCCCGATTTGTAGCATAGACTTGTAGAGAACATTACTTTGTTATGAGTATACAAAAGCTGACTTTTCTCACTTCTGAAAACAAGTTAATCACGTTTGAAAATCACGCTTTTTAGACATTGCGAAACACTGGAAACTGCAGTAGGTTATGGTTTATAGAGCGCATAGAGACATGCTGATTGTGGGAATGATACCCATTTCACACAGCAAGCTTCCTTGTCGACCCCATATGTCAAGGTAAAAGAGATAAAGATTTGAATTTTGGCTGAAAGTTCCATTGTGGAAACAATCAGTATGCTGTTTATGACCGTCATTCCTTCATGTGATCGCGATATCCACCGGACTAGCGCATTTCTTCTTCACCTTCGCAGTATCTCCTCAACTTGACAAATTCGATTCTGAATTACGACCCCCCCCCCTCAGTCTTACCCTCAATACGATTCCCCAAGTCGGGCGCGCCTGACCCCACGCTCAACTCTGGTTATGATTGATGCACAACGTTTCCGTCAATTACCGTTTCCAATGTTTTCTTTATTTACTTTCTGTTTTTTTGCGTGACTGTGATGCTCGATTCTAATGGACCTAGCTGTGCCAGGGCTTTGCTCTCAAAAGCAGAATTACTAACTACTTGTTTTGATAGAATGGCTTCTGACCTATTTTTAGCAAAAATAGACTCTTTGTAGGTCTTTGAAAAACATGATTCCCTTCGAATGAATGTCGATTATTGAAGAATTAGCTCCAAGTAGATCTACGTTATACTCTTATTCTAATTTATAGATTATTAGGTTGATGCAAAAATAATGACCGTTTTGCAAATTCTCACTTCGACGTGCCATAATTTCTAAAAATTTGTATTGTCGAATGCGGTAAAAAATTAGAAGCACAAAACTTTTTCAATACAGCACACACTGAGCTGTACTCAAATCACGAACGGGCAAAAAGATATGGATTGAAAAATAAAAACAATTTTTTTCTAAAACCTTTTTTTTTTGACAGACCTAACTCCCTCCCGAGTTTGTCATTATAAATGATGAGTTGCCTTTGTTGTTGCTGCAAGCCAGTAAGGCAAAAGGAGATAAAACATGCCTGAACAAAGGAAAGTTGCAAAGAAGGAATAAATTGAAAATCAAAATTGTCAGTCTTTTTAAGATTTTTTATTAGGTCCCAATGTCTCAAATCATAGATTTCCTAAATTTTCGCGTATTAAACAGAAAAAGTTTTGCAAAATCTGCCAACAGGATGCCCTACACTCACGCCAGGGTCGCGCAAGAGGTGTAGCACATAAGCGCCGGATGCGACCCCCCCCCCCCTCCCTATCTTCTGTCTCATACCCCCCCCCTCCTCCACCAGTATTATCGTTTGTCTTCCATGGGCATGACATTGAAGACTCTACCATGCATGACTAGGTACATATTCGTGACTATCATGTCAAATAAACACCATGGGCCAAGTTTCAGCAAATGAGGCTTTCCAATATTGGACCACTCAAGTTAAGTGGTCATTTTCAAACATGATCAACTATATTTCCAAAGTGAATTAGCTAACTGTTTCTGTACTCAATATAAAGCACTATCCCCTATTTAGCCATACCACAAACTATGGAATTAAACGCGTTTCGCTTTCAATGGCTGCGCTTTCACCAGCTTTTACTCTGAGCGAAGAAGATGAATCGGGCCCAGTTACTCCTATAAGAATTACAAGACTCAGTCTATCAAAATATATGTATTTTGTTCGCTAGAGTGCTTTTCGGAGGCGAGTTATTGGGGTGTGGCAGATGGGCAGAACCCCTGAAAAGCTGTGGCCGCCACAGCTTTTTAGTGGTTGTGCCACACCCCATTAACTTACCTTCAAAGCATTCAAATCTCTGAATTTGTTATGGCTGCTACTGCTAAATCTTCTTCTCCACATAGCAGAAATCCCGTACAAAATTATTTCTCTTAGGGAAAGACATCGTCTTTTTTTCTTAGCTAGGCAAATGTAAAACACCGCGAAAATATTGAAGTACTGTAACGTGCTAAGTCTGCGCTACTACGTGAAACGCGAGGGAAGGCGGCAAGAACAAGTAAAGTCAATAGCTCGATTCTCGTAACTTTCACAAAAGTGATTAGAGCTTGATTGGTCTTAATCTGAGAAATTGAAGGCAAAAAATAGGACAAACAAGATTTTGGCTCGCTCTTAATTCCAGAGTTTGGAGGTTAGTTGAAGTGGGATTCATAAAATGAGGAAAGAAATAGTAATACTTTGTAATGAGTGCAAAAAGATATAGTATACTCACCTTTGAAACAAAGTTAGCATGTTCGAAAATGACCATACACTTGAGTGCTCCAATATTTGGAAACCTCAAAAGCTGAAACTTGGCTCGCTGAATTATTTAATATGCTAACTTCGAAAATCATGCTCTTATGCTTTTGGAATTCTTCTGATACGCTTACTGTGCGTGTACGACGGAGGTCAAAACATCAGTGCTAGTATCTTGCACAATGGGCCTATCAGACATTGTTGACTGACATCATGTCGCTAACAAGACTATCACCTCGATTACGACCTCCAGCCCTCTTCCTGACTCCTTTACGACCTGACCCCCCCCCCCGGTTTGCGTGTCACAATCTACGCTTGACCCTGCCTCACGCTCATAGAAATAAGCACAGCTTGCGATGCCTTTTTTAGGAAAAATTTATGAGGTACGCAGTGACCAAAACGACCAACCATGTTGAGGCGCCCATATCTCGGTCTACATGTTTTCTGAGAGAGTGCTAAACTTTACATAATATAAATTTTACTTACTTTTACAGTAGCTACGTTTTTGGAGAAGCATCCTCATTCGGGCTCGAGTTCTGGCCAGAAAAATGAGTGCAACGGAATTTTGTTTTGAATGCTGTTATTTGAAGCTCTATAACTTTTTGAAAATGATGCTGGTAATAGGCTTGAACCATCTTTAGATAGTGCATGAAAAGGTCTTTTCAATGATATGCTGTGGTTTTTCAAAGAAGATATTGAATAATTTGTCCTAAAAGGCTTGAAAAAGTGGCCATATTTGCATCAAACTATTTGCTAAAAGGAATGGGGAAACGCACGTCTGCACGCCAACAAAACAAGTGACTTACAAATGCTAAGATGTTTTTGTTAGCAGTTTCAAAACAACTTGGTGGACATTATATTTTTTCAACTTGTAGTTGCTACGAAGCACGAGGTCACCTCATAGAGTTGTCGGTTTTATTGTGCCTGTTCTCTTAAGTTATCAATCATCGTAGTTGATGTTAATTCTATAAGATTTGCAAGAAAGTTCTGTCGCGCCATTTTCATATAGCTTCTTGATTTCTAAATGGAATTGCAAGCGTGTAGTGATGTTTGCAAGAGGAAAGCATGCGCCTCATGACTGCATGTAGATCACTTTCTGAAACGCGCAAAAAAACAGGATAACAAACTTCATGCTGACGTTCCAAACATTATTGAAAGTTTCAGATATGTTATGACCAAATACTGAGAAATAGTATTTGAATGATTTGCGTTTTACTAACAAGAAGAAATGATGCAGTTCTGGGGAATCATTCACAATTCGACACCATCTTTCAAAATTTATTTTGATGGAGCTAGTGCTGAACTTACAGTTCGATGTCAATTTTCATTTCATTTCATTTCTACGCAAGGCGTTCCATAACAAAAAAAACGCATCGAGAAGTTAGTAATACAGCGGAATGAACAAGAAACATAAACGAATGCAGACATCATCATGTCAATCCGAGTCTAATCCTAGTGAGACTAAAGTAAGAAAAATGAAACAGAAGTTTTCAAATAGTTGAAAACTTTCAATCTATAGCCCATGCTTTTGATGGTACGGTTGAGAAAATTTGATTAGTTGTTAAGCATGAACTGCTAGTAATTTGTAAACTGACTTCTTCGCTTTTTTTAAATTATTAGCCGACATCCCCGGCCCAGCCGGACAGTGGTAAGCCGGCCTAGCATGGTTATCAAAGAATTTTGTAACTCACTATTCGTCCCTCTCTCTTTGTTCTTAATTACAAACTTCTTCATTCTTCCTTCCTGCTCCTGCTTCTGCTTTGCACTGCAGCGGTGTACCCGCAGTTGTTGTCTTCCTCCATGATCGCCCTTTTCTTGAAACCGCACCGTCCTCGCCGCCAAATGTAAATGATCTTTACCGCCCCCCTCCCTTCTACTTCATCTGGGAAAATGATTCGATAGATTGATAAGCTTCATCTTCTTAGATGTAAGTAAACAAATCAATAAATCGATAGGAAGACCCAGCAAATCATTGCGAAAAGTAGCCTATCTTCTGCGCCGTGGCTTTTTATAGGGGAGAGAATTTCAGCCTCTTCGGTTTACATACAAAGGAGTCTATAAGCCACAAACATCCTTACAAACAAAGGTACAGTGTTTGAGTTTTATATACAGAGTGTCCCAAAAAGATGTGCACACTGTTTGATCGCTAACAACTATCTTGTTTTCATGTCTTTTGCCGAACTTGAGGTACCATTCTGTAGAGCGAGGTTAAACTTAAATTTACAGTATGGAGCGAGTTTCCAACCGCTTTTCATTACTGTAGGATTACGGTATGAATTTTCAGCATACAGCGTCACTGTAGAATAGGCCTTACGGTGAAATAGTTTCAAAAAAATCTGAAAGTTTGTGTAGCAAGGTTTTCAGGCGCGCTGATTCCGCTACGTAACTTTTCACCAGTTTTTCGAGCTTTCTTGATGGCGTAGTCACATTCCTGACGAACATTGGAAAAAAATTTTTACCTTAAATCTGAAATAACTTATGGAAGAAGCGCTGTACTGAAGTGCAAATTTCATAATTAGAATCAGCGACCTCGATTAGCCCAGTTCAAGAGTTTCTGACTTGTTTGGATTTCTTTCCGAAGCAAAATACCGCTTTCAATGCCTCAAATCCCTCTCGAAGTTTCAACCGTAATCCTACAGTAATGAAGAGCGATTGATAATTTGCTCCATACTGTAAATCTAAGTTGAACCTCGCTCTACAGAATGATACCTCAAGCTCGGCAAAGGACATGAAAGCAACAGAGTTATTAACGATCAAACAGTGTGCACATCTTTTTGGGACACCCTGTATATACAGGGTGTCCGTAAAGTGTGTATACACTGTTTGATCGTTAATATCTTTCTTCCTAACAAGTCTTTTGCCTTACTTTGGGTACCATTTTGTAGAGCTGGCTTCAACTTAGATTTACAGCATGGAGCGAATCACTGATCGCTTTTCATTACTGTAGGATTACGGTAGAAACTTGAAACATATGGTGTCAATGTGGAAAAAGCTGCAGTTTAAAAAATTTTCAAAAAAAATGCGAAGACTTGTGTAATAGGGTTTTTATGGACGCTGAGTTCAATACTCAACTATTCACGAGATTGCGAAGCTTTCTAAACGGTGTAACCGCACTTTTTAGGAACATTGAAAAAATGGCCGCTAACTCTTACCCGGGATAACTCTGCAATGAAGCCTCATGATAGGTTGGAAACCTTACAATTAAAATCAACAACTCTAATTAGCTTAGTGTAAAAGCTTTCAGGCTGTTTTATATCCTTTCTGAGGCAAAATATGGCCTTTCATGGTTCAAAACCCTCTTTGAAGTTTCTCCCGTAATCCTACAGTAATGAAGAAAGATGGGTGATTCGTTCTATACTGCAAATCTAAGTTGAAGCCAGCTCTACAAAACGGTACCCAAAGCAAGGCAAAAGACATGTTGGTAAGAAAGATATTAGCGATCAAACAGTGTATACATACTTTACGGACACCCTGTATATAGATTACTATTACAATCATTCTTTAACCATTCATCTTCGTGATCATTGTCGAAAGCAAACAACTCTATAATCCCCACAACCTGGTAGCAACACATTGACGTCTGTGCACATATTTATGTCTTCGCATGGATAAGACGTTTTTTGCCTACTTTATAGATGAATCACCACTTTTGCGTTATTACCAACTCTAAATGCTACAGTCTTAAGCTGCTTCAGCGTGCAATTTACATCCAAAAACGTTTAAGACATACGCCATGTGGCCAGAGTTACAGGCTGTCGGGGCCAGGGTCAAGCGTGGGGTGTGGCACTCCACATCTGGGGGTCGTAGAGGGGTCAGGAAGAGGGGGGGGGGGGTCGTTATCGAGGTGACGATGTTAGCGACATTATGTCATTCAACAGTGGATAGGCCCATTGTACAAAATACCAGCACTGATGTTTTGGCCTACCGTCGTACATGTACAGTAGGCATACTAAAATAATTCTGAAAGCATAAGAGCACCATTTTCCTGACTAGCATTTCAAATAACCCTTGAGGACCAAGTTTCAGCGAATTTTGATTTTCAAATATTGGGACACTCAAGTGAGGTGGTCATTTTCGAGACGCTAACTTCGTTTTAAAGGTGAGAACTACTTTTTTTGCACTCATTACAAGGTATTACTACTTCTTTGCTCATATTAAGAACCCCACTTCAACTAACCTCCAAACTCTGGAATTAAGAGCGAGCCAAAATCTCATTTGTTCTATTTTTCGCTTTCAATTTCTCAGATTAGAGAAGACCAATCAGGCTCTAACCACTTTTGTGAAAGTTACGAGAATCGAGCTATTGACTTTACTTGTTCTTGCCGCCTTCCCTCGCGTTTCACGTAATAGCGCAGACTTAGCACATTACCGTATTTCAATATTTTCGCGGTGTTTTCCATTTGCTTAGCTAAGGAAAAACGACGATATCTTTCCCTAAAAGAAATAATTTCGTACGGGATTTCTGCTATGTGGAGAAGAAGGTTTAGCAGTAGCAGCCATAACAAACTCAGAGATTTGAATGCTTTGAAGGTAAGTTAATGGGGTGTGGCACAACCACTAAAAAGCTGTGGCGGCCACAGCTTTTCAGGGGTTCTGCCCATCTGCCACACCCCAATAGCTTGCCTCCGAAAAGCACTTTAGCGAACAAAATACATATATTTTGATAGACTGAGTCTTGTAATTCTCATAGTAGTAATTGGGCCTGATTCATCTTCTTCGCTCAGAGTAAAAGCTGGTGAAAGCGCAGCCATTGAAAGCGAAAAATGGGACAAACGGGATTTTGGCCTGCGTTTAATTTCATAGTTTGTGGTATGGCTAAATAGGGAGTAGTGCTTTATATTGAGTACAGAAACAGTTAGCTAATTCACTTTGGAAATATAGTTGATCATGTTTGAAAATGACCACTTTACTTGAGTTGTCCAATATTGGAAATCCTCAAAATTTGCTAAAACTTGGCCCATGTGTTTATTTGACATGATAATCACGAATATGTGCCTAGTTATGCATGGTAGAGTCAATGTCATGCCCACGGAGGAGGAGATGGGGGGGGGTATTGAGATAGAAGATAGGTGGAGTGGAGGGGGGGGGGGGCGTATCCTGCGCTTGTGTACCACACCTCTTGCTCAACCCTGGTTACGCTCAGCTAATTCGAAAAACGCTTTTACCTGCCATTTACAAACAGGTCTGTTAACGTGAAAGTGAAGAATTTGATACTAACCAGACGATTCAGAAGGTTGCAGTTGACAAATGGTCTCCTAGAGTAGACACGCACACAATGAGGAAGACTATAGCTTAATAGCAATTGGCTTACCCAATGTACACCTACCTATGGGAGCCATGTAGGTCACGTGGTCGTCAATGAATGAAAGAGCTAGGACTTTCAGATGAAATACTCGAAAACGATGGAAATGTGGCAATTTATGTGCAAACTAGTTTGCTTGATGCACTAGCCTGATTGCTGTGAGAGAATTTTTTGGTTCTTTTGCAAAATGTTTCAAAAGTTGCTATTGCTACAATGAAAACACATCTCATTGTCCATGCCTCCGAGTTGCAAAGTAGTACTTACTTGGATTTGAATGGGATAAACCAAATGTTGAATAAATATAAATGATAAATAAATATCATAAATCCATTTCGATGGAAGTACCCAAACATTGTAATGACATTACAATGAATTTGGTATTTGACTTGGTACATTGACTTTATCATTTCAACATCGTTTAAATTGCAATGAAACTCCAAGTTTCCCACTGTTCTTGAATATAATCTATGTGTTATCAAATGCAAGGAGTCCAAACATGATCTTCTCTTGCACTCTAAACTTTTTGACTAGTACGACTTATTGCTGAACACCTGACTCAGACAATTCACCGGAACTTCCGCAGGACAAGCTGAACTTGCAGCGTTTCCGCAGCACTTTCTTAACCATTGAGAAAGTGCACGCTCCAAAAATGCGAAGTTTCCGCAGGAGATTGACGTCACAGCGATCGTAAATCGGAACTTCCGCAGCACTTTCCATAAAGCCCTGCGAAAGTGCAGTGAGGCTCGTAAGGTTTCCGCAGCACTTTGACCTGCCAGCATTTCCGCAGGATTTTGAGAGAGCATGCACTTGGGATTTCAAAATAGCGAACGCAACATCAACAGCGCGTAGCGCATTCTTTTCTCCCATACTGATTCGCTTCTGTTTCTTCTCTGATCTTTCTCTTTTTTCTTTCTTTCTTCAATGTTGGCGTAATTGAATCTATACTCATCCATATTCTAAGTATTCTTTCAGGCATCGGTGCAGTTGTGTGAACAACCATTACCAAGCTGCTGGAGTGCTGGAAAAGACTCAACGGAGGGACTTCGTTTAAGCACAATGCCCTTGCTCAGGTATGTCGAACTTCTTTGCTTTATGGCTTTGATTAAAATGATAATGCAAGTAATCTAAAACCATTACTTTGTAGAAAATATGCACTAGATATAAATAAAGCAGAAGTGATTAGGTAGAAATATAGCAAAACAAGGGGGGGGGGGAGAAAATGGGCCACAGAAATATCAAAGTGATCTACAAGCTCTTAGTGAATTTTGAAATATTTTCAAGAATTTTCAGATTCGCATTAGGTGGGACCAAAAGACGTTCGCCACTTTTTCAAAAAATCATAATCTCCTTCCGACTCGATAGATCTCTTTGATTCTATATTCTATATATATTTTATATATCTAAAAGAGGAAATTAATCTTTTTACAACGGTATCTCTGTCATGGATTGGCTTAAGAAAGTTCGCGAGTTAGAAACAATTTAAGATTATTGAAAATTGGCATTTTTCGACGGGTCACCAAAAAATTCTGGAATTTTTCGATAGAGAAAGCTATGCTCTTTACTATAGTGCCTTTTCCAAAAACAAGAAAGGATGAGTTTTAGAAGCAAATAAAGAGAATTATTTCAATTTTGCGTCGGGAAGGACGGGAAAGTCATGTCAACATGGGTTTAGTGACCTTATCTTTTTAGTTGAGAGAATCTCGTGCCAGTCGAGAGCAGTCTAGAAGGAGATCACAAAACCATGTTCATGAATATCCCGTCTTTTCTCTAACGTTTTTGGGCATTTTTGAGCATGCTCAAAAATTGCAAAACTGAAGTAATAGTTCTCTTTATTTGCTTATAGTTCTAAATCTTTTTTGTTTTTGGAAAAGCACCATAGTAAAGAGCATAGCTTTTCTATCGAAAAATTCCAGAATTTTTCGGTGACCCTGTTGAAAAATGCCAATTTTCATTAATCTTTAATTGTTTCTAACTTGCGAACTTTCTCAAGCCAATACATGTCAGAGATACCGTTGTAAAGAGAACGATTTCCTCTCTTAGATATATAAAATCAAAGAGATCCATTGAGTCGAAAGAAAATTACGATTTTTTGAAAAAGTGGCGAACGTACTTTTGGTCCCCCTAATAGTTGTGGACAATTTTTGAAGGAGCTGTGCTAAAAAGAATCGAGGTGGTACAAAAATTGTAACCGTAAAAATTCAACCATTCCTGAATCTTTTGCTGGGAGTGGCCACATGCGAACTCAAAAGTTTCAATCCCTCCCTCCCCTCCCTTGAATAAATAATAAATTTCTCGCGCCGCCACTGCTTTTCATGTGTCTATCCTTTTCTACTCTCTGCTTTTGGTTTTCAAATCTTTTCCCTCTCACAATACCGTACGCATCACAAAATAATAATTTTTGATTCAAAGATAAAAAGTTCAAAACTTACGGTTTGAAATAATAGCTCGAGAAATTCGAAATTAAAATTTTAAATAATAGTGTTGAGTGCTAGAATAAAATAGAAATAATGTGGTAGAAATACATCAAAAGAAAGGGGGGAATGGGTTTCAAAAATATTCATAGTAGTCTGCGACTGTAGATAATGAAAGATCAAAGCTCTTCTTAACTCCAAAGTAATTTGTCTAGGCAATTTTCGAAGGTGTGGCTCATTCCATGCCCCCTTTTGCTAAAAAAAATCAAGGGCGTACAAAAATTGGAACCACAAAAATTCAGCCATTCCTAAATTTCCCTTTGTTCGGTGGCTCACACCTACAAAAACCTAAATAATTTTTTATCCCCCCCCCCCCTTGAAAAAAGTTTCTTGCACCGCCACTGCTTTAATGTACCTATCCTTCTCTGCTCCTCTGTTTTTGCTGTTTCGAATGCTTTTCTCTCTCCCAAATACTTCCTACATCTTCAACGGATCCAACCATGTCTATTTTCAAATTCATGTTTCAATAGTAGCCACCTGCAGTACCTTTTAATGGAAGCAAGCTCCAGAGATAGAAGCGGGAGAAGAAAATTACTCCATTCTCAAAATTTCTACTTTTAATCGCATTATGGTTTTATAATGCCAGCTCTTTCTGGCTGTGCCAAGTTTGCGCTGATTGAACCTTTTCATGAAAAGTTGTGATTTTCGAAGCAAATGTCAAAAAAATCATATTTACTCGTTTTTACGGCTTCCTCAAAAATCATAACATTTTGAGAGACGTTCAATCAACGCAATCTAAAAGAGTAGGTAATAATAGCTATGATAACGATTGCTCCGATTTTCTGCAAGCAGATTTTTGCGACCAAACATGGCGAAGATCAAAATGGAGTAATTTTCTTCACCGATTTCGATCTGTGGAGCTATCAAAAAGTGCCTCAGGTACCCTTAAAAAGAGCATGTCTTCTTTCAAAATAAACATGTGCAGATCGGATGTGAAGGAAGAAAGTTTCGAATTTTTGAAAAGGATGGGGACGAACTTTTGGTGCATTAGTATTATCTTCTAAGTAATAATTTATGAAAATTCAACAATAATTTATAATAACTTTCTCTTACACATATCTGAGTACCTGAGTCCTTAGAGTCTGACAAATACCCGTTTTGTGTGGAAAATCCTGGAATATTGAATTAAAACAGAAGTTCCGTCGCTCCAAATTTGAAAATTCCAAAAAAAATGCAAGTCGAAGTAAAGCCTTGATTTTTGCAGAAAACTCTTGTAATTTTCAAATCTGTCTAGAGCTTCTCTTGTCGAGATTTTGAAATTTCTCAAAGTTTCAAATGAATCGTCCAAATCTGCTCCGTATTTCTTGGCGAAGAAGTTGCAAAATGGAACACTTGTGGCAAGTCACGATCTACATCAAGAAATTTCAATAAATCTCATTACAGAAAGGAAGGGAGGCCGAAGCCGGCTTCAGTCGCGCGGACAAAGTCAAAATGACACCCGATAAGTGGAAACGGTTTATTTCCCTACAGGACCATCTTTCCGTTGAAGCGCATATTATCCTTTGTGGATAAGATTTTACTCTTGTTTTTATCTTATTCTTCCATTATTCTTTACTCTTCCATCAGTATAACATTGTTTTTTAATTCTTAATATTTGCCGATTTTTTCCAACCTTATTCGGTTATGCATATATACTCGAATGCTTCTGTGAGTTTATGTATATTTATTTATGAACACTTCATTGATCTGTTAATTTGCAATTATCAACTTCGGCCTATTGTGATTCTATATGGTGCCTGCATAAAACAATACACAGTGCCTTTGCTTTCTCATTAAAACTATCTCGCTGTCTACGTCTCTTAGCATTTAGAAAGTCTAGAGGAATTTCCACATCAAAAGAATAATGCTTAGTAAAAAGCGAAAACCTAGTATTGGAAAGGAAAACCTGGTATCAATATGATATGGAAGAAACGAATCGCGAACCAAAAGCGAAAACTGCAGAGTGCTGCGGAACTCCGAACAAAGTACTGCGGAAACCCTGTACCCTGATATTGCAGGGTTTCCGCAGCGCTTTTGCAGGATTTCCGCCGGGTCACCTGCGGAAATCCTGCGGAAGCGCTGCGGAAGTTCCGGTTGTTTGAGTGAAATAATGTCGACATCCTGGCTTTTTGTAACTATTGCGATAATGGGAAGCGATGCGCTAAAGCGCTACTCCATGCAAATTGATTAGACAACATTAATACGCACAACTCTTTCAAACTCCAGTAAATTCGTTAATCACTATCTCAAAGTTCTAGTAATCTTTTAATTGTCGAGTTGTTCTAGCTTCAAAATAAACTTCGAAGGCAAAACCGTCGTGTCATCTGTGAAATCTGCGATCATTCGGATTTGTTTGTAACTTTCTGAAACGCGGGTGCACAGCAGTACCTCGAACTAGGCTAATTGGAACTTTATTAGAGTAACTTTCGATTCGCATTTAACAGACGAGTAATAATTACATAACGGACGAGTAAACGTTGTGTAATTCAAAATATGTCAATTCAGGTAGTATGCAAGTGAGGTGCATCAGTAGAACGCGAAACTGTTTGAGGATGAAGCACGCACGATACGCAATGATTAATACAAATACAAAAGGATAACTACACAAGTAAACTGAGTAACAAAGGGTTTTAAAGGCGTTTCTATCCTTAATAAGCTACAACCACTTACGAGCCACATTTAATTACAACTAAGCTCAAGGGCTCTACACTAATTGTAAGCTAACGACGGTCATAACTGTTAGAAGCTAACGCCTGGCCTTCGTTGGTCATTCTGCCCTCAAGGTGGAGAAAACGATACAAACACGTCAAGTAGTCAGTCATATGACCACTGCAGGTTCATCAGCCGCTGATAAATCTTTCCAAAATTCTGTATATGTAATTGGCGAAAAAAGCACGATAGCGAATTTTCTAACGGAAAATTTTGAGATAAGATTAAATTCGCTTAAGCGGGAAATTTTTTTGGAATTCTTTACTGAAAAGATTGTGAGCGTTTTACCTGTTAAGGGACTCCTCGATTAGCCTTTATCATTTTTTTAGCAGGTGCTGCCGCAGAGTTTTGTTAATTATGAGATGAAACCATACCGGTGCAGTTGCTATCAATTCAATCTCAGCAAACCTAAAGATGGTTAGATCGTCAAATTCTGGAAAATGATCTACTTGAGTCCAAATTTCTGAGTGTATGGATAATGTTGAGGACTGCAATCTTCTTGACTGGAAGAAGGGTGCCGATCACGCTTTATAATTTAGAAATTTCAACATTCTTCAACAATGAAAATTGAGTAAAAAGGGCATGACGGCAATCACAGTATTTTGATTTATCATAATTAGGAAGTTATTTCAATTACTGTTATTAAAAACAGGACACTTCCAAGGTTCAAGTGCCCTTTCACCTCCATCCGGCGCTGCTAAATAAGTAAGCATAACCCTGAAGAAACTTCTAAAGTTTTTCGTATTTTAAGAATTTTGAGATAGCAAAGATTAATAGAGATTTCATCCAACTGAGCGTAAGCGCTATGCTAAATGAAACAAACCATAGATCCGTTGCAAACGTAAAAAGGTCATCCTTCTTTTGGTAACTACAAAATATTATCGTTAAACGGATAATTTCTATGCAAAATGGTATAGACGATGCTATAGCAGTAAGAAGAATGCGATACTCAACAGCCTGAAATGTCCAGATAAGTCCAGAAAACACGCTAAGATCACAAAAAGCACTTTTTCAAGCGTTTTCATGTATGATAGAGTAACGACAGCTAAATATTGGCCAACGTTAGAAATGAATCATGCAGCTCTCTCTGAGCTGACTTTTTTCACATTGTTGTATGTAAATCATGCTGTTATTCAGGAAGGAGGCAAAAACAAACTCGATGAAGCAAGATCCTAAGGCTTAGCGATCAAATAAGGAAGAAATGAAATCAAGTCGATTCGAAAGTTCTTTAATAAAGAATACTAACACGGCCTAATGAATAAAAGGAAGTGAGCGAGAAAAGCGATTAGGAATATTGACTGTGCAAGATAAGAATCGAATTTCGACATAGACCGTCATTTGATAAATTTTAGAAATCACTCTTTGTTCAACCTTCTACTTGGTATTATATAATACTAGCTGACGCATCCGGCTCCGCCCGGCCCTGATAATGCACAACTCCTTGTCTCTGCCCCCTCCTACATGCGAATTCGTTGACTCAATTCAATTTACTAAGTTTTCGTGAACAGCATGGTCGCTACTCCCCTGTGACAACTCCCAACCCCAACCCAACAACTAGTTCAAAGCTTGCAAAAATTCATAAAGTTAGTATCGATTGATAACTAGAAGTAGCATGTGACACTCGCATTGACCCGAGTTTGCAAAGTTTGGTCCGGATCTGTTCAGAAATGGGATATCCTACTCGGAACATGCAAACATGCACAAGCACATGCAGACTCTCACACATTCAATTTTACATATGAAATGCATATGCTAGGATTCACATGAAAAATTGCAGCATTTTTCGGGCCTAACTATGGTCAAACTTTTGGACTGTTCTCACATTCATTTTACTCTAAAAATTTTAGGAACCATAATTTGGCGTTTCAAAAGTTCTAATTCTCGAAAACAACAATTGGCGTGAAAACCTGGAAATGACGGCATTTTTCGCATGAGCCTATTCTCATTTCCCGACTCCCAGCTATGGCAAAAATACACATATTTTACAGGCGCAGCTCGATGTTTTTGCTTTATCTTGAACGGACTTGTAATTTTCTGATTGTTCGAGCTTTATTGAATTCTAGCTTTGGATTCAGCAATCAGGGTTTTTGGGATGTTTACAATTACCTTGTAGAGATCGCTTTGTCTACCGAGTAGTGTCTTGATCATTTTCCCGCTATTTATACTGCGGTGGTAAGCGATAGCCTTGGTTAACTTGTATTGGAACAACAAGTTCGCTTGAGGAAACAAGTTCGAAAAGGTTTAGCCCATCAAGCCATAAGGGCTCCGCAATGTCAATAGTAGTTATCGGCAGTAATTCTTACGGTCTCATACACTCTGCTTGTCACGTATTGCATTCTCACTAAATCATGGAAGTGATAAAGTAGAAGTGAACAGCCCAAAAGCCAATATTCTCAGATGCTTCGAGCATCATTCCGAAATGTACATACCAACCCTCAAAATCGTGTCGGAACTTATTTGGACACTTCTACTTGTTTCAAGCATTTTTTTTCAGTTGCACAAGAGGAAACATGCGCTCAGAACACACAATCTTTGAGTTCCTAATGTAATAATGGTAGAGGCCTAATCGAGGCTAGAGAATAATTAGAGAGGGCCCTTGCAAGAAGTACACAGGCTGCGTCACGGGTGCGAGCGGTCGCCTTCCACACGCCAGTTCAATTAGAGAAATCAAAGGACCGTGCGTTTTTTCAAATCAAAATTGCGGGTCGGAGATAGCTATTATAATAGTACAACTGGACCCAGGTCGCAAAGATTTGTTTCCTAAGTGAAGTTAGGCTGTTATGGGCTGCAACGGGGCTCGGTATAAATGGCACGGGAATGCTGGATATCATTATGAGGAAGAGAGCAAAAGAATTCTTTTAAGGGCTTGTCGAAATTGCTGGATGAAAACCAGAACATTCATACAAATATGAGGACTGGCCAACTCGATGAACATCAATCAAAAGTAATTTGCTGTCATCCTCCCTCCCCTCCCAAGCAGAATACTTCAGCACATAGGTGCGATAAGGTGAGAGTGACTTCTCCAGTGTGAAGGGGATCACAGTGGTCGCAGCCCCTCCAGGGTGAAGGGTGTTTCAGTTGGTAGAGAAATTAAATTTGAAATGTCAATACGGGGGGGGGGGGGGAGGAGGGGGGAGCCATGGTGTTCTCTCATCATTTTTCCTAGTCAAAGTTTATAAGTTTTAATTCCTTGCTATCACTGGTTTGTTTTTTTTTTGAAATGTGAACCGATGTGCTCTGGATTAGCACACAATTATATTTCTGACCAGCACCTTGTATTTTTTACATTTCCTTTTTCCTTTTTTACATCACCCTGCCTGTTTTTGAATTCAACATAGAAGATGTGCATGCGAGTAGATTTGTTTCGGAAAGAGTTAGATTTTTAAGCATTTACGAATTTTTCAAAAAAAATTTTTAATTTCTGTAGATGAACACTGGGGTCCCTCAAAAAAGTGCCTGGGTGAAGGGTGTCCTAGTGATTTCTGGAGATTATCGAGTTTTTTACATAAAAAATTCATAACTTTTGTAGATGAACATCTTGTACGCCGGAATGGTCATCATTGAAACCAACTCGTCCTCCGCTTTCAGAAAGTATATACTTTGCCTATGGTCCGTTGAAAAAAGTGCGGGGTGAAGGGTGGTTGAGACTTTTATAATGGGAGTGCTTAAGTAGACGTCTTTTTACAATGGTGAAAAAGTCTCTACTTGACCACTCCCATTGTAAAAGTCTCACCCACCCTTCACCCGGCACTTTCTGAAATGAATCCCAGGCAAAGTATATGTTTTCTAAAAGCGGAGGACAAGACGGTTCCAATGGTGACTATCTCCATGTACCAGCTATTCATCTACAAAATTTATGAATGTTTTTATGTTGAAAACTCGTACGTGTCCAGAAATCGCTAAGCACACCTCTCACTAGGTACTTCTATAAACGGACTCTAGGCAAACAATTTTTTCCCTGAAACCGGATGGAAACGTTGTGCGAACTTTCCTTGCTGACTTGCTGTGCAGCTATAGAAGCTACTATTTTTTTCCTCCTAGAAGTACATGGATGCCTATAAAACTTCTTCCTCCTTTCCGATGCACAAACAATTCCCGTACAAATATCTCCTTTGCTTGACCTTACCTCACTGTTGATTTTTTTCTCGGCTTTTGGTGAAGGGGGTTACCTTGGTTCCGGCTCAGGGGTGAAAGGGGAGGGGGGTGAGCAAATTCTCATACTATCGCACCTATGCTTCAGCAATTGTCACATAAGTCATGTATAACAAAATCACGTTTTTCTACTTTCAAACTCTCACTTTTTCCTCTAATTTATCATCTTTTTAGACGGTCCAAGCGCACACCACCGCTATATTAATTCATCAATGCTTCAGGTACAGATGGAAACATTGTGATCTGCTCCAACATCAAACAAACGGCTTGTTGATAAACACGCAAGATGCTACACCACTCTAGGTATAGGCGTAAGGAAAGTTGAAGCAATATAGAAAAATTATAAGAAAATGTGCATCAAAGATATAAAAAAATTTTCGAGTCAAATTGCCTCGTGCCACTTAGCGAGTATTCTTAGGCCAGAGAAAACCAAATCATAATTCACTCTTTCATTAGGTTGTAACAGAATCAATGCAGGTTTTTCTGCGCACCTTTTTTCAAATGCTGGTTTAGAACGGAAGTGTTTCCCTAGAGAATTTCACATATTATTTGCAAACTATTAGGTTGTTCCGAAAGTTCTGTCGCTTTTTTTCGTCGCTCACTAAAACTCACAGAACACTAATCCATGAACGATCTAGAGACTATTTGAATTAGATTTTTATCCTCTTTTTTACAGCTATAAAAGCTCTCCGATTCACCCTGTATTTGCAATGTTATCGCCATGGCTTTTTGAGCAGCTTAGCAGCTTAGCGCCAATTTTTCGTGAATTTTAAGAATTTTTATCTCGATGCTTTCACAGAGCGCTAGGAACTGTTATGTAGAGAAAACCTTTGTCTATATCGTACCTATTTTAGATTACATGGAACACGTTTAGCAAGTTCGTAATAATTATTTATTCAATTCCGCGACTTTTTGATTAAGTATTAGGTTGTCCCGAAAGTTTTGTCGGTTTTTTTCATCGCTCACTAAAACCCACAGAACACTAATTCATGGAAGATCTAGGCGTCAATTGAAACAGATTTTCATCTTCTTTCTTAAGCTATATTTGCTCTCTGATCTACCCTGTCTTCGCAATGTTATCGCCATGGCTTTTTGAGCAGCTCAGCAGTAACCACAAATTTTTCTGAATTTTTAAAATTTTTCTCCTGCTACTTTCGAAAAGCGCTGACAACTGTTATGTAGAGCCATTCTTCGGCTACATTATACTTATTTTAGATTACATGGGTCACGTTTACCATGTCCTAAATAATTATTTATTCAAAAAAAAATCACCGCTTTTTGATTACGTCTACCACGTAAAATCACCGAAAATTCCAAAAAGCTGCTTTTTCAAAACAAATCATACTTGGATTTGTTTCACAAATAATGTTTATTGGCAATCAAGTTTCAATTCGTAAAAATTCTAGAAGCTTTCATGTTTTTGCCGCAGCTGCGTTTTCCATGGTTTTGCCAGGAATCGAGACTTCCGAAAAAATAATTCTTTGAAGCTAGAAACAGCAATTTAGGGGAATCTGAAAACATTACCGTACAGCCCGTGAATTGTTCTATTTGTGCCATACTTAGTCCTTTCCAAAACCTTGGAATAAAATTTTCAAAAAGTTAGCCTAACTCTGAGCAGATAAAAATGACGAGTGAAGATTTGTGGCAATTATCAAAAAAACCATATATGATCTTGGCTCCTAAATGTAACCATAAGAAAGAGAAGGAAAAGCTGCATCGAATGCATGTTGAAACTCATCCAGGTCTTCATTGTGCGTGGTTTTATAGTAGTTTGAAAAAAACCGACAAAACTTTCGGGACAACCTAATATGACACGTAAAAGTACCAAAAATTCCAAAAAGCTGCTTTTTGAAGCGAGTTAAAGTCGGTTATGTTGCATAAATAATGTTTAATAACAAACAGGTTTCAATTCGCGAAAAATTTGAAAGCTTTGATGTTTTTGCTGTAGTTGCGTGTTTCATGAATTTGCCAAAAATCGAACTTTCGAAGAGATAATTTTTTTAAAGCCAAAAACACCAGTTTAGGAGAACCTAGAAATATTGCCATATAGTTTGAGAATTGCTTTATTCAAGCCATACTTAAACTTCTCCGGAACACTGGAATGAAATTTTCAAAAATTAGCCGACTTTGAGCAGGTAAAATGTGACGGGGGAAGAACTTTAGCAATTATCAGAAAAAGCATAGAGCGTTTTGGTTCTAACATATAACCGGAAGAAAGAGAAGGAAAAGCTGCATCGAACGCATATTAAGGCGTATCCAAGTCTTCATTGTGCGTGGTTTTATAGTGGTTTGAAGAAACCGAAAAAATTTTCGGGAGATCATAATATTTTATTTTTATTTTTCATGCATTCTTTCGTTTCAGTCGAAGTGAATTTACGTTTAGAAATATTGAGCCCATGAACAAGAAACCAAATCTTGAACTTTTTTCATTTTTTATGCCTGGCTCTCAAACACCACAAACAATTGGAATTGCCTGCAAATTCACAGGGTATTTTTGATTGAGCTATGTTACAAAATGCATATTGAACCATGACTTCTGACTCATCTGAGCCAAGATTTTTCACGATATTCAGCTTTCGTTGCGGTCCGTCTCCCCTGTATAAATGCTCAGCGCGAAGCGACTGCCGAACTTCCGCCTTAATAGGAAGAATAGACTTAGGACAAAGTTGCGTCTCGATAGGCCCTGCACTCCTTAGTCGTGTGCTTGACTGTTCTACACCACAGTCTTACACTTTAGGACATTACGCATCCGACTCGCTGGACTCACGACGCGTCCACTCGACGCGGTCACCCAGCTCACAAAGCCATGTATAACGCGATAAATCAAATTATATATGCATAAAACAACAAATGTAAAACATACATATACAAAGAAAACTACGGGGTGCCTCAAGAGGATGACCAGACTGATAACACACGGATGTACAAAAGGCTCAATCTAACCAAGAAGTTCTGGGTTTCTCTATAGAATCGGACACAAGACCCAGTCCCATGGAACGGTGCACTTACCAGCTCCACTCCAGCAATAATGTTCATTTACGAACTTCCACTTCCTCACGCTCACGCGCGTCCAATCCGCAGGATCGAAAAGGCTCAACCACTCAAGAAGGAGTCCCTAAGGTGGGAACTGCCCAGGACGTAGCCAAGTATGATACAAGGTAATCAGTAGTGAAGACGAATGCCGGAGAGGCAAGTGCTGCTCTCGCGTGCAGCCTTATAGTATACCCCGCCACTTGGCTGCGCTCCAAGCCGGAGATGGTCCTGCAGCAGCCTAAAAAAGACGCGACAGACAAACGCAGCATACAGCGCCCTCGGCACCTGTTCCGAGGAGCTGCTCTGCGTCGCGGACCCGCCACAGACAGTTATAACTGTAAAGACCGAAGCCTTTCTTCCTTTCCAGCTTTGAAACAAAATTCAAAAGTTTCAAAAACCGATTTTTTACCTCCTCAGAAAAAAATTAGCGCTTTTAAAAGTTTTCAAATATCCTGTATCAAAAAATAAAATCTAAGTTAAACGCCGCTGCAAAACCAACTGTAGGCTACACATTGAGTTATTTGCGCTACCTTACTGCATTTACAAGTAAGTTATGGTTTCTCAAAGTGAGGGTTTTCAAGAAAATTCTCGGCAATGTTAGGTTTATAAGATTTTTGTTGAAAAACTAAACAAACAACACAACAATGCATACTGAGTTGAAAAGGGTAGCTGACTACAACAATTTTTATTGCACACGAAAAGAATATTTGTGTGGAAAGTTATAATGATTCAAACACAAAATTCAGGAAACTTGCATTAGTTCTGTTACAACTAAGGCCCGTATGCACGTACATCCCCGCTGAGGAGGGGAGGGGAGCTGGGTCCCCAGGAGAACGATCCCCTTCTTTGAACCCTGCTATGCCAGAGGGGAGGGGAGCGATCCCCTCCCCTGCACCTACAGCGGGGATGGTGTCATTACGGTAGTCGCATCTAGCTCACAGCTACCAGAAGACCTCGCCAAAGAAGCTATTTTCAGCCAATTTTTGTGTACTAGAATGGCTTTTGAAGTAAAGTAGACAAGAATAGTGATTTTGAGTGCCTTTGTTTCTTTTCTCCGTCTTCTCCTTTTTCTCCTTTCACCCCTCCCGTTGCATCTCTCTCCGTCGGTCTCTTCTTCTTTTCCCTATCACTGGTTGTAAGGCTTTGTTATACTCGTCACGTGCTTTCGTAGTAATATTGTTAATTTTCAAAGCAGTGATTCTATTTTCATGTTAGCAATCAAGTTATGGCTTACTTCTCTCATAGAAGAATTCATGATTGTGCAGTTTTGTAGTTTCTGTGGTTTCTTTTCAACGTTTGCTAGCCATTTCTTTGCGGTACTTTTTTGCTGCCACAAATCTAGTAGTTGACTTCAAGGGTCGATCGGGCGAACCCCAGCGGGGATCCATTGATCCCTTCTCTTCCCCTCTCCGTATGCACGAATGTAGGCCAAGAACGAGGGGGTGGAGATCTACTACCCTGCAACGGAGTAGGGGTTCGATGGTGGAGATCATGCCAGAGAGGCGAATATTTTGGTTTTAATCAGTTATTACCAAACATTCAGTTCAACTTGATGGGAAGTTTTCCTGAAAGCGGGTTCCCCTATTAGCGACCTGTAGCTTGCAATTTTGTCCCTCTCTTCTATATTCGCCTCTCGAGAAGAAACCTGAGCAATGATAGCTGTCAATTTCGAATATTTGTAAGAGTTTTTGATCATTCAAGAAATTTGCGCATTTTTTCATATCTTATATATAAAGCTGAATGTCTGTTTGTATGTCTGTATGTCTGTCTGTATGTCTGTATGTACGTATGTTCCGAATAGAAAATTCCATTTCTGAACCGATCGGGACCAAACTTGGCACACATACACTTTGGGCCCCGGCGAGTGTCATAGGCTACTTTTCGTCATCGATCGATATCGATTTTATCGATTTTTATCGATTTTTTTGCTGAGTTCACCTACGGGGCTGGGAGTTGGCACAGGGGGGTAATCGAGCATGGGGATTCCGAATACAATATTGGTTTTCAGGATTATCGATTACTTTTATCGATTTTATCGATTTTTTTGCAAAGTTTGAGCTACGGGGGTGGGAGTTGGCACAGGGGGGTAATCGAGCATGGGGATTCCGAATACAATATTGGTTTTCAGGATTATCGATTACTTTTATCGATTTTATCGATTTTTTTGCAAAGTTTGAGCTACGGGGCTGAGAGTTCGCACAGGGGGGTAGTCGAGCATGGGGATTCCGAATACAATATTGGTTTTCGGGATTATCGGTTACTTTTATCGATTTTATCGATTTTTTTGCAAAGTTTGAGCTAGGGGGCTGGGAGTTGGCGCAGGGGGGTAATCGAGCATGCTGATCATCCCCAAGGGGGGTGATCAGCATGCTCGATTACACCCCTGTGCCAAATTCCAGCCCCCTAGCTCAAATTTTCAAAAAATCGATAAAATCGATAAAAGTAATGGACGATCTTGAAAACTAATATTGTATTCGTAATCTGCATGCTCGATTACTCCCCTGTGCAAACTCCCAGCCCCGCAGGTCAAACTTTACAAAAAAAATCGATAAAATCGATAAAAGTAATGGACGATCCTGAAAACTAATATTGTGTTCGTAATCAGCATGCTCGATTACCCCCCTGTGCAAACTCCCAGCCCCGCAGGTCAAAATTTACAAAAAAATCGATAAAATCAATAAAAGTAATCGATAATTCTGAAAACTAATATTGTGTTCGGAATCCCCATGCTCACTTCCCCCCTGTGCCAACTCCTAGCCCTGTAGGTGAACTCTGCAAAAAAGATCGATAAAAATCGGTATAATCGACATCGATCGATAACGAAAAGTGGACTGTGACACCCGCCGGGGCCCGAAGTGTATGTGTGCAAAGTTTGGTCCGGATCGGTTCAGAAATGGAATTTTCTATTTGGAACATACGTACACGGGTCTAGCTGGCAGGCCCGGCGGAGCCGGGCAAGCCAGCTAGTGAAATTATAATTTTAACCATATAGGCTGATTAAACACATTGTAACTATCGTATTATATGATATCTTGATATATGATACCTTTATTTTGTTATCTCAAATAAACTACCTTGAAAAAACTAGAAAGTAGCAGATTTGCCTAATTCTGGGTAGAGATCCCCAGGGGAGTGATCCCCTCTCCAGCGTTCCCCTCGTGCATAGCAGGGATGGCTGCTGGAAATCATTCCCTGGAGGGAATGGACGATATTTCTCGAATAGCTACAGTCTCCATAAAGATCTGGCACGATTTGCAGTTTCTTTCATGTGTAGAAATTCTGACTTGAATGCCGCGGCACTCCCCCCCCTTCCTCCCTTTTTCGGCAGCATAACGACTTACCCATTCACTGCAGAGACATCTGATTTCTATTGTTGATCACCCTTACGCTAGAATGGGCAGCATGGGGGAATGTGAGCAGCATTCATGAAAACTGGGAATCTAGTGGGCGTAAGAATCATTATTTTTGGTGCGCAGAGCGCAATCACGGCAGACACGCATACCGCACCAATTGAAGAATTACCGATGACAAAATAAAGACGACTAGGGCCAAAAGATGAGAACGGAGAAAAATGCCATTGAAAAACGGAAGCGAAGTGATTTTCCCTCTCGATCCCCTTAGTGCATAAGCGGGTTCACTTCCCCTACTCCCAGGGGATCCCCTCTCCGATAATGTCTTTGTGCATAAGGGGGTTCGCGTGGGGAGGGGAGGGGAGCCCCAGCGGGGATCATTTCAATGGTAAAACGCACATACCCTCCCCGCGGGGATGTAAGTGCATAAGGGCCTAATACTTTGATTTACTCCCTCACGATTTTCTCAACTTTTTGAAATAATTCTGTTTTTTTAAACTGCTTTATATCAAGGGCTTGTTCATTGTACTAACGCTGCAGGGTAGATACAAAAATTGTACGAAACACATCATAATAGATCAAATCAAGTTTTACGAAATAACGCTCTATCACTCGCAAAAAAATTGATCGTGCAATTTGGAGTAGAAATTAGGAAAATTTTGAAGGAACTCCATTCGAAAAACTGCAAACATCAAAGCACACAAACGTGCGTTTCTATCAGACGTCAAATTGCGCAGGTACTAGTGGTCTTCTACGAATAAAAAAAACGGCATCCTTCCTGGTTTTCTATGCTAAAGTAAATATCCTTTTGAAAGTAGCCGTTGTTGAGGTCTTTTAAATTGCAATCATGTTCGCAAAGGTCTGGTATAAGATTAAATATATGGAACATAGGTAGCAAAATTTATATTAGTATATCCCAAATGCTATACTAGTCCATCAACCGCCTCAAACCGTTTCCGCTAGTAGCCACTCACACTCTGAGTGGCACAGTCTTTGATCCAAGGTGCAGGGTGCGCGCCGAACACAAGGTGTACTCACAACAGTTTAGAGAACACAGACTATAAACAAACAAAAACATCACTGAATCGTTAACAGGTTTAGCATTTGTTCTATTTGTCTCAAAGTTTTTTTTTTCAATCTTGACTTTCTCGTGCAATAAGTTATTAACTTTTTGTTTGAATTAGCATTCAAAGTACCTTTCAATAGAGCAAGCTCTATGAAATAGCAAGCAATAGTTCACAGCAGCAGCAGCTACACTTCGAGTTGAAAGCCGAAATTTAAAAAGTGTTGGGACCCCGGAAAATTCAAAAGGATTCATAACTTCGTCTAAAGAAAGCATATCGAATCTTCCACTCGTTCACATATATGCATTCTCCATATAAGACATTTATATATGTATGCCGTTGCTGTATTTTTTTCTGGGCTAAAAATCAAGAAAAATGAAATTTCCAAGTTTTTAAAAAAGTGGTGCTGGTTTCCACATGAGTAAGTGTCTACTACAAGCCCTTAGAGACACAACCGTAAATTTTCGGCTTCCTACAGCGGCTTTTTTTTCGAGAGATATCGATAGCTTTTCTCGCTAGACTTTTTTCATGTCAAAGCGATATTTTTCAAGAGATAGAGCTAGTATAAAGCTGGAAAGCTTTTATACTTCTGGTACTTCTGGAGGCTTTTTGTATATATTACTTATTTGAGGAAAGCTAGCATTGCTTTACGAAAGCTTGAAAATTTTGGTTTTCCCGACTTCTAGCTTAGAAGCAAACAATAACGTCATGTTTGTGTATCCTTTGCGAAGCATGTATGTGTGGGTGAATTGAGAGATCTCAGTTTCCTTAGACGAAGGCCCATAGTAAACCCCCATTCATCTCTGGTGACCTGAGATCAGTCATTCAGAAAAACTTCCTATGGTGAACCTAACCCCGCCCATCTTACAATGCTTCAGGATAGTCAGCTAAACAGTCAGAAGAACTGTCCACTCTAGTGTCACAATCAGTTCGAATGCCACTTATCCGAGGTTGAATTTTCGGGTGACCCCAGAAAGATAGTGTGCAAAAGAGGAGAATCAGGCAAATTTCCCGTAAGTTGCTCGTAAGTAACTTACGGGACAAGTTAGCTTACGTACTATTGCGGTCCAAAACTCACAAAACTGCACAATTTCGGGGCTCTAAATGGGAGAAGACCGTTGATCAGCTTGCGGTGAAGAATTGCAAAGAAATAGATTTTTTGTTTTCTTGCACTTCCTGCTTGATTTTTTAAATAAAACCGCTTTGAGTGCAAGGAGTGAAAATTTAATCTAATTTTTAATTTTTTCAAAAAATTTTTCAATTTTTATCTACTTTTGGAAACTTGTGATCTTTTGCCGGTATGCATGCCAAAATGTTGTGACTTGTTTTATATACAGGGGGTCCCAAAAGTATAAGGTCGTCCCGAAAGTTCTGTCCATCTTAGCTGCTTACTAAAGGTCATCTGTTGCATAGATAGGAGCGATAGAAGAAAATTGGTCAAAATATCTGAATTTTCCGTGTAGGGTCATAAAAAATCGGAAATTTGCATCAAAAATCGGAGCTGTCAGTATTGTAGTTTCGTTCACCAGCTCTTTCTAACAGTGCAAAGTTCGCGCCGATTGAGAGTCTCTATGAAAAGTTATGATTTCCCGGAAATTCCAAAATAAACTAAATTCGCCCTTTTGTATTGCTTGCTCAAAAATCATAACTTTTCATGAAACGTGCAGTTAAAAAGATCTGGTGAAAAAAGCTACGATACCGACTGCTCCGATTTTTGTTGCAAGTTTCCGATTTTTTGTGATCCTACACAAAAAATTCAAATTTTGACCACCTTTCTTCTATCGCTTCTATCTATGCAAGAGATGATCATTAGTAAGCAGCTAAGATGTTGTTATGAAAAGCATGACTTACTCTTTCATATAAAAATAAAAGCAGTCAAATTGGTCATAAAAATCAGAAGTTATGAATTTTTGAAAATCGTGCGCAAGAACTTTCGGGACGCCTAATATGTACACACTGTTTGATCGTTAATATTTCTCTTCCCAAAAAGTTTTTTGCCTTGCTATAGGTACCGTTTTGTAGAGCTGGCTTCAATTTAGAGTTATGGCATGGAGGGAATCACCGAACGCTTTTCATTACTGTAGGATTACGGTGGAAACTTGGAACATATGGTGTCAATGCGGAAAAAGCGGCCGTTTCAAAATTTTTCAAAAAAATGTGAAAACTTGTGTAATAGGGTTTTTATGGACGCCAGCTAAGTTCAGTACTCGATTATTCACAGGATTGCGAAGCTTTCTAAACGGTGTAACCGTACTTTCTAATAACATGAAAATGGCCGCTACCTCTTACACGGCATAACTCTTCAATGAAGCATCATATTATATTGGGAACATTAGAATCAGCAGCTTAAATTGGCCTAGTGTAAAAGTTATCAAGCTGTCTTGTTTCCTTTCTGAGGCAAATTATGGCCCTTCATGGCTCAAAACCCTCTCTAAAGTTTCTACCGTAATCCTACAGTAATGAAGAGAGATAGATGATTCGTTCTGTACTGCAAATCTAAGTTGAAGCCAGCTCTATAAAACGGTACCTGATGCAAGGCAAAAGACTTGTCGGCAAGAAAGATATTAAAGATCAAACAGTGTATATATACTTTTGGGACACCCTGTATATTCGTTGCTACGCGAAACTGTGAAGCGGTCATCATGATTTGCCGACAGTGCCGCTATCAAAGACTACCTGGCAATGCAGCGAAAATGCTACCACCAGCAAATCTCGAACCTTGGCCGCACTCTTGGAATCCCACTGATTTAGCCGTTCAACCAAACGTGCTCGAAAGTTGTATCTCAAGAACACAGATGGTTATTATCTCTACAAGGCGATTCGTATCCATATCGATAGCTCACTGATGTTTGACTGAGTCGTTCTAGTTCAATTCCCCGCCGAGTTGCGCTGAACAAGGATCTACTAACAAGGACGCCTAAAACTGAGAAGCTCATGACTTATTTCGGTTCAGAATCAAAGTCAAAAAACTCATGAGATATCTGATGTTCTCTTCTGTTCCTTGTTATTTTTTCTCTTTCATCTTCTCCCCGCTTCTCTCATCTCTTCTGTGCTTCTCTCTCACCTTTTGAGGAATATCTACTTATTTCGTTAGTCAACGGAGGCGTCGCTCCAAATCTCCCAAAATCTTTGATGCCATCTCGTGCCGGCATTAACTATAATATCAAATAATTCGCAAACTGATAGGATGACTATGTAGGCTTTCAGTTAAAAATCTATAGCGCACAGTCTTCAGCTCTTTCCATGAAGAGCCTTGCCTAAGCAAACATCGACTATGGTTTATACATGTTTTAGGATGAAGGCTGCTTTTCAGTTTATAATCTTTTGCGTAAACTGGAATGCTGACAAAGTAACAAGTGCAAATCATGTCTTTGTCGATGAGATCCTGTACTCCGTCTGAGGGAAGGAATGATTTGCATTTAGAATAATTTTCTGATAAATGTTGTGAGTAGTTAGTAAGCCGATCGAGGTTAGTATTTATTAGTAAGTGGCGGCCTAACGTTTCGAACTATTCGTCTTCTTCAGAGGCCTAAAGTGGTAAGAGATTTATGATTTTATGTCTATCCCACCAAAAACCACCTCCATCCCCGGCTAGCCTCGACGTTGCCCTAGAATGCTACAAACAAAAACTCCATAACGTGAAAGACGAACCAACCTCCTCCACCGCCGGCGCGCAGATGTTGAAAGCGGCCGTCCTTCAGTGCCACTGATACCAATAATGGAATACACTGTATACCATATTCGAACTTCTCAGTGGTCTTTCAACTCACATAACGTCACGAATGGCATAAAGTCATTTGTGATTGACATACACTCATTTCGGCTGTTCATGCTAGGATTTCTTGCGAAAATCCAGAACGCCTCGAGAGCCTTTCTAATGGCAGTATCGTATTCGTATGCCAGTATTACACATCTGATCTCGAAGTCCTCACCACCGTGGACTTCAACTTTATGTTTACCGAGAGGAGTGGTGAGGCTTCCTCGCCTTTTGCTGGCAAGATGTTCTTTTAATCTAACTCCCAACGGTCTCCCAGTCTCTCCGATATAAGTGGCGCTGCACTCGATACATTCGATCTGATAGATCACACCTGTCTTACCGCAGTCACCAACTTTACCGGATGGACAAACTACGCAGTCTTGGATTCTGCAGTAGTTGTCGTACAGCCTGTTACGTACTAATCGCTTCCTGATGTTATCACTTGGAACGTCAATTAAAATGACATCGTTTTCGAGGTTCGCGTGTTTAATGCATCGTCGCACTATAGCACTAGTCGCGTCAGAGACGAAAGGAAGGCAGAGAGGTATTTTCTGTCGGTGCTGGTTGCTGTTGATGGTAATAGATGGTCCACCACGTCCGTTTCGGAACGTGTAGCCATTTATTCGAGCAATATCCAGCGCCCATCTCCGCGACTCCTTCCGTTCTTCTTCTCCTGTGCATACATTCGTTGCTGTTTTGAGCATGTTACGAATAACAGCTCTTTTAACAGTAATCGGATGTGCGGAGCGAGCATTAACCAAGATGTTCTTGAAACTCTCTTTGCGATACCATTTTACATTCGCAGCGCCGTTAACCAGTTGGATTTGTACGTTGAGATAAGGAAGCCAACCATTTTTCGGTTGCTGCCGTGTAAACTTTATGTACTGTGACTGTTGGTTGAGTAATCGGAAACACTCATCCATTTCGGATTGTGTTGATGTTATAACGCAACAGTCGTCTATGTAACGGCAGTACATTAGAGGTAAACGCGACAGCACTGGTTCCTCTATTCTACTCATAAAGCAGATCGCAAGTACTGGAGCAAGTCTTTGTCCCATCGCAAGACCTCTCAGCTGAGTATAGTATGTCCCTGACCATTTGAAGATGTTACAAGAGAGGCACTCTTTGATCAGGATCATAACCGATCGTTTACTCAGGCCGAAAGTCTGGATCTTCTCACCAAAGTTACTCAACATTTCCGAAACAGCCTGTAGAGCGTCGTCGTTTTGAACGTTAGTGTACAATGACACTACGTCAAAAGATTCAGCTACACATTGCGTTTGCAAATTGGTGTTACGTAGGCGTTCCAGGAAATGATTCGTGTTGGCTAGATGAGACGGGACTTTGTCCAGTAGCTGATTGACAATCTTATTCAAGAACCAGGAAATTCGGTCGGTTGGTCCTCCCACACAACTTATGATCGGTCTAATTTCCAACTGTTCTGCTGTCAAAAAGCGCACGTCATCAGTAGCAGATATTTTGTGAGTCTTAACAAGGCTGTAAAAGACTGGGCACTGTGGTGTTTCCAATTTCAATCTGCTAACGAAGCTCTCGGGAAGGCCAGCTGTTCTTCCTACATCCATCCAAACATGATTTAGTCGCTTATTAAAATCGATTTAGTCGATTATTAGATTTATTAGTCGATTTATTAAAATTTCTGATAAATTTTAATACGAACTAGTGACATAATACTACACTTTATAAATTGGCATTTCTATCTACCCTTTCGTTAGCTCATATTTTGCCAAGCTCATTGCTCCGCTGAATTTGTGTTTGCTTTATAGAAGAGTTGAGAATAAAAATTTCGAAGGAGGGAGCCATAGAAAAAACTTCAGAGCAAGGAAAAAATTGATTTATTACTGGCCATTGTGCTGTATTGGAACCACATTATCTATTTAAATCACGGCGATCAAGTAAATTTCCTCATAAGCTTCTTATATCTCGGAAGCTTATGCAATTTTTCAATATCTAGTTTGGATGAAACATAAACTCTAAACTTACCGTGTAGTTTCCAAAAATTTTTGCTTTTCTGTAAGATAATCCGTAACAGGCTGAACATACAGTAACAGCAATTATGCTAATTGCAACACCATGGTAAAAGATGTACTGAAAAGATGTAAAGTAAACTCTCTATCTTGCCATTTTCCCAAAAACCTCATTTTTGATTTCTCCAGCTAGCTGTAAATATCCTTTGTTCGTAACATAAAAATATGGTGGATCGCAATAAAATATGATTGCTGGGATAGTAGTCACTATAGACAAAAGCCAAAGTGCGATTATGCTCATTACTGCAGTGGAACTTTTCCAGTTCTGTACAAACAGGTAACTCGTAAATGATTAAGGGCTTGAAAATGTTGTACCTTATTCTGTTGCTGGGGCACACGGAATACCGTGAAACGATTTAAAGCTATCAGAATATGTCCACTACACAGAATTCCCCATAAGATTGGGACATTCGCAATTGAGAAGAAAGCTAGACCTCGCATGTGTTCGGAAAACAAGTTAAAATAGTTGTACTTTCTTGGTCGCATTACAAATTCCACAAAGATGAAGGCATAAAGGTCCGCAATAAACTGTAGAATGAACAGCAGATAGTACGTTATCTTGAACGACTGGTGATGCTGTCGCAAACGCAATACTTTCCATACTATATACGAATATAAACACATCGATATCCAAGAGTATATGCACAATATTAGTTGCCAAATCACAACCATCTCCTGTAGAGCAGGCATATTCCAAAAACAATGACTCTAGATCACTCATGGGAAGGATACTTTTTGTACTTATCAAGTACCGTTCCCCATAACACTTATTTGAAGTTGTGCCACAAAACTTGTAAAATTAGCTTTTTAGAGGACAAAAAAGACACACACAGAGGAAGATAATGAACTAACAATGAAGGGAACATTGATAGTCAGGTGTACAAATACGGACAAGCTTTCTGCACTACTGCTCCCGCGCGAGCTTACTGTAACGCCGCGTTGCGAGGTTTCTTACAAGGGAAGTTCGTCGCATCGAAATGGCCGATTGATACGTGGTATACACCCGGACGCGGGGCTCGGGAGGTTAGTATCAAATGTGCGCCCATTAGCTGCGACGCGTTATTGTGAAGCAAGTTATGGCCCTTTGAAGTTTTTGGCGTGTGCATGTCTAGAGTACGCACAAATGCTACGATTGTGGTCGTGTGGTGTAGTGGTTAGCGTCTCGGACTCACAGGTGACCGGTGAAGGTTCGAATCCTGTTGCTGTCCACATGTTTTGCGTTCTTCTCAAAAGCATTTTTTACCTGTTTTATGCATTACTGACGTAAAAAATGACACATACGGGTGGTTAAGCTCTACTAACTATACATCCTGCTGTGTCATTTTCACAAGTAGCCCATTAGCAAGAATCAATAGTACGACGGATACAACTTGGAGAGATTGTCACGTATATACTACGTGCAATCGAAGAAAGTATGTGGGAGTGAGGATTTGGCAAATCTTAAAAATCAATTGAAAAGCCGTCGCTAAAAAGTCGCTGCTATGTTCTACGAAAATCTTACATATGAAGCATTGGTCGAATTTTCGTGAGAAAAATCATCCCGTAACCCGTGTGTGTCATTTTTTACCGCAATAATGCATAAAACAGGTAAAAAATGCTTTTGAGAAGAACGCAGAACATGTGGACAGCAACAGGATTCGAACCTTCACCGGTCACCTGTGAGTCCGAGAGGTTAACCACTACACCACACGACTACAATCGGAGCATTTGTGCGTACTCTAGACATGCACACGCCAAAAACTTCAGAGGGCCATAACTTGCTTCACAATAACGCGTCGCAGCTAATGGGCGTACATTTGAGACTAACCTTCCGAGCCCCGCGTTCGTGTATGTACCACGTATCAATCTGCCATTTCGATTCGGCGAACTTCCCTTGTTAGTTGCCATCCACACGTAACGATCGCCCCCGCTTTCAGATCTAGCTTCCATATGTGCTTGCGGTTCTGTAGAAGAAGTTATGAGCGTTTGAAGGGTCAAATTTGATAAGCATTGAGTGCCACACCTTCTCGAGTTAGTTGTTCAAAAACACGTGCTCGCGTTCTTGGTGTACGTTTCCATTCTATACAGCACACTTAAGACCATGTCAATTATCACTTCGATGCTGGTTGTCCAAGCACAGCTTCCATTAAAACCCAAAAAGTTCGCCCATTTAATAGCTCATACTTTCTTCAAGAAAATCGCACAACAGATACGTAAGGTTTGTTTGTAATCAGCTCGTCAAGGCGCAATTTTAGCACTTTGTTCCAGTTTGCCGCTGCAACTTCGGATTCTCCTTTGCCAGATGATCTGCTGTTATACAGGACCCTACAATCTGTGGCTTAAGCTATAATTCTGATATTAAATGCTGATTCCTTCTAATTTGAGCTGCTTTTCTGACATTGAAGATGTTGATCTTTTCAAAAATTCGCTGTAAAGAGATGGAAACAATTCATTATGTGACGCAAAGTTTGACCCCGAATAATTTTCATGCTAAAAACTCAAGTTTAATGATCTGTTTGAGACTTTGTATTGATCTGTTTACGGTGGTGCTGATGATGATAGCTTTCGTGACAAATAAAGATTGAAGCGAACCAGGGAACATGCATTGCTAACTTGATAGCTTGTAATTTTAATTGCGCTAGATCTAGTACAATTGTGGTTATAAAAGCAATGACCATTGAAGTGCATGTCTGGCTGATATTACATCGAGAACTGAGAACATTTCCAAGTCGTAAGCAACCTTGCATGCTCAGAGTATTTGCTGAAACTGCCTTGTTCGATTTTTTTGAAAATATGCAGGATGTCCCAAAAGTAAGTACACACTTTTGATCGTTTTTTTGCTACGATCCATGTACTAGTCAGTAGAGCAGGCTTCAACTTGGATTAAAGGCGTGAAACGGATTATCCCTCGCTCTTCATTACTGTAGGATTACGGTACGAAATTTATGAGAGGTTTGAGCCATTAAGGGCCCCGGCACGCCTCAGATAGCAGATCAAACAACTGAAAATCTTTGAGCTACATTAGTCAGACCCGCTGACATTATTCAGACACTAAATATGGGCTTTGCACTTTGCCACAATACTTCGTTTATAAATTGTGCTTAGTAAATGGCAGGCTGCTTTCACAATGCTCCTTAGAATTGCTTTTACACCTTTTAAAAACTCTACAAACTGGTGAGAAGTTATTATGTTATTATTATGAATTCAACGCGCATGAAAACTTTGATATACAACTTTTCAGATTATTTGGATTTTTTTGAAACACGGTTAGTACACAATGATGCTCTAAGCTGAAAGTTTCTACCGTAAGCTTGCAGTAACCAAGAGCGATGAATAATTTGCTTCATACTGTAAATATAACTCAAAGCCCGCTTTGATGAATGGTACTCAAAGCTAAACCAAAGACTTTGGGTAAAGGAGTTGTTAACGTATAAAAAATGTGTGCTTACTTTTAGGACGCTCTGTATATGCTTTAAAGACTAATTGAAGTTGTCATGCAACATTCAGCCATTCACACGAGCCGACTTCACTCTGTTACTTCCTATTTAATCGGCCATTCAAAATTAATGGTTTTAGGTATAGAAAATTACATGTACATCACATGAAAAAGAAGGAAAGGTCTTTTCACTATATTAAACTTTCATGATGATCTTTCATCTGTCAAGGAATTAGAAATATAAGTATAAGTTTGTCAGTGTTATTTGTAAACACATGATACTGATTGCATGGATCTTAGGGCAACACGAGCTCACGGACATTTTATTCGCCATTATATTGGCCACACTCGTACAAATTTTAGTCAAATTCTAAGCTTGACTCTCTCAAGGAGCTTTGCAGATAGCTAAAAGGGAACATTACTCGGTGTCCGTGGCCTTTTGGGATAAAACGTATACTCTCATACTCGCCTTAGAAAGGTGACTTCGAATCTGACTTCCGCTTCTGCTAATCATTTCTCTAAAAGAAGTTATGAAGGATTTTCACGTCAATGGTCGCCCAAAAGGAATACGTTCGAAGATCCTTAACGTTCAAAAAGAAAGCTTGACTGAGGCAACGCAAAACTGAAAATAGAAAAATACTCGAACTTGAACCTGCACTAATTTGGAGGCTATCGCAGTAGCCTCTACACCACACCGTAGCGACGCTTTTGGCAATACGACCATTCCTTTGAAAAATCCTTTTTAACTATTTTCAGGGAAACGATCAGCAAAAACGGAAGTCGGATTTGAAATCAGCGCTCCAAGACGAGTTCAATAGTTTACATCTCGTTTCAAAGGGCCACGGACACCGAGTATCGTTTCTTTGTAAGATTGATTTACGGCGTTTCATAGTTTAGGCTAGTGTACACTATATTTCGAAGTGCCACTTCACCAAGATTTACTTGATAATACTACAAAGCACTGCCACGACTGCTTCTACACCGCCGTAATTATTCAATGATTGCCGCCAAATACTGAATTGCAGGAGGCGTTATTTCGACCAGAAATTTTGCTGTACATGTGAGAGTGTCAAGGCTCCTTGGAAAGATTGGAATAGAGAGAGTGGCCTATCAAAAACGTTTGCCGCTTTTCGTGGCGTGGTGGTCTCGGGCGTCAAACTTACACACGGTGTATACTCTGGTTGGGCCCCCAAACTGAGAAGGAGTTCGATATTTCCAGTTTTGGCTGGATGCCCAGTTGGGTTAGATCCCCTCCGTCTGGCCTACTGATCGTTAAGCGACCTCCGCCCCACACCTGGGGCTAGCAATCGCTCTGTGAAAATTAAGAGCAGGCCAGTAAGTCTGCTTTAGTAGAGTAAAACTTTCCATCACTTCACCCATATGTCGTAAAGTTTGGATATGGGCTAAGGAACGATAACCGTACCTTTGACAGTCCAAAGAGAGGGCGTCAAAAGTGAAGGCTGTTTGAATATCTGCCCCTCATAGAAAGTGTAGATTAATTATAGAAAATCAGAAAGAAAAAAACATGCAAAACAGATAGCAAAAGCAAACGAGAGTAGAAACCGAGTAAAAAAGCCGCAGTGAGATTGAAATCTTCCATTTGGCGGCATTTTGAAGTGCAGGCTTTCGTTAAAGAATCGGCCAGCACAAAGGGAAAACGTAGAGAAGCTAAGTTCTGCTTTGTGATTGCAAAGACATTTTTACAGTGATGTTTATGAAAGGAAAACGTAGAGAAGCTAAGTTCTGCTTTGTGATTGCAAAGACATTTTTACAGTGATGTTTATGAAAAGGAAGATCAACAAGAAAGGAATTAGTCATAAGAATGCAAAGTTCTCTTTTACTAGGTCGAAATGCACGTCAAAGCTAAGCTAGTTTTCAATGCGTGCTTTATATTTTTCCCCCGCATCAAAGTTCCTGTTCCCTAGGCGTTGCTTGAATTGTTGCTCTTATTATTTTGAGCAATAATCGCCCAAGTTAAAAGAGAATCGCTGCGAACACACTGAAAACAAGATAAAAACTAACGCACTTTTTACGAATTTCACAAACTAATCCACCATAAAACGAAAAAGTAAGCTCTGCGACGTTATCTACTTTATAGACGGAAGCAAGATCTATCGAATGCACGAAAGAACCGCGTGAAAAAAGCTAAACTAGGGAAGAAGCGACAAATTTTCAAAAACATGGTATTCCGAACTTTTCTTCAAATAATGGGTTTTTTGGGACGTTGTCAGCATTGATATAAAGTTCAAAAACTGCAAATTGATATGCAGTTTGCTACGACTGAGTCCAAAGCAACGAAGAAAAGGATACCAGAGGCAAATGCCCTGTGCCCCGCGTTTGGGTAGCGAGGTAGCGAGCAATGCGACGCAGACGAGAAAGGGAGAAATGCCAGTGCCGATAGGGCATTTGGCTGGAAATCTAGTGTGTTAGTATGTGAGTAAGCCTTCCGAGGTTAGTAGTTTAGTGGCGGCCTAACGTTTCGAACAAGTCGTCTTCTTCAGAGTAGGAGATTAGTGGTAGGAGATTAGGATTATGTGTCTAACCCACCAGAATCCTCCACCATTCCCCGGCCAGCCTCGATTTTGCCCCAGAATATCACAAGAAAAAGTCTCAAACGTGAAAGACGAACTGACCTTCTCCACCGTCGGCGCGCGGATGTTAGGGCGGCCGTCCTTCGATGTCATTAGTAAATAATGGAACTGTATACCATATTTGGACTAATCACTAGTGGTCTTCAACTCGCATAGCGTCACAAAAGGCATAAAGTCATTTATAATTGACATGCACTCATTTCGGCTGTTCATGCATGGGTTTCTCGCATAAATCCAGAACGCCTCGAGAGCTTTTCTTACAGCAGTGTCGTACTCGTATGCCAGTATAGTACACTTGATCTCAAAGTCGTTACCACCATGACATTCATATGTTTACCGAGAGGAGTGGTAAGATTTCCCTTCTTCTTGCTGGCAAGATGTTCTTTTACCCTTATACCCAGCTGTCTTCCAGTCTCTCCGATATAGGTGGCGCCGCATTCAATGCATACGATCTCATCTCGATTGCGTGGCAGAGTCTTTTGACGTTGTATCTTTGTACACCAATGTTCAAAATGACGATGCTCTACAGGCTGTTTCAGAGATGCTGGACAACTTTGGTGAAAAGATCCAGACTATCGGATTGAGTAAACGATCGGTAATGCTCCTGATCAGAGAATGTCTCTCTTGCAACATCTTCAGATGCTCAGGAACATACTACACTCAACTCAGAGGTTTGGCAATGGGACAAAGACTTGCACCAGTACTCGCGATCTGCTTTATGAGCAGAATAGAAGAACCAGTGCTGTCACGTCTACCTCTTATGTACTGCCGTTACATAGACGAATGTTGTGTCATAACATCAACACAATCCGAAATGGATGAGTGTTTTCGATTGCTCAATCAACAGTCACAGTACATAAACTTTACGCGACAACAACCGAAAGATGGCTGGCTTCCTTACCTCAACGTACAGATCAAACTGTTCAACGGCGCCGCGAATGTAAAATGGTATCGTAAAGAAAGTTCAAAGAACATCTTGATAAATGCTCGTTCAGCACATCAAACTGCTGCCAAAAGAGCCGTTATACGTAACATGCTTCAGACAGCAGCAAACGTGTGCACAGGGGAAGAAGAACGGAAGGAATCACAAAGAAGAGCGCTGGAAATCGCGGGGGTGAATGGCTACACGCTCCAGAAAGGACGTGCTAAGCCAATCATTCCAATCAATAGCAAACAGCACCAACAGAAAGTTGCTCTTTGTCTTCCTTTTGTTTCCGATGCGACTAGTGCCGCAGTGCGACGTTGCATTAACCGCGCGAATTTGAAAGACGATGTCATTTTGATTGACATTCCAAGTGACAACATCAGGAAGCGTCTAGTACGTAATAGACTCTATGACAACTACTGCAGGGTCCAAGGCTGCGTAGTTGGCCCATCCGGTAAAGATGGCCACTGCGGTAAGGCCGGTGTAATTTATGAGTATGCATTGAATGCGGCGCCACCTATATCGGAGAGACTGGAAGATAGGGTATAAGGGTAAAAGAACATCTTGCAAGCAAGAAGAAGGAAAGTCTTACCACTCCTCTCGGTAAACATAGAGTTGAATGTTATGGTGGTAACGACTTTGAGATTGAGTGTACTATACTGGCATACGAGTACGACATTACTGTAAGGAAAGCTCTCGAGGCGTTCTGGATTCATGCGAGAAACCCATGCATGAACAGCCGAAATGACTTACTCACATACTAACACACTTTACTAACAATGCCGAGGTTCAAGAGAGAGGGAACTTGGAAATTGTAAATCTAGTCCTGTTTTCTAAAGAAATTGTCAAAACAGTTTTCCTTGTAGCGTAATAAAGCCTACAAAACGAGATATTTCGGTTTTCTTTGATAGTTTTGAGATATTACCCACTATACTTGTTTTATTCACAATCATGCGAATATAGTTATGTTAACATCCAAGCTTTGCCCCGGATCACTGTTGTTTTTTACTCAGATGAAGGTTGTGTTCTTTTATGTCGCTTATGAAGGTTACAAGAGTACATGGCTCTATGTATCGAAAGTATGAGCTTTCGTCGAAAGTCTTCGTCGAAAACGGCAATCCGTCTCGTTTCTTCGTCTCACGACTTTTTGGTGGAAATTCCGTCTTCATAATGACCAGGCTCATCGAGGAGGACCTGACGTACGACTACGACCGACTTCTGAGGAGAGTGCGCCTCAGTGACTTCCGAAACGAACTTGGAACGCATTTTGAAGACCACCAAGGAGTTACCCCTTCTGAATGTGCTGTACAAGCGTTTCACGAAGATTATCCCCGCTCGCATACTTAGGACACAGGACGAAGCCCAGCCCCAAGAGCTGGATTTCGCAAAGGATTCAGCTGCATACCACATCAAGACGGTTTCGAGGGTTATAGAAAATGCCGGGAATAACTCAATTTTCAGGTTGCTTCATCTTCATTTTCTCATTCTACTCCTTATTGATTGAAATGTGTGTCACTTTGTTCGCGTTTGAGCTACTGTGTAAAAAGATGAAAGGTTGGTGCAAAAGTAATGAGCGTTTTGCGGGTTTTGAGTTTAACGCGCTATAACTTTCTAAACAATTAACATTTTCTAATGCGGTGAAAAGTATTAGATGCAGCAAACCCTTCGCAAACAGCGCACATCCACCTATACTCATACCGCGAAAGGGCAGAAAATTATGGGTCTACAAACAAAAAAATTTTTTCTCTAAAACCTCGTTTTCAACAGATCTTAACCTCCTTCGTTGGTATGAATAATAAGTAGCCTATCTTGAAGTGACAAGCCGTAGTACAGAGGTGTTGAAAAAGTTTCAAACAAAGAAGATATGCGAAAAGAAAAATCAAAACTCAAAATTGTCATTTTTTAAACATTTTTTGATGAGCCTCAAAATCCCAAAATATATTCGACTTTCTGAATACTGAACAATTAAGGGTTCTTGCAAAAAAATGTCAAGAGAAGAATGTCTACCCTTGTCGAAGAAATGCGCAGAGCTTTGGCGATTGTCTTCTTCAAAAGAAATTCTTGGGCCACAGAATGACCAAAATGACCATCACTCGAGATAATTTCTAAGAAATATGATGCGTATAATGTAGACAATTTCTATTACAAACAGCAGCTGAAATTTCAAAAACTCACATTATTCTTGAATTTTGGCCCGAAAGGTAAATGCAATGAAATTCTGGTTTAAGTGCGGCTGTTCAAAGTTTTGTAAAATTCAAGGAAAAGAGGATAGAAGTCCATTTCAACAATCGTTGGATAGAGCATGGAAAGAGCTTTTTGATACTTTGCACCTTGTTTTTTTCAAAGAAGAGAATTTGATGGAAAAGTTGTTCTGAAACAAGGACTAGAAAAACGCTCATTTTGCACCAACCTAATGGCACAAGGGTGAATAAAAGTGTTCGAAAACATTATCTGCAACGTATTGGCAACATGTATAATCATTATAGCGTCTAACTTCTTTAATTTTCAATAAGGAACATAACGTTTTGGAACTTTTGATTTACTAGTACACCATTTTAGCAACGAAAGAGAAAAACGCTACATCACGCTATGTGGTAAAACTCATTTTGAGAAGCTTTACTGCGGGATGTTTTCAATCCTCTAGGACGCTTTTACTCTCGCTTTTTATGACAAGATCCAACCAGCCAAACTTTCTATTCAGCATTTCAACCCTTTTGGTGGCCAAACGATTTCGGGTAGAATGTTATATTTTGGTGATAGCAATGCTTTGTAGCAATTGAACTCTAGCGAAGGATAAGCATGGTGCAGCATGTTTTATTGAACAAAGGAAAATAAAAAATCCGTGCTGGATCACGCACCACTGGATAACGTATTTTATTGTGCAGCTAAGTGCGTATGCTGAAAAGATTTTCCAAAAAAAGAGTTCGAATGCAGTATTATTGCTTCAACAAATTAAGGCATTAATAGTACGGTAATCACTCATTATCTCAATTTGTTGACCATCTAAATTTAGTCAGTAAGCCTCTGCACAGTATTAGTGCATTTGATGATACCGTTTACGTAATAGTTGTTGGCTAAAGGTGCCAATTTACGTCGCTATTGTAGTGCAAACTATTACGCACGTATAGTAAAATCTTTATCTACTTTTGCGATAAATGATAAAAATAAACTAGACAGTTTGACAAAGCAAAAGTGCTTCACACACGCTATATTACACATTAAAAGCAATAAAAATATGAGCAACACAATGAGGAGAACGCTACTCAAATGTGCAAATTGTTCATAATACCCTTTGAAAAAAACAAGAATGATTGGCCGAGCGCACCTACTGAAAAGCATGGATAGACCATGTTTTGATTTTCAGGACGTAGTCAATTTGAACCGTGCAGAATGAGACTCCAGTCTATGTATTCGCATGATCACAACAATCAGTTTCTTACGAGGATATATATTTACTAGCGACCCTACGGGTCGCTAGCAAGTGGGTTTGGGCCGATACGTTGACACATACGTTCGCGAACCATTGTAAATAGGTTTGAACTCATTTCATTCTCTGAACGACTCGCGAGTTGTAAATAGTATCAGGTTAACTAATGAATAAGTTCGATTACTTGCAATTTCGAAATTTCATAACAATTCAGAAGCAGCTATTCCGTTCAGGTTAATTGCGAAGAGGTAACTTCAGCCTTCTACTCTCACATATCAATTAGTCAAAATTTTTTATCATCGAAAAATGACAGTTATGCCCTTATATGGTCCTCTACGACCTCTGAAAAATCGCTTTTTTGATTTTAAGCTTCGTTCTTAGCCAATAGTGAGTGCACGGATGAATTATATGGCAGTTAAATATGTAAATCTTTTGCCTACATGGGAACTACAATGGATATGGTGATCTGCTCTGCAGCCGAAAATGGGAGAATTGTTAGGCATTTGCGCGTGGAAGTCAGTTTTTTGAGCATTCAAGGTCTTGAATCTGACCATCTATGGTCGTAATGTTAGAAATTTCTGAATTTGGGTTTGAATAGCAGTTGTGCAATTTACACTCAACTTCGACTCGTTTTCGGAGCATAGTTGAAAATCAGATGGAAAAATGTGACTATCTCACTTTCCTCACAATTTCATTGTCAGAATATTAGGTGGCGCTCAAATAGAGCAGACCATCCATTTCCCCTTGATTTGCGCTTTCCAGTGGTACCATGCATTGTTAGATAAATCAAATTGTAACTTTGCTACAAACGTTAAACCGAACTTATTTTTTAGCCAAACTGATAGTACAAACAAGATACTACGCTCTGAAAGAACAAGCTTTCAATAGCGGGAAATCATCTGCATTCCATCAACCCAAATTATTTTGTGAACATTGCTATGCCTTGAAAAGCGTTAAGCTTGTCCTTTGAAAGAGAAGACCGAAACTACATGTAATATTTTTCGCCAGCGGGACCAAATACGCCCCTATCTTTTCTCCTTGACAAAAATAGAGAACCCTTAGAGGGTAAGATCTCAAAAGCACCTTTCCGCAAAGTTTTACAAGGCTAGGAACGGTTAAGAAAAATTCTGTCGCATAAAATCCCTAGTCTTTTGGTAGAGCGAGACCTCCACGGTCCGGTCTTTCCTCCAGCGAGACCAAGCCTTGTAGGCTTACTTTTTGGAAGCAGAGGTAAAACATTCTGGAAGCAGAAATTCCCAAAAGTATCTCTCAGCAAAGTTTTTTGAGCCAAATGCTAGAAAAGTTTTCCGTCAAGCAAAGTCCCTGGTATTTTCTTCCAAGTTGACCAAGTTTGCCTGGCTCTTATCCCTTTTGAAGACAAAAGCATTTGTAAGATTAGAGAATGTCGAAAGTATCTTTCAACGAGTTTTTCAAATTTATTTCTCATGCGTAGGAATTCTTAGAAAAAGTGTCGCACAAAGTCTCTGGTCTTTCTGCCAGCGAGACCAAGTTCGCCCTGCTCTTTTCTCTTTGGAGGCTGAAGTAGGATGTTTTTAGGGTAGAAGAACCCCAAAAAACTCTCGCCAAATTTCTATAAATTCAAATGCAGAACACAGAATGTTTTAGAAAGTGGTGTCAACCTGCGTGAAGTTCCCGGTATTTCTGACAGCAAAATCAAGTTCGCCCCTGAATAACTGGCTCTTCACTGTCAGTAAGACCAAATTCGCCCTTATTTTCTCTATCAAAGGCAAAGCAGGTAGTTTCTAGGATAGTCAACCTCGAAAGTATTTTTCGACAAAGTCTTTTGAAATTCATCTCTGAAGCTTAGGAACTCCTAGAAAAAGTATCTTTAAATTCCTAGATCTGCAAGCGAGACCAGGTTTGCTCTACTCTTTTTTCTTTCAAAGTCAATAGTAGGATGGTTTTTAAAAAAGTGTCCTGTTACAAGAATTGTCTGGTTTTCTCTGCCAGTAAGATCATATCTGCCCTGCTCTTTTTTCTTTCAAAAACAAAAGCAGGTTTCTTCTCGGATAGGCAAACTCAAAAGCATTTTTCGGCTAAGTTTTTTGATATTTATCTGTGGAGCTCGAGAATTCAAAAGTGTCTTGACGCATAAATTCCTTGATCTGAAAGCGAGACAAATTTGGTCCTGCTCTTTGCTTTTTCAGAGTCAAAAGTAGGATGCTCTCAAAGTAGGAAAAGTCAAAAGCATCTTGCGGCCCAGTTTTCAAAGGTAGATTTCTAAAAGCCCCTCAGAGTTATCCTCACATGACAGCAGGATTCGCCCATTGCTTCCGTACAAAGCACATTTACTGAAAACCATTCCCCTCAAAACCTGAAGGAAGGCTCAGTCGCCGCTAGGAGGTTTGATGAAAATCTTAAAATGGAACTCCATTCCACAAATATCGTTCCTCACTTAAACCAAAATCAATTTTGAATGCACACGAACTCCACTCCCCTCAAAACCTGATTGAAGACTCAGTTTGCCGCTAGGAGAAGGTTCAGCAATATACGAAAAAATGAGCACTTTATGAATTTCCTTGACCATTCAGCAAAAAAAGGGATGAAAAATCTGAAAACGAAACTCCACTCCACAAATATCATTTTCCGCCAGCCCTCGGGACCAAAATCAGTTGAATGCTACCATGTCTCTCCTAAAAACCTGACTGAAGACTCAGTTTCCCGCTAGGAAGGTTCAGCAATATTCGAAAAAATGAGCATTTTATGAATTTCCCTGACCATTCAGCAAAAAAGGGATGAAAACTTTAGAACGAAACTTCAATCCACAAATATCATTTCCCGCCGACCCTCGGGACCAAAATCAGTTGAATGCTACCCTATCTCCTCTCAAAACCTGATTGAAGACTCAGTTTGCCGCTAGGAGAAGGTTCAGCAATATACGAAAAAATGAGCACTTTATGAATTTCCTTGACCATTCAGCAAAAAAAGGGATGAAAAATCTGAAAACGAAACTCCACTCCACAAATATCATTTTCCGCCAGCCCTCGGGACCAAAATCAGTTGAATGCTACCATGTCTCCCCTAAAAACCTGACTGAAGACTCAGTTTCCCGCTAGGAAGGTTCAGCAATATTCGAAAAAATGAGCATTTTATGAATTTCCCTGACCATTCAGCAAAAAAGGGATGAAAACTTTAGAACGAAACTTCAATCCACAAATATCATTTCCCGCCGACCCTCGGGACCAAAATCAGTTGAATGCTACCCTATCTCCTCTCAAAACCTGACTGAAGGCTCAGTTTGCCGCTAGGTTCAGAAGTGTTCGAAAAAATGAGCTTTTTTCGAATTTCCTTGACCATTCAGCAAAAAGGGATGAAACCTATAAAACGAATTTCCACTCCAAAATATCATTTTCCCGCCTGCCCTCGGGACCAAAATCAGTTGAATGCTACCCTATCTCCCCTCAAAACCTGACTGAAGGCTCAGTTTGCCGCTAGGTTTAGGGATATTCGAAAAAACGAGTTTTTCGCGAATTTCTAGGAACTCTGAGGAAAAAGGGGAGGAAGATTTCAAAACGGGACTCTATTCCACAAATATCGTTTTTCACTTGGAAACAAAATCAATTTTGAATGCTCGCGAACTCTAACTCCCCTAAAAACCTGACTAAAGTCTCAGTTTGCCGCTAGGTTTAGGGATATTCGAAAAAACGAGTTTTTCGCGAATTTCTAGGAACTCTGAGGAAAAAGGGGAGGAAGATTTCAAAACGGGACTCTATTCCACAAAAATCGTTTTTCACTTGGAACCAAAATCAATTTTGAATGTTCGCGAGCTCTAACTCCCCTAAAAACCTGATTGAAGGCTCAGTTTGCCGCTAGGTTCAGAAATGTTCGAAAAAATGAGCTTTTTTCGAATTTCCTTGACCATTCTGCAAAAAACGGATAAAACCTTTTGAAACGAAATTCCATTCCAAAATATCATTTTCCGCCTGCCCTCGGGACCAAAATCAGTTGAATGCTACCCAATCTCCCCTCAAAACCTGACTGAAGACTCAGTTTCCCGCTAGGAAGGTTCAGCAATATTCGAAAAAATGAGCATTTTATGAATTTCCCTGACCATTCAGCAAAAAAGGGATGAAAACTTTAGAACGAAACTTCAATCCACAAATATCATTTCCCGCCGACCCTCGGGACCAAAATCAGTTGAATGCTACCCTATCTCCTCTCAAAACCTGATTGAAGACTCAGTTTGCCGCTAGGAGAAGGTTCAGCAATATACGAAAAAATGAGCACTTTATGAATTTCCTTGACCATTCAGCAAAAAAAGGGATGAAAAATCTGAAAACGAAACTCCACTCCACAAATATCATTTTCCGCCAGCCCTCGGGACCAAAATCAGTTGAATGCTACCATGTCTCCCCTAAAAACCTGACTGAAGACTCAGTTTCCCGCTAGGAAGGTTCAGCAATATTCGAAAAAATGAGCATTTTATGAATTTCCCTGACCATTCAGCAAAAAAGGGATGAAAACTTTAGAACGAAACTTCAATCCACAAATATCATTTCCCGCCGACCCTCGGGACCAAAATCAGTTGAATGCTACCCTATCTCCTCTCAAAACCTGACTGAAGGCTCAGTTTGCCGCTAGGTTCAGAAGTGTTCGAAAAAATGAGCTTTTTTCGAATTTCCTTGACCATTCAGCAAAAAGGGATGAAACCTATAAAACGAATTTCCACTCCAAAATATCATTTTCCCGCCTGCCCTCGGGACCAAAATCAGTTGAATGCTACCCTATCTCCCCTCAAAACCTGACTGAAGGCTCAGTTTGCCGCTAGGTTTAGGGATATTCAAAAAAACGAGTTTTTCGCGAATTTCTAGGAACTCTGAGGAAAAAGGGGAGGAAGATTTCAAAACGGGACTCTATTCCACAAATATCGTTTTTCACTTGGAAACAAAATCAATTTTGAATGCTCGCGAACTCTAACTCCCCTAAAAACCTGACTAAAGTCTCAGTTTCCGCTAGGTTCAGAAACGTTCGGAAAAACGAGTTTTTTGCGAATTTCTAGGAACTCTAAGGAAAAAGGGAAGGAAGATTTCAAAACGGAACTCTATTCCACAAAAATCGTTTTTCACTTGGAACCAAAATCAATTTTGAATGTTCGCGAGCTCTAACTCCCCTAAAAACCTGATTGAAGGCTCAGTTTGCCGCTAGGTTCAGAAATGTTCGAAAAAATGAGCTTTTTTCGAATTTCCTTGACCATTCTGCAAAAAACGGATAAAACCTTTTGAAACGAAATTCCATTCCAAAATATCATTTTCCGCCTGCCCTCGGGACCAAAATCAGTTGAATGCTACCCTATCTCCTTTCAAAACCTGACTGAAGACTCAGTTTGCCGCTGGGAAAGTTCAGCAATATTCGAAAAAATGAGCTTTTTTGTAATTTCCTTGACCATTCAGCAAAAAACGGATAAAACCTTCGAAAACGAATTTCCACTCCAAAATATCATTTTCCGCCTGCCCTCGGGACCAAAATCAGTTGAATGCTACCGTATCTCCTTTCAAAACCTGACTGAAGACTCAGTTTGCCGCTGGGAAAGTTCAGCAATATTCGAAAAAATGAGCTTTTTTGTAATTTCCTTGACCATTCAGCAAAAAACGGATAAAACCTTCGAAAACGAATTTCCACTCCAAAATATCATTTTCCGCCTGCCCTCGGGACCAAAATCAGTTGAATGCTACCGTATCTCCCCTCAAAACCTGACTGAAGGCTCAGTTTGCCGCTAGGTTCAGAAACGTTCGAAAAAACGAGTTTTTCGCGAATTTCTAGGAACTCTGAGGAAAAAGGGGAGGAAGATTTCAAAACGGAACTCTATTCCACAAATACCGTTTTTCACTTGGAACCAAATTCAATTTTAAATGTTCGCGAGCTCCAACTCCCCTAAAAACCTGACTGAAGACTCAGTTTGCCGCTGGGAAAGTTCAGCAATATTCGAAAAAATGAGCTTTTTTGTAATTTCCTTGACCATTCAGCAAAAAACGGATGAAACCTTTCGAAACGAAATTCCATTCCAAAATATCATTTTCCGCCTGCCCTCGGGACCAAAATCATTTGAATGCTGCCCTATCTCCCCTCAAAACTTGAGTGAAGACTTAGTTTGCCGCTAGGTGTTCAGCAATATTCGAAAAAACGAGTTTTTCGCGGATTTTTCTGACCTTTTAGGAAATAGGGTATGGAAAGTTACGTGATGAGGCTCATTACACAAAACCTTGACTCTGGATGCTCACGAACTATACCCTCGAAAAATTTGATCGAATGCTCAATTTATCGCTAGAAAAACAAAATTGGATTGTCAGCAATATCCCAAAGGGTGAGTTTTTTCGTGGTTACGTATGGGATTTGAGCGGAAAAGAGAATGAAACTTTCAAAATCAGGCCCCACTTCAGAGAACGCCGATTTTTGCCGCCCATCCGGACCAAGATTAATTGAACGCTTAGTGTTTCGCTGTAGAAGTCAATTTTTTAGCATATTGTTCTGAGCGGCAGAGTTAGTGAGTATTTTGTTGATATTTGTGCGGAAGGCTCTACTCCACAAAACGTTGACTTTTTGTGAAGAAATGTCACATAAAGAGTCGAATAAAAGCCGTGAACTCCATCAAGTAATAAAATACTGTGCATGTGTGCACGACAATAAAGAATGACTCAAGCGATCAATAACTTTCTTCGCACCCCATCGGCGACAGCCACTGTGACAGAAACACCACAGCAATCCCTCGCCCAGAATAATGACTACCTATATGCCCACATAGGTGATCGATAATTCTGGAATGTAATGTTTTTGTAATCAGCCTTCACACATACACCCCTGCGCCAAATGGTAGTCGCTTAGCTCAATGTTGAAAAATTTCCGCTCCGCAGCGGGACCCATAGTGCGAGTGAATCTCTCGCCGGCATAATGGCTACTGGCCTCTCCTCTCGCCATCATTGGGCGCCGTTATATTTTCGCATTCCTTTTTCTGGATTCCTTCAGCAACTGGATCCTCCGTCACGCTGGGATTAAGGATAGGAGGGACGCAGAAAACTCTGCCGTCGCGCTTGAAAGGATCGAATATATATTATAGTAAGGATCCGTGCATTTTTTCTGGATTTCAGGGCACGGTTTCAAAGCGTCTGCTTTTCCATTTTTTAACCATACATGAATGCTTTTTATAGAAAGGGATGTTCTGTTTTTAAGAGCTATATCGCTTCGCTATCACTCAACACTTATTGCAAAACTATGGACCTCTACTCATATTCCATATAGTTCGAGAAAGTTAGGCAACGCTACGCTTAATGGCCAATGCCACGTTTCTACCGTTGCAACATTTGATTCATGGGAAGGTACCAATGTTACAACTAGAATGTAAATATCTTTCCCTAGCGAACTTGGGGAACTATTCGATAGAGCAAAATAAGCTCTACAAATGAACTAAAGATCCGCCTATATCGTACTTCAGGTAAAATTTGGAGCCAAAAAATGTAACTACCTAAAAATGGACTTCCACGAAACTTTCTACGGACTTCAAAATTGGTCATTATACATTAGACACAGAGTGATACTCAATGCCTTTACTGGGTTTCTATCACGCATAGAAAGCGAGAATAAAGAAGATTGCAAACTCTGCCCCGGAGCCCGGCATGAGTCCGTTTAAGCTTTTTGAAAAAGAAGTCCCCTCTGACTTTCACAAAAATTTTCGAAGTCCTTTCTGAATTTCACAAAATTTTTCGAAGTCTTGACCCTCCTCGAAAACGTCGACTAAAAACCTAACCTAACTTGTGTTTTTCGGTCCGTCAAAAACAACATCCTTTTTGCTTTTTTGCTCCGAAAACGGAGTCCAGCCTGCTTTTTAAGGATCTGTGCCGAGACCTGACTATTCTCCATACTGCACGAGACCTGACTATTCTACTATTCTACTATTGTACTGCCGAGACCTGACTATTCTCCATACTCCATGCTACATCCCATAGGTGCGATAGTGTGAGAATTTGCTTACCCCCTTTCACTGAGCGGAGACCACGGTGACACCCTTCATCAAATGCCAGGAAAAAATCATTCGTGAGGTAAAGTTTGGCCCGATAAAACCGCCACAGCTGTCAACCTTCTTGGGTAAGGATTTGTGCCTTCCATTCCTCCATCTATGTCCAAGGACAACTCTATGAACATTTTTTGAACAATAAACCAGTGTCCATTTAAGATTTTTGCAGGCTTAGCGTTCGAAGCATGCGAGGGCTGTTCAACTTTTTGCTCTTGCTTCATACTAATTTGTGAAACAAATCAAGCTCAATTATTTCATATCCTTCTCTCAAAGTTTTGTTTCATGCTCTATGATTCTATGAAGATATCAGGGGCAATATGACGAGTGCCGACTATCGTTAGACTGGAAGTTTTTACAAGAAATTGTAACTTGAGTGAAACATTGTTCTGGACAATGTTTCGATAACATGTACCAGGAGCTATCAGCGATAAAGCACGAAGAAAGAGTGTGGTTTTTAAAAATGGCATAGAAGCTTTTCAAACGAAAATACTTTGTGTATTGGAGAGGAGAAGGAAGACTTATAAGTATTCATAAACTTTCAGAAGAAGGAAATATCAAAACATCTGTAATGAACACCAACGTCAGCAAAGAAGGTGTCCTCAGAACAATGTTTTTCTCTGCCTTCAGAAAACATATAGTTTGCCTAGTGTTCTTACATGAAAGTGCCTGGTGAAAGAGAATCAAGTAGTTTCTGGGTCCCCACGAGTTTTCAGGACAAAACATTGATAGTTCTTGTAAAGGAACAAGTTGTACGCCACGATGGTCACCATTAGAATCGTTTTGTCCTCCCTTCTAGAGAATATATAATTTGCCTGGAGTCTGTGGAAAAAGTGCCGGGTAAAGGGTGTGGATAGTAGTTTCTGGATATTTACAAGTTTTCATTAAAAAAATTCTTAACTTTTGTAGAGGAACGTTTCGTATTCCGATGATCACCATCGGAACCCTCTCGTCCCCCGCTTTCAGAAAATATATAGTTTGCTTGGTTCTTCAAAAAAAGTGCTTGGTAATGGGTGGAGAGACTCTTTTATAATGGGAGTTCTTAGGTGGAGGCTTTTTTACCACTGCAAAAAGACGAGCTCTCATTATAAGAATCTCAACCACCCTTCACCAGGCACTTTTTAATGAACCCTAGGCAAGCCATATCTGAAAGCAAGGGACGAGACGGCTTCGATGGTGACCATTTCGGAGCACAAGGTGTTTATCTACAGAAGTTATGAATTTTTTATCCTAAAAACTCGTAAATATCCAGGAATAACTACCCACACCTCACCAGCTACTTTTCTCAACAGACTCCAGGTAAACTACATATTCTGAAAACGGAGAACAAGACGGTTCCAGTAGTGACCATCGTGGTGTACAGGATGTTCATCTACAAAACTTATAGATTTTCAAAAACTTCGAAAGTATCTGGAAATCACTACCCACGCCCTTTACCATTTTTTGTGAGGACCCCAGAAAAACTGTATATTTCTTGAAAGCAAAAGAAAAGATGGTTTTGAAAACAATTACCTTGCTGACGCTCTATAGAAATTATGAAGTTCCTTCCTATAAAAATTCGTGAATGCTAAAAAATTGTCTACCTCTATCCCAAAACAGATGTTCTCGCATATCTTCTATGGTAATTTCAAAAACGGGCAGGGTGGTTCAATCCTACTTCAATCCTTACAATTCAGAAAAAAATAACCATTGATGGCAGAGGATTATAAATGATGAACTTTGATTAGGAAAAATGATGAAAGAACAAAATCACTCTTCTCCCTCCCCCCCCCTCCCAGTCGAAATTTCATAATTATTCGATCAAGTGAAACATCCTTCACCCTGGAGGGGCTGCGACCACTTGACTCCCTTCACCCTGGAGAGTCAGTCTCACCTTATCGCACCTATGACGTCCCCTACGCGATTTCACACAAGAACCGAAGTGCCGCAAACAGGACCTGAAAGGAGTCAAAAACTCTTCTATACTAATTCACTGATTTTGAATATGGAAGTTGAACTTTACAGTAACTTTTAGATTACACCAAGTATATGGTAGCGCTAGCGGCTGTTTTTCAATATTCCTTTCAACTACTCAAGTAATCGCCGGGGGCAGGCGGCCATGCGAATTTTGAGCAAGCGGGCACCGGAAGAGTAGTTCGCTGATTTCTTGCCGTCCGCTTGCAGAAATTTGGAAGAAAGTTGGCAAAATCAAAGACGAATGCTTGAAGAACAATCGCGGTTTCTTTATGGATTAGCTGCGGCGCAGTGGCCGCATTCTCACGGACTTTCCGCGAGAATATGCAAAAATTTCGAGGGCCGCACGTTCCTTTGTGGAGGACCGCGCAACCCCCAGGTACTTTCCGCTGAGAGAAAGTACCTCAAACTCTCAGATAATCGCCGGGGGCAAGCGGCCATGCGAATTTTGAGCAAGCGGGCACCGGAAAAATAGTTCGCTGATTTTTTGTGGTCCGCTTGCAGAAATTTGGAATAATTTTGGCCAATTTTTAGACGAAAGCTCGAAGATCTATCGCGGTTTTTCTAAACATAAGTTGCGGCACAGTGGCCGCATTCTCGCGGATTTTCCGCGAGAACATGCAAAATTATTGGGAGCCGCACGGTCCTTCTTGAAGGACCGCACAGCCCTCAGGTACTTTCCGCTGAAAGAAAGTACCCCAAACTTGGGTAATAAAACCATCGATGGCACCTCTGCCACATAGAGTCTCATCTTTTCTCGGCGTACGCCCGAAACTGCGTAAAAAGAGTCTGGGCGCCTGCTGAAAGTTTGGCCAGCGCTCGCTGAAAGAGATTGTTTGACGAGCGCTTGCAGAAAATTTTGTATTGATGCCCGCTTGCAGAAAACGCAAATACCGCCCGCTGAAGATTTGGCCACGCCCCGAAATCCTGCTGACCGCCTGCAGAAAAGCGCGAGTTTGCGGACCGCCTGCCCCCGGCGATTATCTGAGCTTGAGTAATTGAACCAACGGTGACACCTCTGCCACAAGAGCGTTACCTGTGCTCGACGTAAGCCCGAAACTGCGTAAAAAGAGTCCGAGCGCTTGCTGAAAGTTTGGCCAGCGCTCGCTGGAAGATATTATTTGACGAGCGCTCGCAGAAAATTCTGTATTGCTGCCCGCTGGCAGAACGCGGAAGTACCACCCGCTGCAGGTTTGGCCACGCCCCAAATTTCTGCTGACCGCCAGCAGAAAAGCGCGAGTTTGCGGACCGCCTGCCCCCGGCGATTATCTGAGACTGCCACATAGAGTCTCACCCTCAGATAGCCGCCCGGGGGCAGGCGGCCATGCGAATTTTGAGCAAGCGCGCACCGGAAAAATAGTTCGTTGATTTTTTGCCGTCCGCTTGCAGAAATTTGGAAGAAAGTTTGCGAAATTAAAGACGAATGCTTGAAGAACAATCGCGGTTTCTATATGGATTAACTGCGGCGCAGTGGCCGCATTCTCGCGGACTTCCCGCGAGAATATGCAAAAATTTCGGGGACCGCGCAACCCCCAGGTACTTTCCGCTACGAGAAAGTACCTCAAACTTGAGTAATTAAACCAACGGTGACACCTCTGCCACACAGAGTCTTACCTGCGGTCGACGTTCGCCCGAAAATGCCTAAAAAGAGTCCGAGCGCTTGCTGAAAGTTTGGCCAGCGCTCGTTGAAAGAGATTATTTGCCGAGCGCTTGCAAAAAATGCTGTATTGCTGTTCGCTGGCAGAATATGCGACCGTAAAGGAAGTGCCGCCCGCTGAAGGTTTGGCCACGCCCCAAAATTTTGCTGACCGCCTGCAGAAAAGCGCGAGTTTGCGGATCGCCTGCTCAGACAATCGCCGGGGGCAGGCGGTCCGCAAACTCGCGTTTTTCTGCAGGCGGTCAGCAGAATTTTGGGGCGTGGCCAAACCTTCAGCGGGCGGCACTTCCTTTACTGTCTGATGTTCTGCCAGCGGGGAGCAACACAGAATTTTCTGCAGGCGCTCGTCAAATAATCTCTTTCAGCGAGCGCTGGTCAAATTTCCAGCTGGCGCTCGGACGGTTTTTGAGCAGTTTCGGACGTACGCCGAGCAAAGATGAGACTCTACATGGCAGAGGTGTCATCGATGGTTTAATTACTCAAGTTTGAGGTACTTTCTCTCAGCGGAGAGTACCTGGGGGCTGCGCGGTCTTCCATAAAAGACCGTGCGGGCCCCGAAAATTTTGCATATTCTTGCGGAAAGTCCGCGAGAATATGCAAAATTGTACGACATGTACAATGTACGACATGTAATGTACGACAAACTATTAGGTTGGTAAGAAAGTTTTCGGACATTTTCAGAAAAAACCTGCTATTTCTCGAAACCTAACGCATATACATCAGATAGAGGTACCATTCGATAGAGAAAAACAAAATCTACAAGATGGTATGCAAAAGCTTGCACAAACTTCGAACCATCGTAAGTTTGCACTCAAAATCTGAGTCGTACTGAAATTCAGAAAATCGCGAAAAATTCATATATTTGTTCAAACAAATCCTACGGATCTCCAACTTTCACACAAAAATTGCAGACCACATCAGACACTCATATGCACCGTTCCTGTAATTTTTCCTCATCTGGAAATTTAGAAAACGAAAGTTTTCATGCTTGTATAAAAACGAAGCTGTGCTGTTTCCGCCCATGTAATTGAATAGTACAAGTCTTTAGAAGTATAACCGTAAATTTCCAGCTCTCCGTAAGCCCTAGTTGTCGAAAAATATTGATTTTAGCATAAAACGCCCGAGTGAGGAGCGCTCAATTCGGTGATTTTCGGGAATTAGTGCTTCCGGAGAGCTGAAAATTTACGGTTATACTTCTAAGTGCTTGTACTTTTCAATTACATGGGCGGAAACAGCACAGCTTCGTTTTTATACAAGCATGAAAACTTTCGTTTTCTCAATTTCCAGATGAGGAAAAAATTACAGGAATGGTGCATACGAGTGTCTGATGTGGTCCGCAAATTTTGTGGGCAAGTTGGAGATCCGTAGGATTTGTTTGAACAAAGATATAAATTCTTCGCGATTTTTTGAATTTCATTACGACTCAGATTTTGAATGCAAACTTACGATGGGTCGAAGTTGGTGCATACTTTTGCATACCATCTTGTAGAGTTTGCTTTGCTTTATCGAATGGTACCTCTATCTGATGTATATGCGTTAGGTTTCGAGAAATAGCAGATTTTTTCTGAAAATGTCCGAGAACTTTCTTACCAACCTAATAGTATACAAATTGTTACCTAAAATTCCGGATAAAAGAAAATCGTTATTTCAAATTCTTTATACCTTTTTAAGATTCAGTATCTTAGGTCAAAATTCTGCACAACATGTAAAGCTTTCTACATCAATCTCACAGGCTCTACATGGAATCACGGAAAATCTACCTATGCGACAAAATCTTCTAAGAAAAAAAAAAGACTATCTCGCAGGTAGCGCCCGTAAAGTAAGGCGCAAATGATTAGTCAACTTTAGAGCTGCATCATTTCTTTCAGTATTATTATGTGTAATGTTATACCCTATAGGGTGAAGCCGTTTGTGTCGACAGATATGGAAAAAAATTTTCTCATTGCACTGATATGGGAAATATCCTTAGCCTTCGATGGGTGAGCTGCTGGAATCCTCCTTTTCTACAATAAGTCGACATTTTTAGGCTTGTCATACTGCTTTATAGCGAAAAACTACTCGGCAAGATATTCAGAAAGCCGACAATTGCTCCGGTGTTAATCACAATGAGTTAAAGCAAAACAAAGAGCCTCGTTGTTCCTGAGTACTGAGCTCGGGTTTGAAATTTGCTGTTCGAAGCTTGTCTCTATAAAACTGACATTTTGAAACAAGAGTGTCATGGTTTAAAATTTCGAGTACTTTCTATAGAAGATTTAGTGCTGCTTAAAAAAAGTGTTCTTCAGAAGAAATTTTCGCAATTATCGATAAAAGTACCTAAAGGCTAATGCAGGACGAAGGCACAGAAGCATTATTAGCTATTCTATGCCTTGTACGAGCGTTTACAAAAAGAAAATTTATTGCAATAAATGAAATTAATCTAGCACGGCTATTTCCAGCAGTTACAGCATGCGAAATTCCAAGACAAAAAATCCATTTCCTTCGTAAAGATGAGAGCATCTAGTACTCTTTCCTTGTATGCGCTGAAAACTTTGCTTTCTTTCATAGCGGATTTACTTTCATACTTCTGTATCTATATGTATTAGATTTACAATCCACAATATCATTCGCTTTTGCTCAAAACTTCTAACCATTTCTGAACACAGAAACAGTCCGCTGTATGAGATGTTTTTCAGCACCCAGCTTTCATACAAAAAATCAAACCAAAATCTACACACACTAAAATAGTTGCATTTGCAGGGGTTTAAGGATATAAACAAGGCAAGTATGAATTATATTTATTGAGTCAATATTTCATATTAAGTGAATGCCATTTAGAGATCAATCAACACAACGTTTAACTTATATTTACAAAGACTCATACAATGACGGCAAAGGCTCAATCGAGTTAATTGATATACAACCTTAAAATTCCTATCAAACATAAGTTGGCAAGTAACAGTTTTTGATGGGCCAAATTCGACTCGTCTTGCCGTAACTCTGAAAATAAGTACATAATCCTAATATAACATTCAAGTGTATTCAGATTTCGGAAAGGCAGAGGGGGAAAGGGGAGCAGGGCTCGGCACAGATGGTTTGGGGTCAAACTGAACTTCGCTTTTGGGGGAAAAGCAAAGGGGTATCGTAAAACCTGCTAAACATACGTATGAATGACCTACGGATATGCTAACTAGCAAGCTTTGAATGACATGCTCTAACGTGTTCTTTCTCATCATGTCGCAAACTCAATGATGCTCAAATAAACAAATGGCTTCTTTGCAGCGTAAAAGCAATAGCATGACACAGAATTTAGGGCTATGTTTACCAATATTACTTCAAACTACATTATATGAAATCAAAAACTTATTTGTCCTAATACCCGTTTCCGAATTTGTTGGTTTTTAGACAACCAGACACAACTAACTGGGTTGCATAAATAACGGAGTGTTCACATATTTTTAGACCTTTTTGATGTGGACGATTAGAACGCTCAAAAATCTATCACATAATGAGGGAGAGCAACTTAAACCATTTTCGCTCCTCTCTTTTGAGCCAAAAATGTATAGATAAACGCATTGATAGATATGGCGCTCCAACCACATGCCTGCCAAGGCGTCCAGGCGTCCTTTAAACTGGCAACAACTGTTTCATGTTCTTGTTGTTGTTTTACTACTAGTTCTACACCAGTGGGGCTTGAAACTTTGCGGTGTCATGTGAAACTTCATCTTCAGAAATCCTCTAAACCAACGCATGCCCGGGGGAGGAGAGGGGGAGAGGGAGAGAAGTATATGGACTATTTCCGGTGGAAAAAGATGGCGTATAAGTCCTCTGAAATACCTTTGGGAGGAAGTTTTGTGTAACCCTTTAGTGCGTCCTTCAAACTGGCGATAAGTCATATCACGTAAGTGATGAGACTTAGGATCGCATGCAGTAACATCCCCGCTGGGGAGGAGATCGCAGATCAAAGGGAATTTATATCCTGAAGAGCTCCAGATATCTGGTTTTGACGCCGTATAACCTGTTCTCAGGTATTCTCACCATCCTTCACTATGACCTTATTGAACAGGGGCAAGCAGCCGCATAAGCCGCATTTTCCAGCTTTTTGTGTGATCCCGTAATGATCCACGTGGAGGGCGTGCAGGAGTTCCTAGCGCCTTTCCTCGCACAAACTTTGCACCAGCATTCGCTCCCAGGAGGGTTCTAGCACTTCTGCTTCAAAGGTCAGGCCCTGCCCATTGCTCCACCCATTTACTGGTCTCATTGTGAGGTGTGCAAGCAGCGGAACATAGATTCAGGTGTTAAGGTAATAAGAGAGAAAAATGGAGAAAAAAACCAAGAAAAAAGTTATCATTTCTCAAGTAGGCGGCTTGGAAACTTCTGCTATGCCATCCTTTTAGAAAATAGCATTTGAACATTTTTTCAGAATAGAAAAATCGCATAGAATTTTTCAAATCGGAATCCCGGTCATGCGAAAAATTAGAGGATCTAGTTGCAATTGTACATTACTGGTCATCTGATCGAAATGATCTAGCATCACGAGTTTGAGAGCCCAATTACCTTCTCAACATTAGAAAGACCTATTTTGAGGGGAGTATATCAAAGTTTCCGACTAAGCAACTCCACGCTTTGTCCAGCACTTAGGATATCTGAACACCTATACTTTTTTACTTTCCTTTGCCATCATATATTCGAATGGATTTTTCATTCCAACTACTCTAATGATCAATAATCCAAAATATCAAAAAGAAATTTTCAAGCGTAGTGTTTCCTAAACAATGCACTAGGATACCAAACTTCGTCACAGGGTCGAACAGTTGGCTAAGTCCAATTTTAGAATGCGTGAAATTGACTAACTTCTCTGTTATATACTGTGTTTGTCAGAATTATAACTGCTTGATTTATATTAATACGATATGGTTTATAAGGAAGCCTAAATTTATTCGAAAACATGAGTAAAACATAACTCGAAATGCTGAGATTCAGCTGCAGTCATTTACGGATTCTAAACCCTTACAGGAACCTAGAATTTTTTTGAACCTCGAAATGATGAAATTCAGCTGCAGTCATTTACGGATTCTAAACCCTTACAGGAACCTAGAATTTTTTTGAACCTCGAAATGATGAAATTCAGCTGCAGTCATTTACGGATTCTAAACCCTTACAGGAACCTAGAATTTTTTTGAACCTCGAAATGATGAAATTCAGCTGCAGTCATTTACGGATTCTAAACCCTTACAGGAACCTAGAATTTTTTTGAACCTCGAAATGCTGAAATTCAGCTGCAGTCATTTACGGATTCTAAACCCTTACAGGAACCTAGAATTTTTTTGAACCTCGAAATGATGAAATTCAGCTGCAGTCATTTACGGATTCTAAACCCTTACAGGAACCTAGAATTTTTTTGAACCTCGAAATGCTGAAATTCAGCTGCAGTCATTTACGGATTCTAAACCCTTACAGGAACCTAGAATTTTTTTGAACCTCGAAATGCTGAAATTCAGCTGCAGTCATTTACGGATTCTAAACCCTTACAGGAACCTAGAATTTTTTTGAACCTCGAAATGCTGAAATTCAGCTGCAGTCATTTACGGATTCTAAACCCTTACAGGAACCTAGAATTTTTTTGAACCTCGAAACGCTGAAATTCAGCTGCAGTCATTTACGGATTCTAAACCCTTACAGGAACCTAGAATTTTTTTGTTTCTCGATTTCAATTCTATTATCCTCACATACAGTGGAGCACGTTTTACAGTACGTGTGCACAATTCAGAATGAGGGCACCTAGAGGGAGGAGTGATCGGCGGAGCCGCCCTTTTGCCTCGAGAAGGTGTGATGTTTTTTGATGCATTTCTGGAGGTGCCAAGTACCCCTGCGAGGAAAAGCGGCTAAGCTTTGGGAACTCCCGCCACACCGCCATCCATGGTGGCCGACCGCTCTTTCTTCAAAGTCATTTTTCTTACTTCGTTGTTAACGAAAACCTTCCAAAGTTGTACTTGTTATCTAACACACACTTCTACATGTTGCTGATGAGAACCATGACTTTTTGGAGAAATCGATTTTTTTTGATAAACCCCAACTTTCGAGTTGTGGTTCATCGTAAATTTCATAACTTCAATACATCATTTGTTCTTATCAGCAACATGCTAAGCACTGTTGGGTCGGATAATCGTTGCAAATTTAAAATTTTCGTGGATGAAGTTCGGATATCCAGGATACGAAGCTCTCTTTTGAGCTGTGATCGCTTCCCCGGCGGGGATGTTAACGCGCATGCGGCCCCTAGACGGTGAGGTGATCGTAATCCCATAATTTCAAGTGCCAGATGTGCGGTTGGTGCTGGTGATAAGCGAGAAGTGTAGCGACACGGGCTCCGCCATTTTGGCCTCCCCCCCCCCGCGGACTAAAGGTCCTCAAACGAATTGCAACAGCGTCGTACATAGAAGGACCAAAATGGCAGCGTTCGTTCCATTACCCAAGTGAGAAAGCTTGGTGAGTTATGATTTATGCTTTTTTGATGTTCACGTTACAGTACCCCAGAAGTTACAAGAATTCACATTGCTCACAACATATATGATGAGATACGATAGACAATGAAGCGTGCAGACAAAAATTTATACGAAAACATGCCTTCTGCTGAACTTGATGTGGTGGAAACTTGAGTCACTTGCGATGGATACGATATCGACCGAATCGGTTGCGTATCGCTTTGATCGTCTTCTGCATCCTCATCGTCTTCGTCGACTACGTCTTTATCTGAATCCTCGTCATCACTGTTCACTAAACCAGAACCTGGAATGTGTTGTGCGAACATGCGGTGCCGAGAGAAACGTTCACTGCATAACAACACTTTACAGTAAGATGGTGCTTATATGAGTGTACAGAAGAAAGATGACGTCACAGACAAAAAGTGACCAATCACAGGAAAGGAGGCGACAGTAGCTAATTAGAAAGGTATGACTTTGTTAGACGGGTTGATGTTTTTATTATATATTTTGGGTTAATTTTACTTGTATTAGTATCTCCTAACAATTTTAAACATACCAATGTTAGTAAAAAATAAATAAGGACAAAACAAACATGCTGCCCACCTTCTTGTATGGCATTTGTATACAGATATTTTGGCTCGGATTCTAGAAAAATCTTTTAACTTTTGACTGCGCAAAAAAACAAAAAGTAAATGTACCTGCGACATCAATATCAGCAAAATGAATGCCATTATCATTCCGAGCTGTACATCGATAATTTCCATAATGCTCCTTAGTCACCCGTCGAATCTCAAGCACATGTACACTGTGATATTGTCCGGATACGGTTTGGGACTGAAAAGAAAAGCGATAATATCACGAGTGGTTCACAAATGCAAAATGGAGGGTATAGTGCTAGTAAGGTATTGAAGAGTATACCTAATTCGCCCAAAGTCTGGAAAATATGGGTCAAAGGCAGGCATTTGGCTCGTCTGGGTCTACAATATGGGTATAACATGACGGTAAGGTTACGATAAACACCCTGACGAGAGTAATCGGTTTTCTTTTCATTGTTTTTTCTTCATAAAATGTAGCGCGATAATGTCGCTTATATTTCCCCAAGTAAATAACCAACGGCAATAGTAATTTCCAAGTTTCCTCTTTCTTGAACCTCGGCATTGTTAGTAAATTGTGTTAGTATGTAAGTAAGCCTTCCGAGGTTAGTAGGTCTTTATTAGTGGCGGCCTAACGTTTCGAACAAGTCGTCTTCTTCAGAGGCCTAAAGTGATAAGAGATTTTGATTATGTGTCTAACCCACCAAAATCCTCCATCAGTCCCTGGCCAGCCTCGTAGTAAATTGTGATAGTATGTAAGTAAGCCTTCCGAGGTTAGTAGGTCTTTATTATTATTACTATTTATTATCGAGGCTGGCCAGGGACTGGTGGAGGATTTTGGTGGGTTAGACACATAATCAAAATCTCCTACCACTTTAGGCCTCTGAAGAAGACGACTTGTTCGAAACGTTAGGCCGCCACTAATAAAGACCTACTAACCTCAGAAGGCTTACTTACATACTAACACAACGGCAATAGTTTTTTTTTGGCTAAAAAAGTTAACCTCGAGCTTTGCCCAGACCGTGCTCTTTCGTGCAACCCAATCAGCGTCCTCGAAAACGATAGTACGGTTTGGGTGTGAGATTAAGCTTGACTATTACAACTACGAATGAATCATAAAAATGCCGCGTAGGTAGGTGTTTGGTTAAAGTCTACCAATTAGTCTCCATACAAAAACCCAAACAACCAGACCCGCGCAGTTCAGGCGTAACGATAAGATTATCGTAATATGGTAGAATTTTAGTCGCTATTGAAGCATATAAGGTACAGTAAATAGTCCAGATTTCGCAAAAAGACTTCTATGAGTTTCTTCAATAACTTATCATGTAATTTTGAACAAAAAAAATTGTAGAAAACTAAATCGCGTACTATGCTGCTGGTTCAAAATATTTGAATACTTTGGTTAATGTAGATAAAAACTTTGACTCCTAAAACAAATAGTGATCGTTTTTGTGAGTTCCAGATTCCACTACAGATTCAAAATTCATGTTTAATTTCAAAAGATTATTCAGTTTAAGAACGGGGGACGAGTGGCGTAGTGGTATGAGGCGCCGCTATGACCAGATCGGACAGGTTCGATTCCTGCCCCTAAGCCAACCAAGCCCTCTACCCTCTGGGGCTGGTAAATTGATACCAGAGTGATCTGGGAGATAAGAGCACTAACTTGATAAACGGCTGGCCCCCGCAAATCACTGTAATAGGCTTGCACGCATACAATTGCCTCTTCGACTATGAAGTACAGTGCGTTCGGCGCATGCCCGCAGAAAGTGTTGAAGGCGCCGAATTCTTTATCCTTTTAGCTTAAGAACTAACCGTAGCGTAGTTATCCGAGTCGAAAATTTGTTGACCATCCTTGTCCCATGTAACATCTGGCCTTGGCCATGATTCAGCTGTACAGACTAGTCGCGCCAAACCACCCAGTGGAACTCGTACACTAGTTGCTTTCGGTTGCATCATCGGTGGAACTAAAAAGTAGGTTTTCAAAAACTCCATTTTATCACCCCTCAATTTTGCAGAAAAATGCAACGCCTCTGCAGCCGTATGAAAACTCTTCAAATTATGTTCAATTTGTAGGGCAATGTCCCCGAGGACTTCACAGCTCGGAGCGCTACTTGAAAGAAGTACGGGCCGCATCTTCGCGCAAACAGGCCGAAGAAATTGAGTTTGTGCTCGTCTTGGGCATATTCATTCGGGACAAAGGCAGCTGAAGATGCTGGCACGGAGTCAGCGAATATGAAGTTTTGGAGATGTGATCGACGAAAAATGGGAATCTTATTACTATATCTGGAGCAAGCGATCATCGTTTCACAAAGAAGAAAGCTTGGCGAGATCTAACGCAAAGAAATTTTGACCCGTGGTTTATAAAAAAAGGAATAATGTTGGAGAAACCAGTTTCTGCATTACTCAAAATGTGCCAATATGTCAAGAAGTGTCAAAGATGTCCGTCGAAAAATATATTTTATTTCCATCTCATAGGTATGATAATGATGGAACAATTGCTTCTTACATACCCTAAAAATTCATTCAGTCTGAAGAAAAATGGTTCTATAAAACTCTATACTTCGCTTGAAAATTCCGCACGCTTCGAAATCAAATTACTTCACTGGGGAGCAGAATCCAGACTTGAAAAATTATTTTTTTATAATCTAATCCCAGTTGAAATCAACTTACAGGTTACTAGTAACTTCACTGTCCATGTCTCATCCGGTGGAATTCCATTACTAGCCACACAGACATATTCGCTCATGTGTTTTCGATTCACTTTTGTCAGATGCAAGGTTGGCCCATGGAATACACTTGCTAAAATATTGAAATTTATACTGTAACAATTTCAGTTAGTAAAGAACAGTGTCCTCCAATTTTTTCTTTTGGCTCCCATAATCTTCAGCTATCAAAGAGTTTGAGTGATTGAAACTTATTGCACTATAAAAAATGATTATTGGACCTTGTAATTTTCAACGATAAATTTAATTAGCAGTGAGCTCATATAAGCTCATTTTGACTGAAAATAAATGTGTTTATTTTCCTTTTGTATTAAATAGGCTTTATCGTTGTCTTCCCCCCCCCCCTTCCTCCGCCAGAAATCTCGACTTCTTTCGAACAGGTATACAATCGCCTTCCTAAGTGCTAGAGCATAGATTTCAGTGCATGAGAAAATTCTGAAGTATGCTAGAGTCAAACACATGTAATCCGAGAATCTCTGGGAGTTGCTGAAAACTCGCTAGTTTTATTCTAACCTGATTTTTAGGATGCCACTGAAATATTGCACCAGTAAAAACAAAAAACGGTGCTTGCGCAGGTCAAAGATATTTGAATAGAAATATGATTTATACGGGGAAGACTAAAACCACAGGAGAATGCAAGAATTATTTCTACTCTTTCATTGGTTGATTTTGGACAATGAGCCTGGGTGTTACTGCTTTAAGAATCTTGAATTCATAGGAAATTCTTGGAACTTGCGGAATGAATGATGAACCCTTTATAAAAGGAAATTCTCATAGAACACAAGAAAGTAACACTTTATGGGACTTATCGCTATCTCATTTGTTCTATTTCCTTCCATTCCCTCAATAGAGCGCATAAGAGTTTTCCATTGTATGCTGGAAGTCTAAGTCTGAAGGTGCGCAAGAAACTTCCTCATTCTGGCCCTTCCAGTTCTCGGGATCAATCACTTAGCTTGTCGAAGACATTTTTCTCTCTCCCTCCCTCTCCCTTTGTGTTAGCCAACAGTCAATGTTATTTTTGCGTAACGTAAGACGCACTAGGGATTAGAAACGATTGACCCCTCAGCAGCGCGCTCTTGACTGTCGCGCACTAATTGACCATATAGCGCCTGCGCTAACATATGGCATGGATTCCTGCCGTCAGCTTTCATTGGATTAGATAACCACTCAAGCAAGCCTCAAATTATCTGCCAGCACTTTCTCTAAGTGGAAAGGAAATCCCCCGACTTCACAACTGTATTGTTTTTTCCCGCGCTAGCCAGGGCATGTTGTGGAATTTGAGCCAACATCGAACATGTGTATAAGCGGATAACGAGCGCTGAGGGCAAATGGCAGCCTGAGAAAGTCTTGGGTATGGCAACCCAAAGAGTGCATGTTGTATAGCATTTGGCTCTTGAGACAATTGCGAAACATGTGTGGAAAAAGCATAGGATTACAGTAAAGTGGGAAGAGCCTGGGACTAGAGTGTTGTAAATAAGGAATCAGGTCACTGCGCAAGGAATGGCCCCTAAATATTGCCGGAGCAAAACAGAAAAGGCCAATTTTACAGAGTCAAGCTTTCTATTCAAAAAAGTCGAGCAGGTTTCTCAATAGGCTCAAAATCAAGGAAAGTTGATGGAATGACACATCTTTAAGTTGAGCCCAAACTTTTGTATCTCTTCCGTCCTCCATTCCCTTCTTTTTGCAGATTTTCCCCATCCATGAATGCTTTCCTGAGTCAATCACTTCTGCGACAGGTCTGCACATTTCTCAGAGAATGAAAAAAATCCAGATCGAATCGAGTTTGTTTTACCAGCTTTGATTGTGGACATTGCACACTTTTTTTTCTTTTGGGGACCAGTTTTAGCACAGAACAAATAGTATTTGATATCTATTTACAGTAATGCATTGATGCTTAGAACAATCTCACAAAAATCTACATGGTCGGAAAGCAGTGTAGACAATTTTTAAAATGAAAATTTGTTATTTAATCGATTAGATTAAAAATGTCGTCTATCTCTAGTGGTGGGTCTGAAAATTTGAAGGGGAAATTGAAAACGAACAAATGAAAATTTTTTTTTGGGGGGGGGAGGGCTACAGACAGAAAAAAATCAGGTAGTTCAACTCTATTGAAATTTCAAAGTTTGCCCGCTTACTTATCTATTGTACAGTTGTACAAATTACTAGCAATGTGTAAGGCTCCCTCCTTCCGTCGGTTTTTCACCGCTAAATTCATATTTTTGGAAATAAGTTATTTTTTCAACCAGAATATTTAGATTATTCTAGAAATTTTATTCCTAAAGAAAGTAAATGACAGTATAGAAAGTGATGCTTTGGAATCACAGTAAATTTCGCTTCTTAACATTCCCAAACCATGTCTACGTCATGACCCATCCAGAAATCTGACCCCCCCCCTCACCCCCCCCCCCCCTTTCGATTCAAGCAGCTCACCTCCAAATCCGGTAGCACCATTGTATCGGATGATCTGTTTGTCTTGGCGTCGCCACACGACCGATGGCGTCGGATTGCCTTCCGCTTTGCATGTGAGCGTCACATTATGACCTTCACGTACTTCCACAGCTGACGGCGTACCTCGTGACACGGCTGGTGGCACTGGAACTACTATACCATCGATGATGATAGAATAATACTGAATACATAACTGTGATATAAATGTTCATAGTAGTTGCGTGATAATACTTAAATCAATATATGCTTGATGAATGCTCCCAACTTTCACCCCTATTTCACATTGACTGAGTATTCAGAATATCTGAATTTGAAAAATAATATACAGGCAGTGGCGGACCGAGGGGGGGCGGCGCTTCCCCCCCCCAAGAATGGGTCGCGAAATTTTTGAAACTTACCTATGTGGGTTATAAAAATGTGCAAACGACTTGTTTATTTTTGTAAATAATTAAAATAATTTTTGAAATTTTTTAAAAATTCAAATTAGCCTTATAAAAAAAATTTATGGGGGCGTGGCTGGCGCCACGCCACCTTTTCCCAGATTTTAGGGGTTGGGGACCCTCAGAAATTTTGAGAAGCAACTTAAAAAAATTTTCGGAGTGCGTGGCTGACGCCACGCGCCTTCATTTGAAAAAAATTTTTGTCGCCCCCCTCCCTAGTCCGAAATCCTGGGACCGCCACTGTATACAGAGTATCCCGAAAATATATATACACTGTTTGTTCTTTAATAGCTCTCCTCCTAAGAAGTCTTCTGCCTTCCTCAAGCACGATTTTGTAGAATTGGCTTTAACATAGATTTAGAGTATGGAGCAAATCACCGAGCGCTTCCCATTACTGCAGAGTTACGGTAGAAACTTTAAGCTTACCTCGTCATTGTGGATTAATCATGTTTCAGAAAAAAAGTTTCCAAAAACTTTCAAAGTTTTCACGCATGCTGATTTCATTACTCAACTTTTTACGAGTTTGTAAAGCTTATTAAATGGTGTAATCACAGTATTAGAGAGCAGTGTGAAAACAACTAATGAGGTTTACCTGGCATAACTTATAATGGAAACATTGCGGTAAAGCATAAACTTCATACTTCATTTTAGCGGATAGTATTAGCCCAGTATAAGAGTTTTCAGGTTGTTTGCTTAATCTTTTGGAGCGGAATAGGGCCCTCAATGGCTCAAAACCCCTCTCGAAGTTTCTAGCTAATCCTACATAATGAAGGAAGATTGGTGATCCGCTCCATTCATAGGTCTGAGTTGAAACGAACTTTACAAAATAGTGCTTAAGGGTAAAAAAAGACTTCTTGGGAGAAGAGATATTGACAATCAAACAGTGTATACATACTTTTGGTTTACCCAGTATATTATTATACATATCATCAAAGAATAAAAATAAATTAATACATGTGGTTTTGTAGTTGCACTATAAGCAATGTATATATCATTATATTTCTTCATATGTACTATGATAATAAGTAATAGCACATAATAATATTATGATAAATATGATACTATATAGCAGTATGCTATCACCAAAAAATAGAAAAAAAATCACTTTGAAACTCTTAAACAAACTAATCAACTTACCCAACGTGTTCATTGTTATGTATGTATATCAAAAGTGGTATTTTATAGTATATTTAAGAATATCAATACCAAGCAAAGCCAACAAGATGGTTTTGAAAAATCGAAATTCATGCCTATTCCTAGAGACATCCAATCACTACCAACTTCTCGCCAAAAAGAGTAGGTCGTAAAGCCAGACCAAAAATTTGAATTTGAATTTCAGTAGACGTTTTAGCAGTTTCAGCAACCAGGAATCGAAAAATCACTATTTGAGTGTTTCTCTTAATCGGCTTATATCACTGCCATATGCGCTCAAGGAATTTTAGCTCAAACACATTTTGAAGATTTACTTTTTCTAATATTTAGCAAATCAGAAGATTTCACTGATACTGTAAAAGGTAAAGAATTTCAAATTTTTAGTAAGAATTATGCATCAACCTAATATATAAGTGTTAAATTATGCATTAAATAGTGTATATTATACTCCTAATAAAATTATATTTTCAGAACCCAAAATCCGAATTCAGTATTATTGCTTAAACTTGCGCAATGGGATTGATCGACATGCTGTTTACAAATACACTCTTTTCGCTTTATAACGCCATACTGTCTTTTTACGGTAGATATACTGTAGGTGTATTTTGTAGGGGATCAAGACCCGCACATCCGCATGTCAAAATCTCTTTAGGCTGTTTTTCGCGATTTATTTTTATGCTGTCGAAAGTATGACCGGAATCCCTGGGTCTATGGGATTGAAAAGATCAATCCAGCCGAAGAAAAATACAAGTGAATCTTCACCAAAATCTGCGATTTTGGCCCCTATAGTAAAACGTAACAGTAACTGACCTGTAAGGTCTGTTGCAACAAGCCAACAAGATTTTCTTTGACATCTCCCCCCCCCCCCCCCGCCCTCCCCGATTTCTCTCGAAGTTATAGGAGAATCAGCGATTTTTACCCCACAACGTACACTTACGAAGACTCCACGTATTAAATGTTAAATACGCAGCTGAAAATCTTTTGCAAATCAACTTTTTCCTCTTTCGTCTCTCTCTCTCCCCACCCCCCTCCCCCACCTTCCATTAATCTTTAGAACACCATCAGCAGTACATACGTTCATATAATTGTCGCTATAGACGTAGCCGGTGTTCTCCCTCAAAGAGGAAGCGATTACGCCGTTAAGGTGTTGTCATCACCTGTTACTGTGGTGGTTAATTACCCATGTCGGTTAGGGGGGTAATTATGGGTCGGTGTGGGCACCTTTGAAGGGTTCAAGGGTTCTGGAAATACCGCATTTTCGGGTTAGACCTAGAGCTGGAGTAAGGAAATAACCTGTTTGCCCTGTTCCAAAAGTTCCCGCTACAGTTCTAAAGTTCCCACAATAACAATTTCTCAAAAGAAATTGGGTACACTATGTTCGATCAATAAGCATTTAATACACGTGGATTAGTTCTTTGCTAAAATGGGCCCCATTATTGTAATCAGTCTATTTTTGTAGCCTTAACATAGTCTGTCTTCATTCTTATGCAAAAAAAGCATGAAATGACTGGATTCCAATCCCTTCTGTCCCCCACCCTTCTACCTTTCCTTTTCACATTGGAAGCTTAAATTGTTGTATCAGCCTCCTTACGTCTTTTTCAAAAAGGGTCAAAGATTTTTTTAGAACAAATAAGTAGACAGTCTTGCTTTTTACTGCCCCTCAACAAGCCCTTCTTTCCCTTTTCACTCATTTGCAGTTATGTTATCTAAAAGACTCTTTTACTTTTTCCAAGAAAAAATTTCCAGGAAGAGGTTTTTAGGGGATAGGACCAATTCCTGCCCTCCCTTCCCCCTCCATCTCGGTGGTCTCAAACCCTTACTTGGTCCCTTTGGAATATCCTAACCTAGAAAGAGCACTAAAGACGAGTTTTCATTCCATCACATGGTGGAAATAATTATTGATCATTACCGGGAAGGTTACCGCAAAATGGCAAGCAGTATTTGATAAGTAAGTATCGCCTATTCGGGAATGCCTTGAAAGCTGGTCCTGACCGGTTGCTTTGGGTACCTTGATTTGATCTTTAGTACATCTTCTACCCCAAATTCCTATCCTATGGGCCAGAGCTGTCCCATCAGGAAGTGCGCAACACTTAATTAACGCTAATAAGCTGTTGCAACCTTATTATCTTTGTGACACATCGATTCCACTGCGCAACAGAACAACAACAGTCAACCCGCTAATTAAGACGCAATAACAATTTCTTAAGAAGTTTAGTTACCCAGTTCCCGATCAATATACATAAACTCATTCAGTACAGCTCCATCCTGAAATGGCCCCATTTCCAGTGCAGCGAATTTGGTCGACAGCCGTCATGCCAGTCGAGATGTGATAGCACGTCTATCTGGCGCTGATTTATCGCGCCCACCGCGATTTGCATGCTAATGGAAATCGCGATGCAGTACGACGACATCCGTAGAGCTATAGAGCAGCACCGACTTTTTTTGCCAGAACAATGGGGGCGTCGATGCAGATTGGCCCCCCATATAACTGACATAGTGCAGCGGAAGATTTCTGGATGAATGGATGAGTCAGATGGGTTATTTGCTCCCACGCGTGGGGCGAGAAGGTGTGCAGGGGGGGGGGGGGGTTTGAGAAATGACCGAAATAATGAAGAGATTAATAGGGGCAGGTTAGAAGTGCATGAATTCGTGAGTCTAACGCTTGTGTATCCTTCGTATAAAAAGTTAATGATAGAAATAAACATAGAGCGAAGCTTTAGCTTCAGTTAGGACATCCAAGTGCAGAATTTTATTTTCATTGATCTATTACCTGCAGATCAAAGATTTTAAGAATATGGTAATGACCACAAAAAGGTTTTACTACTGATTTTCGCTTTTATATGCTTTCCATATCAAGTTTTTCATTTTGATGTGGTTCAGGAACTTTTCAATTTACCCACATAATCTGCACATCTTCTCGAGAAGTTTTCCAAAATGCCTATGCACTACCGATGAACGCTACCTTTTTTGAGAAAAACATAACTTCTATGAAAAATAAAGAGAATAGGCAAGGAAAAGGCGAAAGCTCCATACCTTTGACATCCAGTTCAGCTGTCGAGCTTAAAATTGGATCAGCGTTCACTTGACATGAGTAGTTACCTCGGTCAGTCTCCTTAAAAAGCACAAAATTAGTAAAAAGAGATTGCACTAATTCAAAGTGCAATGATGCAATTAAAAATTGGATAGTAATCATAAGATTAATCGCAGAAGTCAAATAATATAACTAAATATAGCTCTAGATCAAAGCTCAAGTGAACATCACTGTAAATCAAAGTTTCTCTGATTTGGATTTTATTTCCTTGACTAATTGAATAATCGTGATGGTTCATTTGAATTCCTCACGAAACTTTTGTAGAAGGCATGAAAATGATGGATTTTGCCGAGTTTTACTGACTTGTTCAGGTTTAAAGGTTCTGCTTTTAGATAAAAAAAACTACTGTATTTCCAAGAATAGCTTTACTGTTTTACTTAGAAAATGCTAACTGATCATAATGTAAAAGAAATGGGTAAGAAACTGAACTGACCTGCACATTTTTAACCGTGAGAATCCATTCATTATTCATCGGGCCCATTTTAGGCTTCAGCTCGTACTTGTCTTTTTGTCGAAAAATCTGTAAACTTAAGATTACCTCATTTATACCAGTTGGAAACTTTTTCTGAAACGTTCTTCAAATCCAGTGAACCCTCTAAGTGCGACTATTACTTCTTCAGACAGTTACCTTTTCATCGAATGAGATTAACCTCGGCGGTGTACTAGCTCGAACGAAGGCTACCTGAAGGATAAGATTTTTTGGTGAAAAACAACAGGGTAAAATTGTAAGTACCATGTGTTTGCCTAGATTGTCCACTTTGCATGTGAAATCTACATCTTGTCCGAGTAAGGCTACCGTATCGCCCATAGAATCTTGTAGAATTACTGGTGGAGCTTGTCGTGTGCAAACTGAAAATAATAATTTCAATAAATTGAAGAGTTGTTTAGGATATTTTGGGGTGATTTCCACAATTCTTCATGCGAGAACTGGTCCCCAGGCCGCCTCACCATAACACTTGGAGCACGTCATTTATTTGCCCAATCACTTCACAAATGCTTATCCCAAAGACAAGTCTTCATCCCCTCTCCCCCCTCCCCGCGGCACCTCTTCCCTGGATTTGATTTTCGCGACGCCTGGATCAAATACTACGGAGTGCTCGTGTCTTCCTGACAATAGAGCGCGGAAATCCGATAGGTAGAGGACGCGCTTGGCGATCGCTTAGGGGGCGAAAACCCGCTGTCTCGACAACAAAATCCTCATCTATGATCATCTTAAAGAATGAATGGATGGAAGGAGATTGGCGTGGATCGAGGTATGGAGGATGTGATCGCAGAATGAGAACTTGAGTCAAAAGATTTCAGAAAATTAGTAATAGAATTTGCGGAGAGACTGTGAGCAATACATTTCTGAATGTGCAAAAAATTTTGTTCATGCAAGCATCAATCGATATATCGATTTTTGGTTGATTTTACATTCTGTACTGTTCAAGATAGTACCCAGGGTAAAGCGGGGGGTGCGGCACGCCGCAGAGGGGGGGGGGGTCGTATTGAGGAGTCAAAAGGGGAGGGGGTCGTAGTTAGGTGATCTGATTATAGCGATAACATGATATTCGTATCATATCCATAATTAGCACGTCAATTAACCCCTGTAGACAAAGTGTGAGCGAATTCTGAAGATTCAAGATACTAGGCTACCTAAGTGAAATGGTCAAATTCCAACATGGTTAACTTTGTTTTAAAGGTGAATTAGCTATCCGTTTTTGCACTCAAAACAAAGCACTACTCCTTCTTTGTCCACCTCAGGAATCCCGCTTCAGAAGACCTCCAAACTGTGGAATTAGAAGCCAACCAAAATCTCATTTTTCCCATTTTTCGCTTTTGATGGCTGTGCTTTCACCAAATATTACTCAGAGCTAAGAAGACGAATCAGGCTCAAAACATCCCTATGGAATCTACGAGGTTTAGGCTATCGATTCATATAAATATTGTCCGCTAAAAATGTTTTTTTGATATAGTTAATGGCCTGCGGCACCCCCCCCTCAAAACCTGCGGCTGCCGCAGGGGTGCCGCAGGGGTGCCGCAGGCCATTAACTATATCAAAAAAACATTTTTAGCGGACAATATTTACATGAATCGATAGCCTAAACCTCGTAGATTCCATAGGGGTGTTTTGAGCCTGATTCGTCTTCTTAGCTCTGAGTAATATTTGGTGAAAGCACAGCCATCAAAAGCGAAAAATGGGAAAAATGAGATTTTGGTTGGCTTCTAATTCCACAGTTTGGAGGTCTTCTGAAGCGGGATTCCTGAGGTGGACAAAGAAGGATTAGTGCTTTGTCTTGAGTGCAAAAACGGATAGCTAATTCACCTTTAAAACAAAGTTAACCATGTTGGAATTTGACCATTTCACTTAGGTAGCCTAGTATCTTGAATCTTCAGAATTCGCTCACACTTTGTCTACAGGGGGTATTTAACATGCTAATTATGGATATGTTGTCCATTATGTTTGACAGAGCCTTCAGGTAATACTATCTTAAGTGTATAGTTTAGGAGGGGGGTCTTATTAAGACAGCAATCAGGGGGGGGGGTCGTATCCGACGGTCGAGTGCCGCACCCCCCGCTTTACCCTGATAGTACCCTTTGATTCAACTGGCTTGGTGGCTGGAAAGCGGGGCTTTGTGACCTAATTAAGGCTAGGTAATGACTAGAAAGCACTCGCGCGACAGAGACGCAGACAGCGTCGCGAGTGCGAGCGGCCTTGGTTAGGTCACAAAGCCCCGTCTTCCAGCCGCCAAGCCAGTTGAATCAAAGGTTATCTCCTTTATTCGGAAACTTGTAACCGCAAATTTTTGAGAGCAGTAATGAATCTTTGTTTTGCTTCCTTTCTCCTCCCCCCCCCCCCCCCCCCCCATCTCCCCCTTTCCTTCTTCCAAGAATGATTATTGAAATTTTCGTAATTGGCTATACACTATACTTGGGACCGAATCGAATAATTATTCGATCATTCGAATAAATCATTCGAATGCGAATGATTCGAAAAGTCGAATATTCGAAAATCTGAGATTTCGAATAAAATTTGAAAGTCGAATATTCGAAATTTTTTTTTTTCGAATATATTCGATAATCGAATATTCGAAAATCTTCAATTTCGAATATTATTCGAAAGTCGAATATTCGAAAATCTTGAATTTCGAATATTATTCGATAGTCGAATATTCGAAGGTCATTCATTCGATCATTCGATGTCCATCAAATATTCGAATATTCGTCGAGCACCGAATATTCGGTAATTCGATAAGAAATGACTATTCGAAAATTCAATAGGCGCCGAATATTCGAGAATTCGATAAGAATTGACAATTCGAAAATTCGATAAGCACCGAATATTCGAGAAATCGATATGCATAGCGTATACGGGGTGTCTTAAAAGTATCTACACACCGTTTGATCGCTAATACCTCTCAAAGTCTTTTGCCAATTTTTGGTAACATCCAATAGGGATGGCTTCATCTTATAAATACAGCAGAAAGCGAATCACCCATGTTTTTTATTGTGTGTTATCACAGTAGGAAACTCCAGCTTATAGACCAACTGCAAAATAAGACATCCAAAAAAATTGTCCCCGAAAAGGTCTTATGCTGATTTTACTACGCACGAGTTTTCAAGCTTTTCAAATGGCAATCACATTTTTGAAAGGCGTCGCAAAACACTTGTTGCGGTGTATCGTTTGTTCCCCAGCAAAATTTCCATAGGTATCACCACGTCATGTCGCTGCCTTTCGCTATTTTGAACGTGTTAACTTCGGGCATTTCAGTTGAAATCTCAGGAGAAACGTGTCAAAAAGAGCGAAAGGCAGCGTCGCACCACGTACGCAGCTGATTCACATGGAAACTTTTCTGGGGCACACAGGATACCTGGCGTAGGTTTTGAAAAAAGCATTACGGTTGAGTGCAAATTCTACATAAAGTGAGTGTCTTCAGAAATCTAAAGCAAGACTTCCAGCCCTTTTGATTCTTTTTCTTAGGGAAATGGCTCTTGATGTTTTGAAACCCACTTCAGTCCTACGGTAGTTTTACAATAGTGAAAAGCGATTGATAAATAGCCCCATACTCTAAGTTGATGTCAGCCTACAGATCTACATATGTTGGGACCGCTGTATACCCAATCGCAACTCTCAGTGAGGGTATATAATCTTCTTTGAAGTACGAAAAATCTTTTCACAACCGTCATAAGAGTAGCTTGGTTCCTAAGTCTCTTTCTTCACGTCACGACTAAACCGTTTTTCCATCGTAAATTGTACCATAAGAATGGTATCCATTCTTATCATTTACATGAAACGATTTATTCTTAGCGTTTTGGCCTTTCAGAGGCAGTCTCAATGATGTAAATTATTCGGTCAGTACTCGAAAATCGAATGATATTCGGAAATCGAATAACATTCGAGAACCGAATGATATTCGAAATTCGAATAACGAATGATATTCGATATTCGAATATTATTCGATTCGAAGTTTTCATTTTCGAATAATATTCGATAGTAGAATATTCGAAATTTCCGATTTTCGAATAGTATTCGAAAGTCGAGTATTCGAAATTTTCAATTTTCGAATAATATTCGATAGTCGAATATTCGAGAACTTCGATTTTCGAATATTATTCGATATTCGAATATTCGAAATTTTCAATTTTCGAATATATTCGATATTCGAATATTCGAAAAAAAATTCGAATTTCCCCAAGTATACTATACACAAAATACCTGGATAACTTACTTAAACTAATGAATAATGAATATTTTGAAATCATTGTAACCCAAAGTACCCTTGCAGAATTGCCCTCCTCCCCGAATTTCTTACATTGGGAAGCATCCCGGATATCTTGAAAAACTGGCTAGTTTTACTTCTGTTCATTCAGCAGGAAATTCTGAAATTTGGATCCCCTTTTCTGCCCAAGAAAATTTTGTCGAATTTATTCAGAATTTTTCTGGTTTCTCTAAAATTGGAAACGTATCGTCACGTTTGGAATTTTTTGCTAACTTTTTTCTACAGCCCCTGCCAAGAATGGATTAACCCATAGATCCTCTGCAAACCCAAAAAAGATATGAATTACTTATGCAGCCAAAATGACATTTTTGGCTCTCGTGTGAATTCAAGTCAAAATTAATACTACGTTACTCCAGCAGACGACTCAAAAAATGTCGACGTCCTATAGGCATCTAGAGCCTCATAAATAATTTACTAAATTCATCATGTGCGAAATATAGAATAAGAATGACTTCCATAGTAGTGTAAGCGAGTTTTTGCGCGAAAGTATCGGTTTGAATGCGTATTGTCAAAAGTGCTAGTACTCTCGCATTGTTGTAAGGTCAACTTCAAAACTTGTACGAATTGCACTTATGAGGAGAAAAGTGGAGGGTGCTTGGGCCCAAATCCGATTTGAGGGCTTTATGGGTTTTCTTTGAGCTGAAGGCATAAACAACCCGAAAGCTTTTGATCTACTTAAAATCAATCAGCTGTACTTGGGTTAGTTGAGTTTATTCAAGCATTGATGGCACATTCAAGAGTCTGAAAATTTTGTCTGGCATTAGGGTAAGTAAACAATACATACATAATTCTGTAGTGTTCTACAGATTTGTCGAATTTCACTCAATAATACCAATTGAAAAAAACTAAAAAATTGTTCTGAAAAAGCACCTTTGGACCAATGGCATGTTATAACTCTCAACTTTTCAACTACAAATAATTATAAAAAAGAAGACTTTAATAAATTATAAGAAAACTTTAATAAATTCTCCACCAATTCCGTAACATAAGTGATAGACTCGTGGCGTAACAAAACTCGTTTGATAAGTTTTTTTATCTAACAATATTCTTTCTACTCCTGACTCAAATTCCTGGGATTTTTTCTCACTCTTCTTTGGTTTTTTTCAGCACCAGATAAAAATTGTCGATTATTTCATATACGCCAATTATAGCGACAGCAAGATTTCTATGATACATAAATCTCTCTACCACATAACCTAGTGTACTAAAGTTGGAAAGTATGCCAAAACGCATACCCATTTCCTTTTGAATGCAAGCTCCAGAATGAATTAGCAAGTAGCAAGCCTTTCTCCTTTTTCCTTTGGGTCCAAAAACTTTCCAGACTTCGTTAAACTTTACGATGAACTTGGTAGTTCGAAACAAAAAAAACTTCTCGCATGTTTCATGAAACTTTGTGAGAGTTGCACCAAAATTATCTTTGCTCTTGCTTTTACAAATTGCATGAGCAATTTTCACTCAGCGAATTTCAATTTCGATTTCAATTTTTGTTTCCGTTCGTCATTGAATCATGAGTTTTCCATTTTAGGAAACCTCATGACATCAGCTGTAAATTCTACTGACTAAATGCGCAATTTTTTGGCTGTGATTTTTCGTGGGAGTAATTGTTACAGACTACAAAAAGCAGAACGTCATGGACGGCATTTTGATAAAAACGTTATTTTGAGTAGATTAGCCAGGGTAAAAGGTAATTACCAAAAACCTTCAAATTTAGACAATATAACAAATTGCAATGAGCGATAAAAACTTGATATGTACTGATTTTCCCGGAGTGTAGAACGGCGAGCTGTTCTTCGCAAGGTTTTCAAGGAGAGGGGGGGGGGCTTGACTTATAGAATTGTATAGAGCACTTCTTTTCTATGTACTCAAAATAATTTAATAATTTTGTAAAGATCGAATCGGACTTCAAAAGAGCATAAAATTTCTCATGAAAAGAATTAGGATGGTAGCGGACAAGATGCTGTTATGTCGATTGCGGTAAAACAGAAACATTAGTTTGGAAATGGGGGGGGGGGGAAGAAGGTGGGAAAAGAATTTGTGCATGTGAATAGTAATAAGGCGTAACCCGGCATTGGGAGAATTTAAATTTTGGGCCCACCTTATGATTCTCACCCTGTTTTCTTGATACTATTGTAAATCAGCGCTTAATATGAAATTCTTTTCAAATAGAGCAGGGTTCTTTCCTGTAAAAGGGAGTGGCACAAGGGCGAAAGGTTTTGTAAATGCCCTATCCAAAACCAGTGGCTTTTGCAAAGTCATTTTTTTGGAAGGTAAGTGGCCGTAGTAATTTGTGAATGAACAGGTTGGCCTTGAATTCAGAATGGTCCGATGTCCAGATTGGGTTCGCTGTGCAAGAAAGTTCGATTTCACCATGTTGCCCATTTTTGGATCTGAAAACTCGTCTACGTGTCAATTTTGTTGCAGCTGTTCAACTAGAGCTCTGCTCGACCATAAAAGGCTCAACGGCTAGTTAGCAATGTGCAAGTGAAAGAGCTGTTATCGAGTACTCCGTCATCAACCAGCACACATGTGCTGCTGGCAGTCATTTTTCGGGTCCACTGACTGGAAGGCGAGGCCAGCGCTTAGGGCTCATCGGCATTCGTCGGCAGCACGGACGAGGATAAATGAATCGGCAAATTGGAATTTGCCGTTGGCGATGTCGGGCCGGGCCGTTCCCGTTCCTATCTACCGAATGTGGTTTTAGTGTATCCCGATCACTAAGTGGTCCTGCGCGAGCTTCTACGGCTAGAGACTAACCGACTTAAAGTCATCTCATCAACTCTCCCTATGAGCCGTTTGCGCGGGAAAGCAAGGGGGGAGGTGGGGGTTGGGAGAGGGGGGATAGTTTCGAGTCGAGATGAGAGAGTGAACACAGCTGTTGCAATTCTGCTTCAAAATCAAATTTGCCTCGAAATTTTGCATGTTTTCGTTTTTGCCGCCCGACATTTGCAGTCAACGAATTTGAACTGCTGTCGAGTGTGTTTGATGAAGCACGAGTAAGTGGTTGGGCATAGATAACAACAAACCTAAATAGACGTAAAATAGGAAAAAATTCAAAAATTCATGCAAGAACAGATTTATACCGTAGTAGTAATGAGAAGGTTTCTTTTTGAAATCCCAACTCGACACGAATAAAAAAAATTGTTTTTCTAAGGCACAGAAAAGCTATGTTCAAGGAAAAAAATCTATCCTACCATTTGATTTATTGGCAGCCAAAGGGCGACCGCTCGCATCCGCGACGCAACCTGCGTCTCTCTCGCGAACGTGCTCTATGATCGTTCTCTAACTTCAAATAGGTCATGAAGCCCCGCCTTTCAGCCGCCAATCCAGTTGAATAAAGGGTACAAGACATGTGAAGTGCAAATTGTTGTTTGACACATGCAAAGACTAATTTCAACGGAAATGGCTTGTCTTAATTTAACGCGAGAAAATCAAGGATTTAAAGGACACATTGCTTTCTAGTCGACCTCGACCTACCTCCTTCCCCCCCCCCTCTCCTATTTCCGTCTCATAGACTATGTTTTTCGTTTGTTTTTATTATAGCTGTCATTTCACAAAGCCTCTAGCAAATATTCTGCTTAGCTGAACAGAGTAAAAGAAAATCTTGCTTTATTTTAGGAGTAGTTGAGGATGACAATAGTAAACATACGAAACAGGAAAAAAGTTGTAGCCCAAATTAGATGTCTGGTTTCCCTTCCGTCCATAAATTCGTACATTGAGAGGGTTTTTTACGAAGTTTGAAAAGTGGCATTGAAACAACAAACTAGCATGCATTAGGTCGTAACGTAAGTTTTGCTACAATTTCTTTATTTTCTCTAAAAAACTCTAGAAACTTCAGCAAAGTATAAAATTTGGCACATTTGAGCAATGGACAAAGGACTATCTAATGATATCATTTACGCCTTTACGGATGCGGATTACAGTAAATATAGAGGCAAGTCTCTGACGGCGCTCAAATCTCCTTTTCCTCTTTTCCCTTCAAAAATTCTCTCACTCTAATTTTTCATGCTCTCGGATTTTTCATAAATTTCTGGGTACATTAGGCCTACCATGAAGGCAGATTGGGAGTCTACGCTCTTCGATAACACGAGTTGGAAACTTGCCAAAAATATTTTAAAATTTTCCAAAAGATAACGCAAGTTGAAAAATTGGCCAAAAATAATTCAGAAATCTTGGAAAAAATTAAGAACTCGGATTTTTCATGTGTGACATGTACATATTGAAAACTTACAGCCCTGCACTCAATTCGGAGATGAGAATTTTTTTTGAGAAAGTAATGGAGGTTTTTCCATCAAATGCAACAAAACTCATATTACGACCTATTTTAGAGGGTTGTTTACGAAATTCGAAAAATGTGGCATTCAAACAACAACACACTGTTAGTGGCATGGTATTACTATCCATTCTCTCTATGTTCACAAATGGAGCCGAGAAATTGCTTAGAATAAAATTAGCATCAAAAACTTTTGCTGGGTATGTACTAACAAGTGCATAATAGCATTTACCCAGAAGATTGGAATACTATGACGATTATTTTTAGCCATGCAAAAAACCAGAATGAAGAAAATAAGTTATATTATCTGCCAGTAAGTGAGCGAGTAAGCTAATAAATCACTCAAGTACTTTTAGGTTCTCGTCATAGAAGTGCGTAGGCTACAAAGCTGCGTAGGTGCAACGGAATAGGAAAAAAATGAGTAAAGAGCTTTGAATGAAGTTTATGCATTCACCGAGAATAATTTGTTCTACGCGTGTGTTATTATAGGTAATTATTATGGTCAAAAATATCCATGTTTTTATAAAAATCTCAAATCTTATTCTTTTTTCCTCCTCTTTCTCTTCTTACTATAAATGGAAAAAAGAGTAGGAACTCATTCAAGTTCTCTATGTCTGCCATAAAAGCACCTCAATTTTACACAAAGAATGAAATGAGACTAGTTGTAAAAAGCATTATCGACTAATAGAGTTTTTTTGAAAAAAAAAGGTCTGAAAATGTGTAAAAAAATTCATAACAGTGTTATGAATATGATGTACAAATAACCTTTAATTCAATTGATTTGAGGCTAGAGAATGACCAGAGAGATCGAGTGCGGGAGGACGCTGACTGCGTCGCGGGCTGAGCGGCTTTAATTAGATCACAAAGCTCCGCCTTTTAGCCGCCAGTCCATCTGAATCAAAGGGTGCAAATGCGATTAATGTGTAACTATTGGTCGTAACATAAGTTTTGTTAACTGGATAAAAAAATCCTTATAACTTTTTGAAAAAATTTTTCTCATCTTAAGATTAAACGGGGTGTTGTATATTTTCGATGTATGCTTGTCGCACATGAAAAGCCCAACTTTTGAATTTTTTTGGAATTTTTTCGAAATATTTTCGGCAAATTTCCAACTTGCGTTAGTGAAGGTCCTAGACTTCCAAACTGCCTTCACATTAGTATGATGTTCCTGGAAATCTATAAATCTAAGAAAATACAAAATGAGAATGAGAGGATTTTTATGAAAAAAAAGAAAAAAGTGGAGATTGTAGTATCACAGAATTGCCTTTATATTAGAGATGAGTCCGTCTCCCCTACCCCTCATTCTTTTTTAATTTTTTCACATCCCCCTCTTCTTCCAGTAAGTTCCATGCAAAAGAATCATATGTGCCTGCTGCCACTCAATACCTACCCTCCAAGACTCATCAGAAAGCAATTTTTGAAGTGAGAGCGGTGATGAGGCTATGAGTGCTTTCAGTGTGTGCTTTTTTATGTCCGCTTTACGTCACTCTTTCCTATTCCACGCACGATTTTTATGCTACATCGGCAGCGTCTTTGTCAGCCCCTATGCGGGGGGGGGTACAGGATTTTTTTTGTGAATATGTTCTTTCTCTTGTACTCTCTTTGTGTGAGAAAATTTGGCAAGAAAGTTTGAGTCAAAGCGGCTGGCAAAGCGCTGGGATTACTTTTCCTGGTTTTTAAGAAAAAAGAAATTCAATATTCCAGAAAAATCTTGGGGAAACTTCTGGGAATGAAACTAGAAGTCATTATTCAGCAGAATTTTTTTCGAGAGATTGCTTACAAAGTCTTCTCTAATTGTCTTCAATATTAATTTTCCATTTTCTTTTCAGGAGTTCAAAAATAGATGCAGGGAAAAATTCATAATTCAGTGGCAACATGGCAACGCAGTTTCTGGTCAGCTGCGACATCATTATTTTGCAAGAACAAAAAAACTGAAGTAAATAACAAAATATCCAATAACATTTAAAAAAACAGATCCGCATAAGGACGGCGATAATTTCGACAATTCAGTAACTGTACAACACATATAAAAATATAGCAACTTTTATATCGAAATTTTGAAGGAATAGGACATCTGCGAAAATGTAATTTTATTACCTTTTCCTCTTTTTTCTGTCTCTCCTTTTAACTTTCTCTCTGCCTCTGCTCTTTTCAAAACTATGACAACATGCAATCATCGAATTTTTTCTGCAGATGATTTGAAAATGGATGTAAGGAATACAATTTTTTTGAAGTTCATGATTAATTGAAACTTCATCTAACTTATTTGAGTTGCTTAAAGTATCAAAATTTCAACTTTATTTATTCCAATGTATTGATCAGATTAGAACACAACCAAATACAATCTATCCTGGAAAAAGTCACTTTATAATCTGATAATTGTCACTGAGCCTTTTTTCGCAAATTTGAAATGTTTGGGTAGTCTAAGTGGGCAGGTTTTCGACGGGTGAAATGTCATCTATGATTTATTGAGTCTACATTTCTTTCCCTTAGTGCTACACTAAATCTTTATAATGCCAGCTCTACATGGTTTTTTCTCCTAGTAACAAGAAAAATTTCATTTATTGATTGTGTTTGAAAAACTCTAACATAGTAAAATCTATCATTATAATCTAGAAGGCTCCTTATAGACTTTTCTCAAAAAATTGGTAGACCACAGGCATTCCAGGACAGATGTCGATTTGTTAGAAATTTGAGTTAAAGCAGGGCAAAGGAAAAAATTTAATTGGGGTACGGGGTGTACGTTAAATATTCTTATTTGCTTTTACTAAACTTTTAACGCTTTTTGAGAAGTAAAAAAGTATCAGAGAAATGGTAATGAGGAGAAATAGCATTGATGAAGATCAGTAAGAAGTCCTGCGCAGATAACCTTCAGGCATGAGCCCCCCCCCCCCCCCACAGGTTGACTTACCATTGAAAATTTGACAAAGTAAAGTAGGGAACATAAGTATGGACGATTCGGACATGATGCTGACCACCGAGGATGACTGATTTGACGAATCAGAGATGATGGCCTTATTAAGCGATATTCATCTCTGACCTCTTGGCTATTCGCGATGTTAACCACGTTTACTCAGAGCGAACAGAAATGGACAACTCGTCCACTCTAACATTCAGGATGTACTCCAAGGGGTGTTTACAAGGCTAATGAGGTGTGCGTTGGTAATTAAGAGCAGTAAAGAGTTCCTATGGGTAATTGTGAAGTGTTTATTCAGGGATGCGTTGGGGATAATTCTGGGTAAGGTTGGGTAAGGATAATATTGAGGGGAAGACGCAACAATAGAATAGTTCAAAGTAAATAATGAATAAATAATATGAAGAAGCGCAAAAACAACACTTCAACAGCTGGCTAACATCATAGCTAGTGTAAAGAGACCCCCTAACACTGAACCACCCAGAATGACTAAAAAATCAACAAACCTGATTTTCTAGCTAGAAAACAAGCGGTGAGTAAAACTAGCATGACGAACTGCTGCCACCGGAGCTGGCACCCAGGTGCTAACGAGAGCCCCTCGGCCTCTGGGGGCGGACCCACGCGGCTCCGCCCCTTTCACCTTATTCAGCGCTGGTTCACATATGTCATCTGAATAGCGAACTACTATCCGATTTCTAACTAATGTATGAGGAGAGAAATCAATAAATGGGCGGAGTTTGACTACTTTTTAGTTCGGATTGTAGCAAATTTCGCAATTCGAGCACAATTTCCTGCCGCGTTCAAGGAGCTTGAAGTGCGCTGAAGAGTCGGAGAAGATGGCAGCTGTCCACACATGGAGAATGAATGCATGAAATTTGGCCGATGGTCATTCTTGTTCTTTCAATCATGATAATGGGTGAAGTGGGTAACTGAACTACATAAAAAATAAATTAGTCAACGAAATCTGGTTGTATAATCAATCGCTCGAGAATAAAAAATAAAGAAATCTTATAATCAACAACGAGCAGGAAAAGTTCAGGGGATATGTTTAATGAATTACTTTACATTTTATCAACAATTTTTCAAAGGAAAATTGAGAAAATTGCAATATAAATATTCAAAAAACATTTCATTCTCATATTTTTCTGTTTTTTTTTCTTATTGTTAATTTTTATGTTTTTTCTCATAGAAGCATCCTATCAATATAGTGCAAATTTTTGCCATTTGATCAAGAATTGTCCATAGGTCACGAAATCTGAAAGTTCACAATTACTGTTTTTTCTGCTTCATTCTCATGTGCCTTTCTAAAATGCATCACTTGTATGCTTTAATAGTATCCACTTTTACGCTATTACCGCGGAGCGAGACTTGACAATGGTCCGTGATTTTGTCGTAAGTCAATTGCCTTTGTATGCAAGAATGTGTGTTTATTAGCCTATTGAGCTCGTGTATTATGCTTCAAGTGAATTGCCCTAGGCAATCGAAAAAGGACGAATGAATGGTGAAACCAAAATAGCGTATGCAGGATTTTTTCCAGTAAAAACAGGGACGTTTTTGCGCGAAATTTTGACGAAAAAAAGTCCTTCTCATGAACTTTACCTATAACTGGACAATTACCCCTTAAACCTCCCGGACATTCCTCATTCAGCCAGAATCTTAGGTTTGACATTTCCCATCGCTGTCTGCTTCACCTGATGTTACAATGACTGCTTTAGAATTCTCAGGGCTGCCCGACATATGAATGCTGCCCTTTCCATGCGAACTTTTGCGTTCACTTCACTTGTCGGGCGAATTAAATTAGGCTAAAGGAATATTTTGGGGGAAAGGTTTGACTAGAACGAGAAAAAAGTTCGGGCAGAGGTGGCTGGGTGAAAAGTTATGGAGAAAATTGCTCCTACAGAAAAAGGAATAACGGAAAAAGTTACTCGGCGAAGCTAATATAATACAATAGAGTAAATGAATAAAACATTACTTGGAAAAAATGCAGTCGTTTCTTATTCTAACTTGGGATAAGATGCTTTTCGAGAGTTCGTGCAAGTCTCATACCCTGGCTACTTAAAAATGTGCAAAAGACCATCCATCAATGTAATCCTCGTCTGAAAAGACACCACCGACCCTAAAATCGGGACATTTTGCATATGTAGGTGCTTTAACTTTTATTTTTTTCTCTTTCACAAATTTATCGCGCCCCTCTACTTGTTTTTTTTAGATATTTTGGACTAGGAGCACTTACTGTATTATGGGGGGAATGACAAAGGTTTGAGCTTACTGAAATATACCGGTTGATGCAAAATTATAAACGTTTTGCGAGTTCTCACTTTGACGTGCTATAATTTTTTTTGAAAATCCAGATTTTTGAGTGCGATAAAGACCTTGAAAGTAATAAATATTTCGCAATAGAGCGCACATTCCCCTGTACTTACATTTCAACTTATATTTGACAAATTATAACCCCCTTTAAAGTTCGTTAGCATACATGATGAGGTGTCTATCTTGTAGCCCCAAGCCAGTGCAATAGATAAAGATGGAGAAGGATTTGAACAAAGGAGATTTATAAAAAAAGGTAACAAAATTTATAACCGTCAGCTTTTTTCAAAATTTTTCTGTAGGCATCATATTTTCTGTAGGTTTCAAAGTCCCGAATTATAGAATTTCCCAATTTTGTAAGCACTCTCAGTGGTATGCTACATGTGTTTCTAAAGGAATTTTGTAAAAAAAATTGTCGGGAAAAAAGTCCTAGAAAAACGACCATTATTTTTGCAACAACTCAATAAAAGACACTCTCATAAGAATTTTAAACTTCTCTTTCAATAACTAAATTCTAATCTGCAAATTTTAGTGTCACCTCAAAGTCATAAGGTTTTTCTCTTTTTTTGCAAAGGATTCATATGCGATCTTATAGTTTACCAGTGGGCTTGGATGGTCAGGTCTTCTGAAGAACGCGAACTTATATTAATGTTAGGTTTTCTATACATGACATTTAGAAAATTCTGATCTTGATTAAATGAACCAGGAAAAGCAAACTATAAACTTAAAGATTTCCAGGAAGGCAATGTGATGTTCTCGTAAAAAAAGTAAAATGATGAGTAATTAGATTTCAAAATGATACGGTTGAGTCTAATCGCCTAAGATTTTTTGCGCTCATATACATGTATTCATAACGTTTTAAGAGTCAATTGAATGGACTTATAGTTATTGACTAATCAGTAAGCATCCTCTTTACTTGTCTCTTGCAACTTGTTCGTCATAATTTATAGCGCCTCTAGATTTGGGTTGATATATTAGGTGGTCCCAAAAGTTCGTTCGCAATATATTCAAAAATTCATAACTTCTGATTGTCCTAACCGATTTGCTTGCTTCTTTTTCGTTCTAAAAAGTAATTTATGCGCTTCATAATATTAGGTTGTTGCAAAAATAATGTCCGTTTTGCAAATTTTCACTTTGGAAGGCTATAACTTCGTCCAGTCTCCATATTTTTGAATGCAATCAAGACCATCAGAAACATCTAACCTTTCTTAACCTAGCGCGCCCCTGCCCATACTGATATCGCAAACGGAAGAAAACCATGCGTCAGAAAACTGAAGGTTTTTGTCTTGAAATCCTCGTATCCAAGAGCTTACAACTCTCTTCGAGCTTTGTCCCTATGTCTGCTTATTAGCTTATTTTGTAGCCGCAGGCCAATCGTATAGGTGTGTTTAGAAAAAACACCAACGAAGGAATCCTGCGAAAAGAAAAGATAAAAATTCAAAAATGTTCTCTCTTTTGAGCGTATTTGTTGTAGGCTTGTAAGTGCCTAATTATGAAAATTTGGAATTCTTCGCCCACTGAGTAGCTAAGTTTCTCTTCAAATAATGTAGTAAAGGTGTGCTAATTTCAAACTTACAGAAATGGGCTAAGCTTTAGCGATTGCGTTAATTATGAGAAATTTCTGACCCATAAAAGGCCAGCAGCGAGTGTCTATTTTGACGCGTCAATTTCTCAGTCCACATTTCTCTAAAAATCTACATAAGCATATAGTAGGTAAACAATCTTCATTCAATACACTTGCTATGTTTACAGAAGAATTCGTTCATTTGCCCCTGAATTGTGATCAAGAAAGTGAAAGCTGTGAGATTCTGATTTTGAGTGCGGATGTGGAAAATGCTGGTGAAATTCTCACAAGTGAGGATAGCAGCTTAATTTCACAGCCATGAGAAAGTACATGAAGAGAGCTTTCCAATGATATGCAGATGCTATATAGAAAAAAAAGTCTGATGGGAAAAAAGTTGTTTGGAATATAGGTTTAGAAATCGGACATTATTTTTGCAACAACGTAATAGTATTTTAGCGCCTTTCTTTTGAGCACATATACACAGATAACCGCTGAAATAAGTCACCAAAACTTCGAATTTTCTGTGTCATAAAAAATCTGAAACTTGCAAAATTCAGAGCAATTGGTAGTATAGGTTTCTTACCTACTCTTTTCAACAATGCAAAGCTTGTGCTGATTGAATCTCTCTACTGAAAGTTATATTCTTGAGCGAGCAGTACGAAACAGCAAATTTTATCTTTGTTGGCTTTTTTTTGAAAAAATAACTTTTCCTAGAGACTTTTGATCAGCATAAATTTTGCTCATTTAGAAAGGGAGATAATAAAAACTTCAATATCGATTTAGCCGGTTTTTCATTCAGATTTCATTTTTTACGGCCAAGCATTGAAAAATCGAAAGTTGGATAGTCTTTTTCTACTGCTTCTATCAATGCTATGTATGCGCAATAGGAAGACATTAAGACACTTTTATATAAAGCATGGTTTTCCCTTTTTGATGAAAATAAAAGTAAGCAAATCGATTAGAAATATTAGATGTCATGAAATTTCGAAAATGGTGGAAAAATGGTGCGAACAAACTTTCGCGACGACCTCATGTTTCGAAAAAATTTTACGCAGGTATGTCACTTCTGAATTTTTTGATGACTCAACTCTGAAGTTCTTTTTGCGTCTTCCTTCCACTTTCATACTGCGTTTATGTCGGTGTCGTTACACGACCATACATCAAAAATGCAGGTTCAAGAAAAGAGCAAGCCGCCCACTGAGCTCACCTTCTTTAAATTGACGTCACTTGCAGGAAATTCAGCATTATTCGAAAGGGTTTTCTCGTTTGGAGTAAGAAGTCGTGCAGGCCAGAAACATGGCTAACAAGCATAACATAACAAACAGAAACAGACTTAAGCTACATGAATAAATCCTGAAAAATCATATTTTTGGCCCTATAACGTATAGCAGGATCGTAGATTCTAATCTATATGAAGGTACAAGTCAAGATGCTTGTGGTTCCTATGATCTTAGATGTTCAACTGGGGCGCCAAAAAAGAAATCGCATATTTTCAAATATCTACGAGAACTTTGCTCCGTTAATGGCGACAATAGTGATTTTCTAGGTAGTAGCTTTCTGTCAAGATGTTCCTGGGGTAAGAGCTGCTCGGCGTGGTGAGAGACCGACAAGAATTCTTTGATTTTTTTCTCGCTGTTGGGGGGGGGGGAGGGGGAGGGGAGGAGGTATGAACGCATAGTGAGCAGTTTGTAGCCAATAGCGCAGAACTTTCTTGTCATGTAGAAATTGAGATCAACCTAAGAATGCAAAAGAAGAGAAAGAGAATTTTGAGTAGTTTAGCAAATCAATCAGTGAGAGCGGAATCTCCATATAAATGTGATAAAATGGAAAATAAAATATGAATCTAGCGCAATTGCTCCGCTACAATCTCCGCAAGCATATCCCAATGCGGAATATGTGGAAATATAGAAGGGGGGGGGGGGGGGAAGGAAGAGGGGAAGATCCAGAGAGGGAAAAAGAAGGAGGGCTAGGCTTGACAAAATCCATCATTTTTTACGTACACTCTAAAGCCATTCAAAAATCTAAGCAATCCATCTTTTTCTTAAAAACTCTAATTCTAATGCAAAACTTTCCATTTGAGCACTTTTTCGAAAAAGTCATAGTTTATGCGGAACAAATAATTATAATTGATGATTTCATACGCGTTAATGCAATATGTTCTCTCTAAAATTCAAAAGTGACTAACTTCCCCCACACAATTCCACAATTCTGAAGAAAGTTGACATACGATTCGCTACATTTTGAAAGCTGTGGAAAATTTTCTTGAAAGAAATGGCAATCTCAGTAGGTTACCTCTCACAAGTTATAACGTCAGCTGAATTTGCGTCATCAAAGAATAATGCGCAGATATTGCATTGTTGGACTGCCTTGCTTGCTATGCTCCTATGCTGTTTAAACTTAGATTATTTAGCGGTTGCGCTTTTTGTTCCTCTCTTTCAAACAGCTTTGTAGGCGTACATTTACGTGGCAGTGATGTGGCTGTTGTTTTTTCTGGAAGGTTATGTCGGCAGAATTGCCTGTCTGGTGAACGGAGATAGATGGGATTGGAAAAGACCAAAAGGCGAGGTCTACATGCGACAACGCTATCGTCGGAATACCTTCTGAGGACAAAAAGAACACTGATTACTTCTTTAGTTGGCAAACTCGGCTTTGCCCGGCCCTGTCAATAATATATGTAACTACAATGCTCAATTACCCCCCCCCCCCTCGTGCCGAATCCCAGTCTTGTAGCTTAAACTTTGCAAAAAATCGACATCAATCGATAAGAAAAGTAGCCTACAACACCCGCCCCGCCCCGAAGTGCACGTGTGCAAAGTTTGATGCGGATCGGTTCAGAAATGGAATTCTAATTTTCTCTTTGGAACACAAACACACAGACAAGCAGACATTCCGCTTTATAAATATGAGTAATGCTGTTTGATATAAATTGCAGATTGTAAGGAGCTAGAATGTCGATAAGCATGCAGATAGAACAACCGTCAGTACCTCCTTTCCAAACTGCGCTTTGAACGCAATAATGCGCCGGTAGCGTCGCATTGCTATAATTTTTCCAGGTTACTCCTAGCAAGCTTTGGTTTGAATGTTTGAAAACAGCACCGTGTCATTTGATAGTATGTTTGAAAATTGAAAAATTAACAAATTTTGTGCCGTAAGACAGTATAAACGCTATGTTGCGTCGGAAATAACACATTCTTACAGCTTCTTATGTAACTATTCTATTTGATTTTCGTTGTTATATTCAGATTCAGCAGTGTTTGCTCTGTCCGGTATTATAATCAAAATCTGAAAAACTCAAATTTTTTATGTGGCGCAATGCGTAATAAACGCGCTTTTGCGTCGGAAGTGCCGCATTGTTACAACTGCCTATTTATCCCAGAAAAATTTTGTTTGACTTTTGACTGAACTGGCTTTGCGGATAGGAGGAGTGACTTTGTTACCTGGTTGAGACCGCCTCGCGCTCGCTACGCAGTCTGCGTCTCTCTCACCCTCGTGCTCCCCGATCTCTAGCCTTAATTAGGTCACGAAGGCCCGCCTCCCGCCGCCAAGCCAGTTGAATCAAGGGGGTACATTGACATCAGTGTCTCTTGAACCAATGTGCTATCCACCAATGTGCTTGGAACAACAATTTCAATTTTTGCATAAACTACACGTTCTAAATCTTATCGATCTCTCTTTTCGCACTGATAAACTGATAACTATCTTTATGTATTAGGTTGTCAAGAAAATAATGTCCGTTTATATTTGCTTGCTTTAACAAAGCAACCAGACTGAACCCAACAAAGGGTAAGGGGTACTGTTCGATAGAGCAAAGCAAGCTCTACAAGATGGCACTCATGTCTTTGCGACATGCTCGATCCACGGAGAGTTCGAACTCGAAATCTAAAGATTTCCAAATGCCCAAAAAATCGAAAAAAATCAGATCTTCGTCCAGATAATTTCTACGGACCTCACACTCGCTCACATCAATACTATCGATATCTGATATCCATATGTGCTATTGCCGTATTCCTTCCTTGGTTAGAAACTGAGAAAACGAAAATTTCCCTGATTTTCTCAAAGCAATGCTGAGCCGTTTTTGCATATGTAGTTCTATACTACGAGCCTAGTTAAGTATAACTGTAGATTTTCAACCCATTCCAAGCGGTAGTTTTTGAAAAATAACGAATTCGGATTTTTTCTTTTCAGTTTCAGTGCTAAAATCGACATTTCTCGAAAAGTACCGCTCGAAATAGGCTGAAAACTCATTCTCTTTCGTGCGCCGCCCGTGAGCGGTCGGTTATTTAGGTGCTCTTTTGATTGCTAGTTTCTTCTATTTTTTTCGCTCATTTTCTTGTCATTTCTCTACTCTCTTCTTATCTTGTCACCTTTTTGGAGTGTTCTAACGTAGCCGGGTGATCTTTATAACTTCCGTGCCCATTTGATTCTGATAATTCGAATCAATTGTGAACATTTTTGGTCTGATCAATCAATTCCTCGTCTCTCCTGCGTATCCCGTTTTCCTGCACTATATTCCACCATGCCTCCAAGAACCGCCAGATCGCAGCGCAAAACCCAGAGACCCGAGGCTGCTTCTCCTCAGGTCCAAAGCACTGTCGATCCTATTTTGACGCAGTTGACAAGTATGTCAACCCTGGAGGGAAGTTTTGGTGAGTCTCGCTCCAGCTCAGTTCTTCAAAGTCTTTTCAAAAAACTTTTTGATCTAAATATCCCTGAGGTGAGGGAGATCACAAGTGAGATATTGGTGCATTTGAGCGAGCTAAGCGAGGGGATGATCGAGAAAGAGGCGCGGATGAAAAGCATTGTTATCTCTGGTCTTCCAGAGTTGGATGTTAGTAGCGATGGATGTGTCGAACCGTCTGCATAAGTACGTCAAGAAGATACCGAACGTAAAGTGCAAGGTATCTTAGATGCACTTGACGTTGAGTGCAGACCGGTGAAAGTCTTTCGTATGGGCAGGAGAGTGCCTGGAAGACCCCGCTTAGTGAAGGTAGAGTTACCCACAAGGAGTCACTGGGTAACGGCTTTCTCCCGAGCCAGAATGCTTCGAGACTCCTCTAATTTCAGAGGAGTTTATTTTAGAAGAAGCATGACGGCTCGGGAGAGAGAGCTCGAGCGTGAGTTGAGAGAGAAAGCAAGGGATATGAATCGGGATAGGGCTTACGAGGAAAGGCTGGTTGTATATAAAGGTGAGTTGGTTCCTGCCAACACACTCTCGCATGCTAACAGGCCTCCTTCTCAACCTTCATCATATCCTCGTCGTGTCTCTTTCCTGTCGCAACAGGGAAACTAGCTGAGTCGCACGGCAACTTTCTTAAATGTTTTCTTTTTAATGCTAGATCTTTGGTGAATAAATTCTTGCACTTGCACCACTTTCTGATTACGACATTGCCGGACATTCTCTTCACCACAGAAACTTGGCTGTCGCCTAAAGTAGGTGATGCAGAGATTATCGCTGATTTGCCATATCTTATTTTTCGCTGTGATAGAAAGAAGAAAAAAGGAGGCGGTGTTTGCATTCTCGTAAGAACGACTCTACTATGTGAAAAAATCGAAGTTGATATACACGGCAAATTCGAGCTCATTGCTATAGATTTATATCAGCCTTGTGTAGCAGTGAAGGTGCGCATGATATGTGTCTACCGCCCTCCTAACTCTCTCTCCGATTCAGACGAAATTCTCGTTGATTTGCTTTCTACTTTGACTACGTGTACCCCTGACGTCTTAATTGTGGGTGATTTCAACCTCCCATTCCACAGTCGAGATTCATGCCATGGTAACGCCTCAAAATTTTTTGATCTTTTTGAAAATCTTGATCTCCATCAATGTGTTACGCGGCCCACACGCGATGATACCATTCTGGACTTGGTATTAGCTGAATCTCGCTCAGTTGGAGATATCTCAGTCACTTCGCCCTTTGCCAGTTCTGACCATAATATGATAGAGTTTCACTACAAATTCGTCATGCCAAAAAGTGAGCCTATTCCTTTTCCAAATTTTTTAAAAACAGATTTTGAAGCCTTCAAAAACGAGTTAAGTGGTATTGACTGGGAAGCAAGTTTTGATATGTACATTGACCCATCAGACGTTTACTATAGATTCTGCTCTATCGTCTATGATATAATGTCAAGATGTGTACCATTCGAAGTCCAGAAAATTGGATACCTACGATACCCTAGTCATGTCCAGTCACTCCTCCTGCAAAAAGAAAGACTATTCAGAACATCTCGTTACAGCAGCCTGATGTATAAGAAGGTTTGTTCAGATATCACATTTCATATTAAAAAATTTCTCGCAAATCGCGAGAGACGCCTAGCTTCGTCCAAATACTCCAAAAACCTCTCTTCCTATTTTCGCCGTATATCGTAACCAAAAATCATGGAGCCTTGAAAGATGCGCTGGGTGCAAGCTGCCTGACGGATCGAAGCAAGGCACAGGCATTAGCCAAATTTTTTGCCAGCACCTTCTCCTTGAGTACTCCCACTCAGATAAATCTTGAAACTCCCCTGCGCCATACATGCTCAGCTCCTACTGTCACGCCTTTTATGGTCGAAAGTTTTCTCAAGAAGCTGAAAAATTCCACTTTTGAACCTTTTGACGGTATCCCGCAAATAGTATTCAAGCGATGCGCAAAAGAATTTTCCACACCTCTCTCTCATATTTTCAATGTTTGCCTTATATGTGGGGAGGTGCCTAAAATTTGGAAAGAAGCTATTATTATGGTCATTCCAAAAGTACCTAAACTCATGACGGTGACCGAATTCAGGTCTATAAGCATAAATTCTATCCCATGCAAAATTTTTGAGAAAATTCTACGCGACAAACTTTTTTCTTGGTTTAAAAAATTCAAACTCATACCTTCCGAACAACATGGTTTCGTCAATGGAGCATCAACTGTGACACAACTGATAGATTGCAGACATGACTGGATCAAAGCTTCAATTGATAAAAAAGAAGTGGATGTAATCTATTTCGATTTGTCCAAAGCTTTCGACCGTATAAGTCATGATAAATTGTTATATAAGCTGGAGCATTATGGCATCAGAGGAGTTCTACTGGAATTGATCAAATCCTATCTTCACTCTAGATTTATGACTGTCCGTGTTGGTAGAGATCACTCTGAGCATTTTCCATGTACAAGTGGGCTTCCGTAGGGAGGTGCTCTTTCACCTCTTTTCTTCAATATCTATACCGCCGACTTGCCCAGAATTTTGAAAACTCATCCTGATATCCACGTACTAATGTACGCCGATGACATAAAAATATACGGGATTTATGATGACAGCAATCGCGCAGTTATCAAAGATGCTTTACAACGCGCCATCGACCGTATGATTGAATGGTGCGCAATTTGGGATATCTCGATAAACGTCAAAAAAAGTGTCGTATTTCATATTGGTGCGATAAGCGATGCCAATTATGAACACGCTGGAGTCATGCTATCCAACGAAACATCAGTTAAGGATTTGGGAGTCGTGTTCGACGACACCTTAAAACCTGATCTGCAAGTTTCAACTGTTACCTCACAAGCTTTTTCAACTTTATACACCATTTTTCGCAATATTAAAGTCAATGACGTCAAAATACTGGTCAAATTGTACAAAGCATACGTAATCCCTTTATTAGAATACGCAAGTCCTGTTTGGAGCCCCTCTCTTAGGAAGCACACAGAGACCCTGGAGAGTGTTCAGAGAGTCTTTACCAAACTTCTCTTTTATCGTTGTTTTCCGAATTCATCATATCCACATTTGCTTCCGCATTATGATGAACGCTTGAAAACACTTGGTCTTGAATACCTCTCATATCGTAGAGTTATTCACGATCTTGTTCTTGCATTTAGGATTTACAGGGGAGAAACTAAACTGAGTCAAGTATTGGGTATTCAAACCTAGTCATGGAAGGACCAGCGGATTTTCTATTTATCTACCAACAAGCGATGGGCGAAATCAGTTTCGCACCTTATTAGAAAGTGATTTTTTTGTTCGTGCATCGAGAATGCTGGAAAAAATACCAAAAGAACTTTTAGCCTGCAAAGTAGTATATCATTCAAACGTGAAATCAAAAAGCTGAACTTGAATGATTTCTTTCCTTGCAGGTAGAGCTTCTCTTCATTGTTTTATGCTCACTTTGCCAGCCACACGTGCTTTCCTGACTTCCCATCAGCGCATGCGTCCGACAATCTTAGTTTATATCTACTTTGCTAGACTTGTTCTTCTACTAACCCAGATTTTTACCGCATAGTTTCGAGCCCAGCCTACCTACTACCACGCACTAGTTTGGTACAGCTTACCAACATAGACTGATGCTTGTCTGATTTACAATATATTTCAAATTTCCTTGGAGCTTTGTACCCTCCCCGGCAAACTGTGTTGGGCGGAGCTGCTAGTATACCCGCCAGCCGAACTTCCGGTTTGCTATTATGAAATCAAAATAAGATCGTTCCTTGCTGGCAAACGAGGGGGCATGGGTACTTCTCCAGAGTGTTTCCCCATAGAGTTCACGCAAGTACAAGCATTGTTATCTATACGCGTTTACGCAAGCTGCCCCTACACAATCTTTTCTCTCATAAGCTTAGTCTGGGCTTGAAAGATGTGGTGAAATGTTTATTATTGTTGTGTTTCATGTATTATTAACACATTTTTGTCAATGTTTTGGAACGCCTAGAGCGTATCTAATGAAAATGAAAATGAAAAACCTGCAGTCATGCTTACCTAGGCTGTAATATAGAACTACATATGCAAAAACGGCTCAGCATTGCTTTGAGAAAATCAGAGAAATTTTTGTTTTCTTAGTTTCTAGCCAAGGAAGAAATACGCCAATCGCACATATGGATATCAGATATCGATAGTATTGATGTGAGCGAGTGGGAGGTCCGTAGAAATTATTTGGACGAAGATCTGATTTTTTTCGATTTTTTGGGCATTTGGAAATCTTTAGATTTCGAGTTCGAACTCTCCGTGGATCGAGCATGTCGCAAAGACATGAGTGCCGTCTTGTAGAGCTTGCTTTGCTCTATCGAACACTACCCCTTACCCTTTGTTGGGTTGAGTCTGGTTGCTTTGTTAAAGCAAGCAAATAAAAACGGACATTATTTTCTTGAAAACCTAATACCAAGCCTCCATCCCGCAATTTGCAAAGAACTCGAACTTGATCATGGTATCACAGCGTCGCTTTCTTATTCTCCGCAATCGTTCAGTTTGGATCGTACAGGTTACGTTTTTGGCCGCATCGTTGCGTCCGAGCCACACTTATCTAAATAAATTGAACAAACAAGAAATATAAAGGAAAACAATCATAGTGCAGGCAAGCAGGAAACCAAGCTGTGCTAAATCTGAGCTCGTGTCCACCTTGAGTAGTAATCTTGTGTGGTGTGGCGTCATTGGCTACAACACCTGGAAAAATAGCCGTCTGCATGTGTCCTTTTTCGACCTCCGCGTTGGGCGAGACTACACGGCTTAGGGGCGTAAGCGAAGTGCGCAGCATACACCCCATAAATTTATGCTCGTGTGCATCAAAAATGAGTGCTTGTATATTAGTAGTGGCTTAGCTCCATACATAACATTCACGTGGACTTAGTGTTACACATAGAAGGCCTTGACTCACTGGGTAACACTCAGCGACGACGTCATCATCAAATGTTCGTTCATTTCATTAGCTGGGTCGTCGAGTTTTGTTGGTTTCTTTTGAGTGTCTCACGCTGTGAGCCTTAGGCTAGGTATAGACTGACAAAGTGGGAAGAGGCGCCTGAGGGCATAGTGAACAAGTCAAAAGGCATACACTCCGTTTTCAGACCTCTGATGATGACGACGCCGATGTCGAAACATTGAGTCAACAAAGTCTTTGCCAAAAATCTATTTGCATTTGGCAGACGTAGTATTTACTGGCGCGTTTTATCACCCCCAAATTCGGAGATAAAAAAGCGTCCAACCTAAGGCATAGAAGTTTCACAATGTGAGCTACCTTGTGATAATTCGAAAGACTGATTCGCGCGAAGTAGCGACATGTTACGTTTTTCAAGATCTGACGTGGGAATAAATTTCCACGGCGGGCGTGAAAAAATTCTACGACAAATTAAGAGATCAAAGACAGCGTTCGAACATGGATAAATGGCAATCGTATTCAACAGCAAACCCAGTGGGTTTCTCTAACAGTTGCTAAACGAAAACAGTGCCGCTGGGTTGGATCGATTCACAAAAGCACTGCTGGATTCGCGATCCCATTAGCTTCTTGAATACCGGTCTCGTGGGTTAAGCCCACCTACTGAATTCCGAAACCCTCCGGGTTTCTTATGAATACGGCTGAAAACTGATTTTGGGAACCTAACCACGACACTGCCTAGGCGGCAGCGCAGGTGGTGCACTCGCGGATAAGATATTCGCATAGATATTCGCGTCGAAAAGGCACCGCTACCTAATTTTGATAAACGATTTGCACGAGTTAAATGCTACTACGCGCAGAACTACCGCCCACATGCTTGGTCCTCGCGCAAAACCCTGCAAGTCGAGGCAAGTCGTCTGCTAAGTATGGTGCTGGGGATAAGTGCTTGGACGCTGCCCCAACAAATCAATCTCTCAGATTTAGATATCTTATATGCGCTACTCCGGACGAATTCCGGGCAAATGACAAAAAGGGAAGGGAAGAAGGGAAGGAGAGGGAGTCCAAAAACAACGAACAGAAGAGCAGGTACGTCAAACGTTAAAGGTGAGACAGATCATTTCAGTGACATTTATACATATTTAGAGAAGTGAGATTTTGAATGAAATGTTCACCCAAGCAACTTCTTTAGATTTATTACTTTTGCAAGTGCTGCGATAAGTGGGAAGCGACACAAAAAAAGTGGACAGCTATTACAGTAACAAGGATTCGTTTTGAAAGAGTGGAACCCAATAGGCTTGAATTGCAAGACTCCCACTGAAAGTGTAAGATATAAGACTGATATAAGAATCCTACTAAGAGTGAGAGGTTTGAGACAGATTCAAAAGCACAGTCTTTCTTGTTTTTCTAGAGTGTTTCGTTTTCTGGTATCACTTCGGTCGTCTCAGCATTTGCAATATCTCAAAAAATCTTATATATAAAGCTGTTTGTTTGTCTGTCTGTCTGTATGTCTGTCTCTATGTCTGTACGTATGTTCCGAATAGAAAATTCCATTTCTGAACCGATCCGGACCAAGCTTGTCACACATACACTTCGGGCCCCGGCGGGTGTCATAGGCTACTTTTCGTCATCGATCGATATCGATTTTATCGATTTTTTGCAAAATTTTAGCTACGGGGCTGGGAGTTGATACAGGGGGTAGTCGAGCATGCTGATTACGAATAAAATAATGACAGGGCCGGGCGGAGCCGGGTAAGCCATCTAGTATGATATAAGGTAAACTAGTTGAGCAGATAATTCGCGCAGAGAAGACGGAAGTCGCCTAACAGTTTCGCTGGCTTTTTACGCTTTCGACGTCGTCGTTTTACGAAATCTTATCTTCAAGCAAAAGCAACCTTTGTAAAACACTACAAGTGTTCCGACTACAACCTTTTTTCTATGGTTATCATTTTGAGAATCTCCCTGATCCGCCTTATTAGCCTTCCCAAATCAAAATATCGGAAAAGCATTCCATTGTTCTTTGAAATTTGATTACCTTTTGTAAAAAGAAATCATATAGAGAAAAACAATTGAATGCTTCACTTTTCTGTACGGCTTTGAACTCATTGAGTTTCAAGAAACATGATTTCTTCCAATCGTTTGTATGCTAGCCGAAATTCAGGCTAGCCACTGAAAAGAACACTGACGGCCAACGAGGGGCACGCGGAAGGCGACAATGCGCGCAAAATGCAAGTAGTGTAATGTGTCTCTTGCTAATTTTTACACATTTTTGTTTACGGCAGCGAATCATGTATCTGTCCCCCCCCGCCAACCCTACCTTGGAACCGTGTTACTTCAGTACCGAAGATTTGAAAGGCACAGGATTTGGAATTTGTCGCCTTCTCCACCACATCCACGGCCAACGCATCCACGAAGGATACGCGCAATATGGATTGTGTGCATTGATACATATTAAAGATGAAACGATTAGAACGTAAGACATAAATGCAATATATGCTTTTCTGAGCGATATTCCTGTCAAGCCATAATGATAGAAAGCCTTCATTGAATCGGGTTGAAATCATATTGATTTAATAAAACAAAACCTGTCTAACATAATGGCAAGAACAAGTGTACACGTTATTCTAAATTTTTTGAACCAAAAACAAATTTAGAGAGGTTTTTGCTTGCGCCCTTTAAGAGTTTTGTGCTGCTAACAATGACAACAAATCACCTGCATTTTGAAATATGGGTAGGAGTCTTTCTTTTTTGCGAAAAAAGTAGTATTTGCAAAAGCTTCAGACCGTTGGTACAATGGATGGACTCCCTGCTGTGTAGCGAGACACACATATGTCGCTTAAGATCTAATCAGGTCACACTCTTCGCAAAATCTTAACTTTTTACGATAGAACCAAAGAAACAAAGGGAAACTGGCACTTTCAATCAGTAGGCGTGTGGTACGCCCTACGAAGTAAAGAACAAGGATGTACGATTATCATGGCTAAAGAGATGGTTAATGGCAGCATTTGAACATCTTGTTCTGTGGTTGAGATAAGGCAGGCTAGCGCTTATAACAACAGATATCATAAGAAATCTGCTGCTGGTCAAATTGAGCCAGTATATGCACTTAGTTGTTCACAACGACAGTGTCTTACCGAGTACGTATAAGCGTATGCAAGTTTTACTATACTGGTCTGCTGTCATGGTTTAAGAGTAAGTAAAGGCAAGTAATGTTTAAGGAAAAGGAAAGAAAAGGGCAAGAAAGTATAGAAGAAAAACGACAATGAGTAAATGGGATTGTTGAGCTAAAGGTTCAGCGTAACTAAAAGTTATGTTTGTAATTGTGGCTAAGTAGTTAATCCAGAGTCAAGCGTGGAGTGTGGCACGCCACACTGGGGGCGTAGAGGGTCAGAAAGAGGGGGAGGGGGGGGTCGAGGTGATAGTGATGTTAGCGACGTGATGTCAGTCAATAATGTCTGATAGGCCCATTGTGCAAGGTACCAGGACTGATGCTTTGGCCTACCGTCGTACACGCACAACAAGCATATTTAAAGAATCGTAAAAGCATAAAAGCGTAATTTTCACAGTTAGCATGTCAATAACCTCGTGGGTCAATCAGCGAATTTTGAGGTTTCCAAATATAAGGACACTCAGGTGAGGTTGTCATTTTCGAACATGCTAACTTTGTTCCAAAGGTGAGTAAACTACTTCTTTTTGCACTCATGACAAAGTAGTACTACTTCTTTGCGGTTGCGTAGCAAGTCGTACCCAGGCAGCTGCTGCCGCAGCCAGCCGCCAGAGCTGCCGGCAAAGCCGCTGCAGATGGTACAGTAGCTACGCTCGTCGTCTAAAGCTCTTGCCGAAAGGTTTTCTCGCACCTCGTCGCTCTGAGGTGCGATACCAGCCTAAGGAAAGCGTGATATACCTGATATATATATTATCTTGAACAGCAGAAAATCCATGTTTTTTGAGTAACATGCAAATAAGCAAAGGTAAACAAAGGAGAGGTTTCTCAAAGGAAAATGATCACAAATTCAAATCACTCTAAAAACTCAAAGGTAGCAGAAGCTGAAAAGTTCAGAAGTTTCTCAAATTTCTAGAGATTTTTTCCTCGTTTTACAGAACGGACGAGAACAATTACAGGAAAATGTCATGGATAACGGTAAGAAAACTCTGTCAAAATGATTATTTCATGTATAGTGTTAAGCGAGCTAAATAAGGCAAAGAAAGTCAATCAAATTGAGTAAACTAAAGGCAATAATAAAAGATGGAAATACGCCACATCTGCTGATTTTGAGAATATAAAAAAATAATAATGAAAAAATTCGAAATTCACAGCTTGCTGCAAATAATAAAAACAAAACCGCATTTCGGATTCTGAAGTGTTCATAGAAATGTGAATTCGATTTCTAAGAATTCTTCATTGGAAAACAGAGATCCTTAAAACTACAGCGTCAATGGATATTTATTGTACTTTGATTTCATAATTTGTAACAGAAGAAACTGTTTGATTTCCTATTCATTCATTTTCGTAATTGTTTGTGAATTTTTGGAAATTTTTCGGTGTAGTTTTGCATTCGACTGTATATCAATGAAATATGGCTTTTCTCTGCTGTTCAAAATAATATAGATATTGAGGATATTACGCTATCATTGACCCACGCAATTTGATTGACCTACTTTGCTTTATTTAGCTCGACTGACATCACTATGTATGAAATAATCATGACACAGTTTTCTTAACGTTATATCCATGACATTTTCCTGTAATTGTTCTCGCCCATATTTCGACGTAAAAGAGAGAAAATTTTTTTAGAAATTTGAGAAATTTTAATTTTTTCAGCTTCTGCTTCCTTTGAAGTTTTTGAAGTGATTTGGTTTTGTGATCATTTTCCTCTAGAAAAACTCTCCTCTTCACCTTTGTTTATCTGCATGTTTCCCAAAAAACACGAAATTTTTGCTGTTCAAAATGATATAGATATCGGGGTTATCACGCTTTCCTGAGGCTGATTTCGCTCCTCAGAGCGATGAGGTGCGAGGAATCCTCTCGGCAAGAGTTAGACGACGAGCGTAATTACTGTACCAGTTGCAGCGGCTCGCCGGCAGCTCTGGTCGCTGGCTGCGGCAGCATTCGGCTGCCCGGGTACCACTTGTAGGCCTCCCCTTCTTTGCTCACATTAAGAATCCCACTTCAACTAACCTCCAAACCCTGGAATTAGAAGCAGGCCAAAATCTAGTTTGTTACATTTTTCGCTTTCACAGTCTCAGAATAAAGAAGACCAATCGCTCAAAACACTTTTGTCAATGTTACAAGGACCATACTATCGAATGTACTTGTTCTTGCCGCCTTCCCTCGCGATTCACGTAGTGCCCCAGACTTAGCGTATTACCGTAATCCGATATTTTCGCAGTGTTACCCATTTGCCTAGCTAAGGAAAAACGACTATATCGTTCTCTAGGGAAAGCGATTTTGAATGAAATTCCTGCTATGCGGAGAAGAAGGTTTATCAGTAGCAACCATATAAAAAAGACGGATATTTGAATGCTTTAAAGGTAAGTTAATAGGGTGTGACACCACCCCTAAAAAGCTGTGGCTGCCACAGCTTTTTGGGGGTTGTGCCACACCCCATGAACTTACCTCGAAAAGAATTTTAGCGAGCAAAATATATACAGTTTGATTCTCAGTCTTGTAGGTTTTATAGGAGTAATTTGGGCTTGATTCATCTTCTTTGCTCTGAGTAAAAGCTGATGACGTTGAAAGCAAAAAATGGGACAAACGAGATTTTGACCTGCTTCAAATTCCAAAGTTTGGTGGTTATTTGAACAGAATTTATAATGCGGATAAGTATCAGGTAGTGCTCTTTATTGAGTACAAAAAAGAGTTGACTAATTCATTCTGAAATAAACTTAATCATGTTTGGAAATGACCACTTCACTTGGGTGGCCCAGTATTGGAAATTCTCAGAATTTGCTAAAACTTGGCCCTTGGGGGCTATTCAACATGATAATTCGAATAATGCCTTATTATGCATGTTAGAGCTTTTATATTATGCCTACGGAAGGCAAACGATAATGCTGGTGGTGAGGGTTGAAGGAGAGGTATTGAAACAGAAGATGGGGAGTGGTATCCGGCGCTTGTGTGCCTCACCTCTTGCTCGACCCTGAGTTAATCTTTGGCACATGCTATCGTGTGTATATAAGTGACAGTGAGAGTCTTATAAAACTCAGATCAGCCAGCATCCAGCCAAAAATCTAATCAAGTAGGAGTAGCTGGTTGGTACTTATTGGAATGATTTGTCTTCTCTTTTGGCAATTACATCAGAGGTTGAAGCTAGTTGCATTAAGCTGTACATTCTAGGAACCTCCATAAGACTAACTACATGTTCGATTTTATAATATAATCCGTCATTATTTCCCACAGGAATCTATGGTACTAATGCACAGCGAATGCTGGTATTTTACTGTGAGCCTAAGACGGACTGGTTTGACGTCTAGAGTAAAACGGAATTTTTTCCCCTAATTAGTCTCTCGACCAAACTCACTACATATTTGATGGTAAATGCTGGAGCCTTTTAATCAAATCTTGATCTCTTCAATTTAAAACGCTGTCGATTGCTCTTTTCCATTCTATGTGCTAATCCAGAGGCTTTGAAGCAGCATGCTTGAAAGATGAGATAGTTTTGACCTGTTGAAGATGATCAAGCTATCTGGCACAAAACTTCAAGTGGTTGCTATACACTGTTTGTTTAGGAGCAGAGGCGAGAATTCAACCTTGTACAATTTTTTAGAAGTGAAGGATTTGAATTTCTCGAATTCTGAAAAGTCAGATTGCTTTTTTGCCGTCTCCAACGGTTTATACACTGCCCTGTGACGCTAGCAAGTGCTTCTAGGCCTTATAAGGTCGAGCTGCATTTGGCCATGTTCACATTTTTCTCATTAAATGTCTACGGCTCCAATAGGCTGCTAGAGACCAGTAAAGGCGGATGCTTGTAGATAAAATTACCATCATAACAATACTCATAGCTCTCAAGAAGATCATAGTGCCTGAAGTCACAGCAGAGAATATTTTTTGTAAGCGCCGGTAGCTTTCAAAATAATTTGAAACTTAATAGTTCGCCAAACTCAAACTTTTTATTTTAAATCACGCCCACTCTTCACTCAAAGCGTCTGTATTTGATATATAAAATGGAAATCGTGACAGTCATGCGTTTTATTGTTAGCTGAAGTGTACAAATGATATAAAAAGGTGTAATTTCATAAAGGACTGGCTGGAGATTGTCTATCAATCAAAATGCGAATTTTTTGGGATTTGTAATAGTGCAGTCAAAGCCATTTGTTATGCATTACCGTACTGTTTCGTTTTTATGTAGATTTTTTATGTAGATTTTTGGTAGCTACCCTCAAAAGTTTGGTACTTGCGTCAGTGGTGCATACATTGCAAAACTACAGAACTGCTTCCTACCAGCCGCGCCGCAGCTGTGGCGCAATTCTAGCTTGACTGCGTCGATGACTATTATTACATGCTGATTGAGTAGCAGCTTGGATGTATTTCTTAGCAGACTCGATCCCTTAACTCCTGAACTCTAACAAATATCTCTTTTTGTTTTGATTTTTCAAAATTTTTCGAAAACTATGTACACCTCCTCGATAGATTGCACTAAGCAACAAAGCTCTTCAAGCTGTCAAGATCATTCTTAACAGAAAGCAGAGATCGAAGTTTTATCGTTTTTCAGCTATCACCTTGGTACAACCATCTTTAGGAACAATACTTGTCGGAGATCGCAACTGTAAGTACATTTCTTAATGCGATTTCACTATGCGGACGCTTCCGTCATGCAAACTTCCCGAGACAACGCTGTTGGTGGTTTGCTGTGCCGTTTGCTGTGGTGTTTGCTCTGGCGGAGGATCTCTGATTGTTCTGGTATTGAATGTCATTATGCGACTTCTAAAGCGAGTGCGCATATCATCAAATGGGATTTCTTGTTGTACGGTGGGCGTTTCGATCTTTACAGAGGGTGAAGCCGCCATCTGTATAGATCTGCCAGCAAATGGAGGTGAATATCCAGAGCGTGGCGGACACGGACAATATTGGGCGTCTTTTCCTGGCACACCAGGCATTCCGGGAGGCCCCTTTGGTCCAGGCGGTCCAGGTCTTCCCATATTACCCGGTGGACCTTGTGGACCTGGTGGACCGGGTGGACCAGGCGTGACATGACCAGGCGGTCCACATGGTCCTGGCGGACCTGGTGGACCTGGGGGACCACATGGTCCAGGAGTGCCAATTTTACGCTCTGCATTGGCGCCTGGCTGTCCTGGAGGACCAGCTGGCCCGGGCAATCCAGCAGGTCCGCAGTCGCCAGGTGGACCCATAGGTCCCGGAGGCCCTTGAGTACCAGATCTTCCGCATTGTCCAGGTGGCCCTTGTGGTCCTGGTGGTCCCATTGGTCCGTCCGGTCCTGGAGGTCCTTGTGGTCCCATAGGACATTTGATGCATCCCCCTGCTCCGCCACCGAAACTGATTTGAATTCCGTCAACTCCGCGTTGGCCAGGAAGACCAGGCAATCCTGGTTCCCCGTCTGGTCCTTTAGGCCCAGGTGGACCAGGCGGACCGGGTGGACAATATTTTGGTGCCTGTCCACAATTACAGTGTGCTGGCCATTGTCGACGTGAACGGCCTATTTCAGTTGCTGCATCAGCTGTTTCGATTGATCCTGTCATTCCAGATAATACCCTTCTTCGCTCCCTTCGCGATACATACCAGGGTCGCATCTCCTTCCACGCATAGTTTGCCATTTCCTAAACTTGTCTAAATCAATATGACTCGAAGAGAGATCCAAAGAAATGCAATCCAAGCTGCTTACCCTAAAGTCTGACAACTCCTCTATGGCATCATCGTAAAAATTGTTGATATCGACGATAAGGTAACCGATCCAAATGACAGAAAGAATAGTGGTGATCGATGTGAAGCCGACTATGCCGGTGGCTATCATTGATGCGTTACTAATCATCTTGGCTGCTGAAAAAAAACTCGAGGACACAGTAATTTTGCTCATCAGTTAGTAATCTATATTTGAGGCGTTTCGTGATATATGCCATTTTCAATAAACAACATTTAGCATTGGAATTTTAACTTGAAGAAAGTTTCTAATAAAAGCTGAAAACGTGGAAAAAAAGACATTTAAAGTGCATAGCTGTAGACTTTGCTCTTCAATGTCGAGAAGCTCCTGAAACATGCGAGATGCATGTTGTGTGCAACCACAGAAATCAGATTGCGAACCGGCTCAACGTGCACAGTAGGCAAAGTAGAAGTATGAAATAAAATGACGAAAAAAATGGTGATAGGAGCGGATACTATGGTTGCAAATACTGAAGAGTATTGACTCAACGTACTACGAAAATCAAACTTGAAAATGTAAATTATTCTGCTGTTCACGGTTGTCATGTGTAAGCATCTGACACTGCAAAATTCGAATTTTAGAGTTTTTATTACTAAGGACTACGGTAGGCAGTGACGTTCTAGGGTGCGTTAGATTGAAATAATAATACAAATGGAGTATCTACAGCGATCTGCAAGCAATATGAGAACCCTTTATATGCGCGAGTAACGTGGCTAGTTTACAACAGATCTAATCTAGAACGTATTTGCACATCTCACACCAATAGTGAATCCATTTTTTTCATCTCACTGAAACTAAGGCGCGTACTCTCGTCGATTCATTCTCGAAATGATACGCTAAATAGTTTTTAATAGCCACAAAATACCACAACTCTCTACGATTTTGTCCATGAAATAATTGTCTCTCAAGGGTATTCTGGTGACAGATAGAACAATTGATGGGAACGTCTTACGTTGTTGTCTAGGCATTCGTGTGTGAAACCAGTTCATTACCTCTAAGAGCCAAACCCAACGTCTCGATCACCGTCTACGACAAACAGCGTTTTAGAAAGTTATGTAGTATCAAGTTGGAGCGCTATAATGTGTCATGATCTACGCCGACTAATTAGAAATGATTGAAAGTCGTTACCAATAATGGTTAATACATCAGTGGGTGCGAGCCAAAAAGACATTACAAGGATTATCAAGCAAAAAAAACTGCTATCACTTTGTTAGTGACACCAATGAACACTCGCTAATTGTTTTACTGGACATTAATCAGATGTCACTGCTTTTTCCATTGTTTCAAGTTGGTTCCAGGTTGTGTAAAAATAGAAAAAACGAAAGTTGCCGAACCTAACTGCGAAGTTTCCTTTGCAGTAGTGAAGAGAAAAAACTTGAAGATGAGAATCTTTACGTTTTCCTTGTTTCCTTTTTATTCTGCTATCGCTGTCTTGGGTTCTTCCGAAAAACCTGGAATGGTTGCTTTCAACAAAGCAGAAGATGGATGAGAATTGATGTGGTGGCAAAAGAAGATACAGAGGGGCAAAAGTGGCAATGTATGTCTCAAGCCTATCTGTTTCCTCAGCAATTTATACTGCAAGAGATGGTGTGGCGGTAATTCTATACTAGCATGGCTAAAAAATCGAGAAGTTCGAAAACTCATCTTCATGAATGTTCAATAAGGGGTGTGGTTTAGCCAAACCTCATAGTTCTTTCAAAGCAAACTCAGTCTATCATGAAATGTCCGAAAGCCTATTACTAGCACTAACACAACCTGGTTCGCCCAATATCTACAATTAATTTTTCAAAAATTCTTCTACTCCCACCCTTCTGGCCATTCATCCACAATGCAGGTCGGTATACTCTATGAAAGAGGGTGTCAGAGGTAATTTTGCTCACATCTAATCTTTCTATCTCCAGTGGCTAACAGACTCAAATCAATTTGAGCGATAGTTTGCTAAGTTTAGTGGTTCTGTAAATTATAAACAGCCATTAGGCATTTTGGCTTTTGATAACAGAAAGCTGAAATTTCTGCTTGCTCATAAAATAAATAGAAGAACTTTACTTTCATACTTTTGTTAATCTGCGAAATATTTTTACTTCTAATTGTTGCTATCCTTGTAGCGGCAAATATAAAGCGAACCAATTTCTCGTACCTTATGCGTTGCCAAGACATAAGCGACACTTCCACTTAGCTTGAATGAGGAATCACAAACTCGGCAGAGGCATCCCCACTTATAGAAGAAGGAGAATAATCAATGAATGTCTTTTTTTACCTGTCTTCTTACAAGGAAAGGAAGGTTGGTCGAAGTGGCCTTTTGAAATGAGATGTATACTGCCTTGTAGAACTTGGAACGCTGATTCCAAATCCATCTTTGCTATCTGCTGCGGGCCTTTGGGCGAGGAGTTATGAAGGTTTTTGTGAGTAATAATCTGAATGCAAGGGTAAGCTGAATTCAGTCGTAACATTTTTTATAGGGCTTAACTGGTAGTCGGGTCACTCGGTGCAACAAATATTCTTGATTCAAATATACCAGTTCGCTGCTTGCTGCTGCTTCTTTTGAACATTGGGGAAAGGTAACGACTGATTTTAACCCAATTTTGCATTCAGATTTTTACTCACAAAAACTTTCATAACTCCTCGCCCAGAAGCCCACAGCAGATAGCAAAGGTAGATTTGGAATCAGCGTTCTAAGCTCTACAAGGCAGTATACACCTCATTTCAAAAGGCCACTTCGACTAACTTTCCTTCCCTTGTTAGTTATTTATGAGTAACTTCATAAGTTTTTTCTTTTGCTTTGTTCCAATAAATAAGCATATAGATTAACAAATAAAATAAAGAACTGCCCGTTATGATCGATGTTTGTGGCAGCGTTTAGGCAAAATCAAGCTTTTTCAATTACCATATAGCCTATAAGCAGAGTCTCGAAGTGAAATGTCTGCGTTGACGGCCTAACAGTTCATCAAAATCATCAAGCGATGCCCTCCCCCCGCCAAGGATCACTCCCTGAAGCTTTCCTAGCTAAGCAAGACGACAAATACCAGTTATTAACATGCATCCTGACCTTTCTTACCACGCCAGAATGAGCCAGGCGTCAGGGAGCAATCCTTGGGGAGCGTGGCTTGACTGCTTCGTGGATTGCAGGCAGGATCAAACTTGAGGTGTAGCACCCACAGAGGGTCGTATTGAGGGATCCAGGAGGGGAGGGGGGGGGGGTCGTTATCGAGGTGATAGTGATACTGAGGTTAGCGATAACATGATATTATTAGCAATGTCAGACAGGCCCATTATGTTAAATACTAGCCCATTGATTTGGCTTACCATCGCATAGTACAGAGCACAACAGGAGAGCCATAAAAGCATGAGAGTGTCATTTCCGTAATCGTAATTAACATGTCACATAACCTTTGTGGGCCAAGCCATGGCAAATTCTGAGGTTCTCAAGTATAGGGCCACCCAAGTGAGATGGTCGTTACCAAACGTGTTGACTTTTCAAAGGTGGTTAATTAGTTTTGCACCCAATATAAAGTGGTACTACTCCTTTGCTCAGATTAGGAATCTCACTTCGAATAGCTTCAAAAAACTATGAAATTAAGAGCAAACCAAAATCTCCTTTCTCGCATTTTTCGCTTTCAAACTAGAGAAAATTCATCAGGCTCAAATTACTTTGGTGAAAATTACTAAGTTACTAAGTTCAGGCTATTTAATATATTTTTTCTTTCTGCCATCCCTCGCAATTCGCGTAGCAGCGGGGCTTGGCATGTTACCGTAACCCAATATTTTCGCAGTATTTTCCATTTATATAAATAAAAGCGATCGTAACTTTCCCCTAAGAGGAACGATTTTGAATGAAATTCCTTCTGCATAGAGAAGAAAGTTTAGTAGTGGCAAAAACACAAAAAAAAAACACAGATATATGAATGCGTTGAAGATAAGTTAATGGAGTGTACAACTAAAAACTGTGCTGCTACACCTTTTTAGTGTTGTTCCACAACCCATTAACTTACTTCCAAAGAAAGCTTTAGCGAACAACATTTGTATAGTTCGATGGCCAAAATCTCGTAGTTTTTATAAAAGTGAGTAGAGCTGAATTCCTCTTCCTTCGCTTGAGCTATAACTGCTGGAAGCACGACCACCGTAAGTGAAAAAGGGGACATATGGAACTTGGCAGCTCCTAATTCTATAGTTTGGTGGTTATTTAAAGCTGGATCCATGTGGAAAAAAAGAGCAGTACTTAGTATTGAGTAAAAAAGGTAGCAAATTTACCTTTAAAATACCAGTGCGTCACCTCTGCTTCGCAGAGGCTCGCACTGGCTCTACTATCTAGGCCCTACTCATTCTCGCGTAATGATGGCATTGGAACTCACCGAGCAATGCCGACTTCACGAACAAAATGTAAGCAACTAATCATTCCAAAAGCTTTTTTATGTGAAATCGGTGAATTCGCGTGGATGAGACTTTTTGCACGGAGACAATCGCAAAGTTTTGTAGGTTTTTGATTTTCCCATGGTCTTGACACTTGCAACAAGAACAGCAGTCACCGTGAGCTACATCCCTGTGCAAGAATCTCGTCAAATGCTCTGGTACAACCTTGGCAAATTGACCATTTACGCAACCAATGCTTTTTGGCGCCGTTTTTGTGAAGTAATGGACTTTTGATCACTTTTTTGTGCCTAAGTTCATGGCTTGCGCATCTACTTGGCATAAACATCCGCGACTCTGCAAAAAGTGGAATTACGGACCCAATTTTGCGGCCCAAATGCAAAGATTTCGAGGCGCAGTTTCTGAGGGATCCATTCAACAAATCTGCTCGTGCTTTTGCATGTTGGACTTTTATGCGGGTAGCATGTGCTTTGCAAAATTTGAGCCCAGGAGGTTGACTGGAACACGCTCTACGAATTTCGTAACAGACACACTCACAGAACAGAAAAAGTCACGTAAACATCCTTAGCCCGTTACTATAAGTACCAGTGCGTCACCTCTGCTTCGCAGAGGCTCGCACTGGCTCTACTTTCTGTATGCCTACTCATTCCCACATAATAATGACATTGAAACTCACCGAGCCATGCAGGCTATCACGAATGATTTGTAAACAACTACTTATTCCTACAGCTTTCTTGTGTGAAATCGGTATTTTCGCATGGATGAAATTTTCCGAGAAGATTAAACGCAAATTGAATCGGTTTTTGGACTTTTTATGGGTTGACACTCACTATAACGACGATGATCACTGTGGGCTACATCTCTGTGCAAAAATCTTCTCAAATGATCAGGTAAAGTCTTAGCAAATTGAACATTTAGGCAACTAATTTTTTTCGGCGCCATTTTCGTAAAGTGATGAACTTTAGTTCAATTTTTTGGGCTAAAGTCCATGGCTTGCACAATAGCTTGTTAATCATATCCATGATTTCGCAAAAAGTGGTGGTACACGCCCAATTATGCTGGCCAGAAGCCAAGTGAATCCGCTTGACGCGCAGTTTTCAACGGATCCACTCAATGGACCCGCTCATGCTTTTGCATGGCGGGCTTTCATGCAGGTAGCGTGAGCTATGCAAAATTTGGGCTTGGAACGTTAGCTGGAACACGCTCTACGAATTTCGTAACGGACAGACAGACACACACACACACACACACACACACACACACACACACACACACACACACACACACACACACACACACACACACACACACACACACACACACACACACACACACACACACACACACACACACACACACACACACACACACACACACACACACACACACACACACACACACACACACACACACACACACACACACACACACACACACACACACACACACACACACACACACACACACATACACACACACACACACACACACACACACAAAACTAAACACCCTCAGCCCGTTATTATAAGTTATGAAATGATAGTTGACTATGTTTAAATGACCACTTCACTTGAGTAGCCCAATACAATATTATACCGCCCGCAATGTTTGGGAAAAAATCACCGCATTCCGCTCGAGTTTGCTAAACTTTGTTTGCATCGCCATATCTTGCTTCGAGGTAGACAAATTCTCATTTCAAAAGCACCATTCAAGTCAGCTTGACGAGATGCATCTTCTCAAGTATGAAGTGCTTATTAAGGCAGGATCGTCGGCCAGATTTTGAGGGCCCTTCCAAATTTTTGGTTCGATAATTGGTCGTTGTGCAATGACTCAACACTTTAAAAACCTACCATGAGCAAGAATCTGGAAGGATCCTTAAGTATGGCTGACTATTGTGTCCAGACGGGCACTTCTACTAGGTTGGTAAGAAAGTTCTCGGACATTGCATTTACGCAAAAATTTTGTTTTGATGCAAGCACCAAATAGGACATGCTGTACAACATTGGATAGAGGAAAGCAAACACTACAAGATCATGCTAACCACAACCATGACTAATAAATCCTTTGAAAATAGAGGCGAAAATTCGAATACATAGGATTTCGACAGAGCTCAGAACTTCACCTTCTTGAGCACTGTAACACTCGCAAATTTTTTCAAATGTAGTAGATATGAACTCACATGCATGCAAAGTCTGTACGGAATTTGAGCTTAATTAGCAGGAAAAATGAGATAATCGAAAAGTGGCAAACTCCGCTCTTATTGATCCTAAGCTCCTTCCACCTGCACAGGTATAAGCCGCGTAAATGTGAGGGTACAACTACAAATTTTCTCGTTCGTAAATGCATTATAACCCGAGAAAAAGCAATTTTAGCGTGAAAATGTCTGAAAACTTTCTTACCAACCTAATATATATTAACACATTCACGACAGTGCCGATTTTTCGATGACTGCCATTTCGGACCAGGGCATATTTCACAAAATTGAGTTTGCGTGATATTTTCAAATCACTAATGGGTCCTGTGGTCTGAAGTGTTAATCTTTTGGGAATTACACCAAGAAGTGTACGCAGAAGTTTACTCGGTTTCCCTGAAAAGTTTCACCGTGAACTAGCAAAATCAAAAACCTCAGAAAGCATACGACCCACCGGTGGGTCGTATTGTCCGAAATGGCAGGACACGTACGACCCAGCGGTGGGTCGTATTGTCGTGAATGTATTAAAAGATGCATATTGTCGAGCTTAGTTTATCCTTTGGATTAAATATTTTCCACTCTAAAGCAAGATATGGCGATGCAACCAAAGTTCGGCGAACTCCCACGGATTGCGGTGATTTTTTCTCACAAATTACGAGCGGTATTGTATTGAGGACTCTCATTCGTTAGAGCTTGGCCGCAGATTATTTGACATGACAATTAAGAATATGTTTCTAATTAGCTTATACTGGATGGGGGTGGGTATTGAGGCAGAACTAGGGCGATGGAAGGTATCGTATCCGGCGGTTGTGTGCACACCTTTTGCACGATCTTTTTGCAGCCATTTTATCCTTTTGAGGGCAACATTACAGGACCAAATTAACGCAGATGCTTCACTATTAGGGTCTGCTTGTATCGCATGGACTTTAAGTGAACGTTGACTGGTGATGAGATGTAAGGACAAAAAACGATCGTAATTTGCATGATGAAGAGATATGAAGAGAGTATGCTACGCTGGTAGTGAATGAAAAGGATGTCATTGCTAATGTTCCTGTTGTCGTCTACTGCTTCACTTTCGATGCCCACATATTTATATGTCGGCCTTGTTCAAGGAATAGAGGCAAGAAAACATTTATGACATCGTTGCAAGCTTCTTTGCAATAGCGCCTCGTAGCAGATCTGTCTAATTACTCAAAAAACAAGACAGGAACAAAGACCATGTTACTGCGTTTTCCATAAAAAAGCAGACTGGTATGAGGACACTGCTATCCTATAAGCTTGTTATATGATAAGCTGAGCCTAGAATGGCTACCTTCAAAAAAATCATTTATTAGCATCTTTGCTTTGGCACTTACTACCTCCAGAAACCTCTAGAATTATCTTTGCATGAATGTGAAAAGTACTTCAATTCAACCTACTTTTGAAAATTCAGCTACTTTTATTTGCTGCTATTAAACAACTCCTGGAACAAGTTTCGAGTTTTGCTAAATCAATCAAATGCTGATATTGATTTTGATAATCCCATTTTTTCTATATCACTTTCTAGCTAGCTGCTAGATTGGCCCGTCAAGGGAAAAATAACATTTAACACATTGACGACCGCTTGACAAACATGGTGTGTCAAGCAGTGACTACCGCGTGGGACCGCTTGACACACCATGTGTGTCAAGGCTTGAATTTTGTTAAAATCACTACTATTCTAGGATGAACTCACTCCACGAGCTGTCTTTTGCACTAAGTATAAGGATGGCCTCTACCTTTTTTGTCAGCCTTTCAGATCTATTGTAGGTGTACTGTAGATGGTACTATGTCTAATTGTAGTTGAAAGTGGGCTGGTCCGTAAAAGGTCTCGGTCCCAGAAGGCAGACAACTAAAAATCTGCATAATCGTCAAAGTGCTAATGAAGGTAATTTTTTTTCGTTTCCCTTTTTACTTTTCTTGCAGTACCTTCCATTCTCCTCCACCTCCTGTTCGGCTTCGTTGTAACGCTTCCCTGGCAGATTTATTTCCTCTCTTGGCTCCACCTTGCAACACCGCATCCTTCTCACCGAGAAATGTAAACGAGCTTTACTGCTCTCTTGTCTACATGATTAATGGTAATGGTTCAATGATAAATGATATGTTTTCACTTACAAAATGTGAACAAACAAATTCGATGGAAAGGCTCAGTGAATACCTCGAGCCTACGTTCTTCGTCGTGCCTTAATTATACGGAAAGCAAAATTCAGTACATTCAGTTAGCTCAGAAAGTTTATTGCATCCATATTGATGAGCATACTTGCACTAGCTTTGTATGAGACTGTCCCAAAAGTAGAAGATCAAGCTGTTTTTGTTTTCCTAGTCAACTCAGAACACTGTTCGATAGAGCAAAACAAGCTCTACAAAATGGCTACCAAAGATTTACAATCGTTGGGTAAAGTTAGGCTAAAATTGAAATAAATTCAATCACGTGAAAATGTATTTTTGCAAAATCGAATCTTACAAGGTTCTAAATTGGTCGTACACAAAATACATAATAGTATCTATAGGCATTAACTAAAAACTTCCGCGCATAGAACTTGAGAGGAAAGGGTAGTTTGGAAAGTAGTTGTCAATAGTTAGTTTATTTAGAAATAGTTTACAAATCCGCCCCAGTTTCTCCCCATTTATGTGAGCATATATCCAGTTAGCAGAATTTTTGAATCATGCTCTATAAGTTCTCGATATTTGGGAAATACCAAGTTTAATACAAAAAAGAAACAATAATTGACATTTTTTCATCTTTGAACAATTTTTACAATTCTAAACCAGAAAAAACCGCTTATGTGATAAATAGCTACTATGCGTCTACTGTATGATGACAAAGCTGGAGGTCAGTAGGAATTTTCTGGAAAAAGATTCGATATGTAAAATATTTCAAAAAATTTTAATTTTTGCCTTTAAACTTCACCAGAATCTGTCAATCAAAGATATTCTGGCCATGTGCATGGCTGCCTTACACTACTAATTAGGTATATTATGGATTTTCTTAGCTTAGGGTTGCTTCATACTACGCCGCAAGACGCAACAACCTGCCGCAGCCAGCCGCAGCATGCGGTGTGCGCCGCTGTAGTCGCAGTGAACATATGCAAAAATGTAAAAAATTTAGTAACCTCACGAGTAGTAGGTAGAATAGCGCATCGTGATCATTGACTGGGAAAAAGCGAAACGAGTTTGGTAAAATCGAAAAAAACCTCAAATTCAACCCGAATAAAAAATCATTGAACCTATGAGAAAACAAGGCAAAAGAGGAAGAAGATACTAATTTTTAACGAATGCTTTCTACGAATGCGAAAGTGCACAGAAGAGGAACATTGATAAACGAAAAAACTGCGTTGGTATAGGAGGCATATCTTGCGACTGCAGCAACGCACGCCGCAGGTGAAGCAGGCTGCGGCAGGCTGCCGCGTCCTGTGGCATGCGTCGCTGCAGTCGCAGATTCCAGATTTCCTTGCTATCCATGTGATAGTGTGAAGGAACTTCAAGAAGAGCGTTGAGTGTGTTTTGAAACAGGTAAAGAGTTCAATGTTTTGAGCTTGCAATCAAATTTTTGATCAAAACTTCAAAGCTATTTCTTGTTCAAAGAAAAGGGCTCTGATGTAAAAGCAGGTTCTTCCAGATTCCCTTCCTATCCTTATGCATCTCGTCACAGCTTCGTTTGATCCTAGTTCAAGATCACTTTACTGTGCACGTCGACTTCGACAGGAGTGGTTTATCTAATTTAAAGATATGTTTGATTTGAGTTTCTAACAAATACTCCTCAATGCGAGGCTCAAGACAAAGAGGTAAAGTGCTCAACTCTACACATAATCTGTCTGCCAAAAATTCATTCTCGTAGAAAGCACGTTACTTCTCAAAAATACACCCGCGTTATTTCTTATGCTCTTATTCAATCGACATTTAGCCATATACCACCAGCCTGGAATTGTGGGAGAGTATTAAACAGCGATAAGCATAATTGAACACGATTATTCAATATGACTTCCAATAGAGGACCCATAACACCGGTGTTCTAGCGCTATATCTATCAAGCCAGTTTTGATTACAGTACGTGTCAACCTTGTAGTGCCTTTTTCACCAGCCACATTGAACCTCAGAACCGCGCGCGCCGCGTTAGCGTGTGCAGCTTGCGCGTTCGAAACTCGCCTCATCGATCGAGGCCGCCGCGCTAGGCCCTTGCGGTGCGGACTGTAGCTTCTACGGAAAGACAACACTTGGTTGGCATCAGTTGTACACTTATAGAGCTCAAACAAAAAAACAATTGACGACGGGCTGGGCTAGCGTCGTAGGCTATATTTCTTTTCCAAACAATATCAAATTTACCGAATTTTTGCAAAGTTTGGGCTTTAGGCTGGGAGTTGGCGTGCAAGCAAATGCTGACTGATTACGAAACCATAGTGGAGGTAGGGCAGCATATAAAGATGGGCCGGGACAGGGTATTGTTGTACGGAAAAGGGCGTAGTGATTTCTATCAAAGTTATTGACAGGGCCGGGTGAAGCCAGGTAGGCCAGCCAGTCTTTAATTTAAAAAAAAAACAGCATTATCAGTGCCTCTTGAAGGCAACACAGGACACGAAAATTACAATCTACATATTTGTAAGTTCGAGTATAGTATCGATGCAAGAAAATGAAGTTACCATGAAGCAAGCCGTTCGCTAGCGAATGTTAAAATTGGTTCATCGCTCAAGGCGTTTGTACCGAAAAGTCTTGTCTATAGCATTTGAGCTTCCGACACAATGATATCTGGCAGTGCACTTATAAGGGAAGGGTACCAACATTAGTTGGCGATTGAAGATGAGATGTATTTCAGTAGATGTGACTTATGCTGATTCCAAATCCGTTTTCGTTTTTTGCGGAAAAAGTTTCCGAAAGAAGTTGTGAGCGGTTGAATGTCTAAATTCGTTAAGGTTTAGGTGGCCTAAAACTCGAAAAGCTGTACAAAGAAACTGTAAAGAGGGAAATCGGTTTTGTATCTATTATATTGTTTGCATGGAAGGAACAAAGCCGGTGGAAATCGCATAGATATTGTTTAAGAGGAATAATTCGTTATTTGAGCCACTCAATGCTCAGCAAATTTGGACACTCAAACGCTCATTACTTCTTTCGGCGAGTTGCTCCGCAAAAAGGGGAAGCAGGTTTGGAATCAGCGTTTTAAGGCACGTCTATAAGTATACCTCATCTTCAATCGCCGACTGGTTGGTATTCCTCCCTTATTAAAAAATTGTGGTACACTGCAGTAATAAGTCAGCAACTGTCGATTATGCCTAGCGACTGTCAAATTATGATAGCACGCAACAGGTGTGGCACACAACATTACTTTATGACCTTTGCGTTGAACATAAAATTGCTTAATCAATAGAACTGACTTGTCTGTTTTGCAAAGATGCGGTGTCATTCACACTTCTACGGAAATGCTCGAGTTAGAGATTCTACTGCTAAGAGCCAACAAGACCAAACTCAACAGGCCTTACACTGGCCTGCAATACATTGTGATCTGACATCGAAAACTGATCAGACATACAAGCTCGATCGATGCACGTCAAACTAAGATCTAAATAAGACCGCGATATCGCCTGAAAGAAAGAGCCAAAGTATTCGACAAGTCGTACAGACTACTTGCTGACAGTATCGTCGCGGATTCATCATCGCATACGCTGGATACGTGAGTTCTTCTCTTTAATATGACATTTCTTGTGTGTTGAAGTTGATGACATGATACTAAGGTCGTATTTCATCCAATTGCCAGCGATTACTGAGCAGGGGAGGATCGTGATGTAAAATAACTATAACACGTTCACCGCTTACATGTTCTTGATAAATCACATGTTTCAGCGATTCAAACAAAGCCGTGTCGTCAGAAAGAGATTGTCTAAGGATTTGACAAACACTGCAGACTCTTAGCCGAGAATACCGTCGAGGGATCTTCATCGCGTACGCCGGATAGGTGAGTTCTTTTCCTAGATATGACAGTGCTTGTAAATATGAAATATTTCTGCCGGTAAAATCATAATAGGTTTTATCATTGTATCATTGTAATTATCTCATCTTATCATTCATATTATCGTTTCGGAAGCGATAATGTTTTCAATATACCCTAAAATCCGGCATATAAGATCGCCTCGCAGTAAAGACCGCCTCGCCGATAAGACCGCAAAAGAGCTCTCAGTTAAGTCCGCTTTCGTGACAGCCTCGCGCGCCTCGCGCGCCGCCAAGTCCCGCGGATAAGTCCGCCTTATTTTTTTCACATGAAAACAAGAAGGATGCGCAATTGCGCTGCCTTTTTTGGTCTCAGAATGAACCGAAGCAACAGATCTTTATTCAGGTAGCATTCCATGTTCATCATAACAAACATTCATGGCAACAACTTGACCAAAAGAACGAGCATCATTATCGTTATTATCAGCAACAATCAAAGCGTCGAAATCCTCGTTCATGCCTTCTATTATTGATTCGTCATCGAGAGCCTTGGTGAAACTGTTCGCAATGGTTTCTTCAGTGATTGCATTGAAACTCTCGTAGACTAGTGCAGCTACCTCTCCGTAGGTCATCCTTTTCCTGGCGCCGCCTGTTGTGTACCTTGCTCGTGCTGAATCGGCCATCCATCGCTCCCATCCCGCCCTCAGATTGTCTTTGAAGGGCTTGTTGATGCCGACGTCGAGAGGCTGTAGATATTTGGTCATTCCGCCTGGAATGACCGCGATCTTTGAGTGCTCCTTGAAAAGCTCTCGGACGTCTTCTGTGAGATGGCATCTTAAAAAAGCAAGATAAGCTCAAGAAATGATAAAATACGAAACGATACCTTGCAGAATCTAATATGAGTAATGACTGCGAGGGATCGTTGACATAGCATTTCCGTTTGTTCCACACCTCATGGAGCCATGTCCTCATCAGTTCGTGATTCATCCAGCCTTTATCATTGGCTCTAACTACCACTTCAGGAGGGAAATTATCCTTGGGAACCCTCTTTTTCTTGAATATGATCATCGGTCTTAATTTCTCTCCAGCGGCCGTCACAGAGAGGACAACGGTAAAATTCGATTTTTCGTGTCCTGTTGAGTCAATCCTTAAAGTATCGGCTCCCACTTGATCCACGGTCCTTGAATAAACCATATCGAAGGGCACTGGGACTTCATCGACATTCCCAAGATTGTGGGGGGAGATGTGAAGCGATTCCCTTTGTACGAATCTCCTGAAGTCCGCGCAGATGTTTTCATAATTTTCCGGAAGTGCTTGGCCGACACTGGTTCTTCGCCTCAGAGATAAGTTCTTTCTCTTCATAAAGCCTTTGCACCACATCGCCGATGCCCTGAAGTCCTGATGGCCAGATTCCCGCGCTAACTGCAATGCCTTCTCGCGAATGTCTTTGACAAGCACTGCTCGGCTTCCTTCTCGCGTCTGCACAATCCATGCATAGAGAGCTTCCTCTATTTCCTCCACCTTTGGCTTCCCATGATGGTTGGCGCGTCTCCTCAGTGGCATATCCTCCAGATTTTCTTTATCGGCCTTCCATCTTCTTACCAGACCATCAGAGACTTCGTAGCGAACAGCGGCAGCCGATGTTCCATGTTGCAGGGCATATTCCACCACGTTAAGCTTAAAAAGCGCGGTGTAGGACTTCCTTCTGGGAGCCATTGAGATCCGAGATACCTGAACAGCTTGAGTCACAGCGTGTGAGAGTATGTTGGAAATATAGGGCTCTGCGTGATTGCGAACTTCGCTGAGTTAGCGGTCATTGCTTACTGGAATCACGCGGAGTCCTATAAATTTGTGCTGATCATGGAAAGGTTTACTCTTTTACAAGAAAAAGCAGGCGGCGTCAAATTTGACTACACTATCTTTTGTCTTGGATGTACAGGCTTAATGAAACAACAGATGAGAAAAAGAACAAGGAAGCCTAATGCTTTGCTAAGGTTGAGCATTCTCAGGCTGTCACTCTTCCGTTCAAGAAAGCATTTGACAAAAGCCGTATGGCATGGGTCAACAGAGACTACGTTCAGAACATGAAAACAATAGAAGAAGCAAAAAGTATGGGAGTCAGGTCCAAGGGTTGTAGCCTGTACGGGTTCGAGAGATGTATTAAAAACATTGTAGCTTCCAAAACGATAAGATGAATGATAAGATGAGATGATTGCAATGATATAATGAGAAAACCTATTATGATTTTTCGGACAGAAAAATTCCATGTGTACAAGCACTGTCTTATATAGGAAAAAACCCACCAGCGTATGTGATGACCAATCCGCGACGCGACAAAACTGTCAGCAATTAGACTGCACGACTTGTCGAATCCTTTGGCGGTCTCTTTTAGGGGAGTTCACGGCTTGATTGCAATCGCTGAAACATGTGATATCCAGAACAACTTCTCTGTAGCGTTTTGCAAAACTACGAACCGTTTGTGTCTTTGTACTTCGTCACTTACTGCTTGGAACAGAGTATGCGCGACGATCAGCGTTCTAAAAAAGCTTTGTAGGAGATGCATGTACTGTAGTTAGCCTATATCATAAACCTCCCCTGCCTAATATTCCTGAAAATGGGGTAAAATCCTACCTTACTATCGCGTCATCAATTCCAACACACAAGAAATGTTATATCTAAGAAAAGAACTCACCTATCCAGCGTATATGATGACAAATCCTCGGCGAAACTGTCAGCAACTAGTCTGCACGGCTTGTCGAAAACTTTGGCTCTTCCTTTCAGGCGATTTCGCGGCCTTGTTTAAATCTACACCGGCAAGCTACGCGGGCGGTCGCGCGCGTTTGTGCTCCTAGGTCGCGCTTGCTCATGCTCAGGACAGACGGACGTATCTGCGAGAGGATTTAGGCGGACTTATCTGTGAGACCTTTTGCGGCGTTTTTCCATCGATTTTCCTGCCAAAACTGCAGATAAGTCCGTTCTTATATGCCGGATTTTAGGGTATCTCTCGAACCTGTACAGGCTACAACTTTGAACCTGGCTGCCTATACTTTTTGCTTCCTCCATTGTTTACATGGTTCGAAGCTAGTCTCTGTTGACCCACGCTATACGGCTTTTATCAAATGCTTTATTGAACGGAAGAGTGATAGTCTGAGAATGCTCAACCCTAGCAAAGCATTAGGCTTTTTTGTTCCTTTTCGCATTTGTTGTTTCATTAAGCCTGCACATCCAAGACAAAAGACAGTGTAGTCAAATTTGATGCCGCCTGCTTTTTCTTGTAAAAGAGTAAACCTTTCGATGGTCAGCGCAAATTTATAGGACTCCGCGTGATTCCAGTGTGCAGTGACCGCTAACTCAGCGAAGTTCGCAATCACGCAGAGCCCTATATTCCCAGCACAGTCTCACATGCTGTGACTCAAGCTGTTCAGGTGTCTCGGGTCTCAATGGCTACCAGAAGGAAGTCCTACACCACGCTTTTTGAGCTTAACGCGGTAGAATATGCCTTGGAACATGGAACATCGGCTGCAGCTGCTTATTGCGAAGTCTCTGCACGTCTGATTCGAAGATGGGAGGATGTGCCACTGAGGAAGCGTGCCAACCGGTTTGGAAAGCGGAAAATGGAGAAGATCGACGAAACTGTCTATTCATGGATTGTGCAGAGGCGAGAGGCAAGCAGAGCAGTGCTTGTCAAGGACATTCGAGCGAAGGCATTGCAGCTAGCGCAGGAGTCTGGCCTCCAGGACTTTAAGGCATCGGCGATGTGGTGCAAAGGCTTTATGAAGAGAAAGAACTTAGCTGTAAGGCAAAGAACCAGCGTCGGTCAAGCACAGCCGGAAGATTATGAAGAAATCTGCACGGACTTCAGGAGATTCGTGCAAAGGTAATCTCTACACATCTCCCCCCATAATCTTCGTAACGTCGATAAAGTTCCAATGCCCTTTGATATGGTTTAATCAAGACCGTGGAGCAAGTTAGAGCCGACGCTATGAGAATTGTCTCAACAGGACACGAAAAATCGAATTTTACCGTTGTCCTCTCTGTGACGGCCGCTGGAGAGAAATTAAAACAGATGATCATATTCAAGAAAAAGAGGATTCCGAAAGATAATTTCCCTCCTGGAGTGATTGCAGAGCAAATGATAAAGGTTGGATGAATCAGGAACTGATGCGGATATGGCACCTTGAGGTGTGGAACAAAAGGCAACGCTATGTCAACGATCCGTCGCAGTCATTGTTGATATTGGATTCTGCAAGGTATCGTTTCGTATTTTATCATTTTTTGAGCTTATCTTGCTTTCTTTAAGGGCCATCTGACAGAAGACGTTCTAGAGCTTTTCAAGGAGCACTCAAGGATCGCGGTCATTCCAGGCGGAATGACCAAATATCTACAGCCTCTCGACGTCGGCATCAACAAGCCCTTCAAAGACAATCTGAGGGCGGGATGGGAGCGATGGATGGCCGATTCAGCACGAGCAAGGTACACAACAGGCGGCGCCAGGAAAAGGATGACCTACGGAGAGGTAGCTGCACTAGTCTACGAGAGTTTCAATGCGATTTCTGAAGAAACGATTGCGAACAGTTTCACCAGGGCTCTCGATAAAGAATCAATGGTAGATGCCATGAACGAGGATTTTGACGCTTTGGTTGTCACTGATAATAACGCTGATGATCGTCGTTCTTTAAATGTTTTTGATGATGATGAACGTGGAATGGAACCTGAATAAAGATCTGTTGCTTTGATTCATTTTGAAATCAAAAAAGGCAGCGCAATTGCGCATCATTCTTGTTTTTATCTGAAAGAAAAAGCGGACTTATCTGCAGTATTCTTGGCCGCGCGAGGGTGAATTTTCATCGACTTTCCTTGTCAAAAAAGCGGACTTATCTGCTGCGGACTTATCTGATGGGTGGACCTATCTGATGGGAGGATTTATATGCCGGATTTTAGGGTAGTATCACTAGAAAGCGTTTTTGGAGATAAGCCTACGATTTCACCTGGCTGAAATTCGGTCCCATCTGAAAAATTGTCTTGTAAGAACATCCCCCACAATGTGCTCTCCAAGTATCCCTTGCAACCGCGAAATAAGCGTACAATGGGCATGCATACGCACAAATCAACCCTCGTGTGAAAAGTCTTGCTTGCATTTCTGTCGTAAATCAATCTTTATATTATTGTTCTACGGACAATGACATTCTGTGAATAGAGGCAATCGCTGAGTCGAACGGAAGTGACGGAGTAAAGCAGGAGCTAACAGAACCCATATAATACTCCTCACCACTCGCAGCATTCTCAAAAAGTTTATGATGTGAAATTGGGAATTCGCGAGTATACTAAAACGAGCTCAAAACACGACTTTTGCAATTACTCAAGAAATTCCTGTCCTGAAACCAAATTCTTTCTGGACATAAGATAACCCCCGTAATTTTTCCTATTTACTTATGGTGACTAAATATGTCTGCCACTTGTCATAAGCGAGCATAGCATGTTGAAGTAGGTTTGAAGAAAACGTTGCAAAAATTTCGAGCTCTTGCTTTTCTTGATTGCATTTATGGTTCTTTTAATATCTACCCTGTTAGCCAAAAGGCTCAATCTACAGAAATTAAGTTTACCGAATTTTGAAAGAAGCTATAATTAGCTTGGAAAAAGCAAAACGCACAAAACTTGTGCAGCAATTAATATATCTATTCCTATTTCAAAAATAAAACCGTTCACTATTATATATAACTATTACAAACCATTCTCTAAACTATTATTCAATTATAACAAAGTTCTCAGAGATCTAAACAAAGAAAAGTTGACTATGATAATTAATTCAGAATGTATTTGTAGTAAACAAGAATACCATAGTTATGTTGACTCTTTTCACAAACACATAGTCACTGGAGATCTTACAATAGTCAAAAACCAAACACTCATTGATATACTTAAAAAAGGTACTAAATATAGACAACATGAAAATCTTAGCAAAAATGATTTTGATATCTGGATAGAACAGACAGTCACAAATTACGTACAAAAAATCAAAAATACTTATAAGATCAATACGCATTTAGTCACAAACTTGTATGAAACCTTAAAAAGAAAAGTTCGTAAAGCTTTAAAACCTTATTTGCATTCTCTCTATGATCATAAGAATTCATTATTCAAAAAATTGACAGCTGAATTAAAAAATAACTTTATAATAAGTCCAATAGATAAAGCTAGTAATAACTATAGTTTTACTTGTAAAAAATATTACCTCCAAATTTTGATGAGGGAAATGGGAACGAACATAGATAATCGCAACCTTGTAACATTTGGGAGCATACAACAAACATATAAAATTCTTACTGGAAAAACTCAGCAAGATATTATCGATAAACACTCACAGCTATGCAGGAGCTTCAACGTGAAACAGTTAGACAAAGCTGCTTTACCAGTGATATATTGTATACCTAAACTTCATAAAAATCCTATCAAATTTAGATTTATAACTGGAGCTCATAGCAGTAGTATGAAGCCAATATCCATAGAACTTAGTAAAATTCTTGTATTTGTTAAACAACACTTTAGAAATTATGTTAATGCCATTAAGACTAGAAATAAAAGCCACGTAGGGTATTGGTCAATTGATGATATAAATATTAGCCACACATTAAATCACTTGCAATTTAACAATATGAAACTTTACTCAGCTGATTTTAACGACATATTCACTAATTTAAAACACAGACTTATCATTAATAACATTAGGGAAATATTTAAATTATGCTTCAAAAATTCTAACAAGAAATACATAGCTAGTAATGGTTATAATAAAATATTTTATAGCAATGACAGGAAGTATCATTGCTACAGATACTATGAAATTAATGACCTACTACATCTAGTTAACTCCTTGCTAGTCAACAGTTATTGCAGATTCTCAGATAACCTTTATGTCCAAACCAATGGTGTACCACAAGGTGGAAATGCCAGTCCTCTTCTAGCAGATTTGACACTCTCCTACTTCGAATATAAGTTCTCTAAAGATAATTTAGTAGGTAGACATTTCTGTCCTTTTAGATATATGGATGATATACTTATCTTATATATAAAGCTGAATGTCTGTTTGTCTGTCTGTCTGTCTGTCTGTATGTCTGTCTGTACGTATGTTCCGAATAGAAAATTCCATTTCTGAACCGATCCGGACTAAACTTGGCACACATACACTACGGGCCCCGGCGGGTGTCATAGGCTACTTTTCGTCATCGATCGATATCGATTTTATCGATTTCTTGCAAAATTTGAGCTACAAGGCTGGGAGTTGGCACAGGGGGGTAATCGAGCATGCTGATCACCCCGTGGGGGCACCCCTCTGCCAAATTCCAGCCCACTAGCTCGAATTTTGCAAAAAAGCGATAAAATCGACATCGATCGATAACGAAAAGTGGACTGTGACACCCGCCGGGGCCCGAAGTGTATGTGTGCCAAGTTTGGTCCGGATCGGTTCAGAAATGGAATTTTCTATTCGGAACATACGGCGGAGCCGGATAAGCCAGCTAGTCATACATAATATGCAACAGTCTGACATAAACAATATCTTGATCCAAGTCTATGAAAATTCTTTGAAATTTGAAACTACAAATCCAAACCAATTTAGTTGCTGTTATTTAGATTTAGAATTAAAAATACTAAATAACAGAATTTACACTAAGCTATATAATAAAACCGATAGCTTTCAGAATAGTGTAATTAGATTTCCACATAGGACTTCTTGCATTCCTATTAATGTTAAAAAAGCTACCATATACGCAGAAACACTCAGAATTGCTCGTACTTGCTCTTTGAAAGAAGACTTCATAGGTAGAATTCACAAACTTAAAAACCAACTTTTGGACTGCGGTTATGATGAAGGCTATGCTCCAATGGATCTAGCAACTACATTATTATAATTTAAGTTAGTTTATCTTCCTTTATTTGTTTTTGTTTTTGTTTTTTTATATATGATTTACGATTTTCCTTCACTACTGATGAGTTCCGGGAAGATCGTATGCTTACCTACTTTCCGTATAGTGATAGGAACGAAACGGAAATTAAGTAACTTTCTTTTCTTCTTTTATTTGAAGTGTGAAATCAATCTAGAACACCTCAGGAATGATTGTTGAGTGACCTCACATCTTACGACTAGTTCACGCGCAATTTCTTGAGTTACAGATCGATTTATATTGAGGATAGCAGTTTTTGGAAGCAAAATAAAAGAATTTTGTTATTTGAAGCAAATTCGAAAATTTATAAGTGCATTAAGATTTTCCTGAAATCTGAGAAAATGTATGTGATAAGACCGCAAACGAGTTAGTTTGCTTTGAACAAAACTTTCCTACAATACTTGTTTTGAATTCCGTCGCAATGAAATCTGTTTTTAGCTATGATTAGGGTTTTAAAGCTTACTTTTCCGATAAAAAAGATAATGGTGTTGGTCATTTCAGCAATAATAATAGTATTTCTAGATAAGCTGACTTCTTTTTGAACTAAACTTGAGAGTGCACAACAAAGCATATTCATCATGGCAACAGATGTGAATAGAGAAATACACTTTTCCAAGCATTTTCGAAACAATTTTCTCATAACTGCAATGAAAAATCATTTTGGACAAGCCTACTAGGAACAAATAATTGAAATACATTAGAAAGAGCTTGCGAACTAATTTTACAATGAAAAATGATCTAAAAACTGATTTTCAATTTAACTGAAATTTTGAAATCTACTGTTATTCAAATTGCAACCAACTGAAGAAGCATGAACGAAGTATTAGAGTTTTCCAATAGCTGCAACGCATTCCTAGGCTAATTAACAAGGGGCGGAGCGATCAGAGCACCGCGTACGGTACCCAGCTGGCGGCCTGATCACACCAAGCCGCAGCACCTACATCGTACTTCATTTCTGAGAAAGCTGCGTTTTCGAGTTCCAACCCAACTTTATAGTCAAAATGCAAAATTTAACGACTTCGACATTTGATCGTCTTGCTTAGCTTAGCTTAACTGGCACGGCTTCACGTGACATAGGGCCTCAGCACAGAAAATCCCATGTTTTCTGTCCTTCGTTTCGGATATCAGCGATCCCCTTAGTAGACGTAATTGGCTGCGTCCACGGACTTCCAGGTGACAAAATCACCAGCTGATTTTTCAGCTGTTTCATCCGTTGCATGAACAGTCTGCTTATCTAGTCTTCTTCTGCGATTTTTGCTTCGAGAGGAATCCACTCCGATGTTCTTAATGTCCATCTGTCCCTGTTCTTCTCATGAGTGACCGGCCCATTGATGCTTGTTTTCGCAACGTATTCCGACTCACGAAGACGGAACATTCTTCTTGAATCCCTGCTGGGATGTTCGACAAGATGCTTTGTGTGTTGGCTCACCTTTGGAAGACTGCGCTCAAGCACTCTGCGGGTAATCCGTTCAGCTTTCGAGGCGGCTACGGTGTCAGCCCAAGTCTCAGCTGCGTAACAGAGCGACGGGAGAACGGTTGAGTCGAACAGGTGACGAAGCTCCGGTCCATCACTTGGTCGATGGCTTCCATCAAAGGCCCGAAGGCGGCTCAGGCGGCTTTCTTTTTCCTGAATTCTTCCCTCAAGTCGTTCTCCATGCTCACCGAACGTTTAAGGTACACGTAAGAAGACGTCTTCATAATGGCGGTGCTTTCCAATTCCATATCTGCATCTCTGCAAAGGGCGTTCTTCATGAACTGAGTCTTCTTCCAATTTATTCGCAATCCAGTCTTCTCCCCTCTTCGTTTAGTTCCTTCTTCGTTATCGTTTTCACACCCAGAATTGGGCCAGACTGCGCAGCGTACGCTCCATTCTTTGTGCACATAAGCGTAGCCGTGCATGTGGAGCAGTCTAACCAAACCACACGGTAACATCACAAGAAATTAGGTTTTCAATAGTATTATCCGTTTTTTTTAACGGCTGTGAAGCCTCAAATTAAATGACATGAGCAATTGCACATTTAATGCAGCTTTGGCTTATCCTGGTGGTTATGTTACTGAACCAAAATCTTTCGAGAGCTTCCACATAATTGCCAAATTCTTCGCCACCGGCTACATGTGCTCGAAAATGAATGTTTTCTCAGACCAAATGTCAAGATTTCAGAAACTTGATTATAACCTAAAGTGACTCAAAGGTAGCAAGGAGTCACTGTAACGTTACTAGCTCTCTTTCAATGTGCCAAAGGTAATTTTTTGTAATTTAAGGGAATTTTGGTATCACTATAAATAAGACTGCTCAAAAGGCATGACAATAACATTGTAAAGATAAAGATGAAATGTAAAAGAAACCTCAGAGGGAGTGAGATGACAAAAACGGATAAACTTTCGGAACAAGCTGATTTACAATTTTTGTTGTAATTATTTCAAAGTAAAGATCTATTAAGTGGGGCAAAAGCATTTCTCCCTTGACGGGATCAGCGACTTTATTTTTGAAAATCCAACCAGCCTTTCTTCCTTGAAAGAGTGATTTGCAAACATGACCAACTTTGTTCTAGAGACTTTTGACGCCCCTGGATGTCCATATATAATTTTTTGCGAAAATCATGTATCACCTGTGCAGAGAACACTAGATTTGATTGGCCGATACTGATGAAAAAGTCGATTTTGCAGCCGGAAGGTTTTTTAAAAACAAAGTGGAACTTTCTAGATGAGCAAAGTAAATTTATGATTGGTGATTGATCTTTTTGTTGTCGATCGTCTCAGGCAAATAGTCTGTCTGCCTCAAAAAGCAGAAGCCTGCAGTCTCCACCCGTCTTGACAATTCAGAACGAAGTCTTTCGCAGATTTCGTCATAGCTTATGCGACCAAGCAGTACGTACATCAGCCAAAATGAGATTCCAAAAAAACTAAAGTAAATATCTGGGACTCAATATGTACAAGAAGTTTGAGATCTGCTTTGTACACGATTTATTAGTAAAATTTGAGATTTGCAGGGAAACTTCGTTACGGATTTAAGTACTTTTAGTTTTTGCCGAACCCGTGCAAAATCTATACTGTGGGTTGAGTCAGACTTCGGTCATTTGAATTTCTGCTAAGCTTAGCTTGTATGCCGATTGCCTGTCATGTGCCCATAGGGTTGCTATAGAGAACACTAAGCAATTTAAACTATCATAATACATGTAGTTCAATAGAGTTCCGGATCACTTTGACTCCGACAGGGAGATTTCAGCAAACGCTTCGAGCAATTATTGCCTATAAGTTTCCATAATTTATTTGTACTCCATCTTAACTTCGTTGTCTTTTTTGCTTTCCAGTCAGCATGCTCCAGCGCAGTAGTTCGACCCACGTCGTTCTACTCCCGAATCAGGAAGATAGCGAGCAAAGATTGCACAAAGATGCGTGACGCTTTACCTGGCGATTCCGCTACTGGTTTAGAATGGGAGGGTATTATTGGCTTATAGGTTTTGTCACTTTGCGTACCTTTAATACATAGAGCCATGAACTCTGGTGACATTCACTTTTAGCGACATGAGAGAGCACAACCTTCATCAAAAAAAAAGCCGAAGTCATCCGAGGCTTTGCGAGTGTTATTTTCATAACTAAATCGTGAATTTGAATGGAGCAAGTTAGCGTTTGCTTTCTCAAAAACGACCCAGCAAAACCGAATTTTTTTCGTCTTTGTAGCATTTCTCATGCTAAAAACGAGGTTTTATATAAATTTCCGTAGAATTTAAAAAACTCACTTCAATCAATGAACTTATTAGGCTACGATTGTGTTCAATAGTTCACGAAAGTTGTCGGAATTCAATGAAAACGAGAAACTGCGCCTGGAATCTTACTCAAAGAGTGCGTGCATAACGTAGACTTATCTCGTTAAGAAGTGTTTATTAATGCTTGCGACGTAGTCAATGTTCCTCTCCGTGCATAATGATCAGGTGATATATTATTTGGTTGTCCGGAAATTAATGTCTGTTTTGAATTTCAATCGCAATAAGTCATACATTTTTCATTCCTGAATAGATTTCAAGGTACCATTCGATAGAGCAAAGCAAGTCTACAAGATGGTTATCTTGCTTTGACAACAGCTCTGATCCACCTCGAGTTTCGAGCCAAAAACTAAAAAGATTCAACTACCCGAAAAATCGAGAAAAATACTCAGTTCATAAGAATCCTGCAGAAATTCTAACTTGCTCACTTAAACACTATCTACATAAGACATATATGTACGCTATTGCCGTATTTTTTCCTCTGTTAGAAATCGAAAAAACGAAAATGTACATGCCTTTGCCAAAGTGATGCTGCGTTCCCACATAAGTAGATGTGTACTACAAATCTGTAGAAGTATAAACGTAAATTTTCAGCTCTTTACATGTTTTAGTTCTCGAGAAATATCGAATATAGCTTTCATTAGTCAGGTGGTCCAAATTGAAATGCAAATTTCTCGAGAACTAAAGCTTGTAAAAAGCTGAAAATCCACGTTTTTACTCTTCTACAGATTTGTAGTATACAACTACTTATGTGGGAACGGCACAGCAACACTTTGGCAAATGCATGTAAATTTCAGTTTACTTGATTATTAACAGAGAAAAAAATACGGCAAAGGCGTGTATAGATGTCTTATGTGGATAGCGTTTACGTGAGCAAGTTAGAATTTTGTAGAACTCTTACGAACTGAATTATGATTTTTCTTGATTTTTCGGGCAGTTGAATCATTTTAGTTTTTGGCTCGAAACTCGAGGTGGATCAGAGCTGTTGCTAAAACAAGACTGCCATCTTGTAAAGCTTGCTTTGCTCTATCGAATGATACCTTGAAAGCTATTCAGGAATGAAAAGTGTATGAAAAGTGTACTTGTTGCGGTTGAAATTCAAAACGGACATTACTTTCCGGACAACCTGATAGGTTGTCCCGAAAGTTCTGTCATTTCATCATTTGAAAATTTGTAACTTTACGCTGTCTCAACCGATTTGCATACTTGTAATTATTAGGGTGATCCAAAAGTAATGGGGCAGCTAGAGAATAAATGCAGTTTTCTCAAATAGAAAAGCTAGTTGGAAGTTTTTTGGCAGATGTTAATACATAACTAAACCTTCTAATCGAGGTCTATAGTTGGGCACTGTCACGTGGCGTTATTTTTATAAGCGCTTAAAATTAAAGCTCACCACTTCAAGTAATTTTGAACTTTGAGCAGCAGCTCCGCAGTAAAACAAGTGAGCCTACCAAAGATATGTGCGCAGTAATGGGTGAGGGGTCTGTCACCAAATCCATAATAGGTCGGTGGTCCCGAGGCTTTAGAACAGAAGATATAGCGTTGGGTATCAGGAGACATATTACTTATTCTTTCATCGAGGTAATCAAATAAGCCCAAACTTAGCAGTTGCTTTCTGATAGTGCTTTTTAAGCTCTATCCATACATATGCAAACTACTTCGACTTTTCTCATTTTCAAAAGATTGTGGTCCAAAATATGAATTTTAGTCTGAAAATCTGCGCCAAACACCGCGCTTTTTCGAATGAAGTGCCTTTTTTGTGCAAAATAATGGGCAATTTTTGGATATTCAAGTAATCATTAAAAAGAGCTTGGAAAGCTCTTTCGAATGGTATGCCATATGTCGAGGGACTATTAGGTGCAGTAGCCCAAATTCGGATGGCGTTCAAAAAAGTCTGTCTGACTTCCTTGAAGCGCCACTCGAAGAAATGTCGGTGAGGTGCTGCAAGGTGCTGTCAAGATAACCTGCGAAGGTCACTTTATACAAAGGCGTTAAAATGCTGGGCATTCACAGCTAATCAGAAAGAAATCTTGAAGAATGTAAAAAAAATCAAGGTGCCCCATTACTTTTGGATCACCCTAATAATTTGTAACCGTTGCTTTCTGACTTTCTGCTAACAACACCGATCTGATTTTAAAAGGGAAGGCATCTGACTTAGCTCGGCCTTTTGCAGAGAGACATTGACATATTCTGAATTAGCCTGAAACACTTATTTCAAAAGTGCTATTCCTAGCTGCAGCGTACCCCTTCGAAACGAGCTGTGAGCTAATTACCGCACAAGACCAGCATACTACTCAACATGGAAACTGCCTGTAGGCAAAAATATGCCCAAAAAGGTGCTGGATATCGAAATAACATTACACAGAATCTTTCAAATCAAACTTGTGTAGCAAGTGTATTAGCACCAAGACGATGACGCCATAATGTCAGTAAGTCGGCAACTATGCAAATTTCGCAAAGAAAAAAATCTCAAACTTGTTTCAGACCTATGCATCGCATAGGAATGAAACAAATAATCAGTTTGAATCTGATGCAGAATATATATGTCACTTTCCAAGAGGCCGTGTTAAGTTAGGTGCCTTCCTTTGTCGGACAGATCCAACTCTGGCAGCAGTGGTTCCCTCTTCTCAAAAAATGTGCGCACAAAGCTTACAAACCGAAAGAGTGGTGACGTTTGCCGAAGCGACAGCGAAAAGTTTGTAAGTACAGGGCTTATCAAACGCAGTGTCGCCTGCGTTAGCATCTCCACTCCCGCGCTGGACTCTGCATCTCTTCCGCCACATGCTCTCTAATCACTTTCCCAGGGCAAGCGCGGGAAAGGCGTAGCCTTAATCGATTGTTCTGGGCTCGTAGTAAACCCTCAGATGTCGTGACGTATAGCTCGGAGTCTGCTGTGACACGTGCTGACTATCGTGGAGCGAGGCAGGCAAAGCGGCTATCCGCTGCCATTGCTGGCGGATGTAATCAATGCGGAGCACTAGGATAGTCGCACTTTGTCGCTATGTGTCGCGACATATCGCGACACATAGCGAAACATCACGACATGTCGTGATGAACGAGAAGTCGAAATATCTTGTCCAACATGGAAGCGCAGAGACATAGCTTCACACTAGAGCTCGGCTATGCCAACCTCGCAATAGGTCGCACATGCGCACAGTTCTCTATAACACAAGTCAGTTGCAATCAATATCAATAGCTGATAAGCGCCCAACTATCCGAACAACGAGCTTCTCCCTATTCTCTGGGTAGAGCTGCTGCCGCTTTGGTATTTAGAAAATGTGAGTTCATTTTGTAATTGCATAATTATGAACAAGTATGTTAAATTCATACTTGCTCATAATTATGCAATTTTTCCTCTCTATTTTTGCGATGCATCATTTGAGCAAACAATCCCTTCTTGTGCCAAGATTTTCCAAATTCTTGATCACTTCTTCAATCTCGGCACTTTCGATCACATATCCTTGCTGAATTGATGCGTTAGCCATGCACCTCTTGTTTCCTTTCGTTTTTATGAGAAAGGACTGTCTGGCGTTATGGCTAATGGAATAACCCATTTTTGAACGGGATAATTGAATGTTATAGATAATATTCTGATTTTTTCATGCATTTTCAACATCAACTGTACGTCTTACAAGGGAAGGATGGTTGGTCGAAGTGGCCTTTTTGAATGAGATGTATACCGTAATAAAGGGCATAAAACGCTGATTCTAAATCTGTCTTCGTTACCTGCGGCGCATTCCTGTACCAGAAGTTATGAGCGTTTATTGGAGAAAAAAAATTGAATGAGCAAGTAATAGAAAAACAGTAGTAACATTCTTCTTAGCGCTTAAATGGACCAGCGGCAATCTTTCCAGCGTTTTATAAAATAAATACTCTTAGATGAGATATATCCGCACTGGCTGTCTCATTCAAGCGTTGGGAAGATTTTTGCAGCTGTTTTTATCCCAGAAACACATTCATTTTGTGCTCTTTCAAACGCTCATAACTCCTCGTCCAGGAACGCGCCGCAGATAAGGAGGACATATTTGGAATCAGCATTTTGGATCCTCCAACAAAGTATACAAATCATAGCAAAAGGCCACTTCGACTGACCATCCTTACCTTGTTAGATCCTTTTTTCTCTTTTCTAAAATAAATTCTAATTCATTTATTGCATAAAAATTCAATTAGCCAGCATGCAAAAGACAGTGTCGTATGGGACTGTACACTGTACACTAACGTTTACCTCACCGGTCTCTGACACTGGCGCTGCTCTAAGTATGATGAGGTTCCTTATACACGTCATTTCATAGTATGATAATTGCAAAGGTAGTAATTGATTCTTCAATATACGGATCAGACATATGCAAAGAAAAATGCATATATTAATCCCATAGTGATTTTTCTGTGCTCTATTTACTACGTGCATTACTTTCTTCTCTAGTAAAACACGGCATAATTGCGTACAGCGCATCGAGTGTGTGCACTGTTAAACCATCAGTTCCTCGATGAACCTATGGTACCTACGCTTCCGGGGGGTGCGACATTCCGTATTGCTCGATCGGACCCGTCGGCTCTTGGCACGGAGCTGGCACGAATTTGGCAGGGCTGGCACGCAGTTAGCAAAGACGTTATACTTAATGGGGTGCACGATGAAGGAGCTGACACATAGCTAGCACTGCCCCAAACCTATGAGTTTTGATGAAAAGTCGAAGAGAGTGCAGCCTGCCGGAGCGATGTTGGCGCTCTTCTCACAGCTCGGTGCGCAGAGATAATAATTCTGTAACAACATAGATTAACTTTGCTTCCCTATTGATACTGATGCAAACATTGAGATAGTGAATTAAAAAATGGAGAAATAGGAGCGTTCAGGCGATATTAGTCAGTTATTGGATCGTTTGCGATTTTCCTGCTCTGGCAAGAAAGCCTACCGCAGTTTTGCCTTGTTGCGCAGCGCGTGCGAGCGCTGTTATCGCGGTCATCAGCTGTCCGATGACGGGCGGAAACGATCGTTTTGCGGCACCCTGCGGATAGCTGGCTATAGTCTCGCGAGATACTTCGAACTTCACAATATAGTCCCCCTATGTTGTGACAACCAGGAGGGGTTTACTACGGGCCCTGATGACCGCTATACAGCTACCTCCGACTGAGACTGCACTGCCACTCAGCCGAATAATTTCAGTCGCGCGAGGACAGCTTTGTAACTCGATGATATGGAGAAGAGCTAGGTTTAGTAGAAAGACAGACAAAAAAACGGGTAAAAAACGTTTTTGCATCGTTTCAAAACAGCATTTAATCAAACTCCGTCGAACTTCATAAAATAGTAGATGTGGCATTTTGTAAGAAAATTTATTCGAATTGAATAAATTTTTTAAATTGACGATTTGCATCGGTAGAATTAAGCTTTTGGCAAGAACCTCTATACGAAATTGCAAAGCAGTCATTTTATTTCCCATTTGAGCCTAAACAAGCTTAATTTGTGCAACGAAATCCATATAAAAAGGACTTACCAATTCATATGTGGCATCAAATTCCACGTCGTAGATTCCGCATAACTGCGCTGCGCTCTATGATAAACTGCCATCGTTCCACATTCATACGCATCTAAACTATGAGCTACGGAACTTGTCCCGCGCTGAAATCAAAGCAGCTCACATTCTTGGACTGTTTCAAAAAAAGAAGCAGGTCTTTCGACCGACAAAGATACTCGAGCGCAGTTCTGGTGCAAATCTCTTCTTATACATATCTTTCTCTTCTTCACATTTAAACAATGCTGAAAAGACACTTATACAAAATCGCGCCTTAGCAACAGTATGAACTGCACCATAAATGCTCTCATTTCCGTTTCATATCTCTCCTCGAAGAGGCAGGAATACAGTGTGGCGTAAGTGCCACACAAACCTGTCTGAAACTCCCTTCAAGTGACTGCATGGGAAAAGCTTTGATTAGCGACTCACAACTAAAAATATCTTCGTACAACTTCTTAAATTCTTCTTTTACACTAAAAAGGTTCGATTGCTAAATGTTGCCAAATAGAACCCCTCGTAAAGGACGGTCGGCTTCTTCCACTCTGCCGCAAGGTGCCGTTGCATAAATCTTCCTTCCAAACTGATGTGACTTTTGCGATGTATAAGACATACAACAGGAAGTAGATACTTACGTTGTGCCATCTCCACGCAAATATTCCTTTGCAGTAAGCGCTTCAGACCTGTCAGTCCATTATAATTACAACTGAATGCTAACTTTCCCCTGCTCTGCTTCGTTTTCTAAATATCGAAACATGACGCAAGCGGAAGAGTTCTCAAACATTTTGTTGCCTCTGTCTTATGGAATGCTCCTCACACGCGGTTGTATGAAGCGATATGGAAGAATGGAGGGTGCGTCAAAATGCCGGAGTCGAATTCAGATGAATTCAAAATGTTCATAGGAGCAAAAAAATTTGTTGCACACATAGTTCAAGCAGTTGCAAGTACAACTCATTTATTAAATTGCGAGTAGTTATTTCTAAATTTAATGTAGTCCTTCGGTTCCTTGGCGAGTCCACCTGAACTTCGCCCCACTCACTCAGGGTCAATGCTCTTCCATGTGGCAAATGGACAGCATAATAGAGCAAGCTTTCGCACACTATATATTACGATGAAATTTTGCATAGTTCAGGAATAGAGATAATGGAATTCTAAGCGTAGGGATATGCGTCGCATAACGGAGGTTTGGATACAATTGCGCGAAAACAGAAAAACATTTTTGGAATCAATGAAACTTTTCATCAATCGGATTTGAATAGATGCTTATGTGGATGACGTATATGAGTGTAGCCTTTCACCCAGTGAATACTGCGCCTCTATAGTTAAAATTTGTTTAACACATTGACGACAACGTGACCCACATGGTGGGTCATGCAATGACTGCCACGTGGGACAATGTGACCCACATGGTGGGTCACAGCTTAAATTTTGTTGAAATGACTGCTATCTTGGACTACCCTCGACGTCAATCCCTAAGTTACATTTGCAAAGTGAAGTGTTGTGGTGCGGCCGCCTCGCTTTGGGCTCGCGCCACCTTGCGAGCGCATGAGTTGGCATGGCGTGGCAACAGGAGCAACGAAGAAACGTTGTTCTTGTTGCCACGTTTGAACATGTTGTGGCGCCACGTTGTTTTTAACGCCACATCACGTCTAAACGATGCCCCAGCAACGTGGCGCAGCGCAAAGCGAGGCGGCTGCACCACACCACTCCACTTTGCAAATGTAACTTAGGGATTGACGTCGAGGGTACAATCGTTTCAGAAGTTCTCTTACTCTCCGTCCTAGAAAATATTATACTGTGGCTGACGATCTGCATGATTTTAGCTCAAAATTTTTGCTTATCCGTGACAGACATTGTCCCACAAGGCAGACAACTAAAAACGCGCGCTGTCGTCAACGTGTTAACACGTTTCGGACCGGTGCTGCACATGGTGCAGCACGCTGCTTTGAAGGTTCTTTCTGAAGTTTACAGGAGGTTTTCTTATTATCCAAGTTATAAGGTCAAAGGCCTAAGCTCCTCCTTTTTGAAAGGAGCTGTAGAGCTGTGCCATCGATATTTGTTCAGGAGATATGAGGACGAATCGGACAACAGTTGCAACGAAGTGCGGCAACGCGAACGACGCGTGCGACGTCGCAACTCTTCTTTGCTCCGATTTCAAAGAGATAAACCGTAATTTCAATAGTGACGAGTATAGTGTACAACATAGATTCCCTCGAAAGGAATCCAAGTAATGGATGGATAGAGCAAACCCTACAGGAAACAGGACATCTTTTTTCTACTTTCCAGAGCTCGTCATAATTTTTGTATAGATTTTTTTGATGGAACCACCGAATTTTAGCGGACTCGTCTCAGACACAAATGCATCAAACACCAATAAATTGTCGGATTTTGAAACTTACAAAGATGGATTATGGTTTGACACTAATTTTACAAACCAAATGAGCATTTTCCGCTTCAGATCGGCAACTTTCGAAAATTTCAGGTACAGCTGGAGGCGCCCTGGAAAACCTAAATTAAGATGATTTTATCCTGGAAAACTTGATGGATCGGAAACAAAAAAAACTGGTAGGAAGAGGAGAAAAAGCTGCGTCGAATGACACCCGAGTTGCTTGCCGATTGTTGTTCCGTGAGGTTTGAGTTGATCAAATATGGAATTTGATGGCATTAAAAAATTGGTTCCAGAAACTCAAAGAAGCAAGCTAAGGAAAAGAAAAAATTACTCCGTATCCTATAGGGTTTGCTCTATCTATATGTCACTTGTACTTCTTCGGAGAATAGGTACAAAAATTTAGAAAAATAGCCGAACTTGACCATGGCAAAAAGATGAGTCGCAAATTTTGGTAATTTTTTGAGAGCTCATTAGATATTATGCAATGCAGTTGTAACCATTAGAAAGAGGATGAATTGCCGCATCGAATGCTTCTAAGAACTTTCGAAAATCTTGATTCCATGAAATGTGGCATTCATCTAAAAAAAGCGACATTACTTTCGGAACGACCTAATAGTTTACGCTTTCCATGGAAAGGCGCCGAATTAGTCGCTTTTGTTCATTAGGTTTTGGGTGCAATAGATTTTCCTAAAACTTTCAGCTATAGCATTTGTAAGTAATTGTTTGCATGCGGCTTTTATGAAAAACAAAGGTTTCACGTGTTTCTGTAATGAAGATCATGAACTTATTAACAGTTGTTTTGATTTTTCTCAGGAGGTTTCCAGAGTAAACTGCGAGTAATTAAGTAAACTTCATCTGTGACTTTTGCACATGAACAGCTACAACGTCTTGGAAAGTGTCATCCCCCCTCTTCCCTCCTCCCCTGTCCTTCGCTTATAATTAATGACATAAATTCTTTGGAAATGAGATGCTTTGAGGCATTCGCAACACTAGCTATATAGCGTTTCTTCCTTCTTGCCAAACCAAACGATACCTGTTCTCACATTGGTCATCTAAGTATACGATTTTGTCGGACGAACAGAAAATTATAAGCCGAATGAAAAAGGAATGATTTTTTTTTCAAATGTTATCGAACTTTTGTGATAATTTTTTGATCTAATCAGGAATTATGAAGTTTAAGTATGTCGACTAAATTTGTAGGCACATTCTATTGGTCCTGATCTGATGTATGTTGAATTTTTGTCAAAATTCGTCTTTCTTGACCCAACAATTATTATATTTGCATGTGGCATGTAAGCAGTGATCATTCGTACTTTTCTTTAAACTTTTTTAATGCTGGTAATGATTACAACCACTAAATCATCCCGTGTCAGTCATTTTATTTTTCAGACTTTCTAATGACTACGTCAGCACAACATTGTTAGTTCTACTTTGTTCCCTTGTGTAAAATACGATGTTTTTGTCGCACGACTTTTATTTTGCCATTGTTATCGTTATTATTAAGTGATTGAAGAGATTCTACGTTGATGGTTGTGACAGCACTTTTCGAGAACTTGGATATGCTTAGGCCTGTAGTGCTTGTTTAGCTTCTTCTCACCTTGTCAAAGTCTCATCGCCAGCCTCGAAAGCTGCTTGACAAGACGCTCTAGCGTCTCTACAGAACATTTTATAAACATAAAAGCCCTTCAGTTGGTATTTACTTTAAAATCAGTAGACAACGCTGATTCCAAATCTGGTTTCTTTTTTTTGCGGAATAAGTTTCCGAAAGAAGTCGTGGGCGTTCAAATGTCCAGATTTTTCAAGGTTTAGGGGATCTAAAATTGGCGAAAAGCTGTACAAAAACACCGGGAAGTGCAAAATCATTTTTGCATTGAGTACATTGTTTGCAAGGAGGGAACAAAGCCGGTGGAAATCGCATAAATGTTGTTTTAGAGTTTTTTTGCTGATTTTGAGCCACTCAATACTTGGCAAATCTGGACATTCAAACGCTCATAACTTCTTTCGGAAATTTATTCCGCAAAAAGGGAAAGCAAATTTGAAATCAGCGTTCAAAGGCGCAATCTAACGATATACATCTCATTTTCGATTGCCAACTAATGTTGGTATTCTTCCCTTGTGAAAAGTAACATTACTAGAATCTATGAAATTGTCGGAATATCGAAAAGTATGAAGTTATGAAGCTGTTTTGGCCTTATGCAATTTCGAAAAAGTTCGTATTGAATGGACGTCTAAGATTCTCACGAAAGTTGTTGATCTGTAATTTCGTCATGTCCTATCGAACATCATGAATTTTCCTAATGACATTCGATTAGTGCAACTAACTTTTTGATTAGAAAACTTTGGTCAAAGTCTTTTTAATGATTCTCCAGATTTTGTTGACCTTGCAATTTTGGCGTAACTCTGAAGCAGAGTTGTGAATTCAAAAACTAGCTTGCATAGGATGTATATGCTAGCTTGAAGGATGCATCTTTCGCTTTTTGCAAGTGACTTTAGCTTGAGTCCTCAAGCTAGATTAGTCGCTTTGCATCTATTACCATCCTCCACTCTTTATTCTTTGCATAGGTTTCTTAAGGCAAGAGAATAAAAAAAATAAAATAATGAATATAATTTTCGGGCAGGGTTGGAAGTATGATACTAAATTTTTAGTGTCGCCTAGAAGACGACGCCTTCGGCAAGCTATCGTACAAATGCAAATCTAAACGAGAGATCAAAAGCGAGAAAATCGCTCATTAAGTTGACCGACTTAGCCCTGGAGGTGATCTTGCCTATCTGAATATTTATTTTCATCGGTAGGTGCGCATGCTTTTACAATTAGGATGTCACGGTTTCCTGTTTCTTTAATCTTGACGAAAACTGATTCGAGAATTGGTGCTTTGGATGGAAAATGGAAACCCAGCTAAAAGGGAAGATTGAGTTTTTGCTCTCATGCGTTCAACATTTGAACAATGGAGGAGTAATTGGTGATTTAAACCGTTATGTAAAACGTCATCGCAATAACAAACGTCCAAATTAAAGCGGAATCCGCTATTTATGCTTGGATCCAGCATTTACTTCCTTCAACTTGCCTCAAATTGATCAAAAGCTCAATAGCTTTTCATAGAATATCAAAGATTGTATAACGGCTCGACTTTGAGTAGAATGGTGTCTATGTTTATTGAATCTTTTTTAAAATATGATATATTTAGGAAACGGTGTTACCAAATCTATTTTGTGTCTTATCTTCATGCCGATGCGGAAAGAAAAATTGATTTGATCAAAAATATTCACTGACTGCTTAAATACTTCCGAAATTAATTTCAGGCTAGAACTAGTGTCCAATGAAGTACACACAGTGCATCGCAACACCTAGCTTTCAGCCTTAACCCTTTTATGAAAAAGAATTCTTCTCTTCTGTCCACTCTTCAGATTATGTTAGAGACTTGCCGGTCAATCATAAGTGCGACCTTGGTGGGTTTATCACAAGTGGCAATTGTTTGTTTTGCTTACAAAACAACATACAGCTGTCAGTGCTTATTTTTCAACTGCTTAACTGCGAAAGGAGTAATTTTATTCTCAAAAACTAATGATGAATAATGCATTGAATTGTTCAAAGCGATATGATTTCACAGATCAATGTTTACGGATTATACGAGCGGAGGTACGGGCTTTAACACGCCTTTGTGTTTTGATACTACCAATGTGTCGACGAGGGGGATCTCGTACCACTCGTCTTCTCACGGCGGCCATAGCGGCAAGAGTCCTATGACGTGATACTCCGTGACGATTTTCTCTCATTATACGGTTCGTACGTGCTGGGCAGGGACAGTAAGCAGCATCTCCACCAGGAACGCCAGCAGGACCTGGAGCGCCAGGCATTCCATCTGGGCCTGGTGGTCCCGGCCTTCCGGGTGGCCCCATTGGTCCCGGTGGTCCAGGCAGTCCAGGGCCACCGTCTTGACCAGCAGGTCCAGGTGGTCCCGACGGTCCCATAGGTCCTGCTGGTCCAGGAGGCCCTTGCACTCCAACAGCGCGTTGCCCTGACATTCCCGGTGGTCCGTCTGGCCCAGGTGGCCCCATCGGTCCAGCTGGTCCTGGGTCTCCCATAGGTCCAGGTGGACCTGGAGGTCCCATTCCGCCACTCGGAGCCGCCATTCCCGGGGGACCTTGTGGTCCAGGCGGTCCCATTCTTCCATCTGGTCCTGGTGGTCCAGGCGGTCCAGTAGGACATTTAATGCATCCACCAGCCCCACCACCAAAGCTGATTGAGATTCCATCAACACCGCGCTGCCCAGGTTTACCAGGAAGACCAGGCTCTCCGTCCGGCCCAGGCTCTCCAGGTGGACCTGGAGGCCCCTGAGGGCACAAATTGGGCGCAGCTCCACAAGCACAATGTGCTGGCCACTGACGGCGATTACGATTGCGCTGTCGAGAAATGCCAAAGATAGCTCTTCTTTTGTCTCTTGAGAGGTCATCGGTTGGTCTCATCTCGTACCAGGCAGAATTAGCAATGTCCTGAAATGCTCTTTTTAGAAAGTCCCTTGCTGTAAACATGGATTACCTTAAAGTCCAAAAGCTCTTCTAGTGCTTGATCATAGAAACTATTGATATCGTTGACGAGGTAGGCAACAATCATTAAAGAGCAAACTGTTGTGACAGCTGTTACGCCGGCAACGCCAGCAATTACCGTTGTTACTGCCATTGCAGTATAGGCCGTATCCTGCCTAAAAGTTTTAATTAGAGAAAAGCAAAAAATGCCACACTGCCACAATTCACTTTTGTCAGAGTGTTTGACTTTACAATGTCTAGTTCTTTTTTCCAAATGATACTATCAATCAAGCGGCAATGCTGTACAACCAACCTTTCGAGAAAGCGGAACGACCTTGGAAATCGTCTAAGCTTTGAAACTTTCCAAAAACTATGTAGATGTCAAGGTTGTAGGATTGCTACTTGAAATCGAAGTTGAATGACAGAAATTCACGTTTTGGAGAGTGGTGAAGATTTGCATAAAAAAACAGTTAGCATTCAAAAAGTGGATTACAACACGTTTACGGAAAGTGGAACTCTCACATGAGCTTTACAGATTTTAAATCCAATTTACCTAAAATTCTAAGAGGTGACTTGGCTACAATTTTATCAGGTTCGAGCAAAATAAACGCATGTTGCTTACGCTAGCGAGGCAAAATAGATTTGAAAAATGGACATATATTTTTGGAACAAAGGCTTCACAGCTTTAGAAAACTTCTAGAAGGGAATGATCCACGTGAAATTTGAACAAAAATCAAAGAAAATTAGTTACCGAAGAATGGATTTCCGTATGAAAGATTCCTACGAAACTCTAAATTACTCACGCAGACCTTTTCACATCAAATATTTGTACAACCGTTTTTTAATTCCAAAATACGAGAAAAAATGGACCAAAGGTACAAAAATATCGCCTTTTCTGGTCTTTTACGTTAAACTAACAGTTATCGAAAGCTCTTGTAGAGCTAAAAATTTGTAATCATACTTGCAGAAGTTTGCAGAAAGAAAATAACCTGTGAGAGCAGTTCAGGATTGCTTTTACATGAACCTGCAAAATTCATATTTTCGATTTCTAGCAATGGAAAAAATACAGCAAGTGTACATACAGTGTAATGTATAAAACAACGTATATTTCTTCAGCATGGTTGAAACCTTGTAGTTTTGTTGCGCACAAAAATCGGATTTTTGATGTTGGAGGTTCTTTGCTTTTCCACTCCAAACTCAGTTATTGTGCAAATGCCTCAGCGCTTCAATGCTATTTCGATTATTTGCCGGTTCGACGCATTTAGAAAAAGTTATGATTTTTGGCTTTTCCTATTCGACATCCTGAATCCGTTGTAATGAAAGCCCTAGAGTGTGTATCACAACATGCGTTATTTATAAAGGGCAGAAAAAAATGAGATCTAAAACTGAACATTTTTTTTCATACCATCAGGTTGTCCCATAAGTATTTACTGTTTTTACTTCGATGGTCGTCTTTTTGTATCCATCCTTCATCTGGTGCGGATTGAGTAACCGTTGGATAGGGCGAAGCAAGCTCTACAAGATGGCTACCAGATGTCTGCGTAATTCATAATCCACATAAAGTTTTGAGCTGAATTATGGTGGTAGTCAAAAACGAACTTTTCTGTCAAAATCGTATCTCCGCCCCAAAGTATCTAAAAAATTCCAAATTTATTCTGGCAAATGCTTGACACATCGCACTTTCGATTGCATACTTTTCGAATTTTTTCCATGGCTAAAAATAAGGAAAAAAATGAGGTAAAATGGCAAACTTCGCCCCTAGAAGTCCTGAGCTCCTCCCACACACGTGATCATACAGCTCATACATACAGATGTACGATCATGTATTTGAAAATTTTGAAGGTGCCTCAGTTTTTGAGAAATGCTGATGTTTAAGGTAAAAACGGTAAATAATCATGGGACACCCTAATATTTTTCAATTTTTTAGCTTCTAGTGCAAGCCTTTGGGACAACCTAATAGCTCGTAGTTCATAAACAAAAAACAGGCTATTCTCACAAAAAAAAGATTTCAAATGACACGGCTACACGAATTTCTGCAGATATAGTAGCAATGCCTAGTTTACGGAGCCGATAGCTAAAATGATAATAAGAAGGCCTGAAATTTGCAAATTTTCCTAACCGTCGTCTGAGACGATGCTCATTACCCTTCAAAACCGAAATTGTATTGAAAGAACTGCTTACATTTAGTCATATATTTCGATAAAAACAGTACTTTATAATTAGTTGTTTGGCGCTTCCAACAGGTATTTCGTGTGATTGAACATCTTTCGAAGACGAAAACCTCATAAATAATAAATTTTATTAATGCAGTACGAAAGAAGCGGCAAATGAAGGTGTATCTACGTTGACCGCAAGAATTTATCAAATGTTTGGCACATCTAATATGAACTTTCCCTTAAAGACTTACCTAGGAGAAACGTCGCCTTGAGCGCCTTCTCTAGACGAGAACTTCCTTTTATACATACGTTATCGTCCCTCAATCAAAAGGCTTACGAAGTGGGCGTGCGCGCGTTTTTCCCGAAGTTGGTGAGTCCATTTTTTTCATGCTGTGCCGTAGTGCCCGCTGAGCGAACGACACTTTTTTTCCGCATAGTTCTCTCGTATGCCGTAACGTACGGCACATTACTCTGGCTGATGACGCGTGATTGCTTGGTCGTTCCGTCGAGATAAAAAAAAGAATACAAAATATCGGGTTGGCGAGACCGACACGAGTTTTCCAAAGGTCGCGTACATATTCAAATCGCGTTTCTTGTTTTTACCGCATCAGGATTGCTACATAGGTTTACCTAGCAGAATTACATTTGTAACTGTGACTTAGAACAGAGGTTGTACTAATAGAAAACACAGAACGCCCAGCCGCTTCAATCACTTTACATTTTTGATGTTATGACACAAAAGATAAAGAAATGAGAAAGCAGCTTATGGCTGTCTCCATCTGGTTCTGGCCTGCAATAAGAATCAATTTATTAACTTCCATGCTTAAACCAAGTATGGAAAATACGAGACAATCACAATGATTTACGAGTTTAAGGCAACATTTCTGCAAGACCTAGATATAACGTTACTAGTGATGAGATAGCAAACCAGCTTTGTTGGATGACTAATTAACGGGTCATAGAGATACCTTAATCTGAAATGCATGTTACTTTTTTTTACAATAATAACAGTCCTCCTCACGTCTAACCACATTTCCCATTTTCTGCTCATTTCTGCATCACGCCTCATCATTCAATTATTTACGGTCAAAGCGATGCGCCAAGAAAAAAAATCTCAAAGGCATTTTACCGTACATGCGCTAAGTAGTACTCCTATTTCCAAGGCCACTAATGCACAACTTCCTCTGATGTGTGTCTTTAACGCCGAGCGATAACTATTTTCAGCTATTTCCATCTCGACAAATTTTATTTTGACCGTACTCAACAATGTGCATCAAACCCTGCCTCTGACACATATAGCAAGAGGAACTTACAATTTATATCACAACTAATTGTATGGTTCGTATTCGGCAAGTCTAATTGGCCACACCTCTAATCCCTAGATATATGGATATGGTAAGCGTCCACGTACCATAATCAAATAAACACCATAACCGTACCATAATCAATAATGGATAAATCATACTTTTCAATTTTCAGTTAAAAGAAAACCGTAATCAATCGAAACTTAGCAGGTATTATGCTAAATGTACTATATCGTTTGCACAATATGACCATCTTCCAGCGTTTTCCACCTAATCAGACTGACTTTCAGAATTGAGTGCGGCTGTTATCTGAGAACATTCTTCTTTCTTCAATAATAATAATTTCAGGTTTCTGTCTTGTGTTTACTATTTCTTTTTCGCTCTTTAAATGAGCATTAATTGTGACCTATGATTTGTAATGGCGCACTTCTTGTGCAATAAATATAATATAGTATAACAAGAAAATGTTCAGAAATCGAAGTGGCTAATGCAGACAAGCCGCATACCAATAGATAGAGCACAAAACGCTGACTTTGAACCTGTATTTTGTATCTGCTTAGCGCCTATACGGGCGAAGTTATGAGCCGTTAAAGACCGCTTCGCTAAGAAATCGTGCATGCAAAGCGCAAATCTGGCAGTACAGAGCAAAGTTCGGCTTAATGCTGAGCTGAAAAATGCAGCTAGATCATCTTATTTGAAGCCTAAAGGTGAGCTGGAAATGCAACACTGTGCTCGATCTCGCAACTTTTTGTACAAGCTTTTCGTAATAAAACTGCTCATAACTTCGTGCACAAAAGCGCTTAGCAGGTATGAAATAAGATTCAAAATCAGCGTTGAATCCTGCCTCGAATGGTAGGCAGCTTGCTTGGGTTGGCCACTCCGACTTCTGACCATTCCCTAGTAAGCATAGTTGTGAGTAACATATTCAAAGGTTGCATTGGCCTGGGCAAATCGGGTGCGGGAACTTACCTACCTGAAAGACTCGCCGCAGCGTACCTTAGGTATCATGAGCAGTCAGATACGCAATTAGCATAGTGTGCAGAGCCTAGTCTGTGTGTATTATAAGCCCCGCCCCCATCCATCGCCTCTTTCGCGATGCATCCATCAATCATGAAACCGGAAATTCAATAGAATCACAAAATTGATGTTCAGCAACTTCTGCTCAACTTCGATTAAAATACGGATTGAGGGGTTTTCTGAAGCGCTTTTTTCTGCGTTGTCTTTTTTTGCAGAGCCGAAATTTCGCTTTAGTGAATCGACTTATAGCTTAAAAAATCTCGATAAAAAATAAAGCATGTCTTAGGACGCATGTAAAACTGTTTGTTTTATCCTTCTTTCGGAACGTAAGAAGGAAGACCCATTTTTTAGTGAGAACAGCATGCCCTGAGGATGTAACCTTGATGATAAAAGACGACGTAAGTCGGCTAATCTATCAAACGATTGTGCACGCTCCATTTTGAGCCTCGCAGCCTTCTCTTAGTACATTCTGGCGCTGAGCCAGCCTCGATGTCAGGTATTGCCAGGTTTTCTGGCATGTCTTGGTTCTATGCCAAAAAGGTGCAATGTGTGGGCGGGGCTTAGCTTAGCGCTGCATCCTAAGGAGCATCTGGAATCAGCGAGCTCGCTATGCCTAATTATACCCCGCAGACACACACCCATGAAGTGCGAAAATATCTCGGGTAGGTAAGTTCCGTTCCCCGGGCAAATCAAGGGAGACGCCGCATACCCTCGGCACCTGCCAATGCTTGTACTAGCACAGTCGTATTGATGTTCCGGAAGTGGTCATGGGAAGAAATTGCTACAATTTGTAACAATTTCTTTCCAAATCCCATGACCGCTCGAATACTATATTTTTCTGCCTAACGGAACTTCATCTCTTGGGTTCTCGTGACCGATACTGGCTGATACAGCCTAATTTCATACGTGGTCGCGAAGTTTCAAGCAACCCTAAGCCTTATCATATCTATATGCTTTTCCATAATTGACCTAAAGTGCGTATTGCCCAAAAATGTGGTTCTATCCTCTTCTCTTTTTCTATGTTGCTTAAAACGTTCAAAGCTTGCTTAGGAAATTTTCCAATTTACATATCAAGGAGAAGGCGTTTAGTGGATACAGCCAAACCATTTCATATGATCACATGTGCATTGCAGACACCTCCATCCTTAGTGTCCTTATCCTGAATTTAATCGCAAAAAACTCAAGAGACTGACCAGTTGTTATCGCTTAAATCATTATAAGGTGGATAGTAATAAAAAATGAAAGAAAACATTAAGAACACATCGGAAAGGTTGTCTGCTCCAAGAATCCAGGATGGAAACTCCTAAGCTGGAAGTGTATGCAATTACGCACATGATCATATGAATGATTCGATTGTAAATAAGCATTTTTCCTGTGCTCTGTTTGCTTGAATCTGCTGCAAAGGTAAGAAAACTGGAAACAGCTGCTGCGCCTTCACCACATTTGACATGCCAATTTCTATGCCATTCAGGAAACTATGACCTCAATTCATGCTTTCATAGGCCCCGGGCAGACTTCACGCGATTTGATCGTCGCGACTGAATCGCGACGAGATAACTGTTACAACATCATTCCATGCCGATCAATTTGCATTCGGTTGTGATACTTTTCCAGCCCGAAATTTTTGAATGTGAAATGAAAATGAATGGAAATCTTGGCGATTAGATCGCGACGATTAAGTCGCGTGAAGTCTGTCCGCGGCCATAGCCTTAAAATGCGTCTACTTTGGTGACGTAACTTTACATGTTGGATAAAACTAATCAACGTCGCAGTCTGCATTTATAGTATCAATGTGCAGCTATGAACAGTAAAGCAGTCACAGTAATCTGCTATTCCAAAGGATGATGAAATTCTCCAGAATTACATGCACATTCTTGTGGTTTCGAAATTACTTGACTTTAGTTTTTCTGAAATAATCAATCCTACCTATTCTCAATCAATTAGTTTACGCGGTTTTTGTAGCCTGCCTATAACGAGGTTTAGGAAAAAGTTCTTGAGGACAAGCAAAGAGCTTTTTGTCAAAGTTCTACATGATGAAGCGGGACACTTGGAGGAGGATGAGTGCAATTTTTTGAGAAAGCTAATTAGATGCTCTGATTTTTATAGTTTCAAGAACATATTATGCTTGTTCAGCCGATATCTATATTAGACCATTTTCGTTTGATACTATACTTGCTCAAATGCGAAGTCAATCACATCTACATACCATGTACCTTGAGCAGTATCTGCGCATACAGATAGGTGAGATTACCCAAAGTAACACTGCTGCAATGGATGTGGAGAAAGTCACACAAATCTACGATGGCTCGGTGGTACAGAGCTAAGTCAGAGACAAAAGTGACAACTGCTTTATTTATTTTACAGCTTAAGTTCTGATAGATCCCCTTTGTTAGAACCAGGATAAATAAGGTATAGATTAAACAAGTATCTTCACAAGACCATTACCAATTCGTCGTGATCCTTAAAATTCATACTTATGGTTCTCTTACAGAGAAAAGTGGATTTTCTGGATGAATATTCATTGTTACGCTTATAAAGAATTGTAGTATAGAATACTTATTTTGGGATAGCATAGCATTGATTTCGCTAGAGCATGACAGTTTTCATCTCCATAAATTTTAGCCATGGAATCGATACACTAACTTGCATTAATTTTGCATCAACCTAATAATGTTTGGATACATCAAGTGTGTTACAAATTTGACAAGGCGAGAAAAGCCCGCATGCAGCAAAAACTATGGTCATTGTTGCGGAAGTGTTCAAAATGTCAACCCGTCCTTTGTTTGAAGTATTATCGTACAATTTTTGCCACGCGTTTCTCAACGTCGAGACTCAAAAATTTTGCAAACCTCAACCTACTCGAAATCTCAAGTTGGACAGTAAATACGTTACGTTATCTGTATAAATAAAGATGAATGTCTGTATGTATGTATGTATGTATGTATGTATCAGTGGCGTACCGAGGGGGGGGGGCGAGGGGGGGGGGGGCGCGCCCCCCCCCCCGAGAACGGGTCGCGAAATTTTTGAAAGTTACTCACATGGGTTATAAAAATGTGCAAGTGACTTGTTTTTACTTGTAAATAATTAAAATAATTTTTAAAATTTTTTAAAAATTCATTTTAGCCTCATAAAAAATTTTTTTTCGGGGGCGTGGCGTCAGCCACGCCCCCTTTTTCCAGATTTTAGGGGTCGGGGACCCGGAAAAATTCTGTGAAGCACCCCAAAAATTTTTTCGGAGTGCGTGGCTAACGCCACGCACCTTCTTTAGAAAAAATTTTTTGTCGCGCCCCCCCCCCCCCCGAGCCGAAATCCTGGGTACGCCACTGGTATGTATGTATCTTGTCCTACAGGAGCGTGCGGGCCATTTTGACCGAGTAGGCGGGGTTTCCAAGGGAGTGGACTTGTCATGAGTGTGACTGGCCAAATGTTGAAGTCTAAGGAGGTTGCGAGGTCATCTAGTGCCTCTTCCATGCACTTTGTGCATGAAAAGAGGCTTCTAGAGAGCTGCGGAGGGGGCGGGGTTTCCAACGGAGGGGGCGGATCGGCCAAAAGGGATGGTCGGCCGCCAACGAGTCTCAATGCACTTTGACCGAACACAATCGAGCGATTGGGCGCGGCAACACTATATAGAAGGTGCTGGGTTCGGGTTGTAGATGCTCTCCTTGTAGACGTCCCTGGCGGCAGGGACCATGTCAGAGTGCAAAAATGGGGTCTTCTCGGCTCGGCGGCCGGTTTAATTACCCAACTTTTTTTGAAAAAAATTTAGGCATACTTTCTTTTTGTATGTATGTGTGTCTGTGTGTCTGTCAGTACATATGTTCCAAATAAAAGTTTTTGTTCCTTAACTGATCTAAACCAAACATTCACACATACACTAGGGGCGGGACGGGTGTCATGGGCTATTTAGTTATCAATCCAATTCTTGCAAAGTTTGAGCTACGAGGATGAGAGTTGGCATAAGGGGGAGATGTAAGTGAGTATGATAACAACGAGAAATCATTGACAGAGCCGTGAGGGTTTGCCAGCTAGTTATAGGCAATAATGTTATGATTGTTTTTGAGAATTTCTAGTAATATACTGTCATGATCACTGAAATAGCGGCTCTTCCTATGCTACCGCGACAGGAATTACTGAAAAATTGTACTCGATAGTGCAAGCTTCACAGAGGATAAATTACCAAACATTGGCAAATATCGAGATCGGCATAAAAATTGAAGCCCAAACCTCAAACCCTTCAGTATTCAAAAATCGGTCCAAAGCTCGGACAACTCGTGTGAACTTCGAACTGGTCATGCATAGGATGCATTAGGCATTTTGTTGTGGTTTCTGACAGATAAGAACAAAATAATTTTAATGCAAACCTGGGGCGTATGCATCTCTCCCGTTTTGGATGCGGGCTATCATTTTCGATAGTTCATACATTAGTCGGGCGGCCAACCCGGCCGGGCAATCATTTTTCTTTTGAAAATGATCGCCGGCTTTCAAAACGGAAGATTGATGCATAGCGCCCCTGGTTTCCTCTTATATATGTAGCTGCATTGGATCTTCGAGAGTTTGAAATTGAAAACCATTTTCCTTTACAAGCAAGTGAGGAATGAGAGGCTTACAATCAGAATTTTGTAAATCACAAAGTTTCGAAGCATTTTCAGTGCTTCCTTTAAAAATTCAGCAAGTACATATGTAAATTTTACCTGTGTACCAGCGAGAATTCGTGACCCAACTAGCTTAAGGATGACCAGAGAGCATTTTCGCAAAGAGACGCAGACTGCGCCGCGAGCGCAAGCGGTCGCCTTCCAACCGCGTCGAACCAAAGGGTATACGATGACCGAGTATGAGGCTCGTAGAATTTGTCGTAAAGCGATTTATCTTCAAACTTCAGTGCATCGCATTTATAAGGATGTTTATTGATTGCCTTGTAGAGCTTCCTTTGCTTTATCAATGTACCCAAGCGCTTTTTGATGATTACTTGTTACGATAGCTTGAAAAGCACCTATTTTTATGTCACCTCATATCATTTGGAAAAATTTTTTACACTAAGTTTCTAGCATATTCAAACAACATAAACGAAGAATCTTGCCTGAAATTTTGTAGTGCTCCAGTACCAAATCACACATTGCCCATTCCTGCTTCTAACTGCGACAACCACATAGCACAAAAAGAACTGCTGCTAAACTATTTCAAATCATATGTCACGCTCATATACGTGAACATTTCAGGAAAATATGGAAGAAGGAGCGTTGGCGTACATCTAGGACAACACCAGTAAATTCTGCGACTGATTTACAGGCATCTAAGATGTGCAAGAGAAGACAAAATAAGTAGAAGTTGATTATGTCAGTTGAGGCATTGCGCAAAAACTATTTAGTTGCAACACAGAGTGCATAACTTATATCAAGTCGTTGCTTAAGTTTAGTTCGATTTGCATTTTTCGATGCAAAATCACAACTCTTTTTCAGAATCAGCTTTTCCGGATAATCTCAATTAGATCAAGCAGTTCTTTGGCTACCAGATGGTCACCAAGACCTACGAAAAACGCTATTGAAAAAGAAGCGAGAATTCAAAAAACTACAACATTCTTCCTTTCAAGCCTATCTTTCTTGACATAGTGTGTCGCTTCCTTATAAAAGGTGACAGGCATTGTGAAGAAGTAGTCTTTAATATGAAAACTGTCGAGGTTTTTCTTATACTAAAAAAGTCCATAGAGTTTTTGCACCCTCAATTTTCGAGCAAAAGAAAAAATACGCTTTTTAGGCTTTGCTTTAGTACCCGCATATATACTACTTTCAAATTATGCAGTACTTCCACTTGCTACGAGCACTAATTGTAAGAAGTAATTGATGAATAGATGAACAGCTAGCTTCTTGCTTCTAGCACCTTCAGTTTCGGACTCATCGAAATCAATGTGCACAGGAACTTGTTGCCTGTAGAACAATTAAGTGAACGACTAGATTTTAACAGCAAATCTTGCAAGCAAGACGATTTCACATAAGTGAGTTAATGCATATAATCGCTATTACGTTTTTAGTCCATGATCCAAACAAAGACTTAGGTTTGCAATCTCGATAGACTAAGGATTTTATCGAAACCAAATATGCATCATATAAAACAGGAAACTCGTTTATCTATGCTGCGATTAACATCGCATAGCGAAAATCTAACAGCAGCATAAGCACAAGGCAATTGAATAGAACTTACGCAGCAAGCTAGTATATCAACTCAGTGATCTACACTCTGTTAATGCTTTGAAATTGAATCAAGTAGAAAGATAAGAAGGCCTTGGGCATACCTCACGCGATTTCAGTCGCAATCTGAAAGATCTCTTCAAGTCCAACACCAGCAGACTACAAAATCACATTACGTACAATTTTCATCATGGACGGATCGCAGATCATGGATGCGCCATCTTCTTAATTAGATTGCGCTTACGATGTGTTATAAACAGGCTAATATTGCCAAGTCGCGTCGCGGCCGAAATCGCCTGAGGTACGCGCAGGGCCTAAAGGCAAATGCTTGCCTTACGTTTTCAAAGTTCAAATTGACCGTTAAGACAAGAAAATTCTAATGTGAGATAAGATATTTGGCGAACAATCCTCTCAACACCTCTTATGGTATCGCTTTACAAAGCGCAAACAGCCGTTACGTGGTTTCTTTTTTTTTGATAGGATGAAAAGTATTAATCAGATACACTTTTTGAACTTCAGAAATCGCATCGACGAAATACAAGATAGGCAGAGTCAAGCAAGGGGTGTGGCACACGATCGCTGGTTACGACCCCCTCCCCCCCCCCCTGATTGCTGTCTTAATAAGACCCCCCCCCCCTAAACTATACACTTAAGCATTATTTGAAGGCCCTGTCAAACATAATGGGCAACATATCCATAATTAGCATGTCAAATAACCCATGCAGACAAAGTGTGAGCGAATTCTGAAGATTCAAGATACTAGGCTACCTAAATGAAATGTCAAATTCCAAGATGGTTCACTTTGTTTCAGAGGTGAATTACCTATCCGTTTTTGCACTCAAGACAAAGCACTACTCCTTCTTTGTTCACCTCAGGAATCCCGCTTCAGAAGACCTCCAAACTATGGAATTAGAAGCCAACCAAAATCTCGTTTTTCCCATTTTTCGCTTTCGATCGCTGTGTTTCACCAAATATTACTCAGAGCTAAGAAGACGAATCAGGCTCCAAACAGTCCTATGGAATCTACAAGGTTTAGACTATCGATTCGTATAAATACTGTTCGCTAAAAATGTTTTTTATATAGTTAATGAGGTGTGGCACACCCCTCTAAAAGCTGTGGCAGCCACAGTTTCTAAGGGGCCTGCCACACCCCATTAACTATGGCATAAAAACATTTTAGCAAACCGTATTTATATGGATCGATAGCCTAGATCTCCTAATTTTCACAGGAGTTATTTGAGCTGATTCGTTTTCTTTGCTCTGAGTAATATTTGGTGAAAGCACAGCGATCAAAAGCGAAAAGTGGGAAAAATGAGATTTTGGTTGGCTTCTAGTTCCACAGTTTGAAGGTCTTCTGAAGCGTGATTCCTGAGGTGGGCAAAGAAGGAGTAGTGCTTTGTCTTGAGTGCAAAAACGGATAGCTAATTCACCTTTGAAACAAAGTTAACCATGTTGGATTTTGACCATTTCACTTAGGTAGCCTAGTATCTTGAATCTTCAGAATTCGCTCACACTTCGTCTACATGGGTTATTTGACATGCTAATTATGGATAGGATACGAATATCATGTTATCACTATTATCAGATTACCCAACTACGACCCCCTCCCCTTTTGGCTCCTCAATACGACCCCCCAGGTGTGGCGTGCCGCACCCCACGCTTGACCTTGAAGATAGGTATTGATATGATCGCCAGACTTTTGGAGATTTGATCATAGGATACCATAGTGGAAATTAGAATTATGATTATTACAGGCAACCTAAATAAGGACAGCACACTTAGTGGGTTTAGCGTAGAGCAGACTGGATCAGCAGTCATAGTGGCGCCGAATCCCAACGTATCTCATAGCGGAAATCTTCTAAGGGATTTTCGGAAGTCCATCAGAATTCATTCAAGTGTAATCAGGCGCAAAAGCCATATTGTGTAACTAAGAGTTTCCACCGTTGTTCCCATTTGGCTGTGAATTGAAAGACTTTGGAAGCTTTTTCATAAAATAGAGAGGAGGATCCATTTTTACCCAGCAGCACGCTATTGTCCATTGGTTTCTTTCAATAGAAACCATTCTCCTTATCAAAGAGCAGCTACTTTGCTTAAGGGTAATCCCCATAGAGTGTCAAGTTTGCAAAAGATTTAGGTTGATTTTTCGTCAAATTCATGTTATGTTCCGGATGCAATCGTCTTCTCTAAATTCTCTAATCCTATCGTGATATCCCTTGACCTGTCTCAAGGTAAAGTTGGTCTAGCTTGAAACTCATCAATAATCTACATTTCGCTGAAAAGCGACTTGAAAGCTCAACAATGTTTACCCGAAAATCATTGGGCTCATCATGTAATTATGAAAGAAAATGAAGGCTTGTCTCAAAGCCAGAGGCGTATAACTTGGAAGTGATTAAAAAATTCTTTAATGAAGACTTGTATATCATAAACAAATGCTTGCATTTGCAGTCGGTGCAAAGTTATGAGGAAACATTTGCATCACATTCAGTATAAACTATCATGTATAATAGTTGCCATTCTTCAGAGGATGGCTCCAATAGAACAATGTCTTTCTGAACTGCCTTTGATTTGACTCTGTCTTGGAATCGTGCGTTTCTGTGGCATTTAGCAGAGGACATTTGATGGGCTATTCGGTTAAAGGTCAATAGCACCTATTAGAAGCTCTGAAAGGTGACCAAGGACAACGAGAAAGCGAGCCTTAACAAGGCTCGCCTGATGTGTAAAAAAATAGTACTAACTTGAAAAATCTTTCTAAGCAGAATGCGGAAAATATTCTGCTATGCGCCACAATTTATAAATGCTAGCGGATTATGAGAAAGTGTAAACAAAGAAATATGAAAACTTCCAATACACGTTCACTTATCAAGCAAACAAGACTGACACAAGAAAAAAAGTCTATGTGACTTTTCAAGAAATCATATGTGTCAAGTGCAACTATTTGCTGACTGACAACCTTTATGCGCAGCCGGTTCTTGGGTTCAACAGGATTTCATAGAATTGGAAGAAATAGGTCATTCTATGAATGGTAGAGGAAATGCTGGTTAGGGATAGGCAATGTGAGGTCTAAATTTATAGCTTTCTCGAAGTATTCATTGTTGCTACATTTATAGACCCCTGATGTGGTTCTATCACTGCAGCGTACGAGTGACGCGTACGCTTATATCTCGTTACAGTTACCGCTCAAAGAAGAACGCTCAATTATGAGAATTGGCACTTTTCAGTGGCAGACCGAGAAGCCCTCCCTTAAGAATGGGTAGCCAAATTTTGAAAATTAATTCCATGAGTTATAAAATAGTGCAAATTCTTCTTTATACTTGTAAGTAATTAAAATATTTCTGAGCACTTAGGCCCGTATGCACGTACGTCCCCGCTGGGGAGGGGAGGGGAGCTGGATCCCCAGGGGAACGATCCCCTCCGCCGAACCCCGCCATGACAGAGGGGAGGGGAGCGATCCCCTCCCCTGCACCTAAGCGGGGATGGTGTGAATGGTTTCAGAGGTATTGATCGAGCGAACCCCAGTGCATACGGGGTTCGAATGGGGGAGGGGATCCCTTCCCTTCCCCACTCGAACCCCGTATGCGCGAATTTAACTCAATAACGCGGGGGAGGGGATCGGCATCCCCTGCAACGAAGTAGGGGTTCGATGGTGTAGATCATGCCAGAGACGCGGATATTCTGGTTCTGCTCAGTCATTACCAAGCATTTCGTTCATTTTGATGGAGGATTTTCTTTGAAAGCCGGGTTCTTCTCTCAGCGACCTGTGGCTTGCAATTTTTCTTTCTTTTCTATATTCGCCTCTTAAGAAGAAATCCGAGCAACAATAGCTGCCAATTTCGATTATTTGTAGGAGTTCTTGATCATTCAGGAAATTTGCGCATTTTTCATATAACATAATAGTTTTAACTATATAGGTGAGTAAACACATTGTAACTTTCATATTTCATGATATGTTGCCATTATCTTGTTATTTTAACATAAGCTGCCTCGAAAAAATCTAGAAAGTAGCATATTTGCCTATTTCTGAGTAGAAATCCCCTGGGGAGTGATCCCCTTCCCAGCGTTCCCCTTGTGCATAGCAGGGATCGCTGCTGGGGATCATTCCCCTGGGACAAAGGACGATATGCAGCTGATAGCTACAGCGTTTATGGAGAGCTGGCACAATTTGTAGCTTCTGTTATGTGTTAGAATACTGCTTTGAGCGTCCGCGCGGCACCCCCCCCCCCCTTTTCGGCGGCATAACGTCTTCTACCCATTCCCTTGCAGAGACACATCAACTTCTATAGTTCAACATTTTTACGCTGAAATGGAGCAGCATGAGCGAAAGTGGGCAGCATCCAAGAAAGCAGGAACATAATGGGAGTACAAAAAATCATTTTTAGTGCCCCGAGCCCAGTCACTGCATACGCGCATTCCGCAGCCCTAAATTAATGAAAGTGAGGAGATGAAGATGAGTTGCAGTCAAAATATGAAATAAGAAAGTGTTTTTCATAGAAAATTTGAAAGCAAAGTGATTTCCCCGCTTGATCCCCTCTTGTGCATAAGAGGGTTCACTTCCACTCCCCACAGGGGATCCCTTGTCCGATATTGTCTTTATGCATAAGGGAGTTCGCGCGGGGAGGGGAGGGGATCCCCAGCGGGGATCATTTCAATGGTTAAGCGCACATCCCCTCCCCGCGGGGATGTACGTGCATACGGGCCTTAAGCTAGACTTGTGAAATAATTTCCGAAAAAAGTTGAGAAGCATCCCAAAAACTTTTTCGGAGAAGAGGGCATTATTATTTAAAGGAAGTTCTTATACTCCCTCCTCCCCGGACTGCCACTGGCCCTTTTTTGAGTGATCAAAAAGGCGGCACTGAGAGGAAGTTGTGCAACAATGAGAAATCTCTGACATAAAAAATAAAACGATCTCTTGTAAAGCCAAGAAGACACACATTAGTAGTCAACGTACTTTTTTGCTTCATAAGAGCCAGTTTTCTCAATCATCTGTTCGCTTTGAAAAATCACAGCATGTAATAATACTTTATCTATGGAATTATAAGAAGATCGTTGCTAAGCAAAACAAGTTGCTGAAACCTTGTAATTAGGATCTTGTTTTGAACACACAGATAATGAATGAATTACTGCTTTTCTTATACCTTAGCCAAATGAAATGTGACAAATTTTTTGGCTTTAAGCTATAGCTAGCATGGTATAAGCTTGAATCCCAAACAGTGCAAAGGTTGTTCTACAGCTTTGCGTCTTGTTTGATTCTGTTCCCAATGCTGGGGAGGAGCGACAAAAAGTCAAAAAAGTGAACAGACGCAGAAGCTTTTTCAGAATTGTGCTATGAAGAATTGTTTAAGATAAAACAAAACACATCGCATTTCTGTGCAAGCTAATTGATTATTGGTGTAATAAGCATTTTTTGAGCACGCTCGGCAAGTTTTATAGCATTATTGTAAACAGACAAAGAACAACGTTGAAGTGTATGGAAGTGATTGGCAACTTAGTGACGACATAAGAATCTCAAAATTTGAATCCTGGATCGAGTTCCAACGATGATGCCAACGTCATGTCTCTAGCTTTGAAACACTAATCTCTTTGATGTTACTTCCGCACAATTACCAAAACCTGCATGTTTGAATTGAATTTTGTTTCTTGAATTTTGTTTTGCTAGCTGGGCTCCAATGATATGCAACGAGAACCACTATCTTTTCCTTCACAAATACAAGAAATGAAAACGCACACGAGAAAAGCAGTCTATCAAACTAACTGCCGGTTTTGTTACTTAATATAGCACCCCGAGTAAAAAACTATCGTTAAGCGTCTGTTCCCGACGTCTGCAGATGCCGCTGCAAATTGGCAAAACTCGAATTTTTGAAGCGAAAGCAAACATAGCTTTTCTGAACAATGTTACTGTAGCGCAGTTCATGTCAGAATATGAGATAGAGATTTCAGCAAACTTTTTTGCCCTCTTGGAAGTTTATCATACAAATTCCCTGGAAAAATTGACATAATGAAAGGTTTTCAAACACTAAAGCAAAACATGTTTGGCTTTTGTTAATGAAAAGAATCGAAACAAAGCACTCTTTGTAATAGAAAAATAGATGTGCTAGTTATTACTACAAGGGCAACATAATTAAAACATTAGTTGCCCTTGTGATAACATAACAGCTTGAAAAATTCTCATTTGAAAGTATTCGCACCCTTGTATGCACCTGGACACATTCAAAGTTTGTCATTCTAACTATAGGGCTTATCAAGTTAAGTGTCGTTTGCACCAGCATCTCCATCTTCGCGCTGGACTCTGCGTCTCTTCAGTGGGACATGCTCTGAGCACTTTCCCAGGGCGAGCGTGAGAAAGGGCGGAACCTCAGTCGATAGGGAGTGCTTAGAGAGCATGACGCGGAAGAGACGCAGAGTCCAGCGCGGGGGTGGAGATGCTGATGCAAGTGACACTGCGTTTGATAAGCCCTATAGATACAATTAGGTGAGTGAAACTATGGCATTCTTGAAAAAAGCATAATGCAAAGATGTGTCGATCTATGTGCAGATATTTCTTCCTTCCATCGCGGTGCCTAGTACAGTTAACTGCGTGAGCGGGTACATCTTATCTCATGCTGCTTATCAATTTACCCACTTGCTTGTTGATCAAATAACTCAAACTGCCACATAAAAAGCATGGGTCGTTGGAGCCTTCCTCGTTAACCATTTATGTTACCATCTGCAACACCGCCCTGAGACATGTACAGACTTGTATTGCTGGGAAGAGGGTGTAATAATGTAAAAATGATGTAATGAATAATGTAATAATGTAAATTACGTAAATGATGCAAAAATGATGTAGTGATGTAATGACAATGTAAAAAATTGTATATGCATTTCGATAATCAACTTGCAACTTCTCGGCAATCATGAGGAAATGCAATGCAGGCTTCATAAAAAAAACAACTAAACCGATGTTATATTATTTTTAGCAAGTCAAACAATTGGTCTGATAGAATAATTTAAAGATAAAAAGAATACTTGAATGATAACGCAAATAAATAGGGGAGCGTCTATCGCGACTTTGCATTGAGGCTCGATAATTATCAAAGAATAGTGCTCAAACAAAGAAGAGATGCTCCAAAACGTCTCTCGCAGAAAGATAGAATGTTACCGGAAAAAAATATGCGAGATAAAAGTTCGAAAAATTATGTGAGCTCGAAATTATATATACCATTACATAGTCATGGTGGCTCCTGGAGAACGACTGATCTGAAAAAAGTATGCGTTGCATTATTTTCCAAAGTTTCTTACATACCAGCACTAGAAGTAATTTTGTATACACATTACAAATTTATCAATGGCAAACTTGCACCTTGAAGTAAACGGGTCTCTTCTAATGAGAGATAGAAGGAACTAAAAGATACAATGATGTGGTGATGCAGTAGACAGACAAATTATAAATAAACGTAAATTTATTGGTGTCGTAAAGTGCCAGAGTTCAAGTGCTGTCATCCAATCAAGAATCCACAACTGCCAATACAGACATCGCCAGAAAAATTACGACTAGGGGTGGAGGAACGAAAGCCGCCAGGTCCAGCCCAGGGCTCGGCACGAGGTGGCTAGATGAAAATGGAAAAAACGAAGTCCCCCTTGACTTTTGGGAATTTTTACGAAATCCCCTTTGACCCTCAACCAAATTTCCTCTAAAAACCTGAAAAATTCCCCAAAATCCCCCAAAAAACGAAACGTCGACTAAAAAAAAAAGGTCGCCGTCGCCAATTTTCCGTGTCTCTTCGGTCACAAAAACGAAACCCCCTTTGCTTTACGTCCCAAAAACGATATCCAGCTTGCTTGTAAGCCACCTCGTGCCGAGCCCTGGTCCAGCCGCCTTTCGCGGCCAGCTGGTCCTTTCGCAGCGTTGTTGCATGTCGTTCCAGGACCAGCAGTCCGCGGAGGCGGCTGGACCTGGCGGCTTTCGTTCCCCCACCCTACGACTAGAGGTTGTGGCTCCGCAAATCCTCATCCTGGACTTGCTGCTCATCTGAAGTCGACGCGCTACTCTCGAAAATTCATCTTACAATTAGAAAGCGCGAAACTTGCGAAATACACCCATTTCCAAGGTTTTTTAAAATTCGAATGGGAGCTAGTGAAACTGATCCCGCAAAGGTCTAAAAATCGAGTCGTTGCGGGACCCTTATAATAGTTGTAATATTGTAGCATGGCCCTTCAACGCTGGAAGGGAAACGTTCGTCTCGCTGAGCGCGAACAGTAATGGCTTGCGCGTACGCACTTGCTTGGGGACAAAACTTGTGCGCTCGGATTACCTTCTCATATCTGGGGAAAGGGGGGGGGGGGAGAGGGCGGTAAGCGACCAACTACATGAAACTTAATATTGCTCAGTTTTGCCAAATCGCATCTGGAAACAACAAATTTCTGCGAGAAAGGATTTATTGACATTACTATCTATGTTTGCTCTGCTGTAACATTTCGAAATATCTTGCGAAATGCTATAGCAGTGCAAAGATTTTCCATTTATTCACTAGGAGCGAAAGGATAACGTTGATATAGCTTTCATTTGCTGAACAGTGGAGAATACACGATGGTGAGGAGAGAAGTGCAGTAAAGGGGAAAAGCTTCAAATAGAGCTCTTATACGTTTTAACGGTTGATTAACCTGCTTTTCGCCTATTCTTTCCGGTCTTATGCTTTTATAAGCTTCTCCTTTCTACCACTAAAACGTACACGAATGCTGATTCTGCAAGTAAGTAATATGCCCTCTCAAACAACTTCTTGTATACAAATGCATATAACGGCGCGCAGTGAAAGTCCGACTTTTCGCAATTATGGAACACCTTTTCAATGCGTATGAAGAGCAATTTTGCATCGGATGCAGGCCGTGTAAAAAGTTGTTTGCGCCGCACTTTGACACCAAAACAAGCCTTGCCTTAGTCCTCTGGCATAGTTTGTCTTTTGTGAGGGAAAAAGAGAAGCAGAAATGAAAGCAACGATATTGAGAGATGGTTGCGAAAATGATAGGAAAGAGCAAAAGATTCGGCGTTTTCATTATCCTCTATAAGCCTGCGCCAACGCATTCTACTTGAGAGTGGAAGACTATCGAATGCGTCCCAACCTCTACAGTGAGTAGGGAATCAGTTGGCCACCAACTCAGGCTTGATTCCGAATTACTCTGGTGCCATGTTACTGTCTCGAAAAGTAGAGGATTTGATCGGCTCATGTCGGATTGTTTCATTAATTGGTGTAAATCTTCGGCGCCTTAACCGCTATGCAACACTTCTCGCAAAAATAGTGAATTAATTTACGACCAGTTTCTTTCTCTCTAAGCCAGTGGTTTTTAATTACGCCAGAATGCTACGCTGGCATACTAACCTAACAAATCAAGCATTTTTTAAGTCAAGCTCTATTTCACGTGTCGCATTTTGCGGCGCAAATGCGACCCGGGATATCAATTCATGTTTGCGTAGCGTCCGTTTTGGACGCTACGCCCTCTTGTGCTATGCTGATAAGAATAAAATAGTCTACCACTAACCACCTTCGTGCACACACGACATTTTTGGTGCATCGGCCAAAGCCGAAAAAAGAAAAGTAAGTTTCCTCGTCTACGCCAAGTTCGTAGACGAGTCACCACAGGCAGTCTAACCTGCCCAAAAAGATCCCTAGTGGTCTTAAAAATCGACTCCTAGCGGTCGTCCTCTTCCCTAGTGAAGATGGAAGCGGTTCTCTATAAGAGACCGATAGCAATCAGCGTTCATACGCTGACAACCTTGACAGCAAACTTCAAGGTATACGCGGAACCAATTGCGTTCTCGCAAGACGAACAATCCCAACTCGATGAAGCCCAAGCGGCCATCGACCTCATAAGTGGGGGGGTGTCGCATTTTGCGGCGCAAATGCGACCCGGGATATCAATTCATGTTTGCGTAGCGTCCGTTTTGGACGCTACGCCCTCTTGTGCTATGCTGATAAGAATAAAATAGTCTACCACTAACCACCTTCGTGCACACACGACATCACGTGTCGCAGGTAAATAGTTGAATCAAATGCTGGTTCTTCATGGTTGACTTACAAATCATTCGGCCTGGCGGCTAAGCCGAGTTTATACCGTTCCAGGTTCCGGAGCAGTTCCAGTACAGCTCGAGAACCGTGCCGAACTATGCTGCATGAGCTGAATTCTCCCGCATGCAGTTTTAAGCGGCGAGAGTTATAGATTTTGGCCATTTTCAACGATTTTTTTCAAATTTCACGCATTTCGCTCTTATTCCTCTACAGCGCTTCCTCCTTGATCAAAAGAAAGTTTCCTCGAAGCGGAATCGAAGAATAAGCGCCGTTTTTCTTGCAGGTATACAGAAAGATGTGTCTTTGTGCGCTTGTCCATTCTCTCTTCGTTATTTCTGCTCAGACCTACTTCTGTGTTTAAGGTAGCCGTCTGTGCGCCTTTCAACACAGATTGAAAACTACGGCGGTTTTCTGAAACACATGAAGTAACCCTTAACAAAAATAAGGAAAGAAAGGGGATGGGCACATGAGTATCTATTTTCTTGGATACGCGGAACAGAACGTTCATTCTTTGATCCCGTTTGCTGCTTTTCTCATCACAAGGGGAAGCTGGTTGGAAGAAAGAAAGGATAAGCATTGATATGGAAAAGGAAAGGAGCTGAGAATGCCCAAGGTGAAACCCATCAGAAAAAAATCTCGCTCTTTCGCATATGTATGGTTCGTGTGTACTAGCTCAAGACAGATGGCTGTGATTTCGCAGCAACTTCCATAAAACAGTTTTTACAAAAATGAGAAGTGAGATTGACTAAGCGCCCGAAGGCACACCTTCCGGGATACAGAAGCACAACGTCCCTCATTTTCCAACCTCGCTTCGAGATCGAGGCTCTACTCATCAAAAGGGGAAGCGGAGTAAATGAAACCCATTAAGTGATCTGGGAGGAAAACCGTTAGAAACGGTTAAACCGCAGGTGCGCGACTGCAGCGCATGTCTCACAGTCCCAGCACAGGTGCTACGCAATTTGAGAACTACGGTGGAACTGTTTCGGAACTCCAGCATCAGTATGAGCTCAACCTTAGGAATTTGACCTTTTTAGCACTTCCAATTAATGATGTGAGATTCACAGAAAACTTCTGATTTTATAAAATTGATACTTTTGGCTAAGCGGAGATAGCTGTTATAATCGGGTGGGTCCGAAAGTTCATGCCGTTTTCAGACCTTTTATCAAATCGCTCAGAATAAAGGTAGACAAACACTTAAAAGGGTTTGAAATGTCGCAATTTTGCCAGTGGTGCAAAACTTCTTCTACTTTCTCCAGCAGTTATGTTTTTGTTCGAATTTCTCCAATGTTCTCTAGGATCATCGCCACCATCTCCAACCCATGCATTTTAAGTACCCTAAGTTTTGCTATTTTTTGAAAATTTCGTTCTGGAATTTTGGAAATGTTTTAATAACAGTTGGATAGAATGAGCAAAATGCCCCAAAACCCAATTATTTGGCATCGGCAGCTTTTCAGTGTTTTTAAAATAAGTTTTTCGCCAGCTATCGGTGCCAAAAAATTCTATTACATTGCAATTTGTTTACTCTATCTAAATGTTATCAAGGTATTTCCAGATATCTGGAACAAAGTTTAAAAAATAGCAAAAAATTGAAAAACCAGGTTATGTAAAAACCGTGGGGAAGATTCTGATCATTTTCCAATCGAACATCAAAGAAATCCGAACAGAAATATTACTGCTGGGAAGAGGAATAAATTCTGCATAGAATACTTCTTAAAGTGTTTGTCTATCTTTATTCTGAATGATTTGAGGATAGGTCTAGAAAACGGCACGAATTTTCGGACCCACTTAATATTTGCGTTGTTTTCGATATAATCGCTTGCTTTGTTGATACCCCCACAATGGTCGGTCGCCTCATCGTGGCGTGGGGGTGACACTGGGTGTCGAACTGCGATGCACAGCCGAGTGTATACTCTGGCAGGGCCTCCCAAGCTGTGAAGGAGTTCGACGTTTCCGGTTTCGGCCGGATGCCTAGCTAAGAACTGGCCGCGCCAGATTCTCCGCCGTCTGGCTTCTTCTGGTCGCTAGGCGGTCCCTCCCCGCTCCAAGCCCGGGGTCAGCGATCACCCCGTGGAAATCAAGAGTAGGCCTAGTAAGCCACCTCTTGTAGGGGAACAAATTTTATTACTCAGACAGCAAGAAGATTTAGAAAAAACCCTGTACATCGGATCCCGCCTACGGCGCCGGGTGGTAGCAAGAACGATGTCAGGGTACTCAGGGTGCCTTTCGGATTGGACAAAAACGACACGTCTGCCCGGACGACACGCCATGGAGACTGCCTCATGCTCTGCACTTACAACGCCAGGACAGTCTCCACAAACGCCGACCTCCACGCTCTTCTCGACGCTGCAGAGCACATCAACTACCACATCATTGCTCTGCAGGAAACGAAGTCCAGGAAGAAGGACGTGCGACAGATGAGTGATGGGACCCTCATCATTCGTGGTGAAAAGGTTCCATCACGAAACGTGGGAGGCGTCGGCTTTGTCGTCCACCCATCTATCGTCCATCTTGTCGATTCGCACGAGATCCTATCACCTCGACTAGGCATCCTACGACTACGACCTCCACATCAGAAGACCATCAGCATCATCAACTGCTATTCTCCAACATCAGCAGCTGACGAATCAGAACTAGATGCTTTCTACGAAGATGTGGAGGAGGTCGCCCGCAACGAGAAGTCCTTTTACAAGTTTGTTGTGGGCGACTTCAACGCGAAAATCGGGATGCCACTGGAAAGGGAATATAGGATCGGGAAGTTTGGATATGGGCTCCGGAACGAAAACGGCAACCGTCTTGTTGGGCTTCTCTCCGCCGCACGACTTTTCCATGGAAATTCCATCTTTATGAAGAAGGAACATCGCCGGTGGACATGGGAATCGCCCAACGGAACGACCCACGCGGAGATCGACCACATTCTCACCAACCGAAGGTGGAGCTTACTCGATGTCTCTGTAGTTCCATCCTTCTGTAGTGGCTCCGATCACCGCCTCCTTCGAGCGAAGATACGACTCAGCCGAAGGCTGGAAAAGAAAGTCTGTCATAGTGCCGCGAGAAGGAAGGAAGTCGTTTATGACGGTAACAGGCTGGAAGAGCTCATATCAAGTTGTGACTGGCCCATCGAGGAGGACCCAACGTACGACTACGACCGGCTTCTGAAAGGATTGCGAGCCTGCGGAGAATGCGCCTCAGTGACTTCTGAGAAGAACTTGGACCGCATCTCGAAGACCACCAAGGAATTGCTCGAAAGAAGAAGATCGTTGAGGCAGGATCCGAATGCAACTCATCTCGAGCGACTGATTGCCAACACCAGTTGCAGAACAGCTTTGCAAGAGGATCTCAGGAAGTACAGGCAAGCCAAGATACTGGAAGCAGCAGAAAGAAGACGAAGTCTCAAGAAGTGCCGAAGGGACCTCTGCGAATATCACGTACCGCTGGCTGCACTACTGAACGAAGACGGGACTCCGACTTCTTCCCGATACAAGATGGAATCTATCGCGAAGAACTTCTACACCAACCTCTTCCGCTCATCAACACCCGTGCAGATGCCCGTTGTTCCCACTGGAGAAGTACCACCACGAATTCTACCTGCTGAAGTGCGTATCGCGATACAGACCATGAAGACGTCCACGGCTCCAGGACCAGATCATCTTTCCGTCGAACTTCTGCGAGCCGGAGGACACCGTCTACATAAGATTCTAGCGTCGCATTTGACATCTTACCTTCAGAAGGAGAAGATTCCCGACCAGTGGAGAACTTCAAGAACCGTCCTTCTCTTCAAGAAGGGTGAACGGGAGGATCTTCGGAACTATCGTCCAATATGCTTGCTGAGTGTGCTGTACAAGCTTTTCACGAAGATTATCCTCGCTCGCATATCAAGGACACTGGATGAAGCCCAACCCCAAGAACAAGCTGGATTTCGCAAAGGATTCAGCTGCATGGACCACATCCAGACCGTTTCGAGGGTCATAGAAGTCTGCCGGGAATACCGACTGCCTCTCGTCCTAACCTTTGTCGACTACGAGAAAGCCTTTGACAGCGTCGAAACCAACGCCATCCTGTCTGCGCTAGTCGATCAAGGAGTGGACCCAGCTTACGTGAGGACACTAGCCGACTGCTACAAGGACTGTACAACGACGATGCAGCTATTCCATCGCCCCCTGACCATACCAATCGGGAAGGGGGTCCGACAAGGCGACACAATCTCGCCGAAGCTGTTCACCGCGGCCTTGCAGTGGGTGATGAAGTCACTGGACTGGGACGAGAGAGGCATACGAGTTGATGGGAGATTCCTGTCCAACCTTCGTTTTGCGGACGACATCGTTCTCTTCTCGAGCAGTATCACCGAAGCAGAGACGATGCTGAAGGAACTAAACGAAGTAGGGAAGAAGATCGGACTGCGAATAAATCGGAAGAAGACTCAGTTCATGAATAACGCCCTTTGCGAAGATGCAGAAATGGAATTGGAAGGCACCCCGATTATGGAGACGTCTTCCTACGTGTATCTCGGACGTTCGATGAACATGGAGAACGACTTGAGGGAAGAACTCAACAGGAGAAGAAGAGCAGCCTGGGCCGCCTTCGGGCCCCTGAAGGAAGCCACCGACCAACTGACGGACCCGGAGCTTCGTGCCCACCTGTTCGACTCAACCGTTCTCCCGGCGCTCTGTTACGCAGCTGAGACTTGGGCCGACACTGTAGCCACGTCGAAAGCTCTACGGACCACCCACAGAGCGCTCGAGCGCAGTCTTCTGAAGATGACCCGACGCAAGCAACATCTAGTCGGACTTCGCAGCACGGATATGAGAAGAATGTCCCGTCTTCGTGACCCAGCGGAATACGTCGCGAAAGCCAAACACCGATGGGCCGGTCACATAATGAGAAGAACAGACGACAGATGGACACTAAGAACATCGGAGTGGATTCCTCGCGAAGCCAAACGTCCCCGAGGAAGACCTCCAACGAGATGGGCAGACGTGTTCGTGGAACGGATGGACCAGCTGAGAAATCAGCTGGATACGATTTTTGCACCTGGAACTCGTGGACGCAGCCACCGACGTCAGCCAAGAAGATCGTGGATGTCAGAAGCGAGGGACAGGGAAAAATGGAAACTTCTGAGCTGGGGCCCGCACGTCACGTGAAGCCGGGCCATCTAAGTATCTAAGTAAGTTGTTGATACAATTCTAGCTGCCATTCCTCATTTTTTATCGAGCAATTTCTCTTCATTTTGTCGCATAATGCACAAGGATAAAACTTCTGGAGAAGAAAAAGCTTTGTTAATGTAGTGAAAATCAAGACAAATGTTGTCGAACTATCCTCCTCTATTCTGCGACAGCTGCAGTGAGATACTACGAGGAAGACAAAGCCAGTTTTAGCGGAATGTGTCTCTATATGTAGCAGTGTGGTACAAACAGTGTGGATCTCGATGGCTTTCTTAGTGTTTTAACAATTGACCAAGAAAATAACCTTTTATCTTAGTCAATGCAGTCTTAGCGTGACATGTAAATGGTAATTGTTGGAGGCAGTAGTAGGAACGCCGCGGCAAGACAAGTGTAGCAAGCCTGAAACTATGATAGTTGATGCATGCACCATAAAGTGTATGTATAGCCAGTAAGCACGTGCCAAAAATGGTTATCAGGAAAACTCTTTTAAATGATGATTTCGTCGGAGGCTAATGCTAGACCTCTATGTTACCTGGTACCAGTGGCGTACCCAGGATTTCGGCTCGAGGGGGGGGGGGGGGCGCGACAAAAAAAATTTTCTAATGAAGGTGCGTGGCGTTAGCCACGCACTCCGAAAAATTTTTCGGGGTGCTTATCAAAATTTTTGCTGGTCCCGGACCCCTAAAATCCGGGAAAAGGGGGCGTGGCGCCACGCCCCCGGAAAAAATTTTTTTACAGGGCTAATTTGAATTTTTAAAAATTATTCTAATTATTTACAAAAATAAGCAAGTCACTTGCACATTTTTATAACCCATATAAGTAGCAAAGTGTCCACATAAGCCGCAGGTACTTTATTTATGTCGCAGCTAGAAGCAAATCCTAAATCTTTGCTTCAATGCCCATCTAATAACATCTTAAGATTGATTATTAAAGTCATTATCTATCTCTCCCCATCCCGTCACTTACAAGAAAAAAATTCAAAGGTATCCTCAAGGGTTGATACATGCATACTCCTCACTGACCCAACCTAAGTACAGATACGATTTTTCATGAACAAACTAATGTATAATACTATCATATCACTCCAAGTTCACGAATTAATATCATGCTCGTAACCAGCACATCATTTCTCCCTATACCAGCTCTCAGTTCTCTGACTCAAAGTGCAAAAGATACAGTAAATTGATAAATGGAATTCAAGCGGTCGTTACTTTCGTAATCAGCATTTTTTCACGGCATTGAATCCTATGTTTTACTAAGGATTGCTGCACCAAATCCCAGCTCGAAGAAAGCCTGTGAAAAGTTTGAGCACAAAAACCGCAAACGAAAAAAGTTAGTAACCTCGATGAGCCAATCCTTTCATATCTTATACTGATATTCGCGAGAAGCACAAAAGAATGAGACGCTCACATCCAAAGAGTTACTTGTACAATCACGGTCCATCCTATTTGAAAAAGGTCCTGTTTTGTAACCGAGCGAACCATATCATAGAAAGAATGAGGAGAGGGTGCACCCAAGGCGACAGTTTCCACTCAATTTGATGTTTGACAAGCTTTCTCCTTTATCAACTCACACAGCATTCGTAAAATTCTGGTGGTACTGATAACGATAACATGATAGTAAACGGTTTGTCAGATAATACCATTATGTGAAATACAAGCACATGAGATATTGAGTTGTCATCGTATACCGACCGTGGCACAATAGGGAGACCTTACCGAGCATAACAAGTAATATACCCATAATTAGCTTAAAAGCTTCTACTGACCAAGTTGCGAATTTCGAAATATCCAAGTATTGGGCCTCCTGAAATGCTCATTTTCAAACATGATTAGCTTTGCTTTAAAAATGAATCAGTCGCCTCTTTTCGCATCCCTTACAAAGCACTACTTCATATTTGCTTACTTCAGGAATTTTGCTTCAAAAGGACTACAAACTATGAAGTTGGAAGCCAACCAAAATTTTGGTCGTCCCATTTTCGCTTCTTATGGCTTTGCTTTCACTAACTACTACTCAAAGCAAAAAAGACGAATCAGGTTCAAATCACTTTTGTGGTATATTTTATTCGCTTTTTCATAAGTTAATGGTGTGTGCCTGCCATTTTTTGGGGGTTGTGCCACACCCCATTAACATATCACAAAAATATTTTTAGCGAACAGTATTCTGATTGAATCGATGGCTTGAATCTCGTTATTTTCCAAGAAAGCTAGCAGAAAAAAAACGGTTTATGTAAAACCTCTTTTGCTGAGGTTCAAGCGTGTACATTTGCTAAATAGATCTTGCATCGCTGTTGATCGTCGCTTGACACGAGCGGGGTCAACGACTCCTTCTCCTTCATTCGTCCCTGTTGCGGGCGACTGTTGACCAGTATTTTCGTTTTGCACCACGAACACGAGGAGTGCTCTGAAGGACTTTATCAAAGAACTGCATGAACACGTGTAGTCATCGAGTCGGCGGGCTTTCTTTTTCGCGTTCGACGTTAGCAGTATCCAGTCCTTATAGCCTTGGTCCACCGATTGTCGTCAAACTAAAATACGCCGGTCCATCTAGTCTTATTCTGTTTTGCTTATGCACTAACATTCTCGAAATTTGATCTTGACGTAAGTAAGAATTTAAACCTCGCTCTTTCAACTGGCAGATGACGCTCCCGCATATTCGTATTGCTTTCTCATTGTCCATGTTTCCAAAACATGCGGGTGCATTTGGTTTCCTCTATTACGTTTTTGATAGCCTTTCAAGCTCCCCCTGGTTCTCGTTTCCTCCTACTTACTTCCGGCGCATGTGACGTATCACTCAGAAAAGTTCTAAACTCTTTCTCGCAACCGTAAATGTACAATAGTCTTGTTTCCTCTACGAAAAAGCGAAAAGTTTACCAAATGAAAGTCTTCAATGCAGAGTAATAGACCAAACTATCAATGTATTCATCCAAAGTTTGTCACATTTAGGAAAGGTTGAAGAAATCTTTAAGGGCCGCATGCATTAACATCCCCGCCGGGAGGGGATCACAGCTTCAGAAAAAAAACTTCATATCCTGAAGCTCCAGATATCTGGATTTTACCCTGTCTATGTATCCATAAGTACTCCCACCATCTTTCACTATGAACATCATGAACGAAAGCAAAAAGCTGTACAAGCCGCATTTTCCAGCTTTTTGTTCAATCCCCTGGTGACCCCTGGCTGCCGACCGTTTTTTCTATAAAGTCATTTTTCTTCTTTCGAAGTCAGTGAAAACATTCAAAAGTTGTGCTATCTAACCTAACAGTGCTAATCATGTTTCCGGTAAGAGCAAGTGATTTTCGAAGTCATGAAATTTGCGATAAACCACAAGTCGAAAGTTGGAAGAAAACATCGATATTCCAAAAACTTACTTGCTTTTATCAGCAACATGCTTAGCAGCTGCGTTAGATAATCAGTACAACTTTGGATGGTTTTCATCAACTTTCATCAAAGGAAGAAAAATGACTTTGAACAAAAGACGTCGCCGCGGAGGTCATTAGGGGATCATACGAAAAGCCGGAAAATGCGGCTTGTACAGATTCTTGCTCCCGTTCAAGATGTTCATGGTGAAGTATGATGGGAGTACTTACGGATAGGTAGACAACGTGAAATCCAGATATGTGGCGCTTCAGGATATGAAGCTTTCTTCTGAAATTGTGACCCCCTCCCTGGCGGGGAAGTTGATGCATGCGGCGCTATTAGATATCGGAATGATTAACCTCAATTGGCTTTTGTGGAAGAAAAATCAATATTTGTCGCTGTGTCTAATGTTAGATCTTCTGTCAAACAATGGAGTTACCAAGCCATCGTTTAGTGAATGTTTCCTTACCTTCTGCACCAATGGTTTTATCTGTAACTAGCTGGCTTACCCGGCTCCGCCGTATCCGGACCAAACTTGGCACACATACACTTCGGGCCCCGGCGGGTGTCACAGTCCACTTTTCGTTATCGATCGATGTCGATTTTACCGATTTTTATCGATTTTTTTGCAGAGTTCACCTACAGGGCTAGGAGTTGGCACAGGGGGGGAAGTGAGCATGGGGATTCCGAATACAATATTAGTTTTCAGAATTATCGATTACTTTTATTGATTTTATCGATTTTTTGTAAATTTTGACATGCGAGGCTGGGATTTTGCACAGGGGGGTAATCGAGCATGCTGATTACGAACACAATATTAGTTTTCAGGATCGTCCATTACTTTTATCGATTTTATCGATTTTTTTGTAAAGTTTGACCTGCGGGGCTGGGAGTTTGCACAGGGGGGTAATCGAGCATGCAGATTACGAATACAATATTAGTTTTCAAGATCGTCCATTACTTTTATCGATTTTATCGATTTTTTTGAAAATTTGAGCTAGGGAGCTGGAATTTGGCACAGGGGTGTAATCGAGCATGCTGATCACCCCCCTTGGGGATGATCAGCATGCTCGATTACCCCCTGTGCCAACTCCCAGCCCCCTAGCTCAAACTTTGCAAAAAAATCGATAAAATCGATAAAAGTAATCGATAATCCCGAAAACCAATATTGTGTTCGGAATCCCCATGCTCGATTACCCCCCTGTGCCAACTCCCAGCCCCGTAGCTCAAACTTTGCAAAAAAAATCGATAAAATCGATAAAAGTAATCGATAATCCTGAAAACCAATATTGTATTCGGAATCCCCATGCTCGATTACCCCCCTGTGCCAACTCCCAGCCCCGTAGGTGAACTCAGCAAAAAAATCGATAAAAATCGATAAAATCGATATCGATCGATGACGAAAAGTAGCCTATGACACCCGCCGGGGCCCGAAGTGTATGTGTGCCAAGTTTGGTCCGGATCGGTTCAGAAATGGAATTTTCTATTTGGAACATACGTACACACAGACATACATACATACAGACATACATACAAACAGACATTCAGCTTTATATATAAGATGCCATAAGTACTGCTATAAGCACTTATACTGCTCAAAGCTCATATTTTCTCAGAACGACTAACTTTTCCGTTTGACTATAATGGATATCATAAATATTCATAACGCGCGCCAATGGCCGCACGTGGAACTAGTCCGCCCAGTCCTGTCAATACACTATTATAATGCACATTTTTCTGCCCCTGCCCCACTCTTCATTATTTTCTTAGTCAACATCGTCCCTTATCCCTCTATACCAACTCCCTGCCCCGTAGGTCAAAGGTTGCAAGGAAATCGATAAAATCGATGAAAGTAGTGAATAATTCCATTAACTAATATTGTATTAATAATATTGTGTCAGATGCTCACTTACCCCCCCCCCCTGTACCAACTCCCAGACCCATAGGTCAAACTTTGTAAAAAAGTCGATAAAATCAGTAAAAGTTGTAGATAATTTCAAAAACGAATGATGTATTCGTAACCGACAAGCTCAATTATTCTCTTGTACCCACTTCCAGCTCCGTAGCTTTAGATTTTTCGTAAAATCGATGTCCATATCCAGAAGTGCCCACGACACCCGCCCCGCCTCAAAGTGTATGTGTGGCGATTTTGTTCCGGACCCTGTATTTGGAACATACGTGCATAACAGTGACGGTCCGGTGGGGGCCGCCCCCGAGAATGGGTCGCAAATACTTTGAGATTTACTTATACAGGTTATAAAAATGTGCAAGTAACTTGTTTATTCTTGTAATCGATTGAAATAACTTCTAAACTTTTTTGAAGATTCAAGCCTTATGAAGAAAAATTTTTTAAGGACTTAGCTGCCGCCACGCCCCCTTTTTCTAGGTTTTATGGGTTGTGGGCCCGCAAGAATTCTGAGGAGCAACCCGAAGTTTTCTCGGAGTGCGTAGCTTACGCCACACACCTTCATTTGAAACAATTTTTCGCCTCTCCCCCGAACGGAAATGCTGGGACCGCCACTGGGACATACATAGGTGCATACATGTATACAAACAAGCATACATTCAGCTTTGTATATAAGAATGGTGGAAAGCTTTTGTAATGTTTTAACGTCTACCTAATTAGAACATCAACCATTTCTTTTTTTAAGCTGCATTTTTTCTCAAAATTATAAGTTGGCTGCACTTTACGCTCGCAAAGGCTTGGCATTGATGAGTCACGGAGTAAAACCCTCACTGAAACAAAAAAGCTCCAGTCTCTAGCAAAAGATATACCGTCAAAAGGCAGAACATGAGCGATTGAACCTTCCTGGGTTTTTTTTTGCATTAATATATAAATATTTTCAAACAGGTTATCATCTCTACGATTCCAGCTTGGATCCTGAAACAAACAGGCTCTCTGGTTTCACATTGTTATCTAATCCCTAATAAGGTAATTAAATTCTAGAAGCTTGGAAAGATTTCTTCACATGAATCCGTGACATCTTGGCTAACATGTGTTTCATGAGCTACTTTAGAAGGTCAACACTTTCTCTCTAAACTGGTTTCGAATAAAGTCTGCAGCGGAGAATGCAATTCAATTTCAATAGATCTTGATTAATGACGGAAATAAATCACAGTCAAGTGGCCATTTGCTGAGCTCGAAAAGAGTTACTGCGAAAGTTTTTTCTAAACACATATTTTACATGAAACAAATAATACTCTTCCAAATTTGGTAGGGAGAAGCCAGAATGGAGCTAGTGCATATTCCAAAAGCTGCTCAATATAGCGTTGAGTGAAATGAACCCTCTGACACATTTCATAAATAATTGTTACGGTGTCTCAGTTATGCATTTATTGCAATTTATGGTAAACTTTATGATATGCAAAACAAACCACCGCAACATAACAATGTAATTCATAAGAACTTACAATTCAGACATTGTTAAGCAATTAAAATAGCATCGTATCGCGCTCTCACTTCAGGGGTGGTATGTATCAATCACCCGTCCGGGTAAGGTTCCCATTCAGGTAGTAACCGCTTCATAGCTCGTTACTTTGGTGATATGTGTTCTTCCTTGTTGGTCCATCTTCTGAAGGCCCTACTACCCTGATATTATAGCATAATGAATAGCAGGACTTTGCTGTGTAAACTGAGATTTTCGGTATTTTGCATGATATCGAATGGGATCCTCAGAGAATCACGGCCAGGGATCGGCACGAGCTGGCACCAGGGAAATTTTAAAACGAAGTCCCGTTTGATCTTGAAAATTTCGTCGAAGTCCCCTTTGATCTGTTTTGAAGACCCGTCATTTTTAGATTATGTAAACGTATGTAGTAGAGTTTGCATGCATGTTTTCATGAAACAACTTTTCAAGCTTTCTGAACTTTTTATTCAGTTGAATCATATGTTGAGAAGCAGGAAAAGCCGATTTTTCGATTGCGGAGCAGACCGAGTAACTTTTAAATGGCTATAAAACGCTGAAAAGAAAACATTATGAAATTGTTTCTTCTCTGTATGTAATCTTTCACAATGTAGATACATTTTATGTAAAAAAGTATGGAAACTTATGTGAACAAAGTGTCGATGCCAGCTCAGCTGGCACCCAACTGCACGGTGCCAGCTAATTCAGAAAAAAGTTCCGCACAGCTTTCATTCACATAAGTTTTCATAAATTTTTGGGCCATAGTTCGGGTCCCCCAACGCGCATGCACACACCGAATTTGCTGTCATACTATTACGTTTTGGCTGAGAACAACGCCTTTGTTTGTTTGATGGGCAGCATGCCGGCGGCATTCTTGCGCTTCTTCTCCGCCCCAGACCCGAAAAACGATATCCCCTTTGCTTTCCGCCCTAAATAGATATCCAGCTTGACCCGGTGCCAGCTGTGCCGAGCCCTGATTACGGCTCATTTTTGAAATCAATTATCTTTGAAAAACTCCGTGAAAACTTCGCAAGGTTTTGCTGTTGATCTATCATAACAGTGCAGAACATTTTTGCAGAAGCAATGAGTGAAAACTCAACTTAAGAAATCTTCGTTGAAGCTTTGCTCGCGAGTTGGTGTTTATCGAAACTTTCGCACGTCATGTGTGCTACTGGAAACATGCTAGCAATGTCGTAATCTTCAGCACAACTTTAAGACGTTTTCATTGAGTTTTTGCAAAGATAAACGACTCTGAAAGTGAGCCCCGTGATCTCTTAAGGATCCCATTCGGGATCAACAAAAATCTCAGCTTATACTACAAAGTTCTGCTATTCATTATGCTACAAAATTAGGGTAGCAGGCAGTGGCGTACCCAGGATTTCCGCTCGGGGAAGGGGGGGGGGGATAGAAAAATTTTTTCTGAAATTCTGGCTAACACCACGCACCTTCAGAAAATTTTTTTGGTATGGTTCTCAAAATTTTCGCGGGCCTATAACCCAGCCCCGAAAAATTTTTTCCATAGGGCGATTGAATTTTTAAAAAATTTAAAAAAAATATTTTAGTTACGTACAGGTATGAATAAATCACTTGCACATTTTTTTTAACTCATGTGCTCATATAAGTAACTTTCAGAAATTTAGCAACCCATTCTCGGGGGGGGGGGCACCCCTTGACCCCCCAACCCCCCTCCCTCTCGGTAGCAGAGTCTTCAAAAGGGACAAACAATGAAGAACACAATCCCCAAAGTCCCGAGCTATGAAGACGTTACTACCTGAATGGGAACCCTTACCCGGACGTGCGATTGATAATACCGCCCCAGATGTACAAAATATGCGCCAGTCCTTAATCCGTAAATAAAACTAGAAGCTTACCGAGAGACAGTGGCTAGATGTAGACGTGTGTAAGTGACATGAGATATGGTGCGTCCCCCGGAATTGTCCCCATATGAACCATAAACGTGGCTGTCTTTATTTCAACATGTCAGCTTTGAAAAAAACGCCTTACTTGCTCGAGTTAACATGTTAAAACGATCAAAGGGCAGCCACGTTGATGGCTCATATGGGAACAATTCTGGGGGATGCACCATACTTGTAAATTATTCGAATAATCGTGTGGAAACTCAGATTTTTGTACAAAAAAATTTATTCAAACATATTTCCAGAGGAGCCTCTTTATTAAGAGAAAAATTTTTGTGTAACGCGTACTCCCTCCCCCCTCCCCCTCCCCCCCCCCCCCCGCCTCCCACCCCTCCAACTCCTCGGGCTTCCGAGATTCGAAAGCAGCAGATGAAGTACAAGCAGTTTGCGAGATTAATAATTTGAGAGAGCAATCGCAAGAAGTAAAAAAATATATTTTGAATTGGATATTATTATGATTTTGTAGGATTTTGATCGCTGTTGGCTATGTGATAGAGAGAATGTGAGTTAAAGCACAATTGAGAGTACTGCCTCAAGTCTGTAAACGTACCGCCATGGGACCTTCGTTGACAAAATCCAATCTACTTCTCTTTCTATGGTATGATTGGAATGAATGTGACAGCTTTAACTTAAGTAAAAGGACGACAAGTTAAATTTTTTTCTAATTGGAAGCTACAAAAGCATACATTTGGCATTGATATTTGAGTACTACGGGAAAAAACCTCGCTCTCAGAAATATGCGTGTTAGAGCAAAGTAGCATTCACAATCATTCATATTGACTTTACTGATGTGCATACTGCAATATGCAGAACCATTTCACTGTAGTTAGCTTACGGATCACAATTATTTTGTTTACAAATAATTTCATATATTTTCTGACTCTTTTGCGGAACGAATCCAAGATAATTCTGCAATCTTTATTCCCAGCATAACCACGATACTCTGGGAAGGATCATGAGCTTTCTCTACTTCACCTTGATTGCGTCGACTTCTTTCGGTGCTGCCTTTGAAAGCAAGGAGCTCCTCTTTCCTTTAGCGACTGTACGAGGAGGACATGGGCAATATGCAGCATCTCCACCAGGTGTACCGGCTGGACCGGGTGCTCCAGGTGGCCCATCTGGTCCCGGTGGTCCTGGTTTTCCTGCTGGCCCAGGAGGTCCTGGCGGTCCAGGTTGTGGTGCTCCGTAACCGCTGCCAGCTGGACCAGGTGGTCCTGGCGGTCCCATGGGTCCAGCCGGTCCAGGAGGACCTGGTACACCAACGGTTTTTTGTCCAGATGTTCCTGCTGGTCCATTCGGTCCAGGAGGTCCAGGAGGTCCCGCTGGTCCCGGATCTCCCATAGGTCCAGGAGGGCCAGGTGGTCCTTGCCCACCAGGTCCACCTCCTGTTCCAGGTGGTCCCTGCGGTCCAGGAGGTCCCGGTGGGCCATCTGGTCCCGGTTGTCCAGGAGGTCCCGGCGGGCACTTGATACACCCGCCAGCTCCACCGCCCATGCTAATTCCAATGCCGTCGTTTCCACGTTTCCCCGGTAAACCAGGCAAGCCGGGTTCTCCATCGAGCCCTTTTTCTCCAGGGGGTCCTGGAGGTCCTTGTGGGCAAGATGCTGGTGCCGCTCCACAAGCGCAATGCGCTGGCCATTGGCGACGCTCTCTAGTTCGAGCGTTCTTTCCTTTGAGCAGTCCGTAGATCACTTCTCTTGTATCCCTTGTATGGTAGGTGGGTCTCATTTCGTGCCATGCTGAGTTGGCCATGTCCTAAAGGACTTTTGATTGGTTTAAGCTCGCAGAACTTTTTTGTGGAGCTCTAACCTTGAAGTCTGTGAGCTGCGTAAGGGCATCGTCATAGAAATTGTTAATGTCATTCACGAGATAGAGGACTGTGACCATGGAAAGCATTGTTATGACGGCAGTGATGCCAGCCACGCCAGTAACGACAGTCGTGCTCATTCTGAGTCTAAATTGGAGCAAATGAAGTTGAAGAAAAATATGGAATAAGTTTTAAAGCCAGCTGAAATTTTGTGCTCAAACAGCTGTTATACCAGAAAATACGCACAAACACTCACCAAACGAGCACTTCCGCCACTGCTACGCTTGAGTGAAAGGTCGCCCCTTGCTGGCTTTTATATAGGACAATTTGATGGTCAGTTTACAGCGATTCACCTCGAACATGTGCTTTTTTTGCGATGTCGGCCGAATCCAATTTCAGTATTTTTCATTACATGATCTCGTTAAAGTGCAGTCGCTTCATGAGCATTCCTCGGCCCGACGTCTGCCGCTGATTTTAGACGATTATGTTCTTTGGTGGATTAATTTGCCGCAGAGAAATAGCGTCATTTGCTTTCTGACGCAGGTTTTAGTGTGCAAAGCAAAGAGAAATTTGTTACTGGTTTGCACTTTTTCTTAGATCTCGTCACCAGCTATTATGGCAGCATCATAAAATCGGAACAAATAGCAAATGACAGTTCCAGCATGATCACTACACATGTACCTTGGCTGAGCAGACAAGGAGTCCTCAAAGCCATAACAATGAAATCCCAGTGAAGTCACCCTGAATAAATTGCAGGTTGAGGGGTAGCCCTTCCTTGAGGATGAGTCAAGAAATTCTTGGAAACCATTATGTTACAGATGCACAAAGAACTTGATTTTACTTGTGAAATTTGAATTCAATAATTTAAAAAAAATAGCATAGCAAAGAGGTTTTCAAGGGCATGGCTGCCACCACCCTTTTTGAAAAATAGGAGATGTATGTCAAAACCCCGAAAGCGACATCAAATTTTTAGGATCATATAGCGCTTCTCTCTCTCTCCCTCTGTAAAAAATCTTTCGGATCGCCATTGCCGTAAGGGGGCTAGGTTCACAAAACCCATCGTCTTCCACTGATATGTGAATTCAGACAATTCATCTACACGTATGCATTATCGCAGTCATTTCAATGCTTTGTAGAAAAAAATGTTGATTTTTTTCATTGAAAAAATGTTGAATTTGGGGAATTGGGACGACCGCGATGCAACATTCCACTGTAAAAAAACTTTTTTGACCTAAATTGTTGCAAACAGATTTGTTCTACAAAGAATGTGTTCTTTTTTTCAGCAAATATGTAGCAATCGCTTTCAAGAATTACAGTATGCAATGAATTTAGAGGCGAATGGCTCGTCTACTGCTTCTTTAGAGACCTTTAATCGTCTGCAATTAAAATCATGAAAAGGAAAGCTGAAAAAAGCGTACTTTGCAGTAAACATTATAACAGCAATTTTAAACTTGTTTGGATATGAAGTAAAAAGTTTATGGCTGCTAGAAACTGCCATAACTTTTAGCTATAGGTTAAAATTGAACTTCATTTAGACATGACTGAATGGGGTCATAATTGAATGCTCTGGCTTTTCTCAAAGATTATCTGTCACTCATTCAATGGCAAACAATGGAAGCTATGGCGGAAGACATTAGTCTCATCTGGGAAAAGTCAGAGTATTTTAATGTTGATTATTCTTTCTATTTTCTGAATATATGTTACAAACACTCAAAGGAATGGACGAATAAAGAACCCAAAAAGTCTATTGGGATAAATTTGCAAATGTTATCTTTAATACTGCTCCAATCCGCGATACCTTTGATGGTGAATTTTTTTCCAGTATTATAAGTTTAGTATGCCATAGGGTTACGAACTTATCTTTCACTTCCATTTCCAAACTTCTGTAGAAAGTGTTAATTCTGCTATATGTCCTCAAAAGGTCATGATAAGCTTGATAGGGTTTGAACAATTTATTTGCATAAGGTTGCGTCGCTTCTATCATTTCTTTCTCATGATAGTTTTGTATTTTTACGATCCCAATAATTATAAGGCATGACAAGTAAGTACTCAAATGCTCAGGTAATTATTTAATGAAACGGGTAAATGACTCATATAAGATGATTGATATTTCGCACATCATAATTTTGCAGCCTTTAGGATTATTTATCAAAATTTTGTCAGCAATTATAAGAAATAAATTGATTCATGTCCACCACTTTTGAAAAATCGTCTGTACTCTTTATTTGGTGTTTTTCTGCTAGAACTTTGTAGTTCCTGTACTGCAGTTATTGGCGAGATGTGCATGAAATCTTCTCTGTAACAAGGTCGTGTCACAAAGTGCTTCCGACATTCGTACTGGAACCATCCGTCAAACTTATCACAGTAGACGATGATTAATACTCATCTAAACGACTTACTCGTACATGAGCCAGACCTAGTGAGGAATCGTTTGGAAAAATTAATTTTTGGATCTCATTTTCAGTTACTCGTTCATGTCTCGCGTGCACTTTTTCGCTGCGAGCAGAACGTTTTTTTTTACCCAAATTGCACATTCTTTTTTCTCATATCGGAAAGTCATTAAAGTTTATCGGTTCAAGTTTTTTCTGCGTCTAACGATTTCTTTGCCACGAAAACGCTTGCATGCGCTTGTTCTTTACTGCTTTTTCTACTGCATACAGTCTCGGTTACACTTGAATGCCCATAAAATAGCATGATGCGAGCGATTTTACCGTTTTGCAATGAAGGGGTCGGCGAAAATCTTTAGCTGCAGAATGTGCACGTAAAGGAGAGCAAGGGGAACTACTATTAGTACGTAATCATTAGTTTGTAAGAATTGTTTCGTTAGTGCGCTATTCTGCAGCTCAGCATGAACCATTTGATAACAAGATGATTCTATATGAGAAGGTTTTCCATTTATATATATATAACTGTTTTGAAAGACTTTTCGTTTCTTCCACCAGCACAAAACACGAGAGCAACAGAGAACGACTTAAGCTGCATTAGACTTCATTTCTATTTTTTGCATACTCCAAAGAAACTCTTCCCAATTGTAGGATATTACTCTTACAAGGAAAGGAAGGTTGGTCGAAGTGGCCTTTTAGAATAAGATGTATACTGTTTTATAGAGCTTGGAACGCTGATTCCAAGTCTATTTTTGCTATCTGCTGCGGCCTTCTGGACGAGAAGTTATGAAGGTTTTTGTGAGTAAAATTTCAAATGCAAGATTAGTATAAAAGTCAGTTGTAACCTTTTTCTGACGTTCGAATGGAGCAGCAGCGAGTTGATTTATTTGAATCAAGAATATTTGTTGCACCGAATGACCCGACTATTAGTTAAGCCCAGGGAAAAATGTTACGGCTGATTTTACACTAATTTTACAATTAACTTTTTACTCACAAAAACCTTCATAACTCCTCGCCCAGAAGGCCGCAGCACGTGCGAAGGCAGATTTGGAATCAGCGTTCCAAGCTTCACAAGACAGTATACATTTCATTTCGAAAGGCCACTTCGACCAACCTTCCTTCCCTTGTTAGTTATGGTGCGAATATCACGTGCCGTTGCTGCAATATTGAACAAAGATGAGACCCCGACTTCTTCCCGATAAAGGAAGGAATCTATCGCGAAGGACTTCTACACCAACCTCTTCCACTCATCACACTTGTGCCGATGCCCGTTGTTCCCACAGGAGAATTAGGACCACGATTTCTACCTGCTGAAGTGCGTACCGCAATTCAGAACACGAAGACGTCACGGCTCTGAGACCAGACCATCTTTTCGTCAAACATTTGCAAGCTGGAAGACAACGTTTGCACGAGATTTTCGCGTCGCATTTAACATCTTACCTGTAGAAGGAAAGCAATTCAAACCAGTGGACAACTTCAAAAACCGTCTTTCTTTTCAAGAAGGGCGAACGGGAGGATCTTGGGAACTACCGTCCAATATGCCTGCTGAGTATACTTGGGTAATTCGATAATTTTTCATCGAATGAATGAATATCGAATAAAAAAGGAAAAATTTCGAATAAACGAATATCGAATAAATTCGGAAAATCAAAAATATCGAATGAATGAATTTCGAATAAATTCGAAAAATCAAAAATATCGAATGAATGAATTTCGAATAAATTCGGAAAATCAAAAATATCGAATGAATGAATATCGAATATATTCGAACATTGAAAGTCGAATTTCGAATAAATATTCGAATGATTTATCGAATAACTAAAGCAATCACATCTCAAACTTGCCGACATACCTGGCTAAAGCCGATCCAATCATAATCAGCCCCCTAGTATCCCCTATACCAACTCCTAGCTCAAAATTTTCCAAAAATTGCTGAAATCAATAAAATAGATTTCGATTCTAATCAGCACGCTCACTTACCCTCTACCAATTCCCAACCTCGTAGCTCAAGATTTTCCAAAAATCGATAGAATCGACAAAGTAAATTTTTATCCATAATCAGCACCCTCACTCACTCCCTTGTACCAACTCCCGACCTCGTAGCTCAAGCTTTTCCAAAAATCGATAAAATCGATTTAAATTTCTGTCCATAATTAGCACCCGCACTTACCCCCTTGTACCAACTCCCAGCCCCGCAGCTTAAACTTCTCCAAAAATCGATTTCGAATATTCGCGAAGCGAGCACGAATTCCCCTATAGCCCCGGGCATACTGCAGGCATTTCAGTGGCGACGTGGTATGGCAATACTCAAATTTTCCAAAACCTATTCTGAAAGTACAGCATGCAGGGCATTTATCTTTTTAGTATGTTGTACACGCTAAACATTTGTGGTAAACTGCCATTACATCTGAAGACATCTCGTAACTGGCAAATCGCGTACGGCGATCTAAACCGATCAATCCTGCACTACAGCTGCGATGTCCTTTACTCAATATAAACCAATTCGCAAAAAACTCCAAGGTAACGAATAGGCTTTTGCAATAATTTATGCGAGCAAGAGTGCTCACTAGTGTGGGCTTTGCGTACCGCAAGCATGAGCAACGCAAAGAAAGAAGAACAGCCATTTCGATTCAGTATGAACTCAGAGAACATGAGCTTGAATTTGATATCTTCTTCGCTGATTGGTGCCGATAGCAGTGCGAACAGTCTCATTGATCGAAAAAACATCAAATAAAATCCACATATGATTTTTTTACTGTCGCAAGCAGTCGGAAGAGTGCGACTCTCCATACAGTTCAAAGGTCTACCGGTTGCAAAAGATGCATTACTGAGTTTTGCGAAAAAAAAACGCGGACGAAATGAGCTTGATACTCAGCAGTTGGCTCTGCAACAAAGTCGAATAATCTGAATACGGAGTACATTCGAATACGAATTCGAATAAACATTCGAATAAAACATTCGAATAAAATCTATTCAAAACCCCGTTTTTTGATTATTCGAGTTTTCGAATAATATTCGAAACCTCGTTTTTTGATTATTCGAGTTTTCGAATTTTATTCGAAACCCTGTTTTTTGATTATTCGAGTTTCGAATCTTATTCGAAAATGGAAGAACTCCGAACATGGAATTTCGAATGCGAATATATTCGAATGTTTTATTCGAATGAATGAATTTCTATTCGATTCGGACCCAAGTATACAGCTGAGTATGTTGTGCAAGCTTTTTACGAAGTATCCTCGCTCATATATCTAGAACACTGCATGAAACCCGACCACAAGAATAAGCTCGATCTTTCAAAGGATATAGCTGCATGGACCACATCAAGATGATTTCGAGGATTTCACAAATGTCTGCCGGGAATACCGATTGCCCCTCGTCCTAACCAGGGTTGAGCGTGGGGTCAGGCTGATCTGAGGGGTCGTATTAGGGGTGGAACCGGGGGTGGGGGAAATTTGGGGGGGGGGGGGGGTAGGATCATAAATCGTCCAAAACTTTTGTAATGCAGCACTTCTTTTCAAGGTGCACTGGTAAAGAACAAATAATTTCTCTTCACTACCGTTGCTCTATTAAGTTTTATTTTTGAGTTTATTAGATCATTTTGGCTAAAATGGGAAAATTACGGACATTGTTTGTTTAAGTTAGAAGCAGTGAATGAACCTTTTCTCAATTTGCTTTTGCAGGTGTTCGGACGGCTGCACAAAGGATTTGATGACAAATATCATGATTTTGTATATGAACCAACTCACTGCTTGATTTTTGTGAAGTTGGAGCTAGTAAAGAAAAATAGAGATTCAAATACATTAACACTGATTGCGAAATAAAATATTTATTCATTCTGGTTTTGCGGGTGATCCGACAGAAAAGATAGACATTTTGGCGAGTTCTTCCTGCAGTAGGTTCTTAATATCATCGGCGTCCTCTCTCGCATTGAGTCCGTGAACTACCATGTGACGCCTTACATGCAGTGTGGCTAATGCATCACCTAGATAAGAATTTCAAGAGTGCAAAGTACGAAAACAGCATTCTGCTTTTGCGAGGTTTTCCTTCACTTCTTTCATTAGGCTGCCCTCTCGAACAAAAGTGGATGGTATTCCGAGACTAAGGCCGCAACCTGGAGCAGGGTGCATCCATTGAGAAGCTAGTTGCTGTACCTTTACAGTGAGAACAGTAGGTCCATTACGTTGCACCCTAAAACGTATAGGAACACCGAAATGCTCGAGATGTCAAAAGAGTTTACGTCATAATGTGATCAAGAGTTTCAGTTTTTATCTCGCTTCTTTCGTCTCTCGAAAGCCTATTCGCAGCGGAGAAGCTGCGTTCGGGGTCCGCATTGCTGCCAGGAAGAACAATTATGCATTTTATAGCCTACAAGGAAGTATGTTGGATATTGATGAGAAAAACAGAATAATCATACCTGTTCTACTTTATCTGGATTATTCATTTCCTTACTACTTTGCAGTAGCGTTCGATAAAAGTGTAGACTATCTGATTGTTCTCTAAAATTTGAGGGCCACTTTGAAAACTTCCGAGTAGATGCCGGCATTGTGTTGTAAAACTGAATCATGCTATTCTTCAAGTCTCGAATATTGCAGCATTGCTGAATCGCGTCAATAGACTCAAAGATAAGCCGCTGACGGAGACGTGGCTCGGGGGTATTTGTTTCCATGTCGACATAGTTTGGACATCCTCTAATGAGAAAGTTAACGTTTTCGGGAACATATTCAGCGAAAGCACCCTCGAAATCTCCATTGAAGTCGATCACATCTAGGATTATCTGCCTATCAAGAGCTATTAGGTCATTGTGATTTAGCTCGTGGGACTTGCTTGCCAGGTGAAGGGTTAAAGCTTCTTTCATATCTTTGTAAAATGTTTTGATGCTAGAATAAACGGCAGTATCCTGGCAAACTCTTTATACTGTCTGCTCAAGCTGCAGTGTCGTAGCTCAAGTGCGCTACTTTCTGGTGCATCCTCAAGATTGAAGTTCAAATCGGACTCATCCACTACACTCGCTATGGTCCCGAAGGGGAGTAGTCCAGGAATGCGCGAGGATCGTACGATAAAATTCGTTTATTGGCTGTATCGTAGTTTTCGAGTACACTCAAATCGAGTAGAACAGGCTGATCATTTTCAACGTCCGTAATCGTTCCTTGTTCAGGTAGGCTCCTCGTGGTTTTTTGCGACAGGGTTTCCCTCGTTAAGCTGTAAATGAGACTTCTCCATTTCTGTAAATTGTCAATAAGCAGCCCTTCTTCGCGTTGCATACTTTGAGACAGAATGGATAGCTCATGCATCGTGGTGTTGAGATGGTGCAAGGCTATGTAAGTTCTCGCATCTGAAAGTATCATATGTGCCAGTCTCGCTCTAATTATGAGTGTGTTTGTCAGGCGTCTGTTGTTTCGGATGTCAACGAGAGCTTGAAGGATTACTGAATAAACAGTATATTGGAATTGGAATTGGCGAAGCTGGCTGACTATTACTGTAAGGAGGGCACTCATCTGTAGATCTGGAAAGCACATATTTTGTGCAGCTATAAATGCTCTTGCTAGTTGTTCTGACAGTCGATCCAAATGAATGGTACAGCTCCATAACAACGCTTTGAGCCAGCTTGAACAGTTTTTCTTTTTGTGCCTTCACTGCTAAATTCAATTTATGCGCCATACATACTGATATCATCAGCGCTTGTCTTGGATGAAAATCTGCAGGTGCTTCACGGGCAACCAGCTCTTTCAATTTTGCAAAAACACCAGAAATTTGGCTACCCATTAAAGCTGCACCATTGGAGGACATTGCCAGCATGTTCCGCACTGCATGATTTCTGAAGGTGTTAGAGAGGCCAGGCTTATCCGCCCACGGCTCTGTTTTGTCGAAAGTCTGCAGAAGTGCCTTCACAATGTGCGACGCAGATTCACTCTCTACTTCTGTCAGGTAAAAGTGGAAGGTTATGGGGCGATGTTGCGGTGAAAGAGTTCTGATAAGAAACACTATCCATTTCACTCCTCTACTTGAGGAGGGCCCATTTAGAAGTATAGTAAACTAGCTGGCATACCCGGCTCCGCCGTATGTTCCGAATAGAAAATTTCATTTCTTAACCGATCCGAACCAAATTTGGCACACATACACTTCGGGCCCCGGCGGGTGTCACAGTCCACTTTTCGTTATCGATTGATGTCGATTTTATCGGTTTTTCGCAAAATTTGAGCTAGGGGGCTGGGATTTGGCACAGGGGGGTAATCGAGCATGCTGACCCCCGTGGGGGTGATCAGCATGCTCGATTACCCCCCTGTGCCAAATCCCAGCCCCGTAGCTCAAACTTTGCAAAAAATCGATAAAATCGATAAAAGTAATGCACGATTTCAAAAACTACTATTGTATTCGGAATCCCCATGCTCACTTACCCCCTGTGCCAACTCCCAGCCCCGTAGCTCAAATTTTGCAAAAAACCGATAAAATCGACATCAATCGATAACGAAAAGTGGACTGTGACACCCGCCGGGGCCCGAAGTGTATGTGTGCCAAGTTTGGTCCCGATCGGTTCAGAAATGGAATTTTCTATTCGGAACATACGTACATACATACAGACATACAGACATACAGACAAACAGACATTCAGCTTTATATATAAGATTGCAGGTTGCGGTTGACGACGTATTTTACAAGGTCGTACTTCACATGAACAGCAAAGGCAGTAATCATTTTTCGCACGGTCGTAAAATCGTGATAAACTGTCACCTACCGATCCAGACCTCATTGACATCACCAGCAGCGGAAATTGTTTCAAAAAAGGAAGCCCTTCTTTTGCTATCACATAAGCAGCAAATGTTGATGTAACCGTTGCAGAAATGTCATCCGGTGCGGTGCTTCGCATAATGGCCTCTACTTCTTTGTCGTACTCTTCCAGATGTTGTTTATGCTTTGCCGTGTTTTCATGAGTATTTATTCGCTTTAAGAGGCGACCGAGAAGTCTACGCGGTCTTCATGCACTTTGCGTAAGATGAGCTAATCTTTTCACACAAAGTATATTGTTCTCCCTTAGTAAATTTGAACCTTTTGGAAAGTCGCTGTCAAATTCGCATTTGCGAAACCCTTCCTCTACGTCAAATGGTTGGGTAGCTTTTCTGTTGCAAAGAGCACACCTCATGAAGTCACCTTCAGATGGTTTTCGTCTCTGTAATAGCGCAAATAAGTCTTATTGCGTAAGTGCGTAATAAGTATTGCGTAGGTCTTCGATTTGTTTAGAATTCAGTCTTTCTTCATTAACTCATTAAGCTTCAGATCTTCCACGAACTTTGCATTTTCTAGCGCGTCTCGATGAAGGCCATGTCGACGGCGGAGGTTTTCGTTTTGCAGTAGTTGCTCTATATTTTGTAACTCACTCCTTTCCCTCATTTGCTCTCTTAGGTTGGCGAGTATGCTACTAGCTTGTTGCGATTCTATCGTCAGCATTTTCTGCTGTTCGTCAAACTGTTTTTGACGGTGCGCGATACCTTGAACAATCTCTAAAAGCTTGGCAACTCTGTTCTCCAACCTTGTTTGACGTTCATCAAGTGGAGTGATGTGAGCGCTAGAATCTTGCACTTCTTCGGCCGACGGAATGTTCAAATATATATCCAGAGCGTCATCTAGTGGTGACTGGGTGTTTCGGAAGGAAGCGGTGCAGAACTGGTCTGTAGTAGAGGGATGGTAGAAACATCCAGCCTATCACCTTCTCGCTCCTCAATTCGTCGATCCTGGGAATTGGTTCTATCATCTTCAATTCAGCCACAAGAAATTTTTGCTGTCATCATCGCAACTGTTGTCTTGACCCGGAGTCGCATCCGTGACGACCCATCGATGACCACATAGAGAGAGGGACTTCCCTGAGGAAAGCGCCCCAGATGGGAGGATTTGGTGAACCATCTCTTTTATATGCTGTGGCCACATTTCATCAAGGTAATCTATTGGTATCACTTTGCTGACATCGCACATAGTCCCTTGCATTATCAATCCATTGAGTTGCAGTTTGCCCACCGTTTGCGAATCTTAGAATAATCTAGTTGCGAATCTTAGAATACTCTGGCAACTTTTTCGGATTCAATGGAATAGAAGCATCTGTGCCTGTCACGTTCATAAACGAAAGTAAAAGCTGGATCGATCCTGGACCAGCATTTGATATACAATCTCAAAGAAACGGATATGTAAACGTACAGGTGGGTTTAGGCGTCATACTACCTGCATGTTATGCCTTTTTTTAGATCATTCGCGGTGCAGGACCTCACGTCTATGCTGATTCTCCGACTTCTTTCAATGAAGTTGTCCAGACGATCGTTAATGAGCAGGAAAAATTTAGTCAGAGTAATGCGCACTCCAAAGCGCAATCTGCAGAAGAGGCAAATCTTAATTGTACACTTCATTCCTGTTAGAAAGTTCTACTATTTTCGAACTCTAAAATTTTCGTCGTCATCTCAGGGTAGCAATTCTAAAGTCTTAACCATCTTCAATCAATCATGGCTCGTACCTCGATTGTTCAAGTTAATTTATGGTCTAGTCTTCCTTAACATTGTATAGTCGGGCTTCACGCCTTTATGACGCTGGAGCGGTGGTGTTCTGTTGCTTTTTTCATGAATACCAGGTTTTGTCTGCTCTATATTCAGCTTGTCTATTGTTAACAGTTTGCCTTCAAAATCCGATTTTTGCCTGAGTATGCCTCAAAAGAAGATCCTAACAGCAGATAAGGACCTTTTTCTTCGTCATGCTGCTGCACTATATGAATGCTGGGTTGGTCTCTCATCTGAATGGATGTCAGCGTGATAATAAATATAGGTCATTATTTCAGAATGCAGGTTCGTATGGACTCGGTGATGTTGAGGGGCTTATGGTCATGGTAGGCCAGGATGATGGAGCGGTGCAATACTCAAAATCGAAAGCTTTTCAAGTGAGTTCGTAAAAGTAGCTGCAAAGAATACTGCGAGGATGCAATTTAGATATGGTTGTTCAATACGACGTTGGATACGCTCATAATTTTTACTAGAAAAGGTAACTTCATGATCCATGTATAGTTTCGTTTATGCTTTGGGAGTTTCTATGTCAATTTTTTGAGGTATTTATGTCTTGACCAGCAACAGGAAGGCGGACTACTTCAACAGCGTCAAATCTGATGAATTTGTCGGAGTAGTAGCTCCCGCAACCCCAATCCACAGAGGCGAAGTGAGTTCTCATTTTTGGTTCCAATCTTCCACAGCGAATTCCTTTTTTCTTTTTGCACTTAGATAAAGATGCTGCTACTTCGCAAAGCTGTTGAAACCCGGACCATCGCCCGGTGATCCCACTTTTGGTCATGGTCACGCGCACAGTGCTGAGATTGTATGTTCAATTTTTTTTCTATTTAATGACATTGACTGTAGGCATTTTTTATTGCAGAACTTCCCTTTTCCCAACACACTGCCTTTGGCTATAGTGGAACTCAGGGTTTGCCTAGTACAGGTAGAAGCTTTAGTCAGGGAGGTACGATGCGTTTGCGCAAGAGCCGAACGTCGCGAGTCTATGGCACGCTTGGCTGTAAATGTTGCAAAAAGGTCAGGGAAAGCACATTATCAAATATTTGGTGTATTGAGTGTGTTGCATTTTTAGGGGGTTCTCTATTACACTGCGAAATCATCGTGTTAGATTGTCGTCGCAGCAATTATTTGACTTGGATGTCACAGAATCTGTGGGAGGTGGATCACCGCCTACGAGCTACTATGGTCTCTCTCCACAGCCCTAGCTTGAAGACAACCTTCTCGAAGGTCAGAGATCTCACTTTTTGTTTTGCTGCTACGAGGGTTACGCTACTCGCTCAAATGTTTTTGGATGTATTTCTGGTTTGTAGAGATTAGATCTCCTACGCACGTACAATGAAGCTTTATACCTATTCGATGCATTAAATCCTCCATTGATACTTGCTCCCATCTTTTTTTCTCCATATAGCTACAGTTGGTGTCAATACGTACTCCCTTTTTTATAGAAGTAGCGTGTCCGCAACGCGAGAGCCAGGCGTGCAGACCTTAAATCGATGAAGCCAGTTCCAATGCTCAGGTTGAACGCGCGCAACCATAGCCACAGCTTTGGCGTAGCGACAGCGTCGACGAAGAAGGGAGTACGTAATTGATAGACTGTAGTAGTCTTTGATTACAAAGCAACCATTCAATAATTAACGCGCAGAAACTATTCAACGTTTTAGCAGCATGCTTTTTTGTTCGCTTCTATATCCAGTCGGTAGTTTCTCATAGATTTTTTGTTCAGAGGCACTTCTTCAAAGTCGTAAGGTGAAAAGACCAGATCTGCGAAGACTGCAAAACGACGATGAGCCTCCAGTGAAGATGCAAGGACCAACCCTGCGAAGACTGCAGAGGGATGAGCCTCCGATACCCGAAGAGTCATCCAGTGAATTGTCTTATTTGGATAAAGAGGTACGGCTTTGAAACTTACTATGACTCTGAGGGGTTTTTCCTTTTCCTGTTACTTGTTTACATATCTTTTTTTTTGGAAAAATCATACTTCTTTAGTCAGCCAATCCTCATGAAATTCGATCACACTTGCTCCTCACTGACCTCTGTTCATTTTTTCTCTATCTGTCATGCACAAAAGCTATCAGTGATAGCTTTTATGCATGACAAAACGCATGCAATACAAAGCTACAGTCGAGTAGATTTTCCGCTTAATATAATGTGCTTGCACTGTGGGTAAAATGCGGTAAAATTTGCGCGTGAACAAATAGCTGCGACTGTGACGTCGGCCGACCGCACGCGCAAAAGGCTGGCATTGCTGTCGTGGGTACTTGTTTACACGCATATTTTACCGCATTTCACCTTCAGAGAAATGCGATAAAATTTATGGTAGGTTCACAACTGCAAGCACATTATATTTAGCGGAAAATCTACTAGACTGTGACTTCTCGTATCGTCATGTTTGGATCACGATATCGTATGCTAATTCATGTCTAAACAATGGTAACCTTGTCTCGAGACTTTTTTGCAGTTGTGAACCTATCCACCAATTTCCGGAAGATGCTAGGTTCATTGCTGCATCGACTTCTGCTCAGGTTTCAAGAAGAGATCGCGATATTGTCATTGAGAGATTGAAGCAAAACAAGTTGAAAGTTCTTATTTCAACAGATTTGGTAAGCACTTAGTGATGGAGTCAGTTCAGTAACTTATCTGTTCTTACAAGGAAACGATACTCGGTGTTCGTGACCTTTTGAGATGTTATGTATACCATTACAGTCGTGTTGGAACACTGATTCCGAATCTGACTTCTGTTTCTGCTAATCGCTTCAAAAATGTTATAATGGATCGCGCGAATTGTGCTGCCCAGTGAAATATGGTCGGAGCGCCAACGCTACCGGTGCATTGTGGCCTAGTGGTTAGTGCGATAGCCCCATGAGTTGATGCAGCTGCAGGTTCGAAACCTTTTGTGTTTTTCAGTTTTGCATTGCCTCAATCAACCTTCTTTTGCATCATCAAGCTAGGTGAACGCCCTTACTATTCAGAGAATGTGGAAATTTGGAAAAAATGAATACTATTTGCGCTAAAACATATCCAATGGTCATAGCTCAAGTAAATTTTCTCGAACAAGCTTAAATGAGGTAATGCAAAAATAAAAACACAAAAGGGTTTGAACCTACACCTGCATCAACTTATAAGGCTATTGCACTAACCACTAGACCAGAAAATGGCCGCGGTACCGGCCGTTCCAATGGCCATATTTCCCCTGAACAGCCAAACTTGGCTCGAAATTCCCCCATAACTTCTTTCAAAGAAACGATTAGCAGAAAAGGAAGGCAGATTCGGAATCAGCGTTCGAAGACGAGTGTAATGGTATGAATTGTGCTTCGAAAGGCCACGGACATTGAGTATCGTTCCCTTGTTAGACGAAGCGGGGAATAGATGTTTCTACTGTAAATCTTGTTGTCAGTCTCGAAACGGCAATCAGTACAGAGACTTACTTTCATACAATCGGAAGAGCTGCACGATATGGTGCTATTTCGATGTGCGTACTTTGCCACTGTCGAATCAAACGATAATTTATTCACTTTACAGGAAGGTATGGTGCAGCAGTAACCTTACTCGCCGATCACTGTGAGTTTACCCGCTTCAAAGCAATGGTGGTGAAAGCGGAATCAACGTCCGCTTGATGAGTTTAGCGAAGACTTCTCTCGATTTGACAACGAATCAGTCGTCTTTGAACTATGTCGTTAATAAATAAACAGCTAATTCTCACGGTGTTGCTCCCGTACATTGATCATCTCCTAGCTCATTATCGCTAACTTTCCTCTGTCATCCTCTGTTGCACTCCAAATCATCTTCACTTTCAGATCTCGAATCCACGGGTTTGCTATTAATTTTTACAAAGTAAGTTTTTCATAGAGTCGTATATTTTATGGACTTGATAGCGTACTTTAGATGATTGATACTAACGAGCAGGGAATATCTCTCATAATGCTGATTAAAAACATGAATCTGAAAGTGAGCCTCCTGGAGGTGATTATTCTCATACTAATTTTGTTGATGGTAAGTTTGTTTATGCACTTTTATATATAACTAACTCAATATTTTCAGTTTTTCCTCAGTTATTTGGTCGTGAAAGTGATCATCAACAAAAGAGGCGAGGGAGGGGGGGGGCCTCCTCCCTTTCTACGACAGACAAATGTTGAGCTACCAATCGCCGTCGCCCCGCACTCAGAGCCTTACGATCCAGTAGCACTTGTTATTGTTGCCCTGATAATTATTTTTGGAATGTAATAGATCTCTTTGGAATATCTTTTGTTTTGGTAATAAATGTGAATGTGTTGTGATATAAGAATGTGGTGAAATATAAGAATTTGAGAATTTGTCATAATTCGCCGAAAAAATCCCAAAAGCGTTCAAAAAAGCCCGAAAAGGCCCAAAAAAGCCCGAAAGAGCAGGAACGCAGAAACGATATTATGGTCGAATTCTGACGCTATTTTTATGTGCAGACATCATAAATGAAGCGGAAAGACTCGGTTGCGAAATCAACATTATGCGTCAGCATCAAAACGAAAGAAAGCTTTCCTGGTCTTTCTGGCGCTTTTGGGCTTTTTCGGGCTTTTTTGGGCTTTTTCGGCGAAGTATGACGGGTCCCTTACACAGAGAAGAAACCTGCAGAGCTGGGGTGGGGGGGGGGGGGAGAGGAGGAAGGGGAGGGGTCGTATCTAACACGACCCCTCCCCCCTTGGGGGGGTCGTTTTCGGCCGGGCTGCGCCTGACCCCTTGCTCAACCCTGGTCCTAACCTTCGTCGACTATGAAAAAGCCTTCGACAGCGTCGAAACGGACTAAAAAAAACATGACTGCTGCAAGGACTGTACACGTTGCAGTTGTTCCTTCTTGCCGAAGCTGTTCGTGGCCTTGCAATGGGTGATGAGGTCACTGGACTGAGACGAGAGAGGCATACGAGTTATGGGAGATTCCTGTGGAACATCTTTTGAGGACGACATTGTTCTCTTTTAGCAGCATCGCTGAAGAGGGAACGGAACTTACATACACCATAAGGTTGCCGCCGCCTAGTTAGCGGAGTTCTTGTGAGGTCATGAACTGGCAGCAACGCTAATTTGCACTCAATTTGCACCGAAGATGAGCTGATTCTGCTCATGGTAACTCCGTCATCATCCTGCAGCCTATGAAAACGGAATTTCTTTGAAATTTGAATTCAAAGTTCAGTAATCAGTCCAATTAGGGCAAAAACTTGTATTCAAGGGTATTCTATCACGTTGATTCCAAATATGTTAATCGTTTTGCTTGAATCTTAGGATTTTTTTCTTCTTTTGAACTGACACTTGTTTTCACAATTTTCTAACAAAAATTTCGAAAGTTCTATGTAAGGGTTTTCTGACATGCTGTTTTCGAAAAAGCTGATGGTTTTGCTTGAAACTTCAATATTTTTCTGTTTTGAATTTCAAACTGTCTTTCGGAAATTTCCAAATTTGATAAACCTGGAAAACAAACGGAAAAATTCTATGTTTAAGAAAATAAAATGAATCGGACCCGATATTTCAAGCAAAACCATCAGCTTTCTGGAAACAGCATGTCAAAAACCCTAAGTGTGAAATTTGCCAAATTTATAGAGAATTTGTGGAAAATAAATAGAATTTCGATGGAAAAATATTCAAAGTTCTGAGCGAAACCACAAGCTTTTTAGGAAACAGCATGTTAGAAAACCCCTACATAGAATTTTTGAAATTTTTGTTGGAAAATTTGTGAAAACAAGTTTCAATTCAAAAAAGAAAAAATCCCAGGTTTCAAGCACAATGATCAAAATATTCGGAATCAGCGTGTTAGAATACCCTAAATACAAGTTAGTTTTTGCCCTAATTGGACTGATTTTACTACTGGACTTTAAATTCAAATTTCAAAGAAATTCCGTTTTCATAGGCTGCAGGATGATGACGGAGTTACCGTGAGCAGAATCAGCTCGTCTTCATCTGCAAATTAAGTGCAAATTAGCGTTGCTGCCAGTTCATGACCTCTCATGAACTCCGCTAACTAGGCGGCGCAACCTTATGGTGTATGTAGGTTCCCTCACCTTGAAGCAGAGACGATGCTGAAAGAACCAAACGAAGTAGGGAAGAAGATCGGATCGCGAATAAATTGGAAGAAGACCCGGTTCATGAAGAATGCTACATGCGAAGATGCAGAAATGGAACTGGAAGACCCCCCTAACATGGAAATGTCCTACTTGTATCGGGCGTTCAATAAACATAGAGGACGACTATAGGGAAGAACTTAACAGGAGAAGAAGAGCAGCCTGGGCCGCCTTCGGCCCTCTGAAGGAAGCCACCGACCAACTGACGAACATGGAGCTTCGTGCCCACCTCTTCGACTCAACCGTTCTCCCGGCGCTCTGTTACGCAGCTGAGACTTGGGCTGACACTGTAGCCGCAAAAAGCTCTACGGAATATCTGCAGAGCGCTTAAGCGCAGTCTTTCGTAGCTGAGCCAACACACAAAACATCTCGTCGGAATTCGCAGTACGGATTTGAGAAGATTGTCCCGCCTTTGTGACCCGGAATATGTTGCGAAAGCGAAACACCGGATGGGCCATTTTCATCATGAGAAGAATAGACGACAGATGGATACTAACAATAAGAACATCGGAACGCACTCTTTGCGAAGCGAAACGTCCCCGAAGAAGACCTTCAACGAGATGGGCCGACGTGTTTGTGGAACGGATGGACCAGCTGAGAAATCAGCTGGATAGGATTTTTGTAATGGAACTCAGGACGCATCTGCGACGGCAACCAAGAAGATTGTAGATGTCCGAAGCGAGGGACAGAGATTAGTGGAAACACTGTATTGGGGCCTGCACATTACGTTAGGGCCATCTAAATATCTAAGTATCTTTTTCAAAAGGTATGGTACTTGCTGGCCGTATCACTTGGAAACAATTTTCACTAATTTGTAGTAGACGTAACTGACAAAAGAAGTCAGGGCCCGTAGTAAACCCCCGAAATACGTCGTAATGTAAGGAAACCGAGGACACAACATGTCCAGTTGAAGGACGTGCTGCTCACAAAACATTTTGGTCACCTCAGAACTTGGGCGCGCAAGCGCGTTCAACCCCTTATATAATCGTTTACGGCGCGCACCGCCACTGCACTACAGAACCTCTTCGTTCACGATGGACAAGATTGAATGAAAGAACAAGATGCGGCAGACAGAACAGGCGGCGACATTTGTCAAAGAAAAAGCTTCGATTTGTATTAGTATGTATTTGTATACTCTGTTTGTATGTTGCATAGGTGTGCCCTGGCGTCATACTCCACGTTAAAGACGATGACGATGCAATTCGCGGTGCTGATAGCGCAGCGCCGTATCGGGTGCTGCTGCGATTGAAGAGAGGGGTACGCTTCCCACGGGATCCTAAGTATTGCAAGCAGAGGTGCGATAGTTGGAGCCGGGCTCCCCAAAAGTGAAGGTGGTTCCAGCTACCACTGGCCGGCCAAAAGTGAAGGTGGTAGTTCGGACACTCAACTCCCAAAAATGTCGACCGGGAGGGGGGGGGGGGGGGGTCGCAGCTACACTGGCCAGCAAAAGTGAAGGTGGTAGTGCTGGACACTCACCTCTCAAAAACGTTGACCGGGGTTGGGGGTAGAGAGGGGGGGGGGCGGAGCACAGGACAGACTTTGGGTTTGGGTTTTTTGGATTGGTTTGGGTTTCTTGGTTTTTTTGCGGTCCGGGTTTTTTTTCGGACTTTTGGTTATTGATTTTTTGCTGAAACTGTAAAAAGGAACTTAAGCAAAACGAACGCAAAAGAAAGTATTGAGAGCATATTCTATGTAGTTTATTTTTAGGAAGTCGCCGTCACCTACTGCGAACCTGGAGGCCATCATCGGCATGGACGCATATACGCCTCAGCACTTTCTACGATAGAGCAAAGCTTTATGATGACTTCGGATAACTGAAGAGTCTAACCCAACGGTCCTCTTTAGGGCCACAAATACGATGAGTACAACTGCATAAATATTAAATAAACGTGTCAATGAAATAGTGTACTTATGAGTGATACTCAGCTAGACTTTATGTGTTTTATCAAGTACATTTTGTTATGACGTACTGCGAAGAAAGTAGGTCGATCCAGGCAGTAATCGCCGACAACCAGAATTTCGAATGATAAAATAATGAAAAATCATGCGATGATTCCATTGTTATAAATCTGCTGATTGAAGACATCAGCAAATGCGACTTTATAGGTTTTGAAGGATAAGTGTTGTTCTACCGAACAGTTAAAGAATCAGTTTGATTTGAGGAGTGGCCGCCGAGAACGAATGTCGATTTTAGCATTGAAACTGAAACGAAAAAATCCGAATTCGTTATTTTTCGAAAACTACCGCTTGGAATGGGCTGAAAATCTACAGTTATACTTACTTAGGCTTGTAGTATAGAACCACACTTGCAGAAACGGCTCAGCATTGCTTTGAGAAAATCAGGGAAATTTTCGTTTTCTCAGTTTCTAGTCAAGGAAAAAAACGGCAATCGCACATATGGATATCAGGTATCAATAGTATTGATGTGAGCGAGTGGGAGGTCCGTAGAAATTATTTGGACAAAGATCTGATTTTTTTCGATTTTTCGAGCATTTGGAAATCTTTAGATTTTGAGTTCGAACTCTCCGTGGATCGAGCGTGGTGCAAAGACATGAGTGCCATTTTGTAGAGCTTGCTTTGCTCTATCGAACAGTACCCCTTATCCTTTGTTGGGTTGAGTCTGCTTGCTTTGTTAAAGCAAGCAAATAAAAACGCTCATTATTTTTGCACCAACCTAATAGATGGTTTGCCAAAGCCACGGTTTTTTGATGTCTTCTAGTCTATAAAATAAATGCATAACTCAAATGATTCAGTACACGTGGGCTATAAAAAATTGCCGCTGTATTAAATTTGAAAAAAGAACGTATGTTGGTTGGTCCGTAAGTGAAGCTCTTAGAAAGTCGTTCATATGTTTCCTGTACATATTTGATTTACTTTATCACATGTATGAATTGTTCATACGTTTTTTTTTCAAATTTAACACAGCAGCAATTTTTTTAGCCCACGTGTACTGAATCCTTTGAGTTATGCATTTATTTTATAGACTAGAAGACATCAAAAAACCACGGCTTTGGCAAACCATCTATTTGCTCCAGCATTTTTCGTGCCAGCAAGCATTATGTTCAGATTTTCTTAACTCGTAAACAAAACATGTCACGATCTGATATTTCGTTCTATTAGACACATATTGTATAATATTTTTCAGAACGAAAAGTAGGAACACAAACGAAAATCATTTACTTACAAAACATTCGACTATTACGACTTTCCTTTGAAAAATTAGAAACTTAATGCTTAGTCAAAACAATACCCTTTATTATTGACTTGCAGCCTTTTTTTCGCCACATAATTCTGAATTATTTGAGTGTTTCTATCAGTATATCGCCGCGTTATGCCAGCACTGCTTTCTGGGTTTTTCTTCACACTGAGTCCCAAATGGTGCAATCATCCTTTCCAAGATTAATGTTCTTATTGATAATCACGAGGGTTACGTACTAGCAGAAAATTGCAAATGTTCCAGCGCTATTCATTTAATACGTCGTGATTTCTATGCAGAACATATTTTCACGCTTGATCTTTCAACCTGTTGCCTATCAATATAGTAACGCCATAAATGCAAGAGATTATGGCAAGTGTTCTATTTCAGTGGGAATCATGAGTTGTTTGCACACTCTGGAGCTGAATGTAAAACTGCAACGTTGTTGATTCAGTTCATTTTTCTCTTGCACACCGCTGTGCAGAAAGCGTCAAAACGAATCGTTGCATTCGTTAAGTTAATTTATCCGCTAAGGGCATGATTATTCTCATTCTGGTATCGGCCAGCAATCTACACCAATCGATGCAAAAACTGTTCAGAGATAATTGTAATCTAAGCTAACCTCGCAGTCGATATTCCTTAACAGTTGAATCGTCATAAGTTGAAAGTCGGAGATGCTGAGTGAGCCGAAAGCTATAGAGCATCCATAGATCACCAAAATTCACGCATATAAAAGGCGCATCATAATCAAATGTGTTGAAATGCCTTTTCAATAACTACTCTTGCTGTGAGTCCAAACTTCACCAATCGGGCTTTTTTTTCAATTTTTCAGGTTCTAAGGCAATAGGCATGCTCTACCAGTACTCAACATAGTCACTGCGAGTTGTATAGGAAATTGGATAGATTGAAATTAGCATTTGATGCCGTTCAAATAGATATGCAAATCACCTTGAAAAGGCACTTCGATCAATGATCCTGTCAGTATGACACTCCATCCGCTTCCCTTAGGCAATATAACAACTACCCTATTTTCCGGAGTATAAAGCTCACCCATGTATAAGGCGCACCTGCCGCGCGAACGTTAACGCGAAAGTTGGGCCCCAGGTTTGAGCTTGAGGACATGTACTTTGACGGTCTACTTATCTATACTTTACCTAGAGATTGCTAAATGGGCGTTTCAGAGTCAGAATGTTAATTCCTTCAATTTTCGGAAAAGTTTGGCTAAAATTTGACTAAATGTAGACATAAAACTCAGTGACATATACTTCTGATGGTAACAGTCCGGGTGTTTTGGTGTAAAATTCTTGTTTTGCAGAATATGATGAATTGAAGATAGAGCAGACTAATTTTTCAAACAACATATAATCACAAGAGATTTAACAGAAAAGGAATGCACAAAATTGTTACAAAAAGTTAGTACCTCTGCCCTTGCGGCGTCGCACATCGCCCGCGTCGTCGCGAAACTGCCCGCGCGCGGTGCTCAAAAAATGCGCCTTATACTCCGGAAAATAGGGTATTTGGAAACATGCCAAAACATTTTTCTCATCGTCGTTCCTATGCTCTATTTGATACTCCAATAATAAATGTTAAAAGATATCAGCAAAGTTGCGTATTTCTAACCTGGGTAGCAGAATTAAGGATGTGGTTTTAAAGTAGCAGATTTGTCATTACGTCCTTACAGCTACATAAAGGCCATAAAGCCCTTTGGTAGTTCGGTAACTGAAGTTTTCGGAAGTTTCTTTACCTTGGGAACATTCTTTGGACTTTTTCACAGAACTTCCCGAGGACTTTTCGAAAACTTTCCGAAGGAAGTTCCTCTACAGTCCTCGGGAAATTCCCATAAATTGTCTGAGAACGTGAGTGAAAGCATTTGCTACTACAGCATCGATAGCATGCTTAGCGAACATATCGCCCGTTTCAGAATGTCAATTTAGTTTTAAATGGAAGGCAAGAGAAGATTCAGATTGGTATCTATTATATCGTACTGGCACTTCTTTCTAATCCAGAAACTGTTGGTACTTTTCGGTATCGTTGTACGATGAAAGTCTGCAGTATATCTTATCACCAGTGCGTCACCCCTGCTTCGCAGAGGCTCGCACTGGCTCTATATCTAGGCCCTACTCATTCTCTTATAATGATGACATTGACACTCACCGAGTGATGCCGACTATTACGAACAAAATGTAAACAACTACTCATTCTGAAAGCTTTTTATGTAAAATTGGTGATTTCGCGTGGATGAGACTTTTTGCAAAGAAATAAACGCAAATTTTCATAGGTTTTTGATTTTCCCACGGTCTTTGCAGTTGCAATAAGAACAGCAGTCACCGTGGGCTACATATTTGTGCAAAAATCTCGTCAAATGGTCTGGTAAAACCTTGGCAAATTGACCATTTACGCAAATAATACTTTTTGGGGCCGTTCTTGTAAAGTAATGGACTTTTGATCACTTTTTTGAGCCTAAGTTCATGGCTTGCACATTTACTTGGCACAAACATCCACGACTCTGAAAAAAGTGGAATTACGGACCCAATTTTGCGGCCCAAACGCAAAGTGGATCCGTTTGACACGCAGTTTCTGAGGGATCCACTCAACGAATCTGCTCGTGCTTTTGCATGTTTGACTTTCTTGCGGGTGGCATGCGCTGTGCAAAATTTGGGCCCAGGAGGTTGGCTGGAATCCGCCCTACGAATTTCGTAACAGATACACACACACACACACACACACACACACACACACACACACACACACACACACACACACACACACACACACACACACACACACACACACACACACACACACACACACACAACACACACACACACACACAGTTATGATTTTTCTAATACTACAATCATTTCGTCTTCTTCAGAGGCCTAAAAAGAACTCGTAAAATGAGTTTTAGTGACCACAAATGTCTCACCAGCTAATTTTACAATGATACAATTGGATATACAGTTTCTAACATAATATCAAACCTGACATTATATCATACCAGCACCTCTTGGAGCTCATCAGAAGGAAAGAGCAGGAGCAGACAAGTGGGCGTAACTTAGAAAGCACATAGAAAAGCTACCTACCATATTAAGTCACTCATTGGTACAAACGGCAGAAACCTACATTGTAAAAGAAAAGTACCATGTTAAAGTTGTGGATTTTCGACAAAATTTTAATGTCTTGTGTCTTCAAATTCAAGATTCTACTTTTGATACTCCATCAACAAGTACCCTGTCAACCTTTACTGCAAATAAGGAGACTGTCTGCAAATAACATGATCGCATACTTTATGGCACGCCAGCAACTTTGCACTAAATTGTCAGCGAATAACGGTCACGCCTACGCTTTCATGATAATCAAGTCATTATCAGAAAGAGTCCGAACATTTGGAACCACAATCGTACAAACATGATTGCTGCTGCTTGGATTTCACTGCAACGAAGTTTCAGGCCACATTCAAGACCAGAAACTTCAAAAACATGATTTTTGTCTCCACTTCAATTGTATTTTTTCCACGTTTTCTCTTTGTTGCCCCTGCAAAGAGAAGGTTCGTCACGCTTGCAAAAAATTAACCTTGAGTCATTTGTAACTTAATATGTGAGATTGCACACTAAGCTCTATTAGCGACGGCACCAACACTAGCAACTTCCCAGTGAAACATTTCCTAGCAAAATGGAGAAATGTGTTCTACTGACTATCATATAACCAACTAAAACAAAAGAAGCGAGAAAACAAGGAGAAATCACTGGAAATGAGCAGGTTCTAATTTCGCAGTTCGTCAATTAACGTGTAAAGTGTGCGCTACGCATATTGAGTTACGAATGACTCGACGATACATCGATACTCTTCAACACTGATTACAGTTCATGACAAATTCATCCTAATATATCTTGCCATTAAGCTTTATCATTCAACTCTGACTAAGAGACACGAACACGTTTTGCGTACGTTTAATTAACAAGTTCATAAGTGAGTTCCGATGCGTTTTAATTGATTTACGATTGGGTTCTTAAAGAAACAGGTTCAAGCAAGTTGAACCCGACGAGTTCAAGTATGTTCTTTCACGAAATTCTATTAGGTTGTAACAGAATTAATGCAGGTTTTGAATCCCAACCGCAATAAGTCATACACTTCTCATTTCTAAGTACGTTGCAAAATAACATTCGATAGAGCAAAGCAATCTCTATAAGGTGGCATTCTTGTTTTAGCAACAACTCTGATCCACCACGAGTTTCGAGCCAAAAACTAAAAAGATTCAACTGTCCGAAAAATTGAGAAAAATCGTAACTCAGTTCATAAAAAACCTACAAAAATTCTAACTTGCTCACGTAAACACTATTTAGTTAAGACATCCATACACGCCTTTGCCGTATTTTTTTCTCTGTTAAAAATCAAGAAAGCGGAAATCTTCGTGCGTTTGCCAAAGTGATGCTGTGCCGTCCCACATAAGTAGTCGTATACTACAAAGCTGTAGAAGTATAAACTTAAATTTCCAGCTCACTGCAAGCTTTGGTTGTCGAGAAATTTGAAATTTAGCTTGGACCACATGACTAACGAAAACTATATTCGATATTTTTCGACAACTAAAGCTTGTAGAGAGCTGGAAATTCACGTTTATACTTCTACAGGTTTGTAGTATACAACTACTCATGTGGGAAGGGCACAGCATCACTTTGGCAAACGCACGAAAACTTCCGCTTTCTTGATTTCTAACAGAGAAAAAATACGGCAAAGGCGTGTATGGATGTCTTGACTAAATAGTGTTTACGTGAGCAAGTTAGAATTTTTGTAGGTTTTTTATGAACTAAGTTACGATTTTTCTCAATTTTTCAGACAGTTGAATCTTTTTAGTTTTTGGCTCGAAACTCGTGGTGGATCAGAGTTGTTGCTAAAACAAGAATGCCACCTTATAGAGATTGCTTTGCTCTATCGAATGGTGTTTTGCAACGTACTTAGAAATGAGAAGTGTATGACTTATTGCGGTTGGAATTCAAAACCTGCATTAATTCTGTTACAACCTAATACTAGTACTTCACCAAAACTTGCTAACACTCATAGATTTGCTAATCACACGTGCGCAAAACGTGCCCGTGTCTCTTAGTCAGAGAATGAATAATACAATTAGAGCATCCTTTGAGTCATTCTACCTTGGTAGTGGAGAAATAAGAGGAGCTTTTAGTTAAGGAAAAGTCAAAGGGAGTTTTGAGACGAAGAATAGTGCTTGGAGTCCACCCCAATTCTTTTTTCAAACATGCTGTTTCCAAGGAATTTCTAAGAGATCTGATGGGAGAAAAATAGGAACTGTTTGCATAATTTACAGGGTGGTCCATATGAAGTGTGACACAACAAAAAAATATTATAACTTTGCAAGGACCAAATGAAATCAAAAGGTTCTGTCCTCATCTGATAGAGAAAAAATTCTGTATAAGATTTCTAAATTTTCATAGACACTTGTCCCTGGTTTTGGTAAAATCATTTATTTTCTTTCAATTCTTTACCAAAAATTCTTCGATTTGCGCGCAATGGTTTTTGGTCCCAAACTTTACCAGGTCTCTTTTTGGCAAATCAAATAGAAAGCGTTTTGGATCAGACTTTTTTCTTTCAGGCTCAAGAGAAAGAGTATTTGCGGGATTAAGGGTGGAGAGCTAGAAAGCAAACATTATTTTTTTTTCAATGTCCGTATAATAGTTTTTACACAACTGCAATTTCTTCTTTTCTCCGTGAATTGGTGTCTAGTCATGCTAAAAACTCCCAACAGCGTCCATAGCGTTTGCTTTAATTCAAGAAGGCACCATGGCCCTTCAAAGTTTGCTTCTGATGCGTTTTTTTGAAAATTTCGAAAGATTGCGATTTTCGTCGCTATGGCGACTGGATTCAATAAGCCTTCAAATTTGATCATGTTTGATTAAGAAGTGAAGTCGAGAACAAACACACTAAGACAAAAAAATACGGAGAAAACGAATATCTTCGAAATGGAATGAAATAGGCCAAAGAATGGTTTTTTCGCAGTCCATCAAACTTTATAATTGCCGCATATGAACAAACAATGATTGGGCTTCCAAATCAAATAATCTTAAACCCACGAATTCTTTTTCTAATCTATCTGTAAGCAAAAAGTCTGCTCTTCCAAACCCAAGCCATTAGATTTGCTAGAGGAGAACTAGTGAGAGCGTGGGACGGAATTTCAACCAAAGATCATTGCGTGCATTTTGAAAATTTCTCCGCGCATAATAAATTCTGTCACCAAAGGAATTCTCGGAAGTATTCTATAAGGAATTAAACAAATTTTTTTGTCTATCGGATGAAAGCAAAAGCGTTCAATTTCATTTAGTTTAAGCGAAGTTACGAAGAATTTTGTCCGTCACATTTCATGTAGACCACTCTGTATATAATTCAGCTGTAAATCTTGATTCTCGGTATCCTCCTTCTCTGCTTTTCCCATGAAGCTCCTTCGTGTTCCGCAGTACCTTCGAAAAACTGCGAACAGCTACTGTGTGATGCCGCTTTCCCTGTTTCAAAAAAGTCAATGACATTTGATTTCTATAGCTAAAAGAACATGAAGGGAATACTACCGAAGAAGATAGGTACAACACAATTACTCCATAAATCATAACCCAACCATGACTCCACAAAGTATAACTCGTTTGTTAAGCTAATAATAGCTTCGGAGCAATAAACTGTTAGCTCGCTCAGTTCCACACTTTTTCGCAAAGTAAGGCCGCCATCTGTACAGAAGCCTTCACATTATGTCCAGGAAACTGCAAATGCAATCAGTCTTAGAAAACCAATTTGTAAGCATTAGCACCAAAAGATACAGGAACTGATGAGATAAACACCTCAGCTACACCTTGCAGACTTATGTTAATGCAATGACTAATGAAGTAAAAAGTGTTTTTCAAAAAAACCTAAAAACCCTATTTTCCAATTATTCGGCTAAAAATATTGGCTGCTGCATGACGGAGGCGCAACATCTTTGGGCGCGAACGCGGCTTTTTTAGCCGCAGAGCGCATATTCCTACACGGTCCACAGGCTTAACCCCTTTCCATTCACGGAGCTGGACTCGAGCTTTTGGGATGTTTTGTTATTTTCTTTACTGTTCAAGCTCTAAGTATTCGTTTTTTTGTTTCAAATATGGCACGCCTTGTATTGCGTATTGAATAAATAAATAAATAAATAAATAAATTGGAAGCAGGGCTTACAACGGTGTAGATACGCGCGCGCCGCGTTCGCTTCCGCTCACTAACATCGTTTCTGCGCCTTCGCCATGCAGTAACCTTCAGCTATCTATCAACTCTTCGTTTACCTTTTAAAGTGTGACCCTGGTCAGTTTCTCATAGGTACCTCCGCGAAGCACCCACAGCACGCACGTTTCTTGATGCTTCTCATCTCATTCATGAGCAGTAGAGCATCTCTACGCACACATGGGAAAAAGTGAAAATGGAAATTTCTAGGTTTACTTCGAAGGAAACCTATGCAAGAATAGAATGCACGCAACTCTATTGGTATCTATTCAATCAATGGGTGCAAATTCCGAACTTGCACTGAAGGGTAAGCGGTAATAAGTATACGTAAAGCAAAAAAATAAACAGTATTTTTAAACGTTTCTCTTTGTAGAGTAGAAATTAGAAGGATAAAAAATTACAAAAAACGTGGACATTTCTGTAAACAAATTTCTACCGGCTTCTCGAAAGGCTCAATTTCGACTTGAGTCCACACTTTTCAAATCAAGGACTTTTTAACTAAAGTTCTGGTACTTTTCCGTTATCCGAACCCATTTTTTCAAAGAAGGATACTGCTTCTTTCCTTGCGCAATATTTGGTCCCAACTTCATAGGAAAGAGTGTCGACCTTCTGCCACGTGTCAAAAAAATTTGACATGCCATTTACATGTTTAACAAGTTTTACCAAGGGTTTGTGTTGCTCTACCTAGCGACATAAGTCCAACCTTTTTTGGTCAACAATAATTCTATTTTTGATTAAACAATTTCAAAAATAACATTGTTATAGTAATAACGTCGCCCTCTTATGAATGAACGTACTAGACATGCCCAGAATAGAGAAGGCGCTAAGGTTCCATCATCTAAGCGGCGAAAAGCAGCAGCGAGGTACTACTTCAAGCCATCATTTGTAGACTCTCCTGACTAAACTCGCATGGCGGAAGGTTTGAAGTGAAATACATTCTTGAACCATTGCTAGAAACAATCAAGATATTCCAGTAATGATTCTAGATTGTTTTGCTCTTATATAAAAAAGCTGAACGAGTGGTTATAGATGCTCTTTTACCTTAGCGGAAATGATTTCGAAAAAACATGTCAAAGTGGATTAGAACGTGTCAATTTTTTCCTGACACGTGGCGGGGAGGCGGTCCTCGTAAAATCTATGAAAATTTGTACTTGGAATACAGAACGTATTTTATAAGAGCCTTTTGAAAAAATGGGTCCGGATAACGGAAAAGTACCGAATTTTTTTTTGCACGAGAAGCTTCCAAAAAACATTCCATTCATTCAAATTTCAGAAAAAGGGAAAACACAAGACTGCTACCCGAGACTGAAACTCTCAGGCCAAGCTGGCCGAGGTCTATCCTATATTACGAAAATGCTTTCAACTTTACCAACCGAAGTCTAACTTGTTTAAACTGCTGCGAACCTTTGTCCCCGCTGCTTCTGAACCATTACAAAGTTACAATGGGCTATTTCACCTTTGTTAAAATAGAAAAACGTTCCGTTTCAACTCCTATAACGTTTTATAATTATTATGTGTCTCACTTTTATTACCAAATTCCCGCTAAAAATGTCGGCGTCCAGTTTCAGCATACCTCACATAACATCTATCAAGAAATGCAAACAAGTCTGAGCATCAGTGTTAACGATCATAGTGGGAAAATTTCTAGCTCATCCATTAGCATATTTATTCGTCAATTGCCAATAGGCCAAAAAATGAGCGATAACCGAGCAGGTCACCTTGAACGGTGTCATATACAGGTGATGGCATACGCACGATGGTAAAATAAGGCTGTCTCCGGAAAAATCTAGTGAGCGAATCAAAGCAGAGAATACTTATCTGGAAGCATACATAAACTTCAAGTTTTTTGCGTAAGTTAATGCCGTTAAATTGAAAACAGGTACCGCAGTATTAGCGGCATTCCCATAAATGCAATATATGACGACGTCTAGAAATTTCTTTGACTTTTCGGACGTAAGAAGAGCTAAAGAATTCTTGAGCAACCAATTAACCACATAATAGGGAGCTTTAAAAGGAGCCGGATCGGTGTCGGACAGTCACAGTTGGATTGCGACTAAACAATGCGGGAGAAGAGCCTAGTGGTGGTGGCTTCCGTCGGTGCCGTTCTAGCTATGATAACTTGCACAATCGTGATTCCAGCTCTGTGCAAGGAGATCAATGAAATCCACGAAATGGTAGGTTTATTTCATCATGTTCTGGTTTTATAAAGCTCAAGTGATATGACTAGCTTGATACTAGGTTCTCGCTGGTGTAGCTGCCTTTCGCACGGAAACCGACTCAGCATGGATAGAGATTATGGATGTGCAGCTGATGATCTCTCCAGAAATGAAGCGCCCTGAGAATCCCTTTGATTCAATATTCCGACGTAAAAGGCAACAGCTTCCTCCATGGTGCGTCTGCGAGATTACGCCCGTCATGTGCCCACCTGGGCCACCCGGACCACCTGGGCCTCCAGGAGCGCCAGGTCAGCGATGTCGCGTTGATTTCTTTATTCTGTACATTATACTAAGTATATTTAGGAATGCCTGGAATGCCAGGACCCCCGGGTAACGATGACATGACAGTTTATCAACCAATTCAGTGTCCACCTCCAGATCCTTCTTGCATCAAATGTCCGCCGGGGCCAATGGGAGAACCCGGGCCACCCGGTCCGCCAGGTCCACCTGGACAGATGGGCCGACCTGGTGAACCAGGACGAAAAGGCAACAATGGTATACCTGGTCCTTTAGGCCCACCTGGCGACATTGGTCCTCCTGGTCCACGTGGACCTCCAGGAATGCCAGGTGTGAAGGGCCAAGACGGAAGACGAGGAAAAGGAATGCCTGGACCAGCCGGACCGCCAGGTCCACCCGGATCACAAGGAAAACCTGGTCCTGTTGGTGCAGCCGGTATGCCTGGAGCCCCGGGTCGTCAGGGTCCTCCTGGGCAAGATGGTCCACCAGGAATGCGAGGAAATGACGGCCAACCAGGTAAACCTGGATCGCGCGGGCTTCCAGGTAAAGATGCTCACTACTGTCCATGTCCTGCTCGCGGTCCCGTGGGAGCTGTTGCCTCCCCGCCAGCTCCGTATGCGGCACCACCAGAACCTATTGTTACGGAAGCTCCTGAGTATGGGAAAAAAGCTGCAAAAAGAAAAAGCAAGAAGAAGCTCAAAAAAACTTAATGGTTTTTGACTTTTGATAAAAATGAAATATCACTATAGTTTATTTTTGTGCACAGCAATTTTTGTTGTCAACCGCAAATGTTTTAAAGCTTGGATTCTGTTCGTATTCGGTTGCGCTTTTATTGAAAAATTGTTTGGTCACTAAAGTTATGCAAAGATTGGAAAAAGCGTAAAAAGAGGGTAGTTTTTTATCTCTTTCCACGAGCTCATCATTGATCGAAGATGCTTGAGTGAAATAAGCGACACAGCTTCCAAGTTAAGGCCATAGCTCGTGCGATTTCGTCGCGTCGCGTCCTGCTATTTTGGACAAGTGTTCTACACCACGCTGTTAAAGGCAGTGTCTCACCAAAATTTAGTTTCCGAAATTTTTGCATTTTGCAAGCTCGTCGGACCCTGTCTAGCACTGTATGGGCTTGAAATCACACGAAGTTTCTAAAAACCCCGTATTCTGGAGGTCCCGCGGAAGCAACGTGGACGAGTTCTACCTTCCAACTTCAGCCTCAACCACAGTGGCAGCAACAGAGGGGAGCTGGGTGCCAAGTGGAGGGACATGTTCAAACGCGTAAGGGGGGAGACCGAAAGAGTCGTCCGCGCGTACCAAATCGCTCTCCGCGTACCACTTCGAGCGAATTTTTCTCAGCGTAGAGGGGTCAAATTGAGTGGGAATTGTTGCAGTGGCCTATTTAGAGGTCCCTTTGATAGAATATGTAAAGATCCGCGCGACCTCAACTTTGGTGAGAATTGCCTTCAAAGGCAGTGTCCAGACGAATCTGAGCACATGGGTTTTTCGCCTGGAAACTGATGAGGAGGTTCTAGTTAAGGCACTGTACAAAGTGTAGCGCAAATGATTCATTCACGGCAATCCATCCCCAAACACTACGCGCCTGTAGGTCCCAGCGCGAACGTAGCGTTAAACTGCGGGGTCGTCGTTTTCCGGTTACGGTCACGGCGCAGGCGCATGGTTTTTGGGGACGGATTTCCCAGCCGTGAATGAACCATTTGCGCTGCCGCTTGGGCAGTGCCTTAGTTACGACCCCTCATCAAATTCCAGGAGAAACACCCATGCGCCCAGATTTGTTTGGACACTGCTCTTAAGTGTGTGGTCCCGACGTATTTGTGACGGCTGTGCGGCGCGACGGATCGCCACACACTTTTCGGCGTTCATAACCCATTTGGCGAGATCGTCGCGATTTTGCCTAATCGGCATGATGTCGCGTCGCCCGTTTGCAGCAAGCGACGAGGCGACCGTCGCATGATTTTTGAGTCGTGTTTCCGATTTCATAGATGTATCTCGCCGTTTTTGCTAGTTGTGGGTGCTTTTGGACGAAATATTGCTATTTTTGCTATTTATGAGTGTTTTTGTATGAAGTACAAGTAAATGAAATTTCGTCAGAGGTATGCACGCTCCAAACGATAAGCAACTCGGTCGCCACTTCGTCGCGTGAGCTATGCCCGGGGCCTAATACACCGACCACAATCATGTCTAACGAAAATCTAAAAATGTCCTGGTGCATGGAATTTCTTGCTCAGACCCTTCGACCCCTTCAAACGTTAGCAACCTCAGGATTTGGGAATCTGTGAAAAAGAAGGTGTTTTAGCTAAACGCTGCTTTCGACTGTCCCGAATTTGTATATATTTTGCTCTGCCTTTTTCTCCTTCAAGAAAATTCACATTCTAGAGAAACAAAAGACTATTTGTCAGAAAGATTCGACGTCACCAAATATGAGTGAATATGCACACTAGAGAGTAGCAAGTACTAGGTTCAACCAAAAAAGATAAATGACCGTGTTAGAAATTTTTTTGTTATCTAAGAGGTCTGATATCGATTGTTGCGAAAAAAAGGAAATAATGTGCTTTGTAATGAGGCCTTGGCGGAGCTTGTAATCACACAATGGAAATAAAAGCAAAAGGAAAGAATTTTAGCTACGAGCTGTCAATAAGCAACCTCGCCACTTAACGGGGAGTGTTGCAAAAACACTATGAGAATAATAGGTCTTAGCAAACAGTAATAAATGTTTCATAGCCCACTCTTCTAATCAGACAAAGATTGTGTGAGAAAACAGTAAGTCCACGATTTGCGTATCCATTTTATTTTGCGATTCTTGTTTTCTCAAAAACCATAAGTTCTCATGAAGATTCAGTCAGCACATAGTTTGTACAACTTACAATAGTGCCATAGAATTTTGAGTTTAATCCCATGTATGGTTATTCCAGAGATTCGAGGGACATCAATAATCAGGTCATCATGTTTCCAAATGCAGTGAGCTTGAATTAGAACATTTTTTTTGAAAATTTACTCACTCGCGTGACTACTATATGTCTCAAAATACGAAAAAAAATTAAAGTGAAAAAGAAAAACAATTGAACCGAAGCCGTTTTTTATATTTTTGTTAGAATTTTCAGGGTCCTAAAAGAATTCAATTTATGCAGTATTGATTTTGAAGTTAATGGAAGCTATTAGACAAGAAAACATGAGTTCCAGAATTTTCATTTAGCTTCGCAGCTGTCGTATGACAATCATATGAAAATGTTTACTTGCTTAAGTTTCGTCCAACTGAATTCTCAATAGCTTTTGCGTACTGAGCAATTTTTCGGCTTTTGGAAAAATACCAAGCTTGGGAAAACTCTGCCAAAGAAGAATTAAGAGCTCAAAAATTACACAATGTACTTCTTCGAGCCTGTCTTTTTTGACATGGCAATGTCATTGAACTGCCAAACTGTCATGCCATTAAACTTACAATCAAACTAAAAAAGAAAATACTTTCTATGTTAGGGATAGTTTGTATATCGTTATGGTGTATATCGCTCAGCACATTTTTGAGTGCTGATCTCAAATTTGCATTCCGTAGGCTGCGTTCATACTGATCCCGAAGTTTGGGAACAATTCCAGCATAACGCTCGAACTGAACGCTGTGCTGGAACTGTTCCCGAACTTCGGGATCAGTATGAACGCAGCCGTAGCTGAAACATCATTAAGAACAGCAGTTCCACCAAAGTGACGTCCTACGCCGGAAGCCTACCGTAATCGTACAAAAGTGAAAAGCATCGATTCGTGCCATACTGTAAATCTAAGTTGAAGCCAGCTCTACAAAATAGTTCTTAAGCTTCTTCAAAGACATCATAATAAATGAAAGACTAACGACCAAATGTTCGATATCCTTTCAAAGGGAGCGTCCAGGCTATGTATAACTCCTTCCATTAGTGCCCCTAATGTAGGCCTTAGGAGAGGGGCATCTGCGTCGTCCCGGTCCTCTCATGTTGTCTCTGAATAATGATAATAGGCATGGAAAAGCATAGTGCTATCAAGTCAAGCCCAAATCCTCAAGCTTCGCCCACCCATGTACCGAAAGCCGTCCGCGTCCTCAAGACAAGGTCCTCAGGAACCGGGTTTTTGGGAGTTAGACAATTTGGACATCATAACCGTAATCAGAGCCACGAAAAGCCCCAAAATGGCAGAAATATGGGAGGCGAAGTTTTGGGTAGACGCTGCCTTCAAGATACACTGTATAAAATAAAATCTGTCGGAGTGTATGTTCCGAGATTGATTAATTACAAATCGTAGAGAAATCAGCGTCAGTTGCGCAGTGCGAATGTCGCGCACGCATACAGATGGGTAAGGGACTATATGCCGCCAATAGTCTCCACCCCAGCAGGCTGTTGTGGAAATTCGTTGTCTGTAACGGGTGGAGTGCATACTTTGGGATAGACCAAAGCCGCCAGTTTGAGCCGCTTCCGCGGACTACTGGTCCTCCTGCGACATGCAACAACACTGCAGAAGGACTAGTTGGCCGCAAAAGACGGCTCAAACGGCCTTCGTTCCCCTACCCCATACTTTGTAGCAAGTGTGACCATCCCTTTTCGGCGGCAAGTACTCCTCACCCCATACAGATATTCGAATACAGCCCATTCTGACATTGACAGATCCTCTTCCTTAGCCAAACTTACTTGCACTTCTTGCGTTTTTCGAATAACTGAGAAAGTACGGAGTGTTGAAGGGGCGTGCTGTTCACAGACAATGATTGTTTGGAAAATATTCCTGATTTAGTATCTCTAGTGAATATTTGTAGAGGACCGGTAACGGCAGAGTGGGCGATCGCATCCGCGCGGCGGCGGCAGCGCGGATTCGCGTAGGGACCCACGCGGATTACGGTACATCCCGCTCCGAGTGTCCGCCGAAGCTCCGAATTTCCTCATTTCTTTTTCTATCTGTTTGTTTTCTCTCCTATTCTCGGATGACCGCTATTTTGGATTGTCCACTCTTCCGTTACCGGTCCTCCGGTCGTATTCGCGGCGCAGAAACGGATCGCTTTCTCGGGAATATGCATTTTTTGAATAGTTCCGATAGTAGCCGGCTTCTCAGCCTGTCAAAATGATCTCTCCGTCTAGGTCATTTTGAAATCCTTTTGTTTGTTGTTGATGCTATCTTTCCACCACTTCTTTATAGACATCTCCAATGATGCAGACCTTCAACGTAGTTCCTTTTCATCATATGCATTCTGCATACTTACAGATATAACACCGTCGATGCTCAGATCGCGAAAGACTGCTCGGGGACGTGGTAACGAAGAACCTGTTCTGGCACCTGGTGCAGAAATTAGCGAAAATTTGGGAAGGTATGAGTGACATGCTCTCAACTAAACTGTTGTATAACTATCTTGATTTTGTAAAGATTTGCCGAGCGTCTTACCGATATCTCCGGTGATGGTGCTGCTGGAGCAGAACAAACGGTATTTGGAAAATTGGGAGAGGAAGCTCCGCAGCCTGCAAAGTTAGTACAATCTGGATTTTCATTGGATTTCGATCCCTGTTTGAGATATATGTGAGTTCTTGGGCCATTTAGCGTCACATTTTTATGGCACATTCTTGTAACCTTTTCTCCTCTCAAAAGTTCTGTTTATTTTCTATTTTTTTATATCAGCTAGCTTGATGTTCGGGTACTTGTTTTCATTGCTGATTTGTCCTTGTCCACTCTCAGTATGTGATAGTTCCTCTCATACTCTGCTCTCTAGAAACTTTCACATCGTTTCGCCATTTCACAAAATCGCGCAACTTGGCAAACGGAAGAGTTCCCACTGGTGTTAAAACACATTGTAAAGAATTGTAACTACTCTCAAATCTCATCAAGCAGCTACTAATTTGCTCTTCTTCCAAATTTGCTTTTTATGATATTGAGTTTGTTACGGGTCCAGTTGTTCTGTTGTGAACTGGTTGCTCTACATCCTAACTCTCCTCTTTTTTTGCTTTCTGATTCGTGATCCTTCCACGGGCAAACTAAGTTTACATATAATGTCATGTTGTCTGTTGCCTTGTTTGTAAGCAAAAATAAAGGCATCAACCACGATGACGCACTCGTTTTTCAGCGAGCTTAAACACGTTCATTTACGAATCCAAGTAGTGAATTAACTGAAACTTGTCGCTTGTTAACCAAACGTTCGCGAAGCTCTCGTGTATTCTAGTTTCAAAACGGATGAAGTTGGGGTTGGGCCAGACTGCGCGGCGTACGCGGCGTACGCTCCTATGATGAAACATACCCAGCGTACGCTGCGAAGTCTGGCTCAACCCTTGGAGTAGAGATGTATTGTAATGTATCATTCTTCTCTGAGAGACGCGAGCACGATTGCGTACGTGTGTAAGCTGCGTAAGATTCGAACTGGATCCTCGCATGTCAAAACGAGACATTCGGGATTACCTCGTCAAAATTTACAATTTACCAGTGAGGGGTGCGAACTGAAAATAAAACGGGAGATTTGTGGAGCACACCCGCTGATTGAAGAAAGCAATGTGGAAGGATGTTGACAAGAAGTTCGCTTAAGTTTTCATGAGGAAAGGTTTTGAATTTATTGTCCCTGATATATTCCCTGGATGAGAAGGAAAGTGAATTGTAAAAGGTGAAAGAACAACAAGAACGATTGACAGCGAATAGCAAATTTAGCAATCCTGATAGAAATAACGTTGGTGAGTTCTTTGGATAAATTTGTAAAATTGCTCTAGGTTGTTCAAGAAAGCACAGCTTTGCTAGTTGTCAATTGTTTCTTACTTTTTATTCCAAGTTATTTGAAGCACCAGTATAGCAAACATTATTTGGATTGTCCATCTGCCAAGAATTTTGATAATTCCTTGCTGTATTTTCGTCAGTGCATTAGATTTGGATGAAATGCTAAACTATTTACAACAAAGGATCTATTGAAAATTCTTTATTTTTCAGTAAGTCATATTGATGTCTCAGATCAATTCACATCTATATACGTAGAAGTTGAATACACACTTTCTACAAGGTACTATCCAAACAAAAAAAATTCGGTACGCGAAACAAATACATGGCCATACAACACATGATCTACAATTTACCATTTGTTTTAGCCTCCTCTTTCCTTGATCTGCAAAATAACAAACGATTGATTCTTCATGTTGTAGAAGGCCAAAGAGAGTTGTCTTTCGGGAAGAAACTCTGAAATTGTAAAACTAATAGAAACAAACTTAGATCTCCTTAATATTCGACCAGTTTGATTCCATACCAGAACAAAAAATCCAATGGGCGAATTAAGAATTTACAACAAAGAAGTATGGGTGTACTCACATCAAAGATAAGCTTCTGCTTTCCTATTGGCATGCTGAGCTTATCCTGAAGTTGCTGCTTGAGGTCCGATACCTGCAAAAACTTTGATAAGGATGCTCTGAGGCATTTTTAAATGCAAATTTCCACAATGAATGTAAAATATAATACTAGCAAGAGTTGTCAACAAAGCAACTGTAATAAATAAGTCCAACTATCTCAGAAAAACCGAAGTAGACTCACCTGCGAGGAAACATCGATTTGTAATCCGATGATCGATCCATCCATGTTGAACTCTGCACTTACAGGTAGTTGTATGCGCAAGTCAATCGCACCGTTCACCTGAGAATATGAAGTGATCAGTACAAAGTAAACGCGCATATAATTCATAGTCCACTGATTTGTAAAATTACAAAATAGACGAAAATTCAAATGATTAGCTATTTCTACCTTCTTCAACCATTCAGCCTCCGGCTCCAGCTCATCTCAAGTTTTTTGACGTTTTGGCGTAGGAGCCTCAGGCGCTAAAGCGAGTATTTTATAACCAACTCCAGTTTTATTCAATGAAATAACGAAGTTGGTGGGGAGGCATGGCACCATAACCTGCCATGGTCGCCTGTGCGGGCATGCCACTGCCAAAATTTATCTTGAACAAAATACAATCAACTGAAATAGAAAGTTTTTTTTAATGTACAACTTACTGCGAAAAACTAACAGAGCCAGTAAGAAACCAGTAAACTTACCGATCGTGACTTGGCTTTGTACGGCAAAAGTATGTGGCACGAGTCTCTTCAGATCCATCCCAAATAAGTTGCTGGAAATTCAGAACTAAATCACGCAACGGGAAAATAAACAGAACTTTTGAGAGGAGAAGAGGTTACAAGAATGTGCCATGAAACTGTGACGCTAAATGGTCCAAGAACACATATACCTCAAACAGGGACCGAAATCCAATGAAAATCGAGATTGCACTAACTTTGTAGGCTGCGGAGCTTCCTCTCCCAATTTTCCAAATACCGTTTGTTCTGCTCCAGCGACACCATCACCTAAGATATCGGTACGACGCTCGGCAAATCTTCACAAAATCAAGATAGTTATATAACAGTTTAGTTGAGAGCATGTCACTCATACCTTCCCAAATTTTTGCTAATTTCTGCACCAGGTGCCAAAACAAGTTCTTCGTTACCACGTCCCCGAGCAGTCTTTCGCGATCTGAGCATCGACGGTGTTATATCTGTAAGTATGCAGAATGCATATGATGAAAAGGAACTACGTTGAAGGTCTGCATCATTGGAGATGTCTATAAAGAAGTGGTGGAAAGATAGCATCAACAACAAACAAAAGGATTTCAAAATGACCTAGACGGAGAGATCATTTTGACAGGCTGAGAAGCCGGCTACTATCGGAACTATTCAAAAAATGCATATTCCCGAGAAAGCGATCCGTTTCTGCGCCGCGAATACGACCGGAGGACCGGTAACGGAAGAGTGGACAATCCAAAATAGCGGTCATCCGAGAATAGGAGAGAAAACAAACAGATAGAAAAAGAAATGAGGAAATTCGGAGCTTCGGCGGACACTCGGAGCGGGATGTACCGTAATCCGCGTGGGTCCCTACGCGAATCCGCGCTGCCGCCGCCGCGCGGATGCGATCGCCCACTCTGCCGTTACCGGTCCTCATATTTGTAGCCTTGGAGCAGTGAAGTCAACCCTTGGCAAAGCGGGAGGGGAGGGGAACAAGCTTTTCTGCAGAAGGCGCAAACAACTCATCTGTAGAGGTGTGACGAAATGTGGAGCTGTATCACGGCATACGGAAACTGTAGGAGCTAGTATGCCAATCATGCCCGAGTATTTCACGTGTTTAGTTTGCTAGAGTATGCTGTCGAATGTAGTGCCGCTTTGGAAGTTTTTGCTCAATAAGTGTTATAGGTGACGACAGAGGCAAAAACTTTTCCTGGTATTGACGTTAGAGTGAACATAGAAAAAGATGAATGAATCTGTCGCAATTACTTTGAGTGTCTTTCCTGAAAATTCCGTACTTTCAAACTTAATATACGATTGATTTTTCTCTCGAATGGACAAACATATGGTTGGAAAAAATTATGGCTGCAGCACAGAATCTCATTGTGTTTATTTGGGAGAAAAGTACTTATAACAGCGTGATCTTGATCTTTATCCGTGAGTTGAAATCGCTTGACACGCAGCTGATGAAGAGCAAGGGCACATCAGCAGGCTGGATTCCGGCCTCCATTCACGCTTTGGGACACAGATCCGTTGATTGCATTCGAATCTTGGATCACAATTAGTAGTGGTCGAGCAAACTTTACCTTGCACGCAAACGTCATCAACGCATGTGAATGGTGCTGGACAGACACCTTGCTGGCAAGGCACTGGCTTCCCCTGCGAAATGCCTTGGTTTCCAGTTGAAGATGATGTGCCTGGTTGCGATGTAGAGAGTACAACACAGACTGACTGTATGCATCTCATTTGTGGACTTCCACAGTCGTAATCATTGCGATTAATCACGAGAGCAGATTAATCACGCAGAAGTTGTGCACGCACGTAGATGGTGAAGGGCAAAGATTATTTGAGCACATCAGCAAACCGTTTTGTGTCCTAAATTGAGTTTTCGGAATGCAATTTTGCAGTATGCATTCGAACCGTGGATCGATGCAATCATTGTTAGTTGTGCATTGTGCACGGCGTACGCAAACACCACTAATGCAAACGTATTGTGGAGGGCAGGCACCTGGCACGGTATTTGTCCCGATGCACCTTGACCATTCTGTGTTGTTATTTGAGATTGTTGGAGCGACATCTGTCCCGAGCTCCCCGAGCTCACCGGAGGTTTTGGTTCAGACAGTAGAATACAGACTGACTGTATGCATTTAAGATGAGGGCTGCCACACTCTTCGTGGTTATGACATTTCAAGTTGACTATGCAAAAGTTGTCCACACACGTTGCTGGTGAGATGCAAGAACTGTCTGTTTTACACGTCATCAACTTATCTGGTTTCCACTTGTGCTTGGGAACGCAAAACTGTCGGTTACACTCAAACCTTGGATCATCACAATCAGCGTTACTTTTGCAAGACACTCCTTGTGCGCAGATGTTGTCAATGCATACAGATGGTGGAGTGCAAGCAGCATCATTTTGGCACTGCGGCGATGACGTTGTCCCTGAAACTCTTAGCAAATAAGCTGAGGGGCGGTATGCAGTTCATAGAGTATCTATAAGAAATAGTATGTGTTGAAGCAAAAATTGCGATTGTAACGCTAGAGCATATTAGCGGGGTTTGTTTAGTGGAGTGCTACAGTTGATTTTATTCTGACAGGCCTTTATTATGCAAGGTACTCAGAGGCGATACTAACCGTTAAACAGTATTCAGATCTTCAAGCTATTCAGCAGGATAAGTTTACTCAAACTGCCCACCAGGAATTTCGAAGCTTCCATGCAAAGCTCAAAGATATGCTTCACCTTAAGATATGACTTTCAAGAAATATTTAGTTAGAAAGTTCATTTGAAAATAAATATTGCTGTCGAAATTGTTTTGTTTACTTGAAATCTAATTCCGCTAGCCCACAAGTCAGCAATTGGTATTTCATTATGCGAGAACGATGGCAACCTCTTACGGATGTTAGCTGGGAGGAAAATCTCATGATAATCCCTTCTGTAAATCCAAAAAGACTTTGAGATAAGGAAGACAAAACTTGTCGTTTTTGGTGGGACTAAACTATGAGTAGCTGTAGTATAATGAAAGTTTTTGCATATCATACTTCACAAATTTTGTGTATATTTCCGACAGTTAGCGCGCTAAAAAAACAAGGTTTTCCAAGTTTTGCATTTACCATTAATCTTTACAAAGCTATTAACTGTTCTGGCAAACGTGGCACAGGAGTCTTCTTGTAGAAACTGATAGCGAGACCACACAAAGGCACTGTCCAAGTTTTACATAAATGGAGACCATTTTCTCGGCTTAGATGAATTATCTGTGCTACGTCTTGCCTTATTAGGTCTCAAATTTGCTTTTCATATGAAAACACCATGCTTTGAGTGGGTATTGCCTTTAGCAAGGAAGCAGTATAGAGTTAGTCTGAAGACGAGCGCAAATGCTTTTTACAAATCTAACTTAGGCCCTTCTAAGAATGGCGTTCTTATAAGAGTTTTTTTACCTGTTCCGTTTATTTTGAGGCAAGAACACAGCTTTACGGCTTATTGATCTTTTTTAAAGAAATTTTTCAATAAACGGTCTTATAATTTGCAGAATAAAACTGATTGTGAGCTCATCAGTTACTTTTTGTTCATTTTCATCGGATACACATGGTGTCGCAGAAACCAAACATTTTTCAACAAGCGGTTTCATAATATGCGGAATTAAAGCTGATTTTAAACTTGTAGATTACTTTTTGTTCATTTTAGCCGGTAAATACTAGGCGTCGCAGGAACCAAACTCTCTTGGGGTGCTCCCAGTTTTTAGCTTTACATAGCAACGTTTTTTTGATCGTATTTGTTGAGGATGTTGAAGATTGATCAAATTCTTCCTTCCGCATATTATCTTCGGCTGCATGCAGAGTTTTTACGACTATTTCAAACTGTATTACAACGTACTAATGATTTACTAATACGCTTGTAGAATGACATGGCAGGTTCCATAATGCAGCATGCATGCCTCGGACATTCATGTTTATTTTAAACGTTAATGGTTAGTATATCAGATTCGCAAGCGACCGAGATTTCAGATCCCGTTAGTTCCACGTTTTTTTTTCTTAATTCTTTAACCATTCCATGTTTTTCGAGAAAAAAATGACACTTAGGCAGACTAAGCTTAGCTCACTAGAGCTTAGTCTGCCTAAGCTCAGCTCACTAGATCTTAGTCTGCCTAAGCTCAGCTCACTAGAGCTTAGTCTGCCTAAGTGTCATTTTTTTCTCAAAAAACATGGAATAGGTAAAGAATAAACAAAAAAAACGTGGAACTTACGGGATTTGAAATCTTATCGGTCACTGGCGAATCCGATATACTAACCATTAAATCGTTTAAAATAAACATGAAGGTCCTAGGCATGCATGCTGCAAAACTTCAGGTGGTTAAACCTTGCTCCAGAATAATGCTTTGCAACTAATGAAGCACATTTGATACCATCTCCTAAATTCCGAGGCTGAGTTCATACCATATTCCAATAGGCAACTTTGATTGCAGCCTTTCTTTGTGGGACTCATCGGAAGAATCATAAACTCCTCATATCACTGAGTAGTGACGCTAGGACGGTCCAGACCGCAGGTTCCACTGACTTAGCGGGACAACTGGTAAAAATATAATGGTTTATCAAAAATATGACAAATCACAAGAAGAAGATGATATGCAAATACAGAGAATGAGAGTAGCTGGATGATGGGATACAGAAGAGACAATGCAGAACAGTGAATAATGGTGAGGAACGAACTACATATTTTCATTTTTTTGAACCGACACACGAGATATGGTGATTCGTACATTCCATGATTTTGGTTTAAAACTTAGGGCCGCATGCACTAACCTCCCCGCTGGGGAGGGGATCGCAGCTTAAAAGAAAACTTTATATTTCGAAACTCCAGATACCTGGATTTCACGTTGTGTATCTATCCGCAAGTATTCCTACTACACTTCACTATGAGCATGTTAAAGAGGAGCGAGAAGCTGTACGAACCGCCTTTTCCAGCTTTTGTATGATCCCCGGCTTTCTTTGAAGTCATTTTTCTTTCTCCGAAGTTAACGAAAACCTTCCAAAGTTATACTGAACATCTAAACAACAGTGCTAAGCATGTTGCTGATGAGAACAAATGAGTTTTTGAAAAGTCGAATTTTTCGGTAAACCTCAAATTTCGACCTGTAGATCATCGAAAATTTCATGACTTCAAAACATCATTTCTTCTTATCAGCAACATGCTTAGCACTGTCGGGTTAGATAATCTGCACAACTTTGGAGGTTATTCGTTAACTTCGGAGAAAGAAAAATGACTTTAAAGAAAAGCACCGGGGATCATCAGGGATCATACAAAAGCTGGAAAATACGGTTCGTATAGCTTCTCGCTCCTCTTCAACATGTTCATAGTAAAGGGTAGTAGGAATACTTACGGATAGCTGCACAACGTGAAATCCAGGTATCTGGAGTTTCGAATTATAAAGCTTTCTTTTAAGCTGCGATCCTCTCCCCGCGGGGATGTTAGTGCATGCGGCCCTTAGTGTGAAAAAGTAGGCCGGGCGCCTGGATGCCACAGAATTGATAATTGCCAAATATAAGTGTTTCATCAATGTCGACACCCTCTACTCCAAAATCGATTGCTGCCTGTAGATGATTTGTTGCAGGTACTGCACATTGTAACCGAGGCTCTTGAATAATACAATCACTAAACAAATTTTTAAACTTGTTAACAGTCGCCGATCAGACTTGGTTCAAGGAAAGGTTTCCAATAACCGCCAGAATCATCCCGCTGGAAAGACAATGAATCAGAATAAATGTTTCTTATATTCATATACATTCCTAGGGCGTACGTGTCAGTCCCCCGTTGTGGTAGGTGTTCCCGTATAGGTCGTAATGCAGTCCGACGCAAACACCCAAAATGCGCGAACGTGGGCGTCTGACCTTGCAAAAGCCCGGTTAGGCAAACCGAGTAGGTCTGCAATGCCTGGGCACCTACGCGATATCGTCTGTGTATAACTTGTGTGAAAAGCGCATCTCTTTGATTAGTCGGCCGAAAGCGTTAGCAAATTGAACGATTTACTTACTAGTACGGATAAGAGGTTTGATAATTATCATGTTGCAAGAGTTGTTTGAATTGATATTTGATTTGATTTAATTACGAAATTTGCAAAAGTTCCATGGCCCGATCTTTCCAAACGGGCTCTGGATTTCTTCTAAAAGAAATCAAATGCCAAATCAGACAACTTCTTGCAAAATAACAATAATCTTAGGCGATGACCAAGTTGCTCGATTTGCTAGATAACATTTTGGGCCACCTCAAAGAGACGCGCTTGCACACAATTCATACACCAAGGAGATCAGGTAGGTGTCCGATCATTGCAAATCCAGCCTTCTGCCTGACCGGACTCTTGCACGGTCAGGCGCTTGAGCTCGCGCATTATGGGGCTTGGGCGCCCACGTCTGACTGGATTATGACCTGTACAACACTTACCCGAACGGGAGAATACACATACCGCCCGTAACACCCTTATCTGATCTAACCAACTACTAGTGGCTTGAACGATCGTGCTGTACATAAATACTCAGAGCGAGTGAAACACAATACAGTGACCGCCAAAAAGTTGCGGACAAGCCGCCCCTCTTTTTTCGTCGCTCATTTTCAAATGGGCAATGATGAAAAATGATCAAATTGCATGAGATGATAGAGCTCTTCAAGAACTACAACCCGCGCTTTCTGGAAAACATGAGTTCTAATAGAGTTAGAAAGCTTTTACCAAAAAAGTCCAAAAAAAGGCGCGTCAAAAGTCGCGGACAATAATTTTTCGAACGCGAAAATTTCTAGCGAAAACACAAGTATCCCTACAAACAAACATACTATACAGAGCTCATCAATGAGCTATAATCTGGTCGTAGACACTTCCTGAAAGAACCCAAGCAAGGATATTAACTTGCATTTTTTAGAAAATTACTCCCATAATATCCCTCTTCCAAACCAAATTTCTTCACCTAGAAACTGATGCAGAACATCCTAACAGAACTTCATGGATAAAGTTGATGTTCTTTACCATTTCCTATGCATCGGACATGTGCTGGTCACTCTCTTTGCTGGAACAGGCTCTTGGAAGTGCGTGGACAGGGAAACGGCCCTTTTGAACCGCTCGCTATCACAGCGCGCCTCTGATTGGTCAACATGTCCACTGCCATAACGAGTTAATACTCGTTCATTTTTGTACATCTTTCGTGTCTAACATGATAATAGGTTTTGGCACAGGTATATTATATACTTCGAACTAAGAATTTTCCCGTTGACCGCAAATGCGACTTGTTAGCTTTGCCAGCGGCGCCGCACGCGGCGAGACGAGCGTCGCGCGCGACGGGTTCAAAAGGGCCTACACCCGCGTGGACATAATCTCATCTTCACCTTACCAATGACTTGCACCGCTTTACAGACTTGTAGCTCGGCCGGCAGTCAATCTACGAGTCTGTATGTAGGCTCATTCAAAAGAGCGTGACTTCCTCGATACGACGTTGAAACAACTTGAGTTTGAGAAGTCCCGGAGATTTTATGAATGGGATGAAAAAGCCTTTACGTACAGTGACCGCCAAAAAGTTGCGGACAAGTTGCTCCCTTTTTTTCAGCGCTCATTTTCTGATGGAAAACTAGGATGGAAATGACTCGATTGCATGGGTGATAGATCTCTTCAAGAGCTACAACCCACATGTTGCGCTTTCTGGAAAACATGTATCCTAAAAAAATCTTCTCCTACAAAAAGTCCGAAAATGGCCGCGTCACAATGTCGCGGACAATAATCCTTCGAACGCGAAAAACATTTCAGGTCTTTTCTTAAAGCAAAAACAGGAGTTTTCCGAACAGGTAAGCATAATATATTATAGAGCTCATCGAGGGCAATAATCGGGTAATGGTTCTTTCCAAAAAAATCCAAGCTTGAATTTTGTTTTGCTTTTTTTCAAAAATAATTTTTGATTCCCTTCTTCAAGCCAAATTTCTTCACATGGAAAACTATTTAAGGCATTCCAACAAGGCTGTTCGGATAAAATGGATGCGCTTTGCCATACTCTATGCATCGAACTGGTGAGTTGCAGTGTACTGGTGAGTTTCTTTGCTGAAAATGGCTCTTGACAGTGCGTGCACATGACTCCACCTGCACCTCACTGCTGACTTGCATCGCTTTGCAGGCTTGTATCTCGGCCGGCAGTCACTCCCCGCAAGTAGGCTCATTCGAAACAGCGTGACTTCTTGGACAAGATGGTATGCAAAAGAGTTGGGTATGAGAAACAGCAGAGATTTCGCGGATGGGGTGAAAAAGCGCAGCCTGGTGAGTGGAGTGAAGGCTCTTATCAACACCAGAACGTTCCTAGAGCTCCGAAATGGATCTATTACAAGAAAATTGACGGTTTTAAACTTCCAGGATGTGGCGAAAGAAGCTTTGCTCAACTTTAACTGAAAAATTTTTAGCCTACCACTGAAGCTGCGCTTCGTCACCCCATCCGCCAAATCTCTGGTGTTTCTCATACCCAACTCTTTGCATACCATCTTGTCCAAGAAGTACGCTGTTTCGAATGAGCCTACTTGCGGGCTCGTGGAATGAGTGTCGGCCGAGATACAAGCCTGCAAAGCGATGCAGGTCATTGGTGAGGTGCAGGTGAGATTATGTGCACGCAGTTTTTTCTTTTGCAAAGAAACTCGCTTGCCATGTTCGACGCCTAGAGGATGGTAAAGAACATCCATATAATCTGAAAAGCTTTGTTAGGATGTTTTGCATCCGTTTTTAAATGAAGAAATTTGGTTTGGAAGAGAGAATTTAAAGCTAATTTCTAAAAAATGCAAATCAAAATCCTAGCTGTGTTTTTTCAGGAAGTATCCATAACCAAATTATAGCCCTTGATGAGGTCTGTAGAACAGTATGCTTATTTGTTCGGATTATTTGTGTTTTCGGTTTGGAAAAGAATCCAACAAAAAGAAATTTTCGCGTTCGAAAAATTATTGTCCGTGACTTTGTGACGCGGCCATTTTTGGACTTTTTTTGGTAAAAGCTCTCTAACTTTATTAGAATCCATGTTTTCCGGAAAGCGTAATACAGGGTGTCCCAAAAAGATGTGCACACTATTTGATTGTTAATAACATTCTTGCTTTTATGTCTTTTGCCGAGCTTGTGGTACCATTCTTTAAAGCGAGGTTCAACTTACGATTAGATTTGCAGTATGGAGCGACTTATCAGACGCTTTTCATTACTGTAGGATTACGTAAGGAATTTCGAGGAGGATTTTAAGCCATTGAAAGCGGTATTTTGCCTCAGAAAAAAAATCAAACAAGCCAGAAACTCTTGAACTCAGTCAATCGAAGTCGCTGATTATATGAAAACTGCACATAAGTACACTGTTTGTTTCGTGAGTTATTTCAGACTAGGGTAACAACTGATTTTCCCTTCGTCAGAAGCGTGAATACGCCATCAAGAAAGCTCAAAAAATTGGTGGAAAGTTATGTAGTGAAATCAGCACGCCTGAAAACTTTGCTACACAAATTTTTAGATTTTTTTTGAAATTATTTCATCAAAAGGCTTACTCCACAGCGACGCTGTATGCTGAAAGTTCATACCGTCATCCTACAGTAATGAAGAGTGACTGGTGATCGCTCCATACTACAAATCTAAGTTTATCCTTGCTCTACAGAATGGCACCTCAAGCTTGGCAAAAGACATGATATAGGGGCCTCCAGGATCGCGACAGTCGGACGTGCGTACGGCCATTGCGCCGCGCACGTCAGATGCGCGTCCGACGGCCCAGGTAGGTGCCACACCTATCTTGTTCAACAGGTTCTTCAGTTCACCACCTTTTCTGTTGGACAGTGTAGTGATTTGACCTATGAACCGAACGAACCGGTTGAAGCGGATAAGTCTGGCACCTGCTTTAGTAACATCAGACGTGCGCGGCGCAATGTCCGCACGCACGTCCGACTCTTGCGATCCTGCAGGCCCCTATAGTGAGAGAGTTATCAACGATTAAAAAGTGTGCACATCTTTTTGGGACATTCTGTATGTGACTTGTAGCTCTTGAAGAGCTCTATCATCTCATATAATCTAGTTATTTTTTATCAATGTTTTCCATCAGAAAATTAGCGATGGAGAAAAGAATGCGGCTTGTCTGCAATTTTTTTGCGCTCACTGTATGTACATTTCAACTTGGTCAACATGATACTCGTTTTTCCCAAAACTTTTAGGGGAACTTTTATGTATCTCCAGAGCTGTGTGGATCTGGCAGGACAAGTCGCTACAGCTGTTTTAAAAGACTGCTTGTACTCTCCACTTCCTCTCGAAAACAGTCACATATCATATTAGTAAGTCGCCTGTGAGCTTTGCAATGATGCAAGAAACTGATAAAGCAAAGAATTGCAAGTTAAGGTTTGTTGAATCCGTAGTTTACCAAAGTTATATTATTTTATTTATCACAAGATGTAGCTGACACCAAACAAAGTCACTTTAGGTTTTGTCTGAATTTACGCTTCTCTATATTGATTAATAAAATTTCTATTAACAAATATATTGTTAACAAATATATATTCAATCTATTATAAGCAGCGTTTTCACCAAAATCACAGCAAAAAACAATCTGGAAACATTCAGCCATTATTACGACTTTGAAGCAAAATTACTGATGCAAAGGCTGGTTAGGCAGTTTGGTATGGGATTCAGGTTCATTGGAAATTGTTGACAATCAAGTGAAACTTCTAAAAGGGCTGCGTGATTTCTCAGACGTAAGTATTTTTCGAAAAACATCTTTGCTAATGGTTAACTTTCGTTGGATAATGCGAAAACAACCGATCGTGCATATGGAAAATGCGTTGGACCAGATCACGAATACTAATTCTACTGTATTACCAATGAAGCGTAAGATTTATCTTTACTTTCACGCGTTTTTGTGATATTAGTACACAAAAGAATCCTTGTTGGCACCATATACAATGGCACTTTTATTCAAAAAATGCGTAAAATGGCTTAAAGTCATTTGGGTTGTGCTTATATGAACATTCATATAGTTAAGGACTAGCCTTATAAGGGCATGATTGTCTTTTACTAATGACGGAAATTCCAAATCTTATATATAAAGGTGAATGTGTGTCTGTATGTCTGTCTGTAGGTATGTGCGAGATAGAAATTTTTATTTCTTAACCGATTTGGACCAAACTTGGCACACATATACTTCGGAGCGGGAGCGTGTCATAGGCTACTTTTCGTTATCGATCGATATCGATTTCATCGATTTTTTGCAAAATTTGAGCTACGGGGCTGGGAGTTGGCACAGGGGGGGGGGGTAATCGAGCATGCTGATTACACATATGTTATTGACAGGGCCGGGCGGAGCCGGGTTTGCCAACTAGTATTTGATATGGCAGAGTATTTTCATTTAGTGATGGGAATTCCAAATATCTTACAAGTGAGAGTGTCGTCTTTTGCCAGTGACAGGGAATTCCAAATGATTGATTGTGAGAGTAGAGTTTTCCATAATTCACCTTGGAGTGTAGTAAAATCGCGTAAACACTGCTTGTTGTGCAGTCATTGATCGACTGAGCAATATGCTGACCTTGAATAATTTATAGAAAAGTTGGAAAGAACCCGCTTACGTTCGTGCCAGGAATTTTTGAGCTTTTTCATGATGTTCGCTGCAGACAAATGAAATAAATCTTTTTGGTCTAGGTTTAGTTTTACTGGAGAGAGAGACCGAGCAAAAGTTCCCTGTTTGCATTGCGCTTATGATTTTTGTGCGATTTACAAGAACCAAGAGTATAGTTCACGTTTTTTGCTTGGAAAATTATAGGTTCCAAAATTTTTGAAGGCATATCTCGATAAGTATTTCGCGGCACAAGTTCCAAATAAACATTACTTACATTGCATAAGGTTTATTAAAGTCTAGCTGTAGATTCTACAGCAACGCTGCGGAAAGGAAGTTCACATTTTTCTTGCAAGTCGTTCTCTCTTGGAACCTGATGGACATTTTTCAAAATACTTTTTTGCCGTGCAGTTTTGTTATGGTAGTAACTTTATTCGCTTAAGTTTCGGCCCCACGCCGTAGTCAGCGGCCTGAAGGGAGCCAGTCCGAACGATATTCGCTCATAGCCGCCGAACATCGCTCCTTATTCGTTCGTTTAATTCGTCTGTAGAGAAAGCGAGCCTGGCAGTTGATTAGTACTCACTAGTATACTTTTAATCTCGCAAAGTTCAATTGTTCTAGACGAGCTCGCTCGATTGTGGTGACAAAATGACCAGCGTGCATGGCATCGAACTGTTCATAAACGCCACAGAACAGCTCTAAACGAAAGGCACGAGTACGCTGTTCAAGATAACTGTTCATTCTGCTCCTTTTAGGACCACTGTAAGAAATAAAGGATGCTTTCAGGCCTTTCGCGCCGAAACGTGGCTTCCATAGGCTTATATTGTGTACCTTATATCAAAGCCGACACCACCGTGCTCCACCTTTCTTTGCTTCGTGAGCTCATCATGCTCTTTATCTTTTTGCTGGTCAGATGTTCATTATACGTATGCTCAATGGTCTCATCAAAGTTAATGGCGGAGCATGCAAACACGAATTTTTTAAACGAAGCCACATTTTGTACAGTCTCCCATTCTTCCGTGGAGGCAGATTCTTGAGTTGCAATATTTGTCGTATAGACTGTTGCGGATCAATTGCGCCTTGATATTATATTGTCTCCGGGGATATCATTAGAATTATGTCATCCTCGAGCGCTCGTACCACGCATCGCTTGGTCGCCATGAAGACTTCTTCGGAGTTGGGGGTAGGCATATTGGTACTTTATTGGTAACCCGATCTTTGAACTTTGCTTTTGTCTTTCCTTAGGTCGTATGGCGTAACCATTAGTTATCATTAGATCAGCCGCATTTGTAGAAACTCTTTCTTCTCAAATTCACCCACTGTTCGGTGCCGTTTTCAGCATATTGCGATTATGGCAAATTTAACGGCTGCGAGATGGGCAGACTGAGCGTGCGAGATTATGTTTCTGTTACTCCTATTGCGGTACTTTGGTGCACACTGAGCTCATTGAATGAACAGTTATCTGACAGGTGATCTCATGCCACAACTTTGTTCGCCGGGTAGTAGATTGTGTGTACGTATATAAGGGCCAGTAGTAATCCCCCCAATGTCGTCACAACTCAAAGAAGACGCGGTCATGAGTGCCCAAAACGAGTCACAACTTGAGCACGACGTGCGTCACCCGCCCGCCGCGAAACGCTCCGTCATCGAACTCGAAATGACCGCAGTAACCGGCGCGAGCAGCCACTGCACTATAGACAATGTTTCTGTTTGAAGTCTGTGCAAGGGAAAGTTGCATAAGGTAGATAGACCCCCAAACTATGTTCAAATTAGTAAGCAACCCCATTAAAGCCAATCTTGCCCGTTAGCATAAATACAGCTAGCACTTTGTGGTTGTAAACATTTGGCTTCGAATGTTTGGGAATAGAAATACCATTGCGGATAGCGCAGTGCCTGCGTCGCGCGCTACTGAGCTGGAGCCTGGAGCACAAGACGCAAGCGCAGCAAATTTTTTGCAAAGCGATATGAAAAAATAAATGACCAAATTTTTTTTAGTGATTATAAGGACTTAGCATTTGGATTGGTGTGCAAACAAAATATTTGATATACATTGAAAAAATACAAAATTATAAGATTTACTAATTCGATGTTTATACTAGTTAAAATGGGAAGACTGCCTGCGGGTAAAAATCTGCCAAAAAAAAGAGATGAATCTTTTTTCATTGAAAAGAAACTCAACGCAAGTGTATTAGCATTTGAATGATGCCGCAGTGCCACTAAGTCGATGAGTATGCAGATTTTGCCCGATACAGGTTGATAACTCGTCCCCTTAGAATACTGCAGCTAGGAATAGCACACTCAGAATCAGCATTTGAAGTTGATTCAGAATATATGCTCCCCTGTAGACCGCCGCGCTAATTTAGGCGTCTTCCCTTGTAGAATATTTGTTTATTGTAGCAGTGCAGCAAAGCTTTAGGGGCGGTATTCATCAATCTCCTGTTTGAGAAGTTTTCTAACTAGATCGTCCCTGCGCACGCGATTATGAGCTAAGGACCGTTTGCATATGGGTAATCCTTCGGAGCGGTAAAATTTCAAACAAAAAAACAAAAAATAACAAAAAATAACAAACAAAACAAACAAAAAATAACAACTCCAGCAAAACAATAGTGCCCAAATGCCTCTGTGAGGGCTTCTAGAACATTTTGGCTCAAGAATTCTATTGAAGTTCTCCAGTTACCATTGGAGATTGAGGAGAAGGTAAAAATCTGTGCATAACAGACAAGACATGCTTCTTTGAAGAACTACACTTATCCACTTGATAATCTGGAGACAGCAGTTCTTATCGTTATAAAAAGGATAAAGGATTCGGAGTCTTCAATACCGAACGCACACTACTTCATAGTCGAAGAGGCAGCTGTATGCGTGCGAACCTATTACAGTGACTTGCGGGAGCCAGCCGATTATCAATTCAGAGCGTTTATGCACCCAGATTACTCTGGTACCAACAGTTTGCCGACCCCGGAGGTAGAGAGCGGTGGAAGGGCGGGAATCGAACCTAGGTCCGATCTGGTCGTAGCCGCACGTCATACCACTACGCCACTCCTCAAGACTAAACACACTGACGACAACGTGACTCATATGGTGGCATGGCTGAAATGTTCTAAAATGGCTACATTTTGGGACACCTTCGTTGCAAAATTTTTCTTACTCTCTAACCCTAAAGATTAATTTCGCGTTTCTGCGCTGCTTCTTATCGTTAGAGCTACTGTAGGTATGCCGCAGATGACGTTTCTGCCTGTTTTTGGCTAAAAATTTTCGACTATTTTCGACGAAGGCTTGCATGTGCCAGAGAACTAAAATGTCGTCAAAGTTTTGATACGAATTTATAATTCTTGGATAAAGCCAGTCATTACGCCATTCCTTCAGCAGAAGTTTTGAACGCTTCCACCCGAAAATCAAGTTCCTCGTCGCAAGAACCAATCCTTTGATTGTTAGCGTTTATTGATATAAATTGCCACATCGCTATGAGATTGTGATGTTTTGGCAAAAGCAAGTAGTCATATAATGCACGGATATGATTTTCACAGAACAATGATTTGCACATAATTTTACCATCTCTGTGTTTGTACAACTGAGTGTTACACAAATTACTTTCTGAAAGGGGTGCGAACGAAAGGGGATAATCTTTACCTGATTTCACTACGACAAAATACTGTAATTATACCACCCAACTTTGGCAACTTGATGAACGCTTATGGCCTTCAGCAATTTTTTCGACACTCTCGGACTTTGCGCGAGTGTAATATTCTTAAAACTTCGTCCATTTCACTCCCTAGTAAAACATGATCGAGAAGTTTTTCTAGCTGGAAGTTTTTTTAGTTGCCACAAAAACACAATAGCCGATAAAAAAGCAAGGCAAGGTGGACGGTTATCTGATTGTCCAAGCTGGTGGCTTGCTGGACGAATAATCAACATAAAATAATCAACGCAATGTCCTAAGCCACTGTAATCTTTTGTTTCCTCTTAATTTTCCACCGACACTCTTCAAGAAAATCGTTGAATAGAAAATTCCAACAAAAACTGTCGCAAATTCTTTATTTGACCCAATATTAAACCTATGAATAGATCTAACCGAAGTCTTAATTGCTAATAATCTTAGGAGGCCGAACACTTGTAAGTTTTGTATCGTCCTCACTCCTCTTATTCAAGGCTGGTTTATGGATTTCTCCACTATGAACTGCACTCGGTTTGCGCGTAATCGTCTCGCTACCAACGACAGCTATATCTCTGTACACCCTCTCTGGACACGGGCAGTAATCTCCGTCTGGTCCTGGCACTCCTGGTATACCAGGTGGACCGGCGTATCCGTTTATTCCAGGGGCACCGCGCATACCAGCAGGACCCATCTCTCCTGGCGGTCCTCGCGACCCTGACTCACCAGGAGCGCCAGGGGCGCCGGGAGGTCCCGGTGGTCCACGGGGTCCTGGAGGTCCCCGTCCACCTTTGTTGCTACCCATGCGAAAAGAACTCAGGCCAGGTGCTCCTCGCATGCCGGGAAATCCTGGCACTCCAGGAGGTCCTGGATCGCCGTGAGGTCCCGGGGGTCCTGGCGGTCCTGGTATGGCAGGGTTTCCGCTTAGGCCTGGCATTCCATCATAGCCTTGTGGCCCTGGCTGTCCGTCTACTCCTGGAGGACCTGGGGGACCTTGGGGGCACATCAGACAGGCTGCTTCTATTTGGTATTTCTCCGAGGCATGGCCACGTATTCCTGGCCTTCCCGGTTCACCTGGTATCCCTGGCTCTCCGGGCAAGCCTGGGAGTCCTTCTGGTCCAGGCGGCCCCTGTGGGCAGGAGTATGGTTGGGGGCCACAATTGCACAGATCTTCTTCCTCCTCTGCGGATATGTATCTGTTTCGTCTTGATTTGGGTTTGGCTTCTCTTCTGACTCTGACCAAGAACGATGGTTCAGACTGCATTTCGCGCCAGACGGAATTTGCCAGGCCCTGGAATTTTTTCCCACATATTGCAAATAAAATATTTTGCATGTATAGCCTTACCTTGAAATCTTTCAATTTTTCAATGGCAGAGTCGTAAAAATTATTGATATCGTTTATTAAATATACAACAGCAATCATAGACAATGTCAAAGCAATAGCCGTGACAACAGCCAAACCGCAGACAATAGTTGTAGTTTGCATCCAGAGAAATTTCCAACCAGGACCCGTAAGCAGAAGTGTTGCACGACCATGTATGACTTAATGCAAGCCGAATTTATATTCCAGAGCTTCGTGGTCAGTTTACACAATGAGAAGCGCCTTAGCGCAACTTTAGCGCAATACGCATCAGAAGCACGCTTTCTCTCATCCGGTTCCTTCCGCGTTCGTCGCTCTTCTACCATTCTGGCATCGTCTATATATGTGGCTGTGTTCCGAGTGTTTGACAGCTGAATAGCAATGTTGAGACATTTGACTACAGTTCGTCACGTGATGGGTTGAGAAGTTGGAGAGAGTTGAGAATTGCAAAACAAGCTGCAAGCGAACTGTGTTTAGAAAAACAAGCCGTCTCGAAGACGCATATGTCGTGAGAATATTTTGAGAAGGGCAGAAAGGGGAGGGGGGTAAGAGTTCCCTTGAGGGGCAGAGGACGAAAGCGCAATTTTCCTGTTTGTCACTGTGTTAGGGCCAGCGAACCTACTCTCGCGTCTTTCAAAATGAGGCAAAAAAAGAACCCTGTTCTATTCGTTAACTTCTTTAATTTTAAGTATTTTTTGGTCCCCATCGAGTTTCCGGTTTCTTTTCACTCGAACAACCTCAACCCACACGCTGATATCGTGTCAGGACCTTTGTGAGGTTACTGTAAGAGCCAGAAGAGAGCCTCTTGCGCCGTAAGTTTTTCCTATAATGTTTTTTTTTGAATATCAGCTCTCTAGAAAGTTTCCTCATTAGCTCATACGTTGTAAATAAATTCATAGAGCTTTAGCTAAGCGCTTTCGAAATATCTCACACATATCTAGCCATTTATTTTCACCTCCTAAGTTTTTACTGCGATGGTTTGCAATTTATGGCTTGAGCGCATGCTCGTTTTTTTTCCATTTCGCAAACAAAAAAAATGTGCAAGATAGCGGAATGGTTTCTTGCAAATGCTGAGAGCAAATGTGAAACGTCTGAAAAAAAAGCTGCAGAAAAAGTCTACTTGTAGGCGGCAAAATTTATTCTTTCATTAAGGAGAAAGAGAGTGATCGCCGCTTTTTTGAGAACATACGATAGATTTAAATTCTGAAACATAAGTTCCTCAGCACAATTAAGCGCGGCGAATTTAGCGTGAACCCGCACTCCTAATTTCATAACAATAAAGGCAATTTAACGAGCAATTAGCCAACAATTCTAGCTAGAGCAAGTTGAGTTTATGCTAGTTTGATGGCCTTCTACTATAACCTTGTCCACAAAACCCAAGAGCGGGGTCCCTCTCCTGCTTTCTTTGTAATACGTTATTTTTGTCCTTTGCCTTGATTTGATTATGGTGGGTGTAAAATTTTATGATGTAAGAAGGTATCTAACCATAAGAAAAGGAAAAAATAGTTTTCATGACAAACACTAAACACTGTTACTACAGATCATTACGGTAGCAAGGAGCGCATGACAAAGGAGAGAGTATCACTCCCGAAACTGGAAAGAAGTCGCTTTGAAAAATTCTGAAAAATTAGAAAAAAAAATCTTTTCGAAAGTTGTCTGGTTTATATCTCAATCCCAAAATGCAGAAAAGTCGATTTAAAATTAGAGAAAGTTTTTTTGGAAGTTGTCTAGCTTATATTATCTCGCAAACATTTTACTTTGATTTATAATTGGCTGAAACCTCCTTATAAATTTTTTAAATCGATCACTACAAATCTGGAAGATGCTATATATTTTTTTCGGTGACAAACCTCCGAAAGTTTCAAAAAGTACCAAGAAAAAAATAACTGAAAAGCAAGCTAGAGCCTTATACTTCATGGAGAAAATTGTTGTGTCTCCACTCCACCCTCCTCTCGAAAGAAATGTCTGGTACTTCAGCAGATACATGTAAATAACTAAAGACGCTGAGCTATTGTTTTAGTTCTTAGTTTTGAGATTATTTTCTTGCCAAACCTTTCATTACTTTATCTACCCCTAAAGTGTGGCTATCTACTTATTTATCTATTCAGAATGCGCATTAAAGAAGTCGATGGTAAATTCAAAGAAATTCAGGCTTGCCAACCTAAGCAACCGCAGTTTCTAATCCTTCCTGCTTCCCAAGGTTCTTTTTTTGGGGTCAGACACTTAGAATTGGTCAGATTTGCAGAGGTATATTTTTAGCATAATCTATCAGGTCTAACCAGCACGGCAAGTGGAAAGCTATTTTCAACTCATGAGTAGATTAGAATCAGCATAAGTTTGCAGGCCTTGCCAGGCTAAAAATGTAATCCTGTAATGCAATCAATCATGACGTTGGAAATGTTCCTCCATCAACTGGTGATGAATGGGCATGTCTGTTCACCATTTTTGCTGTGATTCATTCATAAACTTTCAAAGCCTTTTTCAGTAAAAGTATGAGCAAATAAAAGCATCGAATTTCAAGGTCCTTGAGATACTTCGTTGATTCTTTTTTTCACAATTCCAAATTGACTGTAAAAACCTTCAAAAATTTTAAACTTCATACATACAATTTAATATCTATATCGGAAGAGATCAAATGGCATGCATTTACTTTGCCAGTAGAAACTTTGAAAAATAACAACAATCCCGATATCTCCAAATGATTTTTTGTTGCCAAAAATTATATATCAGAATTTCATAGCTTCATTCATATTGCCCTGTTTTTTGGTATCGATCCAAAAAAATCCCAAAGCCTTTACTGTTTTCCTACATATTTCGCAAAAGTAAAACCATTGAAATTGGTTCAAGCTGAAATTTCTTTTGGTAACATCTTAATATATGGAAACGGAAAAATTTTCTGAGGATAATTGAGAAGCCACTGGTAAGGAAATGGCTCTTTTGCTAACATCGGTGCTAATTATGACATGAAGTTGGCTTTCGGCGTTTTCGACTTTTAAAATTTGTTCATGTTTCATAATAATTTCAAATAAACATATTTATTCAAAAATATTATGTTACCTCCTCTTATTTATGGAGCTTCAAAGGCAGATTTGTTTTCTGGTAATCTCACTATAGCAGTCAAAAGCGAACTTTTCCGTCAAGAATCGTGTCTCCTCCCCAAAAATCTTGAACATTTCCCCTTTATCCTAGCATATGTTTGACACATCAAACATTCAGTTATTTTATACTCTGTATTTTTTCCATGGCTAGAAATAAAGAAAAAATGAATGGGTAAAATAGCAAACTCCTCCCCTAGACGAGCTGCTCCCACGCACGTGATCATATAGCTCATACATACAGAAGTACGACCATGTATTTGTGAGCTTTGAAGGTGCCCCAGTTCTCGAGAAATACTGATGTTTAGGAATGAACGGTAAAGAAAATATGGGACATTCTATAATGAAAGTAAGGAATGAGGGTGCAGTGAGCGCTTAATTGAGTCCCTATTGTTCTGAAGCGTCGTAAATATTGGGATGGACCTTGATCACTTTCACTATCGCAATATCTACGAAATTTGCGGACCTGATATGCAGGTATGATATATAAGAGAGCCAGTTCTCACTTTCATTGTCGTCTGGATTGCGAACAATGAAAGCGTTCCTTTATTTATTGGCACTATTTTGTACTTCTAAAGCCTGCATGAAAACGATACCAGGAGATGTGAGTTCTAGAGTAATATGTTAAAGTAGAAGCCTTCCATAGCATGGAAACCAGTTTTACTTCTTTTGGCTTATTTTGTAAAAACAACATTCTGTTTGTATCAAGGCTTATGGTATAGAATTTGATATTTGCTAATTTTACCGCACAAATTTTCCAACAGTCATTCAATGCCAAATATAAATGAAAGTTTTTTCTTTCAGGCGCCGATACCTGCAAGAGGTGAGTTGTATCAAACCCTTCTATAACCTATATGACATTTCAATTGCTCCGCCATCTTTCTGCTCACTTTTTTTTCAAATTTGATTTTTTATGATTGGTATTTGACAGTGTTGTTTCATTGAAAAGGGGTTCCAGTGAAGACTCATAATATCCATTTAGAGCTGCATACACAAGACTTCGTTCTCGTCTTTCAGTAATTAAGCCAACCGTTGACGCAATTTTGAAAGCCTTCTTCTTTAGTATGTGATAACTGCTCACCAGCCAAGGAACTTACTTGTCCAACAGCCACAGTATGCGACTTTTCTCTGCTCAAGCAAACTACGAATTCTGAGAAATGTTTGACGTAAGTTCACAGGCTACTTTTATATCCCGAGGTCTGTAAGCATTTCAGTTACGATTGCAAGCAAGGTTCACTTTTGGCTCAGGTTGGCCAACAACCTGAAGCAATCACAAGTGCAGTATGTGATAGGAATAATCAGCTTATCTGGAAAACCAGTGGAGGAGAGTTGTTGGGAAGGAATTTGCAGGCAACTTGTGGATTTCGTAAGTTGCTCAGTTTTTAAAAGCATACAAAAATTCAAAAAAGTAAAATTATGAGTTTATTTTTTTGTCAGTAGCAGTTTAGAGCTCCTACAAGAACGAGATGTACCCAATATGCAGTTTTATAGGAGTGCATGTAAATGAGCATAGCTATTTCGCGTTAGTATACGGTACCTTTGTAAAAAAAATTGAATATGAATTACAAAAAAAACAGGTCTGCGTCCACCCAGCAAATTTCATTTTTCAAAAAATTAATAAAAATATTTTAGCTTGCACAAATTGTAACGCACTGACTTGTGAAGAAACGCCATGTCCTCCCGGTTATGACTGCGCTGTTTGCAGTGAAAGGTAAGGATATTTCGCTATTCTCAACCTAGGTAAGGACATTTCGCTATTTTGAACCTATGTCGCCAAAAACGTCCTCAGCGGAACTTTTGCATTTCAGCCCAATCGTCTACTCCATAAACCCGCAAGGATGTGCAGTCGCTACTTGCGGTAGCGGTCAGATGTTCAGCAAAGGCCAAGCAGCTCAACAAGCTACTTGTGCTGATGGTGGCTATTTGATAAATGGCCAGATCGTCAGTCAGGTCGCTTGCGGATTGCGTGAGTTCAATTTTTTTTGAAAAAAATCTGAGCATCGCGTTTTCTCAAGTATAGAACAATATTCTTATATTAGCGCATAGCTCATAGCTTTATAGGAAAGAGAATGCTAACAAGTCGAACTATAAAGCCCTTTGCAACTCGGCTGACTATCGATTTTTTTCCGGAGTCATTTTGCCGCTTCGCGTTGAAGCCACTTTCACAATAACTTATCTATGCGATTTTTGTGCAAAGCTAGTTAGAATTGTACCATGTATTATGGAAATTCTTCTCATCGAGAAGTAATAATGATGCTCTTTGATTTTTTGGGTGGATTATTCGTTAAGGAAGCGCTACAGTTTCGACTATGCTCGCTGAGCTTGCAAATGTGCGCTTGCACACAGTCATATCGAGCTGACGCCATTGTATAGTTACTGTCCTTCCAGCTTGCACCACATGTACCGTCCTTCAGCCTGATGGTCTCACCTGTCCAGAAGGTCTTGTCTGTGCACCTGTATCTAAGCGTGAAGGTCAGTCTGAATACTCAATGACGAAAAAGTCAGAAAAAGTGAAATTATTAGAAAATTTCATATTCAGGTCAGTGCAGTGAAGCATATTGCCCAGCTGGTGTGATGAACGCTGATGGTGTCCAGGTAAACTTCCTGTCTTGTAATGGTAAGGGACAATGGGTTGACAATGCTGGAACCGTATACACTAATGCACACTGTGAAATGTGTAAGTATGACCTACCTACTTTTAATCTATCAAATTTTTTAAATTCTCAAAATATTTCATTTTTAGCATGTGAACTCTGCAAGGCTATTAGCAACTCTGGCATGCCATGCCCAGCAGGACTGATCTGCGAAGCTCCTTTAGAGAGGGAAGGTACAATATTTTTTTCGTATCGGAGGTTCTAAAGATATTTATCACTTGATGTAAGGTACAATGGGTCTTGAAAGAAAGAAAAATGGAAAAGTGTGGGCCATCACCTTCATTAAAAAAATTGGTTTTTTCATGCCAAGAGCAGCATTTTCTCACAGTCAATTTATTGGTCAACTTATTTCGCCATCTTTCGCTTAGCGAATAGTTGCGATACTTTCATGGTACTGTTATCGTAAGCCAGAATGAAGGATGCATTTCTTGAAAAACACCAAAAAATGAAAAAGTGATTGGGGCACTTCGTAATTCCAAAGTTCTACCTTAACCTTAGACAAAACAAGTCTGTTTAGCAAATACGAAATAACAAAAAGAAGATACAATACAATATATCTCAATACATTTTTCACACTTAAACTACTGAAACATCCGGTTCCGGGGCTAACTACAGGGTGTCCCAAAAAATGTGAACACGTTTGATCGTTAATAACTTCCTTGTTTCATGTCTTTCGCCGAGCTTGAGACACCATTCTGTAGAGCGAGGTTCAGCTTAGATTTGCAGTATGGAGCGAATCATCAATCGCTTTTATTACTGTAGGATTACGGTAGGAACTTTGACAAGGATTTTAGGCCATTAGAGGCCATATTCTGCCTCGGAACAAAACCAAGCAAGCCAAAAACTCTTACAATATGTTAATGGAAGCCGCTAACTTTTGAATATGAAATTTCCACTGCACTGTGACGCTTCTTTCCGAAGTTATCCCAGGTAAAGCGTAATAACAGAATTCCCAGCATTTGTCAAAAATGTGATTACCCCGTCAAAAAAGCTAAAAACTCTCGAAAAAAGTTGTGTAATGGATTCAGCGTGTGCGAAAACCCTATTACACGATTTTTCAGATTTTTTGGAAAATATTTTATCAAATGGCATATTTCACAATGGATTCACACGCTGGAAGTTCCTACCGTAATCCAACAGAGCGAAGAGAGATCGGAGTTTTGCTTCACACTGTAAATCTAAGTTGAACCTCGGTCTACGAAATGGTGCCTAAAGCTCGGCGAAAGACATAAAAGCAACGGAGTTATTAACGATCAAACAGTGTTCACATTTTTTTGGGACACTCTGTATACAGATAGCGCGGCCCTTCGTACCCTTTTTGGGTAGGGGAACGAGCTCCGCCAGTATGAGCCGTCTCCGCGGACTACTGGTCCTGCAACGACATACAACAATATAGCAAAAGGACCAGTTGCCAGCGAAGGCGGGTTCAAACCAGCGGAGTTCGTTCCACTACCCGCCCTTTTTAGCCCTTTGCAAAAAGCCTTATAGAATGAATAGTTTAGAATAAAAATATCTCCATGCATAAATTGCAGTTGGCGAAATTTCATTTCGTTCAGCCATTAGATATTATTTTTAAACGTAGGTAATTAGAAGCTTGATTGGTAACTGACTTCATTTGAACAAAGATCTCTTATATGAAATTATCATTCTAACGAATAAATAATGATCATTTGTCAACTGGTTTGATACAATTCAGGAACTTGTAAGGAGGAATACTGTCCCAAAGGTGAACTGAGAGGAAATCCAGCTCGAACACTTCTGTCGTCCCTGACCTGCAATGGAATGAGCCAATGGGTTGATTCGCAAAACGCTGTCTATACTAGCGCACAGTGCGAATACCGTATGTTTAGCTGCTTTCCGCTGTCAGCCGTAGAAATCAAGTGATTTTTAGCTTGCGATCAATGCACAGAATTGTGTGTTTGCGGACTGACATGCCCTACAGGATTTGTGTGCACGCCAGTAGTCAGTGAAGCAGGTAAGCTAATTTGGCACATTTTTCTACGATTTCTATTGAAATAAATTCTGGTGGGCGGAAGTAGGGAGGGACAAGAAGAAAATATGAAATTTGAGTTTTTTTCTTATCCCAAAGCAGTTTAGATTTTAGACCAGACTTCATGAGTTTCTCCACATCGCATCCTTGGGTTACGGTAGTTATACGATAATTAGAATTCTTGTAGGACAATGTCCGGCTGCCACCTGCCCTGTAGGAACTATGAGAGCGTCTCCTGGTAATGTGATCGTAACTTCACTTACCTGCAATGGTGAGGCTCAATGGGTTGATGACCAAGAGACTGTTTATACTTCTGCTCAGTGCGAAGCACGTAAGTACACTTCAGTTTGTTCAGATTCATTTTCTAGAAAGTTCATGGAAGTTTTACTGTCGATTTACGGAAGTTTTTGATTTTTGAGAATTTCAGAAGTCATGAGAGATTTTTATTAACTGAAATGCATTGAAATACTAGGTTTCTAATTATAATTATTTTACCCATATGCTTCTCTAACAATCCCATTTATGATAATTCTACTCACTAACTTTATGCTTGGTCGTTTTAGCCTGTACCGAGTGTCCAGCGATTTCAAATAGTGGAATGGAATGCCCGAAAGGACTTTTGTGCAAAGTACCATCTACACGTGAAGGTAACCTTAGTGTCTTTTTGTCCAATATGGCTGTACTTTTGAACCTTCTTATGGATTTGTAAAATCTCAAGCGTTTTGCAGGCCAGTGTCCGGAGGCTTATTGCGAGAAAGGAGTACTTACTGGTAATCCCGAAAGAACAACACTAGCTCTCCTCACTTGCGATGAGAATGCTCAGTGGGTAGATGGATCCACACCTTATACAGTTGCTCAGTGTGAATCCCGTGAGTTCAATTTTCTCTCAAAATTTCAGGAATGCAAACAATATGCACAAACGAAGGCGTAGATCTGTGACAGTTGAAACCATCACAAATTGTCCGAAAGTTGTATGTTAGCGCTGCTGAGTAAAATCTGGAAGTCTTCCTGCAAAATGTCTAAATTGACAAAGTCACACCCCTTTACTCGAAAAAGCTGATTGCACCCTATTTGGAAAAAATTACTGTCGCTCACTTTTCGAAAAAGTCTTTGATTGTTGTCAACAAATGACAAAAAATTCATCATAACAACTTTCAAACCGGTCGCGACGCAGTTTGGCATTACTCCAAATGGTCATTTAGTCACAAGGCCTGAATGTACGGAAGATAGGGCATTTTATCAATCCACGAAAGTTAAACATGCTGTGCCTTTGGGGCTTGCCAGTATTTAATGAAGACTTCTGGCAAGTTGCCAGATAGCGTGGTGACTGAAATCGCGTGAAGTATGCCTTAATCTTGCACTTACGTAATCTACATTTGAGTTTGATGTTTATGAAACTTCAAAGCCAGCAAAAGTTCAAAGCTTCAAAATTATCCCAAAGAAGAGGGAGGGGAAAGCGAAGGAATTTTCTTCGCTGGAATGATAGTGATGAGGCGACAAGTGTTACTCCAAACTAATTTGCTGTAACGATTGGAGACGAGCAGAGTCTAAAAAACCAGCTTTTTCTCAACTAAGAACAAGAAAGAAATCTTGTGGAAAACTTTGAGTGCCCTGTCCCACTTTGATTTATGCACAAGTTTCTCAATCATACTTCAGCATGCGATCGCTGTCCAGCCCTCACTAACGACGGAATGACATGCCTTACTGGCTTCAGATGCACTCAAGTATTGACGAGAAATACTGGTATGCTGTGAGCTGCTCGCAAAAAAATCGAAAAATTTTACTTTCTTACAACTTACTATTCTAGGACAATGTCCCGAAGTTTACTGCGAGACTGGACTAATGACAGCAGGCTCCGGCAGGACAACTGTCACCTCACTGTCGTGTGATGGTGAACAGCAATGGATAGATTCGGCATCGACTGTATATGACAGCGCTCAGTGCGAGACTGGTAGGATTAAGATAGTAAATAGTACGGTGGAGGAGATTTTCGGTTTTAGGATGTACATGCCAGCCACTGACAATCACTGCCTCGCCAATTCGATTGATGCCATCTCGAGGAAATGCGTTGAGTGCAGATGCTGACGGATGTTCCACGCTGGGTATGGGTTGTAGAACATCGGATATCTACAGGTAGGTCAAAATGGAATTTTCTAGCTATACAACTGAATAGCCGGATAAGAATAATTCTGATGATTTTGTTTGTATCAAAACTGAACATTGAAAATTTTCTTCTCTTCAAGACTCGTTACATCCGAAGGCGTGGTCACACTAGAACCTCCGGCTGGTCGACAAACTCCAATGACTTGCGTAGATGGACAATGGAAAGCCACCATCAATGGCGCTGAAACCACGGTCACAGAACAAGCTTGCTATGCTTTCGGTGAGTTTTTGGAACATGAAGGGCAAAACTTTTAATAAGAAGGATGAGGAGAGGAAGGAAGAAGATGGTAGTCACGACAGAAGTGGAGCAGCGAAAATAGAGGCGGCCTACGGATTATCTTTAGCATATGTTGTCAGCATGACTATAGACGCCACTACCAATAAGGATTATGCACAAGATATCTCACACGAATCATGCATCTCTACACCCCCGAAACTGTGGCAGTTGTCAGCGAAAGAATTTTTCTTGATCAGGATACTAATATTACATGGTTATATATGTCTTACTTCAAAAAATATAAATAAATCAAATCATAATAACAATGTCTAAAAACCATGGATAAGTAATTATCCACACAAAATGCTCCTTGTTGAGCATAAAAATTTAATATTATGTGCTAGATATATTGTAAAGCTGTGCAAATCTAAAACTGATATTGGTGATCATTTCAGTTTGGGACCACCTAGAATTTCTACTGACAAAAAACGAAAAAAAATCATTTGATGGAAAAAAATAAGCATTCCTTGTGCAGAATCTTGATTTCAACTTCAAACCATAGCAAAATTTTCGATCACGAATTTTCAGATTTATGTGAAAGTTTTGTTTCAAACAGCGCAAGATCTAAAATATGATATTTTTCTTCATAAATGTGTTTTGTAACAATTCGTGACTATTTTTATTAGATCAATCCAAAAGTTCGTGCCGTTTTTGAGATGTATTAAAATTGTTCAAAATAAATAAAACTTTTGATGCAACTGGCTTGGCGGCTGGAAGGCGGGGCTTTATGACCTAATTAAGGCCGCTCGTGCCCGCGATGCAGTCTGCGTCTCTCCGCGTGCTCTCTGATCATTACCTAGCCTAATTAGGTCCCAAGCCCCCCTTTCAGCAGCCAAGCCAGTTGAAACAAAGTGTAGAACGACCTACAGTGTTGCAGAATTTCTTCTTCTTTCTAGCAGTGATGTATCCGTTCCTTGGTCGCTCGCTCTACTCGTCAAAATCTCCAACTCATTATGTTTACCTACCCTTATTTTAGTCATTTTCCAAAGTTTTCGTTTCTTAATTTTGGAAGTGCTTTGACTACGGTTGGATAGAGCAGACAAAATGCAAGACAACGAATTTTTTGGCATTCATAGCTGATTTTCTTAACTTCAAAGTGATTTAGCGCGCTAAATTTCATAGTTGGTTATCTTAAAGGCACCGTCCACCCAAAGCGAAGTTGATGAGATTTCGGTGGCATACTAGTGTGGGCCCCCACACTAGGCAAACCCCCAAGTAGCGCCGCAAAATACTCCTTCCGAAGCGAGAAATCCGCTCCGGAAGGGACGTAACCGGAGGTGGTCACTCCGCCCACTTTGCAGGCGCGCTGATATACGCAGGGCGTCATTAGCAAACTAGTCATGGGCAATTGTGCAATCGATTAGGAGTATTGGGAAATGTTTGCCCCAGTCCTGATCCAGGTTCCGCGTATTTAGCACATTCACACAGAAAGCAGTGAAAGTAAGTGTTTTAGCACACAGAAATGCGTGATAGTTTAGTGTGATGATCCATTAGTCATGTAGACGGCGTCAACGATTATTTGGACTACAAATAGTTTTTCAATTTGATGTACATTGCAATGAAAAAACTCACGTCGCATGTTCATCTCGTTTTATTGAGCACAAGCGTCACCTATAACGAAAGATCGTGTTCATATCAAGAAAAACAGCTATGCCGGATGCTGATGATGGCTATAATCGAAAAAACAACTTTGTCGTAGATTTTGTCATGACTGAATAAAAAACGAACGGTTGAGGATACAAGTATACGAAATAACACTAGAAAAATTCCGATTAGTCGCCTACGACGAGGCAGCGTACTGCGCTGTGCGTGTAGTCTCTCCAACGGTGCGCCTGCAAAGTGGGCGGAATGACCACCTCCGGTTACGTCCCTTCCGGAGCGGATTTCTCGCTTCGGAAGGAGTATTTTGCCTCGCTGCTTGGGGGTTTGCCTAGTGTGGGGGCCCACACTAGTATGCCACCGAAATCTCATCAACCTCGCTTTGGGTGGACGGTGCCTTTAAGTTTCATAGAACATCAAATGGCGAGCACCTAAGGTGTCATTCAATGCTGGGTGATTTCCTTTTTCCGTTAAAATTTTTTAACTGGTGGGTTTCGAGGATAAAATCACCATAATTCTAGTTTCTACAGGCACCCCAGCAGTGAACGAGAAATTCAAGATTTAATTTTCAAAGCACTGTTCCAAAGAAGGTTTATCGGTGTTTGAAACCGTATCGTCTATTCGTTGACTGTACGGACTGGACATAATCGCGGAGCACGCGCCGCGAGGTAAAACGCTTGCTCCAATACAAACTCGCCATTGTTAAAATCGTGCTCTCGCAACATTTTGACCGCGCCGCGCGTGGTCCGCAGCGGTTGAGCAGTCCGTACGGCCAACGAATCGACGATATATTTTAATATTTCGCTAAAATGAAAACTTTCAAAAACTCTTCATAAAATATACGCCAGTCGAAGAACTCCAAAAACATTGTTTTACCTTTAGTCTGCTCTACTCAACAGTATTAAAAGCTCTTCCTAGAATGAGGAAATGAAAACTCAAAAAAAATGACTAGAATAAGGGTAGGTAAACATGGGTAGGAGATTCTGACGAGTTTTGAAGAGATCAACAAAGGACTCGGAACAGAAACACCACTGCTAGAAAGAAGATGAAATTTTGCATCAAATATTATTTAAAGCATTTGTCTATTTTCATTCTGATTGATTTGAGCAGAAAATTGGAAAAAAATGAAAATTTGAGCAGGGTCTGAAAACCGGCACGAATGTTCGGACCGACCTAATATTTTCCAAAAATTCGTTGGAAATCGAATTTATGACAATTTACAAAACTTTTCGCGGATTCCTGTCGATCAACCAAATATGTCAACCAAATATGCCGCAATCAAGATAAAGACAACCTCCATTTTTCGTCTTTTTTAGCCTGCACATCTTGCGCAGATGTGCAAGCAGGAGTTGGTGTCACCATCACCACAACTTATGATGCTACCAGCTGGTGCAAGCAAGTCAATCTCAGTGGTTGCCCCAATGGATACAGGTACCAAAAAAATTTTTTTCTAAGAATTGTCGTAAAATCGAACGTTTCAGAACTGGCACCAACACCCTCGGCACAACATTGACCTGTACTCCGTTGCTGAGATGGTCAAGTGGCAATTACAATAGTCCCATCGGGAGAAGTATAACCATAAGCTGTGCCTAAAGCCAACTATGATGGTGACAACCATGGACGGGTGCTTGTGCAATATCACTTAATAAATTTTGTGAGGTCTAATAATATCTGATAAATGTTTGATTTTGAGTTTTTCATTTCATTACTTTCATTCAGAATTATTTGTAAACTCACGACTTTTCACACTTGATTCATTTGCAGCATTTTGTTCATCACTTTAAAAGAGGAATTATGCATGACTCTCTCGTAGGCGCTTTCTGAAATATGAACTAATATTCCACATCAAGAAATGTCTGAAATTGGGAGAGACTTCCTGGATTACGTGATTCATACGATCCATGATAGAATTTGCAGTCGCTTATCACTCTCACTAGTGAAAGATCTACAAATTCACGGGAAACTCGATAAGTACGCGAGTGATATATAAAAAACGATCTTTTCGGTTCAAACTCCTTGTTCCCTAGAATGGTATCGTTTCTCTATCTTACAACACTAATTGGTGCTTCTAGCGCTTGCATGAAGACAGTACCAAGTAATGTAAGTATTTTAGACTTGTACTTTGACTTTACCATATACCATAACGGCCTAACATTTTTTTCTGGACTAGGTTGACTACAAAAATTTTTATTTCAAAGGCAGCGTCCAGGCAAGTCGAGGCACATGGGGATCTCACGTGGATAGTAATTTCGTGGCCCTAACTAAGCCACTGCCCAACCGGCAGCTCAGGTAGTGCTCTAATGGCTGAGATATTCCCCTCGAAACTGGCCCCCGCGATCGTATTTCGCATGGATTCATGGCGCAAAGCGTGGATCCTGGCGCGAAATTCCCTGAATCCATGCGAATACGATCGCGGGGTCCATTTTCGAGGGGAATACCTCAGCCGTTAGAGAACTAACTGCGCTGCCACTTGGGCAGTGCCTTAGTTAGGGCCCCAAAATGCTTTCCACGTAAATTCCCCACAGGCCCAGATCTGCCTGGACGCTGCCTTTAGGATGATGAGAAGGAAAAACTCTTAAAAAAGAATGAAGATTACTTTTTTGAATTTTTTCCTTGGATCCAATCTACCGCGTAAATAATTTACGGTACCTTCTCTTTAATCGCGGTATACTTTCATTTCAAAGCAAGAGACTGTTACAAGCTGATGTTTATTCCGTATAAAAAATATTATCTAATTATATTTCCTTTTCGAAAACTCACTCTTCCTAGTGGTGGCAAGCAAATCAGCTGAATTGAAAGTTGCATTTCGCGGAACTCAAGTGACCCGGTTAAAAAACACAAAGAATTTTTTTGCACTAGCCAATTATCTGTACTCACATTTTTGTTGATTAAAAAATTCTGTTCCATGTGATTTCGAATGCTGAAGATGTCTCACTATGCGGTAAACGCTTTGATGTACGATGACAAAGGAAGAAAGTTTTGGTGATATCTCCGAACTTTTCGCTCCATATCCGATTTCATTTGAATTATGCAATGATACGCACTTTCTAGTTCGCTGAACTATTGTTCGTATGGAAGAGATCTCTCCTAGGCGAAAGCGATAATTGCACAGGCCCGATAAGTCTCGGATGTCATATGAGTTGTTGCGCATCAATCACATTTGAGAAATTCGGCGCGCTGAAAGAATTTCAGGAGGCCCTAAAAATAAAGCGTAGGAGCCATAGGAATTTCTGTGATTGGCTCAAGTATTCTTTACTTCAAAAAATCAAAAAATGATTGTATCTGTATTAATTTTGGAATCGGATGCAAAAAACAATGATAGCAATGGCGGAACATAATGTAGATATCTACATAATTTTTTGTATTAGGTAGAGGAGTCCCAAAATAAAATTATGAACAGGCTATTGAGTTACTCACTTTCATGAGACTTTTTCAAAAACGCAATATTCTTTTTTAGGGCGGCGTGATAGCAAAAGGTGAGTACAGCTGACAATTCTTGATTTTATTGATTATATTTCGTAAAATTGCTTGAAATAGTACGGCTGTCGAAGATGTGAAATTTTTCATTGATTATTGATTAGATCTAACAAAACTATTCAAAAGAATCTTTCGCTTTGATGTCATTATCCAGATATAAGAGCGAGTCATCGCGTGCAGAGAGTAAGCGTTGCTGCGTCCGACCCTAGATAGTCTGGGCTTGCGAGAGACGGCAGACGATGAGAGGGATGAAATAGCGTTTGATCGCAGCTACGCCGCAGTCCGCAATGGCGTCCTGTCTCTGCGTACGAAGAATCGCGTATATGTAATTACCCGAAAAAGTGCATATATCTTCTCATTTTCAAGTACAGTCTTGCAAACAGTATTGGCTTGCTCATAAGTTTTTGTGCAAAAAATTAGCGATAGCGCAAATATGGCAAGGTTGCTGATTCTTTTTGTGTCATGGAACCAGCCACAATCAATGTTGAGAATCGCTTAATTTTTTGAAGTAAACGGTTTTGTGATGAGATAGAAAAGTAACTTGCTGCTCAGTCTGTAACAACTGTGCGCCCGCCAGAGAACTGACTTGCCCCGACGGCACTCTCTGTGCATTTTCGCTGTTAAAGCTTTCCAAAACCCCGGACGGATGCTCTAGGTAAGCCCAAAAACTTAAACGTTTTTCTCATCTTAAAGTCACCGGATTTCTAGGTATGAATGCACACAAGGTGGACTCATCACTTTGGTTGGCGGAGGTCCTGAAACAGTTTCGAGTGTAGTTTGTGACCGGACAAATCAGCTGGTTTGGAAAACAAGTGGAGGAGAGCTGCTGGGGAGGAACCTACAGGCTACATGTGGAATTCGTTAGTTTGCTAGAATTAGCCTAAAATGTTGAATTAGCGTAAAAAGTTATAGTAGAAAAATTGTAAAAAGAATAAAAAAAAGAAAATAGTTGTCGCAAAGTGCTCCTCTACCTGTTCGCCATTAATTTTGATGCACGCTTATTACTGCTTTTTACTGAGTAGTATGAACTATTTTCGTGTTTATACGATCTAAGAAAATGGGTGAAATTTTTCACAAGTGTTTGACTGCGCAGGCAAGAACTGCTACCCCTAAAGCTTATGCGCATTACGGATGCGCTGCGTCTGTGTCGCGGTTGCGTTGCTTCTTTGCTGACTGTTAGTCGCTAAAAATCACTTGAGATTCGTATAATATAGCCGAACTTACCTGAGTCTATGTATTTCCAGTAGAAATCATTCACTTCAGCTTGTGCGAATTGCGGTCCGTTGACCTGTGGCCTTACTCCATGTCCGAAAAATTACGACTGCTCTTTATGCGATTCAGAGTATGTTCATACTTTATTTACCAAACATCTATAGGCTGATCCCTTGCAAATAAGTTCCTTTTAGGCCATTCGTCTACTCTGAAAGCGCAGAAGGATGTAAAATTGCCAGATGCACACAAGGTCAAATGTTCGCCAATGGACAGCCAACGACTGAAGCATTTTGTGCTAGTGGAGACTATGTGGACGTAACTAACGAACAACGTATCACCAGTGCATCTTGCGGACTGCGTAAGTTCATTTTGTACTGGAAAAAGGAACATTTAAACAAGTGCAAAATATTAATGGTTATTTTCAAATTAACCTTCCGGAATCCTGAATTCATAGAGTAAAATACTGTGGTAAATTTGCGCTACAGCATCAAAATGGAGAAAGTTTCCTAGAGAGATGCTCCCAAAAAATCGCTAGGGAAGACGTCAATTAAAATGACCAAGGTTTACTATATTTGAAAATAAAGGAGGGGGAGAGGGCTTTACTGACCTTCCAAAGGCTCAAGAAGTTCGGTAATCGACAGAAGACCAAAACCGTACTGAAGAAAAATCGATTGGTTCCGTTGGATTGGAATCCAGATTTTTAACAAAAATTGGGAAGACGGGGAGGGGGAGAGAGAGTTGAAATGTCGAATTTGACCGGCCTGAGAAACAAGCTCTAGGAAAATTTTCGGTAATAATAAACTATTTTCTGTCAAGGCAAAAGTTCACATATATATGCAAGTGAGTGTGTTCAAGAGTGGAGTTACTGATAGTTTAATCTTTCATTTTCCTTTTCCATCTGTAAATTTACCATGTCTCATTGTTTTAGGTTGCGATACTTGCACAGCTCTTACAACCGACGGTCTTACATGCCCAGAAGGCTCTACTTGTACCGCAGTATCTATACGTGAAGGTTAGATTGTATGCAAATTATATCACAAAGTCAAAAGTATATATTCTAGCCCAATGCAAAGAAGCATACTGCCCCGCTGGTCAAATGACCGCCAACGGAGCGCAAGTAGATCTTCTTACCTGTAATGGTCAGGGCAAGTGGGTAGATGAGGCAGGAACCGAATACACAGCTGCACAGTGCGAGATGTGTAAGATGACATTTTAGATAGAAATACTAAATTTAGTAAACGAAAATTTTCAGCATGTGAGAATTGCGAGGCTTTGAGCAATGCTGGCATCTCATGCCCCATCGGACTCACCTGCGAGGCTCCTACTGAACGTCAAGGTAAGGTGAAGAGAAGCCTGCCTGCCCATTTTAGACCTCTAACTCCGAAAACTGCTTAGCTTTGTAATTACACGAAAAAACCAAGTTTTTATCTGATTTCCGTTTCGATCCTTTCGCTATACAAAAAATCGAGGCACGGCTTTTCCTGAGCTTTATCGGTAGTGAGAGAAGGCCGTAGGAGATATCAAAGAAATGAGAAAAATCAAACTACATACCCTAAAACTTCTAAGGAACGTGAAAGTACCATAATTGTTATTGCTTTATCTCTAACTTGGGGAATGAAATCAAAAACGTCATCCTCCTCTAGTTTGATGGCCGCCAGAATTTTTTAAAATGACATATTTTGTAAATGGATAGATAATAAAAACAATAAATAGATGTAATGTAAGGTTACACTTCCGGGAAGATATAATAGAAATAATAATCAGTTATCTAGTAGATAAAAAATTTTTCATAAATATCATTTTAAAAACAGACGCCATAAATGGTTGAATCTTATATATAAAGCTGAATGTCTGTTTGTATGTATGTCTGTCTGTCTGTCTGTCTGTCTGTATGTCTGTACGTATGTTCCGAATAGAAAATTCCATTTCTGAACCGATCCGGACCAAACTTGGCACACATACACTACGGGCTCCGGCGGGTGTCATAGGCTACTTTTCGTCATCGATCGATATCGATTTTATCGATTTTTTGCAAAATTTGAGCTACGGGGCTGGGAGTTGGCACAGGGGGGTAATCGAGCATGCTGATTACGAATGTAATAATTGTTTGCGAGAATATCCAATACTTTATTTGTTTAGAACCTCGGACTAGAAAGGTGTAAGTTGGTACTTGGTTAAGCTGATTTAAACGAGGCAATCTTTATCTCTCATCCTCAATCCTGCATCAAAATATTTCTTCTGTCATCTGAGACCGGATTTCGGTAAGGAGCGAGTGCGCTAATTAAAAACAGCCTTCCTGAAATAATTCGAATGCTAATGATCACGATCAAACGTACTGAAAGAGTACAGTGATCTCTATAAATTCACAACAATTTTAATTTTTTGGCGAGGTTCAAACTATTCTGAAAAATGTTTTATTTATGAAACACTCTTTTAGATCAGGTTCTAATAGAGCTAAACTAGATTGTTGAAATTTGCATGCACACATTCTATATGTGGGTCAACATACCATAAATATTTTCGGAAAAAGACAGTTCTTTCAGAATTTTTTAAATTTTTTGGGAGGAAATCATGATGGCGTCTTCGAATGAGAAGGAGAAAAAATATTTGAGTAGCACCGCTGGATTGGCCATCAAAAGTTAGCATATACGTGTTTTTGACGCAAGGTCCCAGGATGTCTCTGAAACGAGATACAAGCATTTTTGATTTTTCTGTAAAAATTCCGGTTTCACCGAGTGTTGATATATCCGTGCGTTTTCACCGAGTGAACCGCGGGTTCCGCCTCGACTGAGGTGGCCGAATGGCTACCTCGACGGAGGTGTTGAGCCAGTGGTTCAATTTTTGTCACAACCTCGGTTGTTCGGTTGTCCGACAGCGGCAACCGATGGTTGTCCTCACAACCGAGTGGTTGTACCTCCGAATGGAGGAGAACAACCGCGTGGTTGTACCTCCGAATGGAGGAGAACAACCGAGTGGTTGTACCTCCGAATGGAGGAGAACAACCGCGTGGTTGTACCTCCGAATGCAGGAGAACAACCGAGTGGTTGTACCTCCGAATGGAGGAGAACAACCGCGTGGTTGTACCTCCGAATGGAGGAGAACAACCGAGTGGTTGTACCTCCGAATGGAGGAGAACAACCGAGTGGTTGTACCTCCGAATGGAGGAGAACAACCGAGTGGTTGTACCTCCGAATGGAGGAGAACAACCGAGTGGTTGTACCTCCGAATGGAGGAGAACAACCGAGTGGTTGTACCTCCGAATGGAGGAGAACAACCGAGTGGTTGTACCTCCGAATGGAGGAGAACAACCAAGTGGTTGTACCTCCGAATGGAGGAGAACAACCGAGTGGTTGTACCTCCGAATGGAGGAGAACAACCGAGTGGTTGTACCTCCGAATGGAGGAGAACAACCGAGTGGTTGTACCTCCGAATGGAGGAGAACAACCGAGTGGTTGTACCTCCGAATGGAGGAGAACAACCGAGTGGTTGTACCTCCGAATGGAGGAGAACAACCGAGTGGTTGTACCTCCGAATGGAGGAGAACAACCGAGTGGTTGTACCTCCGAATGGAGGAGAACAACCGAGTGGTTGTACCTCCGAATGGAGGAGAACAACCAAGTGGTTGTACCTCCGAATGGAGGAGAACAACCGAGTGGTTGTACCTCCGAATGGAGGAGAACAACCGAGTGGTTGTACCTCCGAATGGAGGAGAACAACCGAGTGGTTGTACCTCCGAATGGAGGAGAACAACCGAGTGGTTGTACCTCCGAATGGAGGAGAACAACCGAGTGGTTGTACCTCCGAATGGAGGAGAACAACCGAGTGGTTGTACCTCCGAATGGAGGAGAACAACCGAGTGGTTGTACCTCCGAATGAGGCATCCGATGGTTGTCCTCCGAGTAAGGCATCCGATGGTTGTCCTCTGAGTGAGGCATCCGATGGCTGTCCTCCGAGTGAGGCAACCGTCCGGCACGAGGCAGCCACCGGAAATGACCGGTGCCGCGACGCCTCGCCTTATATACCCCTCCAAGGGGGCGGGGCAAGGGGCGGTCCAAAGTGGGCGGTCCACTTCGTGTGGTTAAGCATAGGCTTCCCATACAAAAACTATCCGCCCCTTCCGAGTTGGTGTGACCAATCACAGCCGGCCCCGCCCCTTTTCGAGGGGTATATAAGGCGGCCGATCTCGCCATTGTCGGTCACTCACCTCTGCTAGCCGGCGGCCACTGAACCACCGAGAGCTCTGAGTACCAAGCGAGGACCGAAGATCCAAGGACCTGAGGACCTGATAAAGGACCAAGGATCTGAGGACCAAGCGACAAAGCCTAAAGGCTCTTTCTTTCTCGAGTACCGAGAAGCCAACGGCTTTACCTCGAGTACCGAGAAGCCAACAGGCTCCATCTCGAGCACCGAGAAGCCAACAGGCTCCACCTCGAGCATCGAGAAGCCTAAAGGCTTTACCTCGAGTACCGAGAAGTCGACAGGCTCCCATATCTCGGGTACCGAGTAACTTATAGCCTAAAGGCTCTCATCACAGGATGCCGCCGAAGAAGCGTGCATCCATCGGAAGAGTTGATCCCAAGGCCAAAAAGGCCAGGGATCAACGAGAGGCTGAGACCTCGGAGCAGCGCCAGGAACGGCTAGAAGGCAATCGTGCCCGAATAGCCGAGGCGAGAGCAACGCAAACGCCTGAGCAGCGTGAAGCAAGTCTCTCGCAAACTCGCCTGCGGCTTGCTGCTCTGAGAGCCTCAGAGTCACAAGAAAGTCGTGATTCTCGACTCGACGATGACCGAGCGAGACACGCCGAAGCCAGGTCTCGAGAGACGGCTGAAGAGCGCACATCTCGACTCGAAGACATGCAGTCGAGAAACGCTGAAGCCAGATCTCAAGAGACGGCTGAAGAGCGCATATCTCGACTCGATGACGACCGAGCGAGACACGCCGAAGCCAGGTCTCGAGAGACGGCTGAAGAGCGCACATCTCGACTCGACGACGACCGAGCGAGACACGCCGAAGCCAGGTCTCAGGAGACGGCTGAAGAGCGCACATCTCGACTCGACGACGACCGAGCGAGACACGCCGAAGCCAGGTCTCAGGAGACGGCTGAAGAGCGCACATCTCGACTCGACGACGACCGAGCGAGACACGCCGAAGCCAGGTCTCAGGAGACGGCTGAAGAGCGCACATCTCGACTCGACGACGATCGAGCGAGACACGCCGAAGCCAGGTCTCAGGAGACGGCTGAAGAGCGCACATCTCGACTCGACGACGACCGAGCGAGACACGCCGAAGCCAGGTCTCAGGAGACGGCTGAAGAGCGCCAATCTCGACTCGAAGACATGCGGTCGAGAAACGCTGAAGCCAGATCTCAGGAGACGGCTGAACAGCGCCAATCTCGACTCGAAGACATGCGGTCGAGAAACGCTGTAGCCAGATCTCAGGAGACGGCTGAACAGCGCGAGTCTCGCCTCGACAGCAGTCGAATGAGGACTGAGGCCTCACGAAGAGCGGAAACTGGTGCAGCGCATTCAGTTAGGCTCGAACGTGATCGTGCTCGACAAGTCCACGCTCGACAGACATCCAGGCGAGTAGATCTTCACCTCGCGGCACTCAACTACGATGCCCAGGTAGACTACTCGACCCATCCGAAGGTACTAATCGGAAGGATGGATGTCGTATGTGGTAAGTGTCAAGCCAAGAAGTTCAGAGCCGAACCTCCTGGCATGTGCTGCTCCAGCGGCAAGGTCGATCTTCCGCCTCTACGTGAGCCGCCTGAGCCGCTTCGTTCCTACATGTCCGGCACCAGTGCTGTGTCCAGGCATTTCTTGCAGAACATCAGGAAGTACAATGCGTGCTTCCAGATGACGTCGTTCGGCACTACAGTTGCCACGCCAGACGTTGAGGAACAGGGCTTCATGCCAACGTTTAAGGTGCAGGGACAGGTCTATCATAGAGTTGGATCCCTGCTTCCTAATGGCAATGATAGCCCCAAGTTCTTGCAGCTGTACTTCGTCTGCGACGAGCAGCTGCAAGCGGATCAACGTTGCGGCATCATCGGTGGCACAAGGCCGGACGTCGTGCTAGAGCTGCAAAGAATGCTACATCAGCACAACGAGCTGGTGAAGGACTTCAAGACCAACCTGGACCGAATGCCTACAGACGAGTATAAGGTCGTTATCCGTGCTGACAGGAGGCCTGCTGGTCAGCATGAACGACGCTTCAACGCTCCGTCTGTAAGCGAGATGGCGGTGGTCTTGGTTGGCGAAGACGACAACGACGGGCGTGACATTATCATCGAAAAACGTTCCGAAACGTTGCAGCGCATCTCTGAAACCCATAGGTCGTACGATGCCCTGCAATACCCACTCATGTTTTGGGATGGGGTAGACGGGTATCACTTCGAACTATGGCAGAGGAATCCTAGCACTGGTTCCCCTACCAATAAGAGGGTGTCGGCTATGGATTTCTATGCGCATCGCATGATGATAAGGTCCACGTCCTTCAACCACGTCGTGAGATGTCGCCAACTATTTCACCAGTTCATCGTGGACATGTACGCCAAGATTGAGAGTGAACGGCTCCTCTTCATTCGACGCAATCAGCGAAAGCTGCGTGCAGACGACTACATCCACCTGCGGGATGCCGTGGCCGGAGATGGAAATGTCACTGACCTCGGGCAAATGGTCATACTACCATCCTCCTTCACGGGCGGCCCACGCCACATGCACGAGTACACTCAGGACGCAATGGCCTACGTTAGAGCGTACGGGCGTCCTGACCTGTTCATCACGTTCACGTGCAACCCGGCGTGGACCGAGATTGCGGAAGAGCTCTTCCCTGGTGAAGCGCCTTCTGACCGCCACGACATCACGGCGAGAGTCTTCAAACAGAAGCTCACGAAGCTTATAGATGTGCTAACGAAGAGCCACGTCTACGGAGACACTCGCTGCTGGATGTACACCGTGGAATGGCAGAAACGCGGTCTTCCGCATGCCCACATCTTAGTGTGGCTGAAGGAGAAAATACGCCCAGATCAGATCGACAGCATCATCTCGGCGGAGCTTCCCAGTCGAGAAGAGGATCCTCTTCTATTCGATGTTGTCCTCAAAAACATGATCCATGGGCCATGCGGACCACTAAATCCGAGGTCGCCTTGCATGAAGGACGGCAAATGCACCAAAAGGTACCCTCGGCAGCTGATCCGCGAAACCCAAACGGGAACTGATGGCTATCCTCTATACAGAAGGCGAAAGCCTGATGATGGAGGACATACCGCCGTCATTCAAATGAAGGTGGACCATCAGACCGTAGACGTCGTGGTGGACAACAGCTGGGTTGTGCCATACACTCCCTTGCTCTCGAAAATGTTTCGAGCACATATTAATGTGGAGTACTGTAATTCGGTGAAGTCGATTAAGTACATCTGCAAATATGTGAACAAGGGAAGTGACATGGCAACGTTCGGCCTCGAGCATGCCACTGCACCGTTTGATGAGATCGAACGATACCAAACGGGCAGGTACATAAGCAGCAACGAGGCAGTTTGGCGTATCCTGGGTTTCAGGATACACGAACATTACCCACCTGTCACCCATCTACATGTCCATCTAGAGAATGGACAACGCGTCTACTTCACGGCTGATAATGCGCGGGAAAGAGCTGCGCAACCACCTCAAACAACTTTGACGGCATTTTTCCTTCTATGCCAACATGATCCGTTCGCACGGACTTTGTTGTACTCAGAAGTTCCAAGATATTATACTTGGAACAAGTCAACAAAGAAATGGGCCAGAAGGAAGCAAGGAGCCGAAGTTCCCGGACAACCTGGCATACGTGCTGCGGATGTGTTAGCGCGTGTATACACTGTACACCCTAACCAAGCCGAATGCTTCTACCTCAGATTGTTGCTTCACACAATCCGAGGACCGACGTCATTCGCAGCATTGAGGACCATCGATGGAGAGGAATGTGAGACCTACAGAGAAGCATGCCAAAGACTTGGCTTGCTTGAAGATGATCAGCAATGGGACAGAACTCTCGCAGAAGCAGCTACGACAAGTTTCGCTGCTCAACTGCGAAGTCTCTTCGGCATCATTTTGACCGTCTGTAAACCGTCAAATCCTCGAGCACTCTGGGAGAAGTACAAAGAGGCTCTGAGTGAAGATGTACTCAGGGAATGTCGCAGAGGGTTACCCTCTGCAGACATCAGTTACTCTCCCGAGATATTCAACCGAGCGTTGATACTGCTTGAGGATACGTGCGTGTCGATGAACGGTCAAACTCTCAGAGACCTAGGTTTGACGCCGCCAATACGCGGAGATGACCAGGCACTCGAGAGCGATGTTCTCCGAGAGAGGTCCTATGATGCCGATCAGCTGACCAGATTTGTAGAGTCTAACAGACCTCTTCTTACGGAGGATCAAGAGTTGGTCTACCGTGCTGTTCTGGACACGATTTCCAGTGGCAGAGGTGGGCTACTCTTTCTCGACGCTCCGGGTGGAACAGGGAAAACGTTCCTCATCAATCTCCTACTTGCCGAGATTCGCAGACAAGGAGGAATCGCAGTAGCAGTGGCATCCTCGGGGATTGCCTCAACACTGCTAGAAGGAGGCCGAACTGCTCATTCAGCCTTCAAGCTTCCTCTGGATATTGCTCATGTAGAGCACCCAGTGTGTGGGATAAGCAAAGGCACAGGGAAAGCCAAGGTGCTACAAGAAACCAAACTCATAGTTTGGGACGAATGCACCATGGCGCATAAGAAGTGCCTGGAAGCCCTTGACAACACACTGCGAGACATCCGAGAAAGCGACACGCTAATGGGTGGGGCCGTCGTGCTACTGGCAGGCGACTTTCGTCAGACTCTGCCAGTAATTCCGCGATCGACTCCAGCAGATGAGCTGAACGCTTGCCTTAAAGCTTCTCCTCTCTGGAGACATGTTCGATCGCTGAATCTCACGACGAACATGCGAGTCCACCTCCTTGGCGATGAGACTGCCCGAAACTTTGCACAACAGCTGTTGCTTCTTGGCGAAGGCAGAATTCCGGTTGAACCAAGTTTTGGCTGGATTACCTTCCCTCCAGACTTCTGCAATATGGTTCAATCGGTGGGAGAACTGATCGAAAAGGTCTTCCCAAACATTGCCACCAACTTCAGCAATGGGGACTGGATTTGCGAGCGAGCAATTCTGGCACCCAAAAATGAGCAAGTGGATTCTATCAATGCTCAGATTTTAAACAGCCTACCTGGACCGGTATCAACGTACACGTCCTTTGATACCATGGTTCAGCGTGAACAGGCTGTTTACTTCCCCACTGAGTTCTTGAATTCACTCCAGCCCAATGGGATACCACCTCACAGACTTGATCTGAAGGTTGGTTTGCCAATCATGCTCCTTCGTAACATCAACCCACCGAGGATGTGCAATGGTACAAGGCTTTGCATCAGGGATCTCATGCCAAACGTCATAGTAGCGACCATATTGGCGGGGAAGTTCAAAGGCGAAGTCGTTCATGTTCCACGAATCCCTTTCGTCCCCTCCGATATGCCCTTTGAGTTCAGGCGAGTGCAGTTTCCGGTCAGGCCTGCACTTGCTATGACGATCAACAAAGCGCAAGGACAGTCTCTACGAACAGTAGGAGTAGACCTGGAAACTCCCTGTTTTTCGCATGGTCAACTGTACGTGGCGTGTTCGAGGGTCGGGAGTCCGGCGAACCTGTACATATATGCGCCCGAAGGGAGCACGACTAACGTAGTGTATCCCAGGGCGCTAACATAATTGCATGCTGTAGTATAGTACAGTATTTATTTGTTGCATGCCATTCTATTGGAAAATCCAAAAAAATTGGAAAATACAAAATCCAAAAAAATGGCAAAACGAAAACCCAAAAAAACGGCAAAACGAAAACCCAAAAAAACGGAGGCCAGCGGCGGTCAGGGCAGGTGGGTGGGACAAACAAGAAGCTGGACAGATCCAGTCGAGCTTCCCTCCTTACTGATGAGTTCCGGGGAAAGCCTAGGACCTGTTTAGCCAAACCATCTAAGGGTAGGAACGAAACGGTACATCCTCTTCTTGAGGAACAAAACGGAAGGACGACTATCGGCATCGGCTGCCTCTGTTGAGGACAACCATCGGTCGCCTCACTCGGAGGACAACCATCGGATGTCTATCGAGGACAGCCATCGGTTGCCTCACTTGGAGGACAACCATCGGTACAACCATCGGTTGCCTCTCTTGAGGACAACCATCGGTACAACCATCGGTTGCCTCTGTTGAGGACAACCATCGGTACAACCATCGGTTGCCTCTGTTGAGGACAACCATCGGTGCAACCATCGGTTGCCTCCGTTGAGGACAACCATCGGTACAACCATCGGTTGCCTCTGTTGAGGACAACCATCGGTTGCCTCACTCGGAGGACAACCATCGGATGTCTATCGAGGACAGCCATCGGTTGCCTCACTTGGAGGACAACCATCGGTACAACCATCGGTTGCCTCTGTTGAGGACAACCATCGGTACAACCATCGGTTGCCTCTGTTGAGGACAACCATCGGTTGCCTCACTCGGAGGACAACCATCGGATGTCTATCGAGGACAGCCATCGGTTGCCTCACTTGGAGGACAACCATCGGTACAACCATCGGTTGCCTCCGTTGAACAACCATCGGTACAACCATCGGTTGCCTCTCTTGAGGACAACCATCGGTACAACCATCGGTTGCCTCTGTTGAGGACAACCATCGGTTGCCTCACTCGGAGGACAACCATCGGTACAACCATCGGTTGCCTCTGTTGAGGACAACCATCGGTACAACCATCGGTTGCCTCCGTTGAACAACCATCGGTACAACCATCGGTTGCCTCTCTTGAGGACAACCATCGGTACAACCATCGGTTGCCTCTGTTGAGGACAACCATCGTACCAACCATCGGTTGCCTCCGTTGAACAACCATCGGTACAACCATCGGTTGCCTCTCTTGAGGACAACCATCGGTACAACCATCGGTTGCCTCTCTTGAGGACAACCATCGGTACAACCATCGGTTGCCTCTGTTGAGGACAACCATCGGTGCAACCATCGGTTGCCTCCGTTGAGGACAACCATCGGTACAACCATCGGTTGCCTCTGTTGAGGACAACCATCGGTTGCCTCTGTTGAGGACAACCATCGGTTGCCTCACTCGGAGGACAACCATCGGATGTCTATCGAGGACAGCCATCGGTTGCCTCACTTGGAGGACAACCATCGGTACAACCATCGGTTGCCTCTGTTGAGGACAACCATCGGTACAACCATCGGTTGCCTCTGTTGAGGACAACCATCGGTTGCCTCACTCGGAGGACAACCATCGGATGTCTATCGAGGACAGCCATCGGTTGCCTCACTTGGAGGACAACCATCGGTACAACCATCGGTTGCCTCTCTTGAGAACAACCATCGGTACAACCATCGGTTGCCTCTGTTGAGGACAACCATCGGTTGCCTCACTCGGAGGACAACCATCGGTACAACCATCGGTTGCCTCTGTTGAGGACAACGATCGGTACAACCATCGGTTGCCTCCGTTGAACAACCATCGGTACAACCATCGGTTGCCTCTCTTGAGGACAACCATCGGTACAACCATCGGTTGCCTCTCTTGAGGACAACCATCGGTACAACCATCGGTTGCCTCTGTTGAGGACAACCATCGTACCAACCATCGATTGCCTCTGTTGAGGACAACCATCGGTTGCCTCTGTTGAGATAACCATCGGTAGCCTCTGTTGAGGATAACCATCGGTTGCCTCTGTTGAGGACAACCACAATTAAAAAGCCAAAGTTGTTTTCTCTTCTTGGGGAATATAACTTCGTTTTTTTTACCGAAGTGTATGTGATGCCGGGCGGAGCCGGGTATGCCAGCTAGTTTTTTAATAAAAGCAAGCAATTTTTTCATTTTAGAAGTTATATTTGGAAATCTCCTTTGCATGTTGCTCAAACTTACATCTCGTCAAATGACTGCACATCTTTTGCTAGCATTTAAGAGCAGGCAATAACTTTTGTCCTTTTTCCCGTTTTTTTTTGGAAAAAATTAATATTTTGACGGTTATTACCACATATAGATTGATTTACCAGAGTGTAGGGACCATAATTTCTTATACATAGCAAGTTTGAGCACCAATGTCAATTCCTATAGGAGTTTTTCTAAAACTTCCAATTTTCTGTTACAAAAATTTGAAGTACTCTGCTTTTGTATGAAAGCTTGATGTATGAAAAAGAAAGCATAACAAAAATACAAATAATAATATACAAATACGTATTACAAAAATCAGGCATGTTGTAAATTTATTCAATCAATAGCATTATATAGCTTTAGAATTATTTACAGTTGATTTTCGGGTAGTGAGTATCATCTGCTTCTGTAAAAATGTATTCAATAAGCATTGAATGATTTGTCATCTGTTAATGCATTATCTTACTTTAGGAGAGTGTAAAGAGAGTTACTGCCCCAAAGGAGAATTGAGGGGTAGCCCAACTCGGATACTTTTGACATCATTAACCTGCAATGCAATGAGTCAATGGATTGATGATCAAAATACTGTCTATAGTAGCGCGCAATGTGAATACCGTAAGTTTTACATTTTCTCTTTGTTGGAATAATCAGTATCGATTGATTATTTTTAGCTTGCAATCAATGCACAGATTTGTGCATTTGCGGAATGACATGTCCTGTAGGATTCGTGTGTACAGCAGTGGAGACTCAAGCAGGTTAATCCTATTCTATTTTCTTCCCCAAAATTGCTGTAAATAATTGTAATTTGTCCACCGTTCAATAGATTAGTTCAAAAAGGCCGCTCAAAGCGTTACATTGCTAGACTGCTTCTCCATATTATTAAGAATTTTTAAAAAGAGATTAAGACTTCTGATCACTTATATTGCCATACTCAGGTCAATGTCCAGTTGCTGGCTGTCTTAGTGGAGTTATGCGAGCATCTCCCGGAGAAGTGATTGTCCCTTCCCTTACCTGTGATGGTGATGCACAGTGGGTTGACGAGCAGAATAAAGTCTACACTTCTGCGCAATGCGAGGAGTGTGAGTTTATCATTTTTGATATGATGGGACGCAAGTTTTTCAAGCAGATTACTCGTAGCGAATGTGGAATAAGTAGAATGTTTGGAAGATAAATGCGTTAGCAAATTTTTAAACAAAATTGGGTTCCTGGAAGTTCAGTAGTTACCTAGGCGACACCGGATTATCAGTGACATTTTTTTTTTCAAAAACCATCCAAAAACGATTAATTACCAAAGAAAAAAAGTATTTCGAAATTCGTTCTTTGTCGATCTAAAACATTCTGAATATAGCATTTTAGCATGCACGGAATGCACAGCATTAACCAACAGCGGAATGGACTGTCCAAAAGGATTCCTATGTGAACCAGCTACCCGACGTGAAGGTATTTTTTTGGGACACACAAAGCAAAATCGGTAATTTATGCATTGGTTCTGAGCGGTACGAAAGTAATTGACTATGGCCACTGTCTATCCTAGTTACAGGTCCCTTAGTTCACAATATGGACGTAACGCTCTAGGACAGAGTAGAAAAATATCAACGAAGACTTCTAACCCACAGTACATTGCCGTACTGCAAGACAGCACAGCCCGCTCTTGCTCCGCGTGCTAGCAAGAAACAAAAACTGTTCACCTTTTTTCCTTGAGAAACAAGGAGTAATCCGTCTCCATTAAGTGAAAGTGGCCACCTATGGTTTATCTTCTGAGAATCTTTCCATGGGTTCCTCCGTGCAGCCTATTTGCTGCCTTTGACTCGTTGGCACAGTGCACCGAGGTGGCAAAGACGCGTCAAAGGCAGCGCAAAGGCGCGAAAGGCACGCGAAGCGGTAGTGCGTATGGGGAGAACTCTGGAACACATACATCACTATCCCGTCTTTATATTTTGTTCAGCTGAGTGCTCTCAACGGTTAACTTTGACCAGTTACAAGCGCATAGGCTGCTGCATGACGAAGGCGCAATATCTTTGGGCGCGAACGCGGCTTTATTGGGGCCGCAGAGCGCATGAGGCACACCTACAACGGTGAGGATACGCACGCGTCGCGTTCGCGGCGGCTCAACTAATACTGCTTCTGCGCTTTCGTCATGCAGTAGCCTTTAAATGCTTGGATTGTTTGAAGAAATTTTACATTTGTCAAAGAAAAAAACGAGTTGTTGGTGGCTTTTTTTCATTGTATATGACTCTTTTTTTGATTTATGGATGGACGTTATAGCGCAATGCTCCGAAACCTATTGCCCCACTGGTGCTCTCACTGGAAATCTAGCAAGAACAATGTTGGGAGTTTTGACCTGTGATGTTACCGCTGAATGGCTCGATGCGCAATCTGCGTCGTATACTGTAGCGCAGTGTGAGATTCGTAAGTTACTTGGTTTTTGATATATTTTACGATTTTTGAATATAATGAGAATACTGCAGCTTGTGATCGATGTCCTGCCTTAACAAGGACAGGAATGTCATGTCCCTCAGGTATTGTGTGCACTTCAGTCATGACAAGGAATACTGGTAAGTCTCTTGACCCTGTGTCTTGTAGAAGAACTTCAATTTTAGGACAATGCCCTGAAAGTTATTGTGAGTCTGGCTCGATGACGGCTGGATCCGGACGAACAACTGTCACATCATTGTCTTGTAATGGAGCCCAGCAATGGGTAGACTCTCAGTCAACAGTGTACACTTCCGCTCAATGCGAAACATGTAAGTTCAGAAGCTGAAACTGATTTTCTGGAAGATTTATTTGTCTGTTTAGCATGTATATGCCCACCATTGCCTATTACGACCCCACCCCCATCCATGACCGTCAGAGGAAACGCTTTGACCATGGCGAATGGCTGTTCAACCTTAGGTACCGGCTGTAGGGCATCGGATCAATTCAGGTAGGCAACAAAAATGTTCAAAAAAATTGCAGCCAAAAGTTCTTATGACATGTGGAGAAGAACGAAAAGATTTGATTTTATTGGAAACTGCAATTCGCAATTATCAATAACTGAAAGAAGTGGAAATAGAGATGGAAAATAGGAGAGGGCGGAGTATGGGGCAGCAGGTGCACTGGCGATATTTTGATAATAGGATTGTGGAACTGTGGAACTTGAGATATGCAACAGTAAATAGGTTAGCCCGAAAGCTCTGTCGCTCCATTTCTAAAAATTCATAAATTCCTTTATTCTCAGCCGATTTGCACAGTTTTGAATTTTCTTAAAGACAAAGTCAATTTCTTTTGGGTAATAGCTGAAGTTGCTTGTTAGAAGCGTGCCAAGGATATAGAAGCTGGGTAAGAAAATTAGTCAATTTTCGAATTTCCTGTTCGTTTACTCGTAAAAATCTGGAACGTGTCAGTTGATATTCTTACTATCTGCTCTTTCTAACTGAGCAAAATCTGCGCTGATTGAACGTCGGTACATATTTACATATGATTTTTGAGTTATGATTTTTGAGCAAGCAGTACGAAACAGTGAATTTGATTTTCTGCCATTTTTTCGAAAATCACAACTTTTTGTGGACGTTTAATTAGTGCAAACTTCGCTCAATTAGGAAAAGCAGGTAGTGAACCTATAATACAAGTGCTAATTTTCTTGTAAGTTTAGGATTTTTTTATCACCAAACTCAGAAAACTGGAAGATTAAGTAATTTTTTTTACGGAGAATTAAGTGATTTCCTTCACCGGCTTCGATCTCTGGAGCTTGCTTTTATCGGCACCTTAGATACTTTTGAGAAGACATGGTTTTCTCTTCTAAATTAAATCAAAAATGTTAGATGAAATCAAAAATGTGCAAATGGGTTGAGAATGAAAGAAGTTGTAAATTTTTTAAAAATGGTGCGAACGAACTCAAGAAATCAAAAAAAGTATTTTGGAACGTTTTTCTTTATTTTACAAAGCAATGCATCAGAAGGAACAAATAATCAACCTTTTTATAAACGGGTTTAAAACTTTTCAACGGTATTTTTTTGCAGCTTAAAAAAGCAACACTTTCGTTATACTTTGCAGACATAATGAGATCGCTTTTTTCTTGCATTAAAAATTATATAACAAACTTTCATCTGCTGTGTGACTAACCTCCAAAATTGTTTACAGACTCGTGACACCTAATGGCGTAGTTACTCTGGAACCTCCGGCTGGACGAACATCCACCTGGACTTGTGACGGTGGTCAGTGGAAAATAACTATCAATGGTGTGCCGACCATTGTGCAAGAGCAAGCTTGTTATAGCTTTGGTAAATTCTTCTATTTATTTTTTCATTTGTTACATTACATAGCGTAATATGTCATCATAGAGAAAAGTCATTACCTTCGATTCAACGGGATTGGCGGCTGGAAGGCGGGGCTTCGAGGCCTAATAAAGGCTAGGGAATGGTCAGAGAGCACGCCCGCGAGAGAGACGCAGATTGCGTTGCGGGCGCGAGCGCTCGTTTTCCAGCAGCCAATCCCGTTGAATTAAAGGGCACATATCTTAGAAAAATAAGATAGGACATCAAACATATAGTTATAAATGCATCTAACTATTCAACCTATCTCCATAAGTTCATTATAAAAAGTCAGAATACTGAAAAGTCTTGTGTTTTCCACTTATGACAACTCATTCAGGATGCACCTCCTGCAATGGCGTTCGCGCAGGAACTGGAGTCATACTCACATTAGCCTACGATCCAACCACTTGGTGTAGTACATACGCGCTAAGTGGCTGTCCCAATGGTTACAGGTATGATTAATTACAAATCTAAGGCAGTAATTCTATCAAAAGTCTGCTTTTTCAGAGTTGGGAGCACCGCCATCACCTCCACCTTAACATGTAACCAAAATAGTAGGTGGACGAGTGGAGCCTTCACCAGTCCAAATGCTGGGCTTCTCACCGTGAACTGCGTCTAAGGAACGTGATTACGGAAGCAAGAGCTAGAAATTTCTGTAGTCAGTTAATATAGCGCATCAATGACGTTTCTGCTATAAGAGTGGATCAATTAGAACCTTGTTATTATTACAATGCAGCAATATTATGTACGCTTTTTACTCGTAATTCCGCTGTATCTCAAATTGGCAATGTTCTCGGGTGTTTGTATGCATTTTCCTTAATAATTTTGCTAATAAATATTCCAGTGCAGCTATACTTACAAAAAATGGTTCCAGTGTTTTTGTCATAAAACATCTCTTCTTTGTAGCATAAAAAGAGAGAGATTTAGGTATTCTTTCAAACGTTGGCTTCCATCAATAAGCCTGTGACGCAAATAGCTTAGAAGGAAAGGATACTAGGTAGAAGTGGTGTTTCCATATGAGTTGCGTATTATTTTAAAGAGCATTGAAGGCTGATTCCAGGTCTGCTTTCGGTGTCCGCAAAGCGCTTCTGGAAGGGAAGTTATGGGAATTTTACGAAGTAGAAATTCAATAATTTGCCTAAGCTAAAGATAGGTGTTGAGGTCTTTTCCGCGCTTGAAAGGAGTAATGCATAAGTTTATTAGACTGAAGGCCTTATTCTATAAAACGCCCGGTTGTAATCATGGCCCCTAGAACTCACGGACTAAGGTTCCGAATAATTTTATTGTAGAGGCGCTTTCAAATGTTTGCGTCAATAAATTTCCATAACTCCCCTCTCAGAAGCGCTTTGCAGATACCGAAAGTAGGTTTCAGCTCAGCATTCCATGCTCTATAAAACAGTGTACTTTTTGTATGGAAACGCCACTTCGACCAAGTATCCATTGCTTGTTAGAGGTACGTAAAGTTTTGCTCTGAAATGTGGATACATTGATAAGACATAAGCCGTTCATCTTGTTAACATATCCAAAAACACTTAAACGCGTAAAACCTGGACATACTTCACGCGAATTCAGTCGACGCGAATTGGCAGAACTCCAACTGTTCATGAGTCATCGTAGTCGCATTTGAATGTACAGAAAATGAATCACTTTTTGGATCTACTATATACGAAAATTATACACACTATGCATTTGTAGTTGGCAATTGCCAGATCGCGTGGAGACTGAAATCGCGTGAAGTATGCCCCTACTAAGACAGTCGAAGGAATACCTCCGGCGGACAAATGGCGCGGGTCTGCCACTCCGCGCTCAGGAGCGCTCCGGAGCCCTCCAATTTTACCCATTTTGGTGCTCCGGGACTCTCCCAAATCTGGCGCACCTCCGGAGCAGAGATTTGTGAGTCCCGGAGAGGGGTCCCATCCGCCTGCTTGTGACGTCACCGTGTGTCACCAATATCCACATTCTGGCGAAGAGTCGTTTTGATTTCCGTCAGAAGGGACGCAGCAAAAATGTAATTTCGACACTCTTGAAGATTTTCTGGGATGCTTTCGTATAAACTATTTGCGCATTATCTCAGCGTAAGTAATTTTAAAAATTTCGCAACTCATTCGGGGGAAAGGGACCTTCCCTTCTTGGTCCACTCTCTCATAGATTACGTCTGTGCTATCAAAACATTTTTATACGCATACAGGCCCCGTAAAATCCAATTGCCCACGCGTCGCTTTGAACACCAACGCGCGGCGCGGCTGGAAACGTTTGATCCCGAAGCGCTACAGGCTTTTTACGAGCGACAATGAGCGCGCACCCTTTCCACACATATTTTTATAAACTTGTGAAGGGAGCTCTCGTCAAGATATACCTTGCATTGACGAGAACAACATGAAAGTTAAAGAAAAATTTCCCGGAATATAGTGACGCCGACAGTCGCTCGCGACAACCGCTCACTTACGATGGTGTTCAAGGCAAGGCGCGGGCAATTAGGTTTCACGGCGCCTATACAAAGCTCTGCCAAAATTTCGATGTGAGGACGGAAAAAAAACTTAGCGGGTCTTCTAGTGCCCGCAAGCGTAGAGCGCAGTGGCTTGCCTTCATTCTGGCACTGGCAGGATGAATCATGCAATAACAGGAGAGCGCGCCACGTTCGCAAGCGCTCATCCTATAGCGGTACGCGCAATCTTGTGCGGTTGACCATAGTAATACCATTGAAAGTCTGATTCGTAAGGTTTATAGGTTGCTACCGCTTGAATCCACAGATAAGAACCGTCTTTCGAACAGCAAACTAGCACATGCATGGCCTGTGGGTTTACTACTACGTTTGAACTGTCTCCGAAATGATGCAGAGCGATCGCATATCTTTGCTGGCATAGAAGGACGATTTCTACGAAAAGTTTGATCAGAGATATATGCAGGAAACGGATGACAATTGACTTGCCTGATTGAGTGTATCTTTCCGTCGCAACACTTTCAGTTCGATGCTCATAAAAAGCGTTTGCTGCATAGCTTATCCGTTAGTGATCAGGGATATACAGCGTTAATCAGTGCAGAGAAAAGGTCACGATCAGGCGCTGCGATAAACAGTATCATCACAGTGGCAGTAGTGTCTTCGTGATATGGAAGACAGGTTGCAAAAGCCACAGATATCTCTAGCATCAAGGCGTCGCTAAAAAAACTGATAACTGCTCGGACATCCGCCACTACTTGTATATACAAGAGGTTTGAAAAACCTTTTGTCTAATCTCGTTACCTTTTTTTGTTAGTAAGCGGTTCAATGTCAGAATGCCAACCTTAAAATTTGGGTATCCACACAGCATTTTTTACTGCGATCTTTAAAAGGGCCTTGGTACATCAATGCTAGCTCAGTAGATCATGTTTCCGCACTGCTGTACCTGGGCTTTTCTAACAACTGACGGTCTTCTTGCTCTTGATGTGATTATAGATAGTGGCTGTATGCCGACATCGCTGAATTTATTCAATTTGTAATCTGTATTAACCATCAAGAGCAAACAGAAAGTATGCGCTCTTCTACTATTGGAATGGATGAATGCAGTGTAACAGGTAATGACGATTATGTTTTTCCAACTCTGTTGTATCCATCACACCGAAAACTTCAAACGGTTTATACGTACAATGCGTCCACTTTAAGATACTCATTCGTAATTAAGAGAGGTCTAATATGAAAGCATAGTTTTGATGAAAATTGATACGACAGATGGTTAATCTAAGCGTTTAAGTGTAATCAGCTCTGCAGCAGTTGATGCTCAATCGCCACTACTTGAGGTGCGTTCCTGCTTGTACATCTCCAAAGTGTCAAGTGCATCAATCAGAAGTCGCCGAAGATGGTCTGTATGGGTGACTTCGAAGGCCCATAGCTAAAAGATAAACAGGTTTCGAGCACACGTGTAAAATAACAAACCTCTCTAGCACGGCTGAATGACGAAGCAGCGAATGTTGCTACTACTGTCAATATGATGATTCCCGTCGCTACTACAAGAACCGCAGTAATCCTAAGAGAATCAAGTTAAACATCTAAAGAGATATTGATTCACATGTGTAGACACTGCACCAGTATGGCGCAAACTTTAGTACCGCTCTCAAAGTCGCGGCTTTTTGTTAATTGTCGTGAACCTGATTCTGATCAATTTTAATTTTAAGTAGCCGTCTTATTTTGTTTGCGAGAGCTTGCTTTTCTCAGTTATTTGCGCTTGAAGCGCTCCGCAGCTAGGGTTTGCCCTTTCCCTAACCCTTTCCTTCCCTTAAAGCACTTCCGGAGAATGAGAAAAGAGTGAGAAGACACTCAGCCTTGCCACAAAAACCTATTGCAAAGCTTAATTCAAGACTACGGCCGAGTGAATGCGCCAAATTTTGGCAAGCCAAAACTGTGTGCGACTAAGATATAAGCAACAACACGGTCACGTTCACACTTCATCTCGGAATAGCCTTGCGATTGCTTTCGCAGGTACGTTGGCTGTTCAATGAATAAATAAAATGAAGATTCAAATTATGCGCCTATGCTTACATCCTTTTGAATATTGCTCATATCAAACACACTCCGTCGTGCTTTACCGAAAGCGTTTCTTTCCTATACAAAGGTTTCAACAACTCAATGTCCGTCAACATAAAAAAAAATACGAAGACGTAAGGACCCTGACTCTGCGTACAGCGCCTGTTTGTCCTTCCAAAATCAAGCAAGACAGTGGATGAGCAGAACTATCTAGCAGCTTAGGGGCAATGTTAGGGCGAAACGCCAACCAAAAAATTTTTGCAGAATTGGCACAATATATAAGCACTCGATGAGTCCGCAAATGGACGGAATGAGAATTTTGTACGGTTCTACACCAGAAAACAGTAATGCACAAGAATTTCTACTGATCTGCGCGCTTGATTTGCTTTGGAGAGTGTAGAAAACAACATGTGTTATTTGGAGCTTGTGGAGGGTTTAATTCTGTGCCATATTTTCCTTCGACAATTTGAGTTCGTCCAGTGCTGCAATGAGCTGCTTATCGTCGTCTAAGCACCACTTGTTAGTACGTCTCATCTCATTGCAGTCGTTTGGCCCTGCTACGCACCAATGCGTCAACCTCTCGCAGAGGCTCGTGCTGGTCCTACTATCCGCATGCCTTCCTCGAAGTCGTAAAATGATGTCTTTGAAGCTTACCGCGCAATGCCGACATTAGAACTAAATTGTGAACAGCTACTCATTCAGCTATTATTTTCAGAAATTTTTTCAATTTAAGATCGATGACTTTGAGAGGAAGGAGGTATTCTCCAAAAGAATAAATGAGACTTCGAATCAGTTACTGGAGTTATAATGGGATGATAGTCGCCATAATGGTGATGATAACCGTGAGTCACATCTCCAATCAAAAATCTTCTTGAATATGTAGGAAAAACCTTGACAAATCGACTATTTACGAAATTATATCTTTTTAAATCCGATCTTGCGTGAAAGTAAACTTTTTGCACTTTTCACTGGGTTGAAGTCCATGGTTTGCAAAGTTACTTGTCGAATGAATCCATGATTTTGGAAATAGTCCATTTACAGGCCCACTTTGACGCGCCAGAAGTCGCATGGGTCCGTTCTTTGGCGCACAGTTTTCACAAGTCCCACTTATCGGATCGGCTTGTTCCTTTACAAACTTTGCCTACATGCTGATAGGGTGAGGAGGAGCACTGGCTTAATCTTGCATTTTGGTTGATACTGTTGCTTGTCGAGAGGGTTGTGCTCTTTTCTGTAGTCGATAAGGTGTTTGATCGAATAGTTCAGTTATGTTTTTCGAATTTTCAGACTCTGTAGAAGGCGAGTTCGCCGAAACGTCAGTCTGTATATTGTGGAATATATATCTGTACCAATCTTGGACGCTGCTAAAGAAACTAATCAGCTGATAGAGTGCTACTGCGAAAATGCTAATTAAGGCCTTTGCTGGAACCCGCTCTACGAAAATTTCGTGACAGACAGAAATTTATAACACAGACAAACGTAAACAACCCTTGGACCGTTATTATAAGTTATGATGAAAAAAAAACAGTTAATTTCCACCAAAAGCGAGGGGAGAAGCTAAACAGCTCCTTCTAATTGCAAATTCTTAGGTAGTGTATTATTATTATATGTAGATACGTGAAACATCACAATCGATATACCTGTATTGCACTACAGTAATTTGTGTAGGATACGATAGCAGCAGTGAACACATTAAAAGAACAAATATGGATAAACACATGCCACCTGCTTGGAAGGCGTGGCAAATGAGAAGCGGCCAGCTGAACGGTATGCAAGTGGAGGCTTTGAGCCGGCTCAAAAATGAAGAATTCAATAATTTACAGAACTTACCAATTGAATATGACTGCAAAGTAGAATTGCAAAAATAGACAGAAGAACAAAAAAGCGGCACAAACAAAACAGTAACCTGAAAATGAGTGCATTGCTTGGCAAACATAGATTAGAGTTAAATACGTGGGTTAACACCTACACTAATTAGTTGAGATAATAAAATGTACAAGGTGCCCAAAATGTGAAGACTGTTGAATCATTAATAACTCCTTTGCTTCCATTCTTTTGCCGAGCTTAAGTAAGCATTGTGTAGAGCGAGGTTTAATTTAGATATACAGCTTGAAGCTGATCATTAATCGCTCTTCATTACCGTAGGATTACGGTAGGAACTTTGACAAGGATTTTAGGTTGTTGAAGGCCATTGTCTGCCTCGGCACAAAACCAGACAGGCCAGAAACTCTTGTACTATGGTAACGGAAGCCGCTAATTTTGAATATGAAATTCCACTTTACTGTGATGCTTCTTTTCAACGTTATCCTATGTAAAAATATTGATTGGACTTCCAGCATTGTTAGAAATGTGATTACACCGCCGAAAAAGCTGAAAAGACTCGTAAAAAGTTGTGTAGTAGAATCAGCTTGCGCGAGTACCTGGTATACGATTTTTCAGAATTTTTGAAAAAAAAAATGGTCAGATGGACAATGGTTTCGCATGCTGGAAATTCTTACCATAATTCTACAGTAACGAAAAGCAATCGGTGATTTGCTCCATAATGTGGACTTACGTTAAACATTGCTCCACAGAATGTTGCCTCAAGCTTGCCGAAAGACATGAAAGCAAGGGAGTTATTAAAGATTAAACAGTGTTCACATTCTTTGTGACACGCTGCGCTGTATCGAAATACAGGAAAGAAAAGAGATGTCTGCAAATTCTTTCAATACTATTTATGGTAGTAGTAGAATTCATACGATATTTGTTCGTTTATTGAAGTAAACAAATGCTAGGGACTGGTCTTTCGGTAGAGAGTAGGGGACAATATGTCAACAATAGGCTCCATCCCGCCCGGACAGTTGGTAGAGATCTACAATCTGTTTCACACCGGAGTATGCGAAGCAGCTGATTTGCAACAGCGCGTCAGCATCGCTGGAAGTTTTGCGAGCGCTCAACGCTTGCATTTTGCCAAGAAAAAAATAAGGAAAACGGAGAGACGCAGAGATGGGTTCTTACCACGATATGATATAGTGTATACGCCAGTCAGCTTCCATAGGTGCGTCCGCGACGCGCCAGCAGCGCATACCTTCAGCGCGCTTTCGTTTCGGCCTCATAGAGAATTTTATGCCTTTCTTTCTAGACTGACTTTGCTTGTTTGTGGTCGGTCTATCGCAGGCTTAGACGGTTCACGACAACTGCCAGTGATAGGTTTTTCACGAGCCTTAATAGTTTTGAGAGCTTTTGTCTCAACAATTCTATTTTCCTATAAGTGTTTTTGAACGGCGGCCAAGATTGATATACAAACAATTCATTGACTGCCGTCTTCAGAGCCTGTAATCAAAGGCCGCCGTTCAAAAACGTATGATAATCGAGTCATGCCAAGATTCATAGAAGGTCGAACATGGAAAATATTAGAAGAAATTCCATTTTCTTCTTAATAGTGAATATCTTAGTACATTTAGACGAATATCTTTTCAAAGGTTTTATCATTGAATAAGTGTGCTTATGAAATACTAGCTGATAGCCCGGCCTCACCCGGGCTCCAAATTAGTTTAGCTAACAAAACATGTGAACTTACGCTTCTAAACTTCTTAAAACGTGCGCCAAAAGCGCTTTGAGACGACTTGTAGCGTCCTCCCGACTTTGAGATAGAAATAGACTCTACCGCCCTGCTTACATGATCATGGAAAAATGATCGGTTGGAGCATGAAAAGTTTTCATTCTTCTGGATTTGAGTAAACAAACCAATAAATCGATAGAAGGGTCCAGTGAATCGCAGCGGAAAGTAGCCCTAAACCACCGCCGGGGTGGAAAACATACGTGTGCAAAGTTTCAGCTCAGTCGGTTCAATGACTGGCGTTTCTATAACGAACGAACAACTAAACGAACATCCTCACAGACATTGAGCTTTATATATATACTAGCTGGCTTACCCGGCTCCGCCGTATCCGGACCAAACTTGGCACACATACACTTCGGGCCCCGGCGGGTGTCACAGTCCACTTTTCGTTATCGATCGATGTCGATTTTACCGATTTTTATCGATTTTTTCGCAGAGTTCACCTACAGGGCTAGGAGTTGGCACAGGGGGGAAGTGAGCATGGGAATTCTGAATACAATATTAGTTTTCAGAATTATCGGTTACTTTTATTGATTTTCTCGATTTTTTGTAAATTTTGACATGCGAGGCTGAGATTTTGCACAGGGGGGTAATCGAGCATGCTGATTACGAACACAATATTAGTTTTCAGGATCGTCCATTACTTTTATCGATTTTATCGATTTTTTTGTAAAGTTTGACCTGCGGGACTGGGAGTTTGCACAGGGGGTAATCGAGCATGCAGATTACGAATACAATATTAGTTTTCAAGATCGTCCATTACTTTTATCGATTTTATCGATTTTTTGAAAATTTGAGCTAGGGGGCTGGAATTTGGCACAGGGGTGTAATCGAGCATGCTGATCACCCCCCTTGGGGATGATCAGCATGCTCGAATACCCCCCTGTGCCAACTCCCAGCCCCCTAGCTCCAACTTTGCAAAAAATCGATAAAATCGATAAAAGTAATCGATAATCCCGAAAACCAATATTGTATTCGGAATCCCCATGCTCGATTACCCCCCTGTGCGAACTCCCAGCCCCGTAGCTCAAACTTTGCAAAAAAATCGATAAAATCGATAAAAGTAATCGATAATCCTGAAAACCAATATTGTATTCGGAATCCCCATGCTCGATTACCCCCCTGTGCCAACTCCCAGCCCCGTAGCTCAAACTTTGCAAAAAAATCGATAAAATCGATAAAAGTAATCGATAATCCTGAAGACCAATATTGTATTCGGAATCCCCATGCTCGATTACCCCCCTGTGCCAACTCCCAGCCCCGTAGGTGAACTCAGCAAAAAAATCGATAAAAATCGATAAAATCGATATCGATCGATGACGAAAAGTAGCCTATGACACCCGCCGGGGCCCCTAGTGTATGTGTGCCAAGTTTGGTCCGGATCGGTTCAGAAATGGAATTTTCTATTCGGAACATACGTACACACATACATACATACAGACAGACATACATACATACATACAAACAGACATTCAGCTTTATATATAAGATATATATACTAGCTGATGGTCCCGGTCTCACCCGAGACTCTTAGTTCAATCAAAATGGGATACGGGAATGAACTCCTCCATTTTGGAACATCTCCGCGGACTATTGGTCCTGCAACCACAACCGCAATATTTCTAAAGGACCGGTTTCCGGGAAAGGTGGGCTCAAACTGGCGGAGTTCGTCCCCTTGCCTATTAAAATATCATCGGCTCCCAGATCCGTGTAGAGGCGGGTTGCGCACCCTGATTTTCGAGATAAACTCGTTAAACCTCCACGTTATAGCATTGTATTTCGTACTCTCTCGTTGAGCTTATCTTTAATTTAGTGAAGTCCGCAGCACGCCTCCACAGGAATCTGAACCTTCAATTTAGTGAAATCCGCAGCTCGCCTCCGCAGGAATCCGGAAGCCGATCATACTTCCACTCTCTAACTTCGATAATGCGCGAAAAGCGCTCTAAGACGAACCCGCTGCATCCTGTCGACCTTGAGATAAGAATGAACTTTACTAACCCTGCCCACATGTTTACTGGAAAATGATTGGTCAGAGCACGTCAAACTCTCATTTTCCCAGATTTACGTAAACAAATCAATAAATCAATAGAAGGACCCTGCGAATCGCCGCAAAAAGTAGCCATAAACCACCGCCGGGGTAGAAAACATAGGTGTGCGAAGTTTTAGCTCAATCGGTGTAATGACAGGCGTTTCTATAACGAACGAACAACTAAACGAACATCCTCACAGACATTGAGTTTTATTAGGTTGTCAAGAAAATAATGTCAGTTTTTATTTGCTTGCTTTGACAAAGCAACCAGACTCAACCCAACAAAGGGTAAGGGGTACTGTTCGATAGAGCAAAGTAAGCTCTACAAGATGACACTCATGTCTTTGCGCCATGCTCGATCCACGGAGAGTTCGAACTCAAAATCTAAAGATTTCCAAATGCCCAAAAAATCGAAAAAAATCAGATCTTCGTCCAAATAATTTCCACGGACCTCCCACTCGCTCACATCAATACTATCGATATCTGATATCCATATGTGCGATTGCCGTATTTTTTCCTTGACTAGAAACTGAGAAAACGAAAATTTCCCTGATTTTCTCAAAGCAATGCTGAGCCGTTTCTGCAAGTGCAGTTCTATACTACAAGCCTAGGTAAGTATAACTGTAGATTTTCAGCGCATTCCAAGCGGTAGTTTTCGAAAAATAACGAATTCGGATTTTTTCGTTCCAGTTTCAATGCTAAAATCGACATTTCTCGAAAAGTACCGCTCGAAATAGGCTGAAAACCTACAGTTATGCTTACCTAGGCTTGTAGTATAGAACTACATATGCAAAAACGGCTCAGCATTGCTTTGAGAAAATCAGGGAAATTTTCGTTTTCTCAGTTTCTAGTCAAGGAAAAAATACGGCAATCGCACATATGGATATCAGATATCGATAGTATTGATGTGAGCGAGTGGGAGGTCCGTAGAAATTATCTGGACGAAGATCTGATTTTTTTCGATTTTTTGGGCATTTGGAAATCTTTAGATTTTGAGTTCGAATTCTCCGTGGATCGAGCTTGGCGCAAAGGCATGAGTGCCATCTTGTAGAGCTTGCTTTGCTCTATCGAACAGTACCCCTTACCCTTTGTTGGGTTGAGTCTGGTTGCTTTGTTAAAGCAAGCAAATAAAAACGGACATTATTTTCTTGACAACCTAATATATATATATCAGTGGCGTACCCAGGATTTCGGCTCGGGGGGGGGGGGGGCGCGACAAAAAATTTTTTCTAATAAAGGTGCGTGGCGTTAGCCACGCACTCCGAAAAAAATTTTGCGGTGCTTCTCAAAATTTTTGCGGGTCCCTAACCCCTAAAATCTGGAAAAAGGGGGCGTGGCGTCAGCCACGCCCCCGAAAAAAAATTTTTTGTAAGGCTGAAATGAATTTTTAAAAATTTTTAAAAAATATTTTAATTATTTACAAGTACGAACAAGTCATTTGCACAATTTTATAACTCATGTAAGTAACTTTCAAAAAGTTCGCGACCCGTTCTCGAGGGGGGGGGGGCGCGCCCCCCCCCCCTCCGCCCCCCCCTCGGTACGCCACTGATATATATATATAGATATATCGTCGAGTCATTCGTAACTTAATATGCGTATTGCACACCATGTGTACTAACTGACGAAATGCAAAAATAAAACCTGCTCATTTGCAGTGATTTCTCCTGATTTTTTTGTCCATTTTGTTTTTGCCGGATATGTGTTAGTCAGTAGAACATATCTCTACAGTTTGATAGGCTAGAAAATGTTTTACTGAAAAGTTAGGTAAGGGCGCCGTGGCTAATCGCGCAAAATGTGCATTCTCACATATTAAGCTACAAATGACTCGAGGATATATAGATTTTAAAAATGGTTGTGGGCTATTGTGAGAACTTTGTCCAGTAACGCATGATTATTTTAACTCTCTCTAGCTATTTCCTTCTCCAGAGAACATGTATGATTAGTTTACCCTTATGACATAACATTATAGAAATTTAGAAATTGAGTATATAGAGGTGAATAGACAGTCAGGTATACAGGCGTAATATAGGAGGTAAATGAGAGTGGTAAATAAGGAGATTACGATAGAAGGTAGAAAATATCGAGGGTAATGAAAAGGTTACTTGGGTACGAACGATACATAAAGAATACAAAACAATGGCCAGCCGAATCTGGCGGCGGAAGTGCAAGAGAGAACCCCCGGAGGCGCGGTTACTTTCCTTTTATACTCGCATTAACGGCGGGCTATGCGGGCGCAACCAATAGCGCAGTGGCCGTAACAGGCAATCATTCTACCAACTATGCCTCAACATAGACCTAATGTCTTCGCATGACCCCTCCTCGCGGCGATTTGTCAGCCGGTGACATGTGAACGCCGCGCAAAGGAGAGGTGACAGCGCTGGACTAGAAACGGCATTGCCATTGGGACGTATGCATGCTCAAACGTTTTAACATGTCTGCTTTACAAAACCGAGTCCATCTGACTTCATTATCAACGCGCGAATGGAGGCGGTTTGGTGCGATGTTAGCGTATCGCGCCGTGCACGTTAGGCCATGCTCGAAAGAGTAACGCGGAACGGTAGTTCAAAAGTTACGCCGTGTTTTATAAGATCCGAGTCAAAAGCAATCAATGTTGCAGTTAGCGTATCTGTCCTTAGCTGAGAACGGTACTGCTGTCGCATTGAAAAATTGCGAAAATCAGTTAGAACATGGCAGGCGCTGCATGCTTTTAGATTCTTTGAACATGGCAAGTCGACGAGCTGAATGCACTCAAGCGTGCAGCAAAGGCTCAACCTTCTTGCTATTCTCTTCTGAGCATACAACCGGGTAAGAGAAGAGCAGCATACTAATCAGTAAATCTCTTACCAAAGATTGCCCACCAAAAGCTTCAAAGCGCTAGTTGATTACTCACCACAAACATGCTCATTGAGTTTGAAAACTTCTAACAGTCCAAATATCAAAAGTACGATACAGAAACCAGCTTCACAAAGCGCACAAGCTTCCGTTTTGCGATCTTAAGTTTCCTCGTTATTCAGGTATCGTTTACAGAAAACTCTGCGAAGGCGACTCACAGTGTACGATGAATTTGCTTTCCAGCAGCTCATCAACTTTGAATACGACTTCAGGCTGAGTCTTTTCATCGCCGCCATGCATCAGCTAATCCGTTATAGAAATGAGAGATGCTTTCGCAAAACTTTTCTTAAATGCTTCGGTAAGCTGATAGCACTCTTAACATTCCTCTCGCGCTTTTCATGATAGGGGTCAAAGTAATGGGTATCAGTGTGCCCTATGTAGCCTTTCAAGAAAGTGCACATGAGCATGGCTTGGCATAATCTCAAAGCAAATTCAGGAATTCACTTCAAGCACTCAATTTCCATTCTCAACCATGAAGTTCGACAATGCAGTATTTTGGGTACCTACCTATCCCCTGATTATTGTCTGAGCGGACAGACACATAGTACTATGTCTTTTCGCTCACAAGTGGGAGACTGATACAAGACTTCTGTCAGATAATCTTCCGGAATCTTCATAAGGCGCACTCTTATGTATAAGCACAGTGCAACATGTCAATCTTACGCGTAATTTAGCTCGTCGTCTAGATCCTCCTGACTAGGGGTTCAAGGCACTTGCACCTCGCCTCAGTAAGGTGCGACAATTTTTTTAGAAATGGTGCGATTTTCAGCATTTATGGCTTTGACCGTACTTACCAGTGTTGCCCGTGTTACTAGTGTTATTTATGTTACTCGTGTTAATAGAGTGTTACTAGTGACACTAGTGTTACCCTTTTACTGCTATTAAAGGCAGTGTCCGGGCAAAAACTCGACTTTGAGATTTTGTGCTTATACGGGCCTATTCGCCATGGTGAATCCGAAAATCCACATTGGAAAGCGCGAAAACGGCGAAAAAGGGCTCTAACACAGGAGGGAAATCAGCAGGTGGGGGGGCTTTCCCCACTGCGATTTCACGCTCCCAGCTCCAGGAGCGATTTTCTCGATTTTGCTAGCCGTTCTAACATCGCTACCGGTCAAGTGCGAGTGATTGACTTGAAACCGGAAGCGAGAAGGTCGCTCCAGAAGCGGAACGTGAATTTGCAGTGGGGAGGACCCCGCCCACCTGCTCATTTCCCTCCTGTGTTAGAGCCGTTTTTCGCCATTTTCGCGCTCTACAATGTGCATTTTCGGATTCAGCGTAGCGAATAGGCCCAAGTAAGCGCAAAATCTCAAAATCGAGATTTTACCCGGACAATGTCTTCAAGTAGTGAAGAGATCACAAACAGTCTCATTCTACTAGGCTGTTGCAAAAATAATGTTCGTTTTTCTAGGCCTACTTTCCAAACAAATTTTTTCGTTCACAGTTTCTTTCTCGATAAGGACTCTGCATATCTTTGGAAAGGTTTCCTCATGTGCTTTTTAATAATGGTAAATTTGAGCTTCTATCTCATCTGTGAAATTTTCACCAGCATCTCATACAGCTGCACTCAAAATACAAATTGCGTTACTTTAACTCCCTTGGCCGCGATTCAAGCGCAAATGAACGAATTCTTTTGAAAACATAGCTACTGTAGTGATTGAATATTGTTTACCTATAGCATGTTTAAGCAGATTTTTCGAAAACATCTGAACCGAGAAATCAACGCCCCGAAATAAATACTCGCTGCTGGCATTCTATAGGTCCAAATTTTCTCATAATTAGGACAATTGCCGAAGCTTTACTCATTTTGGTATGCTCGAGGTCAGGACATCTTGCCTACAATTTTTGCAGAAAAACTTAGCTATTCAGTGCATGAAGAATTTCAAATTTCCATGATTTGGGACTTTCTGGCCTACCAAAAATAAGCTCAAAAAGTGGACAATTTCAGATTTCTATCCATTTCGCAGAACTCCTTCGTTGAAGTTTATTCAAGCAGACGTATACTATTGGCTTGCGTCTACAGAATAAGCTGATTAACAGCCAAAGGAACAAGACTTAAAGGGAGTTGTAATTACTCAAAGACGAAATTTTCAATAGAAGAACTTTCGGTTACGCATGATTTTCTTCCCGCTTGTGATATCAGTAAGTGCCAGTGCGTTAGGTTACGAAAGGTTAGTGCTTTATATGGTTTCGATTGCATTCAAAAATATGAAGACTGAACAAAGTTATAGCCTTTCAAATTAAAACTTTGCAAAACGGACAGTATTTTTCTAATAAAACGAGTAACGAGTAACGAGTAACACTAGTGGAGTGATTGGTGGTAACACGAGTAATACTAGTAACACGGGTAACACTGGTAATACATGGTCAAAGCCTATGTCTATGTCATTGTTTCAGACAGGCTAAATGGGTACTTTTCCGTTATCCGGACCCATCATTTCAGAGAAGGATAATGCTTCTTTCCTTGCACTGTATTTGGTCCCACATCACAGGAATCAGTTTCAATTTTATGCCACGTGTCAAAAGAATTTGACATGCCATCTACATGTTTAACAAGTTTTGCCAAGAGTTTGTGATGTTCTACCTAACGACACAAGTTCAACCTGTTTTTAGTCAATAATGATCCCATTCTCGAGTGAACAATTTAAAAAAAAAAAAGGAAAATAATTATAGTGATAACGTCACCCTGCTATCAACGAACAAACTAGACATGCCCAGAATAGAGAATTGATGCCCAGAATAAAGAATTGTGCTAAGTTCCGTCATCTAACGATAAGCTTCGAAAAACCAGCAGCAAGGTACTACTTCAAGTCATTATTTGTAAACTTTCTTGGCTAAACACGCATGGCGGAAAGTTTGAAGAGAAACGCAACTTTAAACCATTGTCTGAAGCAATTAAGATAGTATAATGATGGTTCTAGATTGTTTTGCTTCTACAGAAATCAACTGAACAGCTTTCGGAAATGATTTCGAAACAACATGTCAAAATGGACTAGAACGTTTCAATTTCTTCCTGACACGTGACGGGGAAGCAGTCCTCGTAGAAATGATGAAAAATTGTTTTAAGACTACAGAATGTATTTTATAAGAGCCTTTTGAAGAAATGGGTGCGGATAACGGAAAAGTACCAAAATTTTTAATGAGGACAGTTTGACTTTTTGATCTCATACAGGTATCCCAAAAAAACGTGCACACTGTTTGATCATTGATAACTTCCTAGCTTCGATGTTTTTCGCCGTATTTTGGGTACCATTTTGTAGAGCGAGTCTCAGCATACATTTACAGTGTGGAGCGAATCATCGATCGCTCTTCGTTACTGTAGGATAACAGTAGAAATCTCGACAGGAGTTTTGGGCCATCGGAATTCGTATTCTGCCTCTGAACAAAGCCAAATAAGCCGAAAATTGTTATACTAAGGTAATGCAAGCCACTGATTTCAAATATGAACTTTCCACTTTACTATGATGCTTCTATCCTAAGTTATTCCAGTAATCTCTATTTATATAAAGAAAATCTGAGTTTGTTTGTATGCATTTGGGTGCAGGTTGTGCAGGTTCAGGGTGTGCAGGGTGTTCACGGTGTGCAGGTTGTGCAGGGTGTGCAGAGTGTGCAGGGTGTGCAGGTTGTGCAGGATGTGCAGGTTGTGCAGGTTGTGCAGGGTGTTCACGGTGTGCAGGTTGTGCAGGGTGTGCAGGGTGTGCAGGGTGGGGAGGGGATAAGTGAACATGCTTATTCGAGTATATTATTGACAGGACCGGGCGGAGGTTTGCCAGCTCGTACCGTAATAATTGATCCCAATACTTGTCAGAAACGTGATTACACCGTTAAAAAAGCTGAAAACACTTGTAAAAAGTTGTTCAGTGGAATCATCGTGCGCAAAAACCAGCACACTATTAGATTTTTTTGAAAGAAAAATTTGTCAAATGGCATTTTTCACAGTGTTTCCTAGTAGAAGTTCTTACCCTAATCCTATAGCAACAAAGAGCGATCGGTGGTTCACTCCATACTGCACATTTAAGTTCAGCCTCGCCCTACCGAATGGTACCCAAAATCGGCGAAAAACATCAAAGCAAGGAAGTTATCAAAGATCAAACTGTGTGCACATTTTTTGGGACACCCTGTACAATCATACTCTTCAATTTTTTCATTTGCGTCTTCAAGACTTACATACGTTCCTTATGGCAGCCTAAGCTAGTCGTAGTAATGGGCAAAGCTACTTCGTTTTTGCACCCAAAGTGTACCCAGCGCAGCTGCCACGAGCAGAAGACAGCGCAGACATCAGCGATACGCCAACACCCGCTATACCGCTATCGTCAGGTATACCTTAACCTTACTGTGGGGTTCAGGTGAGTATCTACACACCTACCGATCGCACCGTAAGCTATCGTATAGACTAGATATGCCAATCTAAATGCCACGTCAAGTGATGGTCCTATAGGGAGACGGCCCTTCTGAACCCACCGTCCCCTACAGTAATCTAGAACTAGGACGCGCGCGCACGCGCTGCGATGAGTGCGGACGAGTGCTCCGCGAAGGGCTCGTATTTTCGAAAATCACCAACTCTTTGCGCGCGGCTCTTGCTATATGGAATGCAAGCCAGTCATGCTGACCTTCCACCAAACACTGCTACCATCCTCTGAATGTCTGGTATTCTGAGCCCTACTTCCCAGCAGGTATGTTTATGAATTATGAGACATTTTCGAAGTCTTTTCATTCACATGATTAAAAAAAACTTCTCATGAATCTCCTTTGGATTCTTTCGGGACTTTGTTTTTTCTTGTGTTTTTTCCACTTAAATCCCTTGTGTGCGATCCTTATGACGTCGTGCATCGTCACCAGAGGTGCGATAGGGGGAGCCGGGTCCCCCAAAAGTGAAGGTGGTTTCAGCTACCACTGGCCGGCCAAAAGTGAAGGTGGTAGTGTCGGACACTCACCTTCCAAAAACGTCGACGGGGGGGGGGGGGGAGGTGCGGGGGGAGGATAGAACGGACGAACGGAGCTATCTTTCTAGGTCTAACGTCGACCCAACGGCCCTCTTTAGGGCCACAGATACGATGAATATTAAAAATATCTATAAATTTTATTTATAAAAATTTAAAATAGACGTGTTTAGTAAATGGTGTATTTGGAAGTGGAAGTTTGTTGGACTGTACGGATTTTATTAAGCAAATTTTGTTATAACGTATAGCGAAGGAAGTAGGTCGATCCAGGCAGTAACGGCCGAGAACCAGAATTTTGAATATTTGAATAGTGAAAAATCATGCGAAATTTCCACTGTTATAAATCTGTTGTTTGAAGATGTCAGCAGTTGCGACTTCATAGGTTTTGAAGAGTAGATGTTGCTCTATCAGCTAGTGAAAGAATCGGGTCGATTTAAGAGATAGTCGTTGAAAACCAGAGTTCTAAAACTTTTTGCCATTTTTGCGTGTTTTTTGACTTTTGAGAGTTAAACTCTTATAAATCTTGAATGTGGAAGTGTATAATGTTGCGACTTCATAGGTTTTATAGAGTAAGGTTTGCCTTATCAGAATATGTCTTGTCCGTTCCGATCCATTGAAACATCTCCGAGATCCAGGCTCTTGAAAAAGCAGGTAAAAAACAGCTTTTTGAACTTCAACAGCTCGTAACTTCTTCAGAACTGCATGAATCATGTTGCGACTTCATAGGTTAGATTCTTCTCATCAAGAGCTTTCAGATGATATATGATATGTAAGGGTTTAGAGCCTCCTACGAATTATGCCCGGGGGGGGAGACTTTTTAGGCCAAAGTCTCCCCCTCGCCCATCCAGCCAATACATTAAAATGGGCGAGGGGGAGACTTTGGCCTGAAAAGTCTCCCCCCCCCCGGTCATAATTCGCAGGAGGCTCTAAACCCCCACATATTATATATCATCTGAAAGCTCTTGATGAGAAGAATCTAACCTATGAAGTCGCAACATGATTCATGCAGTTCTGAAGAAGTTACGAGCTGTTGAAGTTCAAAAAGCTATTTTTTACCTGCTTTTTCAAGAGCCTGGATCTCGGAGATGTTTCAATGGATCGGAACGGACAAGACATATTCTGATAAGGCAAACCTTACTCTATAAAACCTATGAAGTCGCAACATCATACACTTCCACATTCAAGATTTATAAGAGTTTAACTCTCAAAAGTCAAAAAACACGCAAAAATGGCAAAAAGTTTTAGAACTCTGGTTTTCAACGACTATCTCTTAAATCGACCCGATTCCTTCACTAGCTGATAGAGCAACATCTACTCTTCAAAACCTATGAAGTCGCAACTGCTGACATCTTCAAACAACAGATTTATAACAGTGGAAATTTCGCATGATTTTTCACTATTCAAATATTCAAAATTCTGGTTCTCGGCCGTTACTGCCTGGATCGACCTACTTCCTTCGCTATACGTTATAACATAATTTGCTTAATAAAATCCGTACAGTTTTGCTAAGCTTTACTTCCAAATACACCATTTACTAAAAACCTTTATTTTAAATATATATGCCGCCGTATACATAAATATATGCTTTCAATAATCTTTTTTGCGTTTGTTTTGCTTATTTTCCTTCTTTGTCGTCCAGCGAAAAATTTTTTATTCCAAAAGTGAAGGTGGTCACCCCGTACCAGCTCAAAAGTGAAGGTAGGGGGAGACTTGGCTCCCCCTATCGCACCTCTGATCGTCACATCATATTGCTAATGTGAGCTGCTTGATGTTATTGAGGAAAGCCCACGTATCGAAGTTTGTGTAACAACTCTTTATGAAGGCCAATTATAATTGGCGAATTGGTGATCTACGCTAATTCGTTATCAGATGCGTATTTCCTTCCGGGATTTCAGTGCAGCTCTGTAGCTTTCCAAAGAAATTATCATCTCCTCAAAATTCTCATTCTAGTAAAGTTTACGAACGTGCATTTGAAATTTTTACGATATAAAAAGCATGATGCGTGCAGCAAAGAAAAAGTTGCTGCCAAAATTAATCCATGTAGATCACGCTACCAAATGAAGGTGATGTATTTTTATTTGATTGCGTTTTTGATATGGACGGTGTAGAAAAACTTCATACTCATCATCAAAAAACGTATGCTTCCCTACTGGCATGCATGTAGTGCACATTTCAATTGAATGTGACTAGATGATGCTGCAAGGAGGCAGACGTAGTATAGTAGAGCATGCAATCGAACTAGAAAAACAATAAAATAAGTCGAAAAAGGCAATGAAAATGTCTCACAGATCAAAAACATACCACCTTAGAAAGTGGCCGGCGATTTAAATAGTGTGGAGTAGAGCGAATAATTCATTCCAGGGAATTTGGAGAATTTAGGAATTTTCTAGAGAATTACCTCCAGGATCTCATTGTGGAGTAGGTTGTCAGCGATGTGAAACTCGTCCGCCTCCGCGGCGCGTCTGCCCAGGTCAGCCGCTCGCTCCCGCGAGCTAGCCAATCATGGAGTGACCTCTAATTAGCGCTGACCTCTTATAGCCGTCGCGACTGGGGCAGGTTCAGAAGGGCCTACACCCGGTCCTATACTACAGCGCAGATTCTTCCAGCTGGTGGCCGGACGGCAAGAGGAGGTCTTACAAATATAAACTGGGGTACTATTCCACAGAAAAATAGAAGAAAGGGAAACTATTAACCTAATAAAAGAACTTCTTGACATAATGTCGCCACATTAGTTGACCCAAAAATTAAAAATCGTGAATTTCGCTAAATTCTCCACTGGGGGGGGGGGGGTTATTTGGTGTGCTGAACACGAATATGATGTTTATCTCGTGCGACAGGCCATCCGATGAAGTTACGGTAGGACTACAGTTTGCCCCAATCCTAACCAGGCCAAAATTGGCTTGGCGTCGCGAGGGTTTTGCGCCACTTCTGCGTCTAGCTAGTCTGCTCTCTCCTCAATCTCTTCGCTCTCTGCGACAGCGCGTATGCAGCGCAAACCCCTAGCGCTGCGAGCGCGCAAATTCAGCCGACGGTTCGGCCTGATTCCGACTGAGACTGTCCGGTAGGGGGTTAAGACCACGGATTTGCCCGAAACTTGGCCCAGAGGGGTTATTTGGCCCGCTGATGCCAAATATCACATTGGTTTAGTGTAGCGTCGTTTTCTCGGGTTACGGTAGCTACACGGTAACGGGTGTAAAACATGGTTCTGCCTGAAACGGGTGTACGGCGATTTGGACGATCGTGAAGCTTTGCACACACGCCGCGCGCTACACAACCTGCTGTGGCTTTTGCCTAAGCAAAGCACAGGAGAAAAATACATTTGCCGATTTGTGATTTTGACCCCTACCGTAACCATGTAGGGAGACGTTTTCGAGCGGAGAAAGTGTGACATTTCTAATCAGCGTGTCGAATAATCCCTCTGTGCGAAGTTACAGCGGATCTGAGATTTTGACTCCCTTCCGCACACCCACCGTAACCCGAGAAAATGACGCTACGGCACAAAACCAATGTGTTATTCAGCATCAGCGGTCGAATAACCCCTCAGGGCCAAGTTCCGGGCAAATTCGTGATTTTGACCCTTACCGCATACCTACCGTAACTCCATCGTATGGCGCTGTCGCACGAAATAAACATCATATTCGTATTCAGCGTACCAACTAACCTCCCTAGACGAAGTTTTAGCGAAATTCACGATTTTCATTCTTTGGGTCAACTAATGTGGAATAGCGCCGATATTTGGTCAAAGTGGTGTTTCGATATGGAATGGAAAATTCCTTATGAAGCTTGAAACGCTATTTCCAACTCTGCCATGAGTAACTGCAAAGCGCTTTTGGAAGGGGAGTTATGGGACTTTTTTGAAATGTAAAAATCGCGTTGCTAAAATCAAATCATTCAGACTGCAATCCTTGACCTCTTTTAAAGCCATGACTACTTTCAGAACGCTTCGTGCAATAATTGCAAGGCTTATCAAACGCAGCGTCTTGCACCAGCGCTGGACTCTGCGTCTCTTTCGCAACTATGCTCTCTAATCACTTCCACTCAGTGGCGTACCGAGGGGGGGGGGGGCGCGCGCCCCCCCCCCCTTCCCCGAGAATGGGTCGCCAAATTTTTGAAAGTTACTTATATGGGTTATAAAAATGTGCAAGTGACTTGTCTATTTTTGTAAGTAATTAAAATAATTTTTAAAAATTTTTAAAAATTCAAATTAGCCTTGTAAAAAAATTTTTTCGGGAGCGTGGCTGACGCCACGCCCCCTTTTTCCAGATTTCAGGGGTCGGGGACCCGCAAAAATTTTTAGAAACACCCCAAAAATTTTTTCGGAGTGCGTGGCTAACGCCACGCACCTTCATTGAAAAAATTTTTTTTGTCGCGCCCCTCCCCCCGAGCCGAAATCCTGGGTACGCCACTGCTTCCACTCGATTGAGGCTCCGCCTTCCCCACGCTCGCCCTGGGAAAGTGCGCAGAGAGCATGTTCGCGGAAGAGATGCGTCCAGCGCCGGAGTGGAAATGCTGATGCAAGCGACACTGCGTTTGATAGGCCCCGTACTTCCAGTCTGATAAACTCATGCCAGTCATTACTCCTTCTAGCGCCAAAGAGAGCTCAACACTTGTGTTTATCTTGGCCAAGTCCTTGACTATTTGCTCAAATAAAGTTCCCACAACTCCCCTCTCACAAGCGCTTTGCAGAAACCAAAACCAGCTTTGGAATCAGCGTTCCATCTTATATATAAAGCTGAATGTCTGTTTGTCTGTCTGTATGTATGTATGTATGTATGTATGTATGTATGTATGTATGTATGTATGTATGTATGTATGTATGTATTATGTATGTCTGTCTGTACGTATGTTCCGAATAGAAAATTCCATTTCCGAACCGATTCGGACCAAACTTGACACACATACACTTCGGGCCCCGGCGGGTGTCATAGGCTACTTTTCGTCATCGATCGATATCGATTTTATCGATTTTTTGCAAAATTTGAGCTACGGGGCTGGGAGTTGGCACAGGGGGGTAATCGAGCATGCTGATCACCCGATCAGCATGCTCGATTACACCCCCCTGCCAAATTCCAGCCCCCCCCCTAGCTCAAATTTTGCAAAAAATCGATAAAATCGACATCGATCGATAACGAAAAGTGGACTGTGACACCCGCCGGGGCCTGAAGTGTATATGTGCCAAGTTTGGTCCGGATCGGTTAAGAAATGGAATTTTCTATTCGGAACATACGGCGGAGCCGGGTAAGCCAGCTAGTGCTCTATAAGGTAGTCTACATTTCATGCGAAAACGCCACTTCGACCAATTTGCTTCCCTTGTCATACAGGATTACTGTAAACCATCGCCAGTGTTGTTACAGACGAAACTTTTCCTCACGTCTAAAGTTGTATTTGGGGATAGGAAAGTGGCGCCTGTTGTTTTTACTTTTGCTTGTCTTGATCACATCCTAAGGTGCGGCTTCTTCACATTTGTGAGTTGCACAAAATCTAATAGTATCCCTTATCCAATTTTTGCGCGGGGATGAGTTCATGCGTGCATTCAAATTATTCCGATGGGGAATCGTTGCGAGAAGTTTCAGGAGGACCTTGAAAAACTTTGGTCTGGAGGGAAATACCTTGGAATTTGATTTGGGGCTTCTTTCGTTTTCTTATCTATGCTGTAGTCGACTTTTGAACATAGCTTCCATACTTGATAAAAATGGCTAAGCGTAGCATGTTTTGTTATCTCATTGCACACGTCTTTTTCATTGAATATCAGTTTAACTTACCATTCGGTGGATTCCTATCTCCTTTTCTCGTTCCAATAAAGATCTCTTAAATAATTCTCAATTTATAAAGACCTCTTTATAGATTTAACAGAGCAACAGCTCTAATCTGTTGACCATATCATGGTCGTCTCCAAAGAATTGGAGGATGGCTTCGATTTGGATAAAATCGATGCGGAAATCAAAATTGAGAAAATTCGGCAGACAGCTTCGAAATTATCATGGGAAGGCTTCCATCAGGCTCTTCGCCGGAATTTGATGGTCAGTTTTCTATATAAAGTCTCCTTGTTCTTGATTACTTACATAAGTGCAAAGTCCTTCTTTACAGGAAAAACGCTTTGTGTTCGATACAGAGGGGCGAATTGACCTCCTACAAGCAATCTCTACTATCAGGCGTAATCTCCCCGGTACGTATCACCCAATTTTCCCCTTAGCTACCATTTTTTTGTTTTTGACATGAGATAGACTCGTCATATGTACTTTTTTGGGATATATCCATGAACCTCATTATTCTTTTCTTTTGATTATTCGATAACCGACTTTATAACGTTTTGAAAACTACTGTTTGAAGGGCGCATATTCAAAACAGCAACTCTTCTTGCGTATGACCTAATTTTCTTGCACTGTAGGGTCATCTGGTCTCACCTTACATGACTTTCTGCGCCCTTTTGATCCATGTTTAATTTCAGTGGACAAAAATGCAGAATTACCTGTGAAATTGAAGCAGCTGTCGGATAGCTTGGAGTGAGTTACTCGCAATCAGTTTCTTTTCTTATTCCCGATGTTCCTACTTCAGATGTGTGCTGACTACACAAGGCGGAACCACGCTATTGAAGAATGTGGATACATCAATCGAATTCGCGCATGAAGGCGATAATGTAAGCAATCCTTCTTCCTTTGATTTTAGTGCGCATCATGAGTCGGATCTTTCAGGTTACTGCATGCAAAATTGGTTATTTTGGGAAACCGGCGGTAGTTTGCGATGAAGCGGTCGAGTTGATACGGGCTGGTGATTTTGGTAAACTGCGAAGCAAGATTTTCACTGTTCTGGCAACAATCCCCAGCAACTTGACAGTGTAAGTCCTTGGTTACCCTTTCGGGAACATTCTTTTTGATATATCTTTGATCTTACAGAGCTGAAAAGAGCACCTGTGTCAATGCTCTCGACTCCTTTGAAGGATTCTTGCTCGCAGCCAACCGCGGGAATGCTTCTTTTGAGGCTATCTCTACTCTTTTGTATGGTTTTCTTCTCCCTAGAACTCCACTGAGACCATCCAGAATCTACTACACTGTGGAGCCCAGCTATCTTGTCACAGTTCGAAGGCAGCAATTGGAGGCAATGGGTTAGTGGACTCGCCCAAAAATTTTTTTTTACAAAAGTAATGATTTTATCAAGGCCTGTTAACTCAGAAGCTATTCTGATAGTCCGAAGGATGATGTGACACTTACATTGCGATTTGACTCAGCTATCGCATTGAATTTTGGCGCAACGAATTTCTGTAGAAAGTATTCAATGGAGTTGTTTGCGCAATTAATTACCTAAGCTTTTAATGAAATTCTCTGCGTTGGGTCTACAACATGTCACTTGAAATAAATCATGTGTTCTTCAGATTTCGACTACTTGGATTACATGGAAGTTTCGGTAGTCTCCATCGACAGAGAAATTCAAATGCCAGCTGGAGATGCGCGGTGAGTTCGGCAATAGCTACACACCTTTCTAAAGATTTTGTCATGACTTATGCATGTGTTTCTATGTCGCTCTGTGCCTTACGTTCTTCACTTTTCAAAAGATATGTGTCTGAAGTATGCACTTTAGTCCATGATTTCAGCAATCCGTGGTCGACAATGTCCACATGCAAGGCAAGTCTGCAACTTCACTTCTCCACACCGATGCTCTTTAGCTACGGTATGTGGCGGCGTCTAGAACGGCATTTGGCTAAACCAGCTGCTGTGAAAGAGAACGTAAATCTTTACCGATACATGAGCGGTTTTAAGTTCGAGGTGAGTCTTTTGGTTTATGTTGTAGTGATAATTTACCCTATTATTAGCATTGTTTAGGAACCCGAACTAGTGATGCGCACTTGCTTGCCAGAACCGCACCTCCAGCACTGGTACACTGTAAACACGAGCTCGCTGCTGGAAGAAAAAGACTGCGTCATATCTGAAATCTGTATAGGAAATGGAACTGATCTGGCTGAGGTGAGATCGAACCCATACTTGATTTGAGAATGTCGAGTATTCGACAAAAATTCTTTTGCGTTTTTAGATTGTATCCATCGTGCGAGCGCAAGCCATCCACAACAGCTTGTGGGAGTCACTACTAGCTATGAGTAGCGGCAAGTGGAAGAAAGATCTGCCGCACGTGGATATACGAATTGTCCCTTCGCCAGCGCGTTTCGAATTGTCGTTGTGTGCAAATAGTCGGATGTACCTTAGTGAGTCTCTGCTTCTATCTCAGTCCGCAGTGTGCAAAAAAGATTCGACTTTCAGTTCGCATCGAATTGACTCGTGAGTTTGAATGGGTCGGAAGCGTCGAGGATTCTAATGGCGAAAAAGTGAACCCAGAATTGGACTCAATGCTTACTACCAGAATCAATACGTAAGCTTTACTCGTTTTTTTTTTCAATCATCTCAGATTTTCAAGCTAGTCACTTTTGCACTTGATTTGACTGCATGATGCTCCAGAAATTGCAGCAAGATAATTTAAAGATACATGCTTTCTAGTCATTCGATTTTTTGTGGAAAAATTTACACCTTTGAGCTCATTGCTTACCTTCTTCTCCCTCTAGCATTGAGATCATGTGGTCGATCAGTCACTTGCTGCAAAAGTCTGTTTCAAAAAACATACATGACATGATTTATTTGCTCCATTTTTTTTGAAGGACTATTTCATGACCGGAGACTATTTCCAGAACCCGTTCGATTCCTGTAGCTCTGGTTCGCGTACTCAAAGAGCTCGGATGTCAAGGTGTCGTCACCGACAATGGCATCTCCAATGCAATGGATATCGATAATGAGACTGACATTGTATCGCATTTGGATAAAGTTGGCAATGCTTGGTTGCCAATGTTAAACAGCAGAAAACAACAAAATAAGCCACGACGACCGAAATCACCCGAGTTTATCTATGAGGTGCACGCAGTGCCGATGGCAACTCGTGGTGGACTTCTAGCTTCGTATAAGGAAATCACCTGTGACACTAGTAGTCGACCAGCAGCAGCTGCTCGAGCAGAAGCGCGGACACAGCGGGTGCAGTCCGACACTGCATTGGCTATTTCGGACCTGGTAGGGATTTCATGCTTTGAAGTTGGCATTGCTGGATATAATGAGTCAGTTTGTCAACTTCTTGACATTCTCAGTTGTCATTGCCGAAAGTCTTGCTCAGCCTAATTCTTAAAATACAAGTTCTTTGGAAATAAAACTATCGGCATGACGACTGCAGTACATAGAACTAGCGCTGCTGGGCTGGTCTCAACTCTATTCTTCAGGAGGCGATATGTCAACTGGCTGACAGCATGGATGACGATAGCAAGACTTCGACGCCGTCTCTAACGGCTAGACCCTCGACCAGCCCAGCACCGCGACCCTTGGGTGGTATCGGTGGCACTGGCCAGGGTCCAGGCAGTGGTGTACCGCAGCTTAGCCCACTTGAGACGGCAAGGCTTAACATGAAGGTCAGTAAATTGCTTTCATGATTTTAGTAGCCTTTTTTTGAAGTCTCGAAAAAGCATTGCCAACATTAATTATACATGAAGCATGATTTGCGCGGGACCACTTCTTGCGTGCAAATGGTCCGGGTATAAGACATTGATATTATATTGGTCAAGTACTGTGTGCACCGCAATGGCAGCATAGCAGATGTCAAATGTAAATGTAAGCCATTCATCGCATGCAAGGACAGGGTGTCACTACGGGCACTTTCTCCGTCTCGCTGACTGAGCGCTTTTTCTCCGTGTTGCCGTCTACGCGAACTATCATAGTCGGCGCAACAGCGTCCGGTCTTTGCGTGCGATGAGCCGTCTATAATAGCTTCCGTCGTGTAAAACCACAACGGTACATATAAGTCGAGCTGAGCCGAGTCATTAGTCGAGCTGATGTAAAATTGAGCAAACACTTCGTTGAAGGAAATCTACGCAGCATCGTAGGTGCGACAAATGCAAAAGTAAACATCGTAGGTGCGACAAATGCAAAAGTAAATAGTTCTGAATGTGTATGTATTGCAAACTACAGTCGATGTCAACCAAGTGCTCCGTTTTCTGTAGCAGCTACGCGTCCGCACCGCAAGGGCATGGTGCGGCGACTTGGATCAATGAGGCAAGAGTTTTGTATGCGCAGACCATATGCGGCGCGGGCCCGGGCGGCGCGTCGCGTTTGCGGAAAAAGCTGGTCGAAAAGGGAGCACAAGGTTGACACGGGCTGTAGGGACAATGTGACTCGTACTTGTCAATGGAATGCACCGCGTACATCATGTTATAAATTTCCATCAAAGACAGAGCAAACCTTGAAAGGATGGGTTAAAAAGCAGTTGGCGAATTGTCAGTCATGGAATGTCCAACTGGTTCGGGTAACTATTCTGCTGAGAAATATCATTTTATCAGCGTCACTGCGGTGAGATTCGTGCAAAAAAATAATACAGAGCGTATATCCTGCTAAAAAATGACATTTCAAACCTGACATACCGTGAATAGAATGTGGCAGTCTCATTTCAGATCCAGATGTCAAATTTAATAGTTGCTTTGCAGCATACCGTGAGTGCTGCGGCTGCTGTCGGTTTAGCTTCCGTATCAACAGATGTCTTTGAGTTCGCCGATGATCGTTCTGTTGGGAGTGGTTCAGCTTATCCATCACCATCGCCTCAGTATACACCATTCCCTTACAATACTGTTGGTAGTCCGCTCTCGGCAACACCGTTAAGAGGAAGTTAGTGAAGCTCGAAAGTGTCAGTGTTTTGTAATTATTGAATTGTTTCTTAGCCACAACAAAACGTCGACCTCGGGCTCGCAAATCAGCCAATATGGGTGATCGTGTTGGAGATATGTCGGCCGCTGCTGCGAAAGATCCTCTGGGTGTAAGCTTAGCTACACGAAAACCCCGTGGCAAAACAGGAGTTCGTCGTCCACGCGGTTCTCGAAGAGGAGCGCTTGCCATGACCCATGCCGAACTGGAGATGCAACAGAGGATTCCGCCACCTCTGCAGAGATCCTATAGCGATTACGAACCCATGCAAAGCATGAGTAAGTTCACTTACAAACAATATGTATATAGTAGCCTCTTCGACTATGGAGTAGAGTGCGTCTGGCGCGCGTCTGTAGAGAGTACTGAAGGCGCCCAATCCTTTACTCTTCAAGTCCAGACTGGTTCGATGATTAGTGCTTTCCAGATTTAGTTGGAACTCCCGCCTCTCCCTATGTGGATACCGAATCTGATGACGAATGCGATCCACCGCCACCACCAAAGTCTTTGACAATGTTTCCATCACCGGCTCCAAGTCAAGTGGCAGCAAGCGCTTCTTCTGGAGTGAACAGCCCTTCTCAGGTTGGCGCTTTACCTGGTTTTTCTGCATTTAATACACAAGCTGTGCAAAATTTTGTACTTTTTGTTCGCAATCTTGATCTCGTTATCAAAATCGTTCATTGCCTATTTTAGTCGATGAGTCCTCTGTACACTGCCGCTAGCACACCTTCAGCAGTTCCCCCTCACCCTTCCCCGTCACCTCTTGCGGCATCACCCTCAGTCAGTCAGCCAGCGCCTCTTCCTTCTCCTCGGCCTAGTCAGCCACGAAAGACGAGCCTGGATGCAGTTGTGGGTAAGCTGAAGACACCAACAGCTCCCCAATCCACTCCACCTGTAAAAAGAAGCGTGTTCAAGTGAGTTATTCTTGCTTTTACTTCCGTTCATTTGTACCACATTTTGTAAAAGGACGTGGAACTATCTGTATGGTGATTTTGACCAGATTGTGCAATGCTTGAATAACATTGAATAGCTTATAGTTTAGGACAACTTCTATAGTTGTCTGGTGTTTTAATTACGTGTCACTGGCTCATGTGGTTCGGATGCGCAAACGCGCGCTCAGGAATGCCGCGTTTCAAAGTATTCTTTGAGCATTCCCCACATCTGAGCGGCTACCAAAGGTTGACGTGTGTGAGAAATTGCTTAGAGAATACGTTCGCAAACGCGACGCAAAGCTGAGGTAGCCCTGCGCGACCCGAGCCGGCAACATCGCCACTGAAAGATGGTATTATGAGACGTTCAGATGAAGTGACATTTGATCCTATATTTAGTGATCTCTATGACGATGGGACTGAGTCGTCGCCTCCACCGACAGAAGGTCGCATCTCCTCAGCTTCCACAGTTTCATCGACAGCGGCGTATCCTGCATCTACGATCTCTGCATCACCTGTCCCACCAATCACAGTCACCACACCCGTGAGTCGCTCCAAATTCTTGTTTTCAAGAAGTAACGCTTGACTACCGCTTTGAGAACTCCGTGTTTGGTGCCTTCAGGATTTAGAATTTTTTCTGCGCATAAAAGATGAGATTACCCAGATGCGTGTTGCTGGTAGCTTTAACTGCTTCTCGTTTTTCTTACGGCCACAATATGAAATTGTTTTGCTTGAAGGAAACGGTAATTGCCGGCAAGATTACCATGTCCAAGCTAGACAATTCCATGTTGTGGCTGTAAGGGGTTTTCTATGCAGTTTCATATAGTTTTTCATGACTACTTCCATCTTTGTTTGGGCTGTGAAGAAGGTCATTTGATAGTAATAGTCTTTTTGAAGTCGTTATGGTCAATTGGCCAATTTGCTTTTGCCTGGCTTACAGCAAACACATGCACTTTTATTTTGCTTCGCAATGTATAAGTCATCATTATGCATTGTGGTCGATGAGACATCTCTGTGAAAATGTCATATTTTGCACATTTCTAGGCAGCAATATCCTCACCGCGGATTTCTGAGACAGGACGGGATGCATCTGTGTCCAGCGATAGTAGCTCCCAGAATCCCATACCAAGTGTAAAGATTGAAGGAGCAAGTAAACTTATCTTGAAGGTGATCTTAGAGCAGTCCTAGCCTTTTTGATGAATCACCCCATGCTTAATTTGCAGATTCCCAAGGGGTCGAGAGCTTCACCATCTGTAGAAGCACAGAAGACAAAGTCTATCCCGATGCAGACTATGCCGAAACTTGAAAAACAGGAAAAAAAGAGAGACAAGGAGAAGAAAGAAGGTCATAAGGTGAATTTTCGTAGTTGGCTATGATAAATCAAGGAGAACAAATAGGTTATTATTCTAGCTTCGTTATACTAATTCTAGATGCACTAAATATAGCTTCAGAGTTAATATTATTGCTATCACAGGTGTTTAAGGAACGAAACAAAGAAAAGTCCGATGAAGCAAGAAGGCAGAAACGGAAAGCAGAAGGGAAAGACAAGGACCGTGAGCATAAAAGGCATAAGGTGTGTGCCAAAATTTATCCGTCGTAAATAATACAATTTTTCCTAGACTGCAAAGAGTTCAGAAATTTGTGATGGTTTCAAAAATATAATCTCTCTGGACGCTGAAGGAAGACAATTTAGGGTACACCATCATCATCACAGTTTGATCCTGCCGGGAACACAACTTCAGCGAAGTCCGGAGCCGGTGCTCCGCTGACATTTGGTTTTGTAGGAAGTCTCAAAAACTTCAAAATACCGAAGGTATGAGAGTTTAATCTCTGGACCATATCCATCCTCTCATTTGATCATATTTAGCGTGAAGAGGTCAAAGACAGTCCCAAGGAGAAGGAACCTGCTCCTTCCACTCCCGTTCAGTCGGCGCCCGTTCAACCCCCTGCAGCTCTGCCACGTATGATTTGACGGGTTTTAGTTTTGTCGACTTTCTTGACTAATTTTAGCCTCTCCAGCCACCACGCCCAACCCACCACCACTTCCACCAAAGCAGGGAATACCAAGAAAAACCTCAGCACCAGTACCTCCACCGCCTATGATCCCGTTACCGCGTCAACCCCTCTTGTCAACCCCACCAACTGGACCTGCAGGTGGTCCTCCCATGGGTGTTGGGCCACCGCGAAAACCGCCGCCACTTCCGGATCATCGCAGGTATAGCGCCCACCTTAGCTTATTTTGCTTCCGAGTCTATGTTTTCTTATAAAATCGAATTTTCTTCAAAATTCTAATTAAGACCATCAATGATTGGTGCACCCCCATTTCGTGGCAGTACATCTTCAATACCACTGCCAAAAGGTCCACCGCCTCCTCAGGCTACACCGTCCTCTGGAGGAGGTACATGGATTCGACCACCTTCACACATTCCTACACAAAGCATAAGGTGAAAGCTTTATCGCAGCTTGGGAAAGACGAAATCGGTTGTCATATTTTTGGGGTTGTAGTGGGCAAAACATGAATTGGCGACGGAGCGGCTGGATCGTCGCGCAAAGCAACCAAAGTCAGTTTTAATCACTGTTATTACGCTTACCGGCCGCTCCGAGTCACCTAATGTGCAATATTTGCTTGCTAACCTTCTGTGAACAACATATGGCGTGTGTTAATTATTATTAATTATTGCACTCACGTCTACACCACTTTAACAGATTAATAGGACGTTTACATATTTTCTCTCTATGTAGGGGTAAGTTCAAAGACATATTCACTTATTATATCGCAATTACATGTATTTTTATTGAATTGACGCGATATTTTTTTGATGGGGATGTTCACATAACCCCCGTCTTCAATCATCAATCACAAAGGCTGTCTGAAATTTATATGCTCAAGCCATGCACGAGTTGTGAAGGGGATCATGGGCAACGCTCATGTGTTAGCGTGATTTTTTGGCGAATTTTCTCAATTCTCTCTGACGATCTGAGACATGTCTGGAGCAAACCAGCTCTCACGCCGAGCGCCATAACTTTTTGGGAAAGCACGATGACACATACACGGTGTGAAAGCCCGTCAGAGACTATAGGTTTCGGACAGCTTGTGTAATACTTGAAAATTTGTCTCTTTCTGGCATGCTTTCCATCTTCTCAATCCAGGCAAAGGTAAGCTGTTGACAACTAGCTTTGCCTAATTTAGAAGGATGAGAAGCATGCAAAATGACTTGGTTTCAAATAGTGGTTATCTCATCAACTCAGTTTATCTGCTTTTTGGGGCGATTTTAAGGCAGTAGATTGTTGCCTCGGTCTCTTGAGAAACTTTCCTACAAAAATGTGTTTTAGGTCACCATCACCGGATCCCAACGCAATGCAGATTGATGATGATCTCAATAGCCCAGAGGATTCACTACGAATCGCAGACGATTGAGTAATGCATTTTTAGAAAAGGTTGTGCTGTGCAAACAAGACGGGTACATAATTATTTTACCTTTCTCAATGATAATTGTAAATCACCTTTTGAAGTTTGTTTTTCTATTTATTTTCACTAACATCTAACACTGATTCTTTTTTTTGTATATAGTGTAGATCCTTTCATACTATGATATATTCAAGTTTTTTTTGTTGGGGGGGGGGGGGGAGTTTCATCATGCTAGGACGACTGTGATTTTTATAACTGAGCTTGTGCTATCGATGCTTGTACTTTTGAACAAAGGAAGCATATATACCTACATTCTTTCTTTTCCTCATGTGCTTTGTTTGAGGTGTGATGACAGTCAAATTTGCATGATAGGGCAACCATTTTCTGTGAGGCCGAGCTAACACCTTTCTGGGCAAAGTCATTTGCTGTAATCGTGCTCACATCTCGCACAGATAACAGCGTAGCCAAATACTTCATTCTATGGAAGAAACGACAAACTCTAAAGAATTTGAGACATGCAAAAACACCTTGAGGTGAGATCAAAAATACTCGTCAACGGAATGGAAGCAGGAGCTTATAAAATAAAGGAGAAATGCATTAAAAAAAACTAAATAAATCATATCTTTTGGATGAACTTTGGAGATAGTTAACCGTCACCACTGAGCGTAGATATCAAATTACTTTAGGAATTAAGGTAGGGGAAGAGGGAATCTGTACAGAAGACAAGAGGTTTTGCTGAGATTAAAGTCATCGAAAAAAATAAAAAAAATCTGCTAGCGTAACTAACGTAACGTTTTCCACTTTGTGCTCAACGATCCGATTTCTGGCTGCGTGAGCGTAACACACGAGTCGAAGGTGGAACTGCTTTTCTTGATACATTTTTCTTCACTGGTGGAATGAATGGCTTTTTCGGTGCTTCCTCATCTTTTACTTCACTTTCTTCTTCGGCTTTCACGTCCTTGATCGACGTATCATGACGAGGCAGCATGGGTGTCATTATGGGATCCTTCTGGAAAGGGAAAAGCGACATGCAAGGTAGGTTAAGCTTGCCATGCAACAAGCTAATCATGCACTTGTGATACTTAACCCAGCAGAAGAAATTGCAAAGATTCGCGGAGTACGTACAAGTTGTGACTTACTCGCACGTTACATGTAAAACTAAGGGCCGCATGCACTAAGCTCCCCGCGGGGAGGGGATCGCAGCTTAAAAGAAAGCTTTATATTTCAAAACTCCAGATAGCTGGATTTCATGTTGTGTATCTATCCGTAAGTATTCCTACTACCCTTCACTATGAACATGTTGAACAGGAGCGAGAAGCTGTACGAACCGCACTTTCCAGTTTTTGTATGATCCCTGATGATCCCCGGCGCTTTTCTTTAAAGTCATTTTTCTTTCTCCGAAGTTAACGAAAACCTTCCAAAGCTGTACTGAACATCTAACACAACAGTGCTAAGCATGTTGCTGTTTAGAACAAATGAGTTTTTGAAAAGTCGAATTTTTCGGTAAACCTCAAATTCCGACCTATGGACCATCAAAAATTTCATGACTTCAAAACATCATTTGTTCTTATCAGCAACTTGCTTAGCACTGTCGAATTAGACAACCTGCACAACTTTGGAGGTCACTCGTTGACTTCGGAGAAAGAAAAACGACTTCAAAGAAAAGCGCCGGGGATCATCAGGGATCATACAAAAGCTGGAAAATGCGGTTCGTACAGCTTCTCGCTCCTCTTGAACACGTTCATAGTGAAGGGTAGTAGGAATACTTACGGATAGGTACACAACATGAAATCCGGGTATCTGGAGTTTCGAAATATAAGGCTTTCTTTTAAGCTGCGATCCCCTCCCCGTGGGGAGGTTAGTGCATGCGGCCCTAAAAGCTTTCTCTCCCCCCCCCCCCCTCCCCCACCCTAATCGGTCCCCCCCCCCCTCCCCATCCCTGCAACCTCTCGCAATGTCGTGGTTAGTGAGGGGGAAGGGGGTGGGGATCGGGGGAGAGGGAGAAAGAAACAACTACTCACGTATCGAAAGAATTGAATAACCAAAAACCAGTTGTTGCTGCATGTTGCACACACATCTATTAAAAATTGTTTTTCTATACAATAAACGTCTTTTTACTCATAAACCTTTTTGCGTTAGGTCAAAAATAGTCTAAATCACTCCGAAAATACCAATTTTTGCTTTATTAAAAAGAATCTATCAATAAATAATTCGAAAGAGCAATAACTGAAACAAACGGAGATTATTGAGTCTTCTTGACCTTCGGTGAGATCTCCGCTTCATGCGATCGCTGCGACTCATAGTTGTGTGCTGCTCGCCCTCCATTCATACGTGTGGAACTTGATGGGGTATCTCGAGCAACACGCCGACGAACCTGAACGCGGTTTGATTTAAATTACAGTGACACAAAGCTGCAGTGCTACTTTCTACTTCAAAAATTATTTCTTATGTAACAGAAGACACTCGGAAAAAATTCCGGAATTAAACTCAAAAATCTTTAGCGATTTCACTCCAACGGGAATATCAGTGCTCACCCTTATGGGATCAATGGGTGTTGGCCCTGAACAAGCAGCCATTTGATAGAAGAACATCGCAAAAATAGCACAACACGACCTAAGCAGTAGATTCAGACGATTACCACGCAGAAAGAAGCATCTCACCAGATGATGGTGACATATTCAGCGCGATTCATAAAGTCTGTACCGCATACGGCGTAATACTCCAAAGGACGCAGCACTCCAGTACCATCGTCTTGCTAGAACTCAAGCGTTAATGACATGTTATCGTTATACGAGGAACAAATCTGCCTTGCCTGTTGAGGGGTACCGTTTGGAACACAGTGGAAATCGAAATAATTCTGCTGGAACTTGTTAGCGCACAGATATTTCTCTCTGTGGAGTGTCTGCAGAAGAAGAGCGTAAAGTTGATATGCTAACTGACGACCTACCAATCCAGCTGGAGTTCGTACACTTTCCATTGTTTTGCAAGGTCCGATGGGCTGATGAAGGCCCTGGAGAGGGTTTGGAGGAATTAATTAACAAAGTCTGTAAGACAGTTGTAATAGAGGGATTACTTACCTCGCTGACGACACTGAGAGGATCTGCTGAAGCAACTAACACCATAAGGAAGATATACTCCAGCGTTATCGCGCAAGAGAGTTCATCAAACCAGTAGCGCATACCTGAGGAGAAGTACAATCAATAAGTCATGAGCTATGGAATGCAAAAGTAGTAGGCGTCGGCCAAGAATCAGCTTACATAGGTATCCCGAACGTTGAAGGAATTGAACAAAGGACAAAGAGAACAAAGTGAGCAAAAACCCGCTCACCATTTCTAGCTTCTATATCCAGATTATTTCTATCAGCAATGAAGACCAGAAGGGCGTAGAAGGCAAGAAATACGATGGTGGTAATCTCGGTATGCACCTGAACAAGTTTTTCGGTCTATACGTTCCAGATCGGCTAAACAAACCTCAAAAAAGTCATGTAATGGATAGTAAAGTAGCGAGAACTGTGCGGTTCCTAGCCAGTACGACAATACTCCAGTAAGAAAGGAGCATGTCAACTCCTTTGGGAATCTAAAGATGCCATGTTTTAGATTCCAGCTCGTCTTACATTAGATGATCGTTACTTCATCCAGTCATATTCTTTTTCAAGCAACAAGCGTCTAGTTAGTCGGAGCATCCATACAAAAGAACAAGCACATGCGGCATAAAAATACAAAGAGCTCCATGGAGTCCAGAACATTCTGTAACATGTGGAAAATCGAAGACATACAGAAAAAGATGAGAAAAAACCTGTCTTTGATCGTTGGATCAGTATCGTGCCACGTCCACCACAGCAACTTCGTACCTAACATACGGAATGGTAATTGAAGCATCACAGAACTCAGGCCAACCGCAGGCCCTTCACCCCACCAAGGTAGGCGCATTCTGAAATGGCAATAAATATAAATTTACGCTCACACTCACCAAAGTGGACAATAGGAACTTAGAAGTGATTTTTATCCAAGACTGATACTGTTACTGTTATAAGGCCTGAGCTGACTTGACCTGTATTGGTGAAATTTTCAGGGCATCGTTAATCACAAAAAGTTGAAGAAGGATTAAACAGCGACCAATTTTTAATGAAGCAACAAGTCGGGGGAAAACGGCAAAAGGCGCCCTACTTCACAAGCTGTTCGAAAAACAGGAGCGCGCAGAAACTCCTAACCTTTATCCGTTAAAAGCTAGGTCTACCATTTGGATCGGAAGATTTTCCCGATAAAAAAAAAGTATGAATATTCTGTGGACTAATGAATTGTAAATGACGATACCTGCTAACAAGGACATAGGATGTGTAGAGAAACATTTGATGAAATCCAAAAAGGGCATAGAGAGGAACTCTCATTCCAAAAAAGCTCAACATACCCTAAACAGGATGATTATAAAATCAATGTTGCTGAGAAGAAAGATAAAACCTGTGCATGCCAATAAAGATTCAATTCTGGTACAGAGATAGCTAGTGTTTCGATGACAAACGCATGTACAGTTACGGCAATCCATGTGTATAGATACCGACCGCCATGACGATAGGCTAATTTGATATCGAATAGTGATTTGAATAAGAAACAAAAGGAAGTCTAAAACATACCATGAGCAAATGTGAGCATACATAAAAATCCAAAGACGAGCTCAGCAGCGAAAAAGTACGGGTTATTCTGGATCAATTCTACGGGACTTTTGTATTTGCAAAACCAATCCGCCCACTGAAAAGCAGCATGTGATATGAATGTGAACGCCTGGACGACATGAAGCTGATGCCGAATTAAACTGCTTGAAATTAGGCAATTTTCTCACGGAAAGAGAGTAAAAAAGAGCTTCTCAAAAACTGACTAAAGACCTAACTATAACACGGTACAAAACCTCACCTGGACCATGGTGACAGCTTTCTGACCTATACCTTTCCTAGTTTCAGGCGAGACTGTGAAAGGCAAGTTATCGAACAGATACCGATCCAACAGGTAGTCCATGCTGAAAACTTGATTTAGTCAAGGATACTTGAACCAAAAATAATTGTGAATAATGAAGTGAACGATCGGTGAAGATAGATGAAGTTGGCAAGAAGCGGTTCTAAAACTATGCATCAGGACGACGGACTGCCGATGATATGGGATAAGCCAAAACCCCAAACGTAGCCCTTACCAATCGAAGTAGGCAGAGAGGATATGAAAGAAGAAAACGCCTATTCAAGCGGTTATATCAGCTAGAAGACGGCCCCATTTAAATCTACAGAGTCGGCTGCGCGGGCGGTCGCGTCGCGCGCGCAGCCTTTAGCAGCAGGTCACGCTCGGGTCCGCCGTCATGCAATGCTGTGCTGTAACTAATCGATTGGTGGCAGATCGAAGGTACACCAGTTTACAATGTATGGGCTCTTCTCTTACGTCGAGCCACCAGGTGATGCGGAGACTCCAGACAGATATTTAAGAAGCCTGTTTTGGAGAAGTAAGTTTGCTACCTATGGGCAGCTTGGGCACCCAAGCTTGGATGGAATTTTCATAGGTGCTTCTCGGGTTTTTGAGATCTTGTTAATCTCAATTCAGTTTAGAGCTATGATCTTGACAGCTCCCGCGATTTGGGCAAATGGGACCCGGCATATTCCAGGAGTTGATTCCTGCGATTCCAATCCCTGTAGTGCCTGTGATTCTATGACTTCCGATGTATCGCACTACGGAGCGCTTTACGGATTATAAGTATACATTGTTTTTTCGCAACATACAATGTTGGGGACCCGCAGAAATCACAGAAATAGTATGACCGGTCCCAATGCGTTCGGATTGTGGGTTCATCTCAAACAGTCAATCTCAACCAAATTCTGACGGAGAAGTTGATGAGCATTCATTGTTGCCGCGCTCAGATTTTTACAACCCTGATCCTTACTTCTGATTTTTCTAATGGCAAATTGACTAAAGGTTACTTTGCGCCTGCGACTTGGAAAAGGTAGTTTGAAAAATCGAACAGTTTGTATGAAAAAGTAAGATCGATAGCTTGGTATGCTGAAACTTTTGTGCTAAAGATGGGTACTATATCAACAGATGACTTTTTTACGATAAGCACGCGGGCTCTTGCTCACCTTTTCGTGAACTTCTTCGCCTATAATGTAGTGTATCTGCAAAGATGTTCTGGAGAGAGATGCATGTCAATTATACTTACAAGATCTTAATTCTCAATACGCTTGGTCTCCTGAGTCTTCCAACATATATCTTTCTTGCATCCATTATCCAGCAGTTATAAAGAGTCGCCTTAGGCTGCGTTCATACTGATCCCGAAGTTCGGGAACAGTTCTAGCGGAGCGCTCGAACTGAACTTTGTGCTGGAACTGTTCCCGGACTTCGGGATCAGTATGAACGCAGCCTTAAGGCATCCAGACCTGATTATTCTGTACTTGCCCTATGTATGGTAGGGATGAACGCAGCATACCGAGGGACTTTATATGACAAAACAAAACCGCAGAGATTGATAGTACGTCAGGATTTCAGATGCCTTAGGTTGCTCCTTTTGCATAGTCACAACAAGATACGATGCGAAAAATCATATCCATCTTCGAAAAAGACCTACCATAATCAATAGTCCTGCATGAGTGGAAGATTTGGAGATGATAAGGATAATCGAGATTCATGGAAGCGTTCACTCTAGCAGGGTTCTTACGACAGTTTTAACAAAATAAAAAGAACTTGCGATACTTTGAAAGGATGTAAACATTCTAAGCATGCAAACGCATTTGGCGAGCTAAGCTCAAAATCAAATGAATGACATAACAACTCGTTCCGATCAAGCACTATGCTCGATCTTTCAGGAAAGATCGTCACATTCCATTGTCACAAAAGCCGTTAACTGCCACATTTCAATGTCAAAACCATTGGATGCCACATTTCAATGTAGAAACCGTTGGTGTTGTCAAGTCCAGATAGCGCGCAAGGAAGTGAATAAGCATCTATCTACATCCAGTAGAGTGCAGCGCATACGGCAAGCGTGACCTGATGATAAAGGCTGCGCGCGCGACGCGACCGCCCGCGCAGCCGACTCTGTAGATTTAAATGGGGCCCTAGAAGACGTCTACAAAGAGGAGCGATTAGTCAGAACTCTTTTGAAAACGTGCTTTATGTTCCTTCCTAGATTTGATTGCGGAAAGTGCTTGGAAAAGCAATTTTTCAAAGCTCGCTGATAAGAATGTGAATGATGAAGAAAGGAAGAAAAAACCAAATAATGGTTTGATTACGCCAACTTCGCGCCGCGGAAAATAAATTTGCATTCGGCGGCAAGTTCAAACCCGCATTCATAGTGAATTCGCAATATAAGCGATTACAACTTATGCTTACAAAGCAAGTTATTGTAGCAGCTTGATTAACGCAGTTGGCATCAGTTGCAAATGGTGGATATATCTACGGTAAAGGAATGAAGTGATTATCGTTTCGTGTGAGACAACCTCGAAAAGCTTTGGACACGTGTGATTAACAAGTTGAAACATGTGCTCTAATTTATCTTGGATGTAACAATCTTGGAAATCAGAGAGCAAACATGTTTGAGCCTGTGTAACGTGTGCAAAGCGTTTTCGAGTATCGCAGTTCAAAAACAAAGAACTATCCCACCAAAGATGCATCCTTTATATCTTTTTCTACCTAAAGGTATATTCTTTGCATAAAATGCTCGTTAGCCAGGCTGGTAAGCACTGTGTGACGACTGATGACCAGCAAGTATTACTCAAATATTTGAACAGTGCGATCAATGTGGTACAGATCGATGGGTGGCTGGTGTCAACATTGCAAACAAACAGTTATATACTAGTATATATATATATATATATATCTGTTGTAGTTGGCGATTATCTTACTCTAATTTCACGAGCATAAGACGCACCTTTTTCAAACGTTCTAAACAAGCAGCTCGGCGACACTACTGTGCCTTGCAAAGTGGTTGCTCTCCCACAAAATCCTTCCAGGTAAGGAGCGGCAGGGTAGGGGTCTTTTGGTCGCGAAATTTTTCAGTATGTTCAGGGGCTGTTCAGAAGAAAAACAAGTGGCTCCTGTACATTGAAATTAGGGTGCATTTATTAGGTAAAACTGAGAGATTTGGTGTCTTCTACGACTATGCAAGTACTTTGTTTGTAAGGATATTCTTGGGCTCTTTTGAATCAAAAGGTTCGGGACTTGAAATAAAGACTTCCCTAAAGGTCAAGGAAAACTTTAACTCTGCCAGCCGCTAATTGCCAGCTGTTCGCAAGGGGAAGAGGAACGTATAAAACTTCATTCTGAAGGCACGCGTCCCCTCGAAATGATGGATACCGGGATTTTACAGTGTTGTGATGGTAGACCCTCCAGCTAATCTACCAGTGAAGACTGGAGCGAGAAAACGCTTCTAGAAAGCTCAAAATCCGCTGCGGAAGTCTTAACAAAGAACTATCCCACCAAAGATGCATCCTTTATATCTTTTTCTACCTAAAGTGTCCGGGCAAAAACTCGATTTTGAGATTTTGTGCTTACTTGGGCCTATTCGCTACGCTGAATCCGAAAATGCACATTGAAAAGCGCGAAAATAGCGAAAAACGGCTATAACACAGGAGGAAAATGAGCAGGTGGGCGGGGTCCTCCCCACTGCAAATTCACGTTCCCAGCTTCCGGAGCGACCTTCTCGCTTCCAATTTCAAGTCAATCATTCGCACTTGTCCGGTAGCGATGTTAGAACGGCTAGCGGAATCGAGAAAATCGCTCTAGAAGCTGGGAGCGTAAAATCGCACTGGGGAAAGCCCCGCCCACCTGATGATTTCCCTCCTATATTAGGGTCCTTTTTCGCCGTTTTCGCGCTTTCCAATGTGGATTTTCGGATTCAGCATGGCGAATAGGCCCGTATAAGCACAAAATCTCAAAATCGAGTTTTTGCCCGGACACTGCCTTTAAGGACGCCGCCCATGTCCAGACTCCGCGCACTTCTTACACGTAACTTGGAGCGAACGCAGATACGGAAAACTTTTGAAAAAGCTCATTTTCGTAGTTTTCAAGCGCTGGCGATAAGCTCAGATGTGGCTTCAGCATGGCGAGAAGGCTCCGGAGAGGTAAAAAACCGGAGAGCGAAATTTTGCCGGGACACTGCCATCAACTACTCAAATGTTTGGAGCTATCTAGATGGAGCCTCAATTGAAAGACCACCTTTGGACCATAAGACCCATATGCCATCAAAGAAAAAAAATACGAGAAAGTTTGACATCAATTGGTATGCCGGTATGTATCTATGTTGTGTGTATGTCCTAGACGGCAGAACATTCACGGAACGTGTTAAAGCAAAATTTGTTTTCTTTTTTCTCGTGGTGTCTAGCTAATTTTTACGAGCTGGACATCTCATCTGTCATAATTGAGTAGGAGTCGTAGCCGACGCTACCGTAGTGAACGTAGCGCCGTGGAAGCGGCTAACTCAACGGTAGGAACACGGTGGCAAATCATCATTTATTGTAAGAAACCAACAATGCTGCAATAGGTAATAATTTATTGGCAAAAGTATATGAACGGATCACAGAGGTCAACGATGTTGGATAGATGCTGCAGGTGGTTCGGAGTGTAGGCGGCATCAGCCGCTCGGTGGCTGGACGATCTCAACAATGAATCTGCTTTCCTTCAGCTTAGCTTCTGGTCGACCACGCCCTGAACGAATGAGTCATAATATCGCATTCTTGAATAATCTCCGATCTAACCGTCTCCGATCTCTTACACCTCCCCCATTTACCAACAAGTCCGTCCTCGGACTTAGGCGGAGGAGTAAGGGGTCGGGGTATGACATCAAAGAAAGTTAAGGAAGACATACCATTATGAAGGTGGAAGGTATGTACTGAGCTGTGCAGCTTGAATAACAGATCGTCTGCTGTTGGCCCATTGGATGATTGTTGTCCATGAGTTGATCTTTGCTAGTGATGCCACGTGCCCCAGGAGGAACAAGCCATGGCGTGCCCGGGTGAGTGCGACATTCAAGCGCTTGCGGTCGTCTAGGAACTCGGTGGAGTCAGGGTCAATATCGGTACGGGTGGTCAGGAGGATGACAATGTCTTTCTCGCGGCCCTGAATTGAGTCCACGGTGGCGACTTCCACGTGGGTTTGTTGAGCAAACGTTGAAAGATGACGGAGTTGTTCTTTGTAAAACGTCAGTATGCACATGGAGTCCGGCTGAATGTGGCGGGCTCGCAGACGCTCGACGATGGCTTGGCAAACTTGAGCTTCGGCATCGTTGTAGTAGGAACGGCTTGCAGCACGTTCTGCGTTTCCGGCAACGTCTAGTATCAGAAATGGGGTTCGTCCGTCTGGTACTCGCATGACGTTCAAAAGCAAGGACCGGTGAGCTTCCTGTACGCCATTCTGTAGCGTTCCTCCATACATGAACGTATTAGCCAAGTCATTGAGTCCGGGGTGGGCTCGATAAGTGGTGACCAAGGGAGCAACGGGGACAGCTCGTGCCGCTGTCAAGACGTCCATGGTGCTCCTGGCTCCATACTTGACTAGGTTACTTGATCGAGGGCAGCGGACGTGGGGGTCCAACTGATGGACATCACCAATGCATATATGGCGGGCCTGCGGCAGACGATTGGCCATTGCGATCAGAACGGGCTCCGGTATTTGAGAAGCCTCGTCCGATATCAGGACGGTGTAATTGGGTAGGTAAGCTTCAAAGAGTCCCTTGGGGCCGGACGTATTCAGCAGCGACGCTGTAGTTAAGCGGATGATCTGAGGTGCACTCACTCGAAACATGATCTTCACCATCTGGTTGATGGTTTCCGAGACATCTTTCTCGGCCAGGATATATTCGTCTCGTTGTTGTTCTGTGAGCTCCTGGTTGATCTGGCCGTGATAGAACTCATAGCGCAGCCGGCCGTCACGGAATCTCCGGCAGGTGCTCTTATCCTGTGCATTCAACTGCGAAGCGAACTCGTCACCGAGCCGTTTGAGCACCTCGTTCAGATCCACCGACAGTGGATTGGTTTCGTCAGCGGCCACAGTCTCGGAGACAAATCGGAGGATGCGTACGTTGGCAGCCACGTCGATATCGAGCAGAGTGCGTGCAAACTGGGCGACAGCGGCGTTGGTGGATGCCGTCACCACGATGCGGCACTGCTCCGTGCGAACGAGGCGTGAGGCGATGAAGGCGCCTACCATGGTTTTGCCTGTGCCGAACGCGGCTTGGATGGTTACGATGGAGTAGTTTGAACATCCCACTTCAACGGCCCGACGTTGGTCGTGTGATAAGACGACTCGACGGTTTTTGATTCTGAGGGGTGTATCTGCCTCGGGCAATGAGGGAACTCGGTGCGTTGCGGTTTGTTCACAGGACGCGGGTGTAAGCCCGTAAATTCGATTCACAGCCCTGTCAGCGGGCGTTCCGGGCCGCATGCGGTCGAAGAGCTCCATGCGGGATACGGCTTCGTACGCTGACTCAGAGGCAGCGGATCCTCTGCTGAGGCGCACGGTCGCACGCAGATACCACGTCGTGTCAATGAGCGTGCCCAGTCGTTCGATAGCGTCGACCACCGCTTTGTGCGACCATGGGTATGCCAGAAGGGTGACGCGTAATTGACGATTTTCGGAGTTAAGGCTCACTTGGTGGACCTTGACGCTGAGTGGGTAGGGAACTCCGTCAATCCACATTTCTATGGGACGGCCCTTTTCCCATCCTCGTTCGGCCGTCATCCCGGCAACGGTGAAGGACAACTGGAGGGGGTAGACTTTGAGTGAAGCGATGCTCACGTGGACCCAGCGAGCAAGGCGATCGTCGCCTTCCGATTTGACTGCTGCAAGTCCGGAGCAGGCTGCGTTGAATAGGTGGCCCAGCTTGTTCCGTGCTGCTATAGGATCGATGATATAATTGTCGAATTGGTACTCGCGATCGTGCAGCCATGCTACATCGTTCGGTCCTAGTTTGCTGACTCTGAGTGGGAGCATACCTTGCCTGGGGTGGCAGGGGACCGTATGGCGGATGAGCTCGCAGAGAGTTTTCCGAGCCTCTACGGATACTGGAGGTTCTGAGAATCGTATGGCCGTGGAGACATTGTGGCGTGACTGCGCGACGATCATCTCATCTTCGGCTATCTGCGTCAAGGGGAAATCCGCGATGGCTGGCGTAACAATCACGGCTTCTGGCGAACCTTCGAATGCTGCTGTGAATCTGGCCGGTTGATGGTTCTTCCGAAGGACGCGGATGACATTGCCCAGTACGTTGTATGTCCATACGTGGGGCGCTATAAACGCGAATGTTGCCGCTCGGAAAAAGGAGACTACGTCAGTATCGATCGAATACGTTCGTGGGGAGCGAGCACGTTCCAGGACCATCTCGGGGTCGCGAAGAGCTTGAGGAGAGGATTCTATCGTCCATACCCAGACAAAATCCTTGACTGAGACGAGTGATTTGTCGAATCCGCGCCTATCCGATTGGACGTTAGTTGCGTACTGATCCAATGTAATGCAGTGAAGTTCCTTGAGGTCGGGGCCCGGAATGAAAAAATCTTTGGCTTCCAGGATAAGCGACTGCCCCCTATTCGTGGCTACGACCTGGTATAGAACTGGGCGACGTCCCTGAATTGCTGGTGGTGGCGTTGACATTGTTGGATGCTTGCCAAGTGGTGCTTGCGAGCGTCTATTTTCGATTCGGGTAAAGACTCCAGACAGGAGTTTGTTTTTGATGGCACTGGCTTCCTGACGGAAGCGGATGGCGGCCTCTAGTGTTTGCAGCTCTATGAAAGGAAGACGTTCCGTTCTGCCTACCCTTCGGACGTTGACGTAAGGGAACAGTGATTTGGCGAAGCGGTATCGAAGGTATCCGGATGTAGGGATGTGCCGATAGTCCTCAATAGGAAGCTCGTTGGTGATGTCGTGGTCGGTGAGAGACGCGAGGCGTAATTCGCGTGGCCGGACAAACGGTGCCCACGGGTGAAGGTTGATAAGTTCGTGATAAAAGTCGGGTGGGGTTTCCTTGGGGATTTGGGGAATGAGTCGAGGGACAATCGGGCGTGCGGGTTCTGGGTTCCAAAGAGAATATCTTGCATGGTCAAGCACCGGGCTAAGGTCCCTCCCAGGGGCATTGGTGGGCATTTGTGGAGCCCTGGTTAAAAGAAAACGATAAACGAAGTCAAACTAATGGAAGGAAATAAGAAATAAAAGAAATGTAATGAGGAAAAAAGAATATATTGATCGACCTTACCAACCTGGTTGAGGGTGCAGGTGACGCTTGCATATCAGTTTCCTTTGCTCCCGAGTCAGTGGATAGATGTGAAATAGAGGCGGCTTGCGGGTCAGCACCTTGGACCGTCTCCGACAAAATGGATGAACCGCGTTCCATGGCTTCTTCCTGCTGTTGAGCTGGAATGAAGTTGCATGAGTATAATGTATGGCTGTCTCATGAGTGAGACTCCATTTAAGACGTGTGGAGACGTCATTCAGACGTAGATGTTACAGGGAAAGCCTAACCTAAGGTGTTTTCTGTAGTAGACTCAGCCGGGTCGGGATGCTGTTCAGGTGTAAACGATTCAGACATTCGTGCAACTGGGTTGGTTGCTCAGAATTATCTGTAAATAGACAGATGGATTTGACCGTAATTGGCGTAATAGAACGAATACGACGCGAATGCGGTAGTGAACGTACGTACGGTATTGAGCATGAACACACGATGAGATGGGGAGCAAATGATGGAACGAATGGATGATTTTAGTTACGTTGCGTATTATAAAGTGGTGAATAAGGAGGAGTTGGAATCATAGCGAAGTTCTTCGTGTTCGAAAACGAGTGTTGTACTGATGAGTAGGAGTCGGTTGAGGTGCAGGAGGAGGTTCAGTAACTGTATCGGAGACATAGCCTGGTATATCAGAATCGGTTGCCTGGTGATGTTCTAATATGAGTTGTTCAGGTTCAGGAACCCATGGTGTTGTAAATGCGGGTCCGCTAAGCTCGAAGCACTTTTTGACTTGGTTCATATGTACGCGTTTAGGTTTTGAATGCGGAGATGAGATACTAAGGATAACCAAATGGGGTGGTTTACTTCGAGAACACGAAATTGGCCCAACCATGGGAGTGAAAGTTTTGTGGATAAGCCCACTTTGGGAGCAAAATCGCGCAAGTATACTCGATCGCCGACTTTGATGGAAAGAGGAGCTAAATGGGTATTGTCGTATTGAGCCTTGAACTTAGCACGCTGAATTTCGTTGTATTTGGCGGCCATGCGCCAGGATGCATGCAGGGTTGCAACAAGATTTTCTAAATAGAGGCTTGAGTCCAAGTCAGATGGAGTATGACGTTCTATATCATGTTTAATGAGTAGATCTATGTTGAAAAGAGGATCGCGACCGAAAACGAGAAAAAATGGGGTATTGTTGGTGCTAGAATGAACCGAAGTGTTGTACATGAACGCACAGGCGGGGATAAATCTGTCCCAGTCAGTCTGATTTTCATTTATGTAAGTGCGTAGCATAGGATGGAATGTAGCAAATATGCGTTCGCATGCACCATTACCTTCGTGATGGTAGGGGATTGTGAAGTATCTCCCAATGCGCAGTAAACGTCCTAATTCAGAGATCAATTCTCCCTTGAAGTACGAGGCATTATCAGAAACGAGCTGAGTCATAACGCCGAATTTCAGAATACACTCAGTGAGGATAGCGTGAGCTACAGTGACTGCAGTGCAATCCGTTAAGGGCGCAACGATCACATATTTAGAGAAATGATCAATGAGAGCAAGTACATACTTATTGCCTGAATCGGAAGTTGGCAAAGGGCCGGTCAGATCCATATAGACTTTGTGAAAGATAGCTGATGAAACAATTGGAAGCAGTTGTTCTTGGTTACAGGCTTGGGTTCGCTTTCTCTGGCATAACTCACAAGCTTTTACTAAGGCAAATATCTGTTCGGACATATGTGGCCAGAAGTATTTGCGAGAGATTTTGGCTAGTGTTTTACGCCAGTTAAAGTGACCCCCTGCTGTCGCGCTGGAATGGAAAGCCAGGAAAACTGGTTCTTGGAGATGTTCTGGTAGAAAGAGACGTTCTTGGATGGAATTTGGTTTGTGTTGAAGCTTGGTTAGGTGGTAAAGACAACCGTTTGGGCGAAGGCGGCAATTTTCAGTAAGTGCGAGCCAACTGGATTTTTCAGTTTCTGCGATATGAGTGGGAAAGCGTCCCGTTTCAAGAAAAGACATAAGTGATTTGCATGTAGGGTCCTTTTTTTGTTCTAAAAGAATATCATATGGTTTGATATGAAGTGGAGACGTGAGATAAATAGTTGAAGAGCGAATGGAAAACGGGATTGAAGTGTGCAAAGCTAGACAATTAGGAAAATCAATTATGTCCTCCGTTTCGGGTGTATTATCCTGAAAACGTACGCTGGGGTCGACAGATCTGGAAAGGCAATCGGCTATAACATTTGAAGAACCTTTCAAGTATTCTATGGTCACATTGTAGCTTTGTAATTCAATCACCCACCTGGCTAGGTTGTCGTGGGTCTTGTTGTGCTTGAGAAGGTATGTCAAGGGGCGGTGATCTGAAAATATCCGGGTCAGGTGACCGTAGATAGTCGCCTTAAAGAATCGGAGGGCACTCACCATGGCAAAGAGCTCAATATGTGTCGGGCTCCACTCTCGTTGGGAATCAGACAAACCTTTGCTGAAATAACCTACCGCTACCAAGGTTTTGTCGTCGTGGTGGGCTTGCTGAAGCAGAGCTGCTCCCACCGCGGTTTGGCTGCCATCGGTGTGTAGGATGAAATCCTTGTCCTGGGGAAAGCACAGACACGGTTTGGCTAGTAGCTTGTCGCGTAATTCCTGAAAGGCTTCCTGCTGTCGGCTAGTCCAGACGAACTTGACTTTGTCCTTTGTAAGTTCGTAGAGAGGAGCCGCTATCTCCGCGAAGTTCTGGATGAATTTTCTGAAAAAGTTAGCCATACCTATGAATCTTTTGACTTCCTTCGGTGAAGAGGGGACCGGTAGATTTTTGAGAGCCTGAAGATTTCTGTCACACGGATAGTAGTTGTCTCCTGAAATCTCGTGTCCTAGGAAGGTCACCCTAGCGCGGGCTATGTCAACTAGTTTTTTGCCTGATATTTTGATGTTAAAGTCGCGGAAACGAAGTAAGACTTTTCGCAGCGAATTAAGGTGGCTGGGAAAATCTTTGTTGAACACGACAATATCATCTAAATATGCGAGGCAGTTTTCTTCTAGGCCAGCCAGTATGCGTGACATTGCGCGGCAAAAGTAGGCTCCAGCATTTTTGAGACCGAATGGAAGGTAGACGAACTGATAGATGCCGCGGTGCGTCGCCCAGCCGCACTTGGTTTGGCTCTCAGGAGATAGGAGCAGTTGCATGTACCCTGAGGCAAGATCTAGGGAAGTGTAGAATTTATGCCCTGCAACCTTCTGTAAAATGTCCTCGATTCGAGGGAGCGGGTAATAGTCTGGGACCGTGATCTCATTCAAGGGTCGAAAGTCTAGACAAACGCGAAGTGAGCCGTCCCGTTTTTTGACTAACACCGTGTTATGGACCCATGGAGTGTCGCTCTCCTTTATCCTACCTGCTTCTAGCAATTTGTTTATGTGGGCGTCTAGTTCCTTTTGGAACTTGACGGGGATGCGTGTAGGTCGGAATCTGTGAGGAGGAGTTTCAGTGGTAGTTTTGATGTGGATTACGTCGGTGTCATAGGAGCCTAGGTCGTAAGAGTCATGTGAAATGCGATCGCGAAATTCACAAAATAGCGCTTGCAGCTGGACCTTTTCAGAATTTGAGATATCGGCTTTACTAAGGTCTACTGCAAAATAGTTATCAGCTACTTGATCTGCGTTGGGGCTAGAGGGTGTGTTCGGGTGGAGGGCGGATAGAATCATGCTAAAAACGCGATGGTTCAAGCAGAACGCCCTGCTCCTCTACCAACGGCACGGCGGTAGCCACCTTTTGGTTTTTGTAGAGGACATATGGACGATTAGTAGGGTTTGTGACTAAAATGCGTGTCGTACCTGAGGTGAGCACTACCGGGGTGACGAGTAGTGATTGCTGGAGTAGTTCTTCTGGTTGAGTAACAAGCATCAGCGGGGCGGTCGGGTCTTCGGAGGTGTAGCATGGTACGTAGGTCTCCCTACCAGGTCGCAGAGGGGTGGTTTCGGAGACGCGAACAATCAACTCGCCGTCCTCGCATCGGGGATGGGAGGATGACGTGAGGATGCGTATAGATTCGCCGTTCACTGAAAACAGTTTTCTGTTGTAGTCGATAGACCAGGATGGTAGTTGGGCTAGAACATTATTACCCAGGATGAGATTGAATGTGTCGGCTTTTCGAGGGAGGCACGATCCGTCTATGAAATGCACCGTCGCGCTTACCTTTCTTGTGCCTACCTGGATCTCCAGTTGGGAGCTGCCGAGAAGGGTAATGGGGATTCCAGCCATGCCTATGGCCGTTTGCACTGAGCTTTTGTCCAGGTGAAAGATTCCCAAGAGAGTGGCTAGACTCAGATTCGCCACGGAGATTGCCGCACCCGTGTCGATTAGTCCTAAAAGGGCTATACCGTTTGCCTTGACTGGTATCTGGGCCATGAAGAAGTTTTGCTCGCTGTCTAGAGACAATACCCGAACAGTAGCCAAAGAGAGTTTAGGAGGCCAGGTACTAGATGGTTGTATCTCAAGGTGGGTGAGTCGTATAGGTTGGTCATCTACGGGGGCCGTGGTGTGTGCGTATGGTGCAGGAGTAACCTCCAGGGGGGGACTGCTCGTCGCCTCAACCGGTGGAGGGATTGGGCGGAGCGGGAAACCAGGAATGGGTAGTTGTGGAACAAGACCAGCGAGATGAATTTTGATGTAGAGTGCTAGAAGGGTTTTGAAAATCGATGCGGTTACTATAGCACAACACGCTGTGGTCCACAAATCGTAAAAAGAGAAACCGAGTAGATTGTAGAGACTGTAGTGTTGGCCTGGGGAGATTGAGCCGTCGGTGGTATGACCAGTACTAAAGTCGTGACCTACTGTAGACAGTACCTTTTCGAAATTCCTGGCGGTCCAGAGTTCCTGAAGTTGGTGATCCTGAACTATCTCACTTAAATTAGTAAGCATAAGATTGTGAAAGATTGTCAATGATGGCGTAGCGTACGGTTCCTGGGCAGCGGGGATGAGTGAAATGTTCGGGACTGCTGCGTTAGGTATGTAGACGCGACTACCGGTTATGGCGTCAAACCTAAGCACGCCGCCTGCTGCGGGGAAGTAGAATGGTGGGACTCTAGAGCAGGCCAGGGGTTCAGCGTCTGGAGTTATCATCCGGTTATGGGGATCGACGAAAGTCCGCCAAGAAGAGCCGCTAGGTAGTAGAAGCTGGATATGGGGTTTGCTGAAACAGGAAGCATTGAACGGTAGGATTTGATAGTTTGCGTCGGGTATGCGGATACAGTTATGGACTTGGACTAAACCATTACCTAAGTAGGTTGCGGCGATATTCTCCTTATTAAGGAGCTTCCGAATGGTGTATGTGGGGTCCGTCTTGAGAGCTGAGTGAAGCGAGAATGCTAGCATATTGGTTCGTTCGCACAAGGAAGCTAATGCGTGCTGAAAAAGGGCGGCTGTTGAACCTTGGACTGCGTCCTCTACTGCAAGTAATTGCGCCGCTAGCTGGTTGGATGTAACCATACCCACCTGAGGTTCGGATGAACGTGCGACGCGTCTAACCTTGGTTACTGCGTAACCCTGGTCGGTGAGGGTTAAAGAATGTTGGCAATCCGACAGCGTAGGGCTGTCGTTGTGCCAGGACAGGGCGAACTCTTTGGTGTCACTTATCCAGATATTACCGAGTAGGTGGCCGCGCATCTTGGAGATCAGAATGTACGCGCAAAGTTCTTCCGAAGATGGTACCCAAATGAGCGCAGACCCGTCCCTTAAGGTACACGCGCCATCTTTATAGGTGCAATGCTTCACATCACCCAAGGCTGTGTCGGGAGGCTGGGATCCGTGACGTGCGTGGATGACCGTGGGAATAACGTAGCAATTCGTAACTGAAAGCTGATGATCCGTGCAGCAACCGAAGGGTGCGGAGGGGTAGTCAAACAGGAGGGAGTTGTTGGTTTTGTATACCCCGTCGATGACTTGCATTGTACCATACTCACATCTGTGATGCTGTTGCATCTGGCGACAGTGCTCTACTGAAACGGTTTTGTACGTTTCGGAAAATGACTGTCGGCGGGCGCCAAAAAAGTTAACCGAATAAGTTACCGTTTGGTGTACTACTCTACACAAGGACGCTGGTGTGTCATACCGCTTGGTATTGGGTCGGTAGACAAGAAGTGATGTGGCCATAGGTTTTTCCGAAAAGTTGGGCACTAGGTAAGAACAGTTATGAGTCGATGGGATGAAGCTGATAGGATCAGATTTGTCATGAGGACATAGCCAAAGAGATTGGGAAGCATCAGCACAAAGGAAACATGTTGCCAGGGAGATAGCCAAAAACAAGCAGTTAATGCGTGGGAGAATAGAGGCCGAAGGTGATGGTGAAGATTCTCCAAAAACATGACGCGCCAGCTCCTGATTGCGCTGCACTAGTGCTGAAATTCTAGCGTTCGAGTTCTGCAGAGCTGACTGGCTTTCTTGCAATGAGACTGATAGAGATTGAATTTGTCTGCGCGCGTCCTGTAAATCGACCTCGGAATGGGGGGTGACAGTCATAAGCCTCGGGTTCGCAGAAGGGGCGGAGAATCGCGGGCGTGATGATGAGCGAGAAGACCGACGCGGTGCATATGACCGAAAAGGAAAGCGACCTACCTGTTGTCGTTGTCTCCTGCGCGAAGGGCACTCGGACGCGAAGTGTCCCTTCCCTTCGCAGATATAGCATCGAGTCTCCATAGTCGGTTCAATAGGTGCTGGTTGCGCGGGCATGTCCTGAAAGCGTACACGGTTTTGACTAGTGTTGCGGAAATTCCTTTTAGAAGAACTGTTCGTGTAATATTGCCTCCGCGGACGGGGTGGAGAGGCCGGCGGGTTATCATATGAGCGTGGTTTCCTACTTGGTGTGGGCGAGTTACCGGATTCGATAGCGCTTACCGCAACGGGCACTGCAGGTTGGGAAGGGTGGATAAGGCGTTCCGTAGAAGCTTCGTTGAGGAGATTTTCCACTCGTTCTGCTTCAGCCAGGGCGTCCTCCAAATTAGCTGGGTTTGCGAACCTAACGTGGAATCTAAGGTCAGCATGTAATCTCTGTAGAAACTCATTTAGGAAAAGGTCGCTCTGGAGCTCGGGCTGCTTGCCGGTTGCCGTACGAAGTAGGTTAAGCAGGCGAAAGGCAAATGCCGAGCACGACTCGCCTGGTTCCTGTCTGCATGTAGTTAGAGCCTGTCGGGCGTCCGCCATTTGCTTGGGTCCCTCGTAGTGTTTCCGCAGAAGATTGACTACAGCCTGATAATCCTGTTTATCCTGCGGAGAGAGTGTCTCAACCCTTTCTCTGGCCACGGACTCTAAATGCGCAATCAGGTAATTGGCTTTGTCTTCAGACGCCGTGATCTTACGTAGGCGCATAGAGTCTTCTAAGCGGCGAAGCCACAGGGAGAATGACTGCGATGTTGAAACACCGCTGAACGGTTTGTCTCGGGTGGGGAGCCCATCAGGGCAACAAGTGCTTATTATTGGAAACTGCTCCATACGGGAGCCTACGGTAGCAAAAGACTCATTGATACCTTGTAGTAGGTTGGAATTTCCCTGATTGATTTGTTCCGCAAGTTGGGATGTCGACTTCTTGGCGTCGCGCCATGCGTTGACGAGGGCTTCCGTGGTGGCTTCCTTCAATTCCCTGGCGTCGCGACCATGGACAGTTGACGAGTCTTCTAGATCCACCAAGGCCATGTTGAGAGGTGCCGTGATGATCTCCACGGATGTTGGTACGCCGTCGATTGGGGAGCTAGATTGTTCCTGGTTAGCTTTGGATCGAGTAACCGGAACCATAAACTGAAATAAATGTAGATGATGAACCGTATAGCAAGTGACAATACGATACTATAACGTCAGGCAAAACTCAATGCTGAATAACAATGTAGAAAAAAGGAGCAAGCGCTTTTGCGACACTGTCTCTCCCCTTGGGGAGGGCCAGTCTTATATACCAGGGGGAAAGCGCGTGGGTGGGGGTGATCTTATCACTGAAAGGTATTCGGCAACATTAAACTATTTTCCCTTGCTTTTATCTCTAATATCTGCATGCCCATGTAATCTCCCAGGGAGTCTCCCAGGCTACGTGCACCGGGAAGGTTTGCTCTTTGGTATCTCGCTCAAGATCTTCTTGGTATTTTCCCAGCACCCTATCACGGCTGCGATCTCGTCGGCGCATGCGTTGGGAAAATAAACAAAATATGCGCGCGGGGATATTCTCCGTGTGTCAACATAATTTCAAAAATGTAAGCATACGAGATACGGTAGCGTTGGAACTATGGTGCTTGTGACTCCGATAAGTATACTGATAACCAGGATTCTCTACATTCCGTGGCGGGGAGGAAGGGGAGGGAGCTTCAGCAAAATGTGGAAACGCATATTGATATACGGACCCGAGATGGATTGAGGCTACCCAGCAATACCGGAAACTTTGATCGTTTCAAGTGTTTTCCCTTATTTTGCGATAGAACGTTTTGTGGCTACGCGATTGACCCGACCTTCATTGTGTACGGGAATGATGATCACAGCGATGCGTTTGAGGACTTTGAGATTGCCTTGGGATAGGTAGCACGGAGGAGATTAACTGTATGCTAGTACGAAGGTAGGTGATACGTTGGATGAAATTGATGTGCCACAACCGCGCAAGTAAATTTTTCGGCCCGAAATCGGCAGAATTCTTAATGGCAGGAAAAACCTCCTTTTTGTGTGAAAATGCTATTTTTGAGGTTGAGGAAAGAGGTGAGGCAGGAGTAAAGCTACTGTAACCTATATTGACCAGTTTGCGCGCCAGATAAGTAAAAGTAACTTTCGTCGAAAATTGCGAGATTAAGTAAAGCACCTTGGAGAGTCAGAAGACCACTTGTTGTTATTAAGCAGCAATATATGTTGAAGTCAATTTCCAGAAAATAGGCAGAAGCAAATGCCGCCTGACCTTTTGTAACGAGTAAAATGGATAAGAGGAGCGCGTATAGGATTAAGAGAAAATTGTCGATTTTGGAGGATGCTGTAGACAATAGTGTCAGCCTTCCTAGTGTTCCGCTTTTCCACCGCCGACCTCGGGCAGGTCAATTTACTGCCCCGAAGTCGGTGGGGGAAGGGCTGAAAACCGTAGGAATAATCCTAAAACAAATTAAGTAAGCCGGACAGGACTGAAAGAAAGTTGTCGATTTGAAAGTACTGCGAAACGAAGAACCATCTGGAAGGGGCGAGCGACTATATCCAGGGATTCAAAAAAGTGTCAGATTTATTGCATTTTTCTGAACTCCTGGACATAATCGTTGCGTCTACCGATCCAAGATCTAACGGGGCAGAGAAAAATAGCAAAACATTGTAGCTTGAGAATACAGAAGAGACGCTTCTGAAAAAAATAATGTAGGAGACCCTAAAAAAAATGTACTTACAATATGGGCATAGTGTTATTTTGGGCGTGGACGCGAACACGCGTGCATTAAGTAACTATTGTTAGAACTCAACGAGAGAAATGCCAAAAGCAGAAAAAAGGGTTTTTTTTTTTGCTGAATGGAGAAAAATGTAATAAGGAAAAATGGCGGAGGAAGAGCTGAAAATCGGCAGAAAATATTTTGAAGGATATGATGGCTATATTGCAAAAAGCTTAGAAAAAAGAAAATTGTGTGTGCCTGAAAAAAAGAGATTTTCAACCAAGTACGAAAGTTATTCGAAAGGACAGAAAGAAGGAAAAAATAGCGCCAAACGAACATCAATGTAGTATGTTTTCGAATGTAGGGCGAAGGAGAACAACTTCAAAAATTACAGGAAGAGAAAGGAACAGTAAAGGAAATGAATTCAAAGAAAATAGAGCGGGAAGAGGGATCAAAGTGGGGTTGAGCTCTAAGATATCAGCCAAAAAAACATGAAAAGTAAAGGAATTCCTCAAGATGTAGAAAAATTCTGATCATTTGTAATAACCGTTAATTCGGGGAGGGACGCGATCACGCGTAGCGAAATAGAGTTCAAAAAGGAATTTGCTATCAATTTAGATGAGGAGAGAAAGGAAAAAAACAACTCCAACGATTATAATGCTATTAATTTCGTAAAAGAACTAAGGGAAGCGAAAAACAATCTGGCTATTGTATGAAATAATGAAAAAGAGAAAAAAAATGACTCACCCTTAATGGAGCTGGCGGCCTGCGCAGGCGAGACGAGAGACGATGGCATGCGTTATCAAGCTTGCGATCAGGCCGGCTCATGCTAGAGCTACATCGATTGAAGGAAAAGCATGTATGCGGGGGGATTTACATAATGAAAACGAACTTTTTACTCGAGTAGAGATCTTGCCGAGCTCTGTATCAAACTGATGAGAAAAAAGAAAAGAAATGCGAACCAACATGTGGGCAACTGGACCAAAACCACTGAAATACCGAAAAAATGTTTTATAACCCAGCTTCACTACTCTGCGCGCTTTTCAACTGAACTCAATGTAAACAATACTGCCCCTACTATACTGAACTTAGGCCCACCACAACAATACAAAACGGTTCGCTGCTCGGCGCTTCTGTCCCTGCAGGGGAATCCACTTTTATCAACTTAGCCGGCTCACAAAACTGGGGCTGCTGGGTTCTTTCTCTTTCTTTGTTTATAGTCGGCATACAGTTTTTTACCGACTGTTCGCTTCTTTGTTTATTGTCGACATACAGTTTTTTTTGCCGACAGTCTACTACTATATCTTTTACTGGTAAATTTCGTTCGAGAAGTTGCAACTTTTATTTCAAGGGAAAAGAAAACCGCTGTTGTACATAAGAATTTCCTTATTAATTCACTTGAAGGAGTGGAGTTTTCATGGGACCTGGCCATGGTCACATCAAAGCTCCAAATGATGCGAAAAAAAAATCCCTGAAACGCGGTTTTCTCCTTCTGCTGCCAGCCACAAATATTTCCGATGGGGAACCCAACAAGGTTACTACGGAAATTAAACCGGACCTACCTTGCTCCTGTGGAACGAAACCACTCGGCTGGTACCAGTGAACGTAGCGCCGTGGAAGCGGCTAACTCAACGGTAGGAACACGGTGGCAAATCATCATTTATTGTAAGAAACCAACAATGCTGCAATAGGTAATAATTTATTGGCAAAAGTATATGAACGGATCACAGAGGTCAACGATGTTGGATAGATGCTGCAGGTGGTTCGGAGTGTAGGCGGCATCAGCCGCTCGGTGGCTGGACGATCTCAACAATGAATCTGCTTTCCTTCAGCTTAGCTTCTGGTCGACCACGCCCTGAACGAATGAGTCATAATATCGCATTCTTGAATAATCTCCGATCTAACCGTCTCCGATCTCTTACACCGTAAATTTCTGTTTCCAATTTTCCTCGGCCGGAGTGTCGTAGCCGACGCTACCGTAATTGTTATTCGATGATCATGTACTGATGTTTTGTACGATTCCGCGAAACGTTCGCAAAACAGTGTTTTTGTCTTGTTTGCGACTAAAATTGCTGGGGTTCAGTGGATTTTTGTTCTACCGTGCTTCTGTCAAACACGGTTGGATTAATTTTTTATTCCCAAGCCGGGTTCTCCGGCAAAACGCTTCAACAAACATTACTACAAAAATGCCGGGTTCTCCCGCTTACAACTCAATCACAACTGACTTTCCAAAGGGGAGGAGCCAAACTTGTAAGTGTTCGGAAGGGTGCCAGCTGGCAGCTTCCTTTGTTGAATGCAATCGCAAACAAGACAAAAACACTGTTTTGCGAACGGTTCGCGGAATCGTACAAAACATCAGTACATGGCCATCGAATTACAATTACGGTAGCGTCGGCTACGACACTCCGGCCGAGGAGAAATGGAAATAGAAAATTACGGTAGCGTCGGCTACGACAATGTGCTGGGGTTCAGTGGATTTTTGTTTTACCGTGCTTCTGTTAAACACGGATGGATTAACTGCTTTATTTCCGAGCCGGGTTCTCCGGCAAACTGTAACAAACATTACGAATTCGATGGGTTCTCCGGCTTACAACTCAATCACAACTGGCTTGTTGTAACCGACGCTACCGTAGTTGTTATTCGATGATCATGTACTGATGTTTTGTGCGATTTCGCGAACCGTTCACAAAACAATGTTTTTGTCTTGTCTGCGATTGCAATCAACAAAGGAAGCTGCCAGCAGGCACCCTTCCGAACACTTTCAAGTTTGGCTCCTCCCTTTTGGAAAGCCAGTTGTGATTGAGTTGTAAGCCGGAGAACCCGTAGATTTCGTAATGTTTGTTCCAGTTTGCCGGAGAACCCGGCTCGGAAATAAAGCAGTTAATCCATCCGTGTTTAGTAGAATCACGGAAAAACAAAAATCCACTGAACCGCAGCACATTGTCGTAGCCGACACTACCGTAATTTTCTGTTTCCATTTCTCCTCGGCCGGAGTGTCGTAGCCGACGCTACCGTAACCGTAATTCGATGACCATGTTCTGATGTTTTGTGCGATTCCGCGAACCGTTCGCAAAACAATGTTTTTGTCTTGTCTGCGATTGCAATCAACAAAGGAAGCTGCCAGCTAGCACCCTTCCGAACACTTTCAAGTTTGGCTCCTCCCTTTTGGAAAGCCAGTTGTGATTAAGTTGTAAGCCGGAGAACCCGGCGATTTCGTAGTGTTTGTTACAGTTTGCCGGAGAACCCGGCTCGGAAATAAAGCAGTTGATCCATCCGTATTTAATAGAAGCACGGTAAAAACAAAAATCCACTGAATTCCAGCACAGTAGGGTACTTCGCCGAAAGTGGGTCCTGCCGAACATCTAAAGGATATTCGTCGACTACTGCCCCGGATAGTGCAATCACATCACCGTGGGCGTGCTTTTTGGAGCCTTTCCAGCTTGACAGTAGGACAGGACAGGACAGGGGAAGGACAGGGATGCTGCGAGCTACCAAATCCCTGCGCACTGAGCGTACTTTCCAGCTGGAAAGGCCCCAATAAGGCACTCCCAAGGTGTGTAATTGCACGAGTCGGAGCAGTCGTCGATGAATATCCTTTACAACAAATACATCATACATACACAGGCTGAGTATATGCTGCAACGTCCGGCGCCCTCCCACTTTCGAACCCGTCATATTTTAATTCTAACGGTAGGCATCGAGACACTATTGAAGACCGACACTAGCTACTAGTGGCCATAGAGCGAGATCCGATAACCAACGCCTGAACGTTAAAGGCAGTGGCTCGGCAAATCTCAACCTAGTCAAATTTTCGCTTACCTGGGGTAGTTCAATACGCTGATTCCGAAAATCCACTTTTGAGAGCTTGAAAACGCCGAAAACGAGCGTTTTTCAATGCCCTTCCCTTTGGAATTGGACGAGTGGGTGCGTATCGTTACGTGCGGGCTGCCTATTGGAAAACGTCGCGCGCGACAGGCTGCCAGTGACCGCACTCAGCAAATTCGGCTAGCGTGATTCTCAGCACACAGTTTCTCAATCCCTCATCCTTTGTTGAGATTCACAGACTACTCCCATATTAGTTTTGCTTACTTATTTGAAGTTATCCCACCAAATTTGTGAAATTAGCACTTTAGAGGAGAAAAGACACAACCTGTTAAATGCAAAAGACTAACAGTATAGAAGAAGCATTGATGATCTACATATACAGATTTGACAAGTTTGCTGCACTACTTCTCCCCGCGCGCTGCCGCGTTGCGACGTTTTCCAATGGGCAGCCCGCACGTAACGAGCCCCCCCCCCTGGACGAGTGCAGCAAGGCTGATGACGCCGAATCGTTGCAGGACCCAATAACTATAGCATTGCGGCCGGCAGCCTCCAGTGGTGAGAAGGAAATTGCCAAATCGTCCGCATGCGTGTAAGATTGGCCTGCGCTGTTTTGCACTGTTTTCATACTTGGGCAATGAGGAGTCTACCGCGTTAAAATTTTGATTTGTTGAGTTTTGTGCCGACCCATTGCCTTTAAACGCAGCCAGGCAAATCTGAACATATGGGATCTCATGCGGATAGTAATCTTGGGTCCTAACCAAACCACTGCCCAACCGGCAGCTCTAGTGCTTTAACGGCTGTGTCGCGGATCGGGCCCCCAGCTCCCAACGTCAATAGTGTTACGGCTCTCCTGCATCGGCGAGGGGAGCCAGGGTCCGCACCGTGAGAGAGTGAAACGTATCATGTGTGGTGGCTACCTGTGTGAACGCTAATTGTGGCTGCCACATGGACACTCCATACACACGTAGAGGCCCTTGCCACCAGCCTACTTAGAAGTCATTCGACACCTGCGACTCGACTCATGCTCCCAACTATCGACAGTTGGGGCATGGCACTTATAACCAAGGCACTATAGTGCCTGCCTTCTAACAGATCTATCCCACTAGGCATGATTATGAAATACACATGAACATGGAGACATGAGATATCCCCGGAGCCACCGCCGAGGTGTGGCTCACCGCATCAAACATCACACGTGTAAAATGCCCACCATCTATCCACAAAAAATCCCTAAACTCAAACGCAAGGGGTTAGCACAACCAGCCAGATCTTATCCTAGGGGCCGACAATATCGGAAACCCCCGTGGCGGTGTCGTCGGCGTATGCCAGGCGCTCACGGGGTTACCTCGTCTGCGGGGTTGCCTGTCCTCCGTGGCGTGCTGGATGTAGAAGACGCGTGAGTTGGGACGGCGCTGCATCGATCGATAGCATGGGAGACGAAACTGGTATCCAACCGCTCACCAGGTAACGAAATTGACGAGTAATTTGAAAGCTGCGGCGGTAGCGATGGGAAGGCGGAAGCAGCGCGAGGACAGCGTTTCGGGACCTCTTCGCAGCGCGGCGGTGGCCTCCTTTGATGGAAGTCGCGAATTCGCGACAGGCTGAATTATCCCCCTCGAAACTGGACCCCAGGATCGTACTTCGCGTGGATTCATGGTGCAACGCTTGGGTCCTCGCGCGAAACTGCTAAGTATCCATGTAAAATACGATTCTGGGGTCCTTAAAAAGTTACTTGCGCTGCCGCTTGAGCATTTTCTATGTAGGTAGCGAAACTCACAGGGTTCGTTGATGAATACGGCCACAGCATGGCCCGAGGCTCGTCAGGCTGATTCCGTCGGCCCGTTCCCTAAAGAGCCGGGCCTGCTAGAAGATGATGTCACGGTGCTCAAAAGGCAGTGTCCCGGCAGAATTTCGTCCTCCAGTTTTTACCTTTTCGGAGCCTTCTCGCCATGAGAAATCTATATCTGGGCTTTTAAGCTGACGAAAGTGGTAAAAATGAGCTTTTTTCAAAGTTTTCAGATCCGCATTCAGTATACAGGGTGTGTCAAGTTGAAGAGTTAGCTATTCTCTTAACTTGATCCCTCTACCCTTACTATCTTTCCTTTCACTAACACAACAGTTCTTGACTAGATTCTTTTATCGTTATAACATAAATATAGATATGGGGGAACATAATTGGGGAGGGGACTACCGAGCACCCGGGGAGTGCCAGCTCATCTGAAGTGGTGGCACCGCCCAAGTCGGCGAGGGGACTGTCGCACTCTATTTAGTCTGCGTCTCGACATGTCCGTTCCATGGCAAAGCTCGTCCTCGAGCTTTTGAGGTTGGCCATGGTTATTTTGGAGTTGTCATCAGTGGCTTCGCTTGGAAGTTGCCCATATGCATGGTTGCGACGTCATTATTGAGCTGAACGTTGCCCATATGGGAAGGGATGGGAAATCACGCTTTCGCACGCACTCTCAGAAGAATGAGCTCGTCTCGAGCTGAAGATTTGGAGCAACATGGACGAACGATGAGATGGTTTAAATGATGAGCAAATCGGGGTACGGATGAGGCTTCCGTAGTCGTTTGGAGAGGCGGATAGGGACTTCCGCATGGTGGTAAAATGTGGCAGAGGGTATAGGAAGGCGGACAAAGACCGCACTGGTGACGAAATGTGACTACGGGTATATGATGACATCCGTAAAGAAAATAGTGAGCTCTGTTGTAGAAAACGAGATTACTGGCTTGGAATAATATATAAATCGACAGCAAATAACAAAATGAATTATGTTCGAAGACGGCGAAGGAACGGAATGTATATTTCGAACATTTGTCATTACAGAGCATGGTAAGCTATGAAATGGACATGTAATTAGCCTTTCATCTTAGGGTTCCTTCATACTACGCCGCGTGCGCCGCAGCACGCAGCGTACGCTGCTGCAGTCGCGGGGAGAATATGCCTATAGCAGCACACTATGTCTATCACTGTATTTCTATATCCGCTACTCCCTGTGTTTTCCGAGTGTTCATAGCGAGATTGTGCCGCCATGGGCGTATTTTCACTGTGAGCAGCGTACGCTGCGTGCACGCGGCGTAGTATGAAGGAACCCTTACTATCACCAAAAACTGTTAGCTCCATGTATATTTGTTTTATTCAACTCTTATGCTTGTTTTATTCAACTCTCGCCATGATACTGTAACTACCTGTGGAGTACAATCTTTGTCTTGTGCTTTTCTATTGCATAGTAGTGTGCCCACTCGAGTGTTAACAATTGTTACGATAAACAATTAATAATAGATGATATTTGTTATTTCCCGCTTTTGTGAGTGTAACCATGTTGATGAAGTGGCATCCAAAGGAAAGAGCAGAAAATAATCTTACGATAATGTACAGCGCAGAAAATAAACTCTGCGGAAGCTTCGAGAGGGAACTTTCCGAAAGTCTTATTTAAGGAACTTGCCGAAGATGATAGTGATACTTCCGCAGCTGATCCTCCGGAGATTCCGTTAAAGCCTTCGGAAAGTCCCAATGATTTATCCGAGAAAATGTCTTCTAAATCAGTTTCAAAACTGTTTTCACGAACCGCTTCAATGAATGGCTCTTTTACACGTCTCATGAATAAAGAAATGCTTTTTACGAAGATTATGCGAGATTATGGAAGATTATGCGCGTCTGGAGTTTCACAATCGATATTGAACACTATGTTGTTGTTCGTACGCGGATATCTTTTGAAAGCACATTTCCGTATCTCGTAAAAACTCATACGAACTCTTGTAAATAAAACTAAAACTGTGTGATAGCGCAAAGTGTGCCCTACAAAATCAGCTTGGAATGACTAAGAGAGGCTTCGAGTTCTTTCAGTTGCAGAGCAAAGTATGATGCAATAGAAATCCAATTTTCCAATTTTCCAATTGCTCTTTCAAAGCTGTTAGTTTGATTCTTTTAATCCTCGCATTCTTGGGAAGAGATCTTTTTGAAATCTGTAAAATGTCCCTGGTAGGGTTTGATTAGGGCATTCCATGGAACAAATTTGAGCCTTTATTTCTCAGTGTTCTTTCCTTGTGCTGCAAAGTTGCCGCTAATTTTGGCGCACTCTGTGCATGTGTTCGGGGCTCGGAACGAGTAAGGCATGGTGCGGAAGACTTCCAGCGTTTTTTCACTGAACGCGGACCTGGAAAGCTTCAAAACGTCTCATTTTTGCTATTTTCATGCGCTTTAAAGTCAGATATGGGTTCTCATGGCGAAAAGGCTTCGAATAGGTGAAGTACGGGAAAAATCTTGCCGGAATGCTGCCTTTAAGGTCCGTGGCTTCACCGAAATAAATTCTGGGCCGAGCCCGATAAGGGGCGGGGCTTGCCCGTTGCAGAAACTCTGTTCATGCCCGCGGCTTCTTACACTTAAGGGCGTCCAGTAAGGTCTAAGAGTCCCGAGTGTTATTTCCTGGCGCAAGTGTTCCGATAAAATAGTCAAGCCCGCGATCTTTCCCTAAGATAACTTGTCACGGTTCGCCAAAAAATAATCTAGAGTACAAATGGCCAGTCTAAAAATTAATGCCCGCGGCAGCAGAAGACACCTCTAGAGGTCGCGTGCTCGCAGCAATTGTGTGACCGACATACTTTGGAATATTCGAAATTTTTTTCGAATATTCGAATAATCGAATATATTCAAAAATCAAAAATATCGAATTTGAATTTAGAGTATTTTCAAAAACGAAAAATGTCGAATATCCGAATGTCAGATATTTTCGAAAGTCAAAATTGGCGAATGATTGAATACTGAATATCTTCGAAATGAAAAACTTTGATTAATCGAATATATTCGAGAAGATTTGATTAAACGAATACTTTGCACTGACTATGTCAAATATTCAAACATATTTTGAGTGAATTAGCGCAGTGAAGGACTCCATATAATGGGCAACTTGAACAACAAACGATGTTTGTAGACATAGCAATCAAAAATGGTCGCTGTTATGTAGTTATTCGATTACATGAAAATGTCGAATAATCGAATAACTACGGAAATAGCTATTCGAATGTTCGAGTATTTTTGAAAACCAAAAATTTCGAACAACCAACTAATCGAATAAATTCGAAGCTGACAATTTCCGAATAAGCCAATATCGAATATATTCGAGATTTTGAAATCCTCGAATAATTGATTGAACAGATTTTATTCGAGTACTTTATTTGGATACTCGATTAATCATCATAATTAATAGAATGTATATAATATATTATAATCATGATAATAAATTATTCAGTCTAAAATATAGTGACGAGGTGCCGCCTCCGCAAACCACTAGTCTTTTGCACGTGCATGCCGTTTTGAGATGAGCAATCCGCACAGGCGGCGCTGAAAGGCAGCGTCCGGACAAAAAGTTGATTTTGAAATTTTGTACTTTTCCGGGCATATTCGCTATGCTGAATCCAAACTCCACACCGGAGAGCGCGAAAACGGCGAAAAAAGGTTTTATCGCGGGAGGGAAATCAGGAGTAGGCGGCATACCTTCGATAGTCTAGAGACAGGGCGCCAAAAGTGAAGGTTGTTTGAACATCTGACGTCCTAAATAGTGAAGGTTGTTTAAAAAAGATCAGAGAAGAGAAAATGACGTAGAACAGGTATAAAAAGCAAAAGAAACTGCTGTAAACCGGATAAAAGCGCTGCAATAAGGTTTGAAGCCCTTCACTTGGCGGCTTTTCAGAGTGCAAGTTTTCGTTCCAGGACCAGCAATTCGCAACACGGGGTTTTGATTTTTGATGCGTCCTTTGAATTTTCACCCCCTCCTTGACGTTCCTGTTTCCTGGGACGTTGTCTGGATTGTTGCGCTTATCAGTCTGAGCAACAATCGCCCAAGCTGGAAAAAAATCGCTGCGAAAGCACTGAAATAGAGCAAAGCAAAGAAAAACGCACTTTTCACGGTTTTTGCAGAAAATTTCACCACAATCGAAGAGATAGGGGCTGGGTGGTTGTCTGCATAATGAACAGAAGCAAGATCTACAGAATGCACGAAAAATCGCATGAAATGAGTTGAACTGGAAAAAAAACAAGAGATTTTTGAAAACAAGGTTTTTGCCGGATTTCTTGTTCAAATTAAAAAATGTGGTTTTGGGACGTTGTCAGCGTAAAAATAGAGATCAAGAGCTTCAAAATGATATATAGCTTGTTAAAATTCGGTTCGAAACAGCGAAGAAAAGGGTACCAGAGCCAAATGCCCCGCGCCCCGCGTATGGGGTAGCGAGGTAGCGCGCAGCGCGCGGAGACGCAGACGAGCAGCGGAGACAGACCAGAGCCGACGGGGCATTTGGCTCTGGTAGTAGATCTCCGCGGGGTCTCAACGAAACCCTGCAACATTATATATCATTCTGATCGTCATAACACGACGAGGAGAACTGACAACGTCCCAGACTTTGAAAATCACTCATTAACGAGATAAACTGGCGTTTTCGTGCGCGACTCTCTGCGCAAATTTAAGCGCAGTTTCTCGTTTTTATTTAACTCCAACAGCTTTCCTAAACTTCTGAAACTCTATTCTGGTCAAATAAGAGGTTAACTGAGGAATTTTGTCCTGAATTCTGGCGAAAATTTCACAGAAACCTTCTTTTTAACGTGAAAAAGGCCATGAAAACGCAAATTCTAGGTTTCGCTAAGATAAGCTAAAGATATTACTCCCTATACTTGTTTCATTAACATTCGTTCCGATGTAGTCAGAATAATAACATCCGGGGCTTTGCCCCTAATGACTTCTGTTTTTTTCCAGGTGAAGGTTGTGTTCCCTCATAGCTCTCAAAGTGAAGGTTACCAGAGTACGTGGCTCTATGTATCGAGGGTATGGTAGGCGGCGTACTCCACAATGTGAATTCACGTTCCCAGCCTCCGGAGCGATCTCCTGGGTTCTGATTTTAAGTCGAGCGTTCGCATGTGGCTGGGAGATGTCTGGGCAGTTGGCGAGATCAAAGGATTGTCCGAAGCTGGGAGCTTGAATGCACAATGGGGAAGACCCTGCCCATCTGCTAATTTCCTTCCTCCATAAAAGCACTTTTTTTGCTGTTTTCACGCTCTCCAATGCGGATCTTCGGATCCAGCTAGCTTATAGGCCCGGGTAAGCACAGAATTTCACAGAATCTCGGAATCGGCATTCTGCCACACTGCCTTCAAAAGCAATGTCTCATCAATATTTGGTTGTCGAGATTCTTGCGTAATGCAAGTCTTTTCGTCCCTTTTCTATTCAGTGCGAGTCTAAAGTCGCTTAAAATTACGAAAACCCCGTTTTTTGAAGCCTTTTCAAAGCAACGCCAACGAATTATGCCTTCTCAGTCTAAACTTCTCACATTGACAGCAACCCAATGAAGGTGGACGCCAAGTGGGAGAACATGTTGAAACGCGTAGGGGGAAACCGGGAGCGTCGGCCGTGCGGGCCAAATTGCGCTTTGCGAGCCGCAAATTTCTCGGTGTAGAAGGGCTCGGATCGAGTCGGATTTGGGGCGGTCGCCTATTCAGCGGATCTTCTCACATAATATGTGGAGAGCCGCACACCCCTTAGTGAGACACTGCCTTTAACTCAAATACTACTTCCACTACCCTTCTCACATCAGTCAGAGCTATTTCAAATGCCGATTGAAGCAGGAAGCCCTAGCGCATATTTACGATGAAGGAATTGCTAATTATTTTGTTCGAAAAAGGTGAAAACAATAGCATGAAGGATGAACAAAGAAAAATAATGCTGGGCATACGCTACTACAAGCGTGCTGTCGCGTGTTGCCTTCCAGGCTGGCATTTCTCAATCTCATTTTTAGAAAGAGGTTCCTGTGTAGGCCACAGTCCGCACAGGCGGGACAGTTGCACCTGCAATACACGAAGCTTAATTGCTGTTCCATGCCTTGGACCTGCTGACAAACGACTGCGCCAACAGCGCGAGCTCACGCATCAATAACACCTTTTGGCGTAACTTTGCAGATCGGTAAACGCATGAAAATCTATTAATTTATCATTTTTACTCTTTTTTTTAATCCTCAAGCAAGTTATCATGCTGGCGTAGTTATATGCACGTCTAATGACCTCGCCTACACTAGCAAGGTCAACCATGGAGTTAGAATCATTATTCCCAAACAATGCGCTCAACAAAGTTCAGTGTCATTTGCTATTACCCTAATTTCACGCGTATAAGGCGCGGGGTGGTCCTAGCTTTCATCGAGCTGCTCAGCCGCCCCAACGTGTTTTAAGAAGCGATCCTTATGCCGCACGATTCGTCAGGCAAAACGCAGCACGGTATGGGGTTCCTTTGGTTGCGAAGTCCTTTGCTGTGTTCGGGCTGGTCGATGAAAGCCAGGACCACCCCGCGCCTTGTACGCGTGATTACATTGTTGTAGTTACAAGCATTTCACAGTATTAGAAGTATTGAAGAAAGGCCGGGCTGCTTGAGCTTTTGTAGCCTTGTACTACCTAAACCCTTTAACTTGTCTTCAACCTGCAGAAATCGCTCCATTGCTGGTATGAATATTGAGCTCATTCTCCCTTCTTGCTGTACTGAAAATCCGGACCCAAGCACCCCACCCCTGGGAAAATTATGGCTCTTTCAAAAGGCCCTTTCAAATCAAAATCCGCCTTCAAGTTCGTGAGCTAGTAATAGTGCAGTCCAAAAAATCGGGCGTACAGACGTCAAAATTTCAAAAACTCTCTAGTACACGACGATGTCATCCAGTATGTCACACTCTGAGGTTCTGGAGGTGAAGAGGAGGAGGAAGCGGTTGCTTGGGGGCTTTCAGGGGAGAAGAGCGGGTTCGTTCTCAAACGACATGTGCTCTCTCTTTATTTATTTATTTATTCATACGCACTTCGGCGTGCTATCAATCCAAAAACTGCTAACACGAAGATACTAAGGAGAGCCGCAATGAAAATGAAGAAGTAAACACAAAACAAACAAACAAAAAAACCACCGAATATTTTTTCTGACCAGCACATAAAGCTACAACATATGGGTGGGACCAGAGATAAGCTGAAGGGACATACTACCGAGTAGTGTGATTTTTAGACTAAAAATTTCGTATATCCACTTACCCTCACCAGCCAACAGACATGAAAGTGGGCAAACAGTGGGGGCGGGAGCAGAAGCTCGGCAAACGGATACGCCGGCAGCCCCCGCCGACATACCCAGACGGGTACACTGGTAGGGGGCCACCAGCATACCCGCTCACCAAACCTCCACAATCTCGCAACCTCTTGTTCAACTTCTGATATAATAGCTCGATTAGACGGCCATTACAAACTTTGCCCAAAATAAGAGTATAGCGTACATTAAAGCATGGCATTACATTACTGAATAGACTTTTGAGCGGTACGCTTACGAGGTGGTATCTAAGCAATACGGCTAAACTACTACCCAGATTTTCATTATACAACCTGCTGCCCCCGTTTCTTCTGTGTTTGAGCAGCAACTAGCAAGCAATGTGGGGCTGGAAAACTGAGTATGAGATGAGATGGGTATGAGCCATGATGATGCGGTAACAAATGATTTGGATTTAACAGCTCTAATTATACCTGACTTTAAAAGCAGTGGTTTGGCAAATCTTCAACCTGAAGTTTTTTCGCTTATCTGGGGTAATTCGACTCTCCGATTTCGCAAATACACATTAAAAAGCATGAAAATGTCGAAATCCGCATTTTCCAAGGGTTCTTATTCTTCTGTTAGTTGCTTGAGCGAAGTCCAAGATTGGTACAGAACTTTATCGCACAGAATAACAGACTAACGTTTCGGCGAACTCGCCTTCTTCAGAGTCTGAAAAGTCGAAGACACATGAGTAAACTATCCGATCAAACACCTCGTCGACTACAGAAAGGGGCCCCACCCTCTAAGAAAAACAACAGCCTTAACCAAAACCAATATTAAGCCAATGCTCACCTTAACAGATGAAAATTTGGTGGGTGCAGACCACTTATGTCAAAAGCTGTACTGCCTTACTTTTATAGTTAACTAGTGACCTGGTTCTTATTCTGAATTTGGACGATGCGGCATGCCTTCTCCGACGATGGATGAGAAACGGCAAGCTCATCCGAGAGCGTGTAAGAATGGCTTGCGCGCACGGGTTTAGGGGCAGTTTTCTAGGTAGAAGCAGCATGTAGAACGCTCGCATCTGCTCTGTTGTGATGCTTGGGATGCAAGAACCTTCCATATCAAAATTTCGAGATGTTTGGTTTTGCCGAGCCACTGCCTTTAAAGCCAGCGTCCAGGAATGATATCCACGAAAGTCCCCGCGAAATGGGCTTTTCATGCGAACAAAATGGGCTTAGTCCATGCGGTGCGATAAGATATCGCATTCGCGAATCCATTCATTCCATACAAAATTTTCTAACCAAACCTTTCTCCAACTTGTCTTAACCTGTTTACTCACTCTTGCAAACTCATTTCCATCAAGTGGTCGATATCTGACAAGGCTGACCTAACATTACAATGTTAGTCAAGTGGATATTATATTCTTTCCCACTTTGTTACAACTCACAAAATGCCATTTATTATCGATGGCGTCTAAATTACTTCCAGAACAAAAATTCATGCGATATCCGGGCCTCCGCTTTTCAAAGCTTCTACAAATCTGCAATAAATCAAATTCGTATATAGAGCTTTCTGCAGAAAGCACCTTTGGCTAAACTTGCACTACAATCTGTGAATCAAAATGCTTATCTCTTAGGAAACCTTGCATTACACTACAACCCAAATGGTTTTTTGAGTCGGAAAAACTACGAATCTGCAAGAGATGACTTCGCAAATTTTCTACTTTAGCCCTTGTTTGTCTCTCAGCATAATGTTCACATGTCTAAGTAGTTGAACGCATGGACTATTGTTAGTAGGAGATTTTTTACAGAAATTATCTTGCTAGCTAGCGCCATTTCAGTAATTCTTGCGACGAAATCAAAGTCGCGCTTTTAATGCCATCTTTGCGGTTCGGTTCTGCGAGGTTAGGCAAAAGATAGCTTCTGAGTAATTATATTGGAAGGCAAATCTTTTAAATCTTTCGAATACAAATCATGAATTTAGTTTTGGCTGATGAGTTGAAGAGTTGACAAACTTTATTTGATTTACATAGGAATTTTCGCATCGACCCGATATTTGGAAGCATTTAAGTTTGTTAGCGAATATTTTGGTGAATTCAACGTTCTTTCATGATTTTTACAGCATTTGTATGAGTAGAAAGAAGCACTTGTTTCAGACTTCATAAAAGACATGAAACTTTTTCTACTCACTTGTTACCTCAAAATAGGCTAAGGAACACATTATCAAAAAATCGCCATCAAAAATCTGCAAAAAGGTCAAACATGGGCTTAGTCCTAGCTCATCTTGCTGCTTGGAGTAAAATGAGCTTTCAAGTCCATTTAAAATGGAGGTAAATCCCATTTTGCCCCATTCTAAATGGGCTTTTCGCATGATTCCTTTGCAAGCGAGAGCTCAAGTAGGGTTGAATTATTTTCATCACACCGCTTTGCCTCGTGGTTGCGATGAGATGAAAATTCTTGGATAACGCTAGCGAAAGCAGATTCCGACCAATTTCTACCGCGAACGAATAAAATGGGGTTTGGAAGTCCATTTTCCTCCATTATGGACTTTCGTGGATATCATTCCAGGGAGATCTATGATCGGCTCCCAGATTCGTGTGGAGGTATTGCGGACTTTGCCTGATAACACATGTAAACTTGCTAAACCTCCACGTCATAGCATTGCTTTTCGTAATCTCTCGCTAGCAGAAACCGCCACGCGGTGAGTTGGCAAGGCTCCACCTCCAACGAATCTGGGAGCCGATGATAGAGTTACCCTCGACGTCAATCCCTAAGTTACATTTGCAAAGTGGAGTGTTGTGGTGCGGCCGCCTCGCTCTGCGCTCGCGCCACGTTGCTGGGGCATCGTTTAGACGTGATGTGGCGCTAAAAACAACGTGGCGCCACAACATGTTCAAACGTGGCAACAAGAACAACGTTTCTTCGTTGCTCCTGTTACCACGCCATGCCAACTCATGCGCTCGCAAGGTGGCGCGAGCTCAAAGCGAGGCGGCCGCACCACAACACTCCACTTTGCAAATGTAACTTAGGGATTGACGTCGAGGGTATGGAGATTTTACGTGGAAAGTAGTTTTGGGGTCCTAACTAAGGCAAAAGCAGCAGCGTAGGTGACTCACAACGGCTGGGATATACGCCTCCAAAGGACTCCAGGATCGTATTCACATGGATTCATAGCAGTTTAGCGTGAGGACCCACGCGTTGAGCCATGAGTCCATGCGAAATATGATCCAGGGGTCCAGTTTCGAAGGAGAATCTCAACCTTAGAGCACTACCTGAGCTACCGGTTGGGTATTGGCTTAATTAGTGCCCCAAAATTACTACCCACGTGAGCTTCCCATGTGTCCAGACTTGCCTGGACGCTGCCTTTGAAAACCATTATGAAAGTCGACTATAATGAATTGATATAACAGATCTAGACCACTTAACCTGAGTCAAAGCACATTATGAAAGTCGAATAGAGAGCGTAAAACAGGATATTTTTTTGAGATGTTTGCCGGTATTATTGTGGCCCACAACCTCGAAATTTCAAAGAGCTGATTTGAATTTTCAAGAACTTTTGAAGATTTTCAGTTTTTTTGCAAGTATGAACAAGTCATTTGCACTTCCATAATGTAAGCAACTCTCAAACTGGGTTCAGCAATTGTGAGATCATTCCGGACTTCACTTCGTAACGATTGTTGGTGAGCAGGTGCGAATGCGATTCAGGTTACAATCGCAAACTTAGTCGGTTTTTTTTGACGCTCCGTATAATTTTTAAAAGTTTATTTGGGATTTCGCATTTTATTAAGTTTGTGTATGTAAGATACAGCTTCCGTAAACATTTCTTCTCAGCTGTGATTCTGAAATAAACAACGATGAGCGAAAGAGTGCGATTAGAAAAATGTCTTTACATTTCAGTTCGTATGGAACATTCTTTTCATAGCGTGGCCCCAGATATGCGCTTAGTGTGTCCCATTCAGGTGGATCGGCGTATTTCAAGTTATAAGCCTAGAATACATAGATTTGCTTGACGATAAAAAAGCTCAGAATCTGCTCAGATCCTGATCGGAACAGACATGATCCGCGATTGATTGATTGTTTCAGAAGTGTCGCAGGTGTAGAGGACATCAGGTCGCTAAAAGGGAAGTCTCTTGCCGACATCTGCAATATATGTGCACTCCTCTCCATCACAGCGCGTGCAAAGTGTCGTTGCGGATGGAGCCTATCGGCGACCTGTTGTCCTCTATCTGTGTAAAAGTCCTGATAAGCTTTCGGCAAACAAGCGAATCTCAAATGTTACTCTTCGAGTTTTTGGTTGATTTTCAATTATACTTCCAAGCGAGATTTATATAATGTTAAGGTGTGATTTCGAAGTCTGACCACCTAAGATATTCAGCTAGATGATGCTTTGAATCTAACAGATCATTTCATCTTCTTCTTCTTGAAGACTGCGTACTTTTCAAGAGCTGAATGTCAGGTAAGCACACGGTTCGAAATTGTTAAGAATGTGTTGCGGTTCATCGTGTTTAGATAAGGGGAATTTCGAGACAAATCAGATGCAGGCGCCCTCAAGGATCCCAGCTAGTTAGCTTTCTGAGCGTCAGCGCCGCTGCTGTATCCGTCAGTGACCAAGGAGTTGTAATTTCGGAATATTTCGAGACTATGATAAAGTGCGGTTCATAATTATACGAACACCCAAAATTTTGTAAGTTTTCGGACTTTTTGGGAGAAACTCAAAAAGCCGTTGGTACCACGCGAAAGAGCACAACCGATAACGGTATGTGATCCATAAGAATAGAAATTGATGTCAATCTTAGGAGTGTTCTTGCGCATTATGCGAAATTTTAGCGGTTCATAATTATACGAACACCTCAAACAAAGGTCCATTTTTTATTCAAGATTGCAATCATTTGAGTTCAAATTTTTTGTAGAGTTACAGTAACAAAGTCTGACATATCTGCTACACACTGAACTCAGTGCAGTTCAAAAAGAGGACCGTTATTTTTTTCAGAAGGCTCTAAATGCTTTTGGAGTGATTGCGCTCCAAAAACATCCGTTCTTCTGTGGTTTACGCGCTCTAATTAGCTTCTACCAAAGCTATGAGATAGAATAAGCTCTTTCGATAGGTATTTTGTTTGACGCTTGGAAAATCTTTGCGTTTTCGCGCCGTTTTTCAACCAAGTTCCAACCTTATCACAGAGTTAGCACGATTTGAGCCTCAAAACTCAGCTTCTGAAGCCGTACAATGAAGTAAGCATGTAGTATGTAGAAGTTCACAAGACTGTATATTTGGCTAGAAAAAATCAGCAGCGTTGAGGGTTTGTTTTGGCCACGCAGACGTCATTTCACCAAAAACACTGTTTTTACCATTGCAATCACACCTCTATTTGGTTTGTAGCTCCGCGGCCTCAAGATCAGTTCTACAAAAAACCCAAAAACTTTGGTACAAAAACATCACCATGCAAGCAATGCAACTGCTTCATATCAGATGTTTGCGCAAGACAGAAGCTGAGTTTTGAGGCTCGAAATCGTGCTAACCATTAGGGTTGGGATGGAACTTGGTTGAAAAACGGCGCGAAAACGCAAAGATTTTCCAAGCGTCAAACAAAATACCTATCGAAAGAGCTTATTTTATCTCATGGCTTTGGTATAAGCTAATTAGAGCGCGTAAACCACAGAAGAACGGATGCTTTTGGAGCGCAATCACTCCAAAAGCATTTAGAGCCTTCTGAAAAAAAATAACGGTCCTCTTTTTGAACTGCACTGAGTTCAGTGTGTAGCAGATATGTCAGACTTTGTTACTGTAACTCTACAAAAAATTTGGACTCAAATGATTGCAATCTTGAATAAAAAATGGACCTTTGTTTGAGGTGTTCGTATAATTATGAACCGCTAAAAATTCGCATAAGGCGCAAAAACACTCCTAAGATTGACATCAATTTCTATTCTTATGGATCACATACCGTTAACGGTTGTGCTCTTTCGCGTGGTACCAACGGCTTTTTGAGTTTCTCCCAAAAAGTCCGAAAACTTACAAAATTTTGGATGTTCGTATAATTATGAACCGCACTTTAGTGTGGTAATAGTAAGTCATCAATGTGTCATACCATGGGTGCACGGGCCCTTACAAAAATCGTCCTGCTTTTATGAGTCAGCAATTATTTGATCAGCATGAATATTAAGCTCTAGGCAAAATCTCAACCAGATCTGTATCAATCTGTAGTCTAGCCCTCACTACCATTTACCTGCTGTGAGCCTAGAATTTGGCAAAAAAGTGGTTGCATTTGTTTCTAATCTCATAATCTACGATGACAAAAAACTACAACAAACTAGCAAAAGTTGCTACCTCCGAAGCTGCTTCGAGTTGTGCCGCAATGTGATCGTAATCGGGTATTGATGCATAATTTAATGTGTCGATGTAGAGAATTATGCTGAGCATGTATTCAACAGGACCATATTCAAGTATCTGAATGTGAAAAGCATCAGAAGAAAGCCTCGAAACTCAATGTATACACGATTCATAACACGCAAAGACTGGACGCCGTTGCGTCCGGCCAAGATAGTTCATGCATGGGAGAAATAGCGTGGTAAGAGAAAAGAAAGATTGCGCGATCACAGAGACGCCGATAAGTCCGCAGTCTTTGCGTGCTACGAATCGAATATACATGCCACCTTTTCAAGATTAGCACGTTCCCGTATTTGTATCTTTTGATTGATTACAGCGTCCTTTTCTACGCCCTGAAAGGTTGAAACAAGTCAGCAGAGCGCAATTCAAGGACCCGTATGCACGTACATTCCCGCTGGGGAGGGAAGGGGAGGGGATCGAAGAGAAGACGCGTCATATTTTGTTACTTCATCGGTAGTCTTTTTTTTCTTTCTAATTCCAGAGGTTCTTAAGCCCTAATATTTCACGTTGTAAAGGCTCTTACCTGATATTTCAGTACTAGCTTACGCTGCCGGTCTCACTCGAAATTAGACCAACAAAATGTGTTGGCCTTCAAACTTCTTTTACCATGCGCGAAAAGCGCTTTAAGACAAACTTCCGAATCTTGCCGCCTTTGGGACTAGAATGAGCTTTACTGCCTCCGCTTACATGTTCGTTGGCAAATAATTGGTTAGAGCATGAAAAGCTTTCATTTTCTTAGGTGTAAGTAAACAAATCGATAACACGATAGAGCAACCCTGCGAATCTTTTCCGAAAAGTAGCCTAACCCGGAAATGTGCAGGAATCGAAATGACTGCAGCATAAATTGCAGCTTCGAAGTGTATTCCATATGTGCTTAGCGCCTATGTGGGTGAGGTTATGAGCCGCTAAAGGCCGTCATTTTGCTAAGAAATCATGCATGCAAAGCGTAATTTTGTCAGTATGGAGCCATATTCGCTTCAATGCTGGGCCTAAACATGCAGGTAGGTTACTTCATATTCAGACCTGACAGACTAGATCAAAAGCCTAAAGATGGGCTGAAAGTGCGACAATGTGCTTCGCAATTTGCTACTTACGATTTTTTCGCAATGAAACTGCTCATAACTTCATATACAAAAGGCGGTAAGCAATTATGAATAAATTCGAAATCAGCGTTAGATGCTGCATCAAATGCTAGGCAGCTTGCTAGGATTGGCCCTTCGACTTCTGACCAGTCTTTTGTAAGGTTCCCCACGCAGTTATATGTCAGCCCCTCCTGTCTAAGGCAAAATTTTGCTTTATATTATACATATATCTTTGCAATTACGTACGCTACATGTAGCGGAATCATAAGCTTCTGCATTAATGTAAGGAAAAAACGAAATGCTTTGTTAAGGAACATGCAAAAGCGAGTTTAGTAGTGTGATTTTACTTAAAGGCAGTGACTCACCAAAGTTGAGGTCGCGCGGATCTTCACATATTCTACTATAGGGACCTCTAAATAGGCCATTGCAACAAGTCCCACTCAATTTGATCCCATCCACGCTGAGAAAAATTCGCTCAAAGTGGTACGCGGAGAGCGAGTTGGTACGCGCGGACGACGACTCCTTCGGTCTCCCCCTTACGCGTCTGAACATGTCCCTCCACTTGACACCCACCTCTGTTGCTGCCACTGTGGCTGAGGCTGAAGCTGGAAGGTACAACCCGTCCACGTTGCTTCCACAGGGCTTCCAGAAAACGGGGTTTTTGGAAACTTCGTGCAATTCTAAGCCCAAACAGTGCTAGACAGGGTCCGACAGGCATGCAAAATGCAAAAATCTCGACAACTAAATTTTGGTGAGACATTGCCTTTAAGTATTCTACAGTAACATAGGGGAAAAACCGGGGAGTGCGAACTGTTCATTTCGTAATTTTCAAGAAAGGCTGAGAGAATTTAGCGGTACGAGAGACGACTAGGGTATACTTGTTGTATACTTGGATTTGTGCTCAGTTTTTGCGAAACATTATGGCTACGGGCATGCTACAGTTTCCAGTTTTTCTAATTTTTTCACTGACCTTGCAATGACGCCACGGCAAGTACCCAGTTGTCCACTCAACAACCATATACCACCACGATTCGACATCATCTTTACGGCTTTGTTCCTTCTGGAAGAAGCAATTTGGCTACAGGTGTTATTTTTCACAAATTTCTAAAGTAATTGCGGGTTGAACACTATCGGCAACGAAACTATAGCTTTTGTCAGCCGCCAAGAAAACAAAAGCAAACCTTGATGTGATTGATCTGACAAAGCGATGCCTAGACTGTGTTGTAGATGTGTTCCAGTGATTAGAACAACGTAGAGTAAAAAGCTTGCGTTGAATTCCTTTGCTCTAACAGAGCTTAGTTTTTATGAAAGTAACGGAAGCTGTATGCATACCAGTGGCGTACCGAGGGGGAGGGGGGTAGGCCCTCCCGAGAATGAGTCGGGAAAGTTTCGAAAGCTACTTAAGTGCGTTGTAAAAATGTGCAAGCGACCTCTTTTTACGTGTAAATAATTAAAACATTTTTAAAAAAATGTTAAAAATTCAACTCAGCTAAGCAAAAAAATTTCTCAGGGCGTGGCTGCAGTTACGCCCCCTTTTCCTGAAATTTATTGAAGTTTTGGGGCAGAGGGCCGCAATTTTTGGAGTGCGTGGCTGACGCCACGCACCTTCATCAGGGGCCGGCACGAGTCGGTTTCTAGGGTTTCTGAAAACGAAGTCTCCCCTGGCTTTCGTAAGTTTTACGAAGTCCTCTTTGACCTACCTGCTTAGAAGAAGATGAAAACAAGAAAGATTTACTAATCTGGAAAAAAAGACGTAAGGTAAGAACGAAAATCCAAGTTGGAGCTGAATACTACGCATGCACAAGTCATTGGCATTAGAGCGCGATATTTAACAAAGCGAGAGGAAATGAAGGCAAAAAACAAAGGAAATTCAATGATATGAAAATGTCTTTATGCTCAGGGAAGATTTTTGACCGGAGAATCCGTCCATGCAAAGAAGATCCGAAACTTATGTGAAGTGATGAAAATATATGCTCCAGATGATCTCAGATCGTTCTGGTGGCCGTCTGGAGACGATCTAAATTTGGAAAAGGTATTCCCTCCCATAAGTTTTCAAAACTTTTTACTTAATTCTTCCTCAAATAATTTTCTATGCGTACAGTCCAACTTGTCATATGATTCTGTGTGCGCTGTAAACAAGCAAGTTGTTTATTTTAGCCTTGCTTTCAAATCGCGCGCACTTTCCGCCATACACGATAGAGCATGTAAATCGTGCGATAACCTGTCCGAAAAGCTTGTCGACTGAATGGCGCTTATTCTTGGTGCTCGGTTCCAACTCGTCAAAAACGATATCTTCTTTGCTGTTTGCTTCAAAACCGAAGTCCAGCCTGCTTCCAAACGATCTGTGCCGGGCCCTGACCTTCATCCGAAAATAATTTTTGTCCCCCCCCCTCCCGAGCGGAAATCCAGGGTACGCCACTGATGCATACGTCCATTACAAATTACTACAAAGTGCGCAAGACTTTTATAATATGGATATCATACAAACCTGATTCAGAGCCGCTATGCTTGCATATCTTGCTGTACCGCGAAATGCAGCTCTGACTCGCTGATAGCGTAAATCTTTTCCAGAACTTCTGCAATTGTCAGTCATTCACAACAACCCCAGATCTTCAAATACAAATTTCAAAAATGCTCATAAAGGAAAACTATTGACATGCTCCAAGCAAGGGTAAGCAAGCGCAGATGCTAATTTAGCGTTTCAAGTGGTACCAAGGCCCATAACTGCAGATTGATGACCAGATGCTTTTGGGACGATATTACAATTGTGCAGCTCTTGATGTATCGATGCTGATGCAGCATGTTAACAAAAGGATTAACTTGATAAGTGCGCTGTGCATAAGGCCCTATATTAATCACCAATTCAATAGGAGTAAACGTGCGACGAAGACGGTGCAAATTTCGAGCAAATACCTTATAATCGGTAACGGACGAGGATAGAATTGTGAGTATAAGTAGGATAGAATTGTGAGTAGGATAGATTGTGAGCAAGACTCAAGACATTGGTCAAATGCAGAGTCAACGTGCTACGCAGTCTTCGAGCAAACCCAGTGGCTTTTTGTATCAAGGTCCAGATGTCAAGCCTTGAAGGCAGCTCCCACCCAAATTGAGCATGACGAGATTTTAAAGCTATTAGATCGGTGCAAAAGTAATGACCGTTTTCGAATTCTCACTTTGACGTGCTATAACTTTCTGGAAAATCCACATTTTTAAATGCGGTAAAGACCTTCAAAAGCAGCAAACCTTTTTCAATACAGCGCACATATTTATATAGGGTGTTTCACATGAAATGTGACGCACAAAAGCTTTCGTAACTTTGCTAACACTAATTGAAATTGGAAGCTTTTGTTTCCATTTGACAAACAAGAAAATTCCGTATAAGACATTGTAGATTACTTTTGAGATATCCACCTTTGGTTTTGGTGAAAGAATTTATTCTGCTCGGGGAATCAAAATGCGCGCAATGGTTTTTGGCGGAATTTCGTCCCAGAAGCGAATCCCATGAAATAGATCTGGAAGAGCAGGCGTTTTGCCTACAGAAAGGAAAGAGAGAAGATTTGTGGGTTCAAAAATGTTTGAGTGGAAAGGCCAAACAGTGTTTTTTCATATGTGTTCAACATGAGGACAAGCTCCAAAAATTCGTTTTTTTGTCTTTTTCATTTATGTTTTGATGATAGTCGTCTTCTCCATGTTCTTTTGTCTCGTTGTGCTTGTTTTCCACTTCGATTCTTAGTAAACATGGTCAAGTTTGAAGGTTTATCAATGTCAGTCGCCATGGCAACGAAAATCGCGGTTTTTGGAGATTCTGAAAGAAGCATCGAAAGCAAAGTTTGAAGGGCGGTGGCACTTTCTTGAATCAAAGGTAATACTATAGACGCTCTTGGGAATTTCTAGCATGACTAGACACCAATCCACAGCGAAAAGAAGAATTTGTAATTGTGTAAAATCCATCGTCTGGACACTAAAAAAAAGATAAGTGGCCCTCTAGCTCACCTATTTTTGAACCCACAAATATTATTTTTTGTCTTCCTAAAAGAAAAAAGCTGCCCTTCAAAACTCATGTCATTTGATTTGCCAGAAAAAAAACCTGGGCCGATAGTAATCTACCTTACCTGGTGGCATCATAGATGCCGGCAAGTTGGCACACATCGCGGAAAGATGCCAACTCCGCCGGCAGCTCGCGGAGTGATTGTAGGTTTCAATAATCCTATGTAACCTTGGCACGCAATCATTTCGCACATTAAGTTTTGATGACGCAGACAGCCGCAAAATGCTACCTTGCGCGCGGTCGAACCTATGTGCGTTAGCTTGAAGTGCCACCACGTTAACCATTCGACCATTCGGTCAGCCATTGCCTTTTGCACCAGCAATAGGAGGAACGCACTGGTGAATGGCTGCCTATAAAAGGGATCGATACATTGCGTGAGAGACTTTGACCTGAAAGAACAGCTGATTGATATGAGCGAGAGAGGAGCGAAATCGGTGCAAACTGAGATTTATAAGGGATTGCCAAAACAGTTCGTGTTCTATATGATTCTAAGGCATTAGTGGATTTTTTCTCTGTAAGAAAATCGTCATTTTAAAAGAGAAAAACCCATATAATGAGAAAAATGATAGTTTTTTCATGAAAAGTAGAATTTTTGATTTTTTCGCCTGACGTAAATTGTGTGATATCGCCGCAATTCGCAAACTCGCAGACGCCGTCGGCAAAGGTGCCACCACCTCGACGTGGTAGGGGCACGTCGAGATGCCGGCAGCTCGCTCTCTCAAAAGAGCCCGCTATTTCCCGTGCTCTCTGACCTGCCGGCAGCTGCCATCTCGCGGATTCCGGCAATGCCGGCAGGTTGCCGGCAACTAACATCGCGAAGTTGCCGGCAGCTCCTCCTGGAATTCCAGATATTTTACTAAAGGAGGAGTTCTGGAGCCGCAGATTTTTATGAAGTTTTCTACAGAGTCGAGGCGGCAACTTTATCGAGAAAATTTTTTGAAAAAAGGCCTGGGACGGCCTATATTTCGGTTCTTAGTTTCTGGCCACCTCGCGGAAAGGTGCCAGCAACCTGCCGACGAGACCTGCCGCCAGGTCGGGGGGATTACTACCGGCCCTGGTGAAGGTTTGGGAGCAGAAACCATCGCGCGCAAATCGAAGAATTTTTGGAAGAGGTTTGGAAGAGAAAAAACGATTTCAAATAAACCACGGACAAATTATCTTAAAAGTTAGCTAAAAGTTTTAATACAGAATTCTCTTCTCTATCATCTGAGGACAAAAGCTACTGATTTCATTTAGTCCTTGCTGTAAGTTATAATATTTTATTGTTGTGTCACACTTCGTATGAACCACCCTGTACTCACATTACAAGCGGGTGGAAAAATATGGATTATAAAACAGAAAAGGTTTTTTTTTCTAAAACCTTCTATTTGACAATTCCTGACTTCCTTCAAAGTTTGTTATTATGAATGATAATTGGCCTAGCTTGCAGCCGCAAGCGAATAGTACAAAATGCCATAAAAAGAGTTTGGAGGAAAAAATCTGCGAAAAAATTCAAAAATAAAAACGTCACTTCTTCAACATTCTTTCGGTATGCCTCAAAACCCCGAATACAGAAGTAGATCAAAAGCTCTCTTATCTTTGAACCTGGGCATTTTGATATGTGTCAGTAAATGATTGTTGTGCCAAAACCAGATTTCTTGGTGGATGTTTATTCGACCGACGTTTCGACGGACTTGTCTTTTTCAAGAGGTCTGAACGTAGATTATAGGTTTTTGGATCTGACCAGTACGCCGCCAAGAGCCTCCTCCACGAGTGCTAGTCTAGACCTTATCGGAGGATAGCAGCCAGCGGGAACCATCAAAGTTGTGAAACGAGCTAACCTTAACTCCACCGCATACCAGTAAGTCCGCACAATGGGACAATAGCGGACGTCACTGAGTGTCACCCAATGAGTCAAGGGTATTTATGTGCGGCTGTTCAGATTGCATAGCGGTATGAATGGCAAGAGATCACTGTTGATTGACACGCATTCATTCTTAGCATTCATTTTAGGATTCCTCACAAGTATCCATGCTGCCTCAAGGATCTTTCTTGCGCAAATCTCAGTCTCGTAAGACAGAATGGTACATTTGACTTTGAAGTCGTTTACACCATGTGCTTCAGCTTTGTGTCTTCCCAACGGTGTTGTTAATATCCCACGTCTTTTGCTAGACAAATGTTCCTTTAGTCTTACACCCAACGCTCTACCGCTCTCCTATGTAGCAGCCTTGGCAGCTCAAACATTCCAGCTGGTATATCACACCTTCCTTTGCACAATCCCCAACATTGCCGTACGGGCATACGATGCATTCATCTACTATGCATTCGTAATCGTAGAGTCTATTCCGGAATAGCTGCTTCTTAGTGTTATCCTTCGGTACCTCAACCAATATCACATCATTCTGCAGTTCAGCTCGGTGGATGCATCGTCTAATTGCCGCGCTAACCTTATCTGATATAAAAGGGATGCAAAGTGGAACTTTATTGTTATTCTGTCTATGGATAGAGGTATCGGAAGGTGCAAAAGTTTTGCATCTGTGTTCAATTGGTACATATCCGTTACTCTGCACAATTTGTAATGCCAGCTTTCCTGATTCGAGCTGCTCTTCGTGGCCTGTGCATACCGCTGTAGCATCATGCTGCGGATGACCGCTCGTTTTGTTGCTGCAGGGTGAGCTAACTTTGCGTGGATCAAGATGTTTTTGGATGCTTCCTTACGATACCATTTAACATGGAGTACACCATCAGATAATCTGATCTGTGTGTTCAAATAAGGGAGCCATCCGTTACGTGGTGTTTCTCTAGTGAACCGTATGTACTGGGACTGTTGGTTTGAAATCGCAAAGTACTCATCCATTTCGGCTTGAGTCGATGTTATTATACAACAGTCGTCGATATATCGACAGTACATTAACGGCATACGCGCAAGTACTGGCTGCTCGATTTTACTCATATAACATACTGCGAGAGGTGCTAGGCGTTGACCCATAGCCAGTCCTCGTATCTGGGAGAAATATCTCCCAGACCACTTAAAGATGTTACATCCCAAGCATGCTCGAGTGAGGGCCAGTATTTGCGTTTTGTTCAGACCAAAGGTGCTTATGGCTGTTATATGTTTGTCCAACATTTCAGAGAGAGCGTGTAATGCGTCATCGTTATGACATTAGTGTATAAAGAAGTCACATTGAAGGACTCCATAATGACACTATGTCCAAACTTCGTGTTACCCAGCTGCTCTGGAAATTGATGAGTATTGGACAAATGAGCGGGCACCTTTGGCAGAAGCTGGTTCACGATCTTGCAAATAAACCACGATATGCGATCCGTATGTCCTCCAATGCAGCTAATTATGGGCCGTATCTTATAAGACTCCGGTGACATGGCGCGCATTTCGTGTGACTCAATTTTATGCGTTTTTACCAAGTGGTAAAAAACTGGACAATTTGGATTCTGTGACTTCAATCTACTTATCAGTCGCTCATCGAGACCTGCAGATCTGCCCACGCTCATCCAAATATCGTTCAATTTTTTACACTGGAGCTGGTAGTCTTTCATAGTTGCAGGTTGGTAAATTGCCGTATCTGTCAAAGCAACTCAGCGATTTCTCTATCCAGCGTTTGCGGCATCACGACAAACTCGCCACCTTTGTCACTTATGGAGATGCGGATAGATTGCTTTGCGATGGAATCGCGCAGCTCTTTCAATCCTTGCCATTGACGACGCGTTGGATTCGTTGTGTGGTCGTGCTCAAACTTTTTTTAACACATCGAAAATTTCCATCGAAAGCATACGGAATTTGCGGTCAGCAGTTGTGTAAACTCCGGTTCCTTATAAAAAGAACGAGGAAAGGGCACCGTTGCTAAGGCATAAGTATCACTTGGCAAAGATAGCTGGGGCTTGTTCGGTTGTTTCTCACTAATTCGTAGCGAATCGCGTAATCGGTAAAGAGCTCCCACTACTTTTCGATAAACTGAGGAATTGATAGTTTGCGCTGGTGAAAATGAAGAACCAAGATTGAGGAATTTATGAGCATACGCAGACAGTTGAACGTCGCCTATCACATGACTCTCGTCGTTTCTACTTTACCGTCAGATATATTTTCATCGTGAGTTTTCAGTGAGTTGTTCAAAACTGTTGCATGTTTTTCACGCTGTACACCTGCGATTCGGTCGCACTTTTTGCACAGTGTAGACTTGGCTTTAGACCGAATAGAGTCACAGATCTCCCTTGATCCGCTCTCAATCCTCTTCCAAGTTACAACGGGCAAGATACGCTTGCAAACTTACAAACAACTTCTTTTGCATTACATTTTACAATGCTACTATACAACAAATGTTGCCTCTGTCTAATAACGATATTCAACATCATTTTGTAAACCTTCTCAAATCTTGGATCGTTATCAGGAAGGCCACATGTCGAGCCTATTTTCTTGTTTAAAATGAATGGCGGTAAGGTCATCCGCAACATGATGAAAACTGCTACAGCGGTATGCACAGGCCACGAAGAGCAGCTCGAATCACGAAAGCTGGCATTACAAATTGCGCAGAGTAACGGATATGTACCAACTGAACACAGATGCAAAACTTTTGCACCTTCCGATACCTCTATCCATAAACAGAATAACAATAAAGTTCCACTTTGCATCCCTTTTATATCAGACTAGCTGATCTGCCCGGTCCAGCCCGGGAAATCACTGATCGGGAATGAAGATAAGGTATTCGGTGGCATTGTAGAAACTGTGTAAAGAACAAAAACAAAATGTGAACACTTATTAGTCGGTAGCATATCTCTCTTTCTCCAAATCATGTTCAACACGCAAAACCTAAGCAAGCAGCGCGAGTTAATTGATAGCAGCGCTCATTGTTATTATGAGGATCATTTTTTGTGACACTTTGCCGTTAACCGGCTACTTCATCTTCATTCACTGCTTGCCGTCAATTTTTGTGGAGTCGGCAGTTTGCACTCGCGCACTTTCCTGGTCCCAGGGATCAACTATAGCGAATGTGAGTTGTCGCTTGTCTTGACATTATTTCTGGTATTGAAAAATAATTTGTGCGCAATCTCATGAAAAATTTTGACCCCTCATTGTTTAAATTGAGCATGTAACGACGAAAGCTTTGATTATAAGCGTAAATTGAGCACCTTCCGTACAAAACACTCGCTACAAAGCACTCATGGTCTCTTGCACGCTAAGGTTTCCGCAGCATAAAATACATTTAGTGCATCCATTTAAATGAGCAATTGAGACTCACATCAAAAACACTTTTCACTGCACTTCGTCAACAGAAGTTCACAATGAGACATGCCAGCCTTGTTTACATACCCCTGTTTTGATAGCAAATGATAAGAATCATTTTTATTGCAAAGTGCTGCAAATCAATAAATCGATAGAAGGACCCAACTAATCGCTACAAAAAGTAGCCTATCATCTGCGCAAGGCTCAAAAACATATGTGTGCAAAGTTTCAGCTTAATCGGTTGAGCGGCGCGCGTTTCCATAACGCACATACCCTCCAAACTGACAATTTTTGAGTTTTATATCATGACTTATAATAACGGGCTAGGGGTTGTTTACGTCTTTTTGTTTGTGTGTCTGTCCGTTACGAAATTCGCAGAGCGAGTTCCAGCCAACCTCTTGAGCCCAAATTTTGCACGGCGCATGCTAGCAGCATGAAAGTCCGCTATGCGAAAGCACGAGCGGATCCGTTGAGTGTATTTCTCAAAAATAGCGCTTCAAAAGGATCCACTTGGCTTCCGACCAGCAAAATTGAGACTGTACCACCACTTCTTGCAAAGTCATGGAAATGATTAACAAGCTAATGTGCAAGCCATGGACTTTAGCCCAAAAAATTGAACTAAAGTTGATTACTTTACGAAAATGGCGCCGAAAAAAATTAGTTGCGTAAACGTTCAATTTGCCAAGATTTTATCTAATTATTTGAGGAGATTTTTGCACAAAGCTGTAGCCCATGGTGACCATCGTCGTTATAGCAACTACAAACCATAAAAGGTCCAAAAACCGGCTCAAATTTGCATCTATTCTTCTCGGAAAAGTTTCATCCAAGCGAAGATACCGATTTCATACAAAAAAGCTTTCAGAATGAGTAGTTGTTTACAAATCATTCGTGATAGCCTGCATAACGCGGTGAGTATCAATGTCATTATTATGCCGGAATGAGTAAGGCAAACAGAAAGTAGGGCCAGTGCGAGCCTCTGCGAAGCAGAGGTGACGCACTGGTATATAATAGATAAGGTTAGCGCGGCAATTAGACGATGCATTCACCGGGCTGAACTGCAGAATGATGTGATATTGGTTGAGGTGCTTCTTAATGTTAAGGATAACATTAAGAAGCAGCTAGTTCGGAATAGACTCTACGATTACGAATGCATAGTAGATGAATGCATCGTATGCCCGTACGGCAATGTTGGGGATTGTGCAAAGGCAGGTGTGATAGACTAAAGGAACATTTGGCTGGCAGAAGACGTGGGATATTAACAACACCGTTGGGAAGACACAAAGCTGAGGCACATGGTGTAAACGACTTCAAAGTCAAATGTACCATTCTGTCTTACGAGACTGAGATTTGCGCAAGAAAGATCCTTGAGGCAGCATGGATACTTATGAGGAATCCTAAAATGAATGCTAAGAATGAATGCGTGTCAATCAACAGTGATCTCTTGCCGTTCATACCGCTATGCAATCTGAACAGCCGCACATAAATACCCTTGACTCATTGGGTGACACTCAGTGACGTCCGCTATTGTCCCATTGTGCGGACTTACTGGTATGCGGTGGAGTTAAGGTTAGCTCGTTTCACAACTTTGATGGTTCCCGCTGGCTGCTATCCTCCGATAAGGTCTAGACTAGCACTCGTGGAGGAGGCTCTTGGCGGCGTACTGGTCAGATCCAAAAACCTATAATCTACGTTCAAACCTCTTGAAAAAGACGAGCCCGTCGAAACGTCGGTCGAATAAACATCCACCAAGAAACCTGGTTTCGGCACAACAATCATTTACTGACCCCGAATACAGATTTTCCGATTTTCTGCTTACCAAACAGCTGGATGTTTTTGCAAAAACTGCTAGCAGGATGCACAACATCACGCTTACAGGCTTGAGCGGAGCTTCTGCGATTGACTTTTCAAAAGAATTTTATGGGTTATAAAATAACAGCAACGAATTCCGATGTTGAGGCGCCGATATCTCAGTTTGGATAACTTCAGGAAATACAGTCAAGTTGCACAATGTAGACAACTTCTATTACATACAATAGCTAAATTTTCGAAGTAGCACCATTTTTACGCGCTCGAATGCTGGCTAGAAAAGTGAATTCAATAAAACTCTGAATTTGAATGCGATTATTTAAAGCTTAGTAACTTTATAACAGATGAGAGTGGAAGCCCGCTTCAACCACCATTAGATAGAGCATGAGAACAAGTGGTATGCTACATATATTTCACATGATATTCTGACGGAGAAGAGTTGCCCTGAAAAAAGGCTTGGAAAGTCGGCCATTATTTTTGCACCAAACTAATATATAGTGCAGGGCTGCTGAACAAGTTATCGCCCAAGTGCTAAAGTTACATTCCGAGGCGAAAATCATACAGAATGTAGAGGAGGTCAAGGTGGCATCGCTTTGCATGAGTAATCTGAAAATAGTGACTTCACTGTGATAGGAATCTGACATCTTCAGTTTTGGACCCCAAACACTACCCGATGACGGTCGGAGCTACCTTGGTCACTTATATCTTGCAATTTTTTGCTGCAGAATTCAACTTTTGGGCGAATACTCATTTAGGACCCTGTTATTATACAGCATCGAAATTTCGCCTATAAGTACCATTATTCAACTGGCTTGGCATCGGCAAAGGCGGGGCTTCGTGACCTAACTAAGGCTAGGTCATAATCAGAGAGCACTCGCGCGAGAGAGGCGCAGGTGCGTCGCGAGCGCGAGCGGCCTCAATTAGATCACAAAATTCCCGCCCTAATGGTGCCAAGCCAGTTGAATCAAATGTTATGGATCCGACATGTACAGTATGGAAGGTGGAACCCGTGTTCCGCGCAAAAGGCTGTCGGTGGCTTGGCAGCAGGAACTTTATACGAAGTCTACCACTCGATTTTTCCACTTAATACACTATTTCTTCGTTCAGGATATCCCAAAAGCTTCAAGCCTAACTTTGCAACACAGTAAATCGTCAGTATCGTCAGCTTGGGTCAAAGCCTGCACATGAGTTTGAGATACGATTGTCAACACTACCTCAAATTCTGTTTGTTTCACGCACTCTCAGTATAGTTTCTCGAAGAAAACAATATTACGAAGCAAGGGTTGAGACAATTGCATTGTACTCACTTTTTGAACAAATAACCTTTATCCCTAATAGCATTCACTATTTTCAAGTTTCATATTGTAGAGCTAGCTTTACTCTAGATTTACAAAGGTAAAACCACACTGAGTGATGTTCATTACTTCAAGATCAAGATGCGCCCATATTACTATCCTGTTACTGACGAGAAGAAGTTTTTGGAAATAAAACCCTGGAAAAGTGTGAAACTTTCATATCAAATCACTTTGAGTAGCTGATTTTAGCTATATGCCTGCATTTATCACTAAAAATGTCGGAATTTGCGCCGTCTGCACAGTGTTTGCTGTTTTGTCCTAAGTAGCTGATGGCAACATTTTTACCGTTTTGGAACTCGTAAATATCTGAGCGTACCGCCAGATGAGCAGGCCTTTTGAAGACCATTGGAGGACAAATCGAACAATGATTTTGCAATATTGTTTTGACCTGTATGAGTAAGCCGTATACCAGATCATGACTTATAATAAGCGGCTTAATCTGAAGTTGTGTGGAGTTTGTCCGTTACGAAATTACAGTGAGGAATGATTTACGATACTAAACATCATGTGAGGTTAAGATAGCGAGTATGGTTCATTTTTAACTACGGCTCACGAATAAATCGAACAATGATTTAAGAGACAAGCTCTCAGAAAGTGTGTTTACCACGGTTCACGATGCCAGTGCGAACCTCTGCGAAGCAGAGGTGAAGCACTGGTTTCTCCTGATGTTGCTTCGGAAGCTTTAGGAAAGAAAATGCAAGCTTGAAGGTTTTTGGAATACCCTGTAACATTATCAGCAAAAGATGATCTAAATTCAAAAAATTTTCTTCATTCAGTAATTTTCTCATCTTTGAAGCCTGCTTACAGATCAATTATTAGGTTGTCCGGAAATTAATGTCCTTGAATTTCAAACGCAATAAGTCATACACTCCAAGGTACCATTCGATAGAGCAAAGCATGCTCTACAAAACGGCAATCTTGCTTTCGCGACAGCTCTGATCCATTTCGAGTTTCAATCCAAAAACTAAAAAGATTCAACTGCCCGAAAAATCAAGAAAAATTGTAACTTTGTTCATAAAAGTCCTACAAAAATTCTAACTTGCCCATGTAAACACTATCCACATAAAACATTCATACACGCCTTTGCCGTATTTTTCCCTCCGTTAGAAAACAAGAAAACGGAAACCTTCGTGCATTTGCCAAAGTGATGCGTGCTCTCTTTACATAGGTAGTTGTATACTGCAAACCTGTAGAAGTACAAATGTAATTTTCAGCTCTCTATAAGCTATAATTCTCGAGAAATCTGAATTTCAGTTTGGACCCCCTGATTTGGGAAAGCTGTATTCGATATTTCTCAAGAACAGCTTGCACAGAGCTGAAAATTTACATTTGTACTTCTAAAGGTTTGTAGTATACAACTAACTATGTGGGGACACCACAGTATCACTTTGGCAAATGTTCTTGATTTTTAGCGGAGGAAAAAATACGGCAAGGCGTATATAGATATCTTATGTAGACAGTTATTACGTGGGCAAATTGGGGTTTTTATAGGATTTTTTATGAACAAAGTTACTCTGGTGTGGTATACTGTGGTGTCCCCACATAGTTAGCTGTATACTACAAACCTTTAGAAGTACAAATGTAAATTTTCAGCTCTGTGCAAGCTGTTCTTGAGAAATACCGAATACAGCTTTCCCAAATCAGGGGGTCCAAACTGAAATTCAGATTTCTCGAGAATTATAGCTTATAGAGAGCTGAAAATTACATTTGTACTTCTACAGGTTTGCAGTATACAACTACCTATGTAAAGAGAGCACGCATCACTTTGGCAAATGCACGAAGGTTTCCGTTTTCTTGTTTTCTAACGGAGGGAAAAATACGGCAAAGGCGTGTATGAATGTTTTATGTGGATAGTGTTTACATGGGCAAGTTAGAATTTTTGTAGGACTTTTATGAACAAAGTTACAATTTTTCTCGATTTTTCGGGCAGTTGAATCTTTTTAGTTTTTGGCTTGAAACTCGAGATGGATCAGAGCTGTCGCTAAAGCAAGATAGCCACCTTGTAGAGCTTGCCTTGCTCTATCGAATGGTACTTTGCGTACTATCTAGAAATGAGAGGTGATGACTTATTGCGGTTGAAATTCAAAACGGACATTAATTTGCGGACAACCTAATACTTCCCGTGCAACTTCGATTATCTACCTCATCGTAGCGCCAAAGTCAGTGATCCTAAAATATTCCTAAACTTTTGTTATTCTCCTTCTAGAATATGCGAATTAGGTGTGGAACCCCTCTCTAATAAAGCAGGAACAGTCCTCGGAAAATGTTTAGGAAGTTTTTACAGGACTACTTTTCTACCGTTGCTTTCTTAGTCCAACTTATCCCCAATGACTTTCTAATTAGGAAGGACGCTTGGAAAAACTTGGTCTCAAAAGTGCCTTTCATCGTAAAGTTGTACACGACCTGGTACTTGCTTTTAGGATCTTCGTAAGGGAGAGTATATAAAGGCCTTTCATGTACTGGGTCTGTAAACCTATTTGTGAAATAATTAGTTGTTTTATTTATCATCAACGAAACGGTAGGCGAAAACAACAACATTATCGAACCACTATTCTTTCGACCGTATAGTAAATCTGTTAATTACCTACGAAGTCCTAGCGTGCGCTGTCTTTTTTTAAAAATAACTGAAGACCCTGTGAATGAAATTTTCAGATAACACTACCCGACACTTGTATCGCTATAATCAGCTGACCATGCGCGAAAACCCGATCCTACTACAAACTGAAAGTCGAATGTGACCATTGATTTACATTTTTTTTCAATACTATCTTCTTTTCGCATGTCTACTAAACCGTTGTCATCATGTTAGTTCAAGACCAATCAATTTGCCTCTTTTTTCATTCAGTACAGCTCGTTGACTTGCTTCTGTTAAGTTACAAAAAAATTTATTGACATTCACACGGAGTCATTGGACACTCCCCGGAATTATTTGGGTAAGATTCCTTGCTATTCCACCAACCGAGCCTCGCTTTGCTTTTCATCAATACAAAAGTATTTTCTGCTGGCAATCGAGTTGCTATGATTACCACTCCATAGGTTACATTAGCCTATTTTAATCTTCCCATTCACATATGAGTTGCAAATTCACTACAACTTTTATTGCTATTCATTTGGGATCACACTCTCCCTGGCATATTGAGTGGTAAGATTAGGCATTTATCCAATAAGAAACCGATTGTGTTGGAATAAAAATCGTTTTTGCAAAAAAAGCGCGCATGGGTACCATTTCCATAAATCACATTAATTCAATTCTGCTGATTTAGTCATAGGGCGATCACATACAAGCTTTCATAACACTTTTACTGATCTATTCCGAAAGTTTGGATCCAAACTACATAATGGATTCTCGTTGCGGTTAGAGTATGAGTAACCGTGTCGATCCTTTTCAAGGAACGCAAAGAGCGTTTTGGGTAAAAATAAATAATGCATAATAAATGGAATCAAAAGTTAGAAAATACAAAGTTAGTGTTATAAAAATCCAGAATGGCCTACCTATATTGTCGGCTTAAACCAAAATCTAGTATGTAGATTGTGTGCTGATCTCCGTCCTCTTCTCGACCTACTGCGAAGTTTGTCGGTTTGATGTCACGATGGATATAGCCGCACTAGGGTGTCAAATCAGCAGGTTTTTGCAAAAGTTCGTCATTAAACTTTGAACATACGATGTGTAGATCTCGTATCCCAGCAAGTGTCTGTTCTCCAGCCCTGATTGCTGTAACTAGTGAAAAACGATGGTACATATTTTCTACTCGTAAATCCCATAGGTTTTTGCCAAGCTATAAATGGTTCTAATATAAGCAGCACATATAACTGTTAACTAGTATTGCTCAATCTTGTTGACACATATCATATTCTGTATCGTATGATCCTGTTGAATTCAAGTTTTGTCCCTCCGCATTCTTTTCTTTTACTCGGTTCAAAACTCTACTCTTCATAATATTATAAGTCGAAAATGGAGCTTTTCCATGAACTATAGGGGGCACTTAGGAAGTAGCTATCGGCTGGTTTTTACCTCAAAATGTGGGAAAACAGACACACGGATTACTCATGTATCCTCCTAGTGTTCTGACATCTTGAACATCTATACTGTTTCGTTAATAATTCAAGTCTTTAGTCATCCTAAGGAGGGTTTGATAAGCAACGCAATCACTGATGTCTTTTGGTTTTGTAATGTTAAAAAAAGATATAAACTACCTTCTGGATAAGACAGATTAGTCATAGTCACTTTGCGCCACGCCAGCTTTCATTGGGACGCTTGCAGGTCCCAATGAAAGCTAATCCTTTTCAATCCCAATTACATAGGACTTTATCGTTCGATACAACTTCATTTCTGGTGATTATTGCAGAAACCCCAACCCTAACGTTTATTGAAGAAACCCTAAGTCTTCGAACGGATTGCTAATCATAACTTTGAAATCCAAAGGTCTTTTCACAGGATCACCTATTCTTTGAACATAGAAAATTCTTTATACCACACATAGTTAAACACTATCTTGTCTACAACAATTGAGCTCTTTTCCGCTTAGTCTCCTCTTTGAATCTACTACGTCCTCTATAAAGGCAGCGTTCAGGCAGAATCCAACTTCTGTTGATTTGCTTTATGCAGGCCTTTTCATGGCGCTGATTCAAAAGATGATACTCAAAATGCGTGAAATTTTCAAAAAATCCCATTTTTGAGAGAATTTTGTAGGAAGCGGACGAATGCTTCTGAAGCAATCCTTGTCGAAAGCAATCACTAATAGGTAAACGCTATGTGTTCCATTGTGTTTGCCACGTGAAAACACGTCAAGGGGTGACTCAGATAATCGCCGGGGGCAGGCGGCCATGCGAATTTTGAGCAAGCGCGCACCGGAAAAATAGTTCGTTGATTTTTTGCGGCCCGCTTGCAGAAATTTGGAAGAAAGTTGGCAAAATTAAAGACGAATGCTTGAAGAACAATCACGGTTTCTTTATGGATTAGCTGCGGCGCAGTGGCCGCATTCTCGCGGACTTTCCGCGAGAATATGCAAAATTTTTGAGGGCCGCACGGTCCTTTGTGGAGGACCGCGCAACCCCCAGGTACTTTCCGCTGAGACAAAGTACCTCAAACTTGAGTAATTAAACCAACGGTGACACCTCTACCACACAGAGTCTTACCTGTGCTCGACGTACGCCCGAAAATACCTAAAAAGAGACCGAGCGCTTGCTGAAAGTTTGGCCAGCGCCCGCTGGAAGATATTATTTGACGAGCGCTCGCAGAAAATTCTGTATTGCTGCCCGCTGGCAGAATGCGGAAGTACCGCCCGCTGAAGGTTTGGCCACGCCCCAAAATTCTGCTGACCGCCTGCAGAAAAGCGCGAGTTTGCGGACCGCCTGCCCCCGGCGATTATCTGAGGAGGAGAGTTCGTTTAAGGGGGCGGGGCGTGCGGCAGTGGGCGTGGTCCTCGAGGCTTGGCGCCTTCTGCGCCAATTTTCTCCTTTTACAGGAGGAATACAAAAGTCGGACTTGTGCGATAGTTTTAGATCGAGGTCCTAATACTCGGTTATGACACATCCTATAGTGTAGTATCCAAATCTGCTCGGACGCTGCTTTTAAAGGCACCGTCCACCCAAAGTGAGGGTTGATGAGATTTCGGTGCATACTAGTGTGGGCCCCCACATTAGGCAAACCCCCAAGTAGCGCCGCAAAATACTCCCTCCGAAGCGAGAAATCCGCTGCGGAAGGGACGTAACCAGAGGTGGTCACTCCGCCCACTTTGCAGGCGCACCGTCGGAGCTACTACACGCACAGCGCAGTACACTGCCTCGTCGTAGGCGACTAATCGGAGTTTTTCTAGTGTTATTTCGTGTATTAGTATTCTTAACCGTTCGTTTTTGATTCAATCATGACCAAATTTACGATAAAGTTGTTTTTCCGAATATAGCTATCATCAGCATCCGGCATAGTTGTTTCTTGATGTAAACATGATCTTTCTTTATAGCTGACGCTTTGCTCAATGAAACAAGATGAACATGTGAAGAGAACGCGAGTTTTTTTTCATTGCAATGTAGTTACATCAAGTTCAGAAACTATTTGTAGTCAAAGTGATCGTTGTCGTCGTTACTACATACTATTGGATCATTGCAATCTGTCACGCATTTCTGCGCAGCTCACTTGCTATTGCTGTACGTTGACCATGACGTGTTATTAAATTATTTGATGGAATTGCTTTGCAGACATGTGAATTCTTTTCCATTTCCTAATACTCCTAATCGACTGCATAATTGCCCGTGACTAGTTTGCAAATTACGCCCTGCGTATATCAGCGCGCTTGCAAAGTGGGCGGAGTGACCACCTCCGGTTACTTCCCTTCCGGAGCGGATTTCTCGCTTCAGAGGGAGTATTTTGCGGCGCTACTTGGGGGTTTGCCTAGTGTGGGGGCCCACACTAGTATGCACCGAAATCTCATCAACCCTCACTTTGGGTGGACGGTGCCTTTAAGTGCTTTCCATAGCTACAAGACACTTCCAGAAAATGCTTTTTTAAGAAAACGTTGCAATTTGTAAACTAACGAAAAATACAAAAGTACAAAAGTACAAAAGTACATATACACTCAGCAAATGACTCTGAATACCACTGCGCTCTTCTTGACACAGAATGGGACATTTCGCTGCGAATTACAGTAGCTCAAGGGCATGATTTTGTAGTCATTGAGCCATCTTACCTAGAGGCTGCTGCATGACGAAGGCGCAATACTTTGAGCACGAATGCGGTTTTCTTAGCCGCAGAGCACATGAGGTGCACAATTCACGACGATGATGATGCGCGCGCGTCGCGTTCGCGCCCGCTCAACTAATACTGCTTCTGCGAATTCGTCATGCAGTAACCTTTATAGTAAGTAACTGGCGAACGCAGGATTCCGGCTTGGGGGAAAGGGGCGCGACAGAAATTTTTTTCTAATGAAGGTGCGTGGTGTCAGCCATGCACTCCGAAAATCTTTTTGGTATGCTTTCTAAATTTTTCGTGGGCTTATAACCCCGAAATCTCTGAAAAAAGGGGCATGGCGTGAGCTACCCCTGAAGAAATATTTTCATAGGGATAAATAAATTTTTAAAAATCTGAAAAAATATTCTAATTTTTTTGCAAGTATGAACAAGTCATTTGCACAATTTTATAACTCAAGTAGTAACTTTCAAAAATTACCCGACCCGTTCTCGGAGGGGGGCGGAACCCCCCTCACTACGCCACTGGTAAGTGAACATATCAAAAGCCGTCAGAAGGGTTTGGCGAATCGCAGCAAGTAGCCTATAGATTGCACCAGGGGCAAAGTATCCGTAAAGTTTGGCGCTTATTCAATCACTTACAGAAATTTAAAACATAGTCTTCGAAAGCTTACTTTAACAAACGTTTCGCTTTATATAATACTTGTGCAGTGTATAAAATGTAATCAAGGTATAGCTAGTATCATTAAGACAGGCTGTATCCCCGATTAAATGGATGGCGTCCCTTGTGGAAACGAGTTTTTCGCTCTTTATTTGATCTGTAGTACCCCTTGCATCAACCCTTAAATTGAGAACCCTGCATGTAAATAGGTTTCCATAAACGAGAAGAAAACCTCACCAACTTCATAACAATAAAATTAAAGCGTTCTGTTACTTTTCCGCGATCCAATAGATGCAAAAAGTGTGGTGAGTTTACCTGCTTCAGACTTTCAAAAACTTTGGCTTCATGTTTGATTATCTAAATACTAGCAGTTATATTGAATAGGTATGCTCGATGTTACCTGTCGTTTTGATTTGCATGATTCGCACTTCATGGCTAATTCGCTATTGTCTTGCACACGGCGGACGCGAAAAACTGCACCAAACGCTCCTTTTCCAAGTCTTTCCAAGATCTAGGGGCAAGTGGACTAACAGTCACAAACTGGAGTTATTATACATTGGGCTTACGACGTAGACACCCGTTCTACTCCTTATAACATCCTCGTTTTCTTTCGGCATATCCAGCATCATTTCTTCGACGGGTTGATCATCCATGCTGACACCGTCTCTTCTAAAAACACATTGAAAATGAACATATTCTTGATTTTGAAATTAAGGGCGAGAATTCCAGATTTTGATAACGCTGGAAAAATTGTTGAACCTCCACGCTGAAGCGTTGCTTTCCAACTCTCCCACTACCAATGACTGCCATAATTGAACTACTACTCTTTGCTTTCCTCTGAATTTAAGAGTGCATGCATAGGGAAGTGATGTAATGGCAAATCAAAGCGTTCGCTCCATTGATATCATTTAGTGTTTTCTCAACAAATTCTCGATAGAATTTATGAATGAAAAATAAAGGGAATATCTTTTTTTTTCGCAGAGCCACTGGTTTACTGAGAAGTGAATTCTGAATTTTGTTCGGAATAGTTATTCCAAAATGGTGTTTAAAACTCCACGCCCATCAGTTGAACAAAAATCTGCCATCCGTCCTTCCCCCACTACGTGAAATTTTTTCAACCAGTCATGTACATGTACATATCACTATCAAAACCTCTGCTCCGGGGGTGCGCCAGATTTGGAGGAGCCCCGGAGCACCAAAATGGGTGAAATGGGAGGGCTTCGGAGCACGAGTGACAAACCACCACTGGGCAGAGCTCGCGACCCTCCCACTTTCACTCCGGAGGTATCCCATCGATTATCTGAGCATCTTCGCCTTACAGTTCAATTCTAAGCATGATAACAATCCAGAGCTCCAATGTCCTCCTTGCAAACGTGTTAATCTCAAAACTGTGCCCCAAAAGTAATAAACTGCTTGTTTACTGAACAGGCAACGTAAACCTGAATGTAGTGCATAGATGCGCATTAGAGTTTTGGAACAATGTGTGAGAATATCTAAAAAAGTCATGACAACGTTTTTCCAAATTAGGTGCTTGAAACCACCTGGAGAGCGAGAGTCACCTGAAGTGGCGTAGAGAGAACAAAGTCATAATTTCCTCCTTTTCTACATAATTTCAGTTTTTTCCGCATCATTCTTACTACTGCCTAAAACCTGTAAACCATTTACTGCTGACGACAACGTGCGTTTTCAGTTATCTGCCTCTTGGGCAATGCCTTCCTATGATAGTTCGAAATTTTTTTAGCTAAAATCATACAGATGTCAACTACAATTTACCTACAGTACTTCTATAAAGCAGGCGAGAAACGTATGAGCAGTTTCTATGGTTAAAGCTTAAGAGAACTTCTGGAACTGATGTATTCCAAAATAAGTCTTTTCAACAAAGTCTAAGCCACGACGACCCACCATGTGGGTCACACTGTCTCAGTGGCAGACATTGAATGACCCACCATGTGGGCCATGTTGTCATCAATGTGTTAAACGGCTTGAGCCCCCCCCTCTCCGTCTGTACAACCCCCACAATTTCTGACTGATGGCAGCAATGTCGCTCCAAGTGCGGCCGGACACATGTCGAAGCAGAGGGTAGGGGATTATATGTCGCCGATAGGCTCCACCCCTTGCGGACAGGTGGTACAATTTGTAGTGCTGTGGAGCTGCGGGCTTTGTCGCAGATGTCCACATGGGACCACCTTCTTTCGGCGACATATAGTCCTCCACCCCGAAGCAGACATTACGAGCATCACTGTTTATCTTGAGGTTTTTTGAGCGTTTTCCGATGTTCTACGGTTTTCATCTATTTCATTTTAGGAGCATATCGTAATAGTGTGCGAAGTCAAAGGGAATTCGTCTTCAACAAATAGCTGGAGCCACCTTATACAAAGCTTTTCCCATCTTAACATTCTAAATCATTAACTAGCCACTTTCACTTCCGTTTTGAGCGTTTAGATCAGCCGGCAGGGAAACAATATCGCATGCAGCGTTGGTAAAAGTCAATAAAGCACGCTAGCTAATATAGTAGAAGTACTTCTGTGCCAAACAGGTTTGCTAGGTATCATACCTTCGATAGTCAAGAGACAGAGCCTAGAAAGTGATAGTTGTTTGAGTTCTTGCCCCTATAAAAAGTGAAGGTTGTTTTAGAAAAAGTAGATGGAAATTTAAAGATCTGAATTGAACTAGGAAACTCGAAAAATTCATATAAAACAGAGGCTAACACATCATCAAATTCAAAACCTTATCTTGGTGGTTTCCTACGCACATTTTCGTCTTCAGAATTGCCGGTTAAATTGGGTGGCAATAGGAACAAAGTTTTTTTTTCGAAAAAAAGCGTTAGCTGTGGCGGTAATTGGGAGAACGAAAGAAGGCAAACTTGTCAACAACTGAACTGAACATGTTAAACATGTCTGAAAAGTTATGCTGCACATCGACGCCAATCTGATTTTTGACGCGTCCTTTGAATTTTCACCCCCGCATGGTCGTTTCGTATCCTGCGACGTTGTCTGGATTCTTCCGCTCATCATTCTGAGCAAGTAACTTCCAAGCTGGAGAAAATTCGTTGCAAAAGCATTAAAAAAGAACAAGGTAAAGAAAAACGCACTTTTTGATAATTTTCACAGAAAAAACCGGCATAAGCAAAGAAGTAAGCTCGGCGACGTTATCTACATCATAGACAGAAACAAGACCTATCGAATACACAAAAAAACCGAGTGAAAAGAGTTGAACTGAAGAAAAACAAGAGGTTCTCGAAAACTCCGTTTTTCCGATATTTCTCGTTTAAATCATAAAAAGGAGTCTTGCGACGTTGTCAGCGTGAAAATAGAGATCAAGAGCTCCAATATGATATATAGATTGTCGAAATTGAGCTCCCAACAACGAAGAAAAGGGTACCAGAGCCAAATGCCCCGCGCCCCGCTTTTGGGGTAGCGAGGTAGCGCGCAACTCGCGAAGACGCAGACGAGCAGTGGAGACAGATCAGAGCCGGCGGGGCATTTGGCTCTGGTCATTGACCTCCGCGGGATCATAACAAAACCCTGTAACATTAATATCGTTGTGGTCCTCATGAGACGTCCAGGAGCACTGACAACGTCGCGGGTCTTGAAAATCACTCCATAACGAGATAGACCCATTTAAGTAGCAACTCTCTGCGCAAGATTTGAGCGCAGTTTCTCGTTTCTATTGAACTAGCGGCTTTCATGAACTTCCAGCGCTCAATCGAAGTCTAGAGAAAGATTTATTGAGAAATTTTGCTCCAGTTCCTAATTGAATTTTTGAATAAAAGTCTTTTTGCAAAAAAGGGCCAAAATCGTAATCCTTCGGTTTTTTGAGCTTCTTTTGGATGTCACTACTATATTTACCTCATTCACATCTCTTCCTATATGGATATGTCATTAGTTATGCCATGATATCCGGGGCTTCGCCCCGGATGACTTCCCTCTAGGTGAAGGTTGTGTTCTATCGTGACGCTCAAAGTGAAGGTCACCAGAGTACGTGGCTCTATGTATCGAAGGTATGCTAGGTATTCTATATTTCCAATCACGGCCTAACGTTTCGACGCCTTTTGTCTTCCTTAGAGGCCTGAAAATGGCTCAAAGCGTTACCCGAGAAACGAAGCCATCGAGTACCATCTCCATTCCTGCTAGTTCTCAACCTTCGTTCAACATTCCTACCGTAAAAATTGCTATGTAAGAAGATGAACATACCCTGTGAACACCGCTATTTGGGGTTCCGCACCGGAAATGGCATAGAGATATGAAGGGGAGGAAGTTCGTGGTAATTGACAAACACTCATTTTTATTTTTCACTGAGGATGGGTCAAAGCTAATCTGTGATTCGATGCTGTCTAGAATCAAATCCAAACTCCGCGCAAAGTACGACCGACTTCTGACTGAACTCTGCAGAAATTGTTCATGTGACAGAAGTAGCAAACCCTGCTATCGCTCCAATGGACTTGCATCCCCTGCACAGAATATCAACGCTATGACTTGCCGCAAGATAGTAGGAAGTTTGCACAAGCTCAGAGACACTCTCAGTGAGAGCCAAATACGGCAGTCCAACAGTTACAGCTCGCGATAATAACAGCTTACTACCGACCATTTCCTTCCCCCAATCGTTTTACAAAGAACCACCACCCGTTCCCGAGATAGATATGAAGTTCCATCTCTTATGCTCTGGTGTTTTCAAAATTCTGAATAGAGCAGAACATCAACATCAGAATGACCTTACACCAGGGTCAAGCTTGGGGTGCGGCACGCCACACCTGGGGGGTCGTATTGGGGAGTCAAAAGGGGAGGGGGTCGTAATTGGGTAATCTGATAATAGTGATAACATGGTATTTGTATCATATCCATAATTAGCATGTCAATTAACCCCTGTAGACAAAGTGTGAGCGAATTCTGAAGATTCAAGATACTAGGCTACCTAAATGAAATGGTCAAATTCCAACATGGTTAACTTTGTTTCAAAGGTGAATTAGCTATCCATTTTTGCACTCAAGACAAAGCACTACTCCTTCTTTGTCCACGTCAGGAATCCCGCTTCAGAAGACCTGCAAGCTATGGAATTAGAAGCCAACCAAAATCTCGTTTTTCCCATTTTTTGCTTTTGATCGCTGTGCTTTCACCAAATATTGCTTAGAGCTAAGAAGACAAATCAGGCTCCAAACAGTCCTATGGAATCTACAAGGTTTAGGCTATCGATTCATATAAATATTGTCCGCTAAAAATGTTTTTTTGATATAGTTAATGGGGTGCGGCCCACCCCCTTAAAAGCTGCGGCTGCCGCAGCTTTTAAGGGGGTGTGCCCCACCCCCTTAACTTGCCTTTAAAATCCAGAAAGCGCTCCATTGCTGGTATGAGTATTGAGCACATAGCTTCTTCTTGCTACACTGAAAATTTGGAGCCGAACGCCCCACCCATAAGAAAATTATGGTCCTTTCAATATGCCCATTTAGATCAAAATCAGCCGTCAAATTACGTGTGATTGTAAAGTGCAGCCACAGAAGATCGGGCGTACAGCTCTCAGAAATCTGAAAACTCTCCAGAAAAAGCTGGTGTCCTTCAGAATGTCACACTTTGAGGTCCAGAGGTTAAGAGGAGGAAGAAGGGGTCGTTTGAGGGCTTTCATGGGAGGGGGGTTGTTTTCGAAAAACTTGTGCCTGACCTCTTTCTCAACTCTGGTAATGCTATCTTAGGTATATAGTCCAGGGGGGGGGGGGTCTTATTAAGACAGCAATCAGGGGGGGGGGGATCGTAACCAGCGATCGTGTGCCACACCCCTTGCTTGACCCTGCCTTACACCCAAACAGTGGCAAGGTTTCAAAGAGATACGTGAGGTAATCTTGAACGGCACGGTGCGACTATCTGTAAGCGATAAGGGAGGCGAATTCGTAGTAATTCCTCAAGAACTGGATCGTCGAATAACAACAGCGCATCTAGCGGGCACTACAACGTACAGAGTAGTTTCTGCGAAAGACTTCCGATCCCAGTGTAGAAAACTGAATGACGCTTGGACCGTGACAGCAAAATCTGCCGGACTTGACGACAGATTCATAAATAAGTTGAATCGCAGATGTCCAAGTTGCCCGGTGTTTCACAGCCTGATTAAGACGCACAAGCTTTCCTTGCGGAACATGAGCTCAAAGTCAGAAGATACTTACAAAATTAGACCTATTATTAGTTGTGTTGGCGGTCCCACCGATCGAATTTCGTGGTTCTTGAGCAAGATAGTGAGCCAATTGCTTCCAAAATTCCAGCAAATTTATCCAACTCTTGATCGGGAAAGTCCGAAGCGTTCAGTTTGATCCGAGCACTGTAGTCGAGTCATTCGATGTGACTTCGCTCTACATCAATGTGCAGAATGAACAAGCCTTGCAAGCGCTATCCGAATTGTTAGATAAACATGCAACTACCATCAATACTTTTGGGCTTGGCAAGAGGCGGACTATGACCCTGATAAGCGAATGTTTGAAGTGCAACATCTTTAGATGGTCTGGGACTTACTATGCCCAGATACGCGGATTAGCTATGGGTCAGAGGTTAGCGCCGGTTCTCGCCATTTGTTTTATGAGTAAGATCGAAGAACCAGTGCTAGCCCGCATGCCGCTAATGTACTGCCGGTACATCGATGACTGTTGTATATTTACATCAACACAGTCCGAAATGGACAAGTGTTTCGAAATTTTGAACCAGCAGTCGCAGTACATAAAGCTCACACGAGAAACACCACACGACGGATGGCTGCCTTACCTCAACGCGCAAGTAAGATTATCCAATGATATTGTTAGCGTAGAATGATACCGCAAAGAAAGCTCGAAGAACATCCTTTTGGATGTCAAATGCGCATCCTGCATCTGCGAAAAGATCGGTGATCAAGAATATGTTTGAAACGGCTATGCAGATGTGCTCCGGAGAAAAGGAACGATGCGAGACGCGAGATCTGGCCTCTAAGATTGCTTGCAGCAACGGTTATCATTCTTTGCCACATGATCAACATCAGGCGAATGGTAATAAAATCCGCAGTAATAAGCCCACTGTGCCTTCCATTTATTTCCGATAACATCAGTACGACATTTCGAAAATGTATTTCACGTGCACAACTGCAAAACGATATTGTTTTAGTTGACATCCCAGGTGACAATATCAAAACGCAGTTAGTTCGAAACAGACTTTACGATCGATATTGTATAACAAATCGATGCGTAGTCTGTCCGCATGGCAAAATAGGTGATTGTGCACAAATGGGAGTAGTTTATCAGTTAGAATGTCTTAGCTGCAATGCCATCTACATCGGAGAAACTGGCAGAACACTTAATACTTGCGTAAAAGAACATCTTGAAGATGAAAGGCTTGAAACATTGTTTTCACCTCTGGGCTAGCCACGATTCGCATGGTGGAGACGATTTCGATATCAAATGCCAAATCTTGGCACATGAAAAGGAAACCTCAGCGAGGAAGGCGTTAGAAGCATTCTGGATTTCTGCGAAGAATCCAGCAATGAACAATAAAAATGAGTGTTTGTCAGTTACCACAGACTTCCTCCCCTTCATATCTCTATGCAGACTGTAGATCACTTATGTGCTTTTATGGTATAGCCCATTTTATCCGCCAACACCATCATTTCCGGTGCGGAACCCCAAATAGCGGTGTTCACAGGGTATGTTCATCTTCTAATATAGCAATTTTTACGGTAGGAATGTTGAACGAAGGTTGAGAACTAGTAGGAATGGAGATGGTACTCGATGGCTTCGTTTCTCGGGTAACGCTTTGAGCCATTTTCAGGCCTCTAAGGAAGACAAAAGGCGTCGAAACGTTAGGCCGTGATTGGAAATAAAGAACACCTAACAAACCTGTTTGGCACGGAAGTACTTGTACTATACGAATTATGCCCAGGTTGAAAGAAAGTGAAACTTTCAAATTATTGAACTTGTTAGTTTTCATTCAAAATGCCATCTCTCGTGACTTATATTGAATGCCAAAATTGTAAATAATCCAATTGGTTAAGGATGTGTCAGGTTACACATGCTTGCAGATAGACAAGCTCTAAAAGCAAGATGCTTATGAGTTCAAGGCTGCAAGTGAAAATATGAATGTACTGAAAAGCATGGCTATCGAAACAGCAACAACTGTGAAAGGGAGATGATTTCAATGTTAAAATTATCCGCTACCTCCCACACAGAACTCTTGCTCAAATGCATGACTTGTAAGTGGAAGTGAGTGCATCCTTGTCCCCCAACATGGGATTATCAAGGCTTTAAACTTTGATCGTATGACATTTGGCATGCGTTTCACGACTCAGCAGCAGACCATCATGCGATCAAATAATATTTTGTGAAAAATTGTGAGCTGATTCCTTTATTTGATTATAAAGGTGCTGTAGATTTTGACAAAAAAGTACAAACTACGTAATAACACCTTATTTTCGAGCCACCATATAGTTAGGGAACAGTGTATGAAAATTGCAAATTGCAAACAACTCTGAAGCGTAAAAACCATCAGAAGTAAGAGCTTCATTCAGGTAAAATTTAAAGTATCATTAGTGTTACCACAAAGTCAGCATCATTGCAGGCGAAATCATTAGAACAGCCATACCTGGAGAACGTTTAAGTTATCGAATGAGCTTAAACAAGCTTAATAAATATTAACCAAGAATTAACTCTGAAGACTGTGAAGAAGTAATCGTTGTTGTCAAGGCGCTTGAAGTAGTCTTGTGTGATATTGTTGTAGTGCCGGATTTGCCGAGCCACTTAGCTATATTTTCTTCTACGATTCTACGAGCTTTCCTCAACTCTGGCGGATCTTCTTCCCTCGCTGGGTACATGTCTGCACAATGAGCAGTACCTTGAAATTGCTCTTTCACGTATCAAGTTCCAATCGTATTCATACAAGCTTACCCCTAATTAGGTAAGAAACAACTGAGGGATCGTTGGACTCGTACAGTCCAAGTGCATGCCAAGGATCATTTGAGCCGTTTGGAAGTACAACATTTGTACCCTCAAGCATTTTGTGACGCTACAATAACGGACGGTAGGCACATACTTTGAAAAAATCTTTGCCGCCGTACTGATGGTTGATTCTATCAATGTTATTTTGGATCGCCTGCGTCGTGTAGTTTTCTCCAAATAGATCAGTGCAAATCCGAGTAAATAAGCTAAACAGCAAAGATTATAGTTGACTTTATTGAGCGAAATATCAAATTGATATTAATTCTCTATTGGTTAACGTTTCTGGGCTTTCGCCTTCGTCAGAGCCTGGAAGCCGAAATCATATGAACCTACTCGCTCAAACATAAACAAAATTTTCTGCTATAACCAATCTTACTTTACTGGTGTTGGGCTTCCAAACATGCCAAACCCTCTATCGGTCGACTGAAAATAGCCAAACTCCGTACACGTTTGCCACGTCCAGAGAATTGACGCCCCCGCTTCTGTAAGTGAATCAGCCATGCTGTTAGTTGTTTATCTAAGAACAAAGAAACAAGTAGCTTACCTGGTCCATAGCGTTGAGACTCTTTTAACGTACTAATAAAATCAGAGTAACTATTTTCTGTGCCATTGAATGTTTCTTCTTCCTATAAAGAGTGTGACATGTTATAAGTATTGAGGCGATCCAAAGATAATACAGGTACTCAGACACTGAGAGCGGACGAGCCGCGGCCCTTTTCCGGCTTGTTTTTCGCAGCTCCCGCGGCCCAGCCGGAGATTGGGCCTCGGCTCAGCCGCAGCTGGTTGTCGGACCGTCCGTAGTTCATTCTAGCTCTGCTTGATTGGCCTCGGCGCAACATGGCACAGAAGAAAGAAGCCACCGATATAGCAGCTTCGAAAACCAGTCCGACTTCAAAATTGGATAACGCCAAGATGCTATAGAAGATTGTTCATAAGACAACATATAATCTTGTTCCTACCTCGGAGGACATGCAAGACCGGAGTATCTCACACATGGTCCGCGGCTCAGCGGCTGCAATGCTCGCCCCATCATTAAGGACCGCGGCTGACCCGGTAAGCCCATTTTCTCCCGCTGCTCGGCCGATGCAATGATATGCATGAACGAAGGGCCGCGGGTCGGCCGCACCCCGGTCACGCCCCCAAATTAAGGCCGCCGGTGGGCCGGAAAAGCCATCTGCGGCCGCGGCTCGTCCGCTCCCAGTGTCTGAATAGAGAAGAATGCAGCTCTCAAAGAATCAGCTAGATGCCCGAGTTTTGTTAGTCAAGGAATTGCCGGAGATAGGCGGCCATGCTATTTATAGGCAAGCGGGCACAGAAAAAATAGTTCGCTGATTACTTGTCCGCTTGCAGATATTTGAAAAAAATTTGGCCACTTTTAGTCAAAAGCTCGGAGAATAATGGCGGCTCTTTCATAAATCAATTGCGGCGCTGTGGCCGCATCCTCGTGGGCTTCCCGTAAGAATACGCAATATCGAAGGCCGCACGTTCCTTTGTTAAGGACTGCGCAGCCCATACCCGCAACCACCCGCTGAGAGAAAGTGCGCGAAACTCGGGTAATTAGCACAACGATGACAACTCTGCCATACAGTTTACCGCCGGCGTACGCCCGAAACTGCGTGAAAAGAGTCCGAGCGCTCGCTGAATTTAGCCAGGCTTGCTGAAACGATTTCTTTGAACGATGTCTCAAATCTTTATCCACGGAGGTATTTAGCACATGGAAAAAGCAGATTAGCTTTTTGTGAATCCATCAGTATGTACTTTGTTGGGAATAGCCATCCACTTATACTTTTAACATCCCCATAAGAAACTTAATACTAAATTGTAAAAAATAATGTCATTTTCGTCCATGCTATGGCAACAACAAGCTAACCCCAATAATGCAAGAGAAGTATCGTTCGATAGAGCAATGCAAGCTCTACAAGATGGCATACAGACATTTGCTAAAAGTTTGTTCCACATAAAGTTCGAAGCCAAAATCTAAAAGGATTGGAATGCATTGAGAAAAAATTACAACTCCGTTTTAAAAAGCCCCACGAGTACTTGCTCAGACACATGCTGCCTACATTGGTACTAGCTGGCATGCCCGGCTCCGCCCGGCCCTGTCAAAAACGATAAAAGTTCCATTTCTATCCCTGTGCACCTTTACCTGTGCCCACTTCTACAGCAATTCCCTTTTCCGCTGTGTTAGTAATCAGTATGCTCACCTACCTTCCTCACCAACCCCCCAGCCCCGTAGATCAACGTTTGCAAAAAAACAACAAAATCGATAAAAGTAATGATAATTCTAAAAACTGATGGCGTTGTTCGGCTAAAATGTTTCTGTGGTGGGTCTTGCTGAAACTCGGTATATGGGGTTATTCAAGCCGCTCATGACGAATATCGCAGTCATTTCGCGTGGCAGCGGGTAAAAGTCATGAACCTGCCTGAAACCTTGGCAGAGAATTACCTAAAGTGCTGTTTCAAGAATATCGTGCTTAATACCCACGATAATGGCAATTCGTGTGGTATAAAAGTTTCCCACGACCGTAATGCTTTCCTTATAGGACCACTGCCGCGCGCGATACACCCTTCGGCGGCTTTTGCCTAAGCAATAACAGGAGGAGGGGAATTGCCGCGTGCGTTACACGTTAGGACAGGTTATCAGGATGGCGCTGGAGACCGCCATACAAAACGACCGTTTCCCTATTTCGTGAATATCTGGGATCTAATTGGCCCGAAAGCGAAAAAATGTCCATTCAAACCCTGCAACTCACCATAACTTCACTAATGCGTTATGACGCGAGCAAGTTTCATATTCATAAGCAGTATATTTGTAAACCATTACAGGTAAGGTTTTGAGCAAATCTGGAACTTCGACCCATCTACACCCACCGTAATTCAAGAAAATGCATTATCCTGCGAAATCAGTATGATATTCATATTCAGCGCGCTAAATGACCACCCTAGACGAAGTTTGAAGCAAATCTATGTTTTCGACCCCATACCGTATAACCACCATGACCCTATGAAAAAGTCCCGATATGCAGAGAGAGTATGAAATTCGTAATCAGCATGTCGAATAAGTTCTCTGGACCGAACTCCAGCCCAATTCATGATTTTGACTTCCTACCGCACATCTACTGTAACCACACGGGGAGACGTTCTGCGAAGAACGTGTGATAGCTGTAATCAGCATGTAAGATAACCCTTATACACGAAGTTTGAGCAAGCTCTACGGCAAAAAAATTTAGGGGCTCGGGTAGCCGAATAGCGCCAAACTATATTGTACTCGCAATCAGCATGCTCGATTACCCCCTGTGCCAACTCCCAGCCCCGCAGGTCAAACTTTGCAAAAAAATCGATAAAATCGATAAAAGTAGCGAATAATTCCAAAAAACTAATATTGTACTCGTAATCAGCATGCTCGATTACTCCCCTGTGCCAACTCCCAGTCCCGTAGCTCAAACTTTGCAAAAAAATCAAAAAAATCGATAAAAGTGATAGGTAATGCCAAAACTTATATTGTATTCGTAATCAGCATGTTCGATTACCCCACGTGCAAACTCCCAGCCCCGTAGGTCGAATCCTGCAAAAAATCGATAAAAATCGATAAAATCGATATCGGTTGATGACGAAAAGTGGCTGACAGCCGCCGGGACGACCCGTCTTATATATAAAGCTGAATGTCTGTTTGTATGTCTGTATGTCTGTCTGTCTGTCTGTCTGCCTGTACGTATGTTCTGAATAGAAAGTTCCATTTCTAAACCGATCCGGACCAAACTTGGCACACATACACATCGGGCCCCGGCGGGTGTCATAGGCTACTTTTCGTCATCGATCGATATCGATTTTATCGATTTTATCGATTTTTTTTTGCAAAGTTTGAGCTACGCGGCTGGGAGTTTGCACAGGGTGGTAATCGAGCATGGGGATTCCGAATACAATATTAGTTTTCAGGATTATCGATTACTTTCATCGACTTTAGCGATTTTTTGCAAAGTTTGAGCTGCGGGGCTGGATTGTTGAGGGAGGTAGGTGGGCATGCTAATTACTAACACAGCGGGAATAGGGAATTGCATGTAGAAGTGGGCACAATGAAAGGTTTTACAGGGATAGGGATAAGACCTTAATCATAGCATTGACAGGGCCGAGCGGAGCCGGGTAAGCCAGCTAGTATAAGATATTCAAATCTGCCTCGAAAAAGATAAAAGGCTTGTTTACAGCAAAGAGAAAATGAGCTGGCACCAAAATTGGTGTGTATGTGCAATAAGGAGTTATGACTATGTACAAAAATTTATAGAAAAATTATGTGAATTGAAGACATGGCAAACTCTTTTAAAGATTAGATGGCTTTCCAGCCACCTGAACATCCACCTGAGGTGGCTAAAAGAAAAAGTTACGAATTTCTTTTCCTTCACATAATTTTCTCGCATGTTAAAATAAATTTGAATTATATTAATTTAAATTAATACAAATCTACATCAAAAACATTACAACTAAGTATTTGAATCTCCTTAAACCTCCTCTCTTGCTCACATAGTCACAGCCTCTCAATATTTTGTATGCCGGTGGCAAGCCTGCTACAAGCGAGCAAGGGTGCACAGCCGGACACAGCATGCCCCAACTCAGAGAATACAAACATTTTTAGTTCTTTTTCTGTTCTGTTCCATGTTGTTTTATGTTTTGTTCCATTATTTTTCATTATTCGTTTTGATCCACTCATGATCGCGTCATAGGTAATGTCGTATTTCTGTGGCGAAGTCTATGCTGACTTCGTTCTTGGAAAATGAAAAAAGCCGCCGAGCCCTGGTCAGATAGGCTCGCGAGCACCAACCTGCAGCGGTACGGGCAATTTCGTGCAGTGTTCCGTACCACAAATTTGTAGCAACCCTACACTACATCTACTAGACTATACTAAAATGTATGTTTGCCCTTGTTTAAAATTTGTTTCATTGAAGATAAATATTCAATGTACAGTGCAACATTAAGTTGTGTACTTACCGAATACATCTTTAACATATACTCATTGAAAGTGGCAAGTTTTTTAAGAATACTCCTTTTCTCAGGTAACAAAATCTCGCACATCTGCGGTATACCGTAGCCATCAGCGTAAGGCTTAAAAGACAGGAAGAATGTATGGCTAATGATTGTGAAAAGCCTCACTCCCTTATTGACGCCGTTATATTGTACAGCACTCTGATACTGTCCATATATATTAGAGAAGAAAAACTGCACGTCCAAAGCAGTAACAGTGGTGTTCTCGTCCCATGGCGGTATTAGTCTGTAATCAGATTCGGGCGGCACTGTTGACGCTGTGCGCGAGTAGACTGTCATTGCGTATCTTTTTAACCACATGGCTATTCTTCAACTATTATTTTGGTTTTCGCTTTTCCTGGACACCAGTATTTGTAATAAGCTGCCGCAAACGGAATTAGCGAGCTCAAATGCTGTAATTTTGGCGACAAATCTATCGTGTAGTAGGCTCTCAGAGCTCGGCACAGCTGGCTTATGAGCAGGCTGGATTTCGTTTTTGAGACAACAAATGGGATATCGTTTTTTGTGGCCGAAAAAACACAACTTAGGTTGTTTTATTTCAATCGACTTCTCGTTTTTTTTGAGGATTTTTAGGTCTAGTTAGTGAGACTATGTTTGAGCTTGCTTGAGTAGCATGCGGTTTCTAACCAATTCATAAATGGTGCATGGTTTGTTATTTTGAGTTTTGAGGAGCAATGTAAGAAGACAGATGGTGCACCACGAGTGATGATACATAGATTCTAAGGAAATTGAAAGACATTAAGGTTATGTCGCGTAGAGGCCTTGGAAAACTGCTTTATTTCTGCAAACGTTAACAGCCAAGCTAACAAACATGCTTAAAAACTCCACAATGTTTCCATAAAATACAACATAGCGCCGTTTTAAACAAAAATTGTCTAGGATCCTGACAAAGTCTACGATTATGCAATGATTGATTTTGGTTCTTTTTTCGCGAAAAAATAACTTGAATTCCTTTTTGAACTTAAAGGCACCGTCCACCCTAAGTTAAGGGTGTTGAGCTTTTGGCAGCATATAACAGTAGGGCCTCCTGTCAAGCCAATACCCAAGTCCCGGCGCAATATGCCGCTTCTGAAGCGAGAAAATCGCTTCGGAACAGCGACGATGCACGAGGACCCCCATCCATGCACGCCCCTCCCCATCCATGCCCGCCCATTTGTGTGCGCTCATTCAATCACCGTTCTGGAAAGCCGGCATGTGGGTTCTCCGGAATGGGGATTGTCGGGGTTTTCACGGATTCTCGTCTTCATATTCGGAATCAGGGACATGAAAAGGCCCTGAAACGACAAAAACCTGGAAGTCGAGAATCTGGGTGGACGGTGCCTTTAAGTGTAGGGCTTATTAAGTGAAGTGTCGGATGGCACCAGCATCTCCACTCCGGCGCTGCACTTTGCGTCTCTTCCGCGAACATGTTCTCTGATCACTTTCCCAGGGCGAGCGTGGGAAAGGCGGAGCCTCATTTGATTGGAAATGATTAGAGAGCGTGTTTCGCAGACGCAGAGTCCAGCGCGGGAGTGGAAGTGCTGGTGCATCCGACACTTCAATCGAAAAGTCCTGTACATGACTTGCAGATTTATCAATCGGATAGATCCTTGGCTTTGCAAAAAGTTCAACAATAGATGCAATTGCGCAGCCAAAGGCCCGTGGAATTGTTTGGCACACGATTTTTATAGGGCACGCTTATTGAATGAGCTTGTCCCTGTGAATTAAAGTGACGTGCTAGTAGCGTGCTAATCTTCTTGATCTCTAAGATCTTCTAAGATCTTGACTGTACCTCGTCCTGTAAACTTTTCGACGACATTTTCACAAAGACACACAAGCAAGTTACGAGGAACGAACACCTCCATCTGGCACCACTTCCGCGAACTGCTAAACTACTGGTCCTAATACGATGCAGAACATTAGGGCGAAAGGACCAGCAGCCCGCGGAGGCGGTACCTGATTGAGATAATCGTTCCTCTACCCTACAAAAACGTAAACAAACAATGACGACCATAGCGCGATTTCGAAGAAGGTACCAGACTTACTTAAATGCATCAGAAATATTCTTTCTGCCAGAACCACTAAGAGTAAGGCTATGCAAATATTGAATATCCTGAAATCAAACTACTCATGGATAGAAAGCCATATAAGCAGAAGTCTCACTTCGTATATTTCAAACGCACACGAGAGATCATAATCGAATACTGCTTTTTCCAACACTTCTAGATACTCTGCAAGTAAAAATTCTAATTTAACATTCTACATTTTTGCTCTCAGATTTCACAGACTAATAACAAATAACCTGGACCTTCAGGATCAATGAAATCTTGCGGGTCTTTCAAATTCGTAAGCATAATCAAAGTAAGGTCAAAATATCTTGCTTTAAAATCTTGTAGATAAGTGCCTTTCACTCCAAGAAAACACGGGAATAGCGTCCTCTGCTGCGAAAGCGTTTTCAACGAGGTTCAAAAATGAGCAGAAGATTTGTTCTTTCGTCACGTTCATCAGCACTGATAGCGTCAGCATCCAAACTCATATCAATGATGCACTATTACTTTTGGTGCTCAATTCCTCCTTGCAAAGCTATATGCGGTTTTTTCTGCGGGGAAACTAGCCAAATCATCTGTAGGCCAACTTATTTACATTACTTTGCCTCTCCAGCCGAAGCCTTTTATAACTATTGGTGATCAATTCCTTTGAATTGCTTAGCAACTTTCGCTTATCAAATGCGTAACTTCGCTGAAATCCATCCTTTCACTGATTCTCTTGTAGTAATGGTTTTGTTAAAATCGACCATAAATCGTTTCCACTTATTTTCAAATTATTCTTGATTTGTCAATGCTAATATCGAGAGGCCTTGTAGGTATTAGGTTGGAAAGAAAGTTTTCGGACATTGCCTTTAGATGATGTTTTTGTTTCGATGTAAGTTCTAATTGGGGCATGCTACGCACCACTGGATAGATGATAGCAATCTCTATAAAACATTGTTAAGCGCAATCATTATCAATGTTCTCAGTGAAATTACAAGCGAAGATTTCAAAGCATAGGTTTCCGCCCTAACCCAGATCGCCAACTTCTATAAGCGTTTTGAAACCCCCATATGCTCTAGTTTATAGTATACACACACTTACATACTTCATGCACAGTTCGATGAATTATGAGCTTAAACAGCGAGAAAAACGAGGTAATTGAAAAGTGACAAGTCCTAGGCTCCTCCCACTTGCTTGAATTTCAGACACAAGCAAGGGAGAGTACAGCTCCAAATTTTTGCGCACGTACATGCATTAGATTTCGAGATATAACAGATTTGATCTAAAAATGTTCGAGAATTTTTTTCCGACCTAATATTTGGTCATTCTGGATGAAATAACCGTGATTTCTTAATGCCCCTTGCGAAGCTATGAGACCCGTCATACTTCGCCGAGAAAAGCCCAAAAGCGCCCAAAAAGCCCGAAAAAAGTTCAAAAAAGCCCAAAAGCGCCAGAAAGAGCCGGAACACCTTCCTCCCGCGCGCACGTTTTCGGGTCAAGGCATCTGTGTTGATTTCGCAACCGAATGTTTTTGGTTTATTTTCTGCCGTCTGTACATTAAAATAATGTCAGAATTCTACAAAAAGTTCGTTTCTGTGTTTCGGCTCTTTCTGGCGCTTTCCGGCTTTTTTGGACTTTTTCGGGCGCTTTTGGGCTTTTCTTGGCAGATTCTTATATGCAATCTTATTTGCAAGGGAATTAGGCCAAGGTTCGTAGGTGTAGGCTTACTTACAACACTTAAGGTAATGCTAGTTTGTATCTTTCTGGCTTTCTTTTAAGAAAAAAAAACAAACTTATTTGTAACCGGACTTTCGCAAGCTTTCAAAATGTGCTGTTTCTTTCTTCCTTATAATAACACCTTCTTACATCGGAATTGAGCAGAAAACCAAATTCAATGCTATTTGTTACCTCATGTCTCGCCACTTGAAGCGCTGTCTGATCGAAATCCCAACCCGACAATCGTGAAGTATAACTCTCGCTTCCTCACTATTGTTGAAAACAAAAAAAAATTTCTCAAAAAAAGAGAAAATAACAACATAATCTACGCAATCGCCTGTTATTTCTTCTATTCCTGGGAACACTACACACGATGTTTTCACGCATTTACAGCTCATCGTACCTGGGCGTCCTTACTGTAGGTGCTCGATTTTTGTGGCTTTCCGAAGAATTAGTTGAAGGCCTAATTGTAATCACTAGAAGATTACTGAGCGTTGATCTTACATAAGAAGATGCTAGTCTGTCACGGATAAAAGGTCTGTCTTTTGAAACTTTGTCTTTGTGGATTATCATTGAGGATCATGAAGGTGAAATCCGTAACAAACAGGATAAATTGATGATTCACTCTGGCAATGACAATTGCCGAAACGCGCCTTTCGACAAGCACCCGAATCATACTACAATTCTCTAGGCCATGGCTTCTTTACTGTGACTAATTGGAAAAAAGTTATGATGCGCTACAAGCTCTAAGCTGGCATGGTGCCTTTAAAAGCTAAAAAAGTTACCCCTTACGTCGTGAAACGAATTTTAGGTTTTCGAGCATGTGCGGACGAACATTCATTTTAATTTGAGAAATGTACAGACTAACGGTCATACCTCGGATAGGGCGGAACTGGAAAGGATGTCTTAATAGCGCGAATCAAGGCTTCGCTTGCGGTGAACTCAACTAACCATAAAAATCCAATTTAGCTTCCACTGGTGCAGAAGAACCAACGGCTCCAGTAATCAAGTCAGGGAATAGTTGACGCGCCCATACAGCTAAGTTACCTAAAACCGCGAACTTGCCTAGTTTTGTGGGTAGTCGTAGGTTGGTATAAACCAGTGGCCTTATTTGTCAAGGAACCACGAAAGTAAACTCTAATCTCAAGGGTAGGTTGTACCTCAGGGTTCACTGACCGTATTTATCAACCCTTGAGTATCGAGGAAGGGTTTACCCCGGAAAGCAATTAACCCGTATCGATTGACGAACCTTGAGGGTAAACATACCCCTGAGGGTACACTTTACCCCAATCAACTCGTATTCACAGTGTCGCTCGTCAGGATAAATCCAACCCTAGCCTAGAGCAAAATATCTCGATGCACCACTTCACCCCAACGATACTGTTTTGACAGCAAACACATTTCTGATTATTATTATCAAATTTCCTAAGCTCTCTTTTCGTGTTTTGGTTTAATGTTGTCATCCGGTATTATATTCGACCGAGCTATTATAGTGAAGGATTTAATTTTGAGTTAAGTACATGTCCAACTAAGAGCCTTCGGAATGTCGAGCATTAGGCTCGAACAAATCTTTTAGTTCACCAACATACACTTTCATTGTGGCGACTCAATGGGCTCATGACACCTAGATGTAACCTGAGGCCTGATTCTAGCTTGATACTAAGCGACGTACCTATCCTACTGCACACCTAACGCGCGACCGAAAAAAAAACATGAGATTGATTGAGTGATTTATCCTTATGACAACACACCAGTGGCGTACCGAGGAGGGGGGGCCCTCGAGAACGGGTCGCGAAATTTAAAAAAAAAGTTACTTACATGGGTTAGGTTATAAAAATGTGCGAGTGACTTGTTTACTTTTGTAAACAATTAAAAATTTTCTAGCCTTATAAAAAAATTTTTTCGGGGGCGTGGCTGGCGGCACGCCCCCTTTTTCCAGATTTTAGGGGGTTGGGGGCCCGCAAAAATTTTGGGAAGTCCCCTAAAATTTTTTCAGAGTGCGTGGCTGACGCCACGCACCTTCATTTGAAAAATTTTTTTGCCGCCCCCCCCCTCCGAGCCGAAATCCTGGGTACGCCACTGCAACACACTACAGTTAAAATAGTTAAAATAGACCAAGAAGAATACTAAACTAAAAATTAGTTACTACTACTACAGGAAACACGGGACGAAAACACAGTCCATGCTACCGAAGCGCTTTTGTAGTAATTTAGAATACGTGTAGCTCTTAAGTAATTTAGAATACGTGTAGCTCTTAAGGGTTCGCACAACAAATCCACCGCGCAATGCTCAGGTTGTAGACGACGGCACGTCTTCTCCAGCTCCTGGGATGTTACAATTCCAACTTGACATGCAACTCCGTTCAGTACCCAGCTCGTCTCATTGCTCTAACAAAAGGAGTCCGTTTTTCAATCCAAAGAACATCCGGCTCAACTCCTATTACATAAAAGGAAAGGAGCATAGCGGCCGAAAGATTTGAACAAGAAATGAAATTAATGGATAAAAGCAAAGAAGAACAAGGAACCAAAGTGAAGCGCCGTCGCTTTACATAGCCGCCTGGCTGGCAACGAGCCAATAAAGGAGAGGTACGGAGACGATTGCGGCAACACGCGCCTTGGCTACCGTAATCATCGCCGGACAGCGCGGTAACCGATGCCCCCGGCCTCCATGCTTGGAGGATCGCCTAGCATCGCGAGATATGACATTCTTCGAATGATTTGATACATGGCCCAACTATCGTAGCTCACCAGTAAACCTGAAGCTGACCAAAAAAAATACTATTGAATCGTTCCATAAGTTCCGTAGCGTTTCCATTCTCGTCCTTGTTTCTCTGGAAGGCTGTTATTTTGCGGCAAGATACTCTAAGAAGAGCTAATCATGCTGTTTACAATGAACCTATACAATGAACCTACTAATTTCGATGAAAAGCTGACTCGCTTTGATTTCTCAGATTCCAAATGTGGAATTTCAAACAACAAAAAAGAAGCATTTTCGACATCTGCTCATTTTTTTCTTATGGAAAAAATGTTTTCGCATGGATTTTTCTCCCCGAATATGGGAAATGGCGCTTTTTCTTCAATATAAGACAAAAAAGAATGAGATTATTCTGGAGAAACTAAAAATTTTGAGGGTTCCCTAAGCAAGACTTTGTGCACGATGAGCAGGAAGTTTTGCACTGAGAGTTGCTAGATAAGAAGAAAACGGTATAGCGCCCCTATTGCACTAAACGAATCCTTACTGCAAAAATAACTCAAAAGACAGGTACAGTGAATTTTTCTGCATGACGAGATACAGCTCCGTAGGGCAAACGTCGGCAAAGCTATTTGCAAGACTTGATTGATAGACATATTGTTATCCAGACCTCGCCCAACCACGCGGTCTTTTATCCGGCACTCTTGCAGTCTTCGTATGAACTGGTTTGTTCCGATTCTAAAGACGATCTTCGGCGTTGGTTGAAGGACTTCTTTGGGACTATACCTGGTGTGTTTTGGAAAAACGAAGTCGAAAACCGACGGTAAGGGGGCAGAAGGTTGCAGATTGCGTACAGCTGCGGAAAATACATTATCGATTGAATTTCGACAAAACTTTGTCATTTCGTTGGTTTATGAAAATGCTACGAATTGATGGAAAGACTAACAAAAAATCATTTTTGTAATATGATTAAGCGAGACAAAAGAGAACTTAGGAAATTTGAGATTAGAAATATGTCTTCGTTGTCAAATAATGTTGTTTATACGAAGTCTTGAGGTAAATTTAACATTGCTGTATGTTAGGGATAAATTTACCCTGATGAGCCACATTCCTGAACACAGGTTAAATCCTTTCTGGAATAAGGTTTACCTTTGAAGTCGCTAATGTTTACGAGTTAATTTGTTGACCACAGGACATTTTGTAGATGTTATTGTTTTAGATAGTTTACAAAAAATTAAGTTTGATAGTTCTTTCCCCTTTCACAATTTATCTTTTCTGTCACCTGCATATGAACCACCAAAGACGATCCAGGGGCCTGTACTATTTGAATGATAGTTGACGCTTCGTATGTAATCAGCCACATCATATAACATTTGAAGTGAAGACAAATACGTGAGATCTGGGTTGGGGTCTTCCCTTGTCCTGGAAAATAAACGCCATTGCTTTGGTTGTGATTGTCTGTCCACATATATGGTCTTACCCTCCGACTATGCTTTCGCCATAGTATCTGTGTTCAATAGAGTGCACGGTTGCTCCGAATTTTTTTGCCCATTGCAGATAGGGCAAGTCTTCGTTTATCACCCATTCTTCAGACTGTGGTGAATCTCCCCCAATTTTCAAAAAATGGGGACCATTGGGAGTAGCCCATTGAGAGTTTATAAGCACTTGCTGTAATGCTCAAAGAAACATTCCTGACACTTATTCACATCTATCGTAAAATCATAAAAGAAACTTGAAATCTAGTTGCTTGTCTACGCGTCCTTGCACGTGTGTCTATCCTTGTATGTAGGTGCGAATACAACGAAAATCTATTTTTCTGTTAATGGCGAGTTTATTAGGTTAAGAGAGAATGTTCGCCACATTATCTACATATGAGTTATAAATGTGTGCAAGTGACTTTCCATACTTGTAAATAATTAAAATAATTCTTAATTTTTTGAAAATTCATTTTAGCCTTATAAATTTTTTTTCGGAAACTTTGGGAAGCATACCAAAAAATTTTTCGGAGTACGTAGCCAACGCCAAGCATCTTAATTTTTTGTCACACTTTCCACTCCCCCTCCTCCCCGAGCGGATGGGTACGCCATTGGGGTTAGATATAACAAAACGATTTATTACTGCTTATTATAATTTGCCTTTCTTCTCGTTGTATCCTTCTTTCTAGACTTATTGTTAGAACAAGCCTGTTCCCAGAGCTATTGAAGCACAACACGCCCACAAGCCTAGCAAATGATTTATAGCTATTTAAATATTGCACTAATTGCAACCTTGGCCTAATCTGCGTGGAGAAGCTTGTTATACTAGCAAAATGCTTTTGATAGCAAAATATGATATGTAAAATTCATTAGTTTATGTCAACATGTCTGCAAGCGAAATTCCAAACACCTGATGGGACTTATCGTTTTTTTGGCACCAATCACACTGTTTCCATTCAGGGCTCGGCACGAGGTGGCTAGTTGAAAATGCAAAAAACGAAGTTCCCCTTGACTTTTGCGAATTTTTACGCAGTCCCCTCTGACCCTAGACCAGGGCTCGGCACGAGGTGGCGTCCCGAAATTGCAAAAAATGAAGTCCCCTTTGACTTCAATAAAAATTACGATATCCGCCACGAGATATTCGAAGAGAAAATACATGAAAAGGAACGGAACAAAGCAACAGTAGAAAAAAACGAAAAAGAATCATCGAACACACGCGATGATATTCATATTCTCCGGATTGGCGGCATGATGTATCCATCGTGCAGCAATACGCGCCTAGAGCAGCCTTTCCCCGGCCATTCAAAATTTTCAAGGGGCTATAACTAAGCGGGGAGAAGGGGGTTTGAGGCGGTTTAGGAACCAGTTTGTAGGGTTTGGGATGTTGATGAAAAGTATGTAAAGAAAGTAGAAAAATTATGTGAGGGAGGAAAAATTTATGACTTTTTCTTTCCTAAGCCACCTCAGGTGGCTATCCAGGTGGCTTGAAAGCCACCTAACTCCGAAAAAAGTTGAGCACGCCTTTAGTTCACATAATTTTTTCATAATTTTTCATACTTAGTTCTAACTCCCCATTGTCCATCTACACACCTATTTTGGTGTCATTTCATCCTCACTTCGCTGTAAACAAACCTTTTGTTTATTTGCTAGCGACATGCCGGCAGCGTGCCGGCCGTAGGTCGAAAGACAACGTTATGCTCTTCCGCAAAAACGATATCCCCTTTGTTTTTTCCCCAAAAACGATATCCAGCTTGCTTGCTAAGCCACCTGTGCCGTGCCCTGTTTCCATTCACTATTGTGTGCATACATAAAAGTTTTCGTGCCATTTCATAGTCTCTTTTTTGTGAGCAAACTGAGAAGTTGGTTTCAAACTTCGCGCATTTATACGAAAAGTGTTGGGCATGTCAAAGCTGTTCGTAATGTGGCATGTACAGTTTTTACGTATGTCTTGACATGCAATCGCAAAATTTACTTATACTCTGACAAGAAAATAGTCTTTGCAAACAATACCTGGTAGAAGTAGTCCGTTTCAGGGTTGAAATGGTCGTATGGCTGAGAAAAATACGTCAAAGTGTACGAAGCTATATTGTTAGCCTGCAATTTTCAATGCAATTTAATACAAAGACCAGTTTGAAAATAGCAACGAAAACAACCTTATCAGGCGGAGGTACAAAACCGTGTGGAGGTCTGCCCATGAACGCTCTTTTGTTGTGCTTCCATTTAGGAAAAGTCTAAGAGTTGATTTGTTTAATTTCGAGATTTGATTTTACGGTGCTAGCACTAATAGCTTGGGTTACTTTGACGTAGAACCGAGATATGGATTCCCTATACAGCGACTTTTTCCCACTTTTTTCAAAGTCAAAAATTAATATTATAGAATTTCACTCTGAGAAGATAAATTGAAATCCCTTTGATAATGATTATGAATGATTCATTGAACAACAAGAACACGTGTGGGAAGATTTATTTATGAACCAAAATCATGATGGAGCTTCCCTGCATCAAGAAAAAAAAAAGAAAAGTTAAACTTGGAGTCCACAGTGGATGAGGAGAAACAAAGAGTTCAAGAAAAATATAATTTGACGATGAAATGGAACCAGACAAGCCACCAACTCCAAAAATTGAAGAATATTTTCTTTTTTTACTAACAAGGAAAGGATACTTGGTGACCGTGGCCTTTTGAAATGAAAACTACACCATTAATTCCATCTTCAAGCGCTGATTCCAAATCTGCTTTCATTATCTGCTGTGCGCTCCTCCGACAGAAGTTATGAACATTTCTTATCACCAAAATTTGCACTGTTTTTGATGCAGAATCCACCAATATCGTTAGAATGTTCGCTTACGCACTAGAAAAGAGCGTACAAATGAAGTAAAGCTTCATGTTAAGCTCAGGAAAACTGTCACCGACACATCAGAGTCTAAAAAGCCTGGAGAGTGACGATTTCGACTGCCTAAATCTCTCAAAATCACTGTAAAAAAAGTTCATAACTTTGCTCAGGGAGTCGCACAGCAGATAATGAACACTTTAGAATCAGAGTTCCAAGACGCACCTACTAGTATACATCTCACTGCAGAAGGACACGGTCACCAAGTATCTTCTCCTCGTAAGCATTTGGGATTAACCTAATTGAAACAAAAAAACTATCAAAAATCAATGTTTGAAACGAAATGTTTGAATTATGAATCCTAATATCATTTTTACACAGAAAGATGAGTTATTTTAACTATCGCCGTCCTTCCTTACTAAAGAGTTCCGGGGATGGCATAGAAACAACACAGTACTCCGTCTCAGAATAGGAACGAAACGGAGTTCTCAAGCTTTAATAGTATGATTATAAACATTATTATATATTATTATTACATGTGAATAGCTGCGTTAGGTTGCAAAATTCCCCTCCTCCCACGAAATAAATCGGATACCAATAATTTGCAACAGTGGGCTACATTTCCATACCAAGATTTACGGGAGGTTACAACGATAGTTGTACGAGGTTTGTCTGTAATAAAGCTTCATTGAAAATGATGATGGATTGGGCAGTTGATCCCTCCCAAGTTGTATGAATGCCTGATGCATTTCGGTAATTATGGAAGTCCCGTTTATAAGATTAGTGGAAATACGGAACCGAGGCCACCTCAGTTTCTTACATAGATTATGTGGTGAGCAAAGTGTGTTCAACTTCACATCTTTGACTGTATTCAACTTTATTCACATCTCCGACGGTTCAGAAAAACTTACTATGAAACGGTACAAGTCGTACGTGTTGCCTCATTTAGAAAATTGTTCTATAGTTTGGAACTCTTTATTGAAGAAGAACATCTCAAAGTGGAAAAATGTCCAGCAAACATTAACTCGTTTTTTGTTCTTAGATGCGCAAAAGCAAAAGTTTTCCATTAATGCCAAACATGCAACACTCTCGTATTAAGAGAAAGCACTTTTTCAAGGTTTTCAATAAGTTTCATACTATGTTCAGATGGCTAAAGCATATACCTCCTCATGTACTATCTGCGCAGGGCGTACCTTTGATTCAATGGGATTGGCGGCTGGAGAACCATCTGCGTCTTTTTCGGGAGCATGCTCCTGATCATCCCTTAGCCGTTCAGGCCGCGGAGCTCCGCCTTCCAGCCCCTAATCCCGTTGAATCAAGGGGTATCTTCCTTCAAGCGTAACCTTGGGAGTGTCGACCTCATGCAGGTGAATGATTCGTTGAATGCTGAAAATTCTCGCGCTGTTTCCGCTGTTTCTTCTTATTTGCACACGACTTCTCTCTACTCTTACTTCCGCGCTTCTCTGCCATCGCGCCAGTTCTTGCTATAATCTTATGAAATTGATTTTATAGACTAAATTTTCTGTTGTTTTTGCAATTTTACTAATAATTTGGATCTACTGGTTTGTATAATATCCATTAAGGTACTCTTTTTTGTTCGTTTTTTCTTTCCTAACATATTAGTCTATACTAGAAGTCGCTAGCGCATCTATTTTTTTGCCTTCTTTCTGTATCGGCGCACACTGCATGCATCAAATAAATCAATTTATAAATAAATAAATGAATTTCCCCAAATGAGAGATATTTCGGTATGTTCTCATAAAATTGCTTACTTGGCATTGGAGTATTTAGCCGTTCTAGTTGTTGACTATCTTACAAATGCGACAAGCAGCGACTTGTACCACTTCGCTGTCTAGTCCGGATTGACTAGCTCATCATTTTTTGTGTAAATTCTTCAAGCGGCAATTTCGCACCCAGCCTTCAAACCACATCTCTGATATTGAAGAGAATCGTTTCAGATTAGCAGTGAGAGCTCGACTGATTATTGATCTTGGCACTGCCTATGCAACTCTGATGAATAATTAAAGCAGTAGTAAAGACTGGTGTCAATATTTAGTTCTCGGACTAACGTTACGGCGCACAAGTTTTTTTCTAAAGGATCAAAACCTATGAGATGTTCTTATAATCACCCAGTGACTGAGTACGCGTTGTGCGCCAAAACGTTAGCCCGAGAAATAAAGGCTGGTACCAGTCTAGGTTAACTCTCAGTCTGACCTAAGCTCTTTCGTCACCAGAGTTACCAAAGACAGATCAGACGTCTACTCATAATGAAAAGGATGTGTTCACGCAAAGCGTCCGGAAAGCAAACTCGAAATTAAAGGAAGTGTCCGGGCAAATTCGATTTTTAGAAAATCCACTTATCTTGGGTTATCAGCAGCGCTGAATCTGAAAATCCACATTAGAAGGCGCAAAAACGGCGAGAACATACGTTCTATAAAGCCGCAATTTTGAAATTTCACGGTCCCCACCAGGGCAGGGACGCAGAGTCACTGCGGGACCCTACAAGTTTAACTGTGGCGGCATGCGTACCCGCATAGCAGAGACTCGAACAGGTCGGGGACCCCTCCCTAAGGCGTAAGTTTTCCCACTTTCCCTTTTTCTTGCTTTAAGTCGAACGTTATAACCTCGTACTTGCGGGATGCTGTGCCTGAGGGAGGCCACTTTCGCATGGCACTGAAATCCCAACCCCCCCCCCCCATTTTGTCCGGACTTTGCCTTTAAGGTGCCAGAAGTAATTGTATTGTCAGAGAGAAATCTATTAAGATATTCAAGCAAAGTCATCTTTGGAACTTTAGGCCTACAAAGTGGTATAACTTTATGAAGAGATGCACAGGTCCTGAAAAGATCACCATTGTTTTTGGCAAGATTAATCACTAAGCACATTTTTGGAGCATTAAAAATACTTTTGTCTTATCGAATTGAATTTTTTACAGCTAGTGGAACGCTCCCATGACGGAAGATTCAATCCATCTTAATTCCTGCTCCTTTAGATAATAGAAACATGCAGTTCAAGCTTTGCCCTCCTTGCAATTCAAGCTTTGCCCTCAGAAAAAAAACGGCAAAAGAAAGCTATAAAGGTGTTGAGGTGTGTTTTGAGTGCTTGTGTTCTATTAAATGAAAAAGAAACTATCTTCAGACTGATTTTGCAAATTTTCACTTGAGCACTTTAAAATTCATTTTCTTTACAAAAGTGCAAAAGATTACTCAGCGCTCTACCACCATGTGCATTCAAAGCATTTCATATTTTTAGGTCGAAAACATTTTACCACCGTTGTACTATTGGACCTACCTTTACACTTACCTTTACATCATCACGTTTCTTGACAATCGGTTTTCTTTCTTCCGGCTTTAGCAAGGCTCTCGACTGTGGTTTCGTCCAAGATAGTATTTGAGCTTTAATAAATTCAAAATTGCAATGTTGGTTGGTCTAAAAGATAAGCACCGTACGATTACTTCGGTCTCTTCCTTGACTTTCCAGCCATTTTTTTAGGTTTCTCTCAATCAAGGTGCGGACTGTCTTCAGATCGGGCTTATCGTTTTCGGATGGCGGATACATGTCTGCACAATGAGCTGTCCCTAAAATTGCAGCAGTGAGTTTTTCCCTTTGAATGGCATGCTAACCATTCATTAGGTACCAGACTACTGACGGGTCGCTAGAGGAGTACTTGCCCAAAGCATGCCACGGATCGATAGATCCATTGGGAATCACAACATTTGTACCCTAAATTTGCTTAACGTCAGAATTCTTAAGATATTGCAACTGTCACGGTGATCTCCTCAAAGCGATAATCATTCAAGCTTTCTTGAAGGCAGCGTCGCGAAATAATCATTCAAGCTTTCTTGAAGGCAGCGTCCCGAAAAGATGAGTGCCCGGTTTTGTGGCGATGTCAAAGTAGATCCCTTACCTATGTCATGACTGAAGTTTCGAGCGAAAAAGGAGTCTTCAAGCATGAAATTTGCTCTGGAAGTGGCGCGATTCTTACGGCAGGCCCGGACGCCGCCCACACAGCACAAACTGCAAGGCTAGAGCACGCATAGTACACACAGTTATGAGGGCAGGGTTCCGCAACCAACGCTCTGCGTCTCTACCCTGCGTGCATCTCGTACTCGCCCGAGCCTACCGTAAGATCCGGACCACTCGGGGGCGATTTGTAAACTTCGCAGACCCCTTTCGCGCTGCAAACTTCCGTCGTCGCTTAGTTAGGAGGTCTACCATAACATTACACTACACCAGAGCCAGGTAGCCCCAATCTGGTGAGACGCTGTTTAATTGCTCATGTTAGAAAAAGTTTCTGATAAAACTTTAAAGTCATATGTATTCAAATAGGCTGGTATATGAATCAAAATAATGATTTGGATAGGTGTTATGCTCAACAATGTATTGCCACCATCTCACTTTATAGTTCTCTGAACCGCCATATTCCATCTGCGTCCTGTGCACAGCTGCTTTTATGAATGTGCTATTGTATACGTCTCCAAATACATCATAACACATATCGAGGTACAGTCTAGAATCTACTACGTTATAGCTTGCGATGCGCTTATGGCACTTACGTTAAAGGAGTGCCAGAACCGAAAATTCCTTTCGGACCACCGTCAGTGGACTGATAGTAGCCAAATTCGGTGCATGTCTGCCATAACCAACTTCGCGCACCAGCTGAAAATTTGTTTATTTAGATCTACTAATTTTTTTATAATCCGTGTCCAAGAACTATCCTTTATTTTAGGTTTTGCAAATAAATGTGCTTGTAACCTGAAAGGGCTGGTGCCGTTGTACACTGAAGTTGAATAAAGCATCAGTGTGCTTACTTATCCCTATCTAGCAGTCTGAGTGGTGGGAACAGGCTTTCAAAAGCACCGTCTACTCATATTCTTTTCATGCTTTTGTCGTTCCGCGGCTTTCTCACGTCCCTGATTCCGAATATCAATTGAGAATCCGCAAAACCCCGACAGTCCCCGCTCCGCAGGACCCGCAGAGGAGATCTCCGGACAGCGATTGCTTGGGTGCGCACGGATGGGCGGAACAAACGTCACGCGCACTCAAAGGGGTAGAGCCAACGTTGCAAATCGTCATCCGAAGCTAACTTTCGAAGCAATTTTCTCGCTTCGGAAACAACTTTTCGCAGCGCGAGTTGAGCAAATACACATTTAGGAGCCCAGTACTTTTAGACATCGAAATCTTGTCAGCCCCATTTTGAGTGGACGGTGCCTCTAACAAAGGAAGACACCAACTTAGTCAGCGATTAAGTCTTTGAAGGCTGATTCCAAATCTGCTTTCCTTTTCTGCGAAACAGCTCTCCGAAAGAAGTTATGAGCCTTTGAATGTTCAAGTGTGCCAAGAACTGAGTGGCTTAAAATTAGCGAAAAGCTCTAAAACAATACTCCATTTGAATCAGCTTTGTTCCTTTCTTGAGAACTGTATGCTTGACACAAAACTGACTTTCCACTTTCCGTTTCGATGGTTTTATACAGCTTTTCGCCAATTTTAAGCCATGTAAACCGTAACAAATTTGGACGTTCAAAGCTCACAACTTGTTTTGGAAACTTATTCCACAAATTTTTTTTTGGTTCAGGACAAATTTGCGAGGTTTGCTTAAGAACTTTTTTGGTCTGATGCTGCCTCAAATTTCATTTTCTTCGACTTTGAGATTGTTAGGTCGTAAAGAAAATTCCCGGGCAGTTTTGGAAATTGCATTTTCAAACTCATTTTTTTGCACACAGTTGAATCTAACGACAATTATTTCGTATGGTTTTGTAGAAGAGAGTCTAGCCTTTTCAGATTCGCATCCAGTTTTCATAGATGCCAATCCTCATTTGATCTACACACCAAAATGCAAGTCTGTGCAACAATGAAATTTTCACAATTCTCTCTTTGCTGCCATTTTTTTGCAGTAAACAAAAGCCATTTAAGAGTTGGTCACTTTGAATAAGGAGGCTGTCGACTTCAATACTGCAGCTGTGTTTGGATTTTACAGTACGCAAATTACAAACTCTCAAACTTGCCTTCGATCGTACCTGTTTTCGCAGCTGGCCTCCTTTACTGTGAGGGTCGTCACGCCTCGGTGATGGGTCCGAAAGATGTGCAAGACATCACCCCAACAATATTTTTAGCAAGCAAGTTCTTTATTCCGTGGAAGGCAAAAAATGGGACATTTTTAGGGTGGAAAAATGGCCGAATTTTCAATTTTTTCGAGAAAATTTTTTTAGGCTGTGCTCTAAAATTGTGATACAGTCTATAAGCAGCCCCCGAAGAGTTCTACATAACTAGCACATATGGCTCTCCATCTTTCTTACAATTAGTGCCTGAGGAAATTCTGCACAAACAGGCCGAATTCTGAGTCGACCTTTTTCTCTGCAGTGCATCTCAGACAATCACAGGCTCTCGGCCGGCGGCCACAAAGCCACCGCGAAAACCCACCAAAAGCGCGGTGGCCTCATCGCGGCCACTTTCGCTTCCCGCTGAAGCCCTCATAGCAGTCCGCCCGCTGCCAGCTTTAGCCTCCCGCTCATTGCCATATTTGTAGCCCGCTCGCTTCTACAGTTCTCAGCGGGAAGCGGCAGTGAGGCGATAAGGCCACGGCGCTTTTGGTGGGTTTTCGCGGTGGCTTTGTGGCTGCCGGCTGAAAATCTTGTCTGTGTAGCTTCTTGTTATGCTTGGACTACAACGTTGTAACTTCAATTAATTCATTATAACGATGACAAGCAACAATGAAGAACATAACCATCTGGAGATATGACCACATGGAGAAATAGATATGGCCCCAGATGGTTATGTTCTTCATTGTTACTTGCCATCGTTATAATGAATTAATTGAAGTTACAACGTTGTAGTCCAAGCATAACAAGAAGCTACACAGACAAGATTTTCAGCCGGCAGCCACAAAGCCACCGCGAAAACCCACCAAAAGCTCCTTGCCTTATCGCCTCACTGCCGCTTCCCGCTTTCCTAAAAGATAGGAAGTGTCCGTAGCCCAAAAGCTTAGAGGTTAGCTTAGATCGTATACTACGACTATGTACGGCCACGTTTGTAAACTCTGGATAAAGGTTATAACTAATGAAATGGCAAGTAACAGTTAAGTGGATGAGTACGCAAGTACGCAGTGATACACACGCATAGATTTACATTCTTTAGAACAGAAAATATGCTGATAATAGACCTTGAGGGTACAAACATTGATAAAACGAATCCATATGGGGAGCGGCGACAAAGCAATACACATTCCACCGCGATAAATATATTCACAAACATGAGTGAGGAACTGCCAGTGTGCGCAATGCAGGGGTTTCTCATGCGAATCAACAATCCATTCGCGCCTGAGTATCGTTCAGGCAACTGTCAGTTCTGATCCAAACCCATTTTCCTTATGTTGTGCAACACTTCCTCTGGAATTGTGTGCGTCTTCGTCGGTGACTGCAGCGTCTAAGAGAAGCTGTAATTGACTACGATTACAAACATCATGAAATGCCTGCAAAAGAGAGAGTAGTTGGAAATATATAGATATACATCAAAGACAGACATTAGACAGAGAGAACGCAAGACAAATATGGTACAGCAATTAGTGGAAGTATGAAAAGCCCTAATTTCATTTCTAGGAGGTAGGGAGACTTTATCAAGCCTTGACGATAAAAAGAGACAGAAACTAGTTCCATCACAGCTGTAAATAACTATCGTCGATTCGTTGACTGCGCGGACTGGACATAACCGCGGAGCACGCGCCGCGAGGTAAAACGCTTGCTCCAATACAAGATCGCCATTGTTCGTGCTCTCGCAACATGTTAACCACGCCGCATGTGGTCCGCAGCGCCTCAGCAGCCCGTACGGTCAACGAATCGACGATAGCTGCGTTGACGAACGACTGCGTGCCAAACAATTTTCCGTAAAACTGTAAACCTTTTATGTGCTCACTGTACAAGTGCAGTCGATTCATTTCATATGATCATGTGTGCACCCGCACACACCGTCCATCTTTGGCGTCCCCATCTCGGATTTGCGATCGCAAAAACGCGAGAGAGTGAGCAATTGCTATCGCTTACATCATTTAGAGATAAATAGTACCTAAAAAGAAAAGAAAACAGCGAGAAAACATCAGAATCGCTTAACGGAAGGATTGCGTCCTCCAAGAATCCAGGATGGGTACGCAAAGATAAACGGTGTGTGCAATGGCACACATGATCATATGAAATGAACCGACGGTACATCATTGAAAAGGTGCGCACTGTGTTTCGATGAATGCACTTGGCTTCGAAATAAGAATTTTACTTTTTGAAAAGGCCGATCGGTAGAAACACGTGCGACGAAAACTTACGCTGTGTGTGGCACTCAGACTAAACCTCAAATCAATCCTTCCTCACTCAATGAACTTTGCGTGCAACACGCTGGCGTGGAGTGAGCCGTGATGGTCGTCCGTTGCGTAAAAGGTCATGTTTTCGCGTGTAATCCGCTGAGGCTGAGAGTTTTTTCTCGAAAAAATTATAAACACAGGATTGAAGTAGCAAAGCATAGCGACGCCCTCTAATCAATAAGCATTTCGAAAATGGACGCATGCGAAACGCAATGATGCAGATCTTTGAGCGCAAAGAGAGCACGCTTGTAGTCGAATGATGTGACAGCGGCGAAAATGTTGAGAGAAAGGCACTTTTATGTTTACATTCGTAAAATGAGTGAATAGATGGTTTTTTACGGTTTTCGAGAGAGTTTGAAAAAGAGTTTTTATTACATTGTGCAGTGGATGTTTTGATTCAAAAACAAACGGGGCTTTCATTAAGCACTTCTTCCGGTTGGATAGACAGTCAAACATAGAGAACAAAAGAAATCTGATATATAAAGAATCGTTAGCTCAATTCAAAAATCTTCAAATTGCTGGGAACCACGACGAGTCCCGAAGCAAACGCTCTTCCAAATAGCGCCTATGGCCCCGGGCAGACTTCACGCGATTTGATCGTCGCGACTGAATCGCGAGGAGACAACTGTTACAACATCATTCCAAGCAGATCAACTTGCATTCGGTTGTGATACTTTTCCAGACCGAAATTTTTGAATGTGAAATGAAAATGAATGGAAATCTTGGCGATTTGGTCGCGACGATTAAGTCGCGTGAAGTCTGACCGGGGCCTATAAGTACTGGTTCACTAGTACTTGAAATGAAGCACTGAAAATGAAAACAAAGAAAAGCAAAGATGAAAACAAAGATTAGGCAACAAGAAATGAAAAAAATGACGCGAGCCCACGCTGCCAATCTCGTTTGCCTGCACATCTAACTTTTCTGGTGCGATCAACAATGTCTCGAGCGGGCAACGATATGGCATCCAGTTGGCAGCCACAATACGGCGTTATGAGTTAAGGCTGCCTGCTCATAGCATTGATGCGGCCCGCTGACAGAAATCTTGTATTCGCAGCCCCATCGTTTCACGGTCGCTGCCAGCTTAACGGAGTCGCTGCCTCATCGTCGCCTTTTGGCTGCTTTTGTAAGAATGAATGCGCTCTGCAGCTATTTTCTGACTCATGGAAGATTATAGCTGCCCGCTGGTAGCCCGTCGCTGCCCGCTCACCGCCATTCCTACAATGTCGTCGCCCGCTCACTGCCACTTTTGCAGTATCGCCGCCCGCTCAGTGAAACTGCCCTTTATCGCCGCCGGCTGAGAGCCTGTGATTGTCTGAGATGATGGTGGTCCAAGATGAAGTGCTGAGGACCCAACAAAATAAGCGTACCTTGTGGACAATATTGTAGCAAAATTTTTAACTCTCAAAAAAAAGTGGTCTACTCGAAGTTACACCAGTTTGGAAAAAATTTGCAAGTGCCCGGAAACTTTCTTTAGAACCTATTATTTAGAAAGCATTTATATTCATTTCGGATTGTCATAGATGCCTAGCTACTAGTTACAGCAAAATTTGGGAAAATTACAGTCAAACTCAAGCTCATCACTGAATTCTTCTTTCCAGAGATAATCTATCATTTCGCCGTAATCGTTACAAGTGTGATTGAAACCATTGTAGCCTAAAGTATAAAAGATTACATTTTGCTTCCAACCATTCTGAAAACTTACTCATATATTCATTAACATCTTGAAGTTGCTGTAATGGATCAGAGCCGCTAGTCATTATCTCACAGACTTGTGGAATGCCAAAGCCCTCGACGAACCTGCCCTAAAAATGCTTCGAATGTCATCGTTAACCATGTTGGTTTTTTAGAGCTGAGTATTTCTCTTATGAATCTAGAAGCACTATGTTCATCGAAATAAATCAAAATGTTGTTTTTTTCATTTACAAAACCCCTCATCAAAAAGCACTAAGCTTTCCTAAATATATTTTTGTGATGCTATGGGTGTAGGGCCTTAGGCGACAAGCTCAATATCTTGTACCCCAAAAACCTCCTCGTGCAAAACGTCTTCGGCGGAAAAAGCAGGGAGCTGGGGCGTTGGGGCCGATTTACTCGATGCCATCAAAAACATGGCGCATAGTTGTGAGTTACGGACTTCACGCTGCTTCCTTTTTAACGTTTTGTCGCCTAACGCTTGCCCCCTTTAATAAGACTACTCTTAAATTATAGTAAGAAACAAAAACAAAATGCAAAAAAGCCGTGGTGTTACTAAACATTCATGCTTACATAAGAACATCAGTTCATCTCATATCCTGGTCCTAAGTGTCTGTATAATGTGAGACTTGTCTCATCAGCAACTCTGTGTTTGTTTTCAGAAGAATTATTGGGCGGAAAACCTGATTTACTCCGCTGTATTGTACTGCTTCTTGAAATTTTTCAAAGATCGTCATGTGGAGGAATTGCGTGTCATCATAACCGATGGTCGTATCATGTCTATCTGAGAAATTTGGTTTCAACCTAAAAGAAACTCTTTTTCATTTGGTCTATTTGAGCGGTGAATTGTAGAATGACCCACATAAAAAGATCATCAAGCTTATCGCGTCCCTCTCGAGTGAGCATGAGATTTTCAAAAGTTTCGAAAGCTTTTTTGACATTTTCCGCGCAGTCTTCGCTATATGAACGTAAGGCATTCTCCGCGGCGTCCAAATAACCTGGGTCAAATTGAATAATGACAAATATTGAATAATGCTTGCACTTGAGGGACGCGTTGCTTACCCCAAAAGTCAACCACTGCGTTCATTGGAGCAGAACTGCCTACAGCACCAGCAATTAAATCTGGGTATTTTTGGCGAGCCCAAAGCGAAAGAGCACCTGGAACTTACTATTTCTACTTTCACAAAAATTAACATATGGTATGTATAACAGAACTATGGTTGTATTAGATTGAGCTTTCACAATTGTACTGAAACAAAACAATTGTGTAAAAGAAGGATTATTGTTTTACGGACTTTTCCCTTCTCTCTCCAACTCTTTCTAGAAGTTTCGAAAACTGTCGAAAGCTTCGTCTTGTATGATGAAGCCACGACGTATACGTATACAGCAACGATTCTTTTGACTAACATCAAAACATTTTTGAGGTCGCAAGCAACGAGAATAGCCCTTTTAAAGGCAGTGGATCGGCATTATTAAACAACTCGGGATTTTAACGCGGTAGGTTCCTTGTCGTCCAACTATGAAAACGGTGCAATCTCGGTTGCACAGCATGCTTTCCCTGCCGAGAAAATCGCTCTCGAACTTACACGCGTTGGCATTTTCCTTCTCACCATTGAAAGCTGCCCGCCGCGACGCTATAACCATTGGGTCCTGTCACGATTTAGCGTCATTGGCCTTGCTCCACTCGTCTAATATCAAAGGGAAGAGCATTAAAAACGTTCATTTTCGCCGTTTTCAAGCGTTCAAAAGTGGATTTTCGGAATCGGCGTATTGAAGAACCCCAGGTAAGCGCAAATTTGACCAGGTTGAAATTTGCCGAGCCACTGCCTTTAACAGAAGAGGATCTTCAGTCGAAGCGGCCTTTCCAATTGAAATGCCAATATCTTAGAGGACATCGCATTCTAATCTGAAATCTGTCTTTTTTATCTGAGCGCCTTTGAGTGAGGAGTTATGACTTTTTTATGAGCCAAAAAACTGTATACTTGCTAGAATAAAATAATGCTAACGGGTCTTTCAATTCACTGGACCGAGTATAGGTGAAGCAAGGAAGAGAATCTTCTCTTCATAATGTGGTTAACAGTCACCAATATTCCATTTAGACTCAAAGAGACTTCTGTGAACGATTTTCGTCTATCCACGTGTTGAAATTTCGCCACAAAACTCTAATGACTTCTTGTCTAGAAGCGCTCCGCAGACAAGGTCAGGTTTGGAATCAACGTTCGACGCCCTTCAAGAATATATGCGTCTTTTTTAAAACGCCACTTCGACTGCAGTCCTTTCCTTAGTAAGTCATTCCCGAAAAACGAAAATTTTACATTCGTAAACTATGGCAAAAATGGAACGAAGTTGTGCTATCGAGCCATAAAAGTGAAGCGCCCCATTTGTTAGGTCGGTGCAAAAATAATGGCAGATTTTTTTACAGGGCAACTTTTTTCCATCAATACTTTTTATTTACAGAGGTGTAGTGTACCATCGAGAAGCTGTTTTCATGCTCTATTCAATGGTACTCAAAATGGACTTTCTTCTTCATCTGTTAAAAAGTTACTGAGCTTCAAATGACCGCATTTAAATTCAGAAATTTACTGCATTCACTTTTCTGGCCAGAATTCAGGCGCGTATTAATGGTATTTTTTCGAAAATTTAGCTATTGTGTGTAATAGAAGTTATCTACATTATGCAATCTTAACTGCATTCTTTGAAGTTATCCAGACTGAGATATCGGCGCCCAAACATGAGTAGCTGTTGCGGTCATTTTATGACCCATAATATCCTTCAGAAAAAGTCAATCGTCGAAGCTTTGCTCAATATAAGCGTAGGGCTAGGATATCCTATTAGCAGTTTTTTCAAAAACAACCAGCTATTAATTAAGTAGAAAATTAGAAAGCTCTATATTCGGTACTTTGCACACTGAAAAATGTTGCGGCTGCAAGATAGGCTACTTATCATTCATACTAGCAAACTTTGAAAGAAGTTATGAATTGTCAAAAACAGATCCTATGAGAAGAACCTTTTTTGTTTTTCAATCCATATTTTTCTGCCCGTTCATGACATGAGCATAAGTAAATGTGCGCGGTTTGCAGAAGGTTTGCTGCTTCTGATGATCATTACTGCATTCGGAAATGTGAATTTTTCATTCGGAAAAGCACATCAAATGAGAATTGGCAAAACGGCCATTATTTTTGCACTGACCTAATATTTTTTTAAATGGGACCTTTGAAGATCAATTGCTTTGAATATACAGAAAGCCTCATATAAGCTATCAGGAAGTCTATTGCTATGAAAAATGTTATGCGGAGGTCCCAGAAAATTTTGAGGAAGAGGGAGGGAGGCAAAAATTTTTCATGAAGGCATGGTATTAACCACGCTTTTGGGAAGGTTTTTGGGATGCTTTTCAAAATGTTCACGGGTTTTAATCTGGACGTTTTGAACAAAAAAGAGGCGTTTTTACTAGACGTTCGAATTTCTGTAAAATCGAAACGATATTCTAATTATTTACTAGCGAAAACAAGTTACTTACACAATTTCAAGAACCTTTTCATGGTGAAGCGATAGAAAGTAAGAATCCGATCAATTTTGTGAAAATAAACTATTTCTGCCTCAAAGCACCGATTACCCGAATAAAATCCTCCAAACGTTATCCAACTCGCATTTTCCAGATGATGCTCTTTGTTCATAGCTTTTATAAAGAATGCAATGTCCTCTAGTGCTTGTCTGCTGCTCAGATAATGCAGATTTTCTACCGATTGGTCACTGAAACAATAAACAGAGTAACATGCAAACAAATTTGAGTGATTCAACTAACGGAGTCGGACGACTTTTTCCATAGAATCGATGCTCAAGTGAGAACATCATAGCGCCGAACTGCTCAGCCCATTTGACAAATGGGTAATTCTTGTTGGTTACCTGACGGGCGTAAGATTGCAGAATGCAAAGTGATACAAAAAACTCTGCTTCCTTTGCCAAACTCGACTAATTAGTGCCTTTCAACATAGAACCTTTATTTTATTTCATTGCGCGTCCAGAACTGTAGTTTGAAGGTATTTCGTAGTTTAACGGTATATCAAGGCACTTGTGTTCGTTACTCATAAATCAACTTACCCAATCTATGCTTTCAGGGCCTTCTCCTCCTATCATAAGAAAGGCCACGTTTGAACCGGAATAATATTGAGCATTGTAGAAATAACGCTAGAGTTGCACAGAATAATTAGAACTTAAAACTCTAGCAAAAGTTACCTGTTGCCATGTTGCATTGTTGGTAGCATCAAAGTGATTGAGTTTTTGAGTGAAAAACTTTTCGGCTGGTCCACTTGTGGTTGCGATATGTGAAAACTAAACGATTAGCATTAATCAACTTGATGTTCCACTTCACTATCAAGAGAATATTATATACCTCGTTCATCATAGTTTTTCCAGTTTCCTTCTCTAGAAGAAGAAGTCGCATATGTTCGTGGCCTTTTCTGGTCCCAAACATAGGACGTCCCAGAAAAAATTGAGGTTCCCATGAAATTACCATCCAAATCTGGCAATAAGCATTATCCGTTTATAAAGATTGATCAAATCCAAATGAAAGCTTATCGTAGGGCTCGTGCTGCTTGAGTTCCGTGTGACAGCCTCGCTTGGGCTCCGCCCTCTTTCGTGAACCTGGTCCCTGATCATTCTTTCAAGTTGAGCGTGGAGCGTGAAAAAGGCTGAGCTTTTCTAATCAAGCATGAGACATAATTAGAGAGCACGCTCATAAAAAGGGTGCAGAGTCCGGACCAGGCAGTCGCGCGGGAATTGAGCCGTTAGATCACTCTCAATGAGACGGAGGGTAAGTGTATGCCTGCACCTTGGCAGCTCATAGCGCGAAGCGTTTGTCTAGGCAGCGAGCTGCCCTGTTTGGCGTAAACCAGTCCAATCTTCAATTATTAGGCTGGAAACTAAGTTTTGCAACTACCTTCATAACTCAACTCTCTTCGGATAAGACGCACTCAAACTTTGACAGTATGTAGAGCAGTAAGTTTTTCGTCCTCTCTTGCTGAAACCTCGGCATACTTGAGATTGTGATGTCAGTATTGTTTTGCCAACTCGAGGTTTTGGTGAAGCTTTTTATTACATCAGTGGCCTAACGTTTCGACTACTCGTCGTCTTCAGAGGCCTAAAGCGGTGCGGGATTAGCGATATTATGTCTGCCCCACCAAGTGCTTCATCGACCCTTGGATAGTTTCTCGATCCCCCCTCGAGTTTTACAAGCAAAATTCGCAAAATGGGAAAGACGAACGCACCATTGCTTCACCGCCGGTGCACTTGATGGTATGTGCGACCGCTTCCTTGATGACAGTAGTGCCAATAAGCCACATTGAGCAGCTCATTGTAAATGTAATCATCGCACTACTCTATCATAGCTCACAGAGTGACAAAAACGGCATGAGGTCATTCGTAACGGCTAAGCACTCGTTTCTGTTGTTCATAACCGGTTTTCTGCGCGTGATCCAAAATGCTTCGAGAGCTTTCCGAGCAGAGGTATCTTCTTCATAAGCCAATATTGTACACTTAATTTCGTAGTCTTCGCCGCAATGGTACTCATGTCTATGTTTCCCGAGAGGCGAGGCTAGATTACCCTTTCGTTTATTGGCGAGATGTTCTCTAACTCTCACGACAAGTGCTCTTCCGGTTTCTCCTATATATTAGGTTGTGCAATAAGTTCTGTCCCATTTTTTCTTCCGATTTTTTCTCAATATTTTGCGCGATATTCTGCAAATTGTTTATATGCATTTGAAAGCTCTAGGCCTTCTCTACCGAAACTTTCATTTCGGTTTTTTACATCAGATGACTTGAAGAAGTTTTACAGCGCCAAATTTGGAAAATCAAATAGGGAAGAAGTCCATTTTCGACAACTACGTTCCGTCGCCTTCCTAATTAGTCATAATGCCTACGAATAAGGTCGAAGAATTTGCTACAAGTAAGCAAAGAATGCTCTAGCTTCTACTGCGCTTTAGGAGTGCTGAAACTTTTCAAAAATCACTTCTGTAGACTGTAGAAAATTCTTCTTTGTAACGCTTTTTCAACGTTGGTGTTGTTGGGCATTATCTGAAGGCATCCTGAGGGAAGACGGTAGGCGGATCATCCAGAAAACACAAAAGGGATGGTTTGTGGCTTCAAAGTTATCGAATTCGTAGGATAAATACTCAAAATTCGAGTTTGGAGCCACCACACGCTTGGGTACTATACTTGGGTAATTCGAAAATTTTTCATCGAATGAATGAATATCGAATAAATTCGAAAATGAAAATTTTCGAATAAACGAATATCGAATAAATTCGAAAATGAAAAAAACCCGAATGAATGAATTTCGAATAAATTCGGAAATGAAAAAAACTCGAATGAATGAATTTCGAATAAATTCGGAAAATCAAAAATATCGAATGAATGAATATCGAATATATTCGAACATTGGGAGTCGAATTTCGAATAGATATTCGAATGATTTTTCGAATAATTACTGCAACATATCTAAAACTTGCTGACATTTCTGGCTAGAACCGATTCATTCATAATCAGCACCCTCATATCCCCTACACCAACTCCTAGCTCAAGCTTTTTCAAAAATCGATAAAATCGATAAACAAAAATTTTATTCATAATCAGCACCCTCACTTACCCCCCTGTGCCAACTCCCAGCCCCGTAGCTCAAAGTTCCCCAAAAATCGATAAAATCGATTAACAAAAATTTTATTCATTATCAGCACCCTCACTTACCCCCCTGTACCAACTCCCAGCTCCGTAGCTCAAAGTTTCCCAAAAATCGATAAAATCGATAAACAAAAATTTTATTCATAATCAGCACCCTCACTTACCCCCCTGTACCAACTCCCAGCTCCGTAGCTCAAAGTTTCCCAAAAATCGATAAAATCGATAAACAAAAATTTTATTCATAATCAGCACCCTCACTTACCCCCCTGTACCAACTCCCAGCTCCGTAGCCCAAAGTTTCCAATTCAATATTCAATAACCCAATTCATAGCAAAATTAAGGTTAGTAGCCAGCTGTCTGGATTCTTTCAAATGAACAAATGGGATTTCATGGGAAATCAGTACAGTTGTTTTCGAGAATAGATTAAAAATTAGTACAAAAAATAATCATCAGCGATTTCCACTGATCTATAGGTATTCAGTAGTAACATGCAGTGCATCTTCGTGATCCTTGTGCGTTATGCACCGTAGGGTAACCGCATTTGTGCACCTTGATCCTGCCGCTTTGTTCGACAGCAGACCTCACTTGTCAGGCGTCCACTAAAATTCAAGGGCAGTTTAGCAGAGTAGCAGCAAATGAAATTGGCTGGAGCTGAAATTTAAAAATGAGGCTGGCACACGCTATACATCTGTGGTGAGCTGGCGTTACATCTGAAGACATCTGTAACTTACTGATCGAAAAAGCATCAATTAAAATCCACATTTATGTTTTTTTATGTCGCAAGCAGTCGGAAGAATGCGACTTTCCATACAGTTCAAAGGTCGTTACGGTTGCAAAAAAGATGCATTACCTGGTCTTGTAAAAAAAACGAAAACGAAGCGAGCTTGGTACTCAAAGATTGGCTCTGTAACAAACTCGAATAATTTGGATACGGAGTTCATTCGAATACGAATTCGAATAAACATTCGAATAAAACATTCGAATAAAATCTATTCGAAAACCCGTTTTTCGATTATTCGAGTTTTCGAATATTATTCGAATCCTCGTTTTTTGATTATTCGAGTTTTCGAATTTTATTCGAAATCCTGTTTTTTGATTATTCGAGTTTCGAATTTTATTTGAAACCCCGTCTACTCAATTATTCGAGTTTCGAATATTATTCGAAAATGGAAAAACTCCGAATATCGAATTTTCGAATCGAATATATTCGAATGTTTTATTCGAATGATCGAATTTCTATTCGATTCGGACCCAAGTATATTGGGTACGCGAGACGGCGAATATCGCCGTGACGAAGTCTTGCCTTGCCGACTTCTAAAAAATGTCATTAAATAGCAGGTGGAAGGAACAGAACATGCGCAAACAGTGATAGGATAAGTGTAAAAGTTTAATAGATTGTTTTTGGTTGTTCTCAAGCTTGTTCAATAAGTTTTACCAGCAAAAATCGAGAGAAATTTGGAGGAAAAAAGATGTCGAAAATTGATTTTTCGGCTCTTTGTATTTTTTGTTTCAATGATAAATATCTTTTTTAGTTTCCTGTTATGTTGGGAAATGATACATATGAGCCTGCAGAGCAAACTTAGAGCTTTCAAAAGCTTATACACTTATCTCAGCTATAGTCAATGTCGTCAAGAAAAACCTAAAACAAAAATGGGACAGAACTTATTACACGACCTAATAGCTAGCTCCACAAACTAAACAATCTATCTGATATATTACTCCCGTCTTCGCGCAGTCACCAATGCTGCTATATGGACAAATAACGCACTCTTTCGAGATACAATATTTGTCATAGAGCCTGTTTCGTACAAGCCGTTTCTTTAAATTATCGCTCGGAACATTTACTAAAATGATATCGTCGCTTAGCTGTGCTCGTTTAATACTTTGCCGAATTGCAACACAGATTTCATCCGAGACAAAAGGAAGACAGAGCGCCATTTTGTTGTTATATTGAGCGGTATTATGTGAGGAATATGGTCTACACGAGCATGATGCATCAGATAGCCATTGTTCCTCGCGATGTTCAGTGCAACATTTCGCGACTCTTTCTGCTCTTGTTCTCCCGTACACACTTGTGCTACTGTTTTAAACATATTTCGAATAACGGCATTCTTGACGGCTGATGGATGTGCCGAACGAGCACGTAATAAGATGTTTTTGGAGCTATTCTTACGATACCATTTAACATTTGTGTTGCAGCCAGATAGTTTGATTTGAACGTTCAAGTACGGAAGCCAACCATCAACCGGCTGTTCGCGCGTGAATCTTATGTACTGCGACTGCTGATTGAGCAATCGGAAACACTCGTCCATTTCGGACTGAGTGGATGTTACAATACAGCAGTCGTCTATGTAGCGACAGTACATAAGTGGAAGTCTTGACAGCACGGGTTGTTCGATCCTGCTCATGAAACATATTGCAAGAACTGGAGCAAGCCGTTGTCCCATTGCAAGTCCTCTTACTTGAGCAAAGTAGATGCCTGACCATCTAAAGATATTATAATTCAAACATTCTCGGATCAGGACCATGATGTGATGCTTGCTCAATCCAAAGGTTTGAATGCTCGCACTAAATTCATCCATCATTTCGGATACCGCTTGTAAAGCGTCTTCATTTTGGACGTTAGTATACAGAGATACTACATCAAATGATTCAGCTATACATCCATTTTCAAATTTACACGACTTTAAGCGGTCGAGGAATTGTTTAGTGTTGGCAAAATGGGAAGGTATTTTGTCCAGTAATTGCCCAACAATCTTATTCAAAAACCAAGATATTCTATCGGTTGGACCCCCAGTACAGCTTATTATAGGTCTTATCTGAAACTGTCTGGCTGCCATCGAGCAAATGTCGTCATCTTTTGTAAGCTTGTGGGTCTTCAAAAGGCTATAGAAAACCGGGCAACTTGGCGTATCGAGCTTGAGTCTGCTAAGAAAGCTCTCGTTGAGGCCAGCTGCTTTTCCTGTGCTCATCCAAATATGATTCAATCTCTTGTACTGCGAATGATATTCCTTTTCGGATACTTGCTGGTACACGCTCTTGTCATTGAGATGAAGCTCAGTGATTTCTCGATCGAGATTCTGAGGTATGACCACAAATTCTCCATCTTTATCACTGACGGAGATGCGCACTTTCTCAGATATTATCAAATCGCGTACTTCCCTATATCCAAGCATTTCCGAGTGAATCAAGTTAGTGCGGCGATATGGTTTTGGCTCTGTGTAAGCAGTCGATAGAATTTGTTGAGCATAGAATTCTAAACTTGACATCTGCCTCCGGTACTGGTAGAGGCTCTCTATAAAAAGTGCTTGGAAACGGAATATGGGGAAGTGGCTGCTCAACTTGTACTTCTTGTGCATTTGGATCGCGCTTTTCGTTAATCTTGGCCCTTATTCTCAGTTGATCTCGTACTCTGTGAAGACCAGTAACGACTTTGCAATACAGCCTCATTGACGTTCTGAGTAATTGAGAATCATCATTTCGGATACCTCTGCTCGGAAAGCTCTCGAAGCATTTTGGATCACGCGCAGAAAACCGCTTATGAACAACAGAAACGAGTGCTTAGCCTTACGAATGACCTCATGCCGTTTTTGTCACTCTGTGAGCTATGTTAGGGTAGTGCGATGATTACATCTACAATGAGCTGCTCAGTGTGGCTTATTGGCACTAGTGTCACCAAGGAAGCAGTCGCACATACCATCAAGTGCACCAGCGTTCGTCTTTCCCATTTTGCGAATTTTGCTTGTAAAACTCGGGCGGGGATCGAGAAACTATCCAAGGGTCGATGAAGCACTTGGTGGGGCAGACATAATATCGCTAATCCCGCACCGCTTTAGGCCTCTGAAGACGACGAGTAGTCGAAACGTTAGGCCACTGATGTAATAAAAAGCTTCACCAAAACCTCGAGTTGGCAAAACAATACTGGCAACACAATCTCAAGTATGTAGAGCGTAATGTAACCTACAATCCACAAAAAATTTGTGAATTTTGAAAACGAATTAGAAAAATTCCAGGCATTTATCGGAAACTAGTGAAGTTTGAGAATTTTTGGGCTTATGAGCCAAAATGAAGCCATTAGCAGCCAAGACCGTGCGCAATAATCCGGAATCGTGTATGAATTGTTGCTAAAGGTTGACTCATTCGGCTCACCAAGAAAGAAATAAAATTTAGAGGTAAGTCGAGATTTGGCGCCCTCACAAATACGAACAAGTTGCTATACGCAAGGCTGCTGGGGACAACCGTCAATGACTAAGGAGTCCAAACCACAAAATTCCCCGAGCTTTTATATACTGAGGTTTTTTGGTCTGGTAAACGCGATTATCATATTCATTTGTTGAATTAACACCTCTTTCCTTGTTTAGGGTGAGACCCCATATCGTACACCTACAGCAATCTTACTAACAAGCTCTTAACACGCACTTCAGTACCGTTTTCGTGATCAGCATGTCAAATAACCCCCCTATGCCAAGTTCCAGCTAAATTTGTTGAGTTTTACAATTTTCCCCTTTATACCGTACACCTACCGTAACCCTCACTGCGACGTCAGAATTTGGTAGAACAGCAGCTGCACCTGTAGCTTACGTCACAACCAACACAGTGACAAAATTTGAGTGCGCCATGTTGAGTGAGAGGAAAGTTATTGAATGAGTTGCAAAGCTTAGTTTCCAACCTAATATTTTCGCAATGGGACCACTCTTACGTCAACTCGTAAGACTATGAATAACGTTGAAAGATAAACGCGCTCGTTGTGCTAGGCTTTCCTTCGATGATTATTTTGTGCTTACAGGGGAATGGTCAAATTTCGAAGTGGCCAATCCCAACAAGCTGTATACCGTTGAACACTCCATGGAGGGCTGGAGCTGGATACGTTTCCGCCTTCATTATCTGCTTCTCGGTCTCCCACATGAAGTTATGGCCCTTGAGTCCGCCGAGGGGCCGCCGCGCATCTTAAGTACCCGTTGCTCAGTTAACGGCGACGGAGGACCTTAGCGCAGTGGTAAGTGCGCAGACTCATAGGAGCTGCTTTTTTGTTTGCAAGTTCGATTCCTTTTGCTTGCAACTCTTTTGCAACCCATTTCCAATATCTATATTGCTAGCGCGAAGTTCCTAACGCGGTTAAAAAGTAATTCAACATCTCAAGGCTTCAAAAACTCTTTTTTTATCGCACAAATCCTCTTGGGAATTGAGGATGATCTGGTGAAAGCAAGAATAAAATGTTGATGAATAGCAATGCAAGAACGAACAGAATCAAGCAGCAAGAAAGGTGGAGCTGAAACTGATAAACAGAAACCTAATTATAACCTAACCTAATTATTTTATACTTGTGCCTTCTGCGAATCCCTCCTATGCTTTCAGCATTTTGATTTTGCCTTCCATAACTGCTCACTATAAATTGCATCCGGATGTATCTGAGCAAATGGTACTTACGATGCGCGGCGGCCTCACTACGGAATCGAGGGCCGTAACTTCGTGTAGGAGACCGAGAAGCAGATAATGAAGGCGGAAACGTATCCAGCCCCATGGAGTGTTCAATGGTATAGAGCTTGTCGGGACTGGCCACTTTGAATTTTGACCATTCCCTTATCAGTTGGCGTGCTAATTTCTTGTTCTAGCACAGGGCTTGGACTACACGGCTAAGCGAGAAGGAAACTGCTTGATTGGTATTGGTGTAATTAGGAGCAAAAGGAAGAGGTACAGCGTTGTTGCTGTAGAAGCTTGGCAAAATTTTGGTTGACTCTGGTCTACTTGAAGGGGAAGCAGCGACGAAGCACGATTATCCACCCCAATGAGGCATTGAGTGTTATGATAGAACCTCGTCTCGTCCCGTGCTCACTGATCGCGGTTCCAGGGTAAAAGCGTGAGACGGAACTGTGGCATTATAAGTCGTTTGTGAAAGCACTTCATTTCGCAATCCCTTTTCCTCTGTAATATTACCGTAGTGAGGCCTTAGTTTCGCAACTCGTACACACTGGGTGTCCTGTCATTTTACTGACTCAGTCATCTTTGATGGTGATTTGACAGGCTTTAATATTATAAGCGCAATTTACCTTCAGAACATCTTTGATGATGATTTGACAGGCTTTAATATTGTAAGCGCAATTTACGTTTAGACTATATGGCAAGTCGGTTATTGTAAACGCATTTGTGAGCTCTGCGTCTCTGGTTTAAGGACTCGTATTTGTATACCAACGTTCTTCTCTTGTACATCCTCGTTCTTTCTTTGTACTAGTGTTCTTTCAAAGCGCTTTATGTCAAATATTGATTTCATTGCTGGATGGTGACATTCTAGCTGAGAAGAGAAGCCATGCATGGGATGCAATTCACGCTTTGTGTTTTAAGCTTATAGCCTTATCTCTCAAAATTTGTTAGCATATTCAACTTCTACGAACTTTTACAAGTATCTTCATGTTGAACTGTTCTGGCTTTCATTTCAAACCCGATGGACTTGTAAATATGAGTAGGTCTATCTATGTTCTCTATTGCGAGTTTCCACCAACCACCAACAAATTGAAAGAAAGATATAGTCTGATAAGAAATTTGGTAGAAGAGTACAGTGGCGCTTGAACTTCTAAGTCAGATTGCATAAATGCTGCAGAGACTCCACCGTTATGTTAGGTTTCTACAACTTTTACCTGTACCAAATCTCTGGAGCAAGAATTCATCAAGTATAAATATTAGGTTTGTACAAAATTAGAGCGCGTTTCTCTAATTTTTGTTTGAACAGCTTTTTTCCACCCGAACTTTCTTCTTCGGAAAAAACTTAGCAAATTGTCAAAAATCTTTTTTCAGGGTCTATCCAATTTTGGTAAAGCTGGCTTCCAGCTTCATCTGCTAAAGAGTTATGGAGCTTCGAATAACCGTACTCAAGTTCCAGAATTCAAGCGCGAATGAACGGCATTCTTCTAAAGATTCAGTTACTGTATGTAATTAAAATTGCCTGATTTATGCACAATGTATTTTCCTAAACTCACATAGACTGAGATTTTGGCGCCTCAATAAGGGTAGTCGTTCTGGTCTGTGTCCCATAAATTTCCTTTCAAGAAGGCAATCGCCAAAGCTTGCTCTTGTTTATGGGCGTAGGAATGGACCTCCCATTGACAGTTTTTGCAAAGATGTACCAGAACATCAACAAAAACTCTATATTTTGAGATTTCAATGCCTTCGAAAAGTGTTAAGATGGGCGATTTCTAATTTTAATTTTTTTCCTTATCGCAAATCTTCTTTGTTTGAGAGTTTTCAACTTATGTACTATTGGCTTGCAACTACAAGATAGTCTACTTATCATGCATACTGACATTTTTCAAAGGGAGTTTTGAGATCATTTAAGAACGAGGTTTCAGAAAAAAACCTTTGTTTGCCTATCAATCAATATTTTTCGGCCCGTTGCGATATGAACAAGGATGGATGTGCGCTATATTGCGACCAGATCGGTGCCTCTGGTTGTAGCACTCAAAGTGAGAACTCGCAAAACGCGCATTATCTTCGCACCAACCTAATACTTGTGCTCAGACGCACATCAGTGATAGTGTTCAAAAACAAAGCCAAAGGCTAATCAGAAGATGCACATATGACGAAGTGCTGGTGGTAACCTATAATTACAATAGTTGTGTGGCTTACGGCATGCCTGTGCTGTGATTTTTCGCAAATAATCTCAGAATCTTTAGTCTCTGATGATAACTTGCAGTTATGACACTATGATAATTTAAGGCCTTTATACTGTCTGGGAATAATTTGTCTGCGTATTGCGTCTTCAAAACATCAAATAAGCAAGCCGTGCTCTCTAATCCACTGTGTGTAAAATGTCGACATGTAAAACGCATCTCGAGCCGCGATTCAGCAGGTGCAGAACAAGCATATCTCAATGTTACCAAGGGTGCAGCTAATTCGTAAATGATCGCGAAGTTGACGCTGAAGAATTGAACAATAGCCCACGACAATGCTAAGAGGCTACATCGTAGATATCAAGAACTGTCCCACGTATGCAAATATCATTGTTCTTGGTAAATAGAGAAGTATAAAAATTGCTGCCAGTAAGTGTAACTGATATGCAGTATATCATTGTTTTTGGTAAATACAGAAATAAGAAATTGATAGAGAAGTAGAAAATTGCTACCAGTAAGTGTAACCGATATACTAGACCATTTCGAGTTTACTACTTATAATAAACACTGTATTAAAAGAACTTCAGATTTTACACAAATAGATTGATCTGCCAAAACAAACAATGAAATACATATTACCAAACGCTTTTTGTTCAAAACCCAAGGCTCACAATCTCACGCTAAGCTATTATGCCCTAAAATCTATGCCCTGTTCCTTTTTGAAAACAATATAGTGGCAATAGAACGGTCCAGACCGCAGATTCCGCTGGCTTAGCAGAATGACTGGTGAAAATATAAATGGTTTATCACAAAATGACAAACCACTAGAAGAGACTGATATGCGAATACAGAAAACTAGAGTATATGAATAGCTAAATGACAAACAGAAGAACTGGTACAGAACAGTGAAGATCGGTGAGGAACGAACTACACATTTTACAAGGGAAAGACTCAATCGCAGTGACGATTAGGTAAGCGGTGTATACCGCGTGTACCGTCCACGGCGATTTCTAAACCACACTCCATATCTGCTATGACGTCATTCTGAAAGAGTTATAAAGAATTTTGCAAACGTAAAACAGGTGGCATCCGAGGGGAATCGAACCCATGACATCCAGCTCAGCAGTCCAAGCCACTCCATGCACCAAACGACCACAGCAGTGATGAGGCAAGTCTAGTAGTTGAATACCCTACAACACCAAAAATCCTTCATAGCTCTTCCAGAACGACGTCATAGCAGGTATGGAGTGCGGTTTAGAGATCACAGTCTAGGGACTTTATACGCGGTATACATTGCTTACCCAATCGTCACTGCGATTGAGTATTCTTCACTTGTCAAAACCGACCCACGAGATATAATGATTCGTACATCCCCTGGTTTCGGTTCAAGATTAATAATGCGACAAAAAATCTAGGCCGGGCGCCTGAATGCTACAATATGCGCTTAATCATATTCTGTACAACGATGAGGATAGGGTGCATTTGACAAAGCTTTGGGTTCTCTAGCTTAGCGTGTCAAAGTGTCAATAAGATCAGTTATTTTATGATAGTCATGTATTTCAGCATCTTGGGTCAAACCTCAAAACACACATGCAAGATACACTTTGAGTCGTACCTGTATCACGAGGATAAATACTTGTTTGAAGACCATCGTCAACTTTCAAGTACTCGGTTTGGAAAACCTGAATGGATGACTATTCCTTTTCTGAAAGCATGTTTCGCGTAACAACGACAACGACGAGACGTCTTTTATCATATGCTTTTTAATAGATGTGTGTCACGTGCATTCTTACCTATCAGTAATTCATCCTCTTATCTACGATAACTCAATATTTCCGCCACATATATTAGGTCGTTCCGAAAGTAATGCCACTTTTTTCAAACGTATGCCACATCTCGTGCAACAAAGATATGTAAGAGATTCTGATAGCATTGATGCAGCATTTCATTCTCTTTCTAATGGTTATGAAGTTGTTGCAATATACTCAATGAGCTTCCAGAAAAGAGTCAAAATCTGCGACCTATGCTTTTTTAAGATGGCCAAGTTTCACAATTTTTCTAAAATTTTACAACAAACTTCAGAAGGAGTCCAAGTAATGGATGGATGGAGCAAACCATACAGGAAACAGCACAACTTTTTTCTACTTTTCAGAGCTCGTCATAATTTTTGTGCAGATTTTTTGATGCCGCCGAATTTTAGCAGGCTCGTCTCAGACACAAGTGCATCAAACGCCAACAAATCTTCGGATTTTGAAACTTACAAAGATGGATTATGGTTTGGCGACAATTTATAAACCAAATGAGCATTCACCGCTTCGGTTTAGCAACTTTCGAAAATTTCGGGTACACCTTGGGGTGCCTTGGAAAAGTTGAATTATGATGATTTCATCCCGGAAAACTTGATGAATCGGTAACAAAAAACAACCGCCAGAAAGAGGAGAAAAAGCTGCATCGAATGACACCCGAGTCGTTTGCCGGTTGTTGTTCTGTGAGGTTTGACTTGACTAAATATGGAATTTGATGGCATTGAGAAATTGATTGTAGAAACTCTGAGAAGCAAGCTAAGGAAAAGAAAAAAATTATTCTGTGTTCTATTGTGTTTGCTCTTTTACATGCCACTTGTACTTTTTCATAGATTAGGTTCAAAAATTTAGAAAAATAGACGAGCTTGACCGTGGCAAAGGGCATGAGGCGCAGATTTTGGTAATTTTTCGAGAGCTCATTGAACATTGTGCAGTGAAATTGGAACCACAAGAAAGAGGATGAAATGCTGCATCGAATGCTCCTAAGATCTTTCAAAAATTTTGATTCCACGAATAGTGGCGTTCATTCGAAAAAAGCGACATTACTTTCGCAACGACCTAATACATTGCTACCTGACTCAAACAAGTACGAACAGCGTTCAAAGTTTTTTTTTTCGCTTTGGAGCCCGAAGGGTATTATCTATGAGTTAGAAAATCTATTGATTTTATTATACAACAAATTGTAAGCAAAATAAGCTGCATTCCTAAGCCGTCTATGCATTCACTTAGCAACATTCAACTTTTTTATTTTTACAGATTGGAAGAGCAAGCTAGCAAGCTCCACTATTGTGAATAGAATACAATAACAAAGGAAAATGTGTCTTTCAAATTTGCAATTACCTCGGGCAAATTTCAAATCATTCTACTAGTACTTTACCTACAATAGATCATAGAGGTAGCTAAAAATTGCCTTTGGTCACCAAAAATGAGAAACAAAAATAGGGAATAGGAAGCAGTAAGACCGTGGTCAATTTGTTGAATAAAACCATGACATAACTTGATAAGACATGTGATTTGCCATTTTACGAGCACTTAAGAATGTGTGATCACTACACTTTATGATTTGTCAATGGTACCTTATTGCAGCTAGCAAACAATTCGCAATAATAAGATTATTTTGGCTTATCCCTTCTTCTTTACCAATAATGCAGGGAAAAGCATTGTAAGCTGTGCTTTACGAGACCCTCACTTGACACAGAATCTTTTCGAAATTAAAAGCCTATAACTGAGAGTGTCAGTATATAAATAAGCCTGTAATAGTCACATGGAAATGCTTACCTTGTTAAGTTAGTAGCTCAAATACCACTATCTGCACTTTTGATTCTTTTGTTTAGGTCATAGTTAAACAACTACAGCCAACGGGCCGTCGACACTTCCCAAAACAGAGATTTTATTATTTCGTTTGTGTACTAAAAGAGTCTGAAAAAATTCTATTAGGCTTAGCTAGTGCAGCATCAAGCATGCATTTACATTGTTGTTCATCTATAAGAATTGAGTAATTATCGCTGAGATTTATAGTTCCGTTTCTTGTTCTCCTCATTTCATTTATTAGGTCGTTCCATAAGTTCGTAGCGTTCTCATTTTCGTCCTCATATCTTGACGAGCGGTTGATTTGCGGCAAGATGCGTAAATCATTTGAAGGGCTGATTGTGCTCTTTAAATACGCCTGCTAATTTCGGTGGAAAGTTGATCCACTCGAATCTCGCAGCTTCCAAAGATGGAAATCTTGAAAGGGAAAAAGGAGCAATTTCGGCATTTGCGCATTTTTTCCTTATCAAAAGAAGCGCTTTTGCGCAGGTTTTTTGTCGAACATGGCACTCGCACATCAATGTGAGACAAAAAAGGATCAAATTGATACAAAAGATCAGGAGCTGTGCAGAATTTCCCTAAACAAGACTTTTCGAGGAGCGGCCAGGACCTACTGCACTGAAAATTGCTGTACAAGTAGACGATGGTCAACCATACCGTAAGCAATCCAACTGCACCGTCTAAACCAGGTCCTACCGCAGAAAAAGCCTAACAGACAGATCCAGTGAGTTTTTCTGCATGGCGAAACATGGCTTCATACGGCAAACGTCGTCAAAACTGTCCTGCACGATTTGACTGGAAGCTACTTCAGTACCCAAAGTATTCTCCAAATCTCGCCCTATCAGATTATTATTTGCTCCGCTTTTTGGTAAACCTCATAAATGGTGCCTGTCTCGATTTCAGTAGGTAGTTTGAGCGCTGGTTAAATGACTTTCTTGGAACCCGGCGCGCTGCCGTTTGAAAAATTGAGGTTGGGAAGCTAACAAGAATGTGCCAAAAGGTCGTGCGCTCCAACGAGGAGTATAATTTTGATTAATTTTTGCTGTAAATTGATGATTTTGTTGGTTTATAAAAACGCTACGAACTTATGGAACGACCTAATAGTTCGTATACGACAAGGTTAAAGGCAGTGTCTCGGCAAATCCTCGACCTGACGTTTTTTTCGTCTACCTGGGTAATTCGACGGACTGATTTTGAAAATACACTTCAAAGAGCACGAAAATGTTGAAAACCAGCGTTTTTCAAGGGCTATCGTTCTGAATTTGGACGAGTGGACCAATCCCCCGTATGTTTAGAGAGGTAGAGTCGTTGCGGGATCCTCACGAAAGCATTGCGGCATGCCGTCTCTGACGGTGGAAGGCGTTAGGCTCGTCTGAGCACGTGTGGGAATGGCTTGCGCGCACGGGTTTAGGGGCAGCTTTCTAGGCAGGGGCAGCATGTAGTGCGCTCAAACCTGCTCCGTTGATGTTTGGGATGCAAGCAACCTTCCATATTGAAATTCTGAGATGATTTGTTTTTCCGAGCCACTGCTTTTAGGGTACTAAAGCTTGTTCTCGTTTTTTAAATGTATTTTTCACATTCGTAAAATAATCAACCATGGGCGTCACAGCTATATTATATGAAAGGGCTGCTTGTAAAACCATTAGACCTCATTAGACCTCAAAGTGGAAGTTTTTGCAGCGCGCAATCGCAATTATTCTATGTACAAGGCACTGCAACTTCACAAATTACTTGTTTTCTTGCAGCAAAGCTTTAAGACTTCGTGCTCTCCTTCACTTTCAAAGAATCTCCCTAATTGGCTTTGTTTGCGTAGGAAGAAAAGCTAGTGTTAAAAGTGTATTCACTATTTGCTGAACGATTCTGCGAAAAAGTCACAAGAGGCTTTACTTCTCGAGTTGAGTGTTTGCGCAAGAGTACGAGTAATCTCGATGCGGAATGTACGCTACAGATGCAGAATGGTCCAGAGCTTGATGTATCAGATCGCTACAGACACGTGAAACTCCATTGGTTCTCGTGTTTGTATTGACGCACTATGTCAAGGAAAGGCTAAAATCCAAAATTTCAAACTTTCTGTACCACAAAGAATTTGAACGAAGATGCTGAATCTGTCTTCGTTAGCTGCCAAACGCCCCTTGCCGAGTTATACGCGTTTTAGAACTGAAAAGTTGAATGCGCAACTGGAACAAAATCGAATTGTCCCATTTATAACTGTGCTGATCAGGGTTTATTCGATAAATATGTTCTGTCTAATACACTCTTGCTCAAATCAAGCGTAAAAAAGATTATAACATCAGCCTTGATTCATCTTAATTTTTAGCTAAACCCATTATACAGCAGACATTCGTCTAAACAGTTTCTGATTTTCTTATCAGCTGAAAGTCAGAGAAATGAGACGCTTTTGTCTAAACAATGGTGTGCTGTCCCACGTAAGTATTCATATATCATAGTTCTTTGAAAGCACAACTGTGAAGTTATAGTTCTCTACAAGCATTAGCTTCTGAAAAACATTGGTTTAGCATAAAACATACTGGTAAGAAAAGAAAATTTACGCATCTTGAAGATGAACGTTTGCAGAAAGCTGGTTTGTTGTATACAATTGCTCATATGGGAGAGCCAAGTATCTCTTAATCTCACGAAAATATTTGTTTTCTTGATTTCTAACCGAGAAAGATTACACGAACTATGTAATCGTATGTCTGATGTGGACTGTATATGCGAAGTAAAAAAACCATGGAAATTTTGAACAAATGCATAAGTTTTCTGTATATTTAGCATCGTCATCTTTTCAAATTTCGGCTTGATGATATGTGCTGATGAAATAATGCTCAAAATTGCAAAGTTGTGAAGAAATCTTGTTCCGATTTTTTAGATCCTATCAGGTTGTACCAAAAGTTCCGTCCGTTTAGGCTCTCAAACGCAACAAGTCATACACTTCTTATTTTCAAATAACTTCTGAAGTACCTTTCTACAAATAAAAGCAAGCTTTAGAAGGTGACGTTCTTACTTTTGCAACAGCTTTGATCCAGCTCAGCTTGGCCAGAAACCAATGAGGTTTAGCTGTCCGAAAAACCGGAAAAAATCGTAACTCCGTTCAAGAAAGAATCTAGGAAAATCCAAACTCGCACACGCATACACTCTCCACACTAAACATTTATAAATATACGATTTTTATATTTCTTCTTCGGTTAGAATTTGAGAAAACGGAGTTTCTCATACTTTTGCCAAAGTGACGCTGTGCTGTTCTCATTTATGTGGTTGTATATTACAAACCTGTAGTAGTTACGTGAATTTCAGCTTCGTATAAGCTATATACCTTCGATACATAGAGCCATGTACTCTGGGAACCTTCACTTTGAGCGTCATGATAGAACACAAACCTCACCTGGAGAAAAAAAAAGAAGTCGTTCTGGGCGAAGCCTAGATATTATAACATAACTATACAAGAGTGAATCTAATTTGGGCAAGCTAGTATAGTAAGTAATAGTGAAAGAAAAGCTCACAAAATATAAAGATTGTGTTTTGGTAGCCTTTTCTGCTAAAAAAAAGGTTTTTGTCAGAAAATTGTTTTGGAATTTGAAAAGAAAATCCTAAATCTTTCTATAGACTACGATTGAGTGTGAGAAATTCACGAAAGCTGTTGTAGTTCGATAAAAACGAGAAACTGTGGTCAACTTTTGCGCAGAGAGTCGCCACATAAATGCTGGTTTATGTCGTTGTAGAGTGATTTTCAACATCCGCGACGCGGTCAGTGCTCCTGGTCGTGTCATAAGGATCACAACGACATATAATATTGCCGGTTTTGATAAGAGCCGGCGAGATCTACGACCAGAGCCAAATGCACCGCCGGCTCTGGTCTGTCTCCGCTGGCTGCGTCTCCGCGCGTTGGCGTTGCGCGCTACCTCGCTACCCCAAAAGCGGGGCAGGGGCTTTTGGCTCTGGTACCCTTTTCTTCGTTGTTTTCAAATGAATCCTAGCAAACTGTATATCATATTGAAGCTCTTGATCTCTAGATTCACGGTAATAACGTCGCAAAATCCCATTTTTTGATCTGAACAAGAAATCTGGCAAAAACCTTGTTTTCAAAAAGTGTTCTTTTCTTGTTTATTTTCTAGTTTGACTCTTCAGCGGTTTTATCGTGCAATCGATAGACCTTGCTTCTGTGTATAATGTAGACAACTCGCCGAGCTTACTTTTTCGGTCATGGCAGGTATATTTTGTGAAAAATCGTAAAAAAGTGCGTTTTTCTTTTCCCTCTTCACTTTCAGTGCTTTCGCAGCGTTTTTTCAGCTTGGGCGATTATTGATCAGAATAATGAGCGCAACATTCCAGACAACGTCGCAAGAAACAGTAACAACAACGAGAGGGGACACGCGGAAGGCGACAATCGGCGCAAAGAGGCAGTGTACCATCCGTCTCAATAAATTCCGCGGATTCCTACTAGTGGCATCGAGTAATGTATCTGCCCCTCCCCCCCCCCCTTCCACCCTCGTAGTCCCCCGCTTGCCACTTTGACACAGGAGAGTTTCTAGGCACAAAATTGAGGATTCCCAACAAGGGGGTAAAAATTTAAAGGACGCATCAAAAACTAGATCCCGTAATGTGGATTGCCTGGTCCTGGAGCGAAAACCTGGGTTTTAAAATGCCGCCAAATGAAAGATTTCAAATTCACTGCAGCGTTTTTCTGCGATTTTTGAGACTTTCTTTGCTTTTACCATCTGTTTTTCACTTTTTTCTTCTCAAAATTTCTATGAACAATCTTCACTTCTCTTGAGGGGCAGATATTCAGACAACCTTCACTTTTGAGACCCTATCTCAAGACTATCGAAAAGATGCATGTGTACTTCTACAGGTTTGTAGTATACAATTACTCATGTGGGAACAACACTGCGTCACTTTGGTTAATGCGTGAAAATTTCGTTTTCTCAAATTCTATAGAAAAAAGTCAAAAATGCTATATATAAATGTGTGACGTGTAGAGTGTATGCGTGTGCCAGTTAGGCTCTTTCTAGGGTTTTTGGACTGAGTTTTATTTATTTATTTATTTATTGATACACGAATGCAACGACAGACAAAGACAGTAATGAAACGAAATTGTGACATGCTCAACACCCTAGAGAAATTGAGGAGAGTAATTCTCTAAACCAGGTGCTCGTCAGTGTTGTCTTAAAGTCAGAAAGTCAGTGTCGTGGGGCTAAACTTGGTATAAGTACAAGTTTAAGTACGATGCACGGTATAGAAATATACGGTCACTTTCGAGCGAAGAAAGAGGGATGAGCACCTGGGCGAATGAGCGAAATCATGCGTACCTGGCGGGCAGGAGATTTACGATTTTTTTCTATTTTTTGGGCAGCTGACTCTTTGCTTCCTGGCATCAAGCTTGAGCTGGATCAAAGTTGGTGCAAAAGCAAGAACATATCTTTAAACCTTGCTTTGGCCTACTGAAAAGCACTTTAAAACCTAATAGAAGTAAAAGCATGTGAATTATTGCGATTGAAAATCAAGAACTGATGGGACAACTTGAATAATCCAATTACTCTTTCTAACCATAAGCGAAAAAATCCGTGAGCGAATGAGAACTGTGGGGCTCCAATTTTTATTCCGGACTTCTGAACTTCACCCAAGTACCGATAAATAAGAAAATACGACATACAAAGTACACAACAAGATACATCGTGTTGAATCATTCTTCAGACCTTTAATCGAATTTTTGAGAATTTTTGTTGCAGAGCTCAGAGCCATTCAGTAAATACCAATTTCAAAGTGCGAATACTATTTTGAATGTAAAGCTGAGACAGGATTTATTAGGTTGTCCCGAAAGTTCTGTCGGTTTCTTCAAACCACTATAAAACCAGGCACAATCAACACATGAATGAGTTTCAAAGTGCATTCGATGCAACTTTCTCTTCTCTTTCTTATGGATACATTTTCGAACCGCGATCCTGTATGTTTTTTTTTTGATAATTGCCAAAATTTTTCATCAGCCATTTTTATCTGCTTGAAGTTAGGCTATTTTTCAAAAATTTCTTTCCAAAGTTTCGGAGAGGGTTGAGTAAGTATCAAATAGAGCGTTTCCAGGACTTTACGGAGATATTCTTTGATTCTCCTAATCTGCTGTGTTTAGCTCAAAAAAATTATTTCTTCGGAGGCCTTGATTTTCAGCAAAGTCATGAAAAACGCAACTGCAGCAAAAGCAAGAAAACTTTTGAAGTTTCTGCAAATTCAAACTTGATTGTTACTAAACATTATTTATGCAACATAACCAAGTTTGAATTGCTTCAAAAATCAGCTTTCTGGAATTTTCGGTACTTTTACGTGGTAAACTTATTCAAAAAGCCACGGTTTTTACTGAATAAATAATCATAACGGACTTAATAAACGAGGCTCACGTGATCTAAAATAAGTGGAATGTATCCAAAGGTTTGCTCTACATAACAGTCACCAGCGCTCCTTGAAAATATCAGTATAAAAATTTTGAAAATTCAGGAAAGATTTGACGCTACTGCTGAGGTGCTCAAAAAGCCATGGCGATAACATCACAAAGACGGCGTAGATCAGAAAATAAACATAGCTATAAGAAAGGGGACAAAAATCTGAATAGAATGGTACCTAGGTCGTCCATGGAATGGCTTTCTGTGAGTTTGGGTGAGCGATGAAAAAAACCGACAAAACTTTCGGGACAACCTAATATGAAAACGACGGTTATTTGAGTGGTGCGCAATTACACACGTAAGTTCACCAAAAAGCCAGTGCCATTGCCGTTAAGAGCATCGCAAGGAGTGTCATACCTGAAAACAATTCTGTCTTAAAGCTGTTTGCTTTTGGAAACTGCCATAGGTTGCCTGCAAAGGTTGCCGAGGTTGCGGAGGATGCTGCGGTTGCTGAAGTTGCCAGCGTTGCCGGGGTTAGAAACAGCTTAGAGAGCGCACGAAACGTGGAGGCTATTACGAGGTCCTACAACGACCGGCAACGCCAGCAACCCCGGCAATTTCGGCAACCATTGCCAGCAACCTATGGCCATTCCCTTAGCTACACCTGAACGAACAATACCTAGCAATGAAGGAGAAACTTCAGGTGTGGGTTCAGGTGTGCCTCTCAGCCACTTATCGATATTTTCTTCTATAATCTCACGAGCTTTCACCAAGTCTGGCAGGTCTTGCTCCCTTGGTGGGTACATGTCTGCGCAATGAGCAGTGCCTAAAAGTTTTCTTTTCGATATGCTACATCTAACATTGCTCAATGTCTGCTTACCTTTGATTAGGTATGAAACAACCGAAGGATCATTTGGCTCATATAGTCCAAGTGCATGCCAAGGATCAATTGAGCCGTTTGGTATCACAACATTCGTGCCCTTAAATTATAATTATTCTGTAGCATTTCGAGCATTGGACTAAAAAACTCACGTTGAAAAAGTCTCTACCGCCGTACTGATGATTAATTCTATCAATATTATTCTGTATTGCCATAGCTGTATATTCTTTGCCGAATAGGTCAATGCACATACGTGTAAATAAGCTAAAAAAATTGGACAATTAAAGAACAAAATATTTTGTCCTAGTAATCAATCTGATTTGTAAGCGCTACGCTCCATAGCTTAGTCTGAGTTTATGTAATGTAAGAACTGTTTGTCTTAGAACACTCGCAGTCGAAAAGAGGGGATGGGGACGAACTCCGCCAGTTTGAGCCGCGGGACTGCTGGTCCTGCAACGGCATGCGACCATATTGCAAAAGGAGCAGTTGCCAGCGTAAGCCGCTTAAAACTGGCGGAGTTCGTCCCCTACCCAAAAAAGAGGCTAATTTGTGCGAGTGTATTGCTGTCAGGGCTTCTCCGTACAGAACCGCAATCAACCATTAAAAACTCTCCGCTTTCGCTCAACAAGGAAACCTGTTCAAATGAGGAGTTATTCCCAGACGACACCTGTATTAGTACACGGTCTTTGAGCGCTGATTCCAAATCTGCTTTCCTTTTCTGCGGAAACTCTCCGAAAGTCATGCTACAAGTGGCACAAAATTAGCGAAAAGTTATGCAAAAAGAGTTGAAAGTAGCCAACTAAATTTGTATAGAGATATACATTGACTATAAAAAAGGGACACAACCTATGGAAACTCACATAACTGTATTTGTACAGCTTTTTGCGAACTTGATGACATTTAAGGCTTGACAAATTTGGACTTCCAAATCAAAATTTTATTTGCAGAGTTGTTTTGCAGAAAAAAGGCAGATTTAGAATCAGCGTTCAAAGACGAGTTTAGCGATATAGGTGTCATATGAGAAGGGCACTTTAATTAAAAAGGCCTCTTTTGTAAAAAAAAAAAGAGAGAGGCGAGATGGAAGAATTGTCATGTGCGTGCGCTGGCTGTTGGTTATTATCGTGTAAAAAACTGTTTACAAAAGAAGAGGCGCGGGTAGTGAGATTCTTCGCGCCCACCAAGAAATGCTGGAGACAAGCTGTGTTTCATTTTTTGAAATGCAAATAAAAGGGATATTGTCAAGCATGTTGAACAAAAGGTACCTATCTTTGCTGATAACCTTCATTGTTTCAGGGCAAACTTATTACAGCAAGCGCGCGAAACTCAAACTTTGCCAAGATAAACACACGAGTTGTTCAAAATCTTATGTGCAGTAAAAAACCTTTTAATTTTAAGCCAGGCAAACCAGGGAGGCTTTTTTAGCCATCGGAGGCGTGAAGCACAGTGATTTATTAGGTTGAACACTAAGTTTTGCAACTGGTCTCATAACTTCCCTCTCACTCAACATGGTGCACTCAAATTCTGCCACTGTGTTGGTTATTACGTAAGCTACAAGCGCAGCTGCTGTCATACCAAATTCTGACGTCGCAGTGAGGGTTACGGTAGGTGTATGGTATAAAGGGGAAAAATTCAAAGTTTGACGGATTTGACTGAAACTCGGCACAGGGGTGTTATCCGACATGCTGATCACGAAAACGATAGTGAAATTCCGTGATAAGAGCTTTTTTGTAAGATTACTGTAGGTACGATATGTACGATATGGGGTCTCACCCTAAACAAGGAAAATGGCGTTGAATCAACAAATGAATATGATATTCGCGCTCGGCAGGTTAGATAACCTTACGATGTGAAGTCCCGGCCGAATTTGAGCTTCGGACTCTTTAGTCATTGACGGTCATCCCCAGCAGCTCTTGCGTACATCGACTCGTTCGACTTTGTGAGGACGCCAAATCTCGATATGCCCCTGAATTTCTTTCCTACTTGGCCAAAGGAGTCAACCTCCAGCAATAATTTGTAGACGAATCCGGATTACTGCGCATGGTCTAGGCTGCTAAAGGCTTCATTCTAGCTTGAAACCCCAAAAATTCTCAATTTTTACTAGTTCTCGAAAAATGCGTGAAACTTTTCTATTTCGTGCCCAAAATTCAGACAATTTGTGCTCACTTGTCGATCACATTGCATTCTACGAAATGCCAAAATTTGAGTGCACCATGTTGAATGAGAGGGAAGTTATGAAACCAGTTGCAAAACTTAGTGTTTAACCTAATATTTGGAAATTTTATTGTTCGAATTGGAAAGTTCGCATATTTTTTCCTTTCTAGCTCTTTCTTCGTTCAAAGATATACCTTTTTGGGAAAAGTTCATTCCAAAGCATTGCTTATAAATAGTTGTTTCGTTGAATATCTCGCCCCACCTACAATTGTTTACTCATCGTGAACATCTTTTGAACTGCAATTCTTCAACGAGGGAATGGTCAGCATCTGTGCCGACATTGTCGGCACCTTCCTCACAACTTATCATTATTCTGGTACAAGCACCGTAAAGGTCATGCCATAAGCATGACCCGCTGTGATACGAGTATATTTCTGTCCAGATATTTGTAACGTTATTTGGTCACGCCTACAATCTACAGCATTTTACCACAGCACCAACGTGTGCAGGTCGCCTGTCTCAATAAAGCGTAAATGCTTTCGTGTTCTGTATAACACATTCTACAAGGCGCTCTTCGCCTAAGGCTACACTAAAGCCAAGGAACCACCGTCATATTTATGGTGCATCGGCCAAATTCGTAAGGCCGATAAGTGCTTCGCTCCTGCGACTGCACGAAGGTTAGCTATTCTAACCTTGGGACCTAGCGTCCAAAGCTGCCTCGCACTCAGCGACAGCCTTCTCCTCCGCATCAGGGACTAAATTTTCCCAATTTTTGCTCAAAATTAGCGAACGGCTCAAAAATAGCCATATCTTCTTAACAATCTTTGAACATCAAAAATGTCTCTGAAATTTTTCAAAGAGGCAATCTCATTTCACTCAAGAGCATTAGCAAACCTGCTCAAAAAATTCGACTCCTACAACTTCAAGCTCAAGTTCACTTTAGAAATTGATAGAGAGCTTCAAAAGAAATGTTTGGAACTTCAAAAGAAATGTTTGGAAAACTTAGATATTCTCCTTTCTTGCCTATCACAAGTTGAAGCAAGAACGACAATTTTAGAATCAATAGTCGACCAAATGGGAGAATTCTATCTCAAGCAGTCTGAAAGCGAGAGAAAAAATATCATACTTCAGCATCGCTGTAGAATATCAGATAGTATATGCAAAAACAGACAAAAATTTTGCATCAAGTCAAGAAGTTGAAGAACAACAATCCAGCCTTTCCAAACATTTTTTGCTTGATGCGGAAAGGGAAACGGATGCTCTAGCAATCATAATGGACTCCGCGAAGATGGAAGACAAGGAAAGTGAAGAACGCCTCTGTCAACAGTCCGAGGATCGCACATTTATGGCCCGCGGAGATGCCATACCAGCAAAAAATGATATACCGACTTCGCAGGTCACCATGCCTGGAAGCGGTAAACGACGAAGCAATGATGAGATCGACAGGCACCTGATCGGAAACCCGCGACGATGCAAGGAGAGTGAGAAGAATTATCATTACTTCGTTCACTTTCCATTTCTGCTGTTGATGAATTTGGACAAACTAGGACATCATAATTATCCACTATACTCTGCCTTACTTCCACTTGCTTCTCTGCGATCTTATGCCAGCTGGCATGTCTGCATTAACCAGCATCCCGCTCCCAATTACCAGGCTCCCCAGCTACGTCTACTAAGGTATCCTGATAAATATTCGCTTTGTATTCTTAGTTGGTTTACATCTATGCTGTTCGTTTCGCTGTTCCTTATTTGTTTCCCTTCGCTGGCGGGAGTGTGCCGACATTGTCGGCACCTTCCTCACAACTTATCATTACTCTGGTACAAGCACCGTAAAGGTCATGCCATAAGCATGACCCGCTGTGATACGAGTATATTTCTGTCCAGATATTTGTAACGTTATTTGGTCACGCCTACAATCTACAGCATTCTACCACAGCACCAACGTGTGCAGGTCGCCTGTCTCAATAAAGCGTAAATGCTTTCGTGTTTCTGTATAACACATTCTACAAGGCGCTATTCGCCTAAGGCTACACTAAAGCCAAGGAACCACCGTCATGGCAGCTACTTAACGCAAATCTGGGTTAAATAGCTCCACAAAATGCCTGCATATGTTCACGAAACATTTGAGGCCGAAAATCATTTGTTTCATACAAGGCGCACATACTTTAAGTACACCTCTTCAACGTTTTCAATTTAGACTTACTAATCAGACAATAACTCAAAAAGCGGCGGACCTTAGTGACTTTGCGAGCGAGCGGCGAGCTTTGATTTGTGGGCGCGTGGCTTTCTTGCGGACGAGCAGCGCACCCTCGCTACCAAGCTTGCGAGCGGCGGAACTTGATTTGACCAGCGGCGGTACATCCCCTCAAGCGGATGGGCGGCGTACTATCATTATCATCTCCTTATCTTACATCATCTTGGAGTTCTCTCATTGCAGTGTTCTTCATTTCGTCAATGCTGTTTTCATGGCTATCTAATGAAATGATTTGAGCTTAGCCGTTGCTGATGAATCACATGAATTCTCTCCGCACCCATTACACCACATAAGGGGAAAATGAGGAAAGAAGCGGATACAAAGAAGCGAATTTTTACTATGACAGCGATTGAATTCTGGTGTACGCAGAAGGCCGACCTTCTAGAAGAATTTTCGATAACAAGAGGTTTGGTCCTTTTGCAAAGCATAGAGGTAACTAAAAGTGAAGATAAGTCTGAGGGGAAAGAAGTTGAAGTAGGATTACGTTTGATCGTGTTGAAAGCAAGTGCATCACGATGTTTCAAAATCGTATTTTCAATGTGTATCTGCTCAGATCGCAAGTGAAGGGGTATCCAAGCGAAATTAAAGCTGAATCCCGGCCTTTTTTACATGGTTCGCTCTTCTTGGAAATTCAGGAACTTATACATACTATTCAGTTTCTTTTAAGGACTTTGCGACATCTGTTTCCTTCTACCAAACGTAAAAGCAGATCCACATCAATTACCATTATCTTGTTTCATATATGGTCGTTGAAATATCACGTGTCGTTTACCGCGTTTTGTGTTGTTGCTTACGCGTCCTACTAAATTGACCGTTAGAATGCTTGTAGGAATCAGATTGTGTGTTTGTAGCCAAAGTTGCAGACTATAAGCGGTAGGCAGCAGGCTATCGGATCCTTGTATTTCTGTAAAGAGAGGGTCGGGGGCGGGAAACATGATTAGTAGCCCGCTAAGGGCACTCCGCTCGTCCTGTCTGATGTACGAGCGGAGGAGCGGAGTACTATTAGCGGGAGAGTGGACAGAGGTATAATAGTCGCCCGCTAAAGATACTCCGCTCGCCCGCTTTATATCTCTAGCGGGCGGGCTGTGTGCCTCTAGAGGACGAGCAGCGAGAGGCATGATCGCTCGCCCGGTAGATGCGCCCCGCTCGTCCGAGTTATTGTCTGAGTATACTATAAAGCATCCCAGATCAACATGAAGCTTGCAAGCTAAGCAGGTCCAATCGAGTCCCCTTTGTCAAGCGAACAAATCTGCCAGAACGTAAGTTAGATCTTACTTCACTGGTGTCGGGCTCCCAAACATCCCAGATCCTGTGTCAGACGACTGGAAATATCCAAATTCAGTACAAGTTTGCCATGTCCATAAATAAGATGATCCAGCTTCTGCAAACATAAATGGCTGTTTTTCGCAAACTCAATGATTTTACTATCGCAATAGTGAGGATCGATAAACGGCTAAACTTCTGTTCGAATGCAGCTCAGCCACTGTAACTGGTTTCCGACGGTTAATGATTTGCACTTCATCTTCATTAAAACTTAATGTATGGCTTACTTGGACCGTGTAGCCGAGATTCTTTTAAATTAGTGATGAAGTTTGAATAACTGTTTTCCGTACCATTAAACGTTTCTTCTCCCTTAAAATTATAGTGTCAGTTACGGTTATGATGAAGGAAACATAAAATCAGTTCAGCATTGCATTAGCTTCCAGTATACTTTATACGTAACAGTTTTCTTCAAAAAGTAATGTGCAGATAGAATTTCATTGGATCACCAGTGGCAGTTTATAGATCTAGTTGTTATAGGTGCCGTAGAAGAACAGCAGCTTCCACGACTAGACACCAAAGAGAAAAAGCTTATTGGCTAAACACAAACTAATAATTACAAGACAAAAGCGAACGTACGTACATACTCTATATATTGCGAAACCGCCAAATTCGCGCCCTATCAATGAGATTAAATGATCGCAATTTCGCAAGAATCGACTGATCTACCCTTTGCTTCAACCACATCGGCTGCAGGAAGGCGGGCCATCATGACCCTGGAAGGCGAATGCTCGCGTCCGGTACGCAGTCTGCGCCTCCCTCGCGAACATGCTCTCTGATCATTTTTTAGCCTTAATTAGGTCACGGAGCCCCCGCATTCCAACCGCCGATTTGGTTGAGGCAAAGAGTACAAATTAGCTTCAGCAAAACACTAAGAAGACCAAGTAGGACACGCATAGGTAGGGATGCAAGCAGGCTTTCCAAAGTAATAAACTATCACAAAACACAACAAAAGCAAAATATTTCCTTAGGTGATGCTTCTCTGGTGATAGCAGGTGGGTCATAAAATGCATGCATGTTTTGTAGCACCACAAAGCATACTTATATCTTGGCTCAACACGGAGTGGCGAAAAACTCTCTTTCAAAAAAAAAAGACGGCACTTTTGCCTACAATCAAGACATTTTGCAATTAATGAACTGTGTCAACAATGAAGACAAGATATTTTTCAATTGATGAACTGTGCTAAGATCGAGTTTGGTTTTCATCCGAGTGGGACACTTCTACGTGAAAAAAAAAGTATAAACGACTTTATCAGCTTGTAATTGTGTGAACTATACCAGCTTTTACAAATGCATTTGTTTCCAATTTGTAGAAATGTAATTAGGCTTGATAAGAGCAAGTCGCAGATAGTTGTTCTTACGCCTAACCTCAACCCACAAATAGTCAATCACTGCCATTTTATTCCTTCACGTCGTTATGCTTCAACGTACAACTTTATATTCAATCTACTCCATATCTCAGACCGCTTCTACTATCACATGCTTTTGCATTTAAACAACCTATATTTTCTGTGCTTACCGAATAAAATTTAACCATAAATTCATTGAAGCTAGCAATGTTTTGAATAGGAGTTTTGGCCCCATCTGTCATAAAGCCGCACATCTCCGGTATACCGTAACCGTCAGCGTAAGCCTTGAAAGAGAATCATTGTGAAGTGTAACGAAAAGCTGATTCAAAACAAACCCCCGTGTTATCTCCGCTATACTGTACAGCACCCTGAAACTGTCCATAGATGTTAGAGAAGAAAAACTCCAGATTCAAACTGGTAACGTGAGTATTTTTGTCCCAGGGTGGTACTAATCTGTAATTCAGTTTCACAGAATTCAATGCTCAGAATAATGGAAATATTGTTTTAAACGTAATATCATTATGATTAATTTCAAATCAGGCCCAAACTTTTCCAGTCTATTTTCAAAATGTTTGTATCTTCCCGCTATTTCAAAATTGGCTCGATATTGTTTTTAAAGCAAAAAAAAAAACGGTCAAAGGGGCTACAAAGGGCTCTGTGCTAAGCACGATTGCAAGAGGAAATTTGAAAAACCACTCAAAGTTTATATTAGAATAACTGGCTTACCCTGCTCCGCCGTATGTTCCGAATAGAAATTCCATTTCTTAACCGATCCGGACCAAACTTGGCACACATACAATTCGGGCCCCGGCGAGTGTCACAGTCCACTTTTTGTCATCGACAGATGTCGATTTTATCGATTTTTTGCAAAATTTGAGCTAGGGGGCTGGAATTTGGCAGAGGGGTGTAATCAGCATGCTCGATTACCCCCCCCCCCCCGTGCCAACTCCCAGCCCCGTAGCTCAAATTTTGCAAAAAATCGATAAAATCGATATCGGTCGATGACGAAAAGTAGCCTATGACACCCGCCGGGGCCCGAAGTGTATGTGTGCCAAGTTTGGTCCCGATCGGTTCAGAAATGGAATTTTCTATTCGGAACATACGTACAGACAGACAGACAGACATACAGACATACAGACAGACAAACAGACATTCAGCTTTATATATGAGATTGTCCAACAACAAGAAACAATACACAACCAATATTTAGGTTTTATGGAAACAGATGTAGATTTTGAGCCTTCTACAAGGGTAAGTTCTCGAGAAATATAGGTATTTCTTCTGTTCGTTAAGGCTCCCGCCAGAGTGCCGAAGCCATGCCAGCGCTACGCCAGCGGGCTAGCTGACCTAGTTCTCAGCCAGGACCCCGCCCCAACGAAATGCACGTGTATCGATCGAAACGCTGGCTCGGCGCTGGCGTAGCGCTGGCATGGCTTCGGCACTCTGGCGAGAGCCTAGGTTGAATTCCAAATGGCAAGAATTACCTACGCGGAAGCAGCCCGGTATCACTTTAGCAAAAGCATTAGAAATTTTTATTTTTCGATGTGCGGTCAAGGAAAAATTACAGCAACGGCGCATATGAATCTTTGATGAGGCATGTATGTTCGTGAGCAATCTGGGGGTCGTAATTTTTTAGACTCCATTTTCGAACTTCACATGGCCATAACTTTGTGCAAAAAACAGTGAGCCTTCTTAGAGCTTGCTTGGCTCTGCCATGACGAGAAAATAAAAAGAGGCATTCTCTTCTTTCCAACTTAATAGCCTGTTTGAACGAACAAAATTGTATGATAACTTACTTGAACAGATCGGATAGAGTCTTTCGGCCAGTACCAGTAAGAGCAAGTTTATGCATATTCGCAAAACCCTCAACATATGTGTATTTGCGTGAATACTAAGACCAATTAAATTTAGAATTATTTCACCTGTTTTATATTATCCGCGCAGGAAGTATTATAGTCTCTGATTGCCTTTTCCACAACTTCTAGGTATTCTGTAAATTGGGAAAATTTGATTTTCTCTTCTCAGTTAACTCGACTCAGCAAGACAGCTTTTCCGAATGATTTTTCTACCTGTGAAACGACGCATTAAACGTCCAACGGTACTTCAAATCTTGCTTTATTTAAAATTGCATTCAATGGAAATGTGATCAAGCAGCTGCGATCTTTATCGCGTATTTATAAGGCTTCTCTTTGCTACTTTTCTTTCATCGAACACTTCCGCTTTAGATACCTCCATGCCTCAGAATTTATAACTATTATTTTATGATTTTCTGCCTTGCAAGATGCAAGGCACTGCCTGCATGTGAGATTTCAAGTACGCCATTGAAAAACTTACAAGGAGGGGATACCTAGACAAAAGCACCAATCCAGATGAGACATATATCATCTTGAAGCGCTTGGAACGCTGCTGGAAACGGTTTTGTAGATGGAGTTATGAGGGGTGTTTGACTTTAGGGTTGACAAGTCTCTCTTATCTATGAGCACTTTAAAAAAGTACCAACTGGTGGCAACTGCCTTAGTGGTAAGTGACTTGCTTGACAAGGACAGTGTCAAGCCTTTGATTCCCTTCACATGCAACTTTATCGCAATTTTTTGCAAAATTGAGCTTTTAAAGGGCTTTGGAGAACTAAAGCCTGAAATTTCCGATTATATTGATGCTAACCGAAGTCAGAAGTGTTAAAAAAACCAAAGTAATATGAGTTTTATAATCCTTATTGTAATCTTCATTCAAATTACTTCTCACTAGTCCAGTTGCCACCAATCGTACTCCTCCACAGTGCTCGTAGATAAGGGGAGTTCTGCTGTAAGGCGCCTCAACCTCAGAGGAAAACACCCCTCACAACTCTTTTTACAAAACTTAGAATCAGCGTTTCAAGCGCTTCAAGATGATATATGTCCCATCTGGATTGCTGCTTTCGACTAAGTAGCCTCTCCTTGTTAGTAGAGAGAGCAGCGACATGATGTTCGCAAAATCAGCTATAAACTAACCATAGAAATCCAATTTAGCTTCCACGGGTGCAGATGAACCAACCGCTCCAGTTATTAATTCAGGGAAAAGTTGTCGCGCCCATGCAGCCAAGTTGCCTAAACAATGACGTGATTACAACTTGTGATAAATGTAAGCCTTTGATATAACACAAGGGGAATCACATATTGTAAATACTTTACTATTTATCGTTTATTCTGGACATATTGTCGCTCTCGGTTATTTACCTGCATACGAGCCTCCGAAAACAATCCATGGACCACTATTTTTTGTGTGGTAGTTGACGCTTTGTATGTAGTCTGCTATGTCATACAACATTTGTAATGAAGACAAATATTTAAGGTCTGGATTTGGATTTTGCGATGTCCTAGATGTAATTCACTCAAGATTGTATATCGACATGAACTATTAGGTTGATGCAAAAGAAATGGCCGATTTTCCAAGCCTTTTTTCAGGGCAACTTATTCCATCAATACTTCTTCTTTACAATAGATGCAGTATATTGTCGCGAAGCTGTAGTCATGCTCTATCTGACGGTGCTTGAAAAGGGCTCTCATCCTCATTTCTTATAAAGTTACTGAGCTTCAAATAACCGCATCCAAATTCAGTATTTCATCGCATTCACTTTTCCGGCCAGAATTCAAGCGCGTATCAATGAGATTTTTTTCGCAAATTTAGCTATTGTATGTAATAGAAATTTTCTTCACTATGCATACTTAACTGCTTTCCTTGAAGTTATTCAGACTGAGATATCGGCGCCTAAACATGGGTAGCTGTTGCGGTCATTTTATGACCCATAATTTTCTTCTGAGGAAGTCAGTCGCCGAAGCTTTGCTCAATTCTGTAAGCGTAGAGCTAGGACATTTATTAGCAATGTTTGCAAAAACATCCAGCTGTTCAGTACGTAGAAAATCAGATTCTATATTCCGGACTTTGAGGCACAGAAAAAAATGTTGAAAAAACTAAGAAATTTTGAATTTCAATTTTTTCTTTCTCGCAAGCTTTTTTGTCCGACTTCTTTTTATTGTATTTTGTACTACTGGCTTGCGGCTACAAGATAGGCCACTTTTCATTCACACTTAGAAACTTTGAAGGAAGTTATGAATTGCCAAATACAAGGTTCTCGCAGAAGAACCTTTTTTGTCTTTTAGCCCGTATTTCTCTTCCTGTTTATGGTTTGATTATAAGTAAGTTTGCGCCTTGTTGCGAAAGGTTAGCTGCTTCTGCGAGTCTTTACCGCATTCAGAAATGTGGATCTTTTAGAAAGTTATAGCACATCAAATTGAGAATTCGCAAATCGGCCATTCCTTTTGCATCAACCTAATACATGCATATACATACCCTCCAACTATGCTTTCGCCGTAGTATCTGTGCTCGAGTGAATGCACAGTGGCTCCATATTTTTTCGCCCATTGCAAATACGGCAAGTCTTCGTTTGCTACCCATTTATCAGTTTGAGGTGATTCTCCTCCAATTTTCAAGAAATTGGGACCACCAGACTTAGCCCATTGGGAATTTACTAGCACTTGCTGCAAAACTTTGGATTAAATCTTATTTAAAAAATAGAAAATAGGTTCGGTCGATAAAGGCATCAGTAAGAGAAGTAAAACGACAGCTTGAAATGGCACAAATGAGAACAGAAAATGACGAAGCATGTGGTGATTGCTAGATTTTGTTATAATTACAAGTTTTTCTGAAGGAAAGCTTTAATGGCTTAGATGCGTTAGTCTGTTGAGGATTTCTTCTTGAACGAATAATAAATCGTTATTTAATCGCCACAGCATTCATAAAGCTCCAGACCTTCTCAGTGCAGCAAATCATCAAACAATAATTTGGGCTCTTCCAACTTCTTAGCATATCTATTAAGAAGAAGGGGTAGTGGACATTAAATCGCCGAAAAGGAAGGTCTCGCGCAATATAAGATCTGCAACAAATGCGCGTTTCTCTCCATTACAGCTCGTGTTGACTGTCCGCGTGGATGGAGCTTGTCGGCATCAATGGTCCTCTACCCAGAATGATATCTATTTTATTCTAAGCTTAGTAATGTATACTCACTCCTTCCGAGGAAACTACCAACAAAGTGCAGTTGTTTTCATATGGATATTATAATTACCATTTTTCGGCGACATTGAGCAGAACTCAGAAAAAAGATTGTATTTTTTAAAAAAATAAGTAGTACTATCATTAGAATTCAAACGACTAATCCGACAGCGCAACTAATAGCCTAAAAAGTGTAATCTTAGTAGGCGTCCGCGCAGGGCGCGGATAGTGCGCAAAGTGTGTTCCGCTCGTCACTCCTCTTTTCTCGTGCACTCTCGCTGCTTGTTTTCTCTGCGCCTCTTCCGCTCACGAACTGTCTTCGATGGACGCGACAGCTTTGCCGTCCGCGCCGTGCGCGGACGGCCTATAGCAGTCTTCCTTCGCAACACTACACAAACACAGTTTCGATGAGAAGTCGTCATGAAAAGTTTGTAGTATAGATCATCCTCAATAGTCCGCTATTATTTTTTAATGCAAAAGTCAGTGGAATTCAAATCATACGAAATGATGGAGAAAGATATTACATTTACTACCAAATTATATTTCCGCTGAAAACCCGTCTTGGAGAAAACATAACTGCTGTTTGTCTAACAACAGGAGTATTTGTTTTTCTAAATGTTGATTGCACAGATGATTTGCCAGCCAGTTTCGAAATTAATCCTTATCTACTACGCAAATAGCCGGATGCTGCTTTATTAATCGAACTAGTTCAAACCTGTTCAAAGTAGTTTGGATTTTGATTATCAAAATGGTCAAATGGCTGAAGGAAATACATTTTCTTGTAGGCTGCGTTGCGTTTACTGTAACCCTGAAAATCACAAGTGATCTAAACAGACAGAGTTTTTGCAAAGAAATCAGCAAACAAAGCTAAACCTTATCAGGTGGAGGTAAAAGACCATGAGGAGGCCTGCCCAAGAATGCCCTTTTGTTGTGCTTCCATTCCGGAAAAGTCTGGAAAAAAGGGCATTTGTATATTTCAGTTCAGAGCAGATAAGCGACATTGATTACCTCTACAGTAGTGAGTCTCTTTACGAATGGTTTTCGTTGTTCCGGCCTCAGCAAGGCCTGGGCTTGCGGTTTTGTCCGGGTTTTTATTTGAGCTTCTGCAATCAGTCAGTTAATTCTAGCAATATCAAATTTTGAAGTAAGTACCATCTTTATCTATTATTCTGCTTTTCAGCCACTTATCAAGGCTCTTTTCAATCAAAATGCGAACTTTTTTCAAGCCAGGTTTGTCCTTATCGGAAGGTGGATACATATCCGCACAATGGGCCGTCCCTAAATTTTCAACTATCATCTGTCTCCTCGAGCAATTACAACAGACCATTTACTAGGTACCAAACGACTGATATGTCATTAGAAGTGTATTTGCCCAGTGCATGCCAAGGATCGACGGATCCATTGGGAATGACAACATTTGTTCCCTAAAATCGGCTGAGGTCAGAATCTCGCGCTCTTGTCACCTTGAATAAATTAGACCGTTGCAAGGTTCTAACACGCATATATGAATATCTCTAGCGGTAATAGTTTTTTGGGTAAAAGAAAATTTGTGTTTGAGTTTAATCAATACTTTGACTGTAATTACACAGGATGTACCAAAAGTATGTAGACACTGTATGATCGTTGAATTATCTCTTCTCGAGGAATCTTTTCGACTTTTATATTTTATTTCAAAGAGCTGTCTTCGACTTATGTCCACACTATGAAACAATTCATTGATTCCTCTTCCCCACTGCAGGATTAGGTAGGATCCAACATACAGCGCTATTTTGAAAAAGCCAATTCAGAAAAATTCAGAAATGTTATGTCTCGCGCATGATAAAATCACTTCACTACTTTTCACGACTTTTTGAGCTCTCTAGATGATTTTAATCCCACTTGTAAAAACCTTTAAAAAATTGTTTATGCAGTATACCCTGCGTAGCTTGTATGAGATACGCTACAATGCCAATTCCACATTTGAAGACAGTAGCTCTGATTACTATAGCATGAGGAACTTTAGATTAGAATGTCTGACTTCTTTCTTGAGGCGAGGTTTGCTCCTCATGGCTTAAAACCCTCTATAAAGCTTCGTAGGCCTTACCGTAACGAAGAGCATGCAGAAAATTGTTCCATACTGTTTTAAGTCGAAGTCAGCTCTGCACGGTGATACGCGAAGTTTGGCGAAAAACATTGTAGGGAGACAGTAATTGACGGTCAAACAGTTTGTGCATACTTTTAAAACACCCTATTAGTGAAGTCCAAGTTATTCAATTGCTGGCTCACTTTATATCTCTCCGAACCACCGTATTCCATTTGCGTTCTGTGAACGGCTGCTGCTATGGCTGTACTATTGTATGCATCTCCAAACACATCAGCACACATATTGAAGTATAAACTGAATCTCACCAACTGTTTTCGGAAGTCATTTGTAATTCATGATGCACACATGGTATTTTAATTTGCAGCAAAGTACATACGTCAATGGTGTGCCAGTGCCAAAAATTCCATTTGGACCACCATCAGTCGATTGGTAGTAGCCAAACTCAGTGCACGTTTGCCATAACCAGCTTCGAGAACTCGCTGAAAATTGTTGAGTAAATTCATTTTCATCATCAACTTCAATGAAATTTCCAACAAATTCGTGTGGAGTGTCGATATCAGCTATAGTCGATTCGTTGACCGCACAGACTGCACGTTAATGCGGAGCACGCGCCGCGAGGTAAAACGCTTGCTCCAGTGCAAATTCGCCATTGTACAAGTCGTGCTCTGGCAACATTTCAGTCGCGCGCGTTCCGTAATGTTCGAGCAGTCCGTGCGATCAACAAATCGACGATACCTTTCAGAGCTAAAATGCTTGGAACTATAAAGGTAAGTGAAAATCAAAACAAAATTATTTACAGTTCATGTCACGTTTTTGTCACGTGTCACCACGTGCTCTCGTTTTTTAGCAACTACGCATCCGAAGCGCGTGGGCATTTGAGCACCCTCTGATCGATGCGGCTAATTTGGCCGATCAAGCGTTACTCCCGCGAACACGGCATGCCCTTGAGCTAATCGGAAGGTAGCATATCGTTGGCACAGACTGTACGTATGGAATGAAGTGCGTTTTCTTGACAAAAGACCGTTTTTCAATATAAGCCATACAAATTCACTTACAGTCAAAATCAAGTTCACTGCCAAATTCTGTTCTTCGCAGATATTCTATCATTTCTTGGTAGCTGTTAGAAGTGTAAGTGAAGCCCCTATAGCCTAAGATACAAAGTATGAATTATCATTTGAATCTGCTTTCCTTTAGACACTTACTCATATACTTGTTCACATTTTGAAGTTGCAGCAAGGGGTCCGAACCCTCAGTCATTATTTTGCAAACTTGAGGAATACCGTAACCATCAATGAATCTGCCCTAAATTTAGAAAAAGTCACTGCTTTCTGCATGTTTAATAGAAATAGTTATTTGTCTATGGGTGCCCTTATACCGCTACCGCCCTAGCCGCGTCAGCAGCCGTCAGTCGCCGTTTGCCGCTTCGGCGCTATCGCACATCATTGACCCAAGAAATGAACACCGTCTATTTGGCCAAAACCTCATCTAGGGGTATTGTTTGACGCACGCGAGAAACAGAAATAACATACCGATTATGCATTTATCAATTGTACGTAACGCCAATTTCTCGAGTTACTGTCAATATATAGTAGTTGGCTTAAAAATCCAAAATTGCTCTAAATTTTCTAAAAAGGTTTCTAAAGCATGCTGGTTATGAATATCATGCTCGACCGCTACAATAAACTTATCATGGAGTTACGGCATGTAGCAGTAAATACATAGACAATTCTGTGACAAAACCTTCTGCGCTGAACCAACGAATATTTTCCATACCTGTCAGTCTTGCAGAGCTAGTGTAACTATAAGTGACAGGTTTTGGTCCCAAAAGGCGGACAACTCGGACTTTAAGTGGTCATCAATGTTTAGAAGGCAGATTCCACATAAAATTTTGACTTTCATCTTCTATTGTTGTCAAACCCTCACACAGATCCGATTTCTGATTTTGGATATAAGATGCAAATCATGAAAAAACCAAAATTGCCCTTTCCGAAGCCATGTTCTGGCAGACGTGGACGAGTGTTCGGCACTAGTCACGTCGTGCAACAGTGAACCTCGTTGTTGGTACAGTACCGATCACACAGTATGCGTCACGAACTTGCTTGTCATGCAGAACGCATTACCGAGCGATCCGTGGGTGGGTGCAGCGCTGGAAGCGTCTACTTTGCAGGTTCAATTCCTCTTTGGAGGAAACGAGAACAAGACCAATGTAACTGTTCTTCTTATTACACTGTACATTCATCTGAGTAGCTTAAATGTTGGTTGGACGCCGCTTTTGAGCAAAGGTTTGAGCAGATTACAGTCTTGACACACCCACCGAATACCCACCCTAAAGTGAAAAATGCCATTACCGTACTCAAGGGCAGCGTCGACCCAAACCTGTTCACCCCAGGTTATTACTTATCCTACTAGCCGGCCTTGAAAGTAGACCAACAGCGTTGGTTCGATCCTTTAATGTTGCTTACAAAAGAAGATAAGAACCTAGATCCTCTCTGCGCTCCACCCCCTTTTTTGCGCTCCGAACATCCAAGGAGTGCTCCTTGACGTGTTCTGAATGACAAGCAACGTCGAGACGCATAGTTTGTGATGTGGCACTGTTGCACACGTCGAGGATTCCTCTTGAATACGACGTGACTAGCGCGGGGCCGTCCACGTCTGCCAAAATAGGGCTTCAGAAAGGGACAGTTTTGGAGTTATCTGGTAATTCGAACTTCATATCCGGAATCAGCGCCATAGAAAGACCCGATAACACTAAAATCATGGAAGACGAAATTTTTGTGGACGCTGCCTTTAAAGGCAGTGTCCAGGCAAATCTGGGCGCAATCTGGCTTTTCCGCCTGGAAATTGATGAGGGACTGGCTAAGGCATTGCCTAAGGGATTGATTGTTAAATCAGATTGTTCAATCACGTCTGAGAAATCCGTCCCCGAAAACCCCGCGCCTGCGCCATGACCGTAACCCAAAACGACTTCGCTCACTTCCGCACTACGTTCGTGCTGGGACCAATCCTAAGTGTTACGGTCACGGCGCAGCAGCGGAGTGTCTGTGGATGGATTTCTCAGCCGTGAATCAATTATTTGCGCTGCAATTTAGGCAGTGCCTTAGCTAGAGCCTCCTCGACAGTTTCCAGGCAAAAAACCCGTATGTCCAGATTTGCCTGGACACTGCCTTTAACATATTCATATTCAACATGCCACCCCCCTCCCCCTCTTCTTCGCCTAGACAAAGAGGCAAATCGTGGCTTTGACCCCTTACAGTAGTCCTCTTACGTTAACTCCATCAGATAACGCTATTATCGAGATGCATGTTATATTCGCTATCAGCGTACAAACTACTCCCTAGCACGGTTTTCACTTCTTGAGTCAACTGGAGTGGTATAGCGCCAAAGCGGCTAACGATGGCTACGGGATGCTGCCGGCTGCTGCGGCTATAGGCTACTAGCGGCAGCTGTGGTAAAAGTAAAGTTGAATCGGTAAATATTCTTAGGCCCGTATGCACGTACATCCCCGTTGGGGAGGGGAGGGGATCTGAAAGGGGATGCATCATATCTCGCTACTCTAGGTATCCTTCTTCTTCCTTTTCTATTAGGTTGTCCGGAAATTAATGCAGGTTTCTGCAAATGCAATTTCAAAAGAGTCGTTCTTCTGTGTATGTGCATCTTTCGACCAATTTCGCATACTAAAAGAAGCAGCTCTTCATGCTCTCTCTTATATATATATTACTCCTATGACCAACTTTATTTGTTCAAAATCTATAACCATCCGAAGATGAAGCTTTAAATTACTAAATTTACCCTTTGCACTATTTTGGCTTGAACTTATTCGGCAAGAGGGATATTTCCATGGTAATATAGCTGAAGCAAGATATTGAATGAACCTACAAAGTAAATAGTAACGCTTCATTTGAGCAATTGTGAGAGTAGAGAAACTGAGGTTTAATATGAATAATTGTCGTGGCCAATCCATGGCGTAGAAGGCTTTTCTAAAGAAAGCAACCGTCAAAGTCTCTCATCGTGCTTGAAGAGTGAAGCCAGTGCAGTCAGATATTATCTCAACTGGTACCTCCCAGGCTTTATTTTTGGTGAGTTGATAAAAAAATCAAAATTATCGGTGATCGCAGCCGTGTAGAAAATATCGAAAAAATGGAAAATTTTGATTCCTGAAATTTTCCTTTCGCAGAAAATTTCTAAAAAGTTTTCTGCATAGCTATATATGTAGTGCTGGTCTGTGGCTATAAGCTGCAGAAGTTTCTGGCTGAACACTCATATTCGGTAGGAGTTTACAATTTGCCAAGTATGACCTTGTCAAAAAAATTTCTGTTTACTTTCTGACTTTCAGTAATTTGTTGTTGGAGCTCCAGTTGCAAAAGAAAATGCGGCAGATAGAAAAAAACTTGCTGATCACAACAGTTTTTATTTCATTTCAAAATATGCGATTTTAAAGGAGTTATGACGCTTTGAAGTGAGAATATGCAAAACCTGCATTAATTTCCGGACAACCTAATATCTTGCTTATTAAGGTTCTCATACCTTAATACCTGCGCATAACTGATGTTAGGTTACTGGCATAACTGATTAGATTTTTACCATTTTGTATGATCCCGGATTTCGTGGGGATCCCCAGGGGATCAATTCTCAATTTCAGTGCCATTTATCTTCCTGAGAATTCAATGGAAACGCCACAAAATTGTACTGAGGATATATTACGGCACTGCTAAGCATGTTTTCGACATAAGAAATGGAATCTGAAGATTGTGAATTTTTTGATGATCCCTAGCTTTCGAGCCAGAGATTACCGAAGATTTCGATATCTAGAGATTTCACTTATTTTTACTAAAAACGTCTTTAGTAGTGCCGTAGTATATCCACAGTACAGTTTTACAGCATTCTCAATGAGTTTTCAGGAAGACAAAACACTTTGAAAATGATAGGTGATCCCCTGGGGATCAGCAGGGGATCCCCAGGGAATCACACAAAATAGTGAAAATCTAATCAATTATGCCAGTAACCTGGCATGATTTATGTGCAGATATTAGGGTATGAGAACCTTCATAAGCAAGATAGAGAAGGAAGAAGAAAAATATCTAGAGTAGCGAGATATGACGCATCCCCTCTCAGATCCCCTCCCCTCCCTAGCGGGGATGTACGTGCATACGGGCCTTAGTTCTGAAGCAAATGAAAATTGTATTATAATAATAATGAACCATATTGTCTTCGCTGTATTGAACTGCCTCTTGAAACTTCCCAAAAAGTGTCATATAAAAGAATTGTTTGTCGTTATAAGTGATGTTCGCAAACTCTGAGAACTTCGGTTCCAACCTGGAAGTGAGTTTGATCTACTCTGTTCGTATATGCTGAATTTCCTTACACAAAAACATCGGAGAGATGATTGCGTCCTTCTGGAGTAAGCATCAGGTTTTCAATAGTTGCAAATCCTTCTCTGACCTTTTCAGCACAATCATTACTATAAGAACGCAGAGCGTTTTCGACTACGTCTAAGTAGCCTTAATTGGGTGAGATTAGTGAACATCGTAATACGTCTATCATATCCTTACCCCAAAAGTCTACCACTGCATCCACTGGAGCAGAACTGCCGACTGCACCAGCGATTAGGTCTGGATATTTTTGACGAGCCCAAAGTGATAGATCGCCTAAATTTCATTATTGCAAAAACTTTGAAAGACATTCATTTAAAAATAGCTTCAACTCCGAAGAATAATCTTGTTACGTAATATATGAGATTCACTACGAGTTCAAAAAAGTAGAGGAACAATGATTTACTCCCTCTTCGCCTCAGTTCTTCTTTTCTCTCTCATTCTACAACCGAATTTCTGTAAAAGTATTAGTAGATTTATACGCTAACATTCGAATACTCGTCTTTCTACAGTAATTTTTAAGCTTTAATCGAAGCATTCAAAATTTTTCCTGAAAAATGCCACAATTTTTCCTGAAAAATGCCAAAATAAATTAAATTCGCCCTTTTGTATTGCTTGCTCGAAAATCATAACTTTTCATAGAGACGCTCAATCGGCGCAAACTTTGCAATGTTAGAAAGAGCTGGTGAAAGAACCTGCATTACCGATTGCTCCGATTTTTGTTGCAAGTTTCCGATTTTTATGACTCTACACAGAAAATTCAAAATTTGAGTAATTTTCTTCTACCGCTTCTATCTAAGCAATGTATGCTTAACAGAAAGCCGCTAAGGTACCTCTATAAAGAAAATGAATTGCTCTTTCATACAAAAATAAAAGCTTTCCAATCGGCTGCAAAACTCAGAAGTTATGAATTTTTGAATTTGGTGCAAAAGAACTTTCGGTTCAACCTAATATATACCTCGCCAGACGGAGGTGACGGAATATGATTTATTTGGTAAGCTGGTCACAGCTTCACTTAATAATGGCTTTATAATTGTTCTTTGAACAAACTTCAATGTCTTTGTATCTTCATTTGTTTTTCATCTATCTCCTTACTGCCACCATGATTTATTGCAATTGTTATATAAGAGCTCCGCAGATTTTGAACTCCTAGAAAACAGCCTTTTCAAGCATAGCGACAGGAGATTGTCAAGAAGCATAAAGTGAACCCAAGCAAAATCGCAAAAATGTTTACAGAAACACGATTAGCTTTCTACACAAGATTTGAACGGTTCTGTTTTGCTTTTCATGTGAGCAGGTTTGATCTACTACGGTAAAAATCAACTACTTTATTAATTTGGTCTATTAAATCATATTACGGCGAAATTCGTATGCTCTACAGATTTGCAGTTTCAGGCCTACAAAGATAGTAACAAACAAGATTTCTGCCCTACCTCTCCCAGGAGGCCACATTTCACCTTAAAGCATCGCAAGTGGTCTTTCTGCGAGTGTTTTTCTTCTTACAAGATTTGCTTCTTTGGATCATACAATCATACCCCTATTGATCACCACTCCAACCCTCCAAATCACTGTACTCTCGTTGTTTATCCAAATTCCCTCTTCTTGTTATTTTTTACTGATGTGAATGATGGTGTTTGCAGAGGAAGCTTTCAGGCAGTCGCATAAATTATAAGAAATTTGTGCAATCACTCTAGAAATCAACTACACAGCTTCTGATGATAAGCAGACGTTACCCGGGTATGATCCACCAAAGGTTATCCAACGCGGATTTTCTAGATTGTGCTCTTTGTTCATGGCTTTGATAAAAGATGCTAAATCCTCCAGTGCTTGCCTGCTGCTCAGATAACGTAAGTTTTCAACGGATTGGTCACTGAATCAGTTTGAATAAAGTAATAAATATTTGAATATTTACAGATGCACAACTCTTCAATAGGACTAACGTAGTTGGTCGGCTCTCTCCGTAAAAACGATGTTCAAGTGCAAACATTATTGCTCCGTATTGCTTTGCCCACTTGACGAATGGGTAGTTCTCATTCGCAACCTAAGTTCAGCCATAACCCAGCACTGAATTGCGTATAACTGTACAACCAGGACATTCATATTTTTTTCTATTATAGAGTCAGGAATTGCTAGAAGATTTCTGATTACTTCTATTAAAGGTTTTTTAGTCGTTCAAATTTCACTTACCCACGCAATATTTTCGGGACCTTCACCTCCTATCATTAGAAAGACCACATTCGTGCCATTATAATAATGGGAATTTTGGAAATAACGCTAAAACTTAATTTTTTCAATAAGACCAACGAAAATTTGATGCAACGAAAAGAAGGCACCTGTCGCCAGGTAGCAGTATCGGTGGGATCGAAATGATCAAGTTTTTGATAAAAAAACTTCTCAACTGGCCCATCCGCAAGTGCGGCTCCAGGGACCTAAATAATTTTGTATCACATAATCTGATTCGCCCCATTTGTGTATGATCAAAACCCTAAAAACCTTATTCCTCAGAGACTGTCCAGTCTCTTTTTCTAGCAAAAGAAGTTGCAAATACTCGTGACCGCTTCTCATTCCGAACATAGGACGCCCCAGGAAAAATTGAGGTTCCCAGCATGATACAATGCAGATCTGAAGGCGAACATGATGTCTCGAAAGTGACACTCCAAAGATATCAGGTTGTCAAGAAAATAACTTTTTCATGGAAAAGCCATAAGACAAATCTTAAAAAATATGTGAGGGGTACCACTCGATAGAGCAAAGGAATCTCTACAATATGGCCTCCAAACACTGGCAGAAGTTGTTGCTTACACAAAGTTCAGAGCCAAAACATATGATCAACTCTTGATGCCAAAAATTGGATTTTTGCCCTAGAAAATCCTGGGAACCTCTCACTTGCTCCTGCATGTAAAAGACACATTCTATCCACAAGTACACTTGCTATATTTTTTCATGCTTAGAAACCAAGAAAAAATTGAAAAATGGAAAATGGAGACTCCGCCCCAGTAGTACTGGGCCCTTCCCACAATGCCGTTGTATACTCAAAGCTCCGTAACTTTAAGCATAAAATTTTGGCCTCGGACATGCTCTAGTTCTCGAGTAATATCAATTTTACCCAAAACGACCTGAAATGACATTATTTTCTTGACAACCTAATACTTAAGATATTGTGTGGAAGGAGAGTGAATTTAAAAGCCATTTGCTTGGAAGAACATGTATTAATGCGGCAGCATAAATATTCTTGAGTAGAGAGGAGCTGATCACTACATGCTATGCACATATTAACATTCAAAAAACTGGCCATGAATCCAAAGTTCCCTGATTTTCTAATAAATCGAACTTGCTAGCTTCTCGTGAGCTACTTGTGATTGATCACTTAGATCCGAATAAAATGGAAAAGCCACCCAATTACGCTTAAGCAGGCTTCGTAAATCTTATGACCATGTGGCATAAAGCTATGTGAGCGTGTAGGTAAAGGGATGAGTGTGCACCTATTTTTTCAAATATCTTGCAAGTTATGTGCGTTGTATTACTGTGAAGATGTCTTCATACCGCGCCGGCAGCCGCCACTAGGCTCCTATAGCCGCTTTGCGCACATCCCAGTATCTTGGCCCCAAGACCTAAAACTGGATCTTGCACAGACTTGATCATGTGGAGGATTGAAGCTGAAGACAAATATTATATCTTCATACGTCCTAAAAAGTACTTTGGGTACGATATAGTGCGCAAAAGCGGCTATACAGGGGGCTAGCGGCGGCTCACGGCGCGGTATGAAGGCACTCTAACAGATGCTACGAAAGCTTGTAGCATGACCAACGCTCATAATCACACTTCAAAAGCTTTATCAGGGCCTGGCACCAGCTGGCACGGGGCAAGCTGGATATCGTTTTTGGGGCAAAAAGCAAAGGGGGTTTCGTTTTTGTGGGCGAAGACATACGCAAAATTGGTGGCGACGACCTTTTTTTTTTTTTTTTTTTTTTTAGTCGACGTTTCGTTTTTTGGGGGATTTTGGGGATTTTTTTAGGATTTTAGAGGGGATATCGTTGAGGATCAAAGGGGACTTCGTAAAATTTCCCAAAAGTCAAGGGGGACTTCGTAAAAATTGGCAAATTTCAAAGGGGACTTCGTTTTCAAAATTCCCTGGTGCCAGCTCGTGCCGAGCCCTGAGCTTTATCTATCAAAGTTACAACCATACATTTCAGAGCTGAGCAAGAGGTCAAGCCCAAGTTTTTTGAAAGCGTCCCTACCCCACCCCACCCGATTGAAAGCCCCCAAACAACTCCTTTTTCCTTCTCTTCACGGAATCTCACACTATGACATTCTAAAGGAAATCATCCTGTCATAAAGAGTTTTTAATTCTTTGAAGTCTAAAGCCAATTTTTTGTGACTGCACTTCTACGAACATATATACGCTACCGCATGACGAACGCGCAATATCTTTGGGTGCGAACGCGGCTTTATTAGCCGCAGAGGGCATGAGGCGCAGGATTTACAGTAATGAGGGTAAGCGCGCGCCGCGTTCGCGGCCGCTTAAAGGCAGCGTCCAGGCAAGTCTGGACACATGGGATCTCACGTGGATAATACTTTTGGGGGCTCTAATTAAGGCACTGCGCAAGCGGCAGCTCAGGTATTGCTCTAACAGCTGAGATATTCCCTCGAAACTGGACCCCGCGATCGTATTCGCATGGATTCATGGCAGTTTCGCGCCAGGACACACGCCTTGCGCCATGAATCCATGCGAAATACGATCGCGGGGTCCAGTTTCGAGGGGAATATCTCAGTCGTTAGAGCAATACCTGAGCTGCCGGTTGGGCAGTGACTTAGTTGGGGCCCCAAAATTACTATCCATCTAAGATCCCCATGTGTCCAGACTTGTCTGGACGCTGCCTCTAACTAATAGTGCTTTTGCGCCTTCGTCTTCGAAGAGCCTTTCCGCGTGGGCGAAGTGTTCGGCTCCAAGTTTTCACTGTAGCAAGAAGAAGTTATGTGCTCAATACTCATATACTCTAAAGGTTGTCTCAAACTGCCGTCGCTGCAGCAACGACAATCGATCGATCGATATTTTGCCCGCCCTAATACGACCGCAACTGCTGCAGCGACTGCAGCATAAAACACTCTTAGGGCCGCATGCACTAACATCTCCGCGGGGAGGGGATCACAGCTTAAAAGAAAGCTTTATATTTTGAAACTCCAGATACCTGGATTTCACGTTGTGTACCTCTCCGTAAGTATTCCTACTACCCTTCACTATGAACATGTTGAAGAGGAGCGAGAAGCTGTACGAACCGCATTTGCCAGCTTTTGTATGATCCCTGGCGATCCCCGCTGCTTTTCTTTAAAGTCATTTTTCTTTCTCCGAAGTTAACGAAAAACCTCCAAAGTTGTGCAGATTATCCAACCCGACAGTGCTAAGCATTTCGTGATAAGAACAAATGATGTTTTGAAGTCATGAAATTTTCGGCGATCCACAGGTCGAAATTTGAGGTTTACCGAAAAATTCGACTTTTCAAAAACTCATTTGTTCTCATCAGCAACATGCTTAGCACTGTTGTGTTAGATGTTCAGTACAGCTTTGGAAAGTTTTCGTTAATTTTCGAGAAAGAAAAATGACTTCAAAGAAAAGCGCCGGGGATCATCAGGGATCATACGAAAGCTGGAAAATGCGGTTCGTACAGCTTCTCGCTCCTCCTCAACATGTTCATAGTGAAGGGTAGCAGGAATACTTACGGATAGGTACACAGCGTGAAATCCAGGTATCTGGAGTTTCGAAATATAAAGCTTTCTTTTAAGCTGCGATCCCCTCCCCAGCGGGGAGGTTAGTGCATGCGGCCCTTAGTTTTAAAAACAAGTTAAGGTCCCTGACTTGTTGCAGATGTTGCAGATATTGCGTTACGAACAACTTCAACATCGTTGAGTGCTTACCTTATAAGGGAATGGTCAGAAGTCGAAGTGGCCAATCCAAGTAAGCTGCATACCATTCGATGCAACTCAAAAAGCTGATTTCAAATCTGTTTTCCATATCTGCAGAGCGCCTTTGTAAGCAAAGTTATAACCAGCTTTAGAGCGAAAAAAATCGCACACAAAAATTGCGAGATTAAGCACATTATTCCCCTTTTCGCTCACCGTTAGGTACTGGTCTTATGAAGTGTGACCTAGCTGCACGTTTTGGTCTAACATTGAGCCAGGAATGGCCCTGTACAACCAAGTCTAACGGTTTATAATTCCATTTGCAACAGTGGTCTGCAGGTAAGGAAGACGGATCTGGAGTCAGCGTTTTATGCTGCATCTAATGTTGTGCTGTTTGAATTTTTCGATTTCTGACCATTCCCTTGTTAGCTGAGTGCTTTGCAAGAATATAATACTATAACATCAGGGGTGGTAGTAATTTGGTCGAAACCATCATGTTAACTGGGTTTTCAAGACACTAGCTAACCAGCAGCTTCACATCATTTCCCCAACGGAACCACGAATTATCCAATGGGAAACCTCGAAATGCTATCTTGCAAAGCAAAGTCATTGGAGGAAATCGAAACTCCAACCATTCTCATGCTTGCCCGCAGTCATTGCACTTTACCAAACTTGCAGTTCAGTCTCCAGCCTTGCACCTTCCTATAACCTTATCTAAGCCGTAAACAAGTAAGCTTTCTCATGGTAAGTTGCAGAATGATCTCCCTCACTCTTCTTAACTTGCAAAACCAACACATCATTGTTTTAAACGAAAAAGTGGTCGGGGGTACTTTTTCATTTTAAACTATGATATGATGGTTTCACGTCTGCGTCTCATGAAATGAAGTGCTGTTTTCATTACTCCACTTGATAAGGAAACAATGGTGTTTACCTGCTGATTAATTCATAGTTTGGTTTAGAATGAAACAAGCATGAAACAACTATGGTTTTCCGATAGTTACTTGCTTGTTTCATGATTTTGTATGACCGATTGAACTGAGTGGCCGTGAAAAGATGATCATGCTTACCATGATGTAACCATGATTGAACTATCACATCATTTGTTGGTTTCGACGAAATTACTACCACTCCAGCTATTTCATAAAGTATGCATCTCTTTACGTTAACGTGATTTGTACCATATCATGCAAATTGAACTTGGAAATCTGGCCCACTTTGAGGGTTGGGCCAGACTTCGCTGGGAAAGCAGCACCCAGGATTTCCGTTTTGGAAGGGGGGAGGGGGCACTCGGTGTGCCACTGCTGCAACAAACAGACCACCGTGAAAGGAGGAACTTACATCTTCCCGTTTTGTGTTGGCAGATTCCATGCCAACACTGCATTGTAAGTTGATTCTATATTAGAAACGTGAAGCTTGTACAAACTTCAATCCCGATAGGAGTGAAATTACTCTTTAACTTCTACCGTTTTTTCCCTTACATTATAGAAGACGTGAAGGATGCTGCTGTTTGATGTTTTCGATAAAAAAGTCATTTTTATTGCTTTGCTTGTTTTTGTTTCGATTTGTTGTCATAGTTTTTGTGATGTATGGACTAGTATGCATCGCTATCGCTTAGCGTTTCTTATCAAAGTGCCCAAGCATGACTTCAGAAAAATGCGTGTTACTCATATACGTAAAAGTACTTCATTTTGCACTTGTTTACGTTTTTGTTTGTCAACTTTGATAGTTTGATTGAAAGTGATAGCAGCAAGAGTAACTTGCACAATGTCTCACTTTTCAGAACATTGGTGTGGTGGGAAATCATTGCGCACTTGGAGAGTACAAGCAGCTCTCCAGTGGGACGATGTATGTCTTGCCAATTTTGACCGATTAGAACATATCAGAATCTTCCAACTGAAATCTTCATAACGGATTGTAGCTGTGTACGATGCCTAAGCGGAAAAATGCCAAACTGATCGCTTTCAGCTATAAACTTTGAGCAGTACCAGGGCAGTAAAGCACGTGTGACTATTATTAATTTTATGCTGCAAGAGAGAGAAGAAGATCATTTATTAATAGCTTGATGCCACCTCAGAATAGATATTATATTAATGAGCTTGGAGCATTACTACTTATCTTCTCTCCAAGTCCAGCAAGCGGTCTATCATAGGGTTAAAATTCTCTTAAAACATTTTACTCGCGTTTTTATGCGGCTTGTTACGATCTTCCAATCTCGCAAAGTATGGAGCAATACGTAATTTGGTCGAGTGCTTTGTGTAATATCACTTCTGATAACACTTTTGATTTTCATAATGAAAGTAGAGATATATTCGCACAGATAGCAAGCATTTTTTCAAATGTTATGTCACATGACAGAGACCTTCAATTGGGACAGTGCAATTTCGGGAAGAACTGTCCAATTAGCCGCACGAGCATTGCAAACGCGGAGATTTTACCATTTATGAAGTACTGAGCTTGAAAATTGTCAAGCTTGCCTGTATAACAAAAAGCAATACTCGATCTGCACTTGCCATCCTTAGTCACAATTGTTAGGTGACCTGAAATGAGCGGCTTTGTTCTTATAGTCAGAAGCTGAGCTAACAGCTAACAACCACCGGCAGTTTTTTGTATCCGTAAACTTACAAAAGTTATTCAATTTTATCCACAGAACAGCGAACGGAAACTTAGCAAATCGTCGTGCATAGCGAAAGCGATATAAACTTTCGAAGCAAAAACTCAGTATATTTTACGGTTTCTTGCTCACATAAGTCATATTTATTCTGCAAGCACTCTGTATCATGCTGGTGTGTCATATTGCCTTTTTTTGATGACGCTGCCTGACATTATCACTTTCTTCGTATAAGCAATTTTTTGAAGATTCCCGAGTAACAGCTGACAAGTGCAACTCCCATTAATGTAAAGGTGATAAAATCATGCAGTTGCTTACATACAGGGCTACAAATGAATGCTTGACTTCCACACGTTTATATGAAGTCAAACACAAAGTTCTAACACATTACATTTTAACTAGAAAAAGATAGCACGAAAATAAAACGGGACTAATCGGTGAAACAGGGCAATTTTCACAAGATGGTATCACAGCCTTTGCGCAGCGGCAGATCTACATTAGTTTTGGAGTGCCTAATATCAAAACCGCAATCGGAATTTCTGTCTCGGCGTTTAAGTCATGTGCACAATCACTAAGTTTTTGCCAACTAAGGCTTTCTTCGCAAGATAACATATTCCGCAGATGCTGTTGTAAAATGCATAGGAAAAACAAAAAGGCCCAAATTTTCGTCTTTTCTATGCTGCAACTCGAATCTTGATGTGGAAACTAGATGGTTGGGAAAATTAGAGCTTTATGGGATCTTTGGACGAACATCCGGTTTTTTGGAGGATCCAAGCTTTTCATTTTGGCTTTGAACTTAAAAGGTATGATTTGCGCGTACGTAGAGGGGTCATCTTGTCAAACTCGCTTTCTTTATCTCGAGTTCTTTGATGACTTCTTTTGATGCTGGACCAGCATCATGCGATGTCAGGAACATGTACTCTTACCCCCTTCGCCCTTGGGTCGAAACGCAGCTCACTTTCTGGAAGATCTAGAAGATGTGAGACTAAAGAAGGAAGACTAAAGGAAAAAGAGACGTAAAGGCGAGACTGTGAGACTAAAAGAAAAAATTTTTTGAGTTGGACTAAACAAGACGGTTGTTTTTGAGGGAAAAGGTCTAGCACAATTTAGCGAGATATATGTCACCACACAATAATATCCAATAATGAAAGTTGTAAGAAGTGGAAATGTATCAACTGTGAAAAATTTGCAAAAATGTACGATAAATGAAAAAAACAGGAAATCCTAGGATGCGCTTCCAGAAAACGTACAGCTTACTAGGAATACGCGATGAAGTCTTTCGAGAACCTTCGGGAACCATTTTGTAGAGCTGGCTCCAACTTAGATTTAAAGTATGGAGAGAATCATAGAATACTCTTCATTACTGTATGTTTACGGTGGGAACATTGAAGAGGGTTTTGAGCAATGAAAGGCAATACTTTGCCTCGTAAAGCAAACAAAACAGCCTGAAAACTTTCGCACTGAGACAAATAGAGTTGCTAAACCTAAGGGTGAAGTTCGCAACTTATCATAATGCTTAATTAAAAAGTTATGCGAAGTGAGCCGACCAATGTCCCCAAAATTGCGATTACACTGTTTAGAAAACTTCGCAATCTTTTACATAGTTGAACATTGAATTCAGCGTCTATGAAAACCTTATTACACAACTTTTCACATTTTTTCGAAAATTTTTGAAACGGCAGTTATTTTCACAGTGACACCGTATGCTCGAAGTTTCTACCGTAATCCTACAGTAATAAAGAGTGATCGACGATTCGCTTTATACTGTAAATCTAAGTTGAAGCCAGCTCTACAAAACGGTACCCAAAGCTTCTCGGAAGACTTCATTAGAAAAAAGTTATAAACAATCAAACAGTGCGCACATTTTTTGGGACACCCTGTACACCACACCGAAGATTATTATAGGCTACTTTTTGAGGCAGTTTACTAACGATTTATTGATTTGTTTGGGGTAAATGAAGGCTTATCGTGTTCCAACCAAGCACAGCTCTTAGCCGCGTAAGCTCGAGCGGTAAAGCTCATTTTTAATTTTGCGATGAGGAGGAAGCGGTGACAAGGTGTCACAAAGTGTCATGTAGCAGTTGAGTCCATTCTAGTACACGACGGTTTGCAAAACTACGGGCAAACTGAGAGGCCGTGCCTCGGGTAGGGCCCGAGGAAGCCCAGCAGTTCTTATATCAAAAAATCTATGAGTTGTAGAGGAACGACTACGACTACCTTTATTCATTAAAAAATTTCTTGGTTGGTTGTAGCCCCTCTTTTGATACAACCTGCATATAACCTCAACGAAGGAGCCTAATCCTCACTCCCTCTACGGTGGTCGACGACTTAACAGCGGTGGTGGGCTGTATACACCCTTATCCTGAAGAGGCTGGACCCCTAAAACCGTCTTCACCCTGGAGAAGCCATTTCCTATTTATCGCAAGCACGATGTGGCACCTGCAGCGGTTGCATGTGATGCGAGAACTTCTGCTTAAGCCAATATAATTTTTGATATGATTATTTTATTCCAGTTTCAACTGCTAATTAAAAGTTCGGTCTTGCTATTCAGCGCACATACAATTGAAAATTGGCTGTTTTATAGTCGCGATGTTATTTCTAAGTATAATCATTACGCATCCGAAATCGTTGAGGTTTATTAAATGTACAACATAGTAGTGACCTCTTTCGTCGAAACTTTATCAGACTTGCCAAAACAACTATCGTTCCCTATCATATCTATTATTTATTATTCATTTACTTCTAATCATGGAAATTACAATCATCAGTTTCAGTGATACTTGTTATCATTTATTATTATTTTGTCACGCACAAAAGGAAGCCTCAGGGTAGGCGCTCTTGCGGGGGCTCGGCGTGGTGTCCAGGGGTATGATGCAATTCCTATATTGAAGAACGATCCTCCAGGCGATCATGGCGTCCACGTCTCCTCGGCTTGGTCCCTCGATTGAATACGACCGCAGTCCTCGTAGCACCGACGTAGAGACTAATTCAAGCCAAGCGCAGCCGCATTATATAGCGGCCCGAGAAGATGTGCATGCGCGCCGGATCGCCTGGTCCCGACACGAAACAATCAAAACCTAGTAAAACCATTGAAACACCAAATAAACGCACATAAATCGACTAAAAAGGACTAAATAAACACAATGGAAAACTACAGAAGAACGAAAGGAGCCCGGCGACTTTACATGCCCGTCCGACAAGAAGAGTCGTCCCCACTCTTACAACACTTCTTTACTTCAGCGCGGGTGATAGATTTCACGTTCATACTTAGTCGTCTTCTTGTCCAGCGTGGGGGATGGCGATCCACGTCCACAGCTCGGTCGGCTCCTTCTACAGCGTGGGGGGTAGCATGTTCCACGTCTACGACTCGACCGATGGGTTGCACAGGTGGGGGATAGCACGTTCCACGTTCACAACTTAGTCGGCTCGACACAGGGTCTTCTGTCCTTGCTCTCACGTCGTCGCGGTCCTTCGCCTCCGCTTCGGAGTAGTCAGATTTGCGATTGGTGAAAACATTTCGGTGGTCTTTTGAGCTCTCCGTCTGGGTACTAGCATCACGCACCTTCTTAAGGGGTTGTTTTTGCATCAGTCTGCGCTCGTGATTGCAAATGGCAATCGGGCAGGGCGACGACGATTGCCCTGTGTCTGGCCTCTCGTGGAGCTTCCATCTGATCGAAGGTGACATGATTCTACTGGTGCGCTTCGATCCTTTGCCCGCTCGGCCTTCGGTACATCGCTAGCAGATCCTGTACCTTTCTTGCATTTGCCTTCGACTCGGGACACACGTCTTCGACGACGTCTTCCAATCCAGCGCCAGATGTTTCGCTTCATCGTCTCCCAAAAGAAACTCTTCGACAGCTTCCTGAACAAGCTCCTTGCGCCTAAATGCCTCACATTCCTTTGCGCTTTCTTGACAAGTTTCTTTCTCTTAGACGGCGGTACAACCTCTCTGGAGCCCAGGTCATTTGCAAACAGCAGACGGCCTTGGTCCAAAGTAAATTTAGACACATCACTCGTATGACACGTTCTGGAACTTCACTGGACCCTCTAGCTTGTCCTTCACAAGACATTCTATAAGATCGCGGTAGACCGGGTTTCGGCGAAGTTCATCCATCCAGTGCGCAGCGTCAGCCTCATTTGGCTTCGCTACCTCTTTTCCCCTGTTCACTGCCCGATCGAGAATGTTTGACACTCGATTTACGGCGGGCTTTGCATGCATGTTGTCTGGGTGGCTGGTAGGTTGCTGCTCCTTAGCGCACGCGGCTCAAGCTTCCCTTCTTCCTCCGCTCTCCTGAGCTTGGCTCCTGCCAAGCTGACCCTAACTTGAGCATCGAAGGTACTACTGTTGTTTTCCGTATCGAAAACTACACCGCGGTGCTGAATTTTTTCTGACACGTCTTCTCGACGAACAGACAACATCTCATTCTTTGGCCTAACATACACTTCCTTCGAAACAACACCTTCAGATTGTTGTCTTCGTCTTCTCCGTCTTGGATTCTTACGCGGAACGAATTTCTGGACAACTGTGTTGTTAGTTTTAGCGAGGTTTCTAATGTTTGCACCAAACAGTCCAAATTTTAATAGCGCGTTCATACCTAGCACAACTCTGCCGCCTCCTGCTCTGACAAAGAGGGCAATTCTGTGCTTAGCGCCATTCTCGAGTTGCAAAGTAAGTCTGACAGCTCCTTTGAACTCCATCCGCTTGTTTGAGGCATTATGAACGGAGTCTAGCTGATCTATCGGGATTTTATCAACATCAGCGTTCAGATCGAATCCTTTGTCTCTGCTCGCTACGAGCATCTCTAAAGGAATGATACTGACTTGTGATCCCGTATTATCCAGTAAAGCTTCTCGAGACAGTCCCAGCAAACATACGTTTGCGGCCATCTGCTCACCAACTAGCTCTCTCTCCCTCGCCGATGAACCTATCAAGTCACATCTCCATTTATTCAGGTAGGTCGTGAAGTTCCTTGCAGTTTCTTCGGGTATCTCGCTGGTCTTGAGGCTTTTGGCTTGCTACATTCACGGCTGTAATGCCCTGTCTCATTACAGTTGTAGCTATTTGCCTCTTCCGAGATGCTACAGAAGCATACGATCGGCCAGAGGTCTCTACGCTTTCGCCGGCTGTTCGGCCTTCAATCGCGGATGTTCCAGCGTCTGCATGCGGCGTTGCTACTTTTGGGCGTTGATCTACCATCATGGCCACCTCCTTGCTGCGCTCACATTGCTGTGCCATTGCTTTCACAATCTCGTACGCCAGCTTCTTAGGTGCGCTTTCCATTGCTGAGAAAAACTGCAAGTATTCCAACCATTCGGTAAGTTGGGAGATTAACTCTGCAGCTCTAGTTCTTGATAGCTCCTTTTCTGTCGCGTCCGGATAAGCCCTCTGCGTTAGCTTCTCTAGCTCCACTAGGTACGAGGCTAAATCCTTGCTCATCCTCAAGTGTTTGAGCTCCATATAAGCCTTCATCTGGTTTGCGGAGTCGTGGACAGTAAACTGACTGCGCATTGCCTCAATAATGTCCTCTAGGGCCTTCTCTGATCCTTCGAGGTAACGCTTCTGCGACCATCCTTGGGTGTCCTCCTAGTTTCGACAGAAGCAGGTGCACTAGCATATCATTTCGCAACCCCAAGTCGCTGTATTTCATCTTGAATCCCATCACAAACTCCTCCCATCCTTTTTCCTGAGGGTCTGTGAAAGTTGCCACGTCTGGGAGGGTCATCGCGGCGAACACCTGTACCATAGGATGAGCATCAAGGTCTCTACTCCTACGCTGCGACTGGCTGCTGCATGCTGAAGTGTTTGCCGGCTTGTTAAAGGATTGAGGATGTTTTGTCTGTGTCAAATTCCTTACGAGGAGTTTCTTGATATCCATCTCTAGGATATTCTCGGTCACAACGCTGTCTGTAGTAAAGCTTTTACCTCACGCCTCTTTGCTATGCCAAAGCGCTACGCGAACGCGATCTCTGCGAGTTGAAACTCTAGCAGGTATCACCAAACGGTACAGTCTGCCCCAATCCCAACCAGGCCAAAATTGGCATGGCGGGAGACCGCGTCGCTAGGGTTTCGCGGTCACGCCCACGGCCTGCTTCTCTGCCCTCTCTTCAATCTTTTTGCTCTCTCCAATAGCGCGCACATGCAGCGCAGACCGCTAGCGCTGCGAGTGCGCAAATTTACGCCGACGGTTCGGCCTGATCCCGATTGGAGCAGACTGTACACGCGCGTTTGCTCCGCCTCTATTCAATATATGGGTCCTTGCGTGTAAGTGATAACTCGCGTCTCTGTATATTTCCCTGACTCAGAAGGTGCAGTATCCGGTACACGTGCGTACGCTTCTCCTCCTGGGGTTGAAGCTGGCCGTATAAACTGCAACGCTTCGGCGGTTCCGCAAACGAAAGAGCTCGATGTGCTGAACACCGAGTCTTCCGCAAGGGAAATATACTCTGCCTCTCCTTGGGCAGGATACTCGCCTTGACCGTATAGACGGTTGTTTCGGCGGAAGAGTTCTCTTTCGGTTCGGCCCCTATGTCACGCAATAGGAGGCCTACTCTAGGCGCTATTGCGGGGGCTCTGCGTGGTGTTCAGGGGTATGATGCAATCCTTTATTGAAGAACAATCCTTCAGGCGATCGGCGCGTCCACGTTTTCTCGGCTTGGCTCCTCGATTGAGATCCGATCCGACCGCACTCCTCGTAGCACTGACGTAGAGACTGATTTGAGCCAAGCGCAGCCGCCTTATATAGCGGCCCGAGAAGATGTGCATGCGCGCCCGATCGCGTGGTCTCGACACAAAACAATCAAAACCTATAAAACCATTAAAACACCAAATAAACGCACATAAATCGACAAAAGGACTAGATAAACACAATGGAGAACTCCAGACGAACGAAAGGAGCCCGGCGACTTCACAATTTGTTATCTTGATTGTGTATAACACTCACTGCAAGCTGGGAAACAGACTCACATACTCAAAAACATGCACGTAAGCAGAAGTAATGAGAAGTAAGTAAGTTATGAACGTCAACATCGCTATTTGCACCCAATCTGCACCAAAACGAATTACTTCTGTAAGTATGACACATCTAGTACGCCTTTCTCTCATCCTACAGTGTATGAAATCGATTTTCAAAACTTTGAACTCAAGGTTTAGCAGCTCTTTTAATCCGATTGAGGTAAAAAGTTGAAGTTAGAGGCATTCTGCTATTCTGTTTCCGAAAAGCTGGTGGTTTTGTTTGAAACCTCAGAATCTCCCTTTATAAATTCTTCACAAGTTTCTTGGCAAAACTTTCAAAATTGCTTGCCAAACTTTTTCTATGACACTCTTTCCGCTCATAGTTTTGCTTAAACTTCTGGAATTTTTCAAAACTTCTAGACACCTCAAAATTCAAAAAGAAAAAGTTTTGAGGAATCTGAGTAGCAAACACTAACAAAAACGAAACTGCATGTCAGATAACCCCTAAATACCTACGAAAATCAAATTGAAATCTACGAAAAAAATTGAAATTTCAAAAAGAAACATCAGCAAATTTGGAAACAGTATAATAGAAACTCTCCAATAAGCAATCTTGAGAATTCTGTCAGAGAACTTGTGAAAAATTGTGCAAATAAAGGAAAGTTTCTGAGGATACAAGGAAAAGCACAAGCATTCTCGAAAACAGTATGACAGAATACCCCTAATTTCCAAATTTCATCCCCACTCAATTAGGAGAAAAGCGCAACTGAACTTTGGATTGGAACTTGTAAATTCCATTTTATACAATGTGGGATGAGGGCGTACTGGATGTGTGCAAAATCAACTCTTGTCGGTGCACCTTGGGTCAAATTAGCGTTTCTACAGTTCTTGACCACCCATCCCTCTGCTAGTTATGCAGAAAGTCTTTCGGAGTATGTAAGTTTTCCCCATTCTGCAAGCAAATTTACGTGGATATCCAGCTGCGCTTTGAAGAGAGCAAAAGGATGTGTTTACAGTACAGAAGACTTTGATACTGTGGTTATGCAACAGAATTGGGTAAGCCACTTGTTTGGAATTTCAATTAAACTGAAGCTGATAGATCGAAGCTGGTGTGACAGGACTGGCACTACGCATACATAGAATTTGAACGGGTAGGGAACTATATGTCGCCGATAGGTTTTCCGCGCGGTCAGCTATTACAAATCTGTATGACGCGGTGTGGGGATCTGCGAGCTTTGTCGCAGTTGTCGTCCACGTGGGACCACTTCTTTCTGGCGATTATAGTACTCCACATAATTTGGACTTACAACCAATTGTAAAATCTTAAATTTAAGTGAACGATTGTTGAAATTCCATTTTTGCGACATCATAGGGACACTACCGTTTGATCCAGTGCACCCAAAATGCAAGTTACATATAAGTAAATGCCGATGTAGCTGTGGAAAAAAGGGAGTTCAAAACCACAACCCTTCAGAGACGCAAAAAAGGATAATAAACAGGGGACATGCACTGTAAAAAGGCATGATGAATGCCACGAGTTAAAGCTGACGTGATCTGATAAGCCATATAATTTGATTTTTGGAAAGCATAAGAATGTGTAATCACTAAAGCAATACTGTTATTGAAAAGAATGCATTGTCATAGCTAGCAACACCCTCTGCAGAAATGTAGAAAAACGGTAGAATGATTTTCATTTTGTTGATCAGCACTAAATGCAGGGATACAATGTGCAGTACACAGGTCTATCCTTTCCCTAATTCCGAAAATGCAGCATGAAGAGTACGATCGTATCTGACAAACTGTTTCAAAAGTTTTCGTTTTCTAATAGCTATTCTAGTATTTTGTTTTCGAATTTCAAAGAGTGAGGTTGACCTCAATCGGTAATTCGAAAAGCGAGCAATTTATGATTTTCTGGCTAGTTACTATAGCTGTAGATCGCAGGGTTCGTTATATTGAATAAGAGGTTCTATTCTGTACTCCTCAAATCACTGTTTTACCAATGCGCATTGATTATAGTTTGTCTTCCCAAAATACTATCGGCTAACAAGGAACTCGGTGTCCATGGCCTTTCGATATGAGATGTATACCATTACACTCGCCTTGGAGCGCTGATTCCGAATCTCACTTCCTATTTTGCCAATCGTTTCTTTGGAAAAGTTACGAAAGATTTTCGCGCCAAAGGAAACATGGTTGGAATGCCAAAACCACCGCTACGATGTGATGTAGTGGTTAGTGGATAACCTCACAAGTTAATGGAGGTTTAGTTCCGAACCTTTTTGTGTTTCTCAGTTTTGCCTCAATCAAGCTTTTTTTTTGAAAATTAGGCGTCTTTGACCGTAGTTCTCTTGGGTGACCAATGACGAGAAAATCTTTCATAAGTTCTTTCAAAGAAAAAGAAGAAAAGATGGTATACGTTTCATCTCAAAAGGCCACGGATATCGAGTATCGTCCCCTTGTAAGAATGAGCCACTTCTGAGACTGCTTACGAGTTAGCTGTTTTATAGCTTGCTACCTTTATTTTTTCCTCTATCTTTTCAACTACTGATTAGCAGCTGATTGTTGAGCTGTGAGAAATCACATTTTCGGAAATCCGCTGTCATTCTATTCAATTTCATCGCATGAATAGTAACATACCCCACTGAAACTCACTTAAGGGTTTCATAGGGATCATATTTACAAAAGACTATTATATTCGCTTGCTGTTTTTATTTTTTGGGCCACTTTCGAGTGTATGCACAAAATAAATTAGGGACGCAGAGTGGGACGTGGACCCCATTCTTGATTGTGTACGATGGGTGCACTCTGGCTTTGCAGCTTTTGCAGTTTGCAGACGATGCCATTTGAAGGATGTCCACGGCTTAGCATGATGCGGTTTTTCCGCTTTCGCATCGAATTGGTGGAATGCCACTTGTGCAAGAGCTTTTTTACGATGGACGCTATTGCTTCACATATAATGAAACAAATGTGAAGTAAGACTTGAGAATTACAATGTAATTGTCAAGATACAAAATTTCACGATAATTTTTGCATTTGTTTTTTACTATCCGGTTTCGGGGCTAAGAAGTATACCGGTAGTGCAGCTTCCTTGGTGCCCCTCATCAGTAGTTCCCAAGGAAGCTTCAAAAATGGAAAGAGAGGTAGCCTACAGAATCTTAGCGGAGTGAAAGGCAAGTTTAGAAACAAGTCAAGACAAGTCGACACACTGAAAGTAAAATCAAAATAACCACGAATGGCATGTCGATTGATTGCAACCTCACATTCGAATGAGTGTTATCCCGCCGTGACCTCAGAGCGCGCTAGTGGCATTCCATGTTTGGCGCAGTTCATGTAAAAGAGGCAAATGTACAGTTGTAGCGAATCCGTATTTACGCATTATAAATGGTCTATCGATGAAAATGTGGTAAAGTCTATTCATAAAAATGTGATAATCCCATCCATTATTCTTAGACATCATGCCTAGTTCTATTATTCTTTCTTTGAATTTTATGTAATTGAGCAATTCCTGGTATTGAAGCAAGTATTGAACAATATGTATCATGGTATATTAGATCCCCATTGTGGATATCTGTTGACTTTAAAATTATACTCATCTGTTTTATTGTACATGCTAAACTTGATCTTGCTTTCGCAAACTATCATGTTCAAGTCAAGAAAATTCGTTTCAGTCAAACGGACGTTGGTTTTATCTATCTCTGAAGTTGAAGGATATATTTCTTTTAAACTTCGTTCGAACTGTGACGCATCGTTAGAAACGTGTAATATGTCATCTATGTATCTATCTGTAAGGTTATATAATGTTTTGACATGAGTTTGTGTCCTTACTAGCCTCTTTATGAACTCGTATTCCATACAAGCTAATGTAGGATCTGCCATTTGGGGGCCGCACGAAGCACCTTGAGGTATACCCTTTACCTGCATATAAATAACGCCATTAAAAGACTAGACTAGACTCTAATATTGAATCTACCATATACGCTGGACAAAATTATAGGTCCACTCTAAAAAATGCCAAAGCTCACTCTGTTGTCAATAAATTGTTCCAAAATTTGGTACAGCCGTGTGTTTACCAGTCTACTATCAGTCTTCAAAATGGGTCTCGTTTTTGTTTGGTTACTCAAGAAAAAATCAAAAATTTTGAAAAAAGCAGGCTTGAACGCTGAACAAAATTATAGGTCCACCTGGAGTTTTTACTGATTGAAGCACTTCTTAGCTTCCGAATTTTTTTAGGTAGGTACACATCCAAAAGCGTTCAACAGCTGCTTTACTCAAGCTGTGTCATACCTCCAAAAAGGACCGATTATCTGCTTTTTTGCCTTGGAAATGCTTTTACATGTATTTTGCACCAGAAACCTGCATTGAATGAGAAGTTCTGCAATTGCTCAGCTAGATCGGAAGCGATGGGGTTTCACCTACCTTTTGGATGCTTTTTGACGTGAGCATTGAGGAAAAAATCCGACTTTTGCTGCTGATGCAAATCCGCCGTAGACTTAATCGGGAGAGTAAGCCTCAGTTTCCGCCCTAAAACCCTTTATGCATTGTATTATAACCTCAAAATATTGTAGAAGCATTCTTTACACAAGAATAAAGTTGTTCGCCATACTCACAAGTGTTCACAAAACTGCCCTTTGCTTTCTTCCGAAACTTGAGTTGTGCAGAGTAATGATGATGTTTACTCACTTCCAAAATAGCTTGCCAAGTGCCACCTCTCTTAGATTTTTGACAGTAATTATCACTATGTAGTGGATACGGCTTGTATGGTATGTTGTACATGATTTTTCTAAAAAAAAATCTGGTCAAAGCCACAATTAGCTTTGGTGCTTGTCGCAATCAGTTTCTGCAGCATGATTCCCGTAAATTTACTTGAACGCTAGGATGTCCAGAAGGTTGTAACCATGAAATACGGACTCTTCTTCGTATAAGCAATGCCTTTACGTTACTTAATGCTTCTGAGGACATTGTAGAAAAAGTTTGAAGGCAGAAATTTGAGTCAGGATTGCAGTACCGTCAATGTCGGATTTGCTTCAGCAGCAAAAAAGTCGGACCTTTTTCTCAATGCTCACGTCAAAAAGCATCTAGAAGGTAGGTGAAACCCCGTCGCTTCCGACCTAGCTGAGAGACTGCAGAATTTCCTACTCAATGCAGGCTTCTGGAGCGAAATACATGTGAAAGCTTTTCCAAGGCAAAAAAGCAGATAATCGGTCCTTTTCGGAGGTATGATACAGCTTGAATGAAGCAGCTGTTGGACGCTTTTGGATGTGTAGCTACCTGAAAAAATTCGGAAGCTAAGAAATGCTTCAATCAGTAAAAACTCCAGGTGGACCTATAATTTTGTCCAGCCTTCAAGCCTGCTTTTTTCGAAATTTTTGATTCTTTCTTGAATAACCAAACGAAAACGAGACCCATTTTGAAGACTGATAGTAGACTGGTAAACACACGGCTGTACCAAATTTTGGAGTATTTTATTGACAACAGAGTGAGCTATGGCATTTTTTAGAGTGGACCTATAATTTTGTCCAGCACTGTATATTACATCTTCAACTCGATAATAATTGCCTTGTGTCATGTCTGAAGTAGCATATGAGACCTTGTTGACGTGCACTTTATGTATTAGGTTGTAACAGAATTAATGCAGGTTTTTCGCGCATCTTTTTCAAGATTCTGTTTCAGAAAGGGAGAGTGTTTTCTCAAAAAGGTTTGCATGCCATTTGGAAGCTCTTTTCTTCTAGTTTCTTATGCATTCTTTCGTTTCAGTGGAAGTAAATTTTATCTAGAGTTCTGAGCCCATGAATTTGAGAAACCAAATCTAGAAAATCTTCCTTTCAATATACCTGGCTCTAAAACCACCAAAAATGAACTGAATTTGCTGCAAATTTACACAATATTTTTGAGTGAGCTATGTTACAAAATGCATGTTGAATCATGAATTCTGAAAACATTTGAGCCGAGAAATCTCAGGGCAATATTCAACGTCCGCTGTGGTCCGTCTGCCCTACATAAAGATCCTCAATGCGAAGCGACTGCGGAGCTTCCGCTTTATATAGGAAGAACAGATTTTAGACATTCATGGCTGAAAAAATCGGGAGTTGTTCTCCCTATTCAGCCTTGAAAGAATTCAAAAGTTTCAGAAAAGCGATTTTTCAAATTCATAGAAAAGTCGAAAAAATGAGAAGTTTCAAGATTTTTTCAAATATCCTCTGGCAAAGAATTCTTTTCCAATTCCAAGTTTAGCGCTGCTGCACAACCGACCATAGGCTACACAGTGAGTTATATTTGCGCTACCTTACTACATTTGATACTGAGTTATGGTTTTTCAAAGTGAAGGTTTTCCGAAAAAATTCTTGGCAGATTTCTTGCTATAAGATTTTTCTCAGTGAAGTTACAACAACACAATAATGCATTTTGAGTTGAAAAAGGTTTGCTGATTACAACAATTGTTGTTGCACACGAAAAGACTATTTGGGTAAAAAGTTATAATGATCCAAACACAAAATTTAGAATACCTGCATTAATTCTGTTACAACCTAATATTTATAACCTCTCATACAGAGGCTTATAATCTTTCTTTCACGACTTTCGTTTTTTTCGGTTCGTTCACGACATCATGTGGCAAGTTAGTAAAAAGGCTAGAGAAATCTGCTGAATATAGTTCAAGGCTGCTATGAGCTGTCGTCAGTTTCCTCAGCACCTGATTGCTATTTTCTAAAGCCCAAAAATGTTTTATTCTTGTTCTTTGCCAAATTACTTTGCAGTAATTGTAAAAATGCCTTCTTTGGGCAAGTATCAGTTGTAGTGTCTTAGCCAGAGGCTTCAACGTACTTTTTTTTTTAGCACCAGTAATGAATCTGAACTCAATCGGTATTTTGTGCATTTTTAAGATGCCGTAACTAGGAATTACACTACATTCTTCTACAAACTTGATGTTTAAACTGTTAAGAATCCTTCAACAAAACATCGCTTTCACTTAGTCTAGTTGATATGTACGTATATCCGTTCGAAGCCGGCTGTTCCATTCCTTCTTCATCATATGTAAATAGAATTTCTTGCACGTGAAACTGTAATTTGACGTGGCTTTGTCCACTGGAGTTATGATAAAATGTTTTTGTAACTTTCTCAGAATCTCTGCATCATATTCGTTATATTCGATCTGTTATGGATCGTACATATTGAGCAATTTCGTTTTAAGTGTGCTCACTTATCTTCTTTGTAAGCTGAGTTCTAACAGAAGAGCTAGCCTTGATTTTCGAACTTACTTATGAGCTAGCTGTAAACTCAAATCATTTATCACTTTCACAATGTCTCCTTTAGTGATTACCATATGTGCTCTATACTTTGTTCCTTTTTTGAAAATAGATTTCAATTTTCATTCTCTATGAAGCCCAGATTTCCTGTACAGACATGCCTGTGGTAATTATCAACAAATTCTTTGTAGTGTACACACTCACATTCTTGTTTCTCTATGACTTCATGGTAGATTCATTGAGTCTTTTGAGAAAGTTATTATAATTGAACATACTCAGGCCTACTAGTTTTTGCAAATTGTATCGTATTGATACCTTTGTACCGTTTAGTTCATCTGCATCTTGCATATTTATATTATCTATAACTATCCTTTTCATTCTTGTACTGTTGCATAACTTACGAAGTTCAAGTCTGTTTAGGATGTCACCAAGGTAGGGTACGGTTACCATTATTTCTTTCTTTTTTATTTCTCTTTTATCTTTTCTTTCCCAAAACGGTGTGGCAAGTAATGCATATATCTTACATACTATCTTGCACTATTAGAAAGAGCAGGTAACTAAACTATTATAATACTGACTGCTCCGATTTTTCTTGCAGGTTTCCGAAATTTTATAAACCTGCACAGAAAATTCGAATTTTGACTTATTTTCTTCTATCGCTCCTATCTATGCAACAGATGACAATTGATAAGCGATTATAAAGAGCATGACTTACTCTTTCATACAAAAATAGAAACTGTCAAATCGATTGAAAAAAACGCAGAAGTTATGAATTTCTGCAAATGGTGCAAAAGAACTTTCGGGCCACCCTAATATTTGAGCGGAGTCTGACTAAAAAATTTGAATCAAGTGAAGAATGGGCTTTTGCTTAAGATAATTTTTTACCCTTAGACATTTGCATTTAGGGCCTGGAAATTCTGATGAAATTTTGGCTGTAAACAACCAGTAAATGGTATGTTGACAATTATAAGATGCATTTCAATGACACGACATACTATTATTTTACTTCGACAGTTTTTCCCTGCATTCCATCAGAATTCGCCAAGTCTCGCAGATTAGCAGCCAGGTAAGACTCAGAATGCAACCAACGCAGCATTGTTTCTTGATTTGAAAAAGGGACTAGATACACAGACAGATTCACGCTCTTTCACTAGGAGCAGTGCGTGTTCAATACCTTTCTGAAAAAACTCTAAATCAGACGACCTTGTTGGGGATCACTCAAAACTCAAAAAATCTAATGCAAGACTCGAAGATCATATAATACGATGCATACATTGTACGATGGGGACGAGTGGCGTAGTGGTATGAGGCGCCGCTATGACCAGATCGGACACAAGTTCGATCCCCGCCCCTGGGCCAACCAATCTACCGTCCGGGGCCGGTAAATTGGTACCAGAGTAATCTGGGAGGATAAAAGCACTGACCTGGAAACGGCTGGCCTCCGCAAGTCACTGTAATAGGCTCGCACGCACACAATTGCCTCTTCAACTATGAAGTTAGTGTGTGCGTTCGGCGCATGCCCTCGGAGGGTATTGAAGACGCCGAATACTTTATCCTTTACATCGTACGATACATTACTGCTAAAGACATAGAACAGAAGGGCTTGTATTTTCAACCGAGAAGGCAGTATTTGTACATGTACATGTAACTTTACTGAGAAACAAAGGACAGTGATCTCTGTAGTGCGCGTGTGGACCAGTTTCATTACAGAGCCAATGTCACTGCCGTTAAGCATATTATAACAGATGTCGCACCTGAAAAAGCATTATGTTTTAAAGCTAATTCAAACATGAGTCACCATTAGATAACTACCTGTTAGTTGAGCAGATTCATCAGGCATGAGCCACTTTTCAATATTCTGCTCTATGATCTCACGAGCTTTTCTTAGGTCTGGCAAGTCCCTTTCCCTTGGTGGATACAGTCTGCGCAATGGGCAGTGCCTAAGCTTTTGTTCTTATTTGAAACAAATTACAATAGCTATGTAAACCCACCTTTGATTAGGTAGGGGACAACCGAAGGATTGTTAGGCTCATATAGCCCAAGTGCATGCCAAGGATCAATCGAACCGTTTGGGATTACAACATTAGTGCCCTTAAACTCATACTCGTAGCCGTGTGAGGCGAGAATGAAACTCACGTTGAAAAAATCTCTACCGCCGTACTGATGGTTGACTCTATCAATGTTGTTCTGTATGGCCATGGCTGTGTAATTTTCACCAAATAGATCAATGCACATACGTGTAAATAAGCTAGAAAGACACTTATTAGAGCATATTTATTGTGCGAATTATCCAAGGTTTGCGTTTCAAGCGTTGAAATCAATGCACTTTGTTTGGCTTAAGTATTTCAACTTGCATTTTCAGAGCACATCCCATAACCCAAAAAGGTACTCTTTGATTCAACGGGATTGGCTGCTGGAAGGCGGGGCTTGAGCCTAATTAAGGCTGGAGAATGACCAGAGAGCACACTCGCGACAGAGACACAGACTGCGTCGGAGGCGTGAGCGGTCGCCTTCCAGCCGCTCCCGTTGAAACAAAGGGTTGTAGGAATGCTTTCTAAATCATGCAGCGTTTGGAATGTGCTCTAACTTGAAGGTTACATGCAGGTTCTGCTAAGTGTGTTGTACTTCGTCGTTCCTAAACTAGCAAAGGCAAAGGCATTATCCGGAATGTGCTGTGTTGAATGTGCTGAACGGTGCTTGAAGGCAAAGTTACGAGAGCGGGAGGTCAAAGGTAGGGGTACAGTTCATGTATAGTGTATAATACACAGGATAAAGTTCTGCAATAACGGGGAACCAACTAAGCAATCGCTGAATTAATGAGCAAGAAAGCGCTCCATAAGTCCTAGAAACTGCTTGAAAAATGTTTCGGAACCTCGACTCTGCTTCGAACACTTTACACCTTTCCCACCATTGCTCTAATGCGCATTTTGCACTCAAGGACATAGGGTCCCTCGGATTTCAAGTATGACGAGTTGTGCTTCAAATGTAAGGGGCTTGGAATTTTTGGAGGTGGAAACCCGTTTTCCACAATTTTGCGTCTTCCAAGGTGGTTTTAATTCAAGGGGAACAATGGACTCAGAGCACCTGATATGTGACAGAAGCTTTGCCAAGACCCTGACTTCAAGCGTTAAGTTTATATGACAACTTCTAAAGTAGCAAAGCTCTCCTTCGAACGATAGTGTGGGCTTTATCTGTACCGAATATTGTAACTGTGTGCGCACAAAAATTTCGTGTGAAGACGCATGGAAAGTTACTTGAAAGCTTAATAAAAATAGTTTCTAAAATCTGCGAAACTTCTTCTTCTCTTATTGTTAGCATTGCAAACCAATATACGACAAATCTTACTTGACCGGAGTTGGGCTACCAAACATGCCGGATCCTGTGTCGGATGACTGAAAATACCCGAACTCGGTGCACGTTTGCCACGTCCATAAAAGAGCAGCTCCTTCTTCTGCAAACAGAATAGACGTTAGCCGTTTACATCGTATGATCATACGCTATTACGAAGGACAAGCCGCAACAAAAAAGGCTGGTAAACCAGTGTTTGCGCAATACTTTTCACCTAAGCCCCTAAAGTTTGGAGAAAGCGGTGTGGTGTAGATTGAAATAAAGACGTTGTGGCATCCACACGTCCAGCCTAAGTTTTTTCGCACATGTTTCCTACTCCAAAATTCATGGAATATACGCATCACCATACTCCGTATGTTGATTTTAAGGTAGCTAGTACCTTCCTCACTGTTCCTCAACGTTTTTCACTATTGTTCACGGGCTCTTCTTATCTCATCGTTCTAGCTATTCATAGTTTCTCGTTACTCTGCATTGTATTCGCATATCAGCTTTTCTTCAACTGCGATAAACCATTGCATTTACCAGTTTTGCTAAGTCAGTGGAACCTGCGGTCTGAACCGTCCGACCTTTATTCTTTGCTCCATAGGGGCGCGATAGTGTGAGAATTTGCTCATTTCCCTTTCACCCCCAAACCGGGACCAAGGTGACACCCCTCACGCGAGAAAAAATCAACAGTAAGGTAAGGTCAAGCAAAGGAGATATTTGTACGGGAATTGTTTGTGTATTGGAAAGGAGGAAGAAGATTTATAGGCATTCACGAACTTCCAGGAGAAAAAATAGTAGCTTCTGTAGCTGCACAGCAACATCAGCGAGGAAAGTTCCGTAATACAACGTTCCCCTCTGGTTTCAGGGAATAAATAGTTTACCTAGAGTCCGTTCATAGAAGTACCTAGTGAAGGGTGTACCTGGTGATTTCTGGGGATTTTCGAGTTTTTAACATAGAAAAATTCATAACCTCTGCAGATGAATAGCTGGTGCAAGGAAATGGTCACCATCGGAACCGCCTCGTCCTCGCTTTCAGAAAATTTATAGCATGTCTGAGATCCGTCCAAAAAAGTGCCTGTGTGAAGGGTGTGCTTACTGATTTCCGGAGATTTTCGAGTTTTTAACATAAAAAATTCGTAGCTTTTGTAGATGGACAGATGGTCATCATTAGAACCGTGTCGTCCTTCGCTACAGTGCCGGTCAGAAACATAATTGTGTGCTAATCCAGCAGCACATCGCTTCACATTCCAGAAAAAAGACAGTCAGTGATGGCAAGGAATTGAAAATTATAAACTTTGACTAGGAAAAAATGATGAGAAAACACCATGGCTCCCCCCCCCCCCCCCCGGTCGACACTTTATAATTTCTCTGCCAAGTGAAACACCCTTCACTCCGGAGGGGCTGCGACCACTGTGACCCCCTTTACCCTGGAGACCACTGTGACCCCCATTCTCACCTTATCGCACCTACGCTATGCTCTATTCGCGAACAATTCTCTCATCTTATATTAGCGAGACCATTCAACAAGCCTACCTGGTCCATAACGTTGACATTCCTTGAGATCACGAATAAAACCTTCGTAACTGTTTTCCGTTCCCGTGAAATTCTCGCTTCCCTAAAAGTGCATGCTGACAATTGACTTAGCTATGTTGGTGCATAGTGGTGCACACATTAAGAAGTGGGACCTTCCGTTTCAAAAACACACGGTAAAAGAAATAAAAAAGAGACGCTCATATGTCAAAAAATCAGCCTTGATCATCATCTTGGCGTTATCAACATATCTAACTTTCGATTCGGCTTCCCTTCTGTTTTTTAATCTTTAGCCCTTTCTGACCTGGCGGTAAACTGCCACCCTACAATTTTTATCAGTAGTACTGCAGCAACACCAGATTTTCGTTCTCTACCGCCAGGGATCGTTTCAGGCTATCTTTGCCGTCGAGATGGTTATTTGCAATGCCATTTTCTCAATGTTGGTGCTACCAGTTCATGAATCTTTGTAAGCAAAAGAATCACGGAAAAGCGAGAATGTTTGTTGGTTTTAGTACCTGCTAAATAATTGACAGTGATCTAATTAGATGGTAAAATCATGGTCACGTTATTATCAAGCTGTCAAGGAGATGATGTCGATTTATTTGCTTTAAGACAACAACGCTCAACCCGAGAAAGGTCAGGGATACTGTTTGATAAAGCAAAGCAAGCTTTATTCATGATTTCGCGCCAAGTTTGATCTACGCTAAGTTTGGACTCAAAATCTGAAAAATTCTAAATGCCAAAAGATAAAAAAAACGGATCTCCTTCCAAATGATTTCTACGAATCTTTTACTCGCACGTACTCGCATGCGTCTTTACTTTCGATATCAAACTCCCATAGGCAGTTGGTGTATTTTTGCCTGACTAGAAATGAGCAAACTTTCGTGAATTTTTGAAAAATTTTCGTGATTTTCTCAAAGCACAAGCCTATTAAGTATAGTGCAGATTTTCAGCTGATAGATACCAAACCTAGCTCCCTTCTCCTCAGTTTCACTGCTAGATTCGACATTTCTCAAAAAAAGCCCCTCGGAATAGGCTGAAAATTCACAGGTATACTTACTAGACCTATAGCATAGAATTACATGTGAGAAGGCTCAGTATTGCTTTAGGAAAAATACAAAAATTTTCATTTTTCAGTTTCTAGTCAAGAAAAAAATACAGCAACTGCGCTCATGGAAGTTTGATATCGAAAGTAGAGACGCATGCGAGTGAGAGGTCCGCAGAAATCATTTAGAAGGAGATCCGACTTTTTTGGAGAGCTCTTTAGATCTTGAATTCAAATTTTCCGTGGATCAAACTTGGCGCGGAATCATGAATGCTAAAGCTTACCTTGCTCTATCAAACAGTACCTCTCGACCTTTCTCGGGTCATGCCTGGTTGTTTTGCTCAAGCAAGCATATAAAAAACGACTTCAGTTTTTGACAGCCTGATAAAAATTTATAAAGCACAACTTTGTGCGAGATCAGGTGCTAATAATCTAATTAGGCCTGTAGGCACGTATATCCCCGCCGGGAGGGAGAGGATCTGAGAGGGACGTCATATCTCGTTACTCCAAATACCTTTCTTCCTTCTCTATCTCGATCATAAAGGTTTTCATACCCTGATAAATGGTTGCGAGTATTGTCATACAAGATCAGAGTCTCAATATTTTTGTGGTCTTTTGGAGATCCCGTGGATCTCCAGGCGATCACCTTCTCATTTTCTAAGTCATTTATCTTCCTGAAATCTCAATGAAAACGCCCTGAAATTGTTAAGATACCGAAATCTTCGATAAACCATTGCTCGAAAGCTAGAAATTATCAAAAAATTCAAAATCTTCAGATTCCATTTCTTTTGCCGAAAGCATGCTCAGTGCAGTAGCATATCTCCTCAGTACAATTTCATGGCGTTTTCATCAAGATTTTAGTAAGATAAATGACTTTACAATGAGAAGGTGATCGCTTGGAATCCCCAAATGATCACACAAAATATTGAAAGTCTGGTCTTGTGTGACAGTAATTGGTAACTGTTAAGCGCAGGTACAGGGTATGAAAACCTTCATAAAACCTTCACCCCTCCCCTCCCCGCGGGGATGTACATGCATACGGGTCTCAGTCTTTCAGGACTGTTGCGAGAAAATCAGCAAATTGAAAGGAGATATTCAAAAACAAAAACATCCTGTTGCCGAAAGTCTTAAATTTCGCTATGTGGTTTCAGGCCTTCTATATATAAACAAAAGGTAAACTGTAGTTTTCTTTGTTACAGAGAAAAAGTGAGGTTTGAAGCTGAAGTCTTTTTTCATTGCTGTGATACTCCATTCTTCAAAAAATGAAGCTCAGCAGAGGTATAGAAATGGCTTGGCATATAAGTTCATTAGAAAAACGTCTACAAAAAAGGCTGGGATGCAGAAGACCAAGTCAAAGGTAAAGTTATGTGCCCTTATGTGGCATTTGCTTTTCCAGGACAAGAATCAAACTGTTGCTACAGATGGTAATTGCCTATATACTTACCGAGTAAAATTTCGCCATATATTCATTGAAGCGAGCGATGTTTTCTACAGGAGTTTTTCCTTCATTGTTCATGAACTCGCACATTTCCGGTATACCGTAGCCATCAGCGTAAGCCTACTAGATAAACATAGACATAGTATCTAAAAAGTCAAAAAACGAACCCCTGTGTTATCTCCACTATATTGCACTGCGCCTTGGAATTGTCCATATATGACAGAGAAGAAAAACTCCATATCCAAGCTGTTACAATAAGAATATTCGCCCCATTCTGGTACTAATCTGTAACGTAGTTGTTGAAGTGTAAACATAGCAGAGAATTCACAACACTCAGCACTCTGCGTTGATCCTGTGTTTTGCTTCATTTTCTGAATGTGAACTCAAGTAGTATAAAATTCAAGGAAATCAATCCATAACTTCAAAATCTGATTTTTGTGGTGCAAAAATTTTTGATTTATGAAAAGATTACAATAATCAACAACATTCAATGATTGTCAAGAAGCAAGATAATGTGGAATTTGCACCAGAAACAGGCAAGAAAGAACTGACCCTAAATTATTCTAACTACTAACTTATTCAGGTCTTCTTGCAGTGAATTCATCTCGGCCTTCCGTAAAGAGCCTTACGTATTGAATCAGCTTTAAATGCTAATTTCAAATAAGCTTCCTAGCCGTTACGCATCAATCTGCAGCGATTCCAGGATTTTTCTGTGTAAAATTTGCGTGCCTGACTTAATGGCAGGTCATCATCTGAGTGCTAGAACACTTGGATTAAATTTTTAGTCAATGAGAAAGGATTAAAGAGGCTATTTCGGTATCCAGCACCCTTTTCGCGCAGACTTTTCCCTACGGGCAGTCTTCCCAGGTTGAATGATATACCAGTTTCGCACAGTGAAAAGCCCATGATTCGCTAAAAAATGATGCGCCGCAACCAAGAGTAGCGTTTGGAATCAACATTCCAAGCTGATTCAAATTATAATAAATACCTCGTTTTTCTAAAAGCCGAGCTAAGTCTGGTGTCTTTCCTTATTAATCAAAATGTTTCTGGCTTCATGTTCACCAACCGTACGCCGATTGACAGTGCACTGGAAGCTCTTTTGTATAGCGACAATTTGTTCTAGTGTAGACGAGATCGCAGAAAATCTCCGGCGATTGTCATAACGGGTAGAATATTTATTGCTAGTAACGTGCTTCTGAGAAGTACCCTGATTTTACGAGCACAAAACGCACCTTTCTCACTTTTTCAAGAATGAAGCTCGGCCGCATCGGTGTGCTGCGTAATGGTCGCCCTCTCATGCATTCCTTTTAGGTAAGCGACAGCACGATAGAATGACCAGTCGAGAAGTTTTTTGGTGTAATCAGGATATTCGAGTTTAGAAGGTCAGGTGCGTTTTGTGCTCGTGAAATAAGGATGCTAGTGATGGAAGAATAGTTTAGAACTGCTCACGTGAAGAGGTCAGATAGAATCTTTCGTCCAGCAGCGCTGAGAGCAAGCTCATGCATTTTTGCGAAACCCTGAGATACATAGTGTCATCAAATACAACGATTTAGTTCTTAATGCAATCACCTGATGTATTTTACGGGCACATGAATCATCATAATCTCGAATTGCTTTTCCTACAACTTCTAGATATTCTGCAAACAAAATCTCCGAAACTTTGCTCAACAGCGATAATGAGTTGTATCACAAAAAGGTGATCGTGAAACACAATTTGCTTCTGAGCATCAATAACATTTTCGTCCACAATCTTCTTCGCATGCTTGACTTAGCGAGAGCTTGTAGTAGTGATTTTTCTCGAAAAATAAGCAAAGACATGATCGCTATTAGCATCGCACAAAATTTATTCGATGGAAGTAGGAGGGCAAAAACCTTTACTAAATTTAAGGAGCCGCTTTGATTATATCTTCCAAAAAGTTTTTGCAACTTTCTTCATTAGCGGCGGCACACAACCTTTGAAAACCTTAAATTTTTTAAAAATATACCTTTTCCACAAGCTTACGGTAATTGCAATTGTTTCTAAGCCAATCATGCCTCCGCCACTAGAGCTTACATGATTTGTTTGAACAGCGTGAGAGTTGTTGTTTCATACTGCAGTAGCCTCATAATTGCAGTCATTTTGGAGCAGGCAAAAGATTTTGATTAATTGACTGCTGTTGTTAGAGCCACTGTAGAATGAAACAACCTAAAGGAAAAGCGAATCGACATTTGCTGAAAACGAAACTAGCTAACCATAAAAATCTAGTTTAGCTTCCACTGGTGCGGATGAACCAACAGCTCCAGTGATCAACTCCGGAAAGAGTTGCCGCGCCCATACAGCCAAATTACCTAAACATTAATTCGCCTTCATTATCCGAAAATTATAGATCGTTGGTGAAAAAAAAGCAGTTCAGCCACGACGAAGCTTTCCTCCCACTTTGAGTTGAGTGGAGATCACAACCGCATTGTATTTATGCTGTGTTTTTGTACTACTGTCTGCCCTTCTTCTGTTACCTGCATAGGAGCCACCGAAAACAATCCAAGGACCACTATTGCCTGAGTGATAGTTGACGCTTTGTATGTAGTCTGCCACGTCTACAACATTTGCAACGATGACAAATATCTGAGGTCTGGGTTTGGATTTTCCTCTGTCCTGAAGATTATGCAAATGAGGAGTGATTTCTGTGTTGCATTCATACGATCCTACCCTCCAACTATGCTTTCGCCGTAGTATCTGTGCTCAAGAAAATGTACAGTGGCGCCATATTTCTTGGCCCATTGTAGATATGGTAAGTCTTCATTTACAATCCACTTCGTGTTCTGTGGTGACTCTCCTCCAATTTTCAAAAAATTGGGACCGTTAGGTTTGGCCCATTGGGAGTTCACAAGCACTTGCTGCAAACATCAACAAAGTTAGTTTCTAGAATAAAAATGGCGGGAGGTTGAAGCTTCGCCGAAGTCAATTCAAAACCGTTACAACTAACGTAACCTTGACGCTCTAAACGCAGTGTCTTTTTCCCATCATGAAAGGAAACTGAAGCATATTATGTTAATGATGAGCCGGTAGTCGTGTTAGATCTTCGGGAAACAATTTTAGGCGTTGGCTCGGATTACCGCTACTACCCTTTTCACGCGTATAAGACGCACCTTTCCCAGTTTTTCAAGCGTGCCGCTCAGCCGCTTCGTTGTGTTTCGAAACGAGACTTATGCCGCACAATACTCTAAGACAGTATGTGGACCTTTAGATAGTTTTTGTTTGCGAAGTCCTTCGGCGTATCTTTGCTGTTCGATTCAACCTCCCCCCCCCCCTCCGCCTTGGCATTCGAGAATCGCTCATAGAACGCATCCTACAACCCTAACGCATCTTACGTTCCCTTCAATATGATGTGAAGGTAATCAGTGCTTTGAATAATTGTTTGTTGTTATGAGATCTCTCACAGTTGTCGCCTCAATGCAGCGTGGGGGGCGGTCCCGGGCGCTGAACTGCAATGGACAGCTGAGTATATGCTCTGGAAGGATCTCCCGGCGTTCTGCTATGCAGCTGAGACTTAAGGCGACACTGTACACAGAGAGCTCTAGCGCAGTCTCTGAAGAAGGCTTGACACATATAACATCTTCATCGGATGCAGTACGGATGTGAGAAGAATGTCCCGTCTTCGTGACCTAGCGGAATAGTTGCGAAAGCGAAGCATCGATGGGTCGGTCACATCATCAGATGAACAGACGACAGATGGACACTAAGAATATTGGAATGAATTCTTTGCGAAGTGAAACGTCCCCGAGGATGATCACCAACGAGATGGGCGGACGTTTTTGTGAAACGAATGAACCAGCTGGGAAACCAGCTGGATACGATTTTCGCACCTGGAACTCGTGGACGCAGCCAACGACAACCAAAAAGATTTTGGATGTCTTGAGCGAGGGACAGAGAACACTGGACTTCTGAGCTGGGGCCAACGTCACGTGAAGACGGGCCATCTAACAATAAGTATCTAAGTAAGTAAGGTCAATAGATAGTTGAGAAACACAAATTTTTTTAGGCCTCCGTCAAAACACGCCTGACATATTGCCTTTAGAAATTTGTTCCTGATGAATATCGGAGTGGCATTGATTTGGTCCTCTCACATGATGTAATGATTTCATCATGGTTACGTCATGCATCTTCTTGTGGTCTCTCACATTAATCGATCACACAACCGAAACAAGCAAGTAACCAACAGCACTTTAATTTTGGCTATTCAATAAAATATAATGATCAAGGTTATAATTCTGATGTGCAAACTTGTCCTTAACAAATGATACATTGCTGAATACCTGTCTGAAATAGTTATGATTGTGACTGTCAAAATGATCGTATGGTTGAAGAAAATACATGGTCTTGTAGCTAGTGTTAGCGAAGTTCTCGTGAGTCTGCAAATCATATCGTGTAAAATGAGTATCTCTGTGCCAATGAAGCACATTATAACCTTATCAGGTGGAGGTACGAAACCATGTGGAGGTCTGCCTAGAAAGACTCTCCTGCTGTGTTCCCGTTTTGGATATGTCTAAAAGTGAATAAACAAGTATAAATACCCGCGAGACAAGTGATATCAATTACCTTTGCTTTAGCAGGTTGTTACAGTAGGTTTTCTCTGCTCTGGCTTTAGCAAAGCTCGAGATTGTGGTCTCGTCCAAGTTTTCAAATGCGATCCTGCCCAACAACAGCTTGCAAGTTTTGTCATCATTTTTGTTTAGAGTTGATTCAAAATAATTTAGATAACGGTGGTTTTTATCAATTGAGTAATGGTTATAGCACCAAAAGCGAAACTCAGATCACTATAGAGGTTTCATTTGATAGAGATAAACACTCATATTTTGTGAATTTCTTTATTAACACAAAAATGCTGAAGGTTTTATCACATTATTTCGCTGTCATTACTGCACATTCCCGACAAAATTCTGACACTCAAAAAATTGATCAAATGTCTTCAAGCTTTGTGGATTTTTTAAGGACATAACAAAAAACCCCTTTGTTCCTATAATCTTGAAAATTAGAGCTATTCTTAAAGTGTATCTCGCGCAAAGAGAAAGATTTAAGTGTTTGCGATTTGCCGATATTACGAACCAAAACCCTACAAGGAAGGGCCATTTCAGATTGGGCAAATCCTTCCTTCTAGATCTTTTTGTCATCAAACCTATTCGAAACTAAAATTATTACGAATTTGTGCGAAGGATGTAACTTTTGCTCCCGCTCAATCTGCTATTTGAGTGATGTCAAGAGCCAGTACCGTTGTCTCCATGTTTTAATCCGCTTTTCAGCCACTTCGCAAGGTTTTTCTCGATCAGAAGGCGCACTTCCTTCAATCCTGATGTGTCATTATCAGAAGGCGGGTACATATCCGCGCAAGGCGATGTTCCTAATTTATTAATCATGAGATCCTCCTCTCCAATTATTAACAAACTGACCATTTATCAAGTACCAAACGACGGATTCGTCATTGGAAGTGTATTTACCCAGTGCATGCCAAGGATCAATAGATCCATTAGGAATAACGACATTAGTACCCTAGGGTTGCATAAGTCAGAAATGATTGGTCAACCGATATGATCTTGAAGAAAAACATAGTTTAGAGATTATTATTTTCTCCAAGAACTTTTACGTCTTCGTGGGTTTTATGAATTAAGCTTGTTAAACGTTGGCATTGTACAAAACACATGGCGCAGAAAATTGTTATCTCACTTTATATCTCTCTGATCCACCGTATTCCATTTGCGTTCTATGTACAGCTGCTGCTATAGTTGTGCTGTTGTACGTACTTCCAAACACATCGGCACACATATCAATGTACAACCTGTAGACTGGACTGCTCAACACCCTCATAAAAAGTCTTTGGATGCAATCATAGCACTTGACAAAATCACGAGTGCGCACGTTAATGGAGTGCCAGAACCGAAAATTCCCTTTGGACCACCATCGGTAGATTGGTAGTAACCAAATTCTGTGCATGTCTGCCATAACCAGCTTCGAGCACTAGCTAAAAACATCACTGGAATCAGTTGATCTTTGGAATTTGATAATGCCTGTCAAACTTTCATTTCTGCGAGAATAACTTTGAAGAGTGTTGGAATTCTAGAGACGCTATGAGCACAGCTGGAATCAACGTTTGCATTGACCTCCTTTTTTAGTTGTTTCATTACATGCAAAGCACTTTCAAAAGAAAATCTTTCAAGTGTTTGAGATCACATCTTTCGCGCCAGTTCCGCATTAGCTATTGCTGACTTGGAGACTTTTGTGAAGGCAGTATCTTCCTTCCAACTAATGGAGACGGCATGCCGCAGACTACAAACATAAGGGTCCCATAACGATTCTTTTTCTCCAGCTTTGGCGGAGAGTTCCCCTCTGTCGAATTCGAATTTAAGGACTTTGAAACTGATCGTTTCCGCAGTTGTTGCGGTGTTTGTCGTGGAAATTTGAAATCAGCGCCTTAGATTTTTACAGGTAAAAGAAATTTCTGGGTCGAAGATTTGCAGAGCCTTGATAATAAGTTACGAGCTTCACAGCTTTGCCTACAAGTTTTAATTTGATGTTATGGTGGCAAAACATGTCGTTTAACTTGGTTCCGCGTAAAGTTCTTCATGAGATACGCAACCAGCTGCTGCAGGTAAATGAAAGCAAGGATGCTACATCAAATGGTTGAGCGAAATAAACACACTCACAGTCAAAGTCAAGTTCACTGCCAAATTGTGGTCTTCGATGATATTCTATCATCTCGTTGTAGCTGTTGGAAGTGTATTCGAAATCTTTGTAGCCTAGAACAAACCTTCAGAAACTGACGTTTATTTGGGCACGTACTCATGTACACGTTCACATTCTGAAGTTGCTGCAAATGATCCGAGCCGTTAGTCATTATTTCGCAAATTTCCGAAATGCCATAACCGTTAGCGAACCTGCCCTAAAACCAAGAAAATGTTTTTCTCTACGTCAACTTTACTGTATCTCATAACTATTGTTATCCTTCAGCAAGCTCTCAAACAGCATTTCTAGAGGAAGAAATGCAGATTGAACAAAAGTCACAACTTAATCGACCCTTTCGCTATCGTCCCACACCACTTGTACAATCCTAGTGGAAATTTTGTACTGAACAAGCTGAGAGTTTATATGGTGTTGGCAGTGGTGTACCTTTTCCGAATATGTACTATATATGTCAGATATAAAAGTCTGCACTTTCCTTACCTGATGTGTAGCGGGATTGCAATGCTATTACCTACGAAATTTACTATAGAAGCTACTAGTTGGCAAACCCGGCTCCGCCCGGGCCTGTCAATAATATATTTGTAATCAGCATGCTCGATTACCCCCCTGCGCCAACTCCCAGCCCTGTAGCCCAAATTTTGCAAAAAATCGGTAAAATCGACATCGATCGATAACGAAAAGTAGCCTATGACACGCTCCCTGCCCCGAAGTATATGTGTGCCAAGTTTGGTCCAAATCGGTTCAGAAATAAAAATTTCTATTCCGCACATACGTACAGACAGACATACAGACATACATACAGACAGACATTCAGCTTTATATATAAGATATGTTCCTTCGTTCCAAGAAATATTTCGCTTTTTTCAAATGAACGCCACAACATGGAACAAAGTTTCTGAGGAATCTTGGTAGCATTCGACGCATCAATTCATCCTCTTTCTAACGGTCATAAAACCACTGTGGCACAATCATTTCTGAGAGAATTGCCAAAATATGCGAACCGTGCTTGAGATAGTCAAATTTTACAACTTTTCTAAACTTCATCAACCCTCCGAAGAGGTCCAAGAAACGATTCTACTGGGCAAGACCTACAAGGAACAGTACAACTTTTTTCTTTTTTCCACAGCTCACCATGATTTTTCTGAAGATTTACCAAAACCGTTAGCTTTTGGCAGGCCTACGCAGTTAAAATCGCACCAAACACTAAAAATTCTTTGAAATTTTAAATTCCAAGTTGGTAGATTTGACACTAACTTTACAAAGCAAATGAGAGTTCACAGACTTAAGATATCAAATTTCGAATTTTTTGGGTACTGCCGAGCGCGTTTGAAAACCTGGATTGTGATGATTTCATCACTGAAGACTCCACGAATGAGAAGAGAACGCTTTATAAAGAGGAGACAAAGGTACATCAAATAGCACCCGAGCTGCCTCATTGATGTTCTATGAATTTTTAGTTGACCAAGTACGGAAATGGGTAGCATCAGTTAGAATTCAACTAAAAGATAATAAAAAGTAATGGGAAAAAGAGGGAAATTGTTTTGCATCTGGTAGAGTTTGGAAGGTTTGTTCCATCCATACGTTACTTGGACTCCTGCGAGTGGTCGGTAAGAAATGAAATATAGCGAAAGTTGGCTATGGCAAAAACCGTGGCTCGTGTTTTGTCATAGTTTTTCAACTGCTCATTGAATTCCGCTGCACTGAATTTACAACCACTAGAAAAAGGATAAGATGCTGCATCGAATGCTACAAGAACTTCTAGAAATATGTTTACAGGCGAGTAGATTTCGCGGTAAATATAGTGCGCCTGCAGATGCGGCAGCACTTACGCGTGTATAATTGCCGCCGAATGAGAAGTTCTAGGTAATTCCGGTGTTTTCTTTGCTCACTCTTCATTTTTCAGGTATGCTTCAATCGACTAAGAGAAGAAGGTAAGTTAAAAACAGTTTTGTCATTTTGAACAGTCAAATCGTCGGTTTTGAGTTCATTTGAGTTCAGATGTACCTCTTGAGAGCTGCATCACCTTTGACGTTTGTGAGATAACCCTTTCTTTCAACTCTTTTCTATCGAAATACGTTTTCTCACCATAATAGGTCTCTTCATAGTCGAAATACACCAACAGTGGTCACCTGAAAGTAACATTGTCTATCATCAGTACTCTATTTTACAAGTGAAAGTCAAATAAACGAAGAAAACTACTAGCGCGGTATAAAAACGTTCTTCGATGGAAAGGAGATGAAAGAAAGGGTAATATCACAAACGCCAAAGGCGATGCAGCTCTCAGGAGTATATCTGAACTCGAATGAACTCAAAACCGACGATTTGACTGTTCAAAATAAACAAAATACTTTCTTACTTACCTTCTTCTCCTAGTCGACTGAAGCATACCTGAAAAATGAAGAGTGAACAAGAAAAACACCGGAATTACCTAGAACTTCTCCTTCGGCGGCAATTATTCACGCGCAAGTGCTGTCGCATCTGCAGGCGTACTATATTTACCGCGAAATCTACTCGACTGTATATGTTCATCAAAACGTGGCGTTCATTTGAAAAAAAGCGAAATTACTCTCAGAATGACCTAATACAAAAAGAAAAAGAAGGAGAAGGCAGTGGCTGTCTTAGGCCAGGTTCCTGAACAGTTGATGCAACCTAGATGCGTTCTCCAAATATAGGTGAAACAGAAAAACTAAACTTCTTTCTGTGAACACCGAAAATTATTCTTTGAGTCTCTTTTGCTTTCTTATGTGCAACTTAGATGTGATCTAGCAAAAGATTCTTGTAGTTAAAGCTTATTTCAAAATATCTATAAACTAAATCGCTTTAACTTACACTTTAACTGACGATCTGAGTATTACATACTGATAAGGTAATTTTATATTATGCTACCTGATTGTCTTGACTGTACTGAACTGCTTCTTGGAACTTTTCGAAAATTGTCATGTAGAAGAATTGCTTGTCGTCATAAGTGATCTTCGTAAACTCTGGGAATCTCGGTTTCAACCTGAGATTAGAGACTTAGTCTGATCGTAAAATGTGAGATATCTTACACGAAAATATCAGATAGTTGACTGCGGCCTTCTGGACTGAGCATCAAGTGCTCAATAGCTGCAAATCCTTTCCAAACGTTCAAAGCGCATTCACGACTATGAGTACGCAAAGCGTTCTCCACAACGTCCAAGTAACCTTAATTAGATGAGCTTATCATGCGCAATGAAACGTGATCCCAGGTGTTTGCGGAGTGTGCTGCTCACCCCAAAAATCAACTACTGCGTTCACTGGTGCAGAACTTCCTACGGCACCGACAATCAAATCTGGAATCTTTTGACGGGCCCAAAGTGAAAGAGCACCTAAAACTTTCACATTACAAAATCTCGTGGTAAGGATGGATTTTTTATGACATAGATGATGTTACAAATTCCTTCAACTCTGACTTGGGTAATAGTTTCACATTATCATGCTAATGATAGCTAAAACTTGAACTCTGCCCGATTGCTTAAGGCTTGTGTGAATGTAAAGATCAAATTCGCAAATGAAAAGATTTGATAGAGATGGATGGATATGCATCGGAATAACTACCTTCAATATGCCATGTACTTCTGCTGGCTTTGAGTTTGAGCGATAAACGAAAGCATAGAGTTGTTTCATCCTGCAGTCGCTGCGGCGAGTGCCTCAAATCGGCGCGGGCAAAAGATATCGATCGATTGACCACCGTTGCTGCAGCGACTGCAGTATGAAACAACTCATAATGTTCACTTGCACCTTAATCTTTCTGGCGCGGACGCTAACAAGGGAATGGTCAGAAGTCGGCCAAGCCAAACAAGCTGTATACCGTTCGATGCAGTGTAAAACGCTGACTTCAAATCTGTCTTCCTTATCTGCTTCTCGCTTCTGTGGACGCAGTTACAAGCGGTTTTATTGTGAACCAATCATACATAAAAACAGCAAAATTGAGCACATTGCTGCACTTTTAGCTCAGCTTCTGGCTTTGGAAATTTGAAATAAGCTAGCTGCATGTTTTGGCCCAGCATTAAGGCGAACGTGGCTCTGCACGGCTAAATTTTCAATTTCACGCGTAATTTCTTAGTAAAATAATGATCTTTAATGGCTTATAGCTTCGTCCAGAAAAGCGATAAGCAGGTAAAGAAGACAGATTTAGAGTCAGCGCTGTATGCTGCATCTAATGGTATGCAGCTTGTCTGGGTTGGCCACTTCGATTTCTGAACCATTCTCTTGTAAGACTAGAACCATATCAGGATGGTTTTGAATGAAGCGTGTAGAGTGAGTATAACTTAATATATACCAACAATACCTAGAAAACGAGTCTTGTTGCCTTATTCGTGCTGAAAATGAGATTTTTGCGAGATCGCTTAAAAAAGCAGCAATGTCTCATATATCAGTTTTTCGACTATGTATGAGTTCCGGAGACCCAAAAAGACCGATGGTTAACAATATAAGACAACAACAGCGCTCGAAACTTAGACGAAGAGCCAAAATGCGCTTTATCTCTTTATGAAGTGGTCTTCAGCCTCGGCGACATTGTCATATCATCTAGTCATCTCATGACGATCATGATATATAAGTTTCAGGTTTGCGTCAAGAATCCACGGAAAACTCAGAACAGAGCCGAATGCCTCGTTTGCTTTGATGTTTCTTCTTTGTTTTTCTGCGTCTCGACTTGTCACGCACTGCCACGCCACCAAGATATTTTCACGGGTTTTTTTGGGGAACGTCCGGAAGGTGACAAATGACCTAGAACAGGCGCAGCTAGTGGCCACGCCCTGTCCGAGTTTCTCGTCGTTAAAATGCTCTGTATATTTGGATTGGAGCGCCTTTATACCCGTTGCGCATGGCTCTCTTTTTGACTTTGACGTTTCTCGTATGTTTTATTAAACTGTTGCTTTTGTCTCATATAAGTTGCATATTATATTGCTCACTGGAGTAATGCGATAGCTGACTTTCCTTTGCATATGCCTATCTATTAACATATGTTCTTCAGAACTTCCTTTTGTGAAAGATTTTGTTTCAGGCTCTGAGTAGTATATGTACATAAATGCAGGTGAAAACATCATCACAGTAAGGAGGTTAGTAGGTTCTGCGTTCTTGAGTGATATGATACTTTGTATTTTGTCCTAGTTTAGTTAACTATGTATTTTGTCCTAATTTAGTTAACTACGTACCACGTTTTTATGTCTTAAGTAGTTCTTGTGCAGCGTCCAAACTGATGATGTGGATAGAATGTGAGTGAAACCAATCAACAGCCGTAGTGTAAGCTAATCGAGTAAAGGTGAGCGATTCGTCCACATGCATTTTCTCTGCAATTCGTCTTTTCTTCAGGCTGATCACAGAAGAGCATTTGGAGCCATTCGAGCAAGGATACCATTTGCGGTGGGGTCTCGATTTTAGACTGTTCGAGCATTTCATTTTTTTGATTAGCTGTTGCTACATTGTGATGTCTTAGCGATTGACCATTCTTTTTTTATTGTTAGTATTGCTGCATGTTTATTGAGAATAAAAGATTGCCGTTCAAATTGTAGGACAGAGAAAAGCGCAAGAAAAAACACGAGAAAAGCTAAAGGTGAAGAACTGATTATGGGAAGATTTTCGAGTTTGCTAAGCGGGTTGAGTAGTTAGACATTGGATCTCCGGCAAAACGATTCTATATCCTCCCGGTGAAAGGGAGCTGCTTTGCACAGTATGGTTGTTTAGTTCATCTTGTCTTTCAAACAACCACGCTATGCCTTTGTCATTCCTGATTTCTTCGTGACAAGCCATTCGTTGCGATATGATAACATGGACATAACTTCCATTTGCCCCACTAGTTCCAGAGAAACGAAAGTATGCATCATATAATCATTGACCATAGTAAAAATTAGCAATGTAAGACTTTTGCATGAGCCTACTTATAAGCAAACATTACCAGTTGCCCTAGTTCATATATCGTTTCCTCCAAATCACAATCTGAAAACGACAAATCGACTTCCGTAAATCAAAGGAAACTTGAAAAATGCGGAAAAACTGCACTCCTTAGCAAGAACGCGCTGAAGAAATTGATCTGCTTACATCCCGTCTATCGGATGCTCAATTGCATGCTTCTCTCATTTGTCTAGAGCTATATGGCGTTTCTGTTACGTTTGTTCTTTTTGATTTTGTACTGAGAAAATATAACGTTACATCACCAAACTTATGAACAAGTAATCATAAAGAGATAAACAGAGTAAAGTAACATTTATCCCGTGCACTTCTTAGCCGTGTTTGACCTTACGCAATAAGAGAATCAATAGGAGCCACGAAGAAGGCTGTCACCATTGGTGTGCCAGCGCGTTAGCCTAAAGAGCGTCAGTCTCTGGCCTCGTTGATCCGCGCTCAGTGTCACAGGCGCTCATGGAGGGCGTGGCCTCCATACGCTCGCTCCAACTGGGTTTTGTCGCCTTCCGGACTACACCCGGTTTTTTTGTGCATTTGATACATCTTGCCTTTGCTAATGTAGACAACGTCGTCGACCTTACGTTTTCTTACGTGGCAAATTATTAAACTGCAAAGGGTAAGTTTTTCCTCACAGTTCTTTTTTAAACATTACGTAACCATTTTTTTCTTTTATAGGGGTTTCTTACTCACGGTGGTGAGCACAACGCAGGCAATGCCGCCGGAAACAGAAGCGACAAATATGAGAAGAAATCAAAAAACGCATTGGAGGTTAGATTGGCTTTGGTGTGCGTTTCAAGTCTATAAAAGCAAAAATTTTTGTTTACATAATTGCTTTACGTGTTTATGTTCTTCTTGGTCATCGACACTTTCGAACGTGATTGCCCTTGAGACAACTGCAAAAAAAGGAAATCAGCCTTTCCTCGTTTTCCCTGAGTTACGAAACAATGGGTTGAAGAGAAAACCTGCGTTTCAAAAACTGCCAAAAGAAAGATTTCAAACATTTTGCAGCGTTTTTACCCGGTTCTACACACTTTCTTTTACTTTTGCTTTTAGTTCGAGTCTCTTTTTCTTCTTCATTTTCTCCTAGACACCTTTACTTTTTATAGCGGACAGGGTCTTGAACAACTTTTAATTTTTGATTCCAATTTTTAAACAGACTTTAATTTTAATTTTGATTCTGTCTCTATACTATCAAAAGTACGCATCTGTTGGAACTTTCACATAGAACGCACTACGTTTCAGTTTACCATAAGTTATCAGGTTGTCGCATAATCAATGCGCTTTCTCCAAACTGATTTTTCAAGGCTAATTTTCGAAGGACTCCATTCCCTCAAAGAAAGTTTTCTTGATATCTGGAAGCCGTTCTTTTGGTTCTCATATACGTCGTTTTCGCAGATGTCTGTTCCAGAGTTTCAGAGTCTCTGCCTTCTAAGAAAAGAGGGCGTTGAAATGTTTCCTTCCACTCTTTTGCCCTAACATAAAAATAGTCTGATTTGACTATGAAAAATATGTTATGATTGCGAGCTTTTACGCTGTATGTGCTCGCCAAAAGTGATTGCAGGTTTTGAGTCGAAAAAACCTCACCACACTTTGACGACCGTGCGCATACGCGCTTATGCACTTCCTAACTCCCCTTTAGCACTTCTTGCATCACTTTTTCATATGTAAGCAAAAAGTTCTAAGGTAGCTCCTACACAGTAATGATACGAGTGGTCTGGTTGTATATAGAGCACAAGGCACCGCGATAGCTGCTCAGGAGCTCAAAGAGCAGATGTAGATATTCGGTCCATTTTGATATGGCCCAAAATGGCTCGGTAGTCAACGTGTTAAACCTTTATCGTTGCAGTCACTCTATATTGTACAAAACTCTTATGCAAAAAAACAATATCATCTCAAAGTAATCGAAAAGTGCGACTGTCTTTAAATCTCGGCATGATGAATATTGTGTTGACTTAATTGTTGAGCTCTTTTTTTAGCTTTTTCTCACAAGAACATTCTCATCCACTCCCGCTCAGCGCATCCTCTACAGACCAAAAAAGCAGTGATCAAAAACATGTTTCGTACCGCTGCAAAGGTGTGTAGTGGACGAGAGGAGAAGATGGAGTCGTTGGCCGTTGCACGTAAGATAGCTTTATCTAACGGTTATGAAAACAGGATGACGCATTGTAGGGCCCAACAAAGCAGCTTTGTAGAAAGGAGAGCATCACCCGCAGCAGAGAAGATACCTTTCTGTATACCCTTCATCTCCGATGAAGTGAGCACCGCCATTCGGCGATGTCTGAGGAGAGCAGGGTTGAACAACTCAGTTTTGGTAGTGGACATGCCTCCGAACAATTTGAAACGCATTCTTATTCGGAATCGCATGTATGATCGTAATTGCACTACGTCAAACTGTCTAATATGTCCCACAGCAAAGGACGGTGACTGCATGAGCGCGGGAGTTGTCTACCTCATCTCATGCAAAGATTGCGGAGCCGAGTATATCGGTGAAACAGCACGTCCCTTATGCGTACGCATCAAGGAACATCTCAATGGCAAAGAAGGATCACGCTTATCCACTCCACTGGGCGCCCCTAGAGTGCAAGAGCATGAAGGAGTGAATTTTGAAGTAAATGTAGAGATCTTAGCGCGTGAACCTCAAACATCTACTCCCAAGAATTTGGAAGCGTTTTGGATTCATTTCAAACAACCCAAAATGAATCGCAAAGATGAATGCCTCTCTATCACACGCGAGCTCGCACCATATCTAGATCAGATTTTCTGATCCGGTGAAGACATGTTCAATCATTCACTTACGTTATCAGTTAGCGCTCGTTTATACTCGAGAATCTTACCGGCGATGAAAAGGTGAGTATTGCGTGTGGCAGCTTGCCTGTGATCCGAAAGAAAGCTTAGAATTTTGTTTGTGAGGCTGAGGAAATGCTTGAATCGGATAGTTTATAAATTGTTGTCGCCCATTTCAGGCTCTGAAGAAGGCGAGCCGAAACGTCAGCCTAATAAATATATCTACCAATCTCGGACTGGCTCAACAATTAAGTCAACATACCATCTCACTTTGTACAAGTGGGTTGATTTAGTACAAGTATTGGTAGGATAATGGAAATAGATTGCAACTTTTCAGACAAAGTTGAAGGATTGAAAAGGTATTTTTTTGCCTCTAAAATGCCAAAAAGGGGGTACTTTGAACTTTATTGCTGTTTCTTTGCAATGGAAATTCATGATCCAAGCTTCACGCCACGGTTCAACCGACCACTGGTGATACAGTAAGCGAACCTACCTTAGTACAGATTTTGGTAAAATTTGGGATTGAGGTATTTTTCCTCAGACTAGAAAATTTCAGAAGAAAAATTTTGCAGTTTTGCTAGAATCTCGTAGAAATTATAATTATGCAAAGCTATGTGGTCAAAAGTATGTTGTTTGCGAGTTCCTCTTACATTCAGTAAAATTCTATAAGAGTTGAACTAATGCACTAAATGTGAGACATTTTATTTTATTGTCTTGAGTAAGCAGTGCTGTTGAAAAAGCATTTCAAAAAGATGCGGTGTAAGTCCTTGTTCAGTCAACTTTTCGAGGGCTATGTTTCTTATCAGTAAGCAAATACTACCTGAATAAGATCCTCCAAAAGTTATCCAGCGTGGATTTTCAAGATGGTGCTCCCTGTTCATAGCTTCGATAAAGAATGCTATATCCTCAAGTGCTTGTCTACTACTCAGATAACGCAAGTTTTCCACCGACTGGTCACTAAAGTACTTCAAGCAAAAAATTTATGCAAACGTACCGAATTTATAGAACTAAGGGGGTTGGCTGACTTTTTCCGTAGAATCTATGTTCGAGTGCAAACATCATAGCTCCAAATTGCTCCGCCCACTTGACAAATGGGTACTCTTTATTACTTACCTGAAATCAGCCTTCAACGAAATCTGGATTTTACTGGTGTCTGAGCGCTTTAAGCGATATCAGCTATTTGGCTGGAGGGAGCAGCAGTCAGATCTCACATTATCTACTTCTATCATTTCTACCACACCAATCACCCACCCATCTGATGTTCTCGGGTCCTTCGCCTCCTATCATAAGAAAGACGATGTTCGATCCTTTATAGTATTGAGCATTTTGAAAATAACGCTACAACTTGCTTTCTCGATTAGTGGGTCAATGGAACAAAAATAGATATTGGGTAAAAAGTACCTGTTGCCATCTGAAACTATTATTAGAATCAAAATGATCAAGTTTTTGCTCGAAGAATTTCTCAGCCGGTCCATCCGCGATGACAGCTTCAGGGACCTAAATGTTAAAGTACATCTTGCAACAGCGGGCGCTTGAAGTGAAATTTTTGTGCCTCGTTTACTAGAGACTGTCCTGTTTCCTTTTTTGATAGAAGGAGTTGCAAGTGCTCGTGGCCGTTTCTCATTCCGAACATGGGGCGTCCCAGGAAGAACTGAGGCTCCCAGGACCACACAGTCCAAATCTGAACATTAATCCACTCCATTTTAAAAATCGATTGTTTGCAATGTTTAGTGGATGAATGTTAGCAAGCATATATGTTATCCCATCTGCATATGCAGAGACTATGGTGTCTGAATGAGAATAAAATGTGTTTACTTTTTGGGAATGTCTCGATGCCCTACGGTTTTGGCTTAGCATCAATTTGAGGATGCAAGAATCCCTTACGTTTGAACATTAACATATCAATAATTGCCAGTCTTACCAAAGAAACTTGAAAATAGTCATGGTTTTTCAATAAGGTCTAGAGAAAATTTTCTTGCGTTGTGGGACTTTCCTCCTTTTCGTCATATCAGCACAAGCGCGTGAACTAAGTTTACTATTTCTGATGGCTTTTGTTGTACACAAAAGTACAGAGTGACAAGGCTAGAGCTGATCAAATTAGAATCATGCAAAACGTACGTTTTTTCGCACCAACTTGACACATTCTCTGGGGCAAACAAGAGCCTCGCTAGTCGCTATTGCGGAGGGCTTAGTTTTGTCTAGAGTTGATGAAGTCCTTTATTAAAAACGATCCTCCGACGACTAGAGCGCCCACGTCTTCTTGGCTCCTCAGATTCATCAATCCGTCCGCACTCCTCGTGACAATGTCGAAGTGGACCAGAATTAAGATAAGCGCCCTACCAACAAGGGAAGGTCGCGAAGTCGTAGTGGCCGATTGTTACAAGATGCTTGTTATCGCGAAGAACTTGATGCGCTGTCTAGTCGGTTTCCCTATACGTGTATCTTGTATAATTGACAGCTGGTTGAACTGTACAAGTCGACTTACGATTGATGTGACCAATCAAACTCGTGGTTAGACAGTAACGCTTATCACAGAATGGCAAGACAAAAACAACAAAGTTTCGAATGAGTTTCGAATGAGGGGTAAACACAACACCTAATTCGGTGAATGCTCTCTTTGAGACTGATTATTTTCTAAGCTCAAACGGACGGTCCACCTTGATTATGATTCGTCCCCTCTCACTGTCTTAGACTCCGATTTCTCATCGTCACTCAAAACCACGCACAATTTGATGATAAAAACGCCCATAAGTTCCCTGAAGCGTTCTGCAGATATGAAAGAAACATTTAAAATCAGCTTTCCAAGCTTTTTGTAATGGTATGCATTCTGTACTAATCAGGCACTTCCGACCCTCCCTTGTTAGCAGGTCAAGAAGATGTGCAGGAGCATCAACTGGTCCCACCAAGTATCAATTAACAAAACCATTGAAAATAAGATTAACTCATACAAATTGTCTAAAAAGAATTCGACAACAAGTTAGAACAACAGAAGTATTACAGTAGAGCTGCGACTTTACATGCACGTCCGACAAGAAAAGTTGTCTCGACTCTTACGGCATTGTTTTTGCTCCATTTGGAATCGCCCACAACCCAAGAAAAACTCTAGGACGAGTTCCGATACATACTGAACTGCATATTCAGCTTTCGGGCAAGCCCCAGGTCTCAAAGGCACCGTCTATCCGAATTCTCGACTTCCATGTTTTTGTCGCTTCCCGGCCTTCTGAAGGCCCTGATTTCGAATATGAAGTCGAGAATCCCAAAAAATCCTATTTTGTAGAAAGCGGGACGGGTGGAAATGCAGTTTGCAGGGCTGCGGCGCGGTTATCGCCCGGCGTATATCAGCGCCGCAGTCTCCAAAGCTGCAAAATGGGCAGAGTGACCAGCTCTGGATCACGTATCACGTACCTTCCAGAGCGGATTTCTCGCTCCGGAAGCAATCTTTTGCCGGGAAACTTGGGAGTTGACCTAGTGTGGGGGCCCACATTAGTATGCCATTGAATCTCGTGAACCCTCACTTTGGGTGGACGGTGCCTTTAACGAAGTCTTTGCATCGAACAAGCCCCGACCCTTATCGGCCGCCCATATCTCATCATGGTAAAGTCTTAGAGGGCGTCGTTTATATTGTGTCGGGCAAGCCCCTGCCCTTGTAGTACAAGACAATATTGAAAAAAAAACCGATTTTATTGTAGTAAGAGGATGACCGAGGTGCGATGCACGACAACGTTGAGGGTAGGAGCGTCACCGCGACGTATCTCACAAGAGCAACCTCTTCGCTAATAATTAGGAATTGTGGCATCCAGCGAGCCCCGAGTCTTGCAACAGCCACGTTGCTAGAGCAATATTCTGATCAGGACTTCCATGTAAGTTAAGAATTTTACTTACCTGGATAACAAGAAATATTATGCGATTTGTATGCGCCATCACTTGTCACAGTTGTTCGTTGACGAACTTAAATACCTTGAATCAGTGGCTTATTTAGAATTTCTGTGGCTAAATAGGAAAACTGATATGAAAGTGTGTTCGAGACAATCTTATGTCGTAGAATGCTGATTCTTCGACTAGAATTCAAGAACCTTTCTGACGAATTGAATGCACAGATTGCCTTAAGATGATTGGTGCTTACTCTCTAGATATTGGGAACTATTGCCTCACACATACGCGAAGATTGGTCAACGCTTTGAAACAGAGCACTCAGATCGGGTAAGTAACCATGGATTCATTAGCAAGCAAATTATCAGCGAAAGTGCAAACATTCTAGGCCTGAGCAGACCTGCATCACAGGTCTGCTCGGGCTTGGAATGTTTGCACTTTCTTTGATAATTTGCCAGCTAATGAATCTGTGGTTACTTATCATCCTTACAAGAGCAGCCCTTTGAAGTTTCTTGCATCACTTCGATAGAACGTTGACGTTTAGAATTATTGTCTGTAGTAAAAGTTTTTAGGTGCTATTCACAATTTGCAATTCCTTCTACCACCACAGCAGTAGAAGAAACATAGACAGTACAAAGTTCCGAAGAACTCATATAAGTAGCTCCTTTGGTGTTCGATTAATATCCCCAACAACTGTTACCAAGTAGCAAAAACTTAGTGATGTTTTTTCTAGGAAGAATCTGGAAGTTGTGCTTACCTAGATAACAGGCTTTTCTTTGTCAGGCTAAACAAAATGTTTTTAGCAAACCAATTTGTTTCAAAAAGAAATTTTAGTAAAGAGATTATTATTGAATTAATACGATGTAAAAGGAGGCTTCAACCGTCAAATGTGAAGAAATCTTTGGAGAGGGATGACAAACGAAGCGCATGCGTTGCCATCAGCGATGGCATTGGTGAAAACTGACGTCATCTGATAAGCCAAACATTTGCTTTTTGGGGACACATAAAAATGTGTGCTTATTACCACGATAAGTGTCCTCAGTTGACGTTTTATCACATCTAGCAATAGCTTCTAGAGCACTGTGAAAGGGTTGAAGATTTTTAAATATCCCGCTTTTTATCGATAAACACTTAAAACCACTGATAAACTCGGATTAAACTTCATCGTTTTTATTTCTATTAGGCGTACGATGTACGCGTTAAGCGGGTCAACTGAACGAAATGAATCAGCACTGGACAAACATTGACACTAGTCTACCACATAATGTGCAATGATGGTTTCATAAACATCTTGTTTATATGGATCAGCAGCACTGAGGGAGGAGTAACGTAGATGGGAACATGAAGAAGTTACACACCACTAGGCCGAGTGTGCATCGAGCCCCGACACCGAAAGCACGCCTGTAACTTCCTTATATACGCATAGCGACTGAGATCCTGTCCAAGCTGACTGCTAAGATAATAGTGAATGCTAAGAGGAAATCTAGCTTGCATAATTTCTTACTCTTGTCAGAAGGTTGATATCAAAAATACTTGTATCTACGGAGGAGTAGAACAATAGTCGGGGGAAAGATACATGAAGGATGCAGGGACCCGCTTCAGTGGTTGCAGTCCATGAACCTGCACAGATGTAGTGTCAAGCCTAACCCCTTCCAGTCAATCCTCTCTCTCTCTTTGTCTCTCTCTCCCTTTGACTGGAAGTACCTAGTCACATAAAGAAGAGTGCTGACGTGATCGGCTCCAAAAGAGCTCTTTTATATATATGAACTATGCGCCTACATGAAAGATTTTGCAAGTTAACAGTCATTATCTTCTCTTGCAGTAAGCTTTAATTTTAAGAACAAACCACCTTTATGCCAAACATCGGATTTTTGTGAATTATTTACTTCACAAAAGTGACAATAGCTTTGTCTTGTCCTCACCAAAACTACTCTTGTTTTTATTTAAGATGTTGACTTCATCTCATAGTGCACGATGTATGTGCGGCCAACCATCATGAGGGCTCCGTCCAAACTCTGCTTGCTGAAAGATTAAGCATTCTTCAGCATAAGGAAACCAACCAATGCGTTGTGCTTATCAATTTCTAAATTTTCTTGTCTTATAATAGAGCATTCTCTATTTCCTTCTTGATTGTCTTCTTCCATATAAAATGTTATCTTTATGATTTGTTATCGAACAAATGACTCATACACTTGTTGCTAGTCTAATTAAAATGGAATAAGATTGATTCTATACCCGTCACCTAATTTTGACTGGAAAGCTTCTGTGATTTGTCGCTTCCAAACGTTCTGCATAGCACATAAAGTAGGCCTTCGTCGTCTGGAAAACAAGGGCCAGCAAAGAATAGGTAGCATAAGCGAGGTGGTGCCCTCATATTCTTGAAGAGAGCTCCTTTTGATGCGGAAGTCGAATTCACTAGAACAAGCAAGATCGGCAAGATGGCTTGGGGGCGACAATCGTCTGGTCGGCTTTCCTTGCAGCAGAACTTTTTCATAAATCAACTACCTATGAGAACAAAAAAACCGACGGAATTGTCATTGTGGCTTCTCCTTACTCGCATGGTAAAAAAACTAACTCCAACAACCAAAGAATGAGCTCAGCTTATGTGAGGGAATTCAGCGATTTACAAGGACTGTACAACGACGATACAAGCGCCTATCATACTTTGTGATTATCCAGTCGTAATTTTGACAGTTCGCAATAAAGCCGAATCTGTTCACCACAGCAGTAGTGAGTACTCAACAGAATAACGCGAAAAAAGGCATATAACTATAGAAAGTTCTTTCACGTTCCATCGCTGTCTATACAGCTTTCTATTTGAGCGGTATCGTAGGAGTAGAGACGATGCTGAAGGATAAATGAGATGAGGAAGATACAGTGCAGTGCAGATCCGAAGGAAAACATAGTTTATGAAGAAAGCCCGTGAAGAGTTTAAAAAATCTGGATAGCACTCTATAACAAACACGTCTCCTAATGTGTATCAGGAGTGTTCGATAAACATAGAGAGGGATGAAAGAAAAAAATAACGAGACGAAGAGCAGGCTAAGCGGCCTTCGGTATTTCAGAGAACAACCACTTCAAGGATCCGAGACAGAGGTGCAATGAGAAAGATAGATCACGCTCACATGAAGATGGTCCCAGCTGCTAGGCTTCAGGAAGGTGTAGTTTCTAGAGCCCCTCTCGCAAAACTCAACGGAGGAGGAGAGGGAAGGAATTAACGCGAGTTTTGGTGGGAAAACTCGCGAATGACTCAGGGTTGTCATCCTCCAATCCAGATGAACCATACTGCCGTCATTTACTGCCACCGGCCTTCTTCAAAGACATAAATGTTGAATGCACTAGCATGACAATTTCAAAGTGTTTATCAGTTGTCATGTAGGGAATTGGTTTATCTACGGAAATTTGCGTTTAATCGAGGCGTATATAAGGTTGATACAGGAGTTTATAGCTGAAAGGTAGGATTTCAAGATTGAAACACAAAAATTATGTGAACTTAACTGTTTTCAGTCCTGCTAGTAAGAAGACTAGTAGTGCGACTTCATTGGTTTTAACGGGTAATCTATGTCACCAGAAAGCGAAAAAAGCAGGTCGAGTGCATGGCTGAGAACCATATTTCAAATGGTGGAAACTTGAGATTAGCTAAAATTTTAGCTCTTATTGAGCTCGTGCATGAGAGTAACAGCCAGTGCGTTCGTTCAAGTTCTAAGGAGTACTGCTGTATCGGAATGCAAAGAAAAGCTCAGTCTAAGAGTTCATCGCCCCAAAAGACTTTGAAAACACTTACCTTTTCTAATCATTCAATGATAGCTGACATTCCGACTCATGTAAATTTTGGACGTGAAGGTGTACGATGTTGCGACCTAGGTTTTATGCAGCCTTTGCTTTTCGGGCAGATCACAAAATCGAATAAAAATGCAAAAAAAATGCTTTTAGTACTTTCAGTCCTTAGACCCCCTCATCTCTTTGGTATTGAGAGCATTGAGATGTTTCAGACACTTAGTAATCAGCGCTTCCTTCGCCTTAAAAGTAGAAGAAGACTCTCTTCGATTTCATCTGGCAATTCTCACAACCAGTCCACTATTGAGAAGACGCACAGACCTCACTTTTATGCCGATGAGGCCGTCAAGCCCCCACACAATTTATATCCTGTAAGAACTCTTGAACAGATTTCTATAAATGAGGAAGTCGCATTCAAATGCACAAAGCCTTAAAGAATCTACAGGCTGCAAAATTTTATATCAGTCAGGTCCGATTTCTGGAATGAGTTCTCGGCGATCTCCTCTTGGACCATTATATAAAACCAACCTTCTCTATAGAACATAATTTCACACCCTCGCACTGAAGATGCATAAGAGTCAATATGCCAGCTCCATTGAGTAACTTATATCATCTTGTATCGATTCGCATGCTATCGCGATGACCCATCACGAGGGCGTGGGCTGGCATGGCTTGCCATCTTCAGACCGCCTACGGTGAGGGACACAGCCAACATTGTTCTCCTGAGGCGATTTTCTAGCTATTCTAAATGTCTATTATTCTATCTTGTCTTGGACAAATTGTAGATTGTCTACGCACTGTTTCCACCCGGTCACCATCATGGCCCTTAATGATGCACTCGGCGGCGCTACTTTCATGTAGACGAATTTCACACAGCAGTGATATCATTGTTTGGAAGTCGGTATCCGGGCTATACCTAACCTGGCTGTGTGAAAGAGTCTGAATACCAAGTTCTGAAGTTGTTTCTATCGCCGCTGGCCATTCCATTTGCCTAATTACTTTGAATAAATCATTGTGCTACACAATCAATACCTACCAAACCTGCTTCGGAATTCAGTTTCCGCAGCAAAACTTAAGCAATCACTTACGATTATCTATGGTCTCTGTATTATACAGTCTAAGAATTTCACCACCCCCGATTTGGGTGGGCAGTGCCTTGAAACCTTTCGTTTCAAGTACCCAATAGAAGCTAAAAATTTCGAATTCTTCTGCAAGATGATATAATAAACTAGTATTAAATTGAAATGATGTATTTCTATAGTGTAGTGCCATTTAAAATCAAAGAGATTTGAATATTTTTATAGAACACTAAACTATGTTACTCCGTTTCGTTCCTTCCCTTAGACGGAGTTTAAAATGAGTTCTAGGTCTTCCCCGGAACTCCTCAGTAAGGAAGGAAGACCCAGAATCATGTTTTATTCAAACATATTTGTTATAAATGTAAATCTATAAAGTTTGTTTAATTATTCTAATTTTTATTGTTAATATTTAAAGTATTGATATGAATTGTAGAGTACTTACCAATGATCTTCTTGCAGTTTAGTAGTGTTCATATTGAATATATTATATAATACAATATGATAATGTTGAATTGAGACTCATAGATATATATATATGACCGTATGATTTTGTATACATGATTAAATGAAGTATACTTCGTTTCATTATGTTTATAGTTTTTCTTTGGTTCATTTCATTTTCAACAAGGAAGTTGTTATATAACTATTCTCTTTGATATTGATGTAGATATTTTATATATATATATATATATATATATCAGGTATTTTTATGTAATTCTAAAAGTAATTTAATTTGTTGTTCTTTTAGTAGATTATATTTATAGAGTATAAATTCATTTCTTTTCAAACATTTGAATATACTAGATATAATTGTAGTAATATCATATCCGTTTTTAATGGATGTATGTTTGAGTTGTAATATTCGGACTAGAAAGTCTTCAAAGAGTGAACATGTACGTGCTATTCTCAATGTTTCCGTGTATATTATCGCTCTTTTGATATTGTTAGATAAGGAAGAAGTAGAATGAATGCATCTTTTAACTGGAAAATTGAAAGCATCAGTTTTGTTGTATAATTTAGTTGTTAATTTATCTTTATATGAGACAATGGTTAGGTCTAAATAGTTGCATGTGTATTCGTTGTCGTTTGTTGTTTCAATTTGGAGTTTATAATCATAAATTTCTTTAATCCATTTTTGTATTATATCATTATCTGCATTGTGTACTACTAATAAATCATCCATATATCTATAAGGAATCATATTTTGTTTATATTTTAGTTTTTGTATTGAATATTTATATTCATACCATGATAAAGTGAGATCTGCTAAAATAGGACTGAAGTTACCTCCTTGAGGTACTCCAGTTTTTTGTTTAAATGTATATACCAAATTTACAAAAGCTGTTGTTTATAATGTAGTCGATTAAATAAATTAGGTCAGTTATTGTGTAATATTTTGTATTTGGTTTTATATTTGTTATATCATTTGTGTAATAGATTTTGTTGTTTTTATTTATTATGTAGTTCTTATCAGCATTTTTGAAACATAATTTCAAAAGTTCTTTCATATTAGTCTTTATAATGTTATGTGGAAGGCTAGTGAACATGTTTGTAAAATCAGCAGAGTATAGTTTTTTATTTTCCATATCAATGTTTGTAATAATGTTACTTATATTTGTATTGTCTATAGACCAGTATCCAATAAAGTTGTGATTTCTATTTTTTATAGATTGAACATATTTTTTAAAATGGCTTCTGATAAATTTAAAAATAGTATTCAATTCAATTGCTAAGGGTTTAATACTGCTGTGTGTTGCTCCTGTTATGAATCTAAATTTTACTGGAGACTTATGTAATTTGGGTAAGCAATATATGAGTGGTATATTATTAACTTCTTGAGTAGAAAGTTTATTGTTTATACAAAAAATTTTGTGTCTGTTAATGATATTATTGGGTTTTTCATTTTCGTATAAGTCATATGTTTCATTATAGTCAAATTCGAATTTTTGTAAGTGTTGTGAATATTTGATGCCAAGTTCTTTCATAATCATGTTTATATATAATTTTATACATATAATGCCATAATTGTTGTTTGCTTTATCTAGTGGACATATGATAAAATTATTTTTGAGATTTTTGAGATAACTACAATTGAAATTATAAGGTATAGCACCTTTTAATTTTTCTCTATATAGTAAAGGTTTCAGTTTATGAAAAAATGTTTTATTTAGGTAACTTTTTATGTTTAAGTTTTTTTCATAGTTAAGTTTGAATTTTGTTATGTAGGTATCCATTATTATTTGTTTAATTTGTTGTTCTTTTAGTTAATTATATTTATAAAGTATAAATTCATTTCTTTTCAAACATTTGAATATACTAGATATAATTGTAGTAATATCATATCCGTTTTTAATGGATGTATGTTTGAGTTGTAATATTCGGACTAAGTATAATCAGGCGTGAGGTATAGGGACCTGCATGATCGCGACAGTCGGACGGGCGTACGGCCATTGCGCCGCGCACGTCCAATGTGCGTCCCACGACCGACTTGCCAGACTTACCCTATTCAACTGGTTCATTCGTTTCACCCCCTGTGCTCTTGGTCAGCACATTGATCTGACCAATAGCGAATGAGTCAACCGGACAAATCAGTTAAAGGCACCGTCCACCCAGATTCTCGACTTCCAGGTTTTTGTCGTTTCAGGGCATTCTCTTGCTCCTGATTCCAAATATAGAGTCGAGAATCCACGACCCCGACAATCCCCATTTCGGAGAACCCACAGGCCGGCTTTCCAGAACGGTGATTGGATGGGCGCGCACAAATGGGCGGGCATGGATGGGGAGGGGCAGGCATGGATGGGGGTCCTCGCGCATCCTCGCTATTCCGAAGCGATTTTCTCGCTTCCGAAGCGACATATTGCGCCGCGACTTGGGCATTGGCTTGATAGAAGGCCATACTGTTATATGCTGCCAAAAGCTCAACACCCTCAACTTAGGGTGGACGGTGCCTTCAAACAGGGTGTCTGGCCCTGCCATAGTGACATCGGACGTGCGCGGCAATGCCCGTACGCACGTCCGACTCTCGCGATCATGCAGGCCCCTATATGGCACGCCACACCTGGGTGGTCGTAATGAGATGTCAATTGGGAGGGGGTCGTAAATGAAGTGATTAGCAATGATTCGTTACAAGATTCGTTAACAGTTTCGTTCAAGCACATCATACGAAATACGAGCGCACTGAGACATTCACCCGTAATCGTACACGAACCGTAAGCAGATAGGAAAGCTTACCAAGCATGAAGAGTGTCATTCTCGCAACTAGCATGTTAATTCCTGTGGATGGTCTTAGCGAATTCTGAGGTTTTCGTATTAGGCCACTCACAAAATGGTCATTTCAAAACATGAGCAACTTTGTTAAAAGGTCAAAGCTATGTCTTTCTGTATAATACAAAGCACTACTCCTTCTTTGCCCATATAGAAATCCTATTTCGAACGACCGCCAAACTTTAGAATTAGGGCATCAAAATCTCGTTTGCTCTATTCTCGCTTACAGCGATTGGCTCCCCGCAAATAGTGAAGACTAAGACATCTTACCTATCGACTATCTGTATACTTTTGCTTGCATGAGTAGTAGCGCAGATTTAGCATACCACCGTGACCCGATATTTGCCATAAACAGGGTCGAGCAGGAGGTGTGGCACACAAGCGCCGGATACGACCCCCCCCCCTCCCCTACCTTTTGTCTCAACACCCCCTCCCCCCCCCCGTGCCTCCAGCTTATCGTTTGCCATCCGTAGGCATGACATAAAGGCTCTACTAAGGGAGGGGACGCAGGAGTTCCTCGCACCTCCATTCGCACCAGCATTCAAGCCCCAGAAGGCCCCTCGCACCTTCGCGTAGAAGTCAAGCCCTGCCCATCGCTCCATTCCTTTACTGGTCTCATTCGAAGCCTGTGGGCTGCGGGGACAGCATAGACATGAAAATGCGAGAATTCGTAAAAAAATCGTCCTCGCAAGGCGAAACCCTTCATTATCGCATTAAGCAAAGACACATTGACATCTCCGAAAAGGTCTCACATTACTCAAAGTACCCTAAAATCCGGCATATAAGAACGGACTTATCTGCAGTTTTGGCAGGAAAATCGATGGAAAAACGCCGCAAAAGGTCTCACAGATAAGTTCGCCTAAATCCTCTCGCAGATACGTCCGTCTGTCCTGAGCATGAGCAAGCGCGACCTAGGAGCACAAACGCGCGCGACCGCCCGCGTAGCTTGCCGGTGTAGATTTAAACAAGGCCGCGAAATCGCCTGAAAGGAAGAGCCAAAGTATTCGACAAGCCGTGCAGACTAGTTGCTGACAGTTTCGCCGAGGATTTGTCATCATATACGCTGGACAGGTGAGTTCTTTTCTTAAATATAACATTTCTTGTGTGTTGGAATTGATGACGCGATAGTAAGGTAGGATTTTACCCCATTTTCAGGAATATTAGGCAGGGGAGGTTTATGATATAGGCTAGCTACAGTACATGCATCTCCTACAAAGCTTTTTTAGAACGCTGATCGTCGCGCATACTCTGTTCCAAGCAGTAAGTGACGAAGTACAAAGACACAAACGGTTCGTAGTTTTGCAAAACGCTACAGAGAAGTTGTTCTGGATATCACATGTTTCAGCGATTGGAATCAAGCCGTGAACTCCCCTAAAAGAGACCGCCAAAGGATTCGACAAGTCGTGCAGTCTAATTGCTGTCAGTTTCGTCGCGGATTGGTCATCACATACGCTGGTGGGTTCTTTTCCTATATAAGACAGTGCTTGTACACATGGAATTTTTCTGTCCGAAAAATCATAATAGGTTTTCTCATTATATCATTGCAATCATCTCATCTTATCATTCATCTTATCGTTTTGGAAGCTACAATGTTTTTAACACATCTCTCGAACCCGTACAGGCTACAACCCTTGAACCTGACTCCTATACTTTTTGCTTCCTCTATTGTTTTCATGTTCTAAACGTAGTCTCTGTTGACCCATGCCATACGGCTACAGCCTCTCGACGTCGGCATCAGCAAGCCCTTCAAAGACAATCTGAGGGCGGGATGGGAGCGATGGATGGCCGATTCAGCACGAGGCACAACAGGCGGCGCCAGGAAAAGGATGACCTGCGGCGAAGTAGCAGCACTAGTCTACGAGAGTTTCAATGCGATTACTGAAGAGACCATTGCGAACAGTTTTACAAGGGCTCTCGATGACGAATCAATGAACAATGCCATGAAAGAGGATTTCGACGCTTTGGTTGTTGCTGATGATAACGCTGATGATGTTCGTTCTTTTGATTTTGATGATGATGAACATGGAATGCTACCTGAATAAAGATCTGTTGCTTCGGTTCATTCTGAGACCAAAAAAGGCAGCGCATGCGCATCCTTCTTGTTTTCATGTGAAAAAAAATAAGGCGGACTTATCCGCGGGACTTGGCGGCGCGCGAGGCGCGCGAGGCTGTCACGAAAGCGGACTTAACTGAGAGCTCTTTTGCGGTCTTATCGGCGAGGCGGTCTTTACTGCGAGGCGATCTTATATGCCGGATTTTAGGGTAAGCATTGAGATTTTTTCTACAAAAAAGGTAGTTTTCCCCGCAAGGAAATATTTTCGCAGTTTTTGTCTCTATATCAACTGGATTAAAGCCTACGTTAACGATACGGAGCATTGCTATGAACGTCACAGTGGTTTCTTGGTGATAACTATGAGCAACTGTTTACAACCAAACTCAAAATTACGAACTTTGAAGCGCTATCTTTGGAAGCTTGTTTCTTTGAAGATAATGAAAAGCTGAACTGGCAGTAACCATCTTGGAGTGCAAAACCCACTTCTTTTTGTACAAACCATAAATTTGCGAGGTTTAATTTTATAATTTATCAAAATTTCTTTGATCTACGCGAGAACTTTTGCGTCGATTCAATTGGTATAGTAGGTTGGATAGAGTATGCAAACAGAATCTATAAAATCTCAGCGGATATTTAGCTCAAGTTCTTTTGTGCAAAAGTAGTACCGAACCTCTCTGAAGGAGAATTTCTTATCATTCATTAACATGGACACCCGAACATAAATTAACACAATTTCAGGAATTTTCAGTGTTAAACATTCAATCAAATTCTATAAATCGTTGAAAATGATGGAAAGTCGTTCTTCGATTGTGACACAAGTCTTGCCTCAACAGGTCAACGCAATAAGTCAAATTTCACATATTCCTCATAAATTCTGTATTTATTTGATAGAGCAATGCAAACTCTGCAAAGTGCTTTGATTTGCATACCTGAACTATGCGAAGTTGTAACCGAAAACGAGAAGAACCTAACTGCCCAAATATCGAAGAAAGTCGAAACTCTGCCAGAAAACGTTTTGGAACACCTGCAACTTGCACAAATACATTCACAATCATATGCAGATATGTAATATGTACACTTGTCTCGGCTGAAAATCGAGAAAACGGAAGTTTCCTTATTTCCGACAAAGCAATGCCCACATTAATGCCTCATGGTCAAAAGATTGCCCAATAATAAATTTCTCTTCCCCATTTGCAAAGGCAACATGTCGCGAGTGGTAGGCTTCATAATCTCTCATCTGTCACTTTCCATCCTTCACTACTCGCCCAAAACACTTGAGTACTATCCTCCAAGCCTGCACAAATCGTAATGGGATCAGCCAGTGGGCGGGACAATGGGCGGAGCCGTCTGAGAAGTGCGAGGGCGCCTTGAAGGTGCTAAATACTCCTGCAAGGAAAGGCGGCGAGGCTTTGGGAACTCCTGGGCCGCCGCCTCTACTATGCATAACTGAGCACAGTACTCGTAATTATCATGTCAAATAACCCACATGGGAAATGTTTTAGCAAATTCTAAGGGTTCCCAATATTGAACCTCCCAAGTGATGGTCATTTTCATACATGATTAACTATGTTTCAGAAATGAATTAGCTAACTCCTTTTGTATTCAATACAAAGCACTACTCCCTGTTTACTTATGCCATAAATCTTGCTTTAAATAACCATCATAACATGGAATTCGAAGCAGGCCAAAATCTCGTTTGTCCCATTTCGCTTTTGATGGCTGCGCTTTCACCAGCTTTTACTTTAAGCGAAGAAGATGAGTCAGGCCCAAATCAGTCCCATGAAAACTACAAGAGTCAGGCTATCAAACTATATATATTTTGGTCGCTAAAATTCTTTTCATAGGTGAGTTAATGCGCTGTGGCACAACCCCTAAAAAGCTGTGGCCGCCACAGCTTTTTAGGGGTTGTGCCACACCCCATTAACTTACCCTCAAAGCTTTGAAATCTCTGTCTTTTTTATATAGTTGCTACTGCTAAACCTTCTTCTCCACATAGCAGTAATTTTATTCAAAATTGTTTCTCCTAAGATATAGTCGTTTTTCCTTAGCTATGCAAATGGAAAACACTGCGAAAATATTGGATTACGGTAATAAGCTAAGTCTGTGCTACTACGTTAATCGCGAGGGAAGGCGGCAAGAACAAGTATATTCGATAAGCTGATCCTCGTAACTTTTCACAAAAGTGACTTGAGCCTGATTGATCTTTTCTAGTCTGAGAAATTGAAGGCGAAGGATGGGAAGGAGATTCTGACTTGCTCTTATTTCCAGAATTTGGAGGTTAGTTGAAGTGGGATTCCTGATGAGCAAAGAAGTAGTACTTCTTTATAATGAGTACAAAAAAACTAGTTTACTCACCTTTGAAACAAACTTAACATGTTTGAAAATGACCACCTCACTTGTGTCCCAATATTCGGAAACCTCAATCGCTGAAACTTGTACCACAGGGGTATTTGACATGTTTACTACGAATGATGCTCTTATATTCATAATTCTTTGATTATGCTTATTGTACGTCTACGACGGTAGGGCAAAACACCAGTGCTAATATGTTGCATCAAAAGCCTATCAGACATTGTTGACTGACATCACGAGAAAGGGGGTCTACCAAGCCTGAAATCTGCTGCGAAAGTGTCCCGATTCTTACGGTAGGCCCGAATGCCGGACACCGGCAATATCGATTGCAAGGCAAGAGTGCGTATAGCGCACACAGTCATGAGCGCAGGGTCCCGCAGCGACTCTGCGCCCCCACCTTGCATCCATTCATCCAGCAAATTTCAGGCACCCCCTTTTTCGCTCCGAACTTCAGTCATCCCTTAGGTAGGGGGTCTACTATTACATTACTACGAGAGCCAGATACCCCCAGTCTGGTTGGATGCCTTTAATTGGTTTTAGCGACTATGACTGACCAATATTAACAGCTTAGAGGCAGTGTCTACGCAAAAGTCGTTCATGAGATTTTGTGCTTACGGGGCCTTTCCGCTATGCTGAATCCGAAAATTCACGCTGGATAGTGCAAAAAAGGGCTCTAACACAGGATGGAAATTAGCAGGGGGCGGGGTCTTCCCGGGTGGATTCACACTCCCAGCTTCCGGAGCGATCTTGCCGATTCCGATTTTGAGAAATGCGTTCGCACTTGGCCGATGGCGATGTCAGGGCGGCTAGCGGAATCGAGATCGTTCCGGTAGCTGGGAACCTGAATTCATAATGGTGAAGAAACCCGTCACTTCTGATTTCCCTCCTGCGTTAGAGCCCTTTTTCGGCATTTTCGCACTTTTCAGTGTTCGTAGTCGAAAATGAGTAGTCGCATAAATCCTGGCTCGGCTGTCTTCTCCATTTGCCGTTCTTCTTTAAATAAACTGTCGACATCTCTCTTGCTGGAAACGTTAGGTAAGGCCCCGGGCAGACTTCACGCGATTTGATCGTCGCGTCTGAGTCGCGAGGAGACAACTGTTACAACATCATTCCATGCCGACCAACTTGCATTTCGGTTGTGATACTTTTCCAGCCCGAAATTTTTGAACGTGAAATGAAAATGAGTGGAAATGTTGGCGATTCAGTCGCGACGATCAAATCGCATGAAGTCTGCCCGGGGCCTAACACTATCAGCCTTCCGCGCTTTCAAAAGGTGCTATCTTCCCTCTGCTTGTCTCTTGCACTTGCCGTCACCTTAGTGCCACAATTTACTATGATATTTATTTCATAAGTATGTATCTCTATGTCAAACACACATAGACATCTTAAAAAGGAATTCAAGTAACACCATCATTTGTATCCGTATCATAAATGGAACTGCAGCCAACTGTATGAATGAATATGATATATTCATAATCGTACATATACTGTAATCAAACACGTCCACTAGATGGTTTGATAAAATCGCAGCCAAAAAATCGCATACACTATAATATGCGAATTTATAGAGGATCATAGAACATAACGCAACGCACGAGATGCAGGCACTATATCTCTAAAAGCCACAAAGCTGCACTCGAACCGAATATATAGATAGAATAAATCACTTTTGTGACAAGGAGCTGTTAGAAGTTTCCGAGGGAAAAAATGCAAGTTATGCTCCTTCAATCGAGAATGTCTTCCTCCAATGCTATACAACAATGTGGTAGTCAAAGCATAACAACCGAGTTGATCAAAGGAATTCCGCAACATCTATTGAACAACTCAACCATAGACTACACACATGACATATAAACTGTAAAAACGAGGAGATTTGTACAGTTAGTGACACTTTGAAAATTTTGGCGCATATGACTACATAAGATTAGCTTACGGTGTTGGAGAAATATCATAAATGTTTGGGAGGTTTTTGGCTGAACGAGAATGCAATGGTGAGTTGAGGTGTTGAATGAGAACGGAAATCGTATAAGAATACAATGAGAATGGATAGCTCTACGCACAAGATGCCGTTTCATAAAGATGATATGGGGTAGGAAGGAAAGTGCAGCCCATCTTATCACATTAATTACTTGAAATTTCTGTTAAGAGAAACAGCACAAATACGGATCAAAACAGCAAGCGCGCACTTTTCGGTACACAACCTCGTGAATACGCAAAAGCTCTACAGAAAACCCCTCACCCCCCCCCCTCTCAACGAAAAAAACGTCATGAAATTCATCTGCTCGTTATCTAACAACAAGATGGGCTCACATGAAACGGCAACAAATGAAGAAAACCAGAAAGTACTACAATTTACATAGTTCGTTCCCATTCTGCGAGGCCGCTTCAGCTGCATCACGATTTCGACTTTATGTTGAGTCTTAAACTTACAGCAGCACTTAACATATATCCAAGAAGAAAACGCATGTGTCCAGCTTCTACTTTTCATAAAAACAATAAAGGTGTTGCTACACGAGAGGCCTGCCAGATGAAAACGACTATATGAGAAGTTCCCAAACGTAATAAGGTAATGTGCACCGGAATCGGCCGTGTGACCTGATTAGAAGAGATAAAGGGAACCTCAGATGCTAAATTCGCAAACTCCTTGCACAAAATCACAGAAGAAAATATCGCCAAAAGCAAAGCAGATTGCGAAATCAACATCTATAGTTTAGAGGATGTAGTTGTTTGATATATCTCTCACGAAAACTCTCCAGACAAGAAGCTGACGAAGTTAGCGGAGAAAGTCACAAGCATGCATTAGTAGTGATCACATATGTCATTCCACTATCTTCGTCATATAATAACAACAAAAAAATTAAAAATGAAATGCAAAGAGATAGAATAACCGGGACTGTGAACCTGAATCTGGGAGTCACGAGAAGGCCCTAACACAATACTCCGTCGCTGTAAAGCCGAACCGTCCAAGATCATTTGTTGTTAACTTTCCGGTGCCGCTTCTCTTTCTTTTCACCATCTTTGCTCGGTATAGATGCTCGCTTCCCAGAATGACCGATTTTACTCAATACTGCATCCAAATTGTGGGATTTCTATAATACACAAACAGATTGAGCCGGTAAATTTCATCAAGATCGTGATGGGACTTAAAAAATCACTCACGATTCGTTTGAGCAAAGCAGCTTCCGAAGCATTCTTATCCATTTTTGCTGATGATTTAGCTGGCGACGAACTAGTTGGATCAACGATGAAAGGCTGGAAAGCGACTATTCATTTCCAGAGAAAGTCTATGAATGCAGTAAAACTCACCGTGAAATCACGCTTGATCGTGATTGGCTCATCAAATTTGCGGAACACATAAGGCTGTGTGTTGATTGGATATCTGTTCTTGCTTGGAATTTTTTCGAAACTGCGTTGGTTGCGATCAATGTGGTACTCGCACAGATATACATCTGCTTCCTGAATGTACCAAAATGGAGAAAAAAAGCAGACACGATACGAACAGAAAAATGCAGGCTAATGCGGCATACAGTATTTTGAAAACCTTGCTATGATGCACTGCAGTGATTTCTGGAGTGAAGGGTAATTAAGAAAGAAACTGATCGAAAAAGCCGGTCAAAAGCAATTAGCATCGAATAAACATTAGAAAGAAGGCTGACTTTGAGAAGAATTACAATCCAATCCAATATCAATTTGTGTCCAACACTTTAAAATATAAGAAAAGGACACTGAAAGCAGAAAGTAAATTCCTACCTTGAACTCCGGCACCGTCGGTCTCCCAATGCACCATACCGATGGATCTAAGACAGCACATCTTCCCACAACCGCGTCTAAGGGCAACGTATCGTACAGCGGAGTGGCAAATACCTAAAGAATAAAACACTTATCTACTCTGACCACAACCGTCAGGCTAGGAAAATTGGAAAAGCACCGAGAAGATGCATTGACTAAAACTTTTCAAAGAATCACCTCATTTCTGTGGAAAATCCTCTGCGAATCGCAGAATGTCTCATGTGGCCGAGCGTAGTAGAAGCCAAATACGAAGCGATGCCCACCAGGTGCTGTAAACAGCCTCTCCACACGAAACACGCGCAAATCCTAAAACGATATCCATAACGCTGAGACTCGTGATACATAAAAGTTTCATTGCACAAGATAACAATATTGACCCCTTGCACAAGATAACAATATTGACCCCTTACCTTTCTGTGGAATGTCTCAGACGGTAATCTAGTATTATTTGCTGGCGGTATGTCCTCAAACCTTTCTTCTTCACCGTTCTTCTTCTTTTTCTCACTAACATCCATTAACTTTTTCAGGATTTTCTTATGCTGTATAAAAAATTTGTTATTCTGCAAAGAATTCAATGAAATGGTGCACATACGTCGTCGCCTGCTGTTCTCTTAACATGGACAGTTTCATTGAGTCGAACTTGGATGGAACGATTGTTGACAAGAGCCTATAAGAAGTAATAAAGATGAGAATATTGTGACTAAAGAGGACAACAAACAAATAATATCAAAGGACTAGCTTCCCCACCTTGTAGTACGTGCACGCATATAGACGAATTTCAGGTTGTTTGGCGAGTACAACATCACTGGAAGGCCGATTTCCAGATATAGTTCCACAGCAGAATTGGCATTTGTACTCCTAAATAAGCTTATCGAGTGCATATTCAAGCCAAGCATTGCTCAAACAACTTACGTCAGCATCTGGATCGACATCTTGCAAGCATTCACTATGTAACCAGAAGTTGCACGTGTCACAGAGTGTCATTTCTCCATCTTCCTCCAACGAACCACAGACACAACGCACCTTTAATATGGGAGGATGAGGTCAGCAAATGAACATGCAAAGTAACGTTTAGATTTGAGACAAAATTCGTTAAGTATAAGGAAAAATATCACTACACAACTCCAAGGAAACTAGTTGAAAACGAAAGGGGACCTAATAACTACTTGTACAAGAAAACAAAAGGAGTTGAGACTTACCGCATCATCTTTCTCATTTGCTTTTCCTTCTGGCCATACAGCATCGGGATCATATCCACCAACCTGTAATGCCAATTTCTAGACAGAAAATGGATAACAAAACTACAATGAGCTTTTAAGGCAAACATATCAACGCGATTTATGCTCACTCAACGAAACATTTGAATATGCACGTTTACCATTGAGAAAAATAACGAAAAAGAGGAGAATAGTATCGAACTGAAGCATACACTAACCTTGAACGCCGAATCAATGTACTCAAGATTCATCTCTCGGCTCATAATTCGTCCATCTCTTCGCCTGTCTTTCTTCTGCTTTTCTTCTTTGTCAGATTTACCACCATCGAAGAGGTAACGACCACGAAGAGCACTAGAACGAAATTTGTAACTCCGCAAAAACTCCATAGACCAAAACTACATACGTGTAAGCTCTGTCAAGGTCGTCATCCGCAATCTCGTCAAGCCATTTGGTCATTTCAGCATCGAATGCCGTAGCTATTTCCGCTTTACTCAGCTGCGGTCGCCGTCTCTCAACACTTTGCAATATTCGGCACAAACGGTGGTAACCCGCTAACGACTTCATTGGTAAACGACCGTCAATGCGACGGACCCTAAAACCAACTTCCTTTTCTATGGCACTCAAAAAAGAGAAGCTGAGCAAGATTAAAATCTGAAATTGCAAACAAGGAAGACGATTTTACCGAAGGTTGTATCTGAAGCTAAAACCTTGTCAAAGAAGAAGAGATAACATCAACTACCAGGACTGCGGGAAAAAAGTACATTTCTACATCTAAACACAAGTTATCAGCTTTTTAGGTTTTTTAAAGCAATTTTTGAAAATGGCAGAGCAAGTTTGGAATAGAACGCATACGATCATAGAATTGGCACAAGTGAACATCGCACGAATAAGTAAAACTCAAAACAGAAAGTTAATGTTATGAAAATGAAAAGAAGAAAAATGCTTACCGATAGCCTATTCCGTTGAGTATTTTCCGCAAGCCATCTATCTGAGATGTAGGTGCTTCAAATGAACCGTGGATACCTGAACAACTGTTCTATCGGGCAGTAGATACATTATTCACGATAAGGATTTTCCTGCTTGACTATATGGCCAATTTTCGGAAATCGAAAAAAGGGCAGCAAACGCAACATCTAACTTTTTTAAAGATTTGAAAAGGCATAAAAATGAACTGAAACAAATAAACTCAAACAAACATGAAAAACAAAAGAAAAAGCCATGACGAGCGACGAGCTTACCTGAAGATATGGCTTGAGCTATACAGTGCTGCCGATTTCGGATCAAGAACAAATGCTCTTTGCGTACTATTCGTTCCTCGTTGATGGACAGATCAGTGGCAGATGCGATAGGCTGTAAAAAGGATATTACCCCAGGACGGCGAAAACTTTCTTGATAATTGAATCCAAAAAGTAAAAACTCACAGCATTCCGCGACATAACAATCTTTTTGCGACAATCATGTGCACCGCAATGGCATTTTCGAGTTGCTGGTAAGAGGCCATTCATATCAATAGTGATCTCACTCCCAGATGCAATGTCGCCCAACGCAAATAGACCACTGCGGTAGTTGCCATTGACAGACCTAAATTGAGATTTTACTTGACTAGTAAAAGTCCGCTTTTATTCTTCGTGCAACTGCTTTCAGCAAACAAGCCTGTCTTTCCCTAACGATAAAAATGCAAACAGAATCACTTAAATTAACCCATAACTTACCAGACTTCGAGCCTTGCATTGGGTTTACACGAATGACGCACATAACGTGTGACGTTACCACGGACAGTGGCGTCAACAAACAATCGTGACGTCAAACAGAGTATTATGGGCGACGTATCCGTTTTGGAATACGTTTCCCAACGTTTCCTGGCATCTTCGAAACGAACTACTTCACCAGCAAACTCACCCTGGAATATGATGGAAATTAATCATCGAAAGGCAAGAAACAAAACAGTTCGCAGTGATAGGACGCACCAGGAAATCTCCAGCCCTCCTTGCGTGTTTTGTTCTCAAGATTTTTCTGGTTTTCGCTCCTCCCACGACCAAAGATTTTAAAGCGTCATCTTTCCAGAATTTCTAAAACTCACGTTAAAAGTTAGAAAACGAGAAGAAAAAGGAAGGCTGTGACGACAGAAGTAAATCTCACCTTGTTTGCACACAATGGAGCCGCACAGCCTGGTGGACACTGAACACAAAGGGCACGATTCACACATTCTGAATCGGATGTACATGCTCCTCGCGTGCAACCACAAGAGAGCACAGGTGACTCCCATTCTGGCAAAGTTCCAACAGCAACGCCTGCAAAATGATATTCATGACTTTGTGTATGCAATGTGGTGACGAAAAAACTGAATATTTATCGGTTGCGAAAAGTTCAAAAATCTCAATAAAATTATTCAAAAGCATTCTAGTAGTACCTAAAAAAAATAGCGATCATTCGTTCTGGTAAAGATGAACCTACTTCGAACAATCTCTTCATACTCTTTCTCCCTTTTCAAAGTGGTATTATCGCAACAAGTCATTTTCTTCGTAGGTGTCGTTGTTTCGCAGCATGATGTCCTTCTGGCAGGAGTGGAATGAGAAGATCTCCTAAACAAGAAACACTTCTACAGAGCAAAAAAAGCGTGAATTTGAGAAAAAAGATAAATTGAGTAAAAAACCTAGTAACAACTCAATCGAATAACTCACGTTCTGTGCTCATCCTTGCTCTTCTCCTTTTCTTTTTCCTTTTCCTTCTCCATGCTGTCATTCCTCCTCTTTCGTGTGCGTTTCTCATTGTTCTTTTCGGGATGTGGGTGATCTTCAGCATCTTCGTGTTTCTCCTCCACATGTTCATGCTTATTCTGTTGTTTCTCCTGTCTCTTCGAAAAAACCTCCTTCTTTCTAGTTCGTTCACTGCTCTTCTTCTTATCCTCCTCTTTCTCTTTCTTCCTCCTTTTCTTTACATGCTCCCAATTGACAGCCCACAGATTCTTCCGTTCCTTGCTATTCCGACGATCATGCCGTTCTCGCGGTCCGATACGTAGGCCTTGTAGATCAGAAATGGTCGCCTCCAGCAGGGTCGTCACTTTCTCACGCAACATTCGTTTCACAGCTTCTCTGTACAGTTTCCTTATTTCCAATTCATCTGTGGACGAGTTGGCATCGCTTTTTCGTTCTTCAGATGACGGAGATTCAGAAGGGTTCTGTACACGAGGAAGAGGAGAGATCTCTTGTGATACGATACCGCTGGTACCATCTATGCAGACGGGTGAAACCTCAAGTTTCATGTTTGCACAGCTGGAAGTACGGCCATCTTTGAGTGAGGAGGCTCGTGAGGTGCTTCGAGTGCTGACTCGGACAGGTGTCGGTTCTTCTTCGCTCTTCTTGGCATCTTCGCTTGCGGCACTGGCAGGACGAGCTCGTTTGGGAGCGTGTTCCTAGAAAATCAGATTAGAGCACTACTTGTGCGAAGTATAAGTTTCCGTCAATCAAAGAAATTTGGTCTTTTTACGCATGGACTACATCATGCTGGCTCAAATTCACTTGTGTTTCTCCAAAACTTCAAACTTTCCGTGACTAGGCAAAAATAATTGAACTGAACCAAAAAATCGAGTTCAAATCAAGATTATATGCACTAGTACCCCAAAAGTAGGGCGGGTATATTCTCAATCAATGAATCTTGACTGAATGGACGCAACGCACCTGTTTGCTGCCACTTCTTCGCTTATTACTGGATTGACGTCGCTTTATGAGATTTGCGATGACATTTGCTTTTTGTGGATCCAGCATAATCAGCTGTTCCACAATTTCTTTGGTGTCCATGGTCGTAGTGATCGAGATCGATGGAGTGGGTGCAGTTTCACATTCGGATCCATGAGCAGATGTGACATCTTCACGTATCGATGTGCAACTAGAACTAATGAATTTGACAAAGGCACTGACTGAAGATCTAAAAATCATAAAAATCATTTGTATACAGAGTGGTAAGGAAGACAAGGAAATAGCACTATGAAAAATAATGCTTTACAGAATGATAACGCAAACATTCAAGAAAACCTTTGATGCTCGAGACCCGATAAGCATTTGCATTATTCACCTGTTACTACACTGGGGCTCTTCCTCTTGATCAGCAGGAAGAAGTCGTGGCATATCCGCAAAATCTTCATCATTCTCATAACGTTCTTCACAAACTGAGTCACAGCCTTCCAACTGCATCTGAAAATAACAAGTTGAGTGAATTACAAATATGAACAGCAGAGAATGACCATGATGTAAAAGAGCTTGAACTATGAGAGGTCTAGAAATGTAAAGTGATTCATGATAGCCGGAACAGGAAGATCTTATTTCGAACAACCTACAAACTGGAGAAACAATTGCTTGCGGAGTTTTTCCTTCTGCTGATCGAGAAGTAAGGGAATAAAACTGTCAACGAATAACGACCACGCGTTAGTTTCCAGCAAGCTCGTGATCAGCTTACATGTGACAAATCGAAAAAGGATGGCGTCAGAGCTTTGCACTGTACTCCTGCACTGCATTCGTCCACGACTTTTAGATTGGAATTGGTTGATATCAAAATTGATGAAAATGCTAACATCAGCTACCAACAATAAAAAATGAGAAGTTTCATTGCAAAGAAATAATATAGAGTAATTAAGATTGATTACTGCCTTGCTTGCACAAGTTTTTCGGTCACGGGAATCAAGTTCAACGCGACAAAATCAGGGAAGCATGACAGATCCAATAAGAAGCTTCTCTGATGAGCAGAGAAAAAGTCGCAACAAAGAAAACATGACACCGCTCAGAACTAACCGTAGGTGGAGTTAGTGGATGGTTGCTAGGAGGTGATCCAGGGACAGACTGAATTCCGGAATCCGGTGTTGTGGACGAGTCACTGACCGGAGCTGTCCATGGTCCTGCATTCGAGACTCGCACAGATCGAGGATCAGCCTATATGAAGCAGAAATCAGTATTATCATAACGAAAAGCTCGTTGTCAGTACCACTGAGCTCTTAAATTTCTTACAAAAATCAGAGATTTCTTTTGGAAAACTCAATCGAAAACTAAGATGGGAAAAATTTTAGAGAAAACATAATCAAAAAACAATTTCAAATTTCTACCTGCAATCCTGGTCGAACCACAGATGGGGCCGGATGGTTATGATATTGGATTATGTTAGGCAACGGTGACATTGGTGATGAGTCGAGTTGCGGTGAAGCTGAGCACACGGACAGACTTCGTGGCTGAAAGAGAAGTAAATGTAAGAAACTTGCCGTCGCGAGAATTATAGCAGTTTCTATGGATAAATGGAATGAGAAAAAATGGTTTGACGTAATCTGGCTGAACCTGACATAGCAAAAAGTAATGGGTAATGGCAATCTATTCAGAACAATTTCTTGCCCTGCTATGATAATAAAAGAGCTTCAGACATATGGATTAGCTTCTTTCGTCATTCGAGATCACAACAAAAGGAAGTGAATAGCTATATCCAGAATCCGAGATCAGAAACTCACAGGCCATCATCTTTAGAAAATTTAGGTCAACAAAGGCTTTCAAAAAAGACGCGAACAACAAGAAAAAAGGAGATCAATGACTATTTCAAATATAGAATAATTGCCCGGCGATTATGAAAACACCGCATAAAAAAGAAGGATTTCCTCATGGCATGAATAGAAACTGAGAGGCGACATCTTAGCAAGATTGTAAAATATAAAATACTAAAGACATGCACGTTCTCAGCACATATCTTTTGAACAAATCAAGCAATGATGGTTTTGTGACCACACCCAAACAAAATTTAAAAATAAAAAAATCACCCTTGCAAACTGAAGAAAGTTCAGAACAAATGTTCTCACCTGCGAATTACAAGGACTAGCCAAATTGTGTACAGGAGGAGCAAATGCAGCTTTCACAGGACCAGCCTGAGGCCATGCCATCGTGGATGTGGCTGCCATCGGCAGCGTTGTCGATGGCAAAGCTGTCGGTGAGATCGCTACCGAAGCATCACCGCCTTGCTGCAGTCGAACTTGGACTTTGGCAGGAACGAGGACCTGAAAGGGATCCCCATGAAAGCGAAAAAACAAGCTCGAAGGTTCCATGAGGTCGTCGGGGCTCACAGAGCGATTGCGGCATTAACACAATCCCAAGACATACAGCCCTGACGACCCAACTATGGCAAAACAGAGAAGAAATTTTATATTTAGATACATGTAGCAATCAAATTAAAAACAACATCTACTGTCAAAAAATAAGCCTGACTTGAGCCCTCTATGTCCATGATCTACTGAATGTCGAAAGAGGATAATGAAAGACGAAACAGACCTTCGGTGTTTCTCCCTGTACAACGATTGGAGCGCCTTGAGGATAAACTCCTTGGACGAGAAGCGGTTGAGGAGGTGCTTTAGCAGGTGTGCCTCCTGATGCTAATGCTGTTACTGGTTGACCGGTATTTGGCCTACCGACAACTGTGCCAGCAGGAGCTCCCTAAGAAAGGAAAAGTTTGAAAATTTAAGAAAAAAGTACAATGGGCTTTGACTTACCGGAGGATTTTGTTGATTAGCAGATGGACGTATAAGCAAACCGAGGTATTGTGTTTCACCGTTACCATTTTGAGCAGAGCTTCGAAACATACATGGTACCGCTTCGTAACTCATTTGTAGTGTAAATTCATGTCGAGTGTGTGTTAGTTCTGTAAGAAAGCGAGATAATTTCACGAAAATATTCGATCAATACAGATATATGACGAAGTATGCCGATAAAAAATTGAATGAGACAACAATGGAAATCATATTAACTATGGGGAGGTGTAGAGTTGGAAGTGAACACCATAGGCGTGCACATACCGTAATTTTACAGTGAACCTACAGTACACTTGCAGCAGCATTGCTATTTTTAGCCTTTAGGTGAGCCAAAGACACCTACCTAAAGGCGCGAAAAGCAATGCTACCACGAATGTACAGTAGGTTTACTGTAACGATACGATACAAACCTATATGGCGTGTTCTGACTTGCAGCGATGCACAAATCATTAGCATTTACAGCCTGTCAAAATGATGCAAGTATGGACATAGACCGGCGTACATAAGTTCATTCATCATGGGGCATGCAAATGGAAAAAACAATAATAAATTGATACTAGCAACTGTACAATGTTAGTGCATTGAGCTAAATTGCCCTATACAAAGCTTTGTTTGATCAATAAGCCAAATTCAATAAATGCTGTGAGCTTCGAATAAAAAAGAAATTAGTAAAGCAGGTTGGAAGTTTAGAAGCTTAATAACGAGTAATGCTCTAATATCGTGATTTTAACACAAGACAAAAACTTTAAACAAACACTAGCAGCTTTGATTGAGCTAGATGAGATTCTAATTGCAATACACCTATATCCATTATTTACTGCAATTTCTTACAAAAACAATTCATTTCAAACTGAACAGTTCATATCAAATTTGCAGTGTGCTAAAAATAGCAATGAAAAGGGAAAGTTTGCAAGCTACGTTGATTTCAGATGCGCTTCAAAGCATTGTTGTGCCTTACAAAGTGTTTATGGAGAATAAAAAAAAAGCCATGCGCGCGTACGTTTAACAAGCTTGAACTTGTTTGTTTCCACGTAAAATAAAACTTCAAATGGGAAGACAACACAAGTCAAATCTTGTCAAGTATGTGCGCGAAACGTGTGCTCAGGTCTCTTAGTCAGTAAATGCACTATAAACATTTGTTATTGTTACTATTGTTAGGCAAAAGATCGCATTCAACAAATATTGTTCAAGGAAAGATCCGAAAGTGCATGGACGATTGCAGAACAATGAAGCTATTAGGTTGGCACGAAAGTTCTTGCGTAATTCAAACAAAATTCAATAACTTTTCAACGCCTAAACCTAAATTCACAATCTTGTTCTCTAAAAATATTACAGGGCCTGCGCTCCATGATGGAAGTTTAAGCGCAACATTTCATGAGTTAGCCCTCAAGGACGAAGCTCTCTAAGATGAGGCTTCAAATTTTGCGATTTTGAGTTTGGTGCCAGAAAATCGCAGAGGGTCGCTAGCTCGCCGAAAAAAAATCTGTAAAAATTAATTACACGGTAGAAGTCCATATGTTGCTTTGGAAGGTTTTGATCTTGTACGGTGAAGCAAAAACAAAAAAATCCTGAAATATGTCATTTTGCGGAAAAAACCCCCTCATTACTGCAGTTTTTCTGCGAAAACATTTTTTTACATACCAGAAAACGTCGTAAGGTTATAAATAGGCACTGTGTCTTATTTCTGGTTGCAAACTGTGTTTTTGTGGAAAAATTACCTCGATAAGGGGATTTATCCTGTAAAATGACAAATTCCACCAATTTTTTGTTTTCGCATTTCCAATCGAGATCAGAGCCTGCTAAAATAAGGTATGGACTTCTACTGTGTGATTAATTTCTACAGATTTTTTTTTTCGGCTAGCTAGCGGCCCTCTGCGATTTTCTGGCACCAAACTCAAAATCGCAAAATTTGATGCCCCATATTTGAGAGCTTCGTCCTTGGGGCTAACTCATGGAATCTTGCGCTTAAACTTCCATAATGGAGCGCAGGCCTTATAATATTTTAGAGAACAAGATTGTGAATTTAGGTTTAGGCGTTGAAAAGTTATTGAATTTTGTTTAAATTACGCAAGAACTTTCGTGCCAACCTAATATATTTAGACCTTTTTACTTCGCAAATATAATAAGCAAGCAGAGCATAGAGAAGCTATTTTGAGTAAAGCAAGGTACAGCCTATAACGTCAAAATGGGAAGTTTATAAATCAAATCTCGGATAAGCACGCTTGGCTATGACGTAAAGCACAACTAACACTATATCAAGCAAACTAACGTCAACGCCTTGTGAAGATTGGCCGGAAGTTACTGCCAGAAGGATCATAGCTACAGCTGCTACAGTAAACCCACCGTAATCTTACAGTAACACAACTAGCTCCGATGGCTAAAAAACCAGCACAGATAAAGTTCCCGTAGTTCGAAAACTATAAATTTCTTAGCTTGTTGTATGTGTTTTTTGTTTAGCAACAACTAAATGCAAGAAAACTTCTACAATATCAAAGACTCAGTGTGTTATTTATTTTTGCTTCCAATTTATTTATTTACCAAATTCGACCCACAAAAATCTATTATATAAAGAATCGTTAACTCAGTTCAAAAAACTGCAAATAGCGGGAAACCACGTGGCGGTCCTGAAGTGAACGCTTCTCCAAATAGCACATTTAGAATACTGGTTCACTAGTAGTTAATAAACACATTAAGGCACTGACTAATCATTAAAATGATGAGCTGATTTTATGTATAAAAAGTTGAAAATTGGAATTTACTCCCTCTGCAATAATCTTACTACATAAAAGGGAAAAGCTTCACTTGTAAAACAACCGCACACATGGCTTTCTTGGAACACAATTTTCTTAAAGTTCTATGGACGCCCGAATATCAAACTTCTCGCTCAAACGGTTTTTGTCTCGGCCTAGCCACCTGCAGATAATTTTCTACCAAGTAAGCTTGACTATTTTTAACTCATCTAAAGAAAAGAATTAGCAAGAAATGGCAGCTGTTAAATCAATTCATATCTCCAAAAAATATGAATTAATAATTGATAATTAAACTAGGTGAAGAAGCTATGCAAAAGGGAATCATCCATGGGTGAAGAAGCTATGCAAAAGGGAATCATCCATGTGAATCAAAATATACAACACATAATGCAACCAGTAAGATAGAGAAAAACTCGAATAATTTTTAGAAAATCCCAAAAAAAAAGCCGCTAACTTTAGGAACGCTGCAGAGAATCTATTTGTATCATATATTGAAAGCCACTTCGGCAGTTCGTCATGAAAGCATAAAGAAGGGCAAGTTGAGGAGTTCAAAATTCCAGTTAAAAATAGCCGCATCATGTGTCAGCAAACAAAACATGAACGCACACACACACCACACACACAAAACACGACGAAATTGACGCGCTGCAAGTTTTATCAAGTGTGAGAACAGGTACCAATGTTTTTCGATCATTGTTCTCTTCTCTTTGTGATTATCAATACAACTAAAAACGATATTCATGGGAAGGTTCCAGGCTTAATTTGGAAACATGTCAACAGTGCATGCGAAAAATGTGTCAGGATGTAATGCATGCAAATTTGCGTGATATTGCATGCATAGAAACAAAAATCATATTTGCAAAAAAACCTTTCGGGAATAAAACTGATGTAAAATAAAAAGATACGATTATAGAAGTTCCTTTGCCCATTAAATGTGTGCCAATCAACGTGCAAAACAATGCAGAAGTGCAGTCCGTAAACACAGAAAGGTACAAAATCTTTTTGAAAGCAAGCAAAACGATGTATTCATAAGGTGTTCGCGGCGAAACGTCGAATTGTCTCATCAAAACCGGCCGCTACGAAGGAGGGATCTCTTACGCCTTGCATAACAGTCACGACGCTATCGATCGATATATTGATTGAAGAACGTTCGAGGACGGTTCAGTTACCAATGATTAGCAAATCAATAACATGTTGACAGTGACGTCAGAATCGAAGTAATTTCGTCAAAAAGGCAAGGTGAGTGGGGGAAGATGGGGGGAGGCGCGCGGCGCGGCGAGATAGTGTTGACGATCGAACATATGTCGCACGATGGATGACGTGCCGTGCGCTTCGCGGAGAGCACGTGAAGCGCGGAGTGTGCAGGACACACATAGCGCGCAGAGATGGGTATATAATAACGATTAGCGCTCACGCCGTCGCCGTCGTCGCAGCGCGACTGCCGCCAGCATCGCTGCGGCGGTATCGCGGCGCGTGGCGGCTGCGTCACGGTTGTGCGCGTATCAAAACAGGTTGCCGCCAGTCGAATTCATTCGTCGTCGTCGTTCGTCGGTTCGTCGCCGCCAAGCCAGCAGCCGGCAGTAGCAGCCGATCCGGCGCGCGACGAAACGATGTCCTTAGGTCGCCGATACACCACACACCACACCACACGCACATATTCGACTCGCGCACATAACAAAGGGCAATAGGTGAGAGATGAGTGCAAAACGATGCGTGATTATGAGGGTAAAGAGAGGCCGGAGCGAAGGAGGGGGGGGGGGGGGAGTAATAATCATCATCATGTTAAGTCAAGTCAATGCAGTTGTGCGCAGTAGTTATTCTGGGTTCCGGCCCTAATCCCTGACCTCAACCTCAAACTTTGGGCCCATATTACCACATAGTTCCCCTTTTTTGGAATTGACATGTAGATTCTGCAGACAAAGCCGGGTTTCATGGTTTACACTTCTGAACCAGATATTAGAATACAACAAGATGCCAAGCGACTGGTACAAAAGCACGACACTACCGATGTGGAAGCATAAAAGCGACATAGCTGATTGTACTATGTACCGTCCTATTCGATTTATGAGCCACATACTGAAAATCTCCAAAAAAATTAGATACATATCTTCGAAGAAGCGCGGATTTGATACGCAATCAGGCGGGTTCATCAAAGGAGACTGCAATTAACGCCATCCATATTTACCCTTAGAATAATGATGGAACGAAGGAGAGTGAGGCAATGTAAGCTACACGCAGCAATTCTCGATCTGGAGAAAGCGTTTGACAAGGGCATAATAGCATATGGTGGGTTCTGCGAAAGCACATAGGGCCGGAAGAAAACTTGAAGTGGATAAAGATGGTGTATGGAGGATGCAACTAGTACGTACAACTAGTTAGGAGATTCAGAAGACCAAATAAACGTCAGCGTTCATCAAGGTTGTGTGCTATCGCCTCTCCTTTTCACCACGGTCATGAATGCAGTAGTCAAAGATTTCGTATGTTTACCGATATGGACAATTATATACGCGGATGATGTAGTTCTGATGGTCAAAAGCGGAACGGAGCTTGAAATTGGAGTTGGAGAAGCGTGTTTTGAAGCTGAATACAAAGAAGACTGAGCACATGAAACCTAGAACGCAGACACTCGGAACTATTCAAATTGGGAGCACACTAGGAAAACCACTTCCTTTGATTATTTAGGAAGTCGAATTCTTTGCAGATGGAAGCCTTCAAGACGAAATCAGCAAAATATGCAGCTTGTCTAAAGTGGAGGAGTCTCACTGGAGTGCTATGCGATAAACTCTTCGTAACCTGAGTCTTTTATCTACGTTGCGGTTACCCGACCAACTGCACTCTACGGTAGCGAATGTGAAATGCACAAGCAGCGAAGAGGCCAGGTCGGGGTAATGGAAACAAGAATGTTGAGATAGACTGGGATCACAATGTTGGACCACGTCTCATACGATACCATACGAGGTATAATGAAGATGGCTCCATGTACGAAGAAGATACCAGAGAAGCATGTCCGATGGTATGGAACGGTGAGTAGAAGAGAAGAGGATCACATTACAAGATTGGCACTGTCAGTAGATCAGGAAAAGGACCAATCCTATATGGGTTATAAAAATATGCAAACGACTTGTTTATTTTTGCAGATGATTAAAATAATTTTTAAAATTATTTAAAAATTCAAATTAGCCTTACAAATTTTTTTTCCAGATTTTAGGGGTTGGAGGCCGGCAAAAATTTTGAGAAGCACCCCAAAAAATTTGTCGGAGTGCATGGCTAACGTCCGTCACGCACCTTCATTTAGAAAAAAATCTTTGTTGCCTCCCCCCCCCCCCCGGTCCGAAATCCTGGGACCGCTACCAACGCAAACCTAAAAGGAGTTATGCTAGTCAAACACCAAGCAAAAGTTAAAGAATTATGGAGAAGAGTCACAGAATAGCAAACCCCGAACATATGGAAAATATACCAAGACGATCAATAAATGTTAATTTTGCGGCTCAAGCCCAAGTTATAGTCCATAAATTCTGTTGATGAAATGTGCAAGTGATTGCACATCATGCGCGTTTGACGAAATAAGACTAAAACTTGCTCATTTTTAGTGATTTCTCTTGCCTACTTTTCTTTTGATTTTATTGATATGTACTGATTGTACACATTTTTAAAGTTTGCCCGAGCAGAACAGGTTTTACTGAGGAGTAACTGCGAATGTCGTCGGTTGCAGCACGTAGTGTGCAGTCTCACCTATGAAATGACTCGAGGATAAGTTTAGCAGATACGAGAAAGCCTTGCATACGTGTGATTAACGAGTCAATTCGTGTAGTTTATCCTTACGCTTGATAATATTTGTTTTTCAAATTTGAGGAAAAACAAGTGTGAACTCGTCAATCACACGCTTTTGAAGCGTTCGCGGGTCTCCTTAAAATGAATGAATTTATGTACATCTTTAGCCTCACTCGCAATCCATGGTAAGAAGCAGAGAACAAGCGTTGGTTGTAGTTGCACTATAATGAATTTGAACTCATTTTACGGAGAAAATATGGAACTTCACGTCATTTTTACGAGGAAGTAGCCGTCGTAACACTTAAGCTTTATATCTGCAAACTGCCCCGAAGAGAGAGGGGCTAACACAGTGGTACGAATTAGGGCGATTTTTCTCGTTGTCAGTAAATTTATTGCTGAAAAGCGGGGAAAAGCTCTTTTCAGTGTTACACTTGCTTTTCAAAAAGGGCAAACGATAGGCTCGGCTTACTTGCAAATTGAAGCAACATTGGCCAATTTTAAAAGCGCTTATGTTGCAAAGTAAATCGAAACAACGAGGAAATGACTCTCCAAATGCGTGCTCTTAGCTTCCTTTATTACAAAATCCATTATATTCTGCAAATTTTGCAGGATTTGAAACTTTGCAAATTCATAAAGTGTATCATTGATTTTCCAAAGCAAAAGCTTGATTTTGCATAGATTCCCTAAAATAACGACCTATGGGTTTTGGGCAGTTTGGCATGTACGCACCCTAAACGAGGCAGTTGTGCAATTGCACTACAACTTGCCGTTGAATCTTCGAGCCACCACGACTGTGAACAGTATGAACATGCTATTTTCCTACATGCCAATCTCAATTTTTTTGGGGGGGGGGGGGGTAGGGAAGACGAGTTTTAGAAATTCTGACTTCTACTTTGCCCTCTCACACATCCCTTTAAAAGCTTTGAAAAAATGAGAATACATTTAAAACCTTTCTAATTTTTGCAAGGGTAGCGGTCTAGAAATTTTTTTTGATGGGGGGGTGGGGGGAGGGGGGTAATAGGGAGAGGAGGGGAGTGGGAGGCGGAACACACAAGAAATCTTCATTCTATTATACTTGGCCCTTTCAATCACACTTATGAGCCTTATGAGAAAACTGAAAATGCTGTTGAACCTTTCTAATTTTTCCAAGGTTGGTTAGTTTTTGAAGTTGTGAAATGCAAGAAAATACGTGTATGATCGATTTTTTTTCTGAAGTTCTCGGAGCAATGGAGTATTTGGGAATAAACATTTTCCAAAGATTCTCTCAAGCTCAGCTTGTCTTCACCTTTTCTCTAAAACAATCAGTCAGGAAAATCGGAGATAAGTCAATTTTGCAAAAAAGTCAGGCTCTCTCATTATTTGCATAAAAGCGATAAAATCGGTTATTTTGCAAGAATAAGCACAAATACATCGCTAAAATAACAATTTCGGTCAGTTATGCGTGGTATTATGTAAAAGTGCGGAAATTTGCTTTTATTTCTGAATGATTGAATTATTAGATGTTTATAATTTGAATGTTGTAAAAAAAATTGCTCGCAGGTTGGACAAACGGTTGGACAATATCTCGAAATTTTTCCAAGGGCGTGGCTAATGTCACCTCCTTTCTCCAAAAAAATGGTTTTGGTCCCTCTCTAAAAAATTACTCAACTTCCGCAATATATTAGGTTGGCTCGGAAGTTCTCGGACATTTGATTAAAGTTTTTGTTTGTAAGCACTGTTTGGGGCGTGCTGCACAGCGATGGATAGAGGAAAGCAAACTCTACAAAATCAAGGTAAGCACAAGCATTATCGATCTTTTCTCTGGAAATTCATTCAAAAATTCCAGAGCATAGAATTTGACCTAACTCAGACCTCCAACTTCTGTGAACGTATGAAACGCCCACAAGCTCTAATTTATAGTACAAACATATTTACATACCAGTGGCGTACCAAGGGGGTGGGGCGCCCCCCCCCCCCCGAGAAGGGTCGCGAAATTTTTAAAAGTTACTTATAAGGGTTATAAAAATGTGCAAATGAATGCTGATTGACAAATGATTGTTTATACTTGTAAATAATTAAAATAATTTTTAAAAATTTTTAAAAATTCAAATTAGCCTTGTAAAAAAATTTTTTTTCGAGGGAGTGGCTGACGCCACGCCCCCTTTTTCCAGATTTTAGGGGTTGGGGACCGGCAAAAATTTTGAGAAGCACCCCTAAAAATTTTTCGGAGTGCGTGGCTAAAGCCACGCACCTTCATTCGAAAATTTTTTTTGTCGCGCCCCCCCCCCCCCCAAGCGAAAATCCTGGATACGCCATTGTTACATACTTATATGCAGTGTCTGTACGGAAATTGAGCACGAGGCAATGAAAAAGTGGCAAACTTCGCCCCCATTGGTCCAAAGCTCCTCCCACTTGCTTAGACATCAGCTACAGGCGAGAGGGAGTACAGCTGCAAATTTCCGAAAGTGTATCTGCATTAGGTTTCGAGAAATAGCAGAGCTACATTCTTACATAAACCTAAAATTAAATTTAATTTGAATTTATTGTAGTTAATTGTTATAAACAATTAATAAATTTCAACTTTTGCTTCACTGATACTAAGTCTTCCTTCGTTACTGAGGAGTTCCGGGGAAGACTTGTAAAGCGAATTATACTCCGTCTAAGGGAAAGAACGAAGCGGAGTGAAAAAAATTACACATTTAATTTTCTCTTTCATTAGTCTGAAAATGTCCAGGAACTTTCGAGCCAACCTAATAAATTATTGATTAGATAAGCAACGCTATTGCCTGCTAGAAAAATAAATGAATAAACGATGCAAAAAACTATCTCAATATAAGATGCTCCATCACAACCTTTCTGGCCGAAGGAAAAAACCAAGGAGGCTTGCGTATTTTTTCTTGTTAGGAACACATGACACTAAATGACAAGCCAACAATGCTGTGGTTTTGTCTGATCGTTGTGAAAAGCCCTGGTCGCTAAGCAAAGTGTTTTACACATGTGTTAGAACAGCAGCTCATTTGTCAATGTCGGCGTTTATCTAGCGAAAACACTCAAGCCGCAGTGTTTCGGCAGAACGAACATAAAGTCTATTTGTAGAACTCGATCGATTACAGACGAGAAGCGATTTGACAGTTTGAAGGTCGAAAAATTCAAAAAAAACGTGATAGTGGAGACCGATTTGATTAATAGTGAGACTGATAATGTGTATGATTACAAATGCAAGATGTTTCAAAGAGTTGAAAATAAAATCAAAAAGAAGCAGACACTATTCTTTGTCATCTCATTATTTAAAATCTTATTAGTTTAGATTACAATTATCAGCATTATTATTGCTATTATCATAACTACTAAAAAGACTACAATAAAAACCAGACATTACTTTCATCATTAGATGACTAATATCAAGATTATTATTTCTACTATCACAATTTTTTACTATTTTTATTACCGTTTTTTATTCTTATTTCAGTTTTCATTCATGAAGAAGAATGATTGTTAATGAATCACTTAATTTGCTGAAAATTGGATAATCAAGATTGAGAGACTAAACTTGAAAAATGTGAAATTTCACTTCCTGATTGGAAGTAGCTGATAATTCCCCTGACAATTTGGAAAATCCTCCATAAGGGATGCGCAATTCTGCGTAAAAAGAGCTTCAATCAAATACCTCCTCTGGCCATTTTTGGGAATAGGAGGAGGGGAGCACTAGAAGAAGAAGAAGAAAAAACAAAGAGCACTTTCCCATGCAAATGTAATTTCTAGATGGCAAGAGGATTGGCTTGCGATAGGTAAAATGCTGTGATTTCATGTAAACTAAGCCTCCTCCCCCTCTCCCTAAAAATCTCAACAAAGAACTGCTCAATTCTGAAAAATCATGATGTCAGAATAACTGATGATGTAGAAAAAGATGTTCTAGTTATTATTATTACTTGTAGCTAAATCATCAATAAATTATGGCATTTTTCTTGTTAGAAAACTGTGAATATAACGTGCAGATCTATACGAGTTACACCAAGGGCACGGCATGAGTCGGTATCTAGACTTTTTGCAAAACGAAGTTCCCCTTGACTTTCGCCAAAACTTACGAAGTCCCCTTTGACCCCAAATCATATCTGTAAAAACCCTTAAAAACGGAACGTCGTCTTAAAAAACCGCAATTTTTTGCGTCTTTTTGGCCACAAAAACGATATCTCCTTTACTTTTTCGCCTTAAAACAAAGTCCAGCTCGCTTCCATACGATCTGTGCCGGACATGATTACCCAAGCATTTATTTCTGAAAGTAAAAATGATTTTTCACGGAAAAGCTTACGCCGCGACCTTTTCTGCAATGCAATCTTTGATCGCTTACGAGTGCCAAAAAGAGAGACTGTTTTTATCCGAGTTCAAGTATAAGAAAGCCATAGATTGCTCCTTAGACAGTTTAAGCAAAAAAATGGAAAACGATGCCGTCGTCAGCAAATAAAAAGGTGCGATCACGTATTTCATGTGGCAGATCTGCCGAGGACTTGGGTAAACAAAGGACCGGTAACTCTTGCACAGTTTCGCCATAACATTGACTCCTTGAAGGTCTATGTATACTGACGTTTCCGTTCAGTTCTTGCCCCCCCCCCCCCTTTCGAAATATCATCACAGAAAAATTGAAGTTATCTATGTGGAAATAATGTGCAAATAATTAATTTATTTGCAATAAAGAGGGTTTGAAGCTAGGAGAAGTTGTGTTCTGGTAGACATGTAATGTTTTAAACTAATCAGTCAATTAGCCTCGCACTGGTCTACAACATTCTCACCAAAGAATGCTTTGGTCGCCTCCTACCCTCAGAAAAAAAAGTAAGCCTTGCACTATTCGTGTGGAGAAAGGCCATGCGAATTCAAAGGTCAAATGTCCCAATTTGGAAGGTGGAAATGCCATCGGAAAATCTCTTAATACTTTTTTCAACTACGGAACAGCCACACATTTTCTTATTGTGAAGAAAAAAAACAAAAACACTAAATTCAAGAGGTGCTAAGCTTCGTACTAGGGCGGTCGCAAAAAAGTTTTTGCGCAAAAAAAAATGCGAGAAAGAAGAAAAGCTTGGCCATGAAAGGCTACTTTTAAACTTTTCTAGATTTTCAATGTCTCAGATCATTATTTCTGTCAAATATGACTTTTAAAGTAAAAAATTCACTTGTCTCCACGACTTGCAACTAAAACAAGTTCTGAGGACTCTCGCAATGTTTCCAATACCGCAGAAAATAGCTTTTTTTAGAAATTATCTGGAAAATTCCCTTAAAATTACAGAGTTCTTGTATTACACCCTCCATCAAAACCAATTTTCTTTTGAAAAATCAGAGCAATCGCAGCCTGCTCAAAACTGTTTGTAACCATTAAAGGCATTGCCCAGGCTAAATCCAACCCTCTCCGATTAGGGTCGATCCTGACGTGGGCCCCATGAGAAAGGCATCTGCGTTCATTCGGTCCTCTAATGTTGTCTCTGAGTGGGGGTAAGGGGCCGGGAACAGCCAAAGTGCTATCAGGCCCCGCCCAGATTCTAACAGACTCCTCCCATCCATGTACCTGAAAGCCGCTCGCGCCCTCAAGACAGGGTCCTCCGGAATCGGGTTTCTTGGGGGTCTTGGACTACTTGAACTTCATAACTGTGATCAGGGCCCAAGGAAAGGCTCCGGAATGGCACAAACATGGGAGGCAAAATTTTGAATGGACGCTGTCTTTAAAGTTGTAAGTTTTTTAGGATGCGCACATCCTAAACCGTACAGCTTTACAGTATAGACTGTGAAAAAAATACTGTGTACATGACTAAAGAGTAAGAATTCTAAATTTGCGAGTACTTGTCTTCTAGCACCATAACCCTACAGTACAGTATCGCAAATAAATGGACACTCAATAACTCAAAGTAAAGTAAAACCAAGATAAACTAAGAAAAGTTGCGCACTTGCTATGAAATGTTTACCGTAACCCTACAGTAAGACTTGGGAAAGTGTCTGGAGAGTCGATTACGGAAAAGTGCGGAATAGAGACCATTCGAGAGTTGGCATAGTTTGATTGTGCATAACTTTAGCAATAGCCATGCCATCAATTAATACTCTTATCAGTGACAAGTTCCGCTGAACTCATTCCATTTGTCAGCTGACATGGAACATTCAAGGAAAAAAGTGTTGGGAGAAGCTGCAGCGATCAAATTTGACGGAAACAAGTGCACAAGCATAAGAAAGAAACAGCAAACGAAATTTTGAAACAAATGCCCTGGAAAAAACCTTTAAGTTTTGAGACAAGAGTGGAGTCTCTGTTACTTCACCATATCGAATGGGGCACAAAAGAAAATGGCATTCCACGAAATCAATGGAAGCGGAAAGTGGAAAAAAGGACAATTGAGTGAGCGCTATGCAAACAATCGCCTCGACAAGGAATGTGCAATTGTTTTTGCTTCGTTTTATGCTATATAACAAGCACGCATATGGAACGAATAATTTCTGAATAAATGACCAGATGATGCATGATCGAATGTTTAATGTATAAATACATGAATAGTTAATGGTGGTGAATCGAAATAGATTAGTATAATGAAAGAAATAGATACATAATAAGAAAGAAGTGCATTTGTAGTTCAGCAAATAAGAGTGACTGGAGTCAGTGATAATGGAGCGAATAAAAGATTCATCCAAGAAATGAAGTAAAAGATTTTATCGAAAAATTATGGTAGAATCACTCGTAGAGTAATGATTGATTGGGTCGAAGAAGCTCATGAAAATAGTCATTTATCAAAAATAATAATCAGATAATCAAAGTAATAATAATAATCAATAACAATCAATAAAAATCAATAATGATAATAATGATGACGATGATAATCAATAAACAATTAATAATAAATACTAGTCAATCAATAATCATTTAGCGCAGTTTCTGGCCCCGCCCACTGCCACGCCCTCTTTTGGCCGCCTGTCCGCAAAGTTTTTTTTAAAATACCATGATGTCGCACTTAACCGGCCTGTTCCTAATGAAATTCATAATATGGGTCCCAGAAAAAACATTGCACTATGTGTTGTGTTACTTTTTTATTCATAACCCGCCCACAAGCTGATAGTTTTAATAGTCAAGTGAAATAGTTTGAAGCTTCAGTCATCTTACTTTGCAAGAGTAAGACAACTAGCTGAACACGACTCTATGCAAAAAATACCTCTACATGTCTCCCCGAAAAAAAGGTCAGAAATTTAAATCCATAATATTAAATTTTCAAAATATTTTCAGATTTTCTACAGCTAAAACATGCCCCTTTCTCCGGAACTTTTTTTTGCGCAACTTGCCTCCCTCCCCTCGCTCCCACCAGAAAATTTTACTGCGAACAAAGGGAATGAAGGGGTGGATGAATGCAAAATAATGGAGCTCATGCGGGATAAAGCCTGAGCACATAAATAGGATGAAATGATGAGTAGTTTAGAACGGATTAGGAACGAATTTTTGCAAAAAAATGGAGAAAGTGGTTCTGGAGTTTTGCAGAAAATTGTTAAAAATCTTCATATGAAATGGCGGGTCAGAAAAAACATTGAAAAAATTCTCAAAAAAGTGACGCCATCTCCAATACAGTCGAAGCGGCGCGTTCACGGGCGCGTGCGTCAAACTCTACAAATCAATCGATAATTGACAAAAGTTGACGCAGTTATATGTCAAAGCTTCAAACTGAAACATAGACTTTTTATCCGCTTTTTTGTCCAAACACTGCAAACTTTTCGTGCATTTCAAAACGCATAAAGAGAAGGGGCGGCACTCGCCGCTTTTTTTCCGCCCATTCGTTGCTTAATGCATTCTCAGCATAAGTCGTGCAAGCTGCAGCCGGCGCTTTCAGTCGTTTTTTTCTCGCCCCACATCTCGAATCTAAGCACAGAAAAAAACTGGAAAGATCAATAGGCTCTTGTGCAGGGGGTGTGTGCGCTCTGCAACATCTCATCTATCCGGCCCATTGTCGCCAAATCAATAGACATTTATAGCGTACTTTTGCAACGAATTGTCTTCTCGCAAAGCGCGCGTAAAAAACGCGCCGCAATTGGATTCAGTCTGCAAATGCGGACATAAATTTGAACAAGTGCTCAGCTTAAAGTCTCGGATGTCCTGAAACACACACATAGGGATGTGGGGGCAGAGAGTGAATCTATAACTAGATTAGAGGATTTCCTTCAATAGTTCCATTCGCCCAGATATCTGCCACAATTTCTGCACCCTAATACATTAGGATTTGTAACAGTTGTCCGCGGAGCTCATACAGACGACATAACGTACATTCCTATGGCTATGAGCCCTTCCTTGCGGCTCTAATGTTCTGTTTATCCAGCTGCATTTGATGCGCGATAATAATGCAAATTTTAACGGAACGGCTGTGAATTATTGTTTTGGCAAAGCGCCAAGCCCCACTATTCACTGTGACGAGTAAACAAGCAAGTTCCTTGTTGACAAAGGCTATTCTAGCAGGGAGATCGAACGCAAACGGTTGTGAGCTTTGCATTTATTGCGAAGCTGAAAAAGGTGTCAACTAAAAATTGTATCAAAAACATAGATATAAAACAGCGCGCTTTCAGTAGAGCAGGGGCGGGGCCGTAAAACGGCGATGCGGTGCGGCTTGAGTGCGGCTATGTGACCAATCAATTATTGGTTCAACTGGAATGCTCTGTAGCCCTAAATTAACTCAGTTATGCAGATATTTCCATCGATGTAGCTGAAAGCCTTAGGCTCCGGACAGACTTCACGCGATTTGGTCGTCGCGACTGAATCGCGACGAGACAACTGTTAAACATCATTCCATGCCAATCAACTTGCATCGGTTGTGATACTTTTCCAGCCCGAAATTTTTTGATGTGAAATGAAAATGAATGGAAATGTCGGCGATTGAGTTGCGACGATCAAATCGCGTGAAGTCTGTCCGGGGCCTTACATAAATGTTGAAAAATGCGTCTGGCCAGTTTAAAGTGGGCGTGGCCGTACAATGCAATGCGGTGCGGTGCGGTTAAAAGCGAATATGTGACCAGTAATCAGTAATCAATGATCAATAATCAGCTGGTTCACTTTCAAAATGCCCTCGGAGTTGAATTATTTGATTATGCAGATTTTTATCATTTAGCATAAGCCATGTTTCAATTTTTGTGTGTTTTTCTTATAATTTTTTACAAATAGTTTTGATTTTGATTCTGAACGCTTACCTAAATTGATGCATATACGGATCTAGTTACTAAAACGTCCAATAAGAAGACTGAGGGGATTTTTGCGAAGATTTGTCGGAGCCTACGAGACAAATTCGATACTGAATCGCATCAGTCCTTAAACGACACGACTCGGAGGCGTCGGCGCGCAATCGCAACGCTGTCTTGGGTTTTCTACAAATGTCTCCTGTGCGCCTTTGGAACAAAATCGATATTGATGCGCAAATGTACCTTGAACCACGACTCAGAGGCGTCCACGCCGCGACCGCAGCGCCGACGCTGTTGTCACAGGTACCAACACATTACGTGCGCGCAAATTTTGCAGAAAAAAATGTTCCTGTATTTCGCCTATAATTAAGTGAAACCATATGGTGATTCGATGAAGAACCTGTTTTACCGCCGTCCATCCGAAAATTGCGCATGTTCTGCAATTATACACGAAACACAGGAGAACACCTACAATACGGGAGAGGGCGAAGATTCACCGTTAAAATGTCAATTATGACGATGTTGCACTTTCATACGAATGCGCAAAGTGCAAATTTTGCAATGACAGCATGACAGCGTAATGCTGTAATAATAGAGAAGTCATGTCGAAAGGTGATATATCATTTAATGTGGAAGTTGGGGGGTCTACTCTAAGTTGGTGGATAAAAAAGACAGTGAACTTCCCCTCCCAGGATAATTTCTTCGAGAAAGCATAAGCGACGCAGTTTGATTTCAAACAATTTTCGAAAATTATGGTTTTACTATTTTTTACAGATATTAACTAATAGCAGATAACTAATCTTGATTCAAGTGGCTTGGCGGCAGGAAGGTGGGGTTTTGTGAACTAATTAAGGCCGCTCGCGCCCGCTACGCAGTCTGCGTCTCTCCCCGCGCGTGCTCACTGCCCTCATTACCTAACCTAGCCTCAGTTAGGCCACGAAGCCCCGCCTCAACTGCCAAGCCAATTGAATCAAAGGGTAAATTATTTTTACATTGGTACGATTTTGCTTCAAAGTTAGGCTCCGCCGCTGCCCCGCCCCCTTCTGAGTGAGCCCCACCCCTCCCTCTCATTTCCACAGATCTGAAGGAGCAAGTTGTCCGGCACTGATTATGTTTAGTATGCGATATAATATGTATCAGTAGCAGGTGCAAGGGATTTTATTTTGATCGCAAGCCACGCCCACGCAGAATAAGCCCCGCCCAGATGAAATGAATTATCGCAGGTTGCAGTATAACTAGCAGTATTTTTTAGATTGAATTTTACACTCGTTAAGTAGAAGAACATAAATAAATTCTCATAACATATATCTGCGCAACCGCCCTGCACATACGCGACGCGACCGCACGCATACTTGCATGCACATGCTGATCCGCGCGTGAATCTGAGATGTTCTAGGGCGTACAAAAAAGGGAGTTGAACTCCAAAAAGTAACATCCAGCAATGGGCCTTTAGAAATTGAAAAAATGCTATAAATTATATCGATGGGTAAATAAAATTTATATCAACAATTTAAGATGATCACGAGCAAAATACGTGATTACAGACATATCACATGCCATCAAGTCTTCTCATGGAAAGTTTGACTAACCAAATCACCTTATTCGAAAAATTTGACTCTAGTATGTACTCGGAAATGTGCACCTTCAATAAGGTATAAGAGCGGGGGGGGGGGGGGGGGGGAGGAGGAGAGAAAGAAAAGATAAAAAAAGGAAGCGAGTATTGAAAAACGCAAACGCATTGAATGTGTGCAATGTATGACTTTCACAAGTACAAAGTCGCTATTAATCCTACAAAAGTCAATTAATTACACAAAAGTGCGTAGATCACTTTATTACGTCAAGTATAATTGCTCCCGCGGCGAAAAGTTTGTCCGAAAGTGCAATGTTTGTGCAGCTAACGTACAATTTAGTACATTTTGTAGGAAAAAAAGTCTAATTGAGCGCCTCTACTCCCTGTGGCTATTTAGAAAAGTGCAATTGCGCAAAGGCGCGCACAAGAGTCAATGTGTATCTATTTTCGAAGTGTGTTGCACTAATATCGTTAGAAAAACTCGACGTTACATCTTTTAGCGTCCGGTTTGTGAAATCCAGTTCTGAAACAAGGAAAAAAGCGCTTTCGTAAGATATCTGCAGGCAGTTTGAAGCTTACGAAACTAGCGCGCCTCTGATGGCGCCAAGTATTGTAAACCACAAAAAATACGCAACTGCAGAATTATGTAGACATAGGGAGTCTGGTAACAGTTATTACAAAATTTTGTTCAAGCTTCTTTACGGAAAAGAAGGCGCTGCTAACATAAGTTTAAGGTGTGAATTTTTCAGACCCCGCCCTCAGCACGCCCCTTTTCTGCCTATCAAAAAAATCTCTTCAGCGCAAACTTTATAGATCCTGACCCTTTGTTCAATGACGCAGGCAACATAATTTTTCTGCAAAATTTACTGGACGCTGTGTTCAATTTGACACGCCCCTTTCTAATGGCTCCTGCCCCGCCCACAAAGCTTGTTATATGAAATGACGTCACTTACAGCACTGAACATTAGTCACATGTTTGCCTGAGCAGACCGCAATAAAAACTAAGCTGTTTACAGATTCCGGGACCAAAATGCCAACAAATGACGTCAAGCACTAGACAGAGTACGTAAAAGCAGAAAACCTCCGAGGAACATGCAAAGGACAAAGTATAATAAAAGCCACGCCCATTGCTAAGCCTCATCTTGGAGGGACCCATAACGTTCATTAAATCTCTTAGTGCGCGAAAACAAATTCAAATCTTGCGTTCAAAGCGGGTGCCTTGCCTTAGCGTTTTAGGCGACGAAAAAAGGGGATCTTGAACAAGTCTCGACACGATGATTAACACGGCGCAGGATTGAGCGGCGCTTGTTGCCCCCTTCCCCCCCCCCTCAATCCGGGCGTGGTGCGGCAATCGAAATTCAAATGCGCGCCTAACACAGATGCCCCAGCCTTCCTGGTGGGGTAGCGATGTGATTGGACGATATTGGTCCTAATACGATTTTGACGTAGCACAGAAATGGTCGTGCACCATTTTCATAACTTGCACGAAGCATATCCGGTCCATCTTTTCGGGGAGATGGAGGAAAATATTTTTCGAGTGAAAGGGGAGCACGCAAACACTCTTTAAAAATTTTTCGGGGGCATTAATTTCTTAAGTTTTCCAAAAAGCTAATCCATTTTAGAAATTATTTCAAAAATACTTTGGTTATTTGCTGAACAAGTCATTTGCAACTCAACAAGTCAACTTTATGATCCATGCACTTTCAAAATTTTGTTTGCAACCCCGCCCCTCAACGCTTAGTACCCCCCCCCCCTCAATCCACCACTGACAACTCAGGATTTTCTAGAAATTTTATAACGTGTTCTGAGAAGGTCCAAAGCTCAAAACAAACGAAGTTGTAATTCAAGCGAGCTCGTGACAGCGCAATTCTTTAGCCGCTGTCATAAATCATCACATAATCGGTCATATTTCGAGAATGTTCTCTTCGAGAGTCTCGATGCCGAATGGGCTATGCCACGATGCTCGTTTGAGAGTCGATATTGCTGTATGAAAACACTTCACCGAAGAGGCGTTGAGGGAATTGGCGGGAATGAAGAATCGAATTGGGAAAAAGTGGAAGAGAAAACAATAGTTTGATGGGCCTATTAAACGTCTTAAATTGGCTTGTGGAGCAGTGGGATGATTCGAAGGGCATTTTTAATATTTTGAGAGAAATGCCGAAGCTAACCAGTTGTAGAAAAAGTACGAATATACGCCATGCGGTGACGCATTACGAGTGGGGGCTGGGCCCCTTTACTTCTGACGCAATGTTCGGAATTCATAAACGGTGGGAAATTTCGAAAGTTGCGACAGAAATCGTATAGATGACGTTCGGCAATGTTTACCTGTTTACCCAACGGGGGTATCTGATCTCGCAAAATTTGATGTGGTCTTTGATTTGCTCAACCGATTAATTCGCGCATCGCAGATGTTTGATAGCTGAGACACTTCTTGATGACTTATTTTTTGAAGATGCAAGTAACCAAGCAAATCTTTTAGGGGAAAAATTATTTGTCTTCGAAAATCTTCTTAAATAAAGAATCGTAAGTTCAATTCAAAAAACACCAGATAGCAGGAGATCGTGGGGGTACCGAAGCGAATCCCACTGGTTCACTAGTTGTTAGAATGAAAATCAACTACCAACTCTCAAAGATTCGAAACAAGAAATATGAATATTGACACAAATATCTAATTATTTTAAAAACAGTTTTAAATTTAAATTTTTATATACCATACCCTTAAAAATATCAAATCACAGGACTACGCAAAACAAAGACGATCAAGCTTAATTACAAGAAAAATAGCCATTCATTTTTGTTATCCCTGATATTTTCTACTTATTGTTTATCTTATTCCTGATATTTATGTTATTCTTGATAGTGTCTATTTATTTGGACATCATTTTTTCAATTTTTTTTGAAATCATAGATTGAAGAAATAGCACCACCAAAGCGTATGACTTTTGGTTAGCATCATTACCTATACCCACTCCTTCTTACCCCTCGAAATGTGCACATCAAGAAACTTCAAAAAAGGGTTGCATAGCCAGACTTCTTCAAAAAGTTAAATTGATTTTCAAAAATTTGATATAACCAGAATGACAATAATTTACGTGGAAAAAAATGCGGGACTTGTCCGAAGAAGCAATTGAATCATTCTTTTCCAAAAAAAACAAATCAGCTTTGTCAAAGAATTTCCTTCCGGACGTAGTAGCAGTTACTTCCCTCCTTTTTCAAAATTTCTGGAGTTGTGAGTGCCAAGGTTCTTCAGAGAAGAGTAACCGTGTATAATTTTTGCCTGGTTGGGAAAGGGCAATTTTTTCAAAAAGCTACATTCATTATGGGACATACAAGGAAACTAAAAATTGAATCTATCAAAAACGACTAAGCAATTACCATAAAATATTCAATCTAGAAAAATTCATCTAAGAAAAAATGCGATTCAGTTCAGACACTGAAATAGTAAACAAAGAAGGGAGAAGAACATCAATCAAGTAAACTTCATCCACAAAAATGCCTATTTTACCATAGATAGAAAGTTAACGAGCATGTTGAGTGACGTGAGACTAACGGCGCGCGGCATTTGAGGAATTGTTAATTCCGAGTAAAAATGGGCTAGCACAGATTGACTTAATGTCGTGAATGACGTTCATATTCAATCATGACGTAAAGATGCAAATCACTGAAAATGAGATGAATTGTTGGAATAGACCTGGCATGGCATCATTATTGCGGTATTACAATGGAATGGAATGAATTGTAGCAAAAAGCGTAAAAGCGAGAACTGGTCCCTAATGAGGGTATGTCAGGGACCAGTTTTCATTCCTTCAGAATCATCAAGATAGCGCAAGTCATCTACGAGTTACTATGACATCATTATAGCAGCTTCTCACTGAATTTTATGAGATGTGATGAGAAAGTATAAGCGAGAACTAGTCTCCGACATGTATATCGGGGAAGTTTTCGCAAAGATACACTTAACAAGAAAGTGATAAGATGTCCACGATAAAGTACAAATTTTAGGAGTTTTGAACAGCAGCAGCGAATTCCAGAAATCCAATACTACCAATATCATCGCAATGGCGAAAATTGGTCCCCAACAGATGTAAGCGGGGGACCAGTTTTTGCTCCGTTAAAATCGTCAACATAGCGTTAAGATATCCACAATGGAAAAGAAACTGCAGAAATTGTGAATGACAATAGCAAGCTCCACATATAAATCAAAATCACGAGAATTGGTCCCCGCAAAATATAAGCCGGAGATTAGTTTTCGCTTCATTGCTCAGCATGGGTTGAGACATACAGAATAAAGTAGAAACTGTAGGAGTTGTAAACCGCAGCAGTAACACGTAGAAATCCGATAACAACTCTCAGCGAGAACTGGTCCCCAGAACGCAAGCCGGACCTGTAGAACTTTTTTTGCTACGATCAATGAGATAGTTCGAGATATCCATGGTAATGTGAAAATGCAGAAATTTTAAGCAACAGCACTGAACTCTAATAAAAATTAGGATCCACCTTCTACATCACCATCGTAGCTCTATGCTGCTCCCTCATAATTGCAGCAGTAGAACTTATGAGCTAGAACTGGCCCCCAGCAAACAGGAAAGGGAATAATTTTCTTAAGATAACTACATAAAGCCAAGAAAAACTGCGAAAATTAGCAAAAGACTCCATATTTGAAATAAGAGCATGTGCGAGAACTGGTCCCCAACATATGCAGGCCCGGAACCAGTTCTCGCTCGGCCACTTTCACCAACACAGCGTCAAGATAGCTATTTACAGTGAGCATAAACTGCAGAAATTAGCGAAAACCTCCAAATAGAAATTCAAAACCATCTTGAGAATCAGATTACAGCAGAGGGGACAAAACGAACAACAAAGCAGTGGAGCGCTACCGACAAAAGCATTTAATTGGCTATTGTGGCCGAGGTAGTCGCTGCATCCATGAGGCAATTATTCTGGCTAAGTGCTAATGGAGGCTATTGCAGCCAAGAGGAAGAAAACAATGTTTGTTTTGTTGGAAGGAGGATAGAGGGGGGGGGGAGAAAGATAAGCTTCAAATATGCTGGGTCACATTTTTTTATAAATTCTATTTATGGTTTGACAAAAGTCCACAAAAGGCTTTGCGCCACTAACAATAAATTAGCGATAATACAGCGAGAACTGGTCCCCAGAATAAGCGCCTCCTCCGCAGATAACTCTTCTTGATCTATATGCCATTGCGTTTGTGTGAGGAACAGTAGTCATTGAAGGCGGCTCCTAATAACGTTATTCTTCCTCCACCCGCCTCTGGACTGACTAATCCACTAGGGGACCAGTTTTCGCCTCGAGATGGATTGCAACATTCTAAAGGGATCCACCATCAGATAAATTTTTTCTAAAAAAGAAAGCAAAGGTTACAAAAATTCAAGAGATCAATGCGATGGAAAGAATAGTGAGAAATCAAGCTGTTTTTTTTTGACAAACAATGACTAGCAAGAAAAAAATCGTCTAGACAAGCAAGTTCTGAACGATCCAGCCAATCTAGCCACAGAAACGAGAAAAAAAACAACAAAAACCAGACGGTTGCAAAACCCGTGCTGTCTGCAATATTGCATGGGGAACCGGATTATTTCAAGGTAAACGCTGCTATGATCCAGCTGGCCATTCTGGTCATTCTTGGGTTTTCGTTCAACTTTTCGTCGCTAAAGATCATAAATGATAAAATAATATGAGCTATGATAGAGTCTTCTAAATAGGGAACTATACTTTATAATTTCAAGATTTAACCAGTAATCTAGATGTTTTATAAAACTTCCTTTGTTTTGATTAGATTTCTTCTCGAAGGTAACACCCACAAAAAACTGCGGGAAAAGATGGGCATACAGCTTTTTAAAGGACAGGAGATGGTGGGGGGGGGGGGGGAGGGATAGAAGGGAAGGAACAAAGCGAAAACTGCTCTATATTCATAAAATGTTAAATATATACGAAGTATTTTTTAAATTGATTTCCTCTGTTAAAAACACAATTATAATGAGTTTCCCTGAGCACAAAATTTTTCCGCACTATGTCGTCACTACCCTAAAACAATATTTTACCCATTACTTTTAAATGGCAAAGGGAGAGGAGGGGGGGGGGGTGGAGGGGGAAGGAGAGAAAGAAAGTGTAAGAATGAGCGTTCGGTATGTACCACAGGATATTTTTATTTTTAACATAGAACATCTTCCATTACATAAAGAGGCAATAGCCCCTACCTATGCCATACTAGAAATACCGTAATGATACCGTAACTGCGCGCATCAGTTGCTCCAGCCTCATGCTTGAAATAACGTAGCTGGTTATACCTAGGGATTATAGAGGTGAAAATCACTTCAAAAGGGTCACTTATCTTGCTGAAGCCAAAGGAGGCGGGTAAGGAGACTACAGTATCCCTCGGTTACCGTACGACCCCTTACCGTCAGGTTACGGTAGCCCATTACTAAGTTATAGAAGAATTACCCGATGATAAAGTCAACAATGCAAACCACTCCTCAAGTGAGTGCGAAATCGATAGGTGTACCGCTCTCGCGCGCCTTTGCGCTCCAAAACCCGCACCCCCCCCCCCCCCCCTCCCTTCTCGCTCCAAACAAACTAGTTGATCGCGCCAGATGAGAAGAGGACGAGGTGAGACCAGCGACGCGCGCACGGGGCGAGGGAGAGGCGCCCGTCTCGGGGGGGGGGGGGGGCTATTGACTCTCGCCGTGACTCATTGGCCGAGGCCTTCACATCTCCCGCGAGTGCTGCTTAGTCGTCGTATAATCGAATTGCACCCGGCATTGTCCGGCGGTTGAACTCGTGCCGAGCGCGCAACTCGGCCACACGCGACGATTTGCGGACGAGCGGCTCGTGTCATCTGCAAAATTAACGCGCGCTGTGGGATGTCTTTGAAATCACTCAAGTGCCCGAGCAAGCACATTGGTCGAGGTGGTCTTATTTAGGTTCTAACCAGAGGACGGTATAACCCAAGAGTTGGGTTAGAAGGAGCTTAGAAGGTATAAGCTGAGATTGAGTGAAACTCTACATACAGGACCAATGTAACAAATAAGGGCTTACTCGATCCTGGTATACCATAAGAGTGGGGTTAACCGTTACCAGTAGATTTTATAAGCGAGTATCAGCTAAACGGTGATACACCACAGCGGCGGGGTAAACTTACGGCTACGGTTTCACCAGTAAGGCAATCACCAAATTACCACGACGGAGGGTTGAAAACTTGTGTTGCACTTGACCTTAGTTTAATAAGCGATGTGAATCATGTCCCTAACCGAATCTTGTCCCGGGTAGCATAAGTATTGCAAAACCTAAGGTTACGGTAAGGCTCTCTTATTCCAGCTGCGCCATTGCAAATAAGTTGCAAAAATCTAAAAGTGTTTCAAATGAGTTATAAAATTTAATAAAATACAAAAAAAAAATTTCTCAGCTTGTTTTGTGGAACACAGTCAAAAGGTTCTTATGAAACTTTAGAGTTTCGCTCTGCAAAAATATAAATATCTTTCCTTGAAGGAAGAAGAAATGAGGGATACCTTTACCTAAACTGCTATTGTAGATTATAAAAATAATAGTCCTTATTTTTAGGGCAACATACAGCGAAGCTTTGAGAGTAACTTCTACCGGTTGTGCGAAATTTGGAAAATCAACGAAAAATTCCTATTGAAAGTAACCTTAGCTGATGCTTTACTCTTCATGCTCTTGAAGTCTGTCTGCCGCCTCCTCAGAAAGACTTTGAGGCCACTTCGAAATTCACAGTTTCAAAATATTCCTTAACATCTTGGTTGAAAATTTCATGAGGTCAGGCCTATTCTATGGATGACTAAAGTTCTATGATATTCTGGAGTAAAAGATAGTTTTGCAAATTTAGCCATGCAAACTGACAGATCAGGTATTAGCATCGAGATTACTGAGCATAGTAGGTAACAGAAAGTCAAAGCCTCATTCATAATTAGTTCTGAATAATCTCGCCATTTTAATCGCAGTTAACCGAACTAGTAATTTTATAGGGGAAGAAAGAACGAACAAAGCTAGGGAGGGGGGGGGGTGTTTGTATCAGAGCTCGGCACAAGTGGCTTGTAAGCAAGCCGGATATCATTTTTGGGACAAAAAGCGAAGGGGGTAACGTTTTTGAGGCCGAAAAGACATAAAAACTGCGGAGTTTTGATCGTTTCGATTTTTGAGATTTTTACGTTTAGGGGGTTATGCTCAGAGAAAGCTTCGTAAAAATTCGCTTAAGGGGAACTTCGTTTTTGCATCCAAAAGCCACCTCGTGCCGAGCCCTGGTTTACTCATGCTTCCTTTTACAACTTGCCAAGATCATTTTTTTTTTGCAGCAAAGGTAGCAAAAAAACGCTGAATTTTTTTATCCATGTTTTTTCCGTATTGAACAGTCAAAAAAGATACATTAAAAAAACCCAAAGTATAATAGACCTAAAAAACGTTGATTGACCTTTCTGTTCAATCCCAGCGAAACGGGAAACAGTTTATAGGAAAGCATGCCACTTATTCCATGTACTTCACTAATCAATTCGAGAAATCACATTGTCGGTGGATGAGAAGACAAAGTGGAGTGTGGAAGTGCGATAGGGACACGAGGTGTGTGACTAATAAACTCTCTTTCGTTCTCTCATAAGCTCATGTCATGAGGAGCGGACGAGAAAAACCGCCCCATGCACTAATGCAAGTCGGCACTGCAACAATTGGACGTTTGCTGAATAGTCAGCATTGCAGAATTGAGAAGTTTTTACTTGACTAATCGATCTACATTTATGGAATGGACATTACTAAAGAGAGTTCTATAACATAGAGAAACTGATTGCTACAAATCAATTTTGAAACTTGAATTTTCTCCGCAAAAAAAATTCAAAAAGGTAATAAAAAATGAGCTGGAGATATACCAGTTTCAAACAAAAATATGCTCTAACTGCGGGAGTTTATTAGTCAACTGCCGAATTCAATATGAATGGTACTTATTTTCTTTCGCCTTCTAACTTTTATTGTTTATTTTTATTTTTATTTGATAAAGACTATTGCTCCAGTAATTTCTATTGACTATCTACAAAAAGTGGACCCAGCAGGCGCTTCTAAAGAAATTAAAACTGAATTGGAGACATACCAATTTTAAAAAAAATGTGCTCTACATGCAAAAAATTTTTAGTGGACTGTTGAGCTTGAAATAAGTAAGTTGTTCATTTTTTCATTATTAATTTTTTATTTTTTGTTTTACATTAGTTATTTATTTTATTTGATATGGAATTGTTGCAATATAGATTGACTACTCTAAAATGTCGTAGATTTTCTGTTGAGTTAAATATAAGATTATTTATTAGTTTTTTTGTTTTCGTTTTTATCTTTACTTTACTACTGTTATTTGCTTTTATTTGTTATAAATATCGCTACAATAATAATTGTATTAACGTTTATTACCTTTCATTTCATAATCATAAAAATTTTCATAACATTGATGATACGCAATTTCACCTGCGATAAAGTTTTGTTGTATATTTTGAATGCTGCTAAAATTGCAAAGAAACGGAAAAACAAGCTTAAAAAGACGTTGATTTTTATTCTAGAAAATTTCCAATGTTTATCTCTATAAGGGAGAGTGTTTAACTGCGTCTGAAGGGTTTCCTTCAGAACAAGCATTCTACCCATCCCCTTCCCCCCCCCCCCCTTCCTTCAATGCCTCCTTTGCCGGAAAACTTTTGAAAATATACCGAATCTGCAATTATGGAAACAACTTGTTTTTTCATCTGAAATTTTTTTTGAAGATCCATATTGACAGATTTCGTAGAGATTTTGTAGATATGTGGGTTCGTATATGACTGTAAAAAAAGCTGCGAAACTCCCGAATTCATTTTTAATAGGATTTTTTAATATTTACAATGACCCTTCTACTGAAAAAAATACTGGGTCAAAACTCAATAAATTTTGTACCCTTTGATTAAACTGGCTTTGAGGGTGGGAGGCGGGGCTTCGTGACCTAAATAAGCTAGATAATTATCAGACAACACGCGCGCAAGAGTGACGCAGACTGCGTAGCGTGCGCGAGCGGTCTTAATTAGGTCACAAAACCCCGCCTTCCAGCCGCCTAGCCAGTTGAATCAGAGGTGATAAATGAAAGGAGGTGGCAAGTGGGGGCTACTTTTCTTCATTTGCTGGATCACTGGCGTTCACATCGAAAAAGAAAGTGCTTGAGGGGCAGATGATAGAATCACCTTTTAGCCTCTGTCACCCCTTCTTAGATTCCAAGACTTGCAAATTTGTATGGCAGGAAAATATGTGATTTTTGTAGTACAAAAAAGTCTAACAGGTGGACATAGACAAATTACTGCATATTATATTACTTGCAAACAGGATCTCAAAAGTGCGGGGAAGGAAAGTGAGAGAGAATTCAGCCAAACATTGCTCTACTGCAAATTTCCTCACTGACGGCCACGTTAAGAATTAAAAGGGCCGAGGGGTTGCCTTTGGGCAAAAAAAAGGCGTCGCCAGCGGGCTCTTTTGATAAGGAACTCTATTTTTTAGAAGGTTGAAAGTGCAGGCTTAGCTAAAAGAGATTAGCTTATAATCTGTTTTGCAATAGCGTCACCATAAAAGAGGAAGTCTGAACAAGAATGAAAAACGCTAAGCATTGGTTACCATTGACAACAAAACACTCAAACATCGGCAACATAACGCGCGACTAATTGACTAGTCATACCTTATATAGTTTCTTATTGATCATTGCTCGCTATAAATTTAGTCAAACGCAGTTCGAAAAGTTCTTGTTTGGGGAAATCCGAAGGAGTCACTAATTTAAAGATGGAACCTTAAGAAAATGATGAAGTATTCAATTTGCCGTACAACTAAATTTTTTCAGCTATTTCATGAACTCACTGACAAATCCAGACAGTGTCATCAATTGCTTATCTCTCTCTCTCTCTCTCTCTCTCTCTCTCTCTCTCTCTCTCTCTTATCTTATCTCTTTGATTCGACTGGCTTGGCGGCTGGAAGGCGGAGCTTCGTGACCTAGTTAAGGTCATGATAATGATCAGAAAGCACGCGCGCGAGAGAGACGCAGACTGCGAAGCGATCGCGAGCAGACTTAATTAGATCACAAGGCCCGCCTTCCAGCCGCCAAGCCAGTTGAATCAAAGGTTAGAATGCCATATAACAAAAAGTTATTATAGTCGAATTATAAATTTGCTTTCATTTTAAAGACAACGCTATTACAAATTGAATCAGAGATGGAATTGATGGTCGTACAATAGCTGATAAAAACTGATGTGACAAATATGCAACTTGGTGCATGTATTGTTCGCTTCCCCAGCTTAGATGACTCCGCCCCCTGCCACACCCATTTTTTTGTTATTTTTCTTTTTTTTCCTGAAGTTATTTTTCCTAGAATTCCTAAAAAAAAGAAGGAAAATTGCCTTTCAATAAGTGTAAACATCCTCTTGTAAGCGCGTTTTTGAACAAATATTTGCTATCAAACACCCAATCATAGCACAATAGGCGACAATTTGTTTTTCCTAAGGGCAATTAGCCGTGAGCAATGGGGAATTAGCAACAGCTGCTACTTCCAGCTTTGCAGACTGCAAAGCTGGGAGATAAGATGTGAGCGACAATCTGTGATGAATCATCATCCCGCCCCCCACCCCCTCCCTACCCGCTCCCCTTCCCCTCCCTTCCTCCCCGTGCATTGCACACTAGCCAAAATCAACGATTACGCCGGTAATGTTTACCTTGTCGCCGTGGAATCAATTCGAAACACATCTCACACGATGCGCGATAACGCGCTCTCTTGTAAGCATTTGATGCTCGAAATGTTGCGAAAAAAGCACTTGACGCACGCGCGCACGCACGCACGCGACGCTTCCGCAGTGTTATGTGGCGGCGCGCGAGGAACGTGTGTCGAATGGGTGCACTAGCACGCTTCACGCAAACAATCAAAAATCGAAAGCACGTAGCCGTGCGAAAAAATCGTGGCTCGTGCGGATAACCACACTGACGAAGGTATGTGGAAGTTATTTTTGTGCAAAAGGGAAATGAATGACAATGGAGGGGAGGGGGGAAAGAACGGGAACGAGAAGGGGAAGCAAAGGAAGAGGTGATAAATGAGTGACACCCATATCTCAGTTCATGATCTGCCGTGCTATCAGGAGTTAATTCCGCAAGGTAGACATTCTGGATTACGGTAGGCATACGGTATGGAGTGAAGATCCCAGAATTTGCCCTAGCCTTGCATAAGGAGTCCCATGAGGCGTTCCCTAGTTTCCCTCCCATAGTTTCTGGATATGAAATTTGTAATGAGCATGTCAAATTCTGAGAATCCCATACCAAGTATACCTACCGTAACCCTTTAAACCATACCCTACTGTCGGCGTTCAACATTTTTCATCAATTTCGCAATTAGCGGGTCATGTTAAATAACTCTTCTCTATGCAGAGTTACAACACGTAGAGATACCTAGAGTGCAACGGGGCCAAAAATCACGAGCTAAAAAGGGGCGTGGCGGGGGCGGAGTCAGGAAAATTTTGGGAAACTAAGCGGTAGAGGTACAAAATGAGGTACAAATTGCATGTCATTTTTTTACATTGTGAATGAACCTAGCAACAGTGGAAAATGCATGAGAAACAGAATTGTTTGTTCAAGATTATCAAATTTATTGTCCCCGTCCCAAGCCACGCCCAGATCATATTTGCTCTGTTATGCGATTCTCACGGAACATCCACGTTTCACTAGTTCAGTTCGCAATTTTTGTGAAGAAAATTCTTCAGAAACGGTGCTTAGAAAACGAAGGTACCGTATCCCACGGGATGTTACGGTAGAAAATTGATTTATGTTGCGGTCAAACTCATCATAAGTTGGGCGTGGCTTGAGGCGGAGTCAACGATTTTGGCATTTTAGAGTGAAAAGAAAATTAGAAACCTCAAGGAGACAAGATGCCGACGTTTACTTTACCCCCCTCTCCCTCCCTCGCGCCCTGTCAGCCATTGTTTTTCCCAAAACCAAGTGATTAGCATGGCATGACCCGGATTACCCAGTGTAGACCTATAATTAGTTGGAGTGGATTGGCAGTTGATTTATGTTGCGACGCTTGCAATAAGAAGGGGGGGGGAAGAATTTCATGAAAAAAATTTCTCTGCTAAGCTTTTACTAACGAGTGATGTCATGACTTTCTGCAAATTACAGACCTTGCCTTCTCAGGGACACCTCGGGGTGCGTGATTTTCGCATCAATTGTGATTTTGCAAGTAATTTTGAGAGGTCACATAGATTCTAAATAAGAATTATTAACGTGATAGCAGTCTAGTGAACTTGCACTTTATCCAGCGAAAACTGGTCCCCAAAAAATATATATTTTGCCAAAAGATTATCCGTAATTTTGAGGGTAACAAATGAATTGTAATTAGCAATTATTAAAGTGAAAGCAGTATCGTCAACTTGTACTCAACGAAAACTGGTCTCCAAATAACCATTATAAATTATATATGTCAAAATATTAGGTTGTCCGGAAATTAATGCAGGTTTTGAATTCCAACCGCAATCAGTCATACACTTCTCACTTCTAGGTAGGTTGCAAGGAACCGTTCGATAGAGCAAAGCAAGTTCTACCAGATTGCTATCTCGCTAGCAACAGCTCTGATCTACCACGAGTTTCGAGCCAAAGACTGAAAACATTCAAGTGTCCGAAAAATTGAGAAAAATCGTAACTCAGTTCATAAAAATCCTACAAAAATTCTAACTTGCTCACGTAAACATAATCCACATAGAGCATCTATATACGCCGTTGTCGTATTTCTTTTTCTGACAGAAATCAAGAAAACGGGAATTTTTGTGCATTTGCCAAAGTGATGCTGTGCCGTCCCTACATAGGTAGTTGTATACCACAAGCCTGTAGAAGTACAGGCTTAAATTTCCAGCTCTCTACAAGCTTTAGTTCTCGAGAAATATCGAATACAGTTTTCCCTAGTCATGTGGTCCAGGCTAAAATTCAAATTTCTCGAGAACTAAAGCTTGTAGAGAGCTGGAAATTTACGTTCGTACTTGTAAAGGCTTGTAGAATATAATTACTTATATGGGAACGGCACAGCAGCACTTTAGCAGATGGACGAAAATTTCCGTTTTCTTGATTTCTAACATAGAAAAAAATACGGCAACGGCGTATATAGATGCCTTATGTGGATTGTGTTTACGTGAGCAAGTTAGAATTTTTCTAGGTCTCTTATAAACTGAGTTACGATTTTTCTCAATTTTTCGGACACTTGAATGTTTTTAGTTTTTGGCGCGAAACTCGTTGTGGATCAGAGCTATTGCTAAAGCAAGATAGCCATCTGATAGAGCTTGCTTTGCTCTATCGAATGGTACTTTGCAACCTAGTTAGAAATGAGAATTGTATGACTTATTGCGGTTGGAATTCAAAACCTGCATTAATTTCCGGACAACCTAATATTATCCGTAATTTTGAGGGTATCACATGAATTGTAAATAACAATTATCAACATGAAAGCAGTATAGTCAACTTGCACTTTAATCCAACGAAAACTGGTCCCCAAGCAAACTATACATTTTTCATTTTCGATGTTAATCACTATGAACGTGTTTAAAGATTTAGCAAGGATTTGTTGTGATAGCAAGCTTAAACGTATCCAAAGCTTTCTAAGCTATACATTCCGTTTGCAATGTGTACGCGTACGGACGCGGCGCGTTTGCGATGCGGCGCTTGCACCCTTTGGCAGTACGCAAGAAAATTATTGATAAGGTGAAAGCAAAACTGAAATTAAGATGTATATAAGGCATGAGCCACTAAAGTTCAATGGTAAACTGCACGAAGGAAGCTATTAGAGTGAGTTTGATTGCTGTCAAGTGTACGAGTTTTGTGCAGATCGATGTCAGCTTAACAACCGAAACCGCGCCGAAGTTCCAGTTACCTGCTTGGAAAAAGTTGAGAAATGCCAGATCTAAACATGTTTTACCCCAGAAACCAGTCCGCTCTTAGTTGCTCCACCCAGTCTGCAATACAATCTCTAGTTCCGTCAATTTTTTGCGTTGGGGGGGGGGGAGAGGAAGCCATAAATCTACAGATGAAGACTTTAGTGTAATAGTATAAATCAATCAGGGGAGACCAAAGTGAAACGCATGAGAGAATGTAGGTAAATTATTTCGGATATAATGATGAAGGGCAAAGTTGATTCATGGGGGGGGCCGAAGGAAACCAAAGACTGTATGAATAGATAGAATTTATTTTATTTATTATTTATTATTTTACTCATGGTGCATCAAAAGAAAAAAATGGGAGCAACGGTGAGGGATTGAATAAATAAATAAATAAATAAATAAAAATAAATAAGTAAAGTGATATATGAATGAAACAAGATGAACGAGTAAATGAATACAATGGCTGATGACTCGCATTAGAAGAATGCTTAATGATCAGAAATAGGCTTTGCTTAGAATTCGTGGATGAATAAATGATTGAATGAACGAATGAGAAAAGGGCGCAAAAATAAAATTAAATACATGATTCACTATTATGGACTTGATCATAACTAGAAAATAAGTCTGTCGGAAATGGCAAAAATTAAAAACTAGTTGAAATAAATTTAAGAAATAAAGTAAGTGCTATCAATGTTCCTTTGAAGAATAAGCAGATAAATGGAATCAACCAGCAAGTGAACTGAGGACGAATGATTCAGAAAATGAATGAATGAATAAAAAAAACGAATAAGTTAAAGAAATGAGCTAATAAAGGAATAGGTGTCCGAAGGCGAATGAATGCATAAATATTTAGGCAGCAGATAAATAGTGAGTAGTTCTGAGTAAGTAAATTAATAAACAATTGGTAGACAAGCAAATATATAAATAAATAAAGAAATACTGGTCATTGATCTAAAGCGCCCAAGAGATAAATAGATTGATTAGCCAAATAATAAGCAGGTAAAAAATTGTTTTGAAACTTAAATAAACATTTTATAGATGAGCAAATATATAAATAATGCTTGCGAATGACCAGTTGACTGATAAAAAAATAAAATAAAATAAAAATAAAATAAATAAATAATTTAAATGATGATAAAATAAAAATAATGAATAAAAAATGAATATATAAACACAAAACATAAATAATTAGAGGATTAAGTGTGAGAAAGAATAACGAAAAAACGAAGAAGCAGAGATTGCAGTGGTAATTATTTGAATTCGTGATTTGTCATAGTTGGAGCTCTGCCAAACAAGCCACCAAATGCCTGAACTGACATGGTCTGTGTACTTTCTGACCCATAGGGCGGATTTCTTACGCTTTGAAAATTCCAGAAGCTTGGACAAAAAAATCATGGTAGCAGAATGTCATTGCATCAGAAAACCGGTTCGGGAATAAGACAGGAGTCGAATTTTTTAAAAAAAATTCTTGCAGCAGACGTTTCTGCAGCGAAAATGGACTATGTAAAAAAGCGATTTTTGCAATTAAACGGCCAATTATCTGGGGGATAATTGGCTGTTTATTGAGGAAGACGAAAGAGAGACGATGGAACCTGACTTCGGAACGACAACAGCGAGGAAATAAACGCATTGTGACCCTAAAACTATTGGGAACAGTCGCACTTTGCTGTCTGTGCGCGACGCCCCCAACCCCACCGCAGCCAGCAGTTAATCGCAATCTAATTTGAGTTCAGTGCGAAACCTGAGAACGGCTAATCAATATATCGATTGACAGCGAGAATCAATAAATCTAAGGCACACAAAACTCATGCGACAAAAGAAGATGTAAGAATAATATTTCAATCAAGATAATAATATCTCCGATATATAGAGACAAAGTCAACAAAATGTGGGAATTTTTCAAAACAATTGTATGGTAATCAATATATCGATTGAGAACGAGAATCAGTGACTCCAATATACACAAAACCTATGCACGCGACAAAAAAGTGTAAGAAACATTTTCAGGCAATCAAGGTACTAATGTCCCCTGTATAGGGAGACGAAGTCGCCAAAATGTTGAATTTTTTCAAAGAATCATGTGGTAATCAATATATCGATTGAAAGTCAAAATCAGTCAAAATCGACCGAAAGACAAGGAAGCAAATGTGCACACGGTAATGGGAGTTATAAGGAATAATATGTTTAGGTGATTAGGGCAGTAACCAGATTTTTGATGTGAGTAAGAAATATGTAACAAAATGAGCATATTTTTTTTACAATAAGGACATGCAAATCAATGTATCGATTGAATAAGTGACATGATCATTTCTAATGTAGAAAAGACGATCAAACTAGGGGCGAATGTACGCGCAGAATTTTTCGTACTCCTTGAAGAAGAGGGAGGGGAGGAAGAAGGAGCAAAATTTGGGCGGAGCCTTGTTTTGAAAATGTAATTTCGATGTTTTGTCCGTGAGAGTGCAGTGGAAGCTATATTCATGAACAATATCAAGCAAAAGTTCAAAATTACATCAGTGGGGAACAGTTTTCGCCAAAATTATAAAGAAACCCTAGGCCGACCATAAAAAAGTTCTCAGTTACATGGGAGAAGTCAAAAAAAATTTGCACGTGGTATTTGAGGGCACGAGGACTGATTTTGATATGAAACCAGTCGAGATCAGTTTTCGCCATAATCACGAGAAATTTTCGGAAAGTCAAAGTTACGAATAAACTCGATAAAATAGAGAAGCAAAGAAAAATGCAGCTGCGAAAGTGCATCATACAAGATACTTTGATTAATTATAAATTCTTCAACTAAAAAAACTAACTTATTTGAAATAAAAGGGAGAAGAACTTATCCTGAAAAGGGTAGAAGAAAAGTGGTCAATGAGAACGGCGTTGGGACCAGTTCTCGTTAATATTATATGAGAGAAAATGCTGCAGACAGCAAGATAATGAAATGATAGCTAAAGAGCATAGTCAGGATCTTAGTCTATCCCTGCCCCCGCCCACTCCTCCCCCCCCCCCCCCCCCCCGCTCGCAACCAACACTTTGCAATAAAATAACCACTCTCACACATACAAGCATGACTCATGTGATCCCAAAGGACTTCTTCATATACGAAAACGATTTCCTAACGCCGGATGACTCACTCCTGGTAGGTTAGGAGTTTTTCAAGGTCATTCATTCACCATTGATGTTATGGGGTCGGATTGTCGAACATTCCATTGTCTGTTTGTGAAACAAGGAAAACACACAGGCGTAAGCTACAAGGGAAGAGCTAGGGAACAAAGATAGGAAGAAGTCTTTTGTGTCATTGCAGGGCGAGTTTCTCTTTCGTGGACGAGTTCCCCTTTCACTAGGGTTACGCCAGCTTGTTGAAAAGAAGTGTTTACAACCCATTATTGCAACTCTTTGCTATTCATCACTTGAATCAACGCTTTTTAGTTCTTTTGGTCCCCCCCCCCCCCGTCCCCTGCATTTTTGCTAGCATCAGTGTGCTATACTACTCTAGCATACAAAGCATTGACCCTTTTTCTGTACTCTTTGTAGTAAAACCACATTTTTTGTATTTATTTAGTTTTTTTTCGCCATTTTCCCATGGTCTACTTTTCCAAGAACTGTTAGCAAAGCCTTAAAATTTGAGAAAAATTGATATTCTTCTTGAAAATTCGTTAGACTTCAACGACTAATATCTACTAAAAGCAGTTCTGGGAAGGTACCGTTTGCTTCAACTGGCTTGGCGCTGGAAGGAGGGGCTTCGTGACCTAATTAAGGCTAAGTAATGATCAGAGAGCACGCGCGCGGGAAAGACGCAGACTACGTAGCGGGCGCGAGCGGCCTCAATTAGTTCACAAAGCCCCGCCTTCTAGCCGCCAAGCCTGTTGAATTAAAGGCTAGATAATCGAGCAATTGTTCCCATATTTGGCAAAAAGGGGGACCTGTATGGATAACATCTGATTTATTGTTTGTTTTTACTCAAAACTTTGAGGTTAGGAGATATATGACTGGAACACTTAGGAAGTCACGGAATTCACAGCCACAGATCCAAAATTTGCCGACGTACAAAGAAAAATTTTGTCGAAAATTAAAAAAAGAGACTGCATAACTGGGAAAAGGCCTTAGCAGGTAGTACATAATGTGTCTTTATACTTGATGAGTTTGTTGTTTCGTTAGTGTTTAGCGAAAATATTGGGTTGTCCCGAAAGTTTTGTCAGTTTTTTCAAACCACTGTAAACCATGCACAATGAAGACCTGAGTGTGTTTCAACATGCATTCGATGCAACTTTTCCTCTCTTTCTTAAGGTCACATATCCATACCACAATCTTGTATGCTTTTTTTTTGATAATTGCCAAAATTCTCCACCCTCTCAATAAAGTTAGGCTAATTTTTAAAAATTTCACTCCAACGTTTCGAAAAAACTTAAGTACGGATCAAATAGAGCAATTCTCGGACTAGAAGGTAATATTTTTAGATTCTCCTAATCTGCTGTTTTTAGCTTCACAAATTTATTATATTTCTCCAGAGATCTGAAGTTTTGGCAAAGTCATGAAACACGCAACTGCATCAAATACACGAAAGCTTTTGAAGTTTTTGCGTATTAAAACATGATTCTTACTAAAAATTATTTATGCAACATAACCAACCTTAATTCGCTTCGAAAAGCAGCTTTTTGGAATTTTTGGTACTTTTACGTGTTAAACTTAATCAAAAAGCCGCGGTCTTTATTAAATAAATAAATATAACGGGCTTGGTAAACGCGGCTGAAGTAATCTAAAATGGTAACAGTGAAGCCAAGGTCTGCTCTGCATAACAGTTACCAGCGCTCTTTGAAAACATCAGAATAAAAAATTCCAAAATTCGGAAAAAATTTGGCGTTACTGCTGAGCTGCTCAAAAAGCCATGGCGATAACATTGCAAAGACAGAGTAGATCAAAGAGCAAGTATAACTGTAAGAAAGAGAATAAAAATCTGAATCAAAATCAAATGGTACCTAAGCCGTCCACGGATTGGTGTTCTGTAAGTTCTAGTGAGCGATGAAAGAAACCGACAAAACTTTCGAGACAACCTAATACATTAGTAAAGAGTGAAATGCAGAAAAAATCAAAATGCCAAAATTGACTTCTGCCTTAGATTTCCATGCTAGAATTTTTTTTGACTTAAAAAGAAAGTTCACAACTGGCGAAAATGTGTTAGCAGGGTGAATAATGTGTCTCTTTACATGATGAGTTTGTTGTTTAGTTATTGTTTAGTGGAGATACATTAGTAAAAAATGAAAAAAACACAAAAAATCACGGTGCCAAGATGGACTTTCGCCTCAGATTTACATGAGACTAGAATTTTTTCAGGTTTCTGATTGAATTGTGGGAGGAAAATATTTGACAATATGTATGAATTTTTTTAAGCATGTGCAAACATTATCAATGGCAAAAATTTTGAGAAAAAAAACCGATAAATGCGTATGCACTTATTCACCTGAAACAATGCGAATTTTTCTAGGAAACAGGAAATTTTCAAATAAAGGACTGTCTAAAAACGGTTAATCGTGAACAAGCAGCATGTTGATCCTATAACGAAACTGACTTATGCAAAATACTGCTTTCAGTTTTTTACGCTTGAGCAATTAGAGGAAATCCCTATTTTGCGGCGATCCTTAGAAAGTGTGTTGAAGGCAATGTCTCTGCAGAATTCTATTTCCTTTTCCTCTCCGCCATGTGAGGGCCATATCTGGGCTTTTACCGTATGAAAATGACGAAAATAAGCTTTTTCCGCAGCTTCCTAGGTCCGCATTCGGTGAAGATACGCCGGAAGTCTTTCGCGCCCCACCTCCCTCGTTCCGGGCCCCGCCCATGTAAACGTGATCTCCACTGAATGCGGACCTGTAAAGCTTCGGAAAAAGCTTATTTTCACCATTCCATCCGTTAATAAGCCCAAATATGGCCTCATGGCGAAAAGGCTCCGAAAAACTGAAAATTGAAAGACGAAACTTCTACCGAGACACTGCCTGTAATCTTTCTAAAACAGATTTCTTTCATGTCTAGCAGTCACATAACAAAGAGTCATGACTTCTACTTTCAGTAGTTTTTCCTTTGTTCATAAAGGATGCAGTAGCAAGCTTTGACACGTCAACTAGTAAAAATAGCCAAGCTGAGCTTTTCAAGCTCTTCAATTCAACGACTGGGCGCGGATGTAAACGAAAAAGTGCCGTTGCACTTGCACACACACACTCTTCGCATTCTGTTTGGCTTCTTTAGAATCGAATTTTCGATGGCTAGACAATTAGAGTGACGAACAGCTCTTAGCTAGCACTTTATTGGCGAATTCTGACTAAGTAGCCATATGAATAGGGTAAGGGAAAGCGAGGGGGACGAAGTTTTATGGGGCTGAAGAAATTGAGAGAAAAATTGAGCGTTCCTGCCTTTGCTCTGGGTCAAGAAATTATTGTTAGAGCGCGCTTTAGCATGGTAGATGATATCAATTTTGATTTCTTTGGATCATACTTTTTTATAATAAAAAGTTGCCCTTGACCTGAAGGGACCTTATCAGAACGAATTGAGAGTTTGCCAAGTTTGCCATTTTGTTAGGCAAAAGCAAGGTGGAAACTTCGTTCTACTATTTGCAAAAAATTTTCTGAGTTTGAAAACTGTCCTATTTTAACCAGTACGCAGCAATGACATGCTTCCGTAGTAAAAGTAAAAGTCTGATAAGAAATACCGAAAATAATACTATGTGAGCAAGCAAAAGCGCGACCCATCGACAAATCCCTGACCTAGTACTACAAGAGCAGGAAACACATGCATAGACATATTGAAACCTCCACAAGAACAAAAAACAGGAATAATACTATGTAACCATGGAAAATTGCGTCCTGGTGACAAACTCTAATCCAACACAAAACCTAGGATTCATAAGCATAGGCTAATTGAAGTTTCAACACCAGAAAAATTCAAAACCCAACGCTAAAGCCAGAACTGATATACAGAGGCATATCGAGCTTTTGACGATTTTAAATCAAATTAGAATTTCCACCTAGCTGTGCAAAAGCGCGCCCCAGCAACAAATCTCTGACCTAGCACAAAAGACAAGTTTCATACGCGTATTGACGTGATGCAGCCATAGGTGCCAGGTGTGATAGGGCGCATATGCAAATAGATGCAGAATATTCTTCGCTTGTCGCTCAAGAAGAATATCAATCGAATACGGCAACGTTCAAGAGTTGAGCGTCACGCAAAGATCTTTGACCCCTCCTCCCCCTCCGCTGCACCCCTTCGTTTCCGTATGGGATGTGTATGAATCTCGTCGAAATGTCATTATGGCCAACAGCGTAGCGTGGAAGCTGCCATGAGAATGAATGACTCATGGCAGTGAGTTTCGAAGCTTGGTGAGAAATTGCGTATTTTGAAATCTTGATGTTACCAGAGTTACATAAGCTTCAAAATTCTATCCAGTTTCCACAATTACAGATGTTTTAATTGATTGTCGAAAGCTACAAAACATTTCTGTAGAAGTTCCAGCAACTTTGAGTGATATTAGGTTGTCCTGAAAGTTTACGCCGAAATTTCGAACCTATGGTTTTTACTATGTCCAAGTTTGACAATTTTTTACAATCTTGAATTTCAAGTTTTGGATGACCTTTGATAGCCCTCAGATAGAGCAACCAGGGCAATGCAATGCAATTATTTGGCATATCTAGCTGGCTTTTTAATATTTTTAAAGATAATTTTTTTCAAAAGTCTTCACTTTTGCGAAGTTCTAAAATACAGAAACGCCTCGAACACTAACAAATCATCGGCTTTTGAAGCTTTCAAAAACCGATTACGATTATTCACTATTTTTACGAAGCAAATGAGCGTTTACCGCTTCGAAATATAAGATTGCGCATTTTACATGTACACGCTGGGGTGGGGTCAAATTCAAGAATTATGAAAATTTTATCGCCAAAGACCCCGCAAATTGGAGAAAAAATACACTCACTGGAAAGAGGAGGAGAAGCTGCATCGGATAACACCTTAGTTGTGCGTCGTTTCATGATCTCTGGCTTTTGGCATCACCAAAAGTGGAGTTTGATAACATCAGAAAAATAATTCTAAAAAATTTTCAAGACTGGCTATAGATGGCGCAAAATTGCCTTATATTGCCCTTTGTTTGCTCTATCTAACTGTAAAGCTTTTCCCAAATTCAAAAATAAAGATTGTGAAAAATTGCCAAACTTGGACATAGTAAAAACCATGGGTTCGAAATTTCAGCGTTCATCTCAGTGAACAAAAGATTAATCGGCATGGAAGCATGACAGTTAGAAAAAGAAGGAAAAGTTGCGTCGGATAGTGCTTAGAGCATTTCCCTATCTTCGTTCCACGCGTTTTTATGATAGGTTGAAAAAAACGGACAAAACTTTCTGGACAACCTAATATAATCATACTAAAGTGCCCAAGTCAAGGAAATGGAGGACCTTTGGCATAAATTAGGATTTCTACCCAGCTAAAAAGCGCGCTCTAACGACAAATCTATGACCCAGCACAAAAGAAAAATCTTACGCGTATTGACGTGATGTATCCGGTGCCAGGTGTGATAGGGCGCATACGCATGGTCAATAAGTAAATTGTACGGAGTGTGATCTTCCTTTCAAACTATATAACAAAATTCATATGATTTTGAGTGTGTAAAAAAAACTGGGCAAAATCAGTAGAGCAGAATAGATGACAGTGTTCAGAACAGCAGTGGTAATATACTCTGATGTAACTACCAAAATTTCTTTGACATTTATTTTTCTGCGACAATATTAACGTCGGCACAATAAAACCAAAAATATTGTTCGGAACTCAAAACTAAAGAGGCTCATGACCTGCTTCACCTTTGACCCAAAATTGTCATATAGAATTATCAGCTAGATATGATTTCCGATATTCTCCTGAGTTTTTATCTACCATAAATTTTCCTACGTGCAGTACAAGCAAAATAGGATTACTCTTGCAAGTGTTTTTTGACTGATCACAATGGAAAGAATTATTAATTTGACACCATTCTCTGGTTCTTACGTGCATTTTCACACTTTCAAAGTTTGCAAACTGCATCGTATCAATGCAGTGGGTGCTTCCTTTCTCTAAAAAGTTCTTTGCATTTCTATTTGTACCAAAAAGTTGTGTCAAAGGATCTTCAGTTTGTCAGTATGCGTATCACATTACAGATGCAGCTTGGAGATAAGACCATTTCTTGTTTCTTACACCTTCTTGTGAATGGATTTGAAACGATATTTTATTTGTACATATGAATATGACAATTATAATCAACGTATCTTCCTTTTTTTGCTGAGGAATCCGGAAAAAGTCTTTAGATAATTTTCACTATATTCCCAACAGTGACGGTTCAACCTATTTAGAGGGAAGTGGGCGACATTTTTTTAAAGATTTTAATTGGACAAATTTGCTAAAATGACGATGAGTGGCATTAGCCATAGACCCCAGGGAAAATTTGTAGGATTCTTTCCAAAATTGTAAAAAGGTAGCTTTTTTATGTTGAGTTGTAAAGTTGCAAATGAATTGTTTTGAGTCGAAATTTGATTTTTAACAATTTCTAAGAAAATACATAAATTATCGACAAGCGAAATCACTTACGCATTTTCATGACTTAAGTAAGCTGCCTTAAAAAAATTCTTCGCACTCCCCCCCCCCCCCCCTCCCTCACTCCGTCCTCGCACTTCGTTCTTCAATTGATATATGTTCAATTTGCTCATTTTCGTTCATACTTTTCGTCTGTTTGCAGTTTTTTTGAGGTTTTTTTTATACTAAATGGTTCTAAGCTTCTTCGTGACTTCTGACAGTGGCTTAACCTCAGAGTTATAACAGAAATGGAAACAATAAAATTTTAGAAAAATTTATTTAACTTAATCAAAAATATTCAATTTGATTTATTAATTTAATCGTTTTTAGTCTAAATTTCCTTGACACTAAAAACACCCACAGGGCATGAAGACGAACTTGCTCGCATAAAAATTCTACAGGCCTTATTTCCTATAGTGAAAAATATCGGATTCTTTCCATTCGACGTCCGTAATTTGAGGAAGAAAACAAAAAATCTTTATTTGTTATATGCCTTATTTTCTGTCCCATCTGGAATAGTTCGTGAGATTAGGTGTTGTGCATGTAGCCCCAGGAAATCCTTTCACGGGGCCGGGGGGCGGGGGGCTCGACTCGCTTCAGACAATGGCACTGAGCCGGGGCGGCCGCAGCAAAACAAGCAATAACTTAGAGCGAAAACAGGCGAGGAAGAAGAAATCAATGAATTGTTGGAATCAGCTCTCGTCGTTTCCGAGAGAGACACACACCGACGACTAGGGCGGTACTGCACGTCGAAATGCGAATTATTTTGTTTGCAGCAGTGGAATGCGTTGTCTGGGGACTTACTCTATTAGCCGAAGATGTGTGGGTGAGCGAAGAGGAGAGAGGTGGGGGGGGGGGGGTGAATTCGAGCTATAATTTTCTTGCATAACAAATATATCTTTTAAGAAGGATTTATCACCTTTTCCTGTCAGTTTTCAACTGATCAAAGTAAATTGGGGAACCCATGTCTTTCGCTCACAAACCCCCTTTCAAAAATTCCCTTTTTTTAATAAATTTTTTCCAACAGAAAGTTCAACGGGGCTCATCTGTATGCGTTTTAGTTTTTAATCTTGTGTGGGCGGAGTTGTCCATTACGCAGGCGGGTGACTCCTTTGGAGGCGGAGCTACAAGCTTACCAAAGGGATCCCAATCTCTTAATATAGCAATAAAACGGAAAGTCTTGGTAACTTTCATCCTTACAAGCTTCGGATTGCCCATATGTATGTGGTCTTAGGGTCTTTGTGTGGGCGGAGTTGTCCACCATGTGGGCGGAGCTGGACGTTAAGGGTGGAGATAAGGTTAGAGAAGATCTAAGTGTGAAAGAGTCAAATTTAGACGTTCGAAGAATGCATCAAAATGATACAGTTCAAAAAAATTGCTGAGGTGATCCAGCCAACCATTCCAGATGCATCTCTTCTCGTTGACAAATTTTATTTTTTTTAAATTTTTTATTTCATGATATACAACAAGGTGCCTGAAGAGAAAATAAAAAGGAATTCTAATAGACAAGCCACCAGCAAGTCCTCAACCTTTGGAGGTAAATGCGATTGAATATGATATTATAATTTTATTTTACATTTAGCTATACATTTTAGTTAGTTATATTTCTAAAAACTCAAGCATAGAAGAGCACAGACGCAACAAGCGTCATAGTTGCGAGAACTGGTCCCTACTGCGCCTGTCTATGGAGGCTTGTTGTCTCTAACATGATGAACGGCTTCCGTCTTTGCGCTTTTGCACTTGCAATAAATATAAAACTATAAAACATATAGACAAAAGGATTTTTGCGGCTTGATTCATGATGGTTTATAGCAGAAATGATGACTTTTCACAAAAAATATTAACGTAAAGGGGCCGTGTCCATGGCAAAGAGAGTAGCTATTATTGGCGAAGACGAAAGTGATCTTTGATTGTCGAGCCGTTCTTTCTCCAAAGTGAATATTAAAAGGAAAAATACTTCTTCTTTGTTCATTCATTTGCTGTTTACATTTACTATTTCATCACTAAATCATTCGGAGCTATAATATTTACAGCTTGCTATGGCGAAATCAATTACACTACCGTATACCCACCTTCCCTTACGATTACGGTATCGCAAAATGTAAAATGTGTGTTTCGTTGAGATGTATAGTAGTATACAGCGCAATGCTATCCGGACCTGAGATTTTATAATAGCGGTTTTGCTCAAACTTCGTCAGAGGTTTTATCTACACTCAATGAGGGTCGGGGAAATTTTTTAGGGAGTTTTTGAATGAACGTGAGTGGTGTCAGCCATGCACTTAAACTTTAGGACGATAGGAAAAAATTTTTCGGCCCGATAACCCGCGGAGCCTTTGGAGAAGAGGGCTGGCTAGCGACTCTCGATGAAAATGTACTTATAAAGATAATCTGAAATTTTGTAAATTCCCAAAGAATATCTCAAACCATACAAGTAAAAATAAGTCACTTGCACAATTTTTTAACTCCTTTAAGTGTCAAAAATTTCGCGATGCGCCCCTCCCCCTCTCCTTCGGTCCGCCATTGCTACACACTGGTTACAATTTAGGGTATTTCCGCGTGGCACGTACCGTATGATTACGGTAGGTATACGGTAAGGGATTGGAAACATAGACTTCGGTGAAATCTGGTCTATTGGGATTAGATTTTTATTTGGAAAAAGTGCAGCGGGTCATCTGAAAAATGGAGAACCCTGTGCTATGTGGTTAGAAGTAAGAAAATCTAGTTAGCGATTTTTGCGTTCCAGAGATCGAAAAAGCCACAAACAGCGATTTCATCATCCCGAAATGGAGCCATTTCGTAGTACCCACCCATTGCAGGTGTTTTGCGTCTGAAATGCGATGATGGTCGAGGCGCAGTTTTTGTGTGGATTGCCAAATGAAAAATGAGACGCGATCGTCATGAGCCACACACACACAGCAGCCATACAAGGTCAGCACATTGACGAGCGAGCGCATATATTCAAAACATGTTTACGTTTTTGAGCAAGTCACATAATGAAGAAGTAGGCATAAGGGGATTTGGGGAAGGGGGGGGGGGAGGGAAGGGGAGATATTTGAGCTCGAAAAGGGCAACGTTGGTTAAGGGTGGAAAGTGCTTATGTCTGAGTGCCTTTGGATAAACAAAGTATTGGCTAAGTGACCTTGTATGGCGCTTTGCTCACACGAATTATCGGAACTTGCGCAAGAGACTAGCAGAACTTTCGCAAGACTTACCTTTGCTGAAGACTGACTGAAAAGCATCGCATGACTTCGCAAAAGGACTTGTGTGGAAATTACGAAGTTTTTGTTAAAGGTCCGATATGAAGCCAAGAATCTCAATAGTGCCTGCGGAAGTTTCGAATGAAAACGAAGAGATCCCGAAATACGCAAGAAGTTCCAATTAGAGATAATTCTTATGTTGCGGAAGTTCCGAACGAGAACGAAATTTTTGTGGGACACTCGCGGAGGTTCCGAATAAGAAAAATTCCTAGGAACGTTTACGGAAATTCCGGATCTCAAGAATGCCAGAGTTCTGAAGAAAACGAAGAGATAGATCCCAAGACACATGCAGAACTTCCCCATAAAAAGGGGGTTTTTGAGAATGCCAAAGTCCAAAGAACTTTGAATAAAAAATAGGCATTTCCAAAAAAACTTTTGAGGTTTTTGAAAGTTTTTGAAATACCTGCGGAAGTTCCGAATAAAAACGACTTTCAAGGCTGCCTGCGAAAATTACGAGTCAAACTTGAAAATTTGGGAGATAGTTCGAATGGAATGGGAAATTTACGAGAATGCCCCAGTCGTCAAAACTACGAAGAAAACGGAAAATGTCAGTGGATGCTCGCAGAAGTTCGGAGAAGAAGATTGATTATAAGAATGTCTGCGGTTAAGAATACCTGCAGAAGTTCCAAATGGAAAAAAGAAGCCACTAAGTCCCAACAAGTATTTAGAACCATCAAATAGTAATAGAAACTTTCCAGAATGCCTGCGATGATGTTTCTGAATGCGGAAATTCCGAAAGATTGTAAAATTTGAGGATTTTTGGGGAAACCTACCGAAGTTTTAACTAAACGTTTGGATTTCAAAAGGAGAGCGCGACTGTAGTAAGACAGTTCTGGAATTTGATATTTATAGATCATTATCTAATCAAAGTACCAGTTCTGCGCAAACCTGACTGCGACAGCTATTAGGATATTAGAGAAGGGACGGAGGGGAGGGGGGGGGGACAACACCTGCGGTAGGCAAGAACTTTTTGTGAGAGATGTGGATTATTTTCTTAAAACGACTGAATACACAAAATCAGATACATGCAGGATGGAAACGAAGTGATAATTGATAACCAAGCATTTCCAAAATCCCTCGCAACTCGCAAACATGAGCGCAAAGGGGAGGAGGGAGGATGAAGGGCAAAACTGAATCGTTTGCTACATTTACCCCCCCCCCCCTTCCCCCACCCCACCCCTACTTGTTTTAATTTATACTTTATTGCGTGGGCCAATATGCTGCGATTCCTTATTCAAGACAATAATCGCATAAACGGAAGAACAAGTTATTGCTTTGGGAATCTACTCTTTCCTTTCTGTGTACTACTTTTTGGTTTCCATGGGAAAAGATTCAAATTTATCAACACAAGATTTGTTAGGAAAATCAAACGTTGAAATATAATTCAGAAATCTTCACAATCAAATTATTTCTCTTACTTAATATATTAGCACGTGATTTTGGAACTTCAGGGTTTTTCAAAACGATGTATAGCACATAAAAGGTCTTTGCTTGTTGAGCTTTTTCCAAAAGTTCCACAGATAGCATTTTTTGAAATTTTTGCAATTTTTGAAATTTTCTAGCACGCATGAGAAGTAGTTCTTGCAACTTATATGGTAAAAACCTTTCGGAAATCTTGTAAATTATTTTTGGAATTTTTAAACTTCGGAATTTCCGGAGATTTGTTTCATGTGTAGAAACTGTTTCTTTTATTTATGATAACTCATTACTGGAATAATCCCATTGAGCGCGATTTACCTATTTGTTCGTTATAGTCCATAGAACTCTCCCAACTCCTTATTCCCCCCCCCCTCCAGCCTCCTGAATTTTTGGCGCGTATCCAAAACGTTCATGACTTTGAAATGTTCTTCCTATCAATTGAGATGTTCTAGGCGTGCGAAAGTGCATTAAAAATGGCCGCTTGCCAAAAAGTTATCGAAATGCGGTTTTTGGGGGTTCGCCCTTCGCATGCGCGTACACACAAATGTCACGAGGTGCATTCCAGAAGTGCAGAAAGTGCAAAGATTTGACTGCGACTCGTTTCTAATATGTGGCTGTGAGTCGTCCTTGATAGACTTAAACACGAGGGCTAAGAATTTCTGGGGGGAATTTAGCTGAGGTTGGAACTTGAAGCCCGAAAATGATTTCTAAACAACAAACAGTCAGGCCGCCTTGTCTGGACATCTATGAAATTACAAGAGGAACACCGATGCAAAAGTGGAATGATCATTTACGTTATGCCTATAGATTTAAAGGCTGCAAAGAGTTGATATTAATTCCGATTTGATTAGAGAATAGCCGGCAAACTCAGGGTTGGTGCAGGAGGAACCAAAGGGCTGCCGCCTGTATCCGCAGGAGATAATTAAGAGCGCGAGCGCTTTGGAGAAATTTTGGCAGGGATTCAAGAAAACTTGGCTAGGACACCCTCTAGGAACAAATCTTTATAACTTTGCCTGGAAATGACTTTGAAAAATGTGAAGAAGATATTTGTAATGTAAATTGAAAGGCGCATCGACTGGGTCTAAAAGTACGAAAATTTGGAATTGTAGTGGTAACAAAAGTCAACTACCTTATATTAGGTTGTCCCATAAGTCTTTTCATATTCGGACCTTCAATTTGATATTTCTCAAGAACTAGGGCACCTAGTAAGCTGTAAATTTTTGACAGTAATTCTAAGTGAATAAGCTATATAATCGCCTATTTTTGGGGAACACAGAACTGATACAGGCAAAGTTTGGAAATTGAGCGCATTATTTTTTTCTTGGTTTCTAGCCATCAGAAAAATGCAGCAAGTGCATATATAAATATCCGATAAGAAAAGTATACGCATGAAAAAGTTGGAAATCCGCAGAGTTGTTTTGAACTGAGATATGACGATTTTCGTTTTTTCGGAAATTCGGAATTTTTTTTTGTTTTGGCTGGGAACTTGAAATGATTGAGGTTTGTGCGAACTTTGGAAGGCCATCTTGTAGAGCTTGCTTTGATCTGTCGAATGGTACCACGCATTCTATTAAAAGATCAAAAAGAACTGATTTATGTCGCTGGAAATTTAGGTATGAAAAGACTTATGGGACAACCTAATAGAAACTTTTTGCGTTGAATTTTAAACTTCCAAATTGTTAAAGTCCGGGGTAGTTTGCCTTTTGAGTCAATGAACCAAAGCAATCAAAATTATCTTAGAAACACATCTGGAGGTTTGTGTCAAGAAGTTCATCACATGCAACTTACATTAGTTAACATTATTTCCTTATTACCACTTTCAACTTCGAATCCAGGAATTTCAAAAATTCGCGCAAATTTTTTCGCACAACATTGAACTTGAAATTCCTCAACTCAAAATGGTGATGAAGGCACAATTTTTGGTAAAAATACCGAGTAGCGAGACAGAGTTGTCTATCTATCCCGTAAGTGTATTATTGAAAAATGCGCATTTCAATACTGATTCCAAATCTGTCCTCCCTATCCTTTAAACTTAATTCCACGCAGAGTTATAAGGATCTGTTTCTAATGGATGTCCTCGCCAAGTTTTCCTGGATCCTTGCCAAAATCTTCTCCACAGCGCTCGCGCGGCGGCAGGCCTTTGATTCTTCCTGCACCATCCGGCAAGCTCGACTCCGAACGGCCCTGTCAATAATACTTTTGGAATCAGCATGCTCACTTAATCCTCCCCCCCCCCGTGTCAGCTCCACAGCCTCGTGGGCTTGCAAAAAATCGATGAAATCGATAACAATCAACGACGAAAAGTAGCCTATGACACCACATCTCCCCACCCCCTTCCCGAAGTGTATGTGTACCAAGTTTGGTCCGGAATCTGTTCCGAAATAAAAATCTATTCGGAATATACGTAAGGGCACCCGAAAAATCGTGATGATGGCGCGATCGCGCGCGATACGCACGCACTTCCGGCAGGCACAAATTCTTGGTTTTCATCTCTACTTGAATGGTTTTCCTGCTAATGTTGATAGTATCTAGACCCCGGAAGTGACTGAGCTGAACGTTGAAGTGATACCTTTTGTATGAGTGTTTTATGCTCTTGTAGGCACAAAGACCGCAGTCAAATCCATCGCCACGATTTTAGAAATAAATAATCAGATAGACAGATGTCTATACAGATAAACATACAGACGTACAGACAAACTAACCGACATTCACCTTTATTTATACAGATTCAAACATTTAAAAATACTTTACTAAAGAGCACTGTTGTATTTGTTGGAAATCTTGCGGTAACAAGCATGACCACTTTTCAGTTCTCAATGTTTTGTTTGAACGAGCTTGTCAAACAGTTATATGATACCAGAGATAGTAAGGGAACAAAGCGGATCGAGCGGAGTCGGCGGGGGGGGGGGGGGAGGGGGGAGAGGAGGCGCCATATCCCGAGAATGGGTCGCCAAAATTTGAAAGTAACTTAGTGTCAAAAACGTGCAGACGATTTGTTTTAGCTTGTACATAATCAAAATGATTTGGAAATGTTAGGTTGTCACATAAATTCTGCAACTTATCTCATAACTTTCTTCTTATTTGATGTAGCTTTCTCATCCTCTGTCATCATGTGAAACTTGACATAGACTGCAAGTCTGCGCATATTGTTTGATAGTTGATAACGTAGCAGAAAAAATCTAAGCATTTTTCGAAAACTATTGAAAATCATGGTTTCACGGTTTTTTGGCAAACATAAGCCGTACAAAGCCTGAATATAACATATCACAAAGAAATTATATGCATCATGTAGCTGTAGTTGTTGACACATTAGAATCAGCAGAAAAGAAGAATAGAAACAAATCAAGATAAGGCGCCTTTGAGAAGTATTAGGTCGTGTAATAAGTTATGTCCCATTTTTTGTTTTAGTCTTTTCTTAACAACATTGACTGTCTAAGTCTGCTCTGCAGACTCATATGCGTCGTTTTCCAACGTAGCAAGAAATTGAGAAAGATTTTTATCATTGAGACAAAAGATCCAAAGGGCCGAAAAATCAATTTTCGACATCTTTTTTCCTCCAAATTTTTCTCGATTTTTATTGGTAAAACTTATTAAACAAGCTTGACAACAACCAAAACAGTCTATTAGACTTTTACATTTACTTTATAACTGTTTGCGCATGTTACTTTCCTTCCACCGGCTATTTAATGACATTTTTTCAAAAGCCGACAAGGCAAGACTTTGTTACAACGATGTTCGCCGTCTCGCGTACCCAAGCTGCATGGCTCCCAAAATTCGAATTTTGAGTAATTAACCTATGAATTCGATAGTTTTGAAGCCATAAACCATCCCTTCCGTCTTTTTTGGATGATCCGCCTACTGTCTCCCCTCAGGATGCCTTCAGATGATGTCCAACACCAACGTTGAAAAAGGCGTTAGAAAGAAGACTTTTCTAAAGTCCACAAAAATATTTTTGAAAAGTTTCAGCACTTCTGAAGCGCAATAGAAGCTAGAGCATTTTTTGCCTAAGTGTAGCAAATTCTTCGGGCTTATTCCTAGGTATTCTGACTGATTAGGAAGGCGACGTAAGTAGTTGTCGAAAATGGACTTTTTCCCTGCTTGATTTTCCAAATTTGACGCTGTAAAACTTTTTCAAATCCTCTGATGTCGAAAACCAGGATGGAAGTTTTATTAGAGAAGGCTTAGAGCTTTCAAATGCATATAAACAATTTGCAGAACATCGCGCAAAATATTGAGAAAAAATCGAAAGAAAAAATGGGGCAGAACTTATTACACAACCTAATAGATCAAGTCAAATGCGTCAAATTTTGAGGGCAATCTGTCAATAATTAAGCCGCGAAACCTCAGAATTCGCTGAAACTTTGCGCAGTAGGATAATCTAATTTGGGAACAGGGCTCGGCACGAGGTGGCTAGATGAAAATGGAAATACGAAGTCCCCCTTGACTTTTGGGAATTTTTACGAAGTCCCCTTTGACCCTCAACCAAATTTCCTCTAAAAACCTGGAAAATTCCCCAAAATCCCCCAAAAAACGAAACGTCGAGTAAAAAAAAAGGTCGCCGTCGCCAATTTTCCGTGTCTCTTCGGTCACAAAAACGAAACCCCCTTTGCTTTTCGTCCCAAAAACGATATCCAGCTTGCTTGTAAGCCACCTCGTGCCGAGCCCTGTATGGGAAATACGAACATCATATTCATTTGTCGTTATAATGAATTTCATTTCTTGATCTCTCGAAAGAGGCGTTTTCATGCGGAACGGGTCTTATTTTTGTGATCAGCATGTCGAATAACCCTCATAGACCGAATTTCAACAAAATCTGACGCAATCTAAAATTTTTTCCCAATGTCCGTAAACCTACCCGTAACCCTCATATAAAATGGCAAAATTCGGCAGAAAGGTCTGTATTTGTAGTTTACATCATAGTCCTTATATTGCCATAAAATGAGTGCGCTACGTTCAAAAAGACAAAAGCTGTATAGAAAGTTGCATTACTTATGTGCCAACCTATAATAATAAATTTGTTCACAAGTGTTACTGTCGCTCCTTTTCTGAGCGCGCCATCTCCCTCCGCTTACTCTCAAAACTTGTCCAACGGCCATTTAGAAAAGTTCAATATTCCTGAAATTCCCAGAAAAATGCGAACAGTGCTTTATCGTTAACAACCCTATTGCTTTCATGTCTTTCGCCGAGCTTGAGGTACCATTCTGTAGAGCTAGGTTTCAAAGGTTCAAAATCGATGAAATCGATCAATGACGGAAAGTGGTTTACGAACCACCCCCCCCCCCCCTCGAAGTGAAAGTGTGCAAAGTTTGGTCCCATGGTTCAGAAATAGAATTTTCTATTCGAAATATACGTGCAGACATACAGACATAGACATACAGACAAACAGACGTTCAGATTTATATATAAGATGATAAACAAGAGATAATGAAGCTTGAGCGCTTTCTAAAGCACTTTTGACAAATTTTTGCTTTGACGCACTTTCTTCAAGAGATATCAAACTTTGCTTTTTTACCTCATGGGGAAGAAAAGAAGCTTGATGATATCTGCAGTTGGATTTTTACACAAATTTGATTTTCTCTCCTCTCTCACCCCCACCACCCTCCCCTTTTCCCCTGCTTGCACATTCTACTTAGCAAAGTCAGCGGCAAACAGCAGTTCGTAATCAGCGTGAATCTCTATATTTAGCAAATTTTTCTTTACGGCATTTCTCTCATGAGTAAAAGAAACTCATCAAGTGTTCAGAATGAGAAAATGTATAGCCGTGCCAAGCGAGAGTGGGAAAGTGTTTTCGCAAAAGCGTATCTTGAACCTACCGACGTGTACCGCCTAAAAGAATAGACAACGTTTGCGAATAAAACGAGCTGCGGCAAGGTCTGCGAAAAGACCGCTCTGAATTTATCTCTACGATGGTTCAGCGAGGAGGGAGAAGGAAGGATGCTTCAAAATTGACTACTTATGGTCCATCTTGGGCGTTATGCAATCTATAGATTACTGCTTTGTGCATTCGTAGTATAGTTTATCCCATCCGCCAAGGCCATCATTTTCGTGCAAAAACAGACGAAGCGGTGTATCAACGCTTTGTTCATTTTCTGGTGCTGACAATTAATGCAGGGAGTTCTGTGAAGATGGAGAACTAGATGACTGAAGATGGTGTATGGCCTCCCTTCACTGATGGCTGCGAGCCATTTTCAGATTTCCGAGTAAACGAAAAGCATCGAAACGTTAGAGCTTTATTGAAATTCCTAACAAACTTGTTTAGCACAGCAGTACCCTACGATTACAAACAATGCTGAGGTTCAAAGGCAGTGTCCCACCAGACTGGGGGTATCTGGCTCTCGTAATGATGTGATAGTAGACCCCCTACCTAAGCGATGACTGAAGTTCAGAGCGAAAAAGGGAGTCTACCAAGCCTGAAATTTGTTCCGAAAGTGGGCCGAATCTTACGGTAGGGCCAGATGCCGCCAGATACGGCAATATCGATTTGCAGGGCCAGAGTGCGTATAGCGCATACATCATGAGCGCCGGGACCCGCAACGACTCTGCGTCTCTACCTTGCATGCACCTCGCACTCGCCCGAGCCTACCGTAAGATTCGGCCCACTTTCGGAGCAAATTTCAGGCTTGGTAGACCCCCTTTTTCGCTCCGAACTTCAGTCATCGCTTAGGTAGGGGGTCTGCTGGCATCATTACGAGAGCCAGGTACCCCCAGTCTGGTGGAACACTGCCTTTAAGGGATTTGAAGCTTGTAAATTATTAGCTTGTTATAATGTTGGACGTGCTCTTCTGAAGTTCGTCAACATCATCTACGCAAACTCAGTCCTTCCTTCTGTTTGCAGAAGCTTAATAAACTGGACAAAAGCTGACCTTACCAGTTTGCGTTTGTTTCTGTTTATATTCTGTTAATGGCCAATATCTTTATGAGTCTTGAGCGTTGGACTGTAAAGGAACACTACTTGGAACTTAGATATATAGTAGGTGTATCTAAGGCTAGATTCATACCAGTGGCGGACCGAGGGGGGGGGGGCGGCGGAAGGGGGGCGCGCGCCCCCCCCCCGAGAATGGGTCGCGAAATTTTTGAAACTTACCCTTAATTTTTGAAATTTTTGAAACTTACCCTAGCATCCCAAAACTTGCCTATATGGATTATAAAAATGTGCAAACGACTTGTTTATTTTTGTAAATAACTAGAATATTTTTTAAAATTTTTAAAAAATGCAATTTAGCCTTATAAAAGAATTTTTTTCGGGGGCGGTCCGCAAAAATTTTGAGAAGCATCCCAAAAATTTTTTCGGAGTACGTGGCTAACGCCACGCACTTTCATCTGAAAATTTTTTTTGTCGCCCCCCCCCCCCCGTCCGAAATCCTGCGACCACCACTGATTCATACTAATCCGTAACTTCCGGAACAGTTCCAGTGCAGCGCACAGTTTAAGCGATGTAGTGGAACTGTTCCGAAACTTACGGATCTGTATGAATCCAGCCTAAGAAAGGGAGTCAATCAACATTAGTGTTGTGCAAATCGAGTATCAAAAGTTATGTCAATAATTTATGCAAATTGCAATATGCTCTAGCAGCATGAATGTTAAGTCTCAGAATAGAATATCGTAGCACAGAATGCAAAGACATTTGTGAGGAAGCAAATTTTGGATGCTCTTCGTTTATGAGCTGGATCCGACTATGTTACAAGCGCGAAACTTTAGCGACTTTGAAACTTATGTTACAATTCTTTGCGCTATTTTCACTGCATCCTGCACATAAGCACAGAGGAGTCTTTTTGAAACACTTTGTAGCCGTAATTCTTATCAGGAACAAGGGATGTTTCTAAAAATCTTTGTTCTTGCAAGAAACAAAACGTATATTGTTATTCACAGAGACCATGGGGATCCGCTGTTTACCGATTTGACTGTTTTAAGGTGAGATTTGATAAAATACTTACTAACTGGTATGTAGTTAGCATTCTTTTGAAAAACACTAGCGGCCCTAAGGGCCGCTTGCAAGTATGCTAGGGTACATATAGTCATCACCACAATAACCTCTACGTTTTATACCTTTTTAGGGTTCTGGGCAACTGAAACCGAGTAATAAATGACTTTTGACTCTTCTGATTGTGAGAATCCTCTTTGCTGATTATTCGATACCTTTTGACTCTCTTCTAAAAATTTTCTTTGGGTCAAATGTTTGCACCAATCTCAACAGAGTCACCAAGCAGTCGTCTCTCAAAGCGACGATGTAGTCTACACTCAGCTAAACACTCAGAAAGTACCTCAGTTCCCGAAAAATTGCGGCAGCGAAAACAAGCATTGTATTCTCATGCCTTATGCGTCGCCTATAAACCACTTTTTGCAAATACGTACTGCTCCGCGCCTTCAGAGCGGTATATGTGAGAGCTGCCCCAATCCTGGAGAAGAATACTTCAAGAAAAACTTTCCTACAGGCCTCCTACAGAGCGGTAATCTGAGAGAATAGTGCCCTTCATACCCCTACACATGATATCGTATTCTGGGATAAGTCTGCCATACAATTCCCCCCCTCCCTACAAATCGAATATTGCGGGTAAACCTTTAAGCTGCTTACAGACGGAAAAATTGCCCTATGGTCCGCCCGCGGACGATAATTAGTCATTAGAAGGAAATGCCCTATGGACCGCTTACAGACCCTTTTTGACAAGACTACACTGTGGGCTGCTTACAGACTGGTATTTTTCAAAAAAGATATTTTCAAAAAAGAACTGCTCATGTAGAATGATCCTACGAGCCGCTTACGGACCTTTTCCAGAAAAGGTTGCCCTATGGACGCACACAGACCGATCGATATCAAGAAGAAATTGTCCTTCAAATCTTCAAACCAACTTTCAAAAATTGTCCTAAGAGCCGCTCAAAGTCTATTATTGCAAGAAGCAGTCGCTCGCCCTATGTGTAGCACAAGCTGGTATTTTGAAACAACAGAAGCTATGAGCTGCTTGAGACATATCTTTACGTAATACCATCGATATATTAGAGAATATAACTGCCCTATGCGCCGCTGCAGAGTGGTAGTTATAGAAAGAAAATGCCCTATAGGCCACTAACAGACCGATGTTTTGAGAAGTTACTCACAGTCCCCTACAGACCGAGGTTTACAAGAACCCCCTTCCTCTTCCTCCGTCGTTCCTCTCCCAACAAACCCTACTGGAGAAAGAACCGTGCTGAGACTGCCCTAACAAGGGAAGTGTCAGAAGTCGCAGTGGCCTTTTGACATGGGATGGGTACCATCTTAAGCAGCTTTAAATGCTGATTCCAAAACAAACTTTCTTAGCTGCAGAACTGATCTGGGTCGCGAGTTATGGGCATTTCAAACATTAAAGTTTACACTGTTTGAAGTACTCTGTGATCACGGGAACCTTTCAATTGCTTGTTTAAGCACCACAGCATGACTTTGATGAAGGCGTAGGATTACGTTAAACATTGTTGGACTGTTTCATCTATGTTTGAGCCCGAAAAAATGTTCGCTTTAATTTTTGGCTATTCTCAGCGTTGTAAATTTCCCGCAAATTAAATTCAATAACTCTCGTCCTAGATTAGTTCTGCAGCTAAGAAAGGCTGCTTTGGAATCAGCATTTCAAGCTGCTTCAGATGATACTTATTTCATGTCAAAAGGCCACTGCGAGTTCTGACACTTCCCTTGTAAGACCGATATTCTGAGAAAAGGCTATCTTACCCTCCCCCCTCTTCCTTCCCCCACAGACCGATAATTACAGGAAGCCCTGCCCTATGGGGGATCAGCAGATATTCCAGATTACAGATCTACAGCCCCTACAAACTGTATTGCCCTACGAGGCACTCACGTATAATCTGCTCTATGGACAGCCAAAGACCGAAGTCTTGAGAAAGAAGCTGCCAGCTACTTATTGTTAGAGGCCTACACAATGGTATTTTGAGGAGGAACCGCCATTGGAACCTATATACAACCAATATTTTGTGATAAAACTGCTCTATGGGCCACCTACAAACCATAATTTGAGAAAGGACTGCCTTATGGGATTTTACAGACCAATATTTCAAGAAAAATTGCTCTATGTGCCGCTGCAAATCGATAATTTCTAAAAGGAGCGGCCGAGTGGGGAGGGGGGGGGGGCTTGCCAACGATAATTTGTAAAGAATCGCTCCATGGGCCTCTTGCAGCATTTTGGGAAATAACCGCTCTATGGGAGCTCACAGACCAATATATCAAGAATTGAGCTGGAAACCCTCAAACCAATATCTCGAAAAAAATTGCAGCCGTTCAAAGACCGATATTTGAGAAAGAGCGCTTTCCGAGTCCCTTATGAATTAGTCTTCTGAGAGAGAAAAAATAATTAGAACAGGTTACAGTACATCTACGCCTCATACAAACCAACTTTCACAAGTATCGTCTGCGCCCTGGAGAGGTTCCCATGTGAACCAGCGTGCGTACGTGGTGCGACGCTACCTTTCGCTTTTTTGACACGTTTCACCTGAGACTTTAACGGAACTGCCGGAGGTTAACATGTTCAAAAGAGCGAAAGGCAGCGAGATGACGTGGTACCTATGGGAATCTTGCTGGGGAACAAACGGTAACTCCTCTACGCGCCGCACACAGACCGACAATTTTAGGAGGTGCCCTAGTCGCTTATACATCAGCATTTTGAAAAACAAGTACGAGCCTAAAAAGTGCCTGATGAGAAGCTTATGGAACGATAATTGTATGACGATTCTACGAGCCCTTCCGCTCCTCTTCAAATTCATATCTTAAAAAAAAAACGCATTATGGTCCACCTTTAGAACTATAAATATGAAAATGAAATGTTCCCCTTGCGGACCGATACTTTGAGAAGGAACCACCCTACAAATAACCGCTAACTGGATAATTGTCGAAAAAACTCCTCAGGGGAGCTTACAGATCAATATTTTTAGTAGAACTGCCTTACTGGCACCTACAAATCAAGAAAGAGCCCTATGAACAGATTAAGCATTGAAAGATATGCCCAATGAACAGGGAACAGACTAGAGTTGTGAGAAATGATTGCAGAGACCTATAAGAATAGCCTTACGACTTACCAACTTATTTCAAGAACAGAGAACTGTCCTCATCAATTCTCACCAACTATGCCAGCTATGAACTTTAACTAGTTATGGGCAGCCAAGAACTTAATCAGGAAAATGAAAATGTGAGCAGTCGAAGGCTAAACGTTGAGGAACTATTAAAGCATGTTTACGCTAGACAGCGAGTTCCGAATCATTCATACCGGCAGAGTTCAAACTTGCGAAAGAAGGGGGGGGGTACTGTTAGCAACCTTACGAGAGTGTCGCCCCCTTCCCAACTGTAGCCTTTTTGCACTTAAGAACCGCACCCCTTTTGGACGCCTTCCTCGAGGAGACACGATATTTACCACCCCCTGTACCCCTACGAAAACACGCTAGCCTTGTAGACAATCTGCACCCTCCGCACACTCGGCAATCACTCGCCTCAGTCCGCAACTTGTCAACATGTAAGTGCAAAACCTTGCCATTCTTTATTATAGAATGATCTCTCAAATAAAAGACTCCGTTTAGATTTTGAGAAACGAGCTTTGAAGGCACCGTCTATGCAAATCTGAGGCTAATGAAATTTTTATACATTTGCGAGGCTGCGAGGCTCTTATCTAACAAGAGTACACTTGAGCTGGCATATCAAAGAATGATGTTTATCACTAGACGCGTTTTTAACACTGATTTCAAGTTTCCTTTCGGGTTTTTGAGGAGCAACTTTTCGAAACAAGTTATGAGCGTTTGAACGTCCAAATTTGTTGAGGTCAATGCGGACCATAGGTGCGATAGGGGGAGCAGGGTCCCCTCCAGGCAGAGGTGCGATAGTCGGAGCCGAGTCTCCGCCTACCTTCACTTTTGAGCTGATACCGGGTGACCACCTTCACTTTTGGGTTTGAAAAAATTTTTTTGCTGAAGCTTAAAAGAAGGAAAATAAGCAAAAGGAAAGTAAAAGAAAGTATTGAGAGCGTATATCTATGTAGTAGGTCGATCTAGGCAGTAGGCAGCCGAGAACCAGAATTTCAAATGATAAAATAGCAAAAAATCATGCGAAATTTCCACTGTCATATATCTGGTAGTTGAAGATGTCAGCAATTGCGACTTCATAGGTTTTGAAGACCAAGTGTTGTTCTACCATGTGAAAGAATCGAGTCGATTTGAGCAGTGGCCGCCGAGAACGAGAATTTTGAAAAATTAAGCGATTTTAGGTTGCTTAGTGACAGCTGACGTTTAAACTCCTACAAATCTGGAATGTGAAGGTTTGCAATGTTGAGACTTCATAGGTTTTGTAGAGCAAGAATTTCTCTATCGGAGTATATCTTAGCCGTACCGATCCATTGAGATACCGCCGAGATCCAGGGTCTTGAAAAAGCAGGTAAAAATCCGCTTTTTGCACTTCAACAGCTCATAACTTCTTCAGAATTGCACGAATCATGTTGCTACTTCATAGGTTAGATTCTTCTCATCAAGAGCTTTCAGATGGTATATAATATGTGGGGGGTTCAAAGATTTTTGCGGCTCTAACCCAGGGTGGAGACTTTTCACCCCAAAGTCTCCACCTCGCCCATGTTAATGTATTGGCCGGAGACCGCCAGTGGAGACTTTGGGGTGAAAAGTCTCCACCCCCGGGCATATGCCGTGAAAGGCGCGAAACCCCCACATATTATATATCATCTGAAAGCTCTTGATGAGAAGAATCTAACCTATGAAGTCGCAACATGATTCTTGCAATTCTGAAGAAGTTATGAGCTGTTTGTTCAAAAAGCGGAGTTTTACGTGCTTTTTCAAGACCCTGGATCTCGGCGGTATCTCAATGGATCGGTACGGCTAAGAAATACTGCGATAGAGAGATTCTTGCTCTACAAAACCTATGAAGTCGCAACATTGCAAACCTTCACATTCCAGATTTATATGAGTTTAACTGCCAACTGTCAAAAAACACGCAAAAATGGCTTAAATTTTTGAAATTCTGGTTTCCAACGACTATCTCTCAAATCCACTCGATTCTTTCACCACCTGAAAGAGCACCATTTACTCTTTAAAACCTATGAAGTCGCAACTGCTGACATCTTCAAACAACAGATTTATAACAGTGAAAACTTCGCATGATTTTTCACTATTTAAATATTCAAAATTCTGGTTCTCGGCCGTTACTGCCTAGATCGACCTACTTTGTTCGCAGTATGCTATGACAAAATTTATTTAATAAAATCTATACAGTCCAACAAACTTTTACTTCCAAATACACCATTTACTAAACATTTACTAAACACGTCTATTTTAAATTTTTATAAATAAAATTTACAAATATTTTTAATATGCATCGGATCTGTGGCCCTAAAGAAAGCCGCTGGGTCATAGTTCGACCTAGAAAGATAGCTCTGTTCGACCGTTGTACCCCCCCCCCCCGTCGACGTTTTTGGGAGGTGAGTGTCCGACACTACCACCTTCACTTTTGGCGGCCAGTGGTAGCTGGAACCACCTTCACTTTTGGGGGGCCCGGCTCCACCTATCGCACCTCTGCCTCCAGGTGAAGGGGGTTTTGGCTATTTCTGACTTAGAAAAGTGAAGGGCGTAAATGAACCTGAAATGAATGGTGACGCAAGCTTACATGTCTAACGGGAGTGGGAGTAAAAAGAAGGAAAATAAGTGGTATAGAGATGCAATTTGAAGATTTTCTCAATGCTCAGGCTTTGGAAGGTTATCCAACAGAGACTTTTTTGACTCAGGAAAGCTTTATGTTTCATCAGTCAACACACCATTCGAAAGCTTGGAACATACAGAATCGACGTAGACCGTCTCTTTTTTCCTAGCTTACCTGTGAATTCAGATATAAAAAATTATATCTAGTTCTAGCATCAGCTGATTTTATGCAATCACTTTAAGCTCTATTTCTGAAAGAAAGAGGAAAGCTAGAAAAAAAGAGACGGTCTACATTTGCTGGCAAGGCCTTGCTCTGTGATACTGTAGGAAAATCAGGCACCTTCATTCATTCTTCACGCAGAAATTTCTTGACAAAAACACACATGTTTTTAGCTAAAATGCCACGTATCTCTAGATGAAGAGGAGCTAGAGAAAAAGAGACGGTCTACGTTGAATCCTTTTTTTGTGGGCTTTCTAAGGGTATATAGGTTGTTGGGTGAAAGAACTTGTGGCTTTTCAAAAATGAGGTGGAGATATTCAATACTAACTTCCTCCACCCCGCTCCGGCTTTCTATGGGTCGCCAGAGCAAGACTTTTTTGGACTGGGAAAGCTTTCTACACCAACACTTTGTACACCATTCGATAGCTAAGAACACAAGGAATCGACGCAGACCGTCTCTTTTCTCATAGCTTTTCTGCGAAGTGAGATACGAGCAGTTTTATCTAGCTACAATATCAGTCAAATCTGGATAATTATCTTTCCAAACCAAGAAGGTCTTTTTCGAACTTTTATATATGATTCGAAAGCTTGAGAAACGATTAATCTAACTGCCCTTTTAATTGTTATCATTCTCTCTAGTGAAAGGAGATATGGTACGATTCTTGTCAGTAAATATGCATCCATCACTAGCTAGTCCAGATTTTCTACTCTTGTTCAACTCTTTCTTGCGACAGTGTGCATTCATTGATACAATGTTAATTATTCAAAGAATTAAACATTCCTTAAATTTTTGATAATGTTTCGTTATCAAGGCCACTTTGAGTGCGCAGAAGGTCTCAAGCATGCGTTTTTTCAATAAAACGCTGACAAAAGTGCCGTTGTAACAGCTGTTTGATTCGGCCGTTATGTCCTGATTCTAGTCTCAACCTCAGGTGAAAGGGGTCAGCCAGATGCCGGCTCTAAAGTGAAGTGGGTCAGAGAAATTTCTCCACCTATCGCATCTATGATTCTGAGTACCATTGAGTGGTGGGTTTTACTTGACAACTCGTCGTCAATAGATGTTATCAACGTTTTCTCGATATGCTGCATGATATCCTTACACGTTATGTGCCATTAAAGCAGGAAAAGAATTTCTACAACTGTCCATTGCACATAACAAATGATTGCAACAAAGAAGTCGCTTATGCACTTCGCTCCGTAACCCTTAATTAGATAATTACAAAAAGTTACTAGTAAACCATCCAAACATATAGCAAAATATAATGCTTATAGGCAGAAATACTTATCTAAAATGAACTTACTTCATTCCATAGATCACTCGTCTTTCTTTAAAAGAGAAATATATGGGCAAAATCTTACATGATGAATCGGGAAATCCTTTCATAACTGACCAAGAAACAGGCTGAAGGTTTAGCTTACTACTTTGATTCAGTTTTTCGACCCACTAAGAGTCAAATTCAATATTACAACAATCAAATTATGCCTTTCTACGCATATGCCCCACAGGCTTTTCTTTGGGAAGTGAGTAGACCTCTGAGGAACTCAAGAAATCTAGTTTCATTACCAGTAATTCTCTCCCACAGATTGTTTCCAAAAATGTGCTAATCAGTTAGCAAAGCCCGTTTTATCAATAGTTGACCTTCTCTCAAATGTGACGAACTTCCAAAAATCTGGAAACATGGCCTTAGTGCATGTTCCAAAGGTCAATAACCCACAACGTGTATTTCGCTTGGACGTCATGCAGGAGGCAGCAATGGCCTACCGCATTTGCCTTTGGAAGCGCCTGGGGAGCTCCAGATTCCTCGCGCCTCTAATCATTTTTCACACGTCTGATACTTTACAAGTTAAAAATTGAACGAAAATCTTTTTGGAGAGTATCTCACCCCGGATAATTTGAGATTCTTGCGATTTCTTTCAATCTCAGCTATAATCGTTTTCAACTTATTTGGATATTGGGTTCAGGAAATTTTACTCCAAAATTCGCAACAGAAGGAACTGATTCCGATGCAGAATAAGGGACAATTGCAATAATTCTTCAAAGTTCTTGTTTTCGATCGGAATAACTGAGAAAGATTTACATGTTTGAAATTCTGGTCTGAAGATTGAAAAGACCAATTCATACTTTAAAATCATTTGACGTTGAATGGCTATCTATGAGTCCTTTTTGAACTTATCATCTATCTTACTTGCTACGAATTTAAAACATGAAAGTTATCTCAAAACTTGCCAACTATCAACTTTGAGAAATCAACGATCAATTTGGCATAGGTCATCTATAATTAGAAGTGCGAAGAAGTAATTAGAGGCACAAGGAAGTCCCTCAGGTACTTCCATAAGCAGAAGCTGCCTCCTGCCCGACCGCATTTCGCTTCATATACAGAGTGTCCCAAAAAGATGTGCACACTGTTTGATCGTTAATAACTCCCTTGCTTTCAAGCCTTTTGCCGAGCTTGAGGTACTATTCTGTAGAGCGAGGATAAACTTAAAATTACAGCATGGAGCGAATCACTAATCACTTTTCATTACTGTACGATTATGGTATCAACTTTCAGCATACAGTCACACTGTGGAATAGGCCTTTTGATGAAAAAATTTCAAAAAAATCTGAAAATCTGTGTAGCGAGGTTCCAGGCTTGCTAATTCCACTACATAACATTCCACTAGTATTTCGAGCTTTTTTGATGGTATAATCACATTCCTGACGAACATTGGAAAACCAGTTGTTACCCTAAATCTGAAATAACTCATGAAATTAACACTGTCCTGTCGTGCAGTTTTCATATTTAGAATCAGCGACTTCGATTAACCCAGTTTGATAGTTTCTGGCTTGTCTGGCTTTCTTTCTGAGGCAAAATACCGCTTTGAATAACTCAGAGTCCTCCTCGAAGTTTCTACCGTAATACTACAGTAATGAAGAGCGGCTGATAATCCGCTCCATACTGTAAATCTAACAAGGAAAGGAAGGTTGGTCGAAGTGGCCTTTTGAAATGAGATGTATACTGCCTTGTAGAGCTTGGAACGCTGATTCCAAATCTACCTTTGCTATCTGCTGCGGGCTTCTGGGCGAGGAGTTATGAAGGTTTATGTGAGTAAAAATCTGAATGCAAGAATATGTAGGCTAAAATCAGTCATAACAGTTTTTATAGGGTTTAATTGGTAGTCAGGCCACTCGGTGCAACGATATTTTTGACTGATACATCAATTCGTTGCTGCCTCATTTGAACACTGGGAAAAGGTTACGACCGATTTTAGCCTACTCTTGCATTCAGATTTTCACTCACATTAACCTTCATAACTCCTCGCCCAGAAGCCCGCAGCAGATAGCAAAGGTAGATTTGGAATCAGCGTTTCAGGCTCTATGAAGCAGTCTACATCTCATTTCAAAAGGTCACTTCGACCAACCTTCCTTCCCTTGTAAGTTGAACCTCGCTCTAAAGAATGGTACCCCACGCTCGGCGAAAGACGTGAAAGCAAGAGAGTTATTAACGATCAAACAGTGTGCACATCTTTTTGGGACACCCTGTATATTACTTCTACTCTATGCAAGATCACACAAAATATCACAAAGAAAAGGCTACTCTCATTTTGTGGAAGAAAAAGGCTCATACCTTCGGAACAATATAACTTTGTGCATGGATCGTTCACTAGGCAACAGTTAGTCGCGTATGATTTTTACCGGAAAAAATCTTTGATTCTCTTACAAAAATTGACATTCTGTCTTTTAATTTATCGAAGGCCTTTGACAAATTACATATTCCAAAAATGATAGAAAAACTCACTGAAGCAAGAATTGATGGAGATATTTTAAAATAACTTCTTAATTATATGGAAGAACTTTCACAGTGCGTGTGAACGCAACCATGTCCCAGATTTACTCTATGACTAGTGGAATACCTCAAGGCGGTGTTTTACCACTCATCCTCTTTAACATTACTAGAGACCTTCTTCCTCGCCTATCTGTTGAAAAGGTGAAAGTAGTCGCGTACGCAGATTACATAAAAGTATTTGGCTCCTACTCCGCTTGAATAGAGAGAAGTGATGAACGCTTTGAAAACCAACCCTTCAAAATATGCTATCTTGGGCTACACCGAATGACACGACGTCAATACTACGAAAAGTGCCTGTGTAACCCTCACTAACCGGATACATAATGTCATAAACCTAAAGGATTATGTTCACTCTGGTACCCCACTCTCCAGATCGGTGATTGTACGTGATCTTGGTGTATTGATAAACCAAAAACTTCTTTTACGACCCCATTTGAACTACTCACATATAGCCTCACGCAATATGTATCTTCTGCTACGCAATATAAAGCATGCTTATGAAGATGTCTAAATAAAGCTTTAGATTTCAGTTGTTCTTCCACATCTAGAGTGGGCTAGCCAAATCTGGAGTCCCTTCCTCAAAAAGAAAGGTACTCTAATCCTGGAAAAGCCTCAAATGACTTTCACACACATTCTATTTTATAGACCTTTACAAATTCTGATTATCATATGCCCTACTTCTTATCGATGCAATTAGAACGCTGGAAACTTCGCTGCTTGCTATATCGCAGGAAAGTTGCTGATTTCCTTAATTTTCAAATGATTCGTCTTAAGACTAACTTACAGCCCAGTGAGTTCTGGATATGGAAAGCCTCCCACGGTCGAATAGGTGCGTTTAGTTTTCGCTCTGATATCCCCACTTCTTCCCTAAACAAACAATTCTTCCACTCCTTCTTTCCACGCGCTGCACGTTGGCAGCAGAAACTACTGGGTCAGTACTCTCTGCACCTAGTGCTGCCGTTTTCGGAAAGAGACTTCTGAAGTACAATGTATTATTGTTGATATGGATCGAGAAAAATGAATACTTCTGAACGCTATTCTCTTACTCTCCTCTCTCTCCTATCTCCTGTATTTTTAGGTAAAGTGTGAAACAATTTTTTGTCTTTTGACCATCTTTCAAAAGACAAAACCCACTGATTATTAGGTTGTTACATAAGTCTTGCTACACTCTGAATATTTACGGCCGTATTTCATACACTTCATATTTTCAATAAATCAGGATACCATTCGATAGAGCAAAGCAAGCTCTACAAGACAGCTTGTGCAGGTTCGCATTAGTTCCGAGCCGCAAATTTGAAGCCGAAATCCGAGTCGTACCCAATGCCCAAAAATTAAAAAAAAATTCCATATCCTTGTTCAAAAACATCCTACGGATCTCCCACTTGCTCACAAAGATAAAATTTCACATCAGACATCCATATATGACTTTGACGTATTTTTTAATCAACTAGAAACCGAGAAAATCGAAATTTTTCACGGTTATACTTTTGAAGACCTCTGGTAAACATTATTTGCGTGAAAACAGCGTAGCTTCGTTTTTGTATTAGGTCATTCCGAAAGTAATTTCGCTTTTTTCAAAAGGACGCCACATGTGATGTAACGAAGATTTTTAAGAGATCTTGGCAGCATTCGATACAGCATCTCATTCTCTTTCTAACAGTAGTAAATTCCTCGCGGCCCAGTCATTGAGCATTCGGAAATAACTAAAACCTGCGACACATGCTTTTTGAGATGGTTAAGTTTCACGGTTTTTCAAAACTTTCATATCGACCTTCAGAAGGAATCCAAGTGACGATTAGATAGAGCAAACCCTACAGGATAAAAAACAATTTTTTTCTCCTTCACATACCTCCTCAAAACTTTTTAATAAAATTTCAATTTTTTTCATGCTACCAATTTCCATACTAGGTCAACTCAAATCTCCTAGAACATCAATGAGAGAGCAGCTCGGGTGATGTTTGATGCAGTTTTTCTCCTCTTTCTAATAGGTGTTTTTTGTTTCCGATTCTTCCAGTCTTCGGGGATAAAATCGTCATAACTCTTTTTTTTTGAACGCGCTCAAGACTGTACCTGAAAAACTCGAAATTCAGTAATTCGAACCGTAAATTCTCATTTGCTTTATAAAATCAGTATTAAGTCATATATAATGCCATCTTGGAAGCTTCAAATTCCGAGTAATTACTGATGTTTGATGAGATTGTGGCTGACGTAGGTCTGCCAAAATCCGATGGTTTTGGTAAAAAATCTATAAAAAAATTACGGTGAGCTATGAAAAATAGAAAAAAGTTGTACTGTATCTTATAAGGTTTGCTCTATCTAATTCTTACTTGAACTCCTTCTGAGGGTTGATATGAAAGTTTTGAAAAATTGTGAAACTGGACAATCTCAAAAGCATGGGTCGCAGATTTTGGTTATTTTCCGAAAGCTCAATGATTGAGCTGCAAAGATCTCACAAATGTTAGAAAGAGGTTGAAACGATGCATCGAATGCTTTCAAGATCTCTTAGAAATCTTTATTCCTCCACATGTGGCGTCCGTTTGAGAAAAGCGAAATTACTTCCGGAATGACCTAATGTAAGTACAAGAATTTCGATCTTCTCGATTTCTAGTTGATTAAAAAATACGTCAAAGTCATATATGGATGTCTGATGTGAAGTGTTATCTTTGTGAACGAGTGGGATATCCGTAGGATGTTTTTGAACAAGGTATGAAATTTTTTAGATTTTTTGGGCATTGAGTACGACTCGGATTTCGGCTTCAAATTTGCGGGGGATCGGAATTAGTGCGAACCTGCACAAGCTATCTTGTAGCGCTTGCTTGCTCTATCGAATGGTACGCTGAAGCTTTATCGAAAATGTGAAGTTTAGAAATTATGGCCGTAAATAGTCAAAGTGGAACAAAACTTATGTAACAATCTAATACTTTAAAAAGAAAAGCTCTTTCCTATTTTGCTCTTTTCAGACTTTGGTGAGCTGAAACTACTTACCACTCTATCCTCAATGAAATCATACGACAATGGCTGACTTCTCAAGGGAAAGATACCAGGTCGCAGTGACGAAGCGAAATGATATGCATACCACTGAAAGCGTTTTGATGAGCTTCATCCAAAACCTAACTTCAGTATCTGCTAACAAGGGAAGCGTGTTAGTCAAAGTGGCCTTTTCAGATGAGACCCATACTGTTTTGGAGAGTATAGGACATTGATTCTATATCTGCCTTCATTATCTGCCAAACGCCTCTGAAGCCGAGTTATGGGCGTTTTTCGGGTCAAAAAATTGAACGCAAAACAAATCCCCCAAATTTGATCAAATGGTCCTGTATCAGAGCAGTTCATGCAAGGATAAATTTTGATTAATGTGCCAATAGTCAACATTGCTTTATCTGAGCGCTGGAAAGATTGTATCAATTATTTTCATCTTAATTCTGCATCCATTTTTCGTTCCAAAACACGGTCATAACCCGGCGTTCCGGAGGCGCTTGGCAAATAATGAATGTGGACGATTGGCCAACTTGTGTGCTCGTTGTAAGATGATCAAGGTTTGGTTGCTTTTCTTCAGTTTAACGCCACGCGGGACTTACTTCTGTAGTTGGAAACGTGTGTATACTATCAATTTATTACCGATGATATGACACTTACACAGGACAGATTGTATTGGAGCCGGCAAATTTGAGCGCGAGGAATACTTGAGGCGGATGGAAACTTGAACCCAGCGATACAAGCGATACTTGTGCAGTTCTTAGCTCTACTTTTGTAGGACAGGAACCAGATAACAGCGCATTCTACCGTTCCCACAACACTGTTAAAAGGTTAAGCGCGATCAAAAGCCTTGATAACATGGTGACATCAAGCTATAGGTGCGATAGTGTGAGAACCCTGAGCCGGGACCAAGGTTACTCCCTTCACCAAAAGCCACGAAGAAAAATCAACAGTGAAATAGGGTTAAGCAAAGGAGATATTTGTGCGTGAATTGTTTATGTGCAGGAATGGAGGAGTCTGTTGGAAAAAGTTCTTTGTGGCGGGTGTGAGTAGTGATTTCTGGACATTTTGGAGTTTTTAACGTGAAAAAAAATCAATAAATTTTGTAGATAAACATCTTGTACGCAGCGATGGTCACCATTGAAGCCGCTCCGTCCTCTGCTCTCAAAACGCATATAGCATATCTGAGATTCGTACAAGAAAGTGCGGTGGAGGGTGTGCCTCGTGATTTTTGGGAATTTTCGAGTTTTTGACGTAAAAAAGTTAATAAATTTTGTAGATGAACATCTTGTACGCCGAGATGGTCACCACTGGAACCGTCTCGTCCTCCGCTTTCAGGAAATATATACTTTGCCTGGAGTCTATTAAAAAAAGTGCCGGGTAAAGGGTGGGTGAGACTTTTATAATGGGAGTGCTGAAGTACAGGCTTTTTTACCATTGTAAAAAGACGTCTACTTGAGCACACCCATTATATAACTCTCACCCACCTTTCACCCGGCACTTTTTCTAACGTACTCCAGGCAAAGTATATATTTTCTGAAAGAGGAGGGGACGGTTCCAATGGTGATATCGCGGCGTACAAGATGTTCGTCTACAAAAGTTGTGAAAGGACACCCTTCACCCAGGCAGTTGTTTTAACGGACTTCAGGAGACGGTTCCAGTGGTGATTATCTCGGCGTAAAAGGTGTTCATCTCCAGAAGTTACGGAATTTTCTATCCTAAAAACTCGTAAATGTCAAGAAATACTACCCACACTCTTCACCAGACACTTTTTCAACAGACTCCAAGCAAACTATATATTCTCTAAAAGCGGAAGACAAGGTGGTTTTAAAAACATTTCCCTTGCTGACGTTGCTGTTCATCTACAAAAATTACAAATTTATTCTTTTGAAAAAATTCGTAAATGTTTAAAAATTGTCTAACTCTTTCCGAAACAAATGTTCTCGCATGCACATCTTCTACGGTAATTCCAAAAACAAGCAGGGTGATGTAAAAAATGAAAATGAAATGTCAAAAAATACAAGGTGCTGGTCAGAAATATAATTTTGTGCTAATCCAGCAGCACAGCGGTTCACATTTCAGAAAAAAGATAATCAATAATGGTAAGGAATAATAAACTTTGACTAGGAAAAAATGATAGAAAACACCATGGCTCCCCCCCCCCCGTCGACATTTTATTATTTCTCTACCCAGTTAAACACCCTTCACCTCGGAGGAGTCATTCTCACCTTATCGCACCTGTGCATCAAGCTATGCTGCGCACTAATGCCTTTGCCGCAGCATAGCTTAATGTAGATTGTAGTCAGATTAGCATGGGAAGGTTCCAAATCAAGCAACGAATACTGTTGTACAATACACAAGCAAAACTTGAATAATTACAACACAAAACAATTGATATCACTGTGGTCGATGACGAAACGAAGACAGATTTGGAGCCACCACGCAATGCTATTCAAAGTGGTATGAGTCTCCAGAAACGTGACTTCGACTAAGCATGCTTGCATTGTAAGTTCTTCTCTAGAAGAAGTTATGAACGTTTGGAAATCCGAATTTAGCAAACATTCGGTGCTACATCTTCAAGAACTAATTGTTTAAAGATACTTGTTTCTGTGCTCGGTTTATGTAGACATTACTTGTATTTAATGCATTAGAAACCATGCTAATCATTCACTCCCAAATTGATTTTCAAAACACATTACGCTCCAGAACCTCAATGACTTCAAATTCTTAACCGCCCATAACTTCTTCTAGAGAAGCCCTTAGCAAGCAAGAAAGAGAGATTTTGAATTACCTTATCAAGACGCATCTAATGATAAGCATACCGTTTTGGTTTGTCACTGCGACCTGGGATCCTTCCTTGTCAGAATTTCATACATCTTAATATACTACCGTTTTGAATTTTGCTGCTCAAAGCGCTCTATCTCTATTAATCCTATACTAGTTTCTTGATTGAGAAGTAACTAATATATTAATATTTTACTTTAATATGTATCTCAAGCTTTCTATTTCGCATTGTTTCAAATCTCCTGCCAAATCAAAATCATTAGTTGAATATTTACATGAATTACAGATCTTACCTGCTTGCTCTACTTTCGTTAAAGGCAGTGGCTCGGCAAATTCTCGTCCTGTGGTTTTCTTTCTGGGGTAAATCGAGCGCTGATTCAGGAAATCCATTCTAGAGAGCGCGAAAATGGCAAGAACCAACATTTCTAAGGCTGCGTTCATACTGATCCCGAAGTCCGGGAACAGTTCCAGCACAGCGCTTGAAATGAGCGCTGTGCTGAGACTGTTCATGGACCTCGGGATCAGTATGAACGCAACCTAAAGCCCCGCATTTTGAATTTTGACGAGGGGAACGCTCCCCACCAACGCTGGTTAGAGACATAGAGTCGTTGTGGGACTATCATGTTCATAACATTGCGGCATGCCGCTGACGACGTAAGGAATATCGCAAGTTCGGCCGAGGTGTAAGAATGACTTGCGCGCACAAGTTTAGGGACAATTTTCTAGACAGGGGCAGCATGGTGTGCGCTCAGACCTGCTCCGTTCTCATGTTTTGGGTGCAAGCAACCTTCCATATAAGAGTCTCAAAATGTCCGGTTCTGCCGAGCCACTGCCTTTAAGTATGACGTATCTTTAATTTATTGAAAGCTTTTATCTTCCATCTGTTACATTCATATGCTTAAACGCGGAGAAAGTGGAGGCGCTCGGTAGTGTAATGGACGCCTACAAGTGGAATTATTATATTGCCTAGGTACTACCAACAATGCATGCCACTCGAAAGAATTTGTTACTTGCACTAGGGTATCCCATCGTGCTCCGTTATTTTGGGCAAACATGCTAATACCCATTCTTCATGCGTGGGATAGAAGCTTTTAATAGTGTTTGATCTTTTTGCAAAGATGACTTCGCATACTAATACACTGGCAAAACACACCTTCCCAAATCTATTTACCATAACCGGAACTTTGCAATCTTGTTTATGATTTTTACGAAGAGGATTTAGCGATGTGAAAATGAAAGCAAGTCGTCAGTACATATTCCATCGTATATATTTTGCATCATTTCGATTTTAGCGATTATACTATCTAGCACAGCACTATAGTAATGTCGTAAATAAATGAATAAATAAGCAATGTATTATAGCGTTTGTGGCATATTTTTTTAAATCCATCTTCCCGTTCACACGGGGTCTGCTACTCTCGTAAGTCTCTTCCATTCTTCACGGTTCGATGTTTGGTTTTCATCTAATCCACGCTCTCTTAGGACTGATTTGATCTTGTCCATTCATCTCATTCTAGGTCTGCCTCTTGGCCTCTTTCCCGGAACATTCAGTGACAGGGTGAGTCTTGTGATATGGCTTTCTTCTCTTCTACTTACATGTCCGTACCATCGTAGGCGCTTCTCTTGTAGCTTCTTTATGATCGGAGCAACCTTTTGTACTTCTGATGGTGTCGTTCGAGACATGATCTAGCATGGTGACTCCAGTGGTCCATCGCAGCATTCTCGTCTCCATTACACCGAGTCTTCGTTCGTCGTTGCGTGTGCTCGGCCAGCATTCCAAGCCGCGTTTATCCTACCTAGTATCTCTCCGTGAAGGCTTCCATCTGCGGCGATACGACTTCTTAGATACTTGAACGTGGTAGTCTTCTTGATCATCGTGTTGCCACTCGAATGGTTCCTGGGGTCTGGGCTCCAAGCTCCATGTACTCCGTCTTTACTGTGTTGAGTCTTAAGCCATGCTGTTCCAACTGAGTCTTCCACATCTGTACATCGTCTTCTAGCTCATTCCTGCTTCTTGCCATCAGAATCACGTCATCCGCATATATCACAGCCCGTTGACGTATGAATCTACTGGTTATCGCATCCATGACTGTGATGAAGAGCAGTGGCGACAGTACAGATCCTTGATGCACACCTGCTTTTATCGGGAATTCTTCTGATCTTCCTGCTGCTGACTGCACGTAGCTGGTCGCATTCTTGTAGATCATCTTAGTCCACTGCACGTACTCTTCTGGAACCATATGCTTTCGTGACGACCACCATATGATGTGATGCGGCAGCTTGTCGAACGCCTTCTCCAGGTCGAGGAACGCTGTGTGCAGCTCACATTGTTTTTCCCTGCTTCTCTCCATCACTATTCTGGCGGTATGGATTCTGTCGTTCTGCGGCCTTTCACGAATCCACATTGATTGGATGCCAACTCTATGATGTTTCGGAGCCTCTCTCTAGTATCCTTTCGAATATCTTCAACGTGTGGCTCATAAGTCGTATAGGCCTGTATGTGGAACATTCAGCTATACGGCCTTTATTCTTCCATATCGATATCGTCGTACTTCTACACCAGTCGCTCGGCATCTTTCTGGAGTCTACTATTCGATTCAGCAGTCGCGTCAGCCATGTAACACGTGTCTGTCCGCTTTTCTTCCAGACGCTCGGTCCGTTATGGCCGGTACTGGTCCATGTACAGCCTCAGCCGCTGCAGCTGATGAGTATTCGTAGCTTGTGGATGCCGTTTCTGAGAAGTGGCATAGGGGTGCGAAGGTCTGATTTTGAAAATTGGCTCTAGCCACCTATGTCAGCAAAATTTAAATATGGTTGATCTAAATAGTCGATGAATCATTTGACTACTCATCGAAATTCAACTCTCAATGTTCGAATATAGTCAATACTCATTCATCGGATAATTTTGGTTTTCGATGTTGTTTGGCATTCATTCGAGAATTTTGATCTCGACTGTTTTTCAATAGTCGTTCAATCAAAATTCTTCATTTTTGAGTTTATTTGATTTTCCTTTATTCGGTGAAAAATTCCAAATTTCCCCCAATAAATTAGCGACGACGATGGTACTCTTAAAGAAGAAAGCGTGCTTCAATCAAACAACTTATGCAGCGGGCCCGATCAAGCGGTACCGAAACTGGCAAAGGCAATCGTGTCCGCTTGCCACCTTTGTGCCGGCCCCTATGTGTGAGTCGTTTATCAGTACTCTGCATAGAGGGAGTAATCCTCCTGTACTGCATTGAAGAGAACATGGAAATGCTAGGGTCGCCACGCCCTTAAAAGGATCATCTAAGCTGATGAGTTCGTGACCGACTCTAAAATACCTGAATGTCGAAGACAAGTTTCAAAAAAAATGCATAGCGCATTCTTGACATTTCTAGGTACTAGTCAGTTTACCTTCCCTCATTATCGTAAGTTCACCCGCGTTGATAAGCGTGGCAACCCTAACCGCATTTACCTTTAAGAGCGCGATTGCCTCGCTTCAAGTTATGGCTTTCGCAGCGAGACTAGAGCAATAACTTAGTCAAATGCCACGCTTTTACATACATCAATGAATGAAGTTAAAACTACTTCTGAATTTGAAGCAGTCTATGTTCACACTCTTTTTGAAAAACTCTCCTATACCCCGCTTTGACAAAGCCATTCCGAGTTTTACAATATAGTATCGATACTTGCTTGTGTTTACATCGCACTCTAAAACTTTTACACATTATGAAAAAGGCGGAATGTTGCAGAGTTTATTGAAGTGTCGTTCTTCAATACTGTCTTCTTCATGTCATTGTGCATAGTCCAACATCCGGACTGCAAGTTCCGCCACATAATCCGCATACATTTCCAATTCGATATATTGTTTGGTTCAGAATGTTTCCACTGAGAAAAGGTATGATATCGAATTAGTTACGCAAATCTCGTAAGAGAAGGAAGACACTGCACAAACTTACGCAGGGCTATAGCGGCAAACAACGAAGGACTTTCCAGAGCAATCAACAACAGCGCATCCTATTTTGTTGGTATTTGCCCAGGCCATCTGAACATATGTAAATTGTTTCACATTCCACTGATGCGGTAGTGTACCAACCTGAGTGAAGGCTGTCTGATCTATGCCTTTCTTTGCTTGTTTATCTCTCAGGTTCTCTGAGAATATCAATTGCCTGTTGATTCCATCCTTGAAGATTTGCGTCCACCAACTAATGGCAACCTATTAAGAAAGCATGACTCGCAGTAAATATGAACACAAAGCATGACTCGCAGTAAATATGAACACAAACGACTTTCTAGATCAAACTAGGTAATTTGCCGTTTAGAGTTATAAGACTCCTTAGTGCTCCTTTGACGCTCAACTTAATATAATAAAGCACGTAGTTCCTTCCTCCTCCCAAAATCAGGTACAGAGCATAAGCTTATAGTTAGAACTAGCTTATAGCTAAAATATTTGCAAGGGCGTATCATATCCAACTTATGTTATGAGATGTAACGAGTTTCAGTTCTGTTATATAGCATAGTTACTCTGAATTACAAATTTTTCATGTTATAGAAATATGGCGAAAGACATGAGTATTAGGTTGACTCAAAAGTTCTGTCGCTTTGATTTTGGAAAATTCGTAACTGCTCCCTATGAGAAAGTATTGACTTACAAAAAATGCAAATAAATAAGCAAATAGGAAAATTCATCTAATTTTTAATCACATCTTTGATGGCTTTTGACAACAAAAGACTCCAAAGATAAAAAATCCGAATAGGAGAACCACGCCTTTCTAGGAAAAGTCATTGTTTCCGTGAAAAAAGCAAAAAACAGCAAATGACGTTTTTTGCATTAACATGGCATTTTGACGATTTACTTTCGAAAATCACGAATTTGAGAGTGGTTTTCCTATTCGAATATCTCTGGAGCCTTTTGTCATCAAAGAGCATCGAAGATGTGGTTGAAAATTAGATGAATTTTCCTTTTTGGAGGTATGCTTTGTAGTTCAATCCGTTTACATAGGGAGCACTTATGATTTTTCAAAATCAAAGCCACAGAACTTTTGAATCAACCTAATACATCGGCAATCATTCAGTGAAGGATTTGATAGTTGCTCACTATAGATTGTGGTGTCTAAAAGCATTCTGGTTGGCCAACAGCAACTTTACGTCGTTTCACATTGGCAAGGGTCTCCGTACAGCATTTGCAAGAGTGTCATTCAATAATTTTCCCACCCTGAGCGGCGAAAAGGCTAAGTGAGCAAATCTTCGAATAGGCGTGGAAAATAAGTGAGGAGCACGAGTTGAGAGCTCCGCTCGAAACGAACGCTGCCAATAAGAAATAATGTACAAGCCACATTCAGAATTCCTTGAAACTAAACGCTCCAAAGGACCTGTTCGTGAGGCGCACTGATTGAGCACAATGTAGGGAAGTGTGCTCCGCAAAGCGCACGCTTAGTGTGTTTACTTGCGGTTAAGGCAAACTGGGTGCAAGTTGCACCCCTGAAAATAGCGTCGAACAAAAAGACAGGGTGAGGTTTGCGCATACAGAACTAACGATATCCAGAGCCTAATATTGTTTAGGATGCAGCATCGCTTGCACTACGCTTCTTTGTCAATGCATTTTGCTGAACCATGGATAGACTGGACTTACAGTATTGAAAAGTTCAACTTGATCCGTAATCACTGTGTCATGCACATAAACGTTTTCACCAATTCCTGGTCTTGTTGACTCGTCTGATTTTTTCAATGAGCACCCTTTGGCGTAATCTATGGCCTGCGCTTCAAGGTCCATGTCATATTCCTGCAATCTTTCTCTCAACTCTTACGTAGACTTTTTCAAGATTAACTACATTGACAAAACTTACATTGACACAATTTTGAAATGTTTTTGAGGCTTTGCAAGAAATGAAATTTACGCTTACCATTTTTGACATAAATGCAGCCGTTGGTAAATTAGCATTGCTCGGATTTTTACCATTTCTTATTTGACCTGTTGCAAGCAAAGTTCTGAAAAAGGAACTATAACATCACAACCATACCAATATAATGTAACCGTAGAACACAAGAAGCAGTATTGAAGAACGTGGGAAGACGCTCACCTCCTATAATTATGTGTCTTCACCGCTTTGTTCCTTCCTGCAGCCGTCATGTAATCATTGTCTGAGTTTATATCAGCAGTAGTTGTCGCACTGGTTGGAGCCACGCCCGTCGTTGTTGTCTCACTGGTTGAAGTCACGCCCGTCGTTGTTGTCTCTCTGGTTGAAGTCACGTCCGTCGTTGTTGTCTCACTGGTTGAAGTCACGTCCGTCGTTGTTGTCTCACTGGTTGAAGTCACGTCCGTCGTTGTTGTCTCACTGGTTGGAGTCACGCCCGTCGTTGTTGTCTCACTGGTTGAAGTCACGTCCGTCGTTGTTGTCTCACTGGTTGGAGTCACGCCCGTCGTTGTTGTCTCACTGGTTGAAGTCACGCCCGTCGTTGTTGTCTCACTGGTTGAAGTCACGCCCGTCGTTGTTGTCTCACTGGTTGAAGTCACGTCCGTCGTTGTTGTCTCACTGGTTGAAGTCACGTCCGTCGTTGTTGTCTCACTGGTTGAAGTCACGCCCGTCGTTGTTGTCTCACTGGTTGAAGTCACGCCCGTCGTTGTTGTCTCACTGGTTGAAGTCACGTCCGTCGTTGTTGTCTCACTGGTTGAAGTCACGTCCGTCGTTGTTGTCTCACTGGTTGAAGTCACGTCCGTCGTTGTTGTCTCACTGGTTGAAGTCACGTCCGTCGTTGTTGTCTCACTGGTTGAAGTCAGTTCCGGCTCTAAAAGAGCAAGCGATTCTATTGAAGAGTGGAAAGGGTTTTTCGTGCACTAAAGGAGGAAAGGAAAATCAAGCAATTGGTCAAGAATCTAATCTCTCTAATCCCTCCAAAAACCATTTTTCTGGTACTCTCGAAAATTTCAACTGTATATGACGTGGATTTTGGCGCGAGAGGTTTCCCAAATGAAGTAGCCTAGCTTTATGTGAATAAACGGCACTCTTGCCGACGTAAACATGCTCTTGAGACCCTTTACCGTGGGTTTTGCAAGCGAAGACAAAAATTTCTGAAACGCTTAAAACCTAGAGCAAGCTCATAAACTACTGAAGCGTAAGATTAAGCCAACTTTTTGGGACTTTTGAGTTTATCTCAATGAAATTTTGTGTTTGCGGCAAAATCAAAATTGTATTCTTTTTGCGCCATCGGTTTTGCACTTGTCTGTAGGTTTTGGTCTTTTTGTATATGTAGAAAAAATCAGGATAAACATGTCACCGCGATTACAAAACAAGTAAGCAATCTTTACCGTCAAATTTATCAAAACCTCAAATATTATTGCAGTAAGTGATACATTACAAATCAGCTGTGTTGTAAGATGAACGATATAAAGCCAGTAGTCTTAACAGCTTTTTGATTATAGCACCGACGTACTGTAATCAAAAAGCTCTCCCACTAAATGCTTTATGAAGACGCACAGTTGATGGTGACGAATATCTTTGTATATAATTGAATAGTAGCCGCCTGCAAGACCAATCACAGCTGATTGAAGATTTAGCTATGTGCGTTTTGATTAGATACGATGTGCTATCTTGAGCTCTAATCGCAGCTACAAATTGAGGTTCTTTTCCTATAGGTCTCTTATATCATACCATCCTAAAAATAAGCAGAAAGGTTTGTATGCAAATCGGAATAGCATAGCAAAGCCACATGGCAAGAATCATTGTCTTCTAAGGGCCGCTGGATCAACATCGCTGGGTTGGAAAACGCAGCTCAGAAGAAGGCTTTGCATTTCTAGAGCTGCAGTGTCTTGTCTTTCACATCTAACTATCCGCAAGCGTTTCTACTGCTCTTTACTATGACCATATTAAACATGAGGGAAAAGCAGTCCAGATGCCATATTCAGATCATCTCAGCTACCCTATCATTGTATTGATTATCTAACCTAACAGTGCTAAGCATGTTTTTGAGAAGGAGATGATGCATCGAATTCATGAAATATGCTGTGAACCAGTAACCAAAGTAAGGCTTATCGAGAATCTGGATATTTTAATATCTCATTTATTCTTACCTGTAAAATGCTTGGCATTATTGGCAGATAAAAGCACAACTTTGAATCGCTTTTATTGACACTGAAGGAAGAAAATTACCGAAAGAAAAAGGCTCTAGGTAGCCAGAAATGATCAGCGCGACATACAAAATGCTGGAAGATGCGGCCTGTACAGCTTCTCGGTCAAAAACATTTGCGGATGGTTAAACCGCGTAAAATTTACAATACTGGACCTTTAGAGAGGCTCCATTTGCTCGGTTTCCAATCAATGGGATATCAATGCAGCATTACTATGAGGCTCGTATGATGCAGGGGGGAAAGAGAACAATTTTTTTTATCTATTTAAAGCCTAGAGAAATGGATGGCTCATGTGGATTTGTGACTACTCCATGTTTAAGCTAATGGATGTTTCGAATTGTGAATCGTGTAATGGTTATATAGTTTTCTGACTCCAACTAATACTTGCTTTGATGACTCACAAAACTCAATTCATAGAGAGAAAGAGAGAGAGAGAGAGTTTGGTCAGACAAATTTGGCAGATTTCTTCACTCTAATTATGAAAGCGACATGATTTTTTGTCCTGCTAATCTAAAAAAACCAAAAAACCTAACTCGACTACGCTCAACGTTTGCTTGCCTTTTCTTCCTGGAGATACAGCAGTTCAGCCTAGATAGCGTTTTTGACAATGATCTTATGATTGATGAGAAAACATAGGTTATTCATAAATCGTGAAGACGGGTTTGACTGCGGTCCTCGCGAACACAGGAGCATGAAACACTCATACAAAGAGGCATCACCCCAAAGCTCAGCTCATTCACTTTCAGTATCTGAATACTATTATATATAAGCGAAAAAAGCATTTGAGTAGAGCGGAAAATCAAGAAAATGCAGTTGCCAGAAATGCGTGCGTGTTGCGCGCGGTCGCGCCATCGTCACGACTGAATGCCTTATACCAGAGCTCGATTTTCTATGCCTATGAATGTGGACATCATCATGAAAGGTTTTCCTTGAATTCCTTCGTGATGCATAAATTGAACATATAATGACCACATAGAGTCAGTTGGGATCAATCCGGCAAGTCGTTTTAATATCTTGTTAGTCTTTCCTGCTTGAATTGTTCCAATGACCATTAAAGTATTTTGAAGTGGCACATAATGCAGCTCTCTACCTTCTCATCCTACTCAATGATGTTTTGGATATACTTATACCCAAAAGATCAAGAAGCTGATCATTCTAGCTTTCAGGCTTCCTTTAGCACGTTGACGACCGCGCCATTTTGAGCGAAACTCCCACTAACGTCCTTCGCGCATTTGGCCCGTGCATACGCGCGGATGCACGAAAACATTATGTGGGAGTCTTTTTGTCATTTATTAATAAAACATGCGAACTTTGTTCAGACATACAGGTATATTACAGAGCCTTACCAGGACTTACACAAATCAAGGTTTTCGCATCGATTTTCCCTCCAATAATCCATGCAATGGCTATATCTGAGGAATCGCTCTTCGAGAAATACGTTGTAGAACCAGATGTTTTTTGCCTGATCCATCTTTGTTTGATTTCAAAACAGCTATACAAAGTTTTCACCTTCTCGAGAAAACTAATTAGCATGTACTGACTACATCAAAAACGTACTGATCACCCATTTTTGCGGCCGTCTTCTGAACAGCTGCCGCGATGCCCTGTGTTCTGTAGGACTATCAGGCCACTAATAGTATTACTGCATAGAAGTTGCCTTGAAACTTTTCCTTTGCACCTAAAAAACTAGCGTGCATATGCGCGGATGCACGAAAATGCTAAACGGGAGTCAGGGCGTGCATACGTGCGGATACACAAGGTCGTCAACGTGTTAAAAAGCGAACAAAACAATTTCTGGCGAAGCTTCGAACTCAAAAAGAAACATGCTGCACTCAAAAACATCCAAATAAACTATTATCCTGAGGATTCTCGATCACCCACCTGGTATGTCTTCTGTGTATACGCACAGCCCCTTAGCCTTCTCACAAGATGAATCTGGATACGTGGTGCAGTCCGCAGACTTCTTACATGGAGTTCCATTCTCATAAATACTTTGACCTTTGATTGGTTTACTGAACAGAACAATTACTGCAGCCTGTTTGACACATCCTGCTGTATTAGATAAGAAGAACAACGCATGTAATGGTAAGCGAAACGCCCAAAGTTGTCTTCTGCACAAATTATCGAAAAAAGGATAAACAGTGAGAAGGAGTAGTTTTCAGGATGTTAGTAAGGAAGTGCCAGTCAGATCTAGATTTTTTTTGTGTTCTGATCCGGGTAATGCAAAAGTGATGCACTTTGTCCTCGACTCGTTTTGATTTGATGACTCTCACAACTATACGAAGTGCGAGTCAGGCTGCTTAATACTTAGTGCTTCTCTTTCTTCTTGTAAATATTTGAATTCACGATGTTGCATCCAACACAGAATTGGTCTTCATTCCTGTATATCAATGTAGTTTACTTGGGTTTGGTCATTTAAGGTACTATGGAGAAGCCAGTACTTGAAAAATATATCGTTTTTTTTGTAAAATGTGCAGAATAAGTTAATTTGACAACTAGAGTGGGAGAATTGATGGTATATATAGAAAACACTGATTAGAAATTGATTTATATATAGAAACACTTACACGTTGAAGATGCATGAGTAATGTGTCTCTGAAGCGGCAGTATCTTCTATGTAAGCGCACGCAATTTGCGTAGCCTTCGCATTGACCATCTAAACTTTGCAAAATTTTCCAAAATCAAGGTATAGATTACCTTCAGATATAAATAACCAAACCCACATTAGCGAAATCATCTAAGCCAGATGTGTACGGTTGGTTCTTGTCAAGACCATAGTTTACGACTGGTTGAAACCAATTTGTTGTCGCCTTGAGAGTATAGTAAGCGGCACTACCAGCAGCAGTATTTAGTGTCAATCTGAATAAAATTCCATTTGGATATTTTACAACTCATTTTTGCATAAATAGAGCGCCATCCCAGTTACTTATTACAGCCTGAAACACAGGTTTCCTTTCGTTTACGATTTCCTTTGAAGCTGCTAGGTTGGAGGATAGTTTCCTTTATACTTTATTTTTATTCCTCAAAAATCTGGAAGCTTCCAAAAAGCTCATGTTCAAGGTATGTGGACAGAGTTCAAAGGTCTACCTATCAATTGCGTCACATCCGCGGTCCGCGCGCAAAACTCCCACTATATAGGTGGAATTTTGTTTGTAACCATTTTTATACGAGTTGGTTTTCGTGAATAGCGAGAGCGGAGGATGCGTTAACCAAGCAGGGTATGGTAAATAGTTTTTGGCAAAGATGGGGGGGGGGGGATGACACAATCACCAGTCATTTCCACAAACCTTTCTGAGCCGTTGACGTCGATGCGCGCCATCTTTGCAATCGACGTAACCAAGAAAATTTCTTCAAAAAATCAAAACTCTCGAGCTTCCTGTGTTGATTTTTGCACGAAGCATATAAAAAAAGATTTTTAGAAGCATTAAAAATTCTTAGAGCTTCTTCACTCTTGTTTATGAAACGCTGAAGGCACCGGAGTGTCACTGGAAGAAAGAGCGTGCCCAAATATTGGGTCGATCCGAAAGTCCGTTCTCTACTTTTCTTTTTCAGAAAACCGCAACCTCTTTGCATCTCAATGGAATTCTTCATACTCTTCCTGTTCTAAACCAGAAAGCACTCTTCCTACAGCGCACGAATTTTTAAGCTAGAAAGAAGAGGTTATAATCGCCATGTTGGTTTGAAATTCGATTTTCGGTGTGACGTTTTTAGACTTTTTGAGCAGGCTCAATCACGAAATTGGAGTCTCTTTATTTGATTTTAACTCTTGATCTTCCTCCTTTCAATTTATGCAAGGGTGTAGTACCCTAATTTCACGCGTACAAGGCGCGGGGTGGTCCTAGCTTTCATCGACCAGCGCGAACACGGCAAAGGACTTCGCGACCAAAGGAACCCCATACCGTGCTGCGTTTTGCCTGACGAATCGTGCGGCATAAGGATCGCTTCTTAAAACACGTTGGAGCGGATGAGCAGCTCGATGAAAGCTAGGACCACCCCGCGCCTTGTACGCGTGAAATTAGGGTAATTGTGCGCATAATTTTCTCCAACCAGAATATCTTCAAAATCTCTTGTGTCCCTGCTTGAAAAATGCCAACCTTAAGTTTTCTTTTATTTACTTTTAACTTCTAAACTCTGCTTACTAACCACCGCGAGAAGCTCCTACAGGTAGATGCTTTCTGGTTGAAAACAGCTGGTTTGTTGGTTTCTGGTCAAATACAACTTGAAGAAATTCCAATAAGATTCAAAGATGATATGGTTTTTCGAAAATGACGAACAAACGTAAAATTGTAGACAGGGCCCGGCACAGATTGTTTGGAACAGGCTGAACTTCGTATTTGGAACAAAAAGCAAAAAAGATATCATTTTTGACGAGTCGGGGCCGTGCACCAAGAATAAGCGCCATTTAGTCGAACACAAGCTTTTCGGACAGGTTATCACAAGATTACATGCTCAATCGCATATGGCGAAAAGTGCGCACGATTTGAAAGCAAGGCTAAAATAAACAAATTGCTTGTTTACAGCGCACACAGAATTATATGGCCCAAAACTGAACTGTATACATGGAAAATTATTTGCAAAAGAATTATGCAAAAAGATTTGAAAACTTACGTGAAGTAATACGTTTTCCAAAATTAAATCGTCTCCAGACAGCCACCAGACGATCTGAGATCGTCTGGAGCATATATTTTTGTCAGTTCACATAAGTTTTAAATTTTTCTATTATGGACGGATTCCCCATTCAAAAATCTATCCCTAAGCATAAAACATTTTCGAAACACTGCCTTTCCTTCTTTTTTTGCCTTAATTCCTTCATAAGTCGCTTTGTTAAATATCGCGCTCCAGTGCTAAACTCTTGTGCATGCATAGTATTCAGCTCCAATCTGAATTTTCACTCTTATCTCACGTTTTTTCTTTCAGACTAATAACCTGATTTCACGCATATAAGGCCGGAAAGAAATCCTTACATCGCACGGTTCTCGCAAGCAATGTACAGCACGTTATTGGGTCCTTTGGTTGTAAAGTCCTTTGACTTGTCTGGGCTAGTCGGTTTTGGAAAAAAATCCCCCGCGCCTTATACGCATGATCGTTTTCAGAAACCCTAGAAACCGACTCGTGTCGGTTTCTAGGGTTGGGGACAAAGGAATCTTGGAGAAAATTTTGGAGAAAGTCAAGGGGGACTTCGTTTTCAAAAAGCCTAGAAAAAGACTCATGCCGGGCCCTAATTGTAGAATGTTACGCAAATGGACGCAGAGAATAGAATCAGATAAAAAATTGAAATTTTGGGTTTGTTTATACGTAACTGCAGTAAACTCTTCGATCGTTTGTGCATTTGCGGCATCAGTCAGGCTGGTGAAACTTTTGGATTTTCCAAAATAGATAACAAATAATGTAACAGAAGTTATCCTCTTAAAAGATGCGTTACACAGGAGTAAGTGCTTGTACGTTGAGCAGTTGTAAACGTAGCTTGGGGTGGAAGACAACTACTAATCTGCTGTTTTTGATAATGTTTGGCGTAATTTTGTTTTATGCTAGATTTAGACCATAGATTCTTCATATGCGAAAATTCAAAATACCAAAAAGTTCATTCCAAAATGTTCGCAGAAAAATCAACTGATATATGCATAGTATTCAAATTATTAGGTTGTCCCAAAAGTAAACTCCTTTTATCTTATATATAAAGCTGAATGTCTGTTTGTCTGTATGTCTGTCTGTATGTCTGTCTGTATGTCTGTCTGTCTGTACGTATGTTCCGAATAGAAAATTCCATTTCTGAACCGATCCGGACCAAACTTGGCACACATACACTACGGGCCCCGGCGGGTGTCATAGGCTACTTTTCGTCATCGATCGATATCGATTTTATCGATTTTTATCGATTTTTTTGCTGAGTTCACCTACGGGGCTGGGAGTTGGCACAGGGGGGTAATCGAGCATGGGGATTCCGAATACAGTATTGGTTTTCAGGATTATCGATTACTTTTATCGATTTTATCGATTTTTTTGCAAAGTTTGAGCTACGGGGCTGGGAGTTGGCACAGGGGGGTAATCGAGCATGGGGATTCCGAATACAATATTGGTTTTCAGGATTATCGATTACTTTTATCGATTTTATCGATTTTTTTGCAAAGTTTGAGCTACGGGGCTGGGAGTTGGCACAGGGGGGTAATCGAGCATGGGGATTCCGAATACAATATTGGTTTTCAGGATTATCGATTACTTTTATCGATTTTATCGATTTTTTGCAAAGTTTGAGCTAGGGGGCTGGAAGTTGGCACAGGGGGGTAATCGAGCATGCTGATCATCCCCAAGGGGGGTGATCAGCATGCTCGATTACACCCCTGTGCCAAATTCCAGCCCCCCAGCTCAAATTTTCAAAAAATCGATAAAATCGATAAAAGTAATGGACGATCCTGAAAACTAATATTGTGTTCGTAATCAGCATGCTCGATTACCCCCCTGTGCAAAATCCCAGCCTCGCATGTCAAAATTTACAAAAAATCGAGAAAATCAATAAAAGTAACCGATAATTCTGAAAACTAATATTGTATTCGGAATCCCCATGCTCACTTCCCCCCTGTGCCAACTCCTAGCCCTGTAGGTGAACTCTGCGAAAAAATCGATAAAAATCGGTAAAATCGACATCGATCGATTACGAAAAGTGGACTGTGACACCCGCCGGGGCCCGAAGTGTATGTGTGCCAAGTTTGGTCCGGATACGGCGGAGCCGGGTAAGCCAGCTAGTTAGATAAATAAACTATACTTGTTTGCCTGGCAAACTTTTGGTGCCTTTTGAGAGAGCGAAGCAGGCTCTACAGAGTGACTACCAAAAGGTAAGTACCCTAAGTAAAAGTAATTTAGGTAAAATTTTGAGCCTAAAACCAATATTACTAAAAATCGGATCTCCTTCCGAAAAATTCCTCCAACAGTAAACACATAGTAGTGCCCAAAAGCATTTGGTGATTTCTTCTGGGCTTAAGTTGAGAAGTGCCCGAAAAGGAAAGAATGTCGCTTTTTCGGGTTTATTATGTTGAAATTGGTGTTTCTTTTTACCAAGGCACACACAGAGGCATAAATTTCAAGGTAACACTTACTATGGGTTGCATCAATACGAACACATATGTAGGAGGAGCAGGGGCGGAGTTGCCATTTTTGGACTATTTTTTTCCGCTGTCTACGCGTGGAAAACCCAGTGAAAACTTTGTGACTGCTCTGTGTCTACTGTAGATCGACCACGTTGGACGTTCCGTTTTTAGCAGTAAGCAATTTCCAGTGACCGTACCATCAAAAACCCAGTGGGTTCCATTACTCATAGATTTGTAATCCGTGGCTTCGCAAATTCATTGGGTAAGAACGATATGCACGAATGCCCACTTGGTTTGCTTACCCACTAGCTTCACTTGAGTCAAGCCGTTGATGAATACGGACACTGGTGACAAATAATTTATCAATTTAGCTCCACATTTTGCCTGGACTTCAATTATTTTCAATTTAAGCGGATCTTTGGTGGTCATTTCGTAGAGCTTGCTTCGCTATCAAATGGTGCTCTAAGTCTGCCAGGAAAACAAAACAACTTGATGTATTCAATGAAAGGAGTTTCCTTTTACTACAACCTAACAGTATTCAAATTTTTTTGGCGAAGCAGCAAAGGATATACTTTACGATTGCATTACCAAGATGTAACTACTAGTCTTTTGCTTTTAATTAGTAGTATAGGAATCATTTGGCCTTATAGTTAAAAAGTAGCACAAGTTTGATTGACACAAACCGTATGTATTAATTTTGTGCACTAAATATATTAAGTGATATATTAGATCAAACTTCGAATATTTTTGAGACTGTTTGGAAGACTTTAGCAAGCGGTCTTGCAAAAACTGATGTCTGTTTTTTTAGAAAAAGAAAGGAAAAAGCGAAAAATGCAGCCTTCTGCCGTTGCCCCCCTACCTAGTCAGATGTCTCAGGCTTCCTGCAAGTCCCTCCATCTATAAACTTACCAGTATCCGTTGCGAATGCAAAAAGTACGAATTTTGAACAGTCAGCGACAGAATCGTTGAGGTGATATAGTACCACATACATCTTACTTCATTTAATGACATTAAGCAGTAGAACAGAGGTTTTGCAACCAGTCTAACTTTACTCCTTAGGCAAGTGTTTGATCTATAACGATCAAACATAATGTTTGATCTATAAAGATGAAACATATTGTTTGAATTCCATATTTGGTCAACTCAAAATCACAGAACAATAACAGGCAAGCAACTCAGGTGTCTTTCGACGCAGCTTTTTCCCTTCTTTCAACCAGTTGTTTTCGGTTTCCGGTTCATGAAGTTCCGGGATAAAATCGTTATAATTCAGGTTTTCCAAGAGCCCCAGGCTGTACTCGAAATTTCCAAAAGTTGCTAATCTGAAGCGGCAAACGCTCATTTGCTTTGTAAAAATAGTATCAAATCATAATCGGAAAATTTATTGGTGTTTGATGCATTTGTGTCTGAGACAAGCATGCTAAAATTCGGTGAGTCCATTGAAAATCCCTAGAAAAATTATGACGAGCTATAGAAAGTAGAAAAAATCGTGCTGTTTCCTACGGGGTTTGCTTAATCCACCTGTTACTTGGACTTCTTCGGATGATTATTGTGAAAATTTAGAAAAATTGTGAAACTTGACCTACTCAAAAAGGATAAGTTGATCTTGGTGATTTTTTTGAAGCTTGTCGAACATTGTGCAATGCCCATATAATTATTAGAAAATGAAATGCGGCATTGAAAGCTACCAAGTTCTTCTAGAAATCTTGCTTCCACAAAATGCAGCGTTCACTTGAAAAAAGCGACATTACCTTTGGAACGACTTAATTCTAATGCAATCAAACGCTTACAGCGGCCAAGCACTTCTGGGTTGAGACCTTGCTTTTCTTCTGAAGTAGTCGAGAGAGATAAACAAGAGGAAAGGGAAAGCAACTGTTAAAGCACCATGAACTCCGCTTCCCATTAAAATGTGACAGGTATGTCAATGTGTAATGTGACAAGTAATGTAATGTCAGGTAATGTGACAGTTTGGAAATCCTTTACCTGTAAGTAAACTTACATTGCGTAGTTTTGCGCATAATCCTTCGTCAAAGTGGCTCCTTTCTTTTTCCCAACAGATTTTCTAACTTTTTTTCCATACTACAGTTCCAGAACTGAAATACTCAGCAATCATCGATGTTGACTCTCTTTCGGAAGAGCTTCTAACAGCCATGCTAAACAGCCACTGACTTGAATATTTAGCTTGATAAGGAAATGTTCAATTTAAGAACAAGAGACAAGATGCTAGGCCAAAATGAGTGATAAATACTAAACTCAAACTGAACAGTAATCTTCGATGAGCACCTAAGATACAGTGCAACATTCGGCGCTCATTTTGGCCATTCTGCTCTCATCTCATTCGGAGGCTTACAGGTTCAAGTGCTTATAGAGATTATGCATGGTATTGAATCTTCGGAAAAATCTGCCGCAAATCAGCAGTTTTTTCAAAGTCATTACATTCCCACGAACTTTGTGAAAACTCAACATAGTGCTAAGAAATCATATCATGACAGAGCTGTTTGTGGTAAAATCAAGCAAATTCTCAAAATTACGAAATTTCAGTCCGAATTAAGGTCTGTGTGCCATTTGCCTTTGGAAAATATGAGGATTGCCATGATCGAGCCGCGGCGCGACTTCAAGTTTTTTTTGTTGGGCTTTAATGGAAGGTGAGTGGTCCAAAAAAGGAACAGCGATTCTCTGGGCGTTGCCATCATAGAAAACAATGACGAGTTCGGTCTATGTAGCAATGCGCTGTCATTCATTATGCTAATTTGCAAGGATAGTATAGTGATGAGTAGGCGACAAAGGGATTGAGACTTTTAACGGTGAGTACCTAGTGCCTTTTCCAGCTTCCATTAGGGGATTTCAAAAATATGTTCAAGACTCACAGGTGCAATTATCAAATGTAGTCTTAGTAACCAAACTGGAGAGACTCACCAATTTGTACATATTTTTCGCCTTCTTAAAGCTAGGGCCTCCAGAAACTTGGTTTTTGGCTATTTGCTCTCTCATATCATTAAAGTACTTGAGTATTGAATCGCGATCGGTTGCGTTGTCTGGCTTTTTTGTAGAGCCTAGTTTTCTGCAAGCTGCAAAAATCAATGTTGTTGTGTAGTTTCATGTTATACGATTGTCACAAGCAAAGCGAGTGGACCATTTCATTATAGCACATATACCTCGTTCTTCCGTTTTTTGAATCTTACTGTAACGGGATTGTGAGTATGCTGAATGAATGACGTTTTGGAACAACCATATGCTCTATGTGCAATAGGCAGCATAATGAGGTAAGTGTATTGTTGCTTGACTTGTTGCTTGAAAGTATACCTTTCACGGGTACATTTTATTCGCTTAAAGTTGAAAGTCTTCTTTTCATTGAGATCTTACAAGTAAAGTGATCACCATTAGCTTCAAGAGATTTTATGGCGGGCAGCTTTGGCATCCATGGCACACCTTCGAAATATCACAGTGAAATGAACGGGATATCAGGCACAACTTTACTTGCTTCATTGAGTCGAAACATCATGGCGAATTGAGCGGAATATCAAGCGCACTTTATTCGCTTCATTATGAAGTCATATAGTGTTAAAATTGAACAAAGCTGAGAGAGTGTAAAATTTACAAAAGTTGGAGTATTTGTCAGGTAATAAAATGCCAAAATTCATCCGTTAAATCTTCTTCTCGTGCAAGTAAAGGCTAAACGGAGGTAAAGATGTCGAGAAATAGCTATTTTGGACATGAAAAGTGTGTGGGCAAGAGGAATAAGCGTGCTTACCAATAAGTGCGATAAAATCAGAGTTCTCTCCAGCGAAACTCATGGGGCCGCATGCGTTAAAGGCAGCGGCTCGGCAGATTTTGCATTTCCATCTTTTTGCATGTTTTGGGCCTTCTCGACCCGTAGATCCCGAATCTGAGCTTCAAAAGCGGTGAAAAGGCCTTTTTCGGGGCGTTTTTTTTTCAATTTCCAAAGAGCAGCTCGAACGAGAATTTTCAGGAAAGTCGGGAGGCCCTGGCACGAAGAACCTGCTGCCTGTAATTTTGGCTTTGTATAGCATGCACTATGCGGGAAAGTGGTTGGAGGGTCCCGCGCCGTCTAGCGGAGAATACTCGTCCGAACAAGGTGTTAGGGGAGCGAAAGGAGGAAGGGGAGCGGCGCTTGGGCCGCCCCCTGGCTTGCAGAGTTCACATTTTCGGCGCGGAGTTGCTGTTTTGGTTCACTTGGAGGGCCTCCTATCCATCTGTGTCAAAATCTGAGGTAAGTCAATCTGCCGAGCCGCTGCCTTTAACATCTCCGCTGGGGAGGGGATCGCTTCTTACAAGGGAAGTACTCTCCGTCGAAGTGAGATTTCGACAGCAACGCATACATTCTTCTGGTCTTGGGGCACTACTACCAAACCCGTGTTCCCTGCTATGATCTTCTGGAAAAAGTCATGAGCGATGATTTTCCCAGGATGACCACTGCCCTCTATGACTATGGTCGGCCAAGCATTATGTGTGAACGGAAGGCGAGTAGCTGCGGAGACTATGGAGCAGGTGGGGTCAAGAGTTCGGCTCCCCTATGAAGTCAAGACCTGCATTTTTGTAAATGATTTCTTACAAATGACGCTCTTCGAGACAAGGAGACCTTTGTAGTAAGCTTTTTGCAACAAATAATAGCGCTTTTCCATCTATGCCACAAAAATCCAAAGTCGTGAGTTTTACTAAATCTCGGTTTCTGGAGACTATTCGAGGCTGAAAACGAAATTTTTTACTTTAAAAAAGAATAGAAATAAAGATTTAAAAAATGTGAAAATATCATACTCTTTTACGAGAACTTTCATGGTCGGGATAAAACGACTTGCAAAGCCAAAAGGTATTCATTTATAAACCGTAACTCGCCTTAACTCAAACGTCACCTTTTCTTAAACAGGGTGCCGAAAATTTGTCGACCGACTTCATTGAGGTGCAATAAGATGACCTTCACATCAAAACTACTGTAACCACCTCGAATGAGTTTGTTGAACGGTAAAAGTCTGATATTCGTGCTCAACATCGCGAATAACATCACAAACTATGGGCCGCATCTAGAAAGTGCGGCCTGTACAGCCTCTGTTTAATATGTTCATAGTGAAGAATGGTAGGAATACTTACGAATGGATAGACAGCGTGAAATGCAGAAGTTCGAAGCTTCAGGATATGAAGCTTTCTTTGTGACTGCGATCCCCTTTCCTGCGGGGATGTTAATGCATGCGGCTCTAAGCACGTATCAATTTCGAGAGCGGTTTGCAGACACAGTTACAAGACTACCCCGGGCCAAAATTAATAGGTCAACTAATGCCTTAAACCTTATTGAACAGAGACTCTCATTGATTCCGGAAGGCTTTGCCCCTCACTCGATATATAATCATCAATCGATTTGTCATACGAAAGCCCAAAAATAAGAAATCAACATGGGCCGTTTCTTATCCAGCTCTCCTAAAAATCGAGTTATGGGTGATTTTATCTAAACACGATATTAGTCGCGCGACATGAAAAAGCTTGGAATAAGGGATGGTTTACATTTATTGCCATAATCTTGCTCTGTAATACAACAACGATGAATCATCTGTATTCATTTTTTGCGTAATCTCCTACCAAAAACACGTTGTTTCAGCTAATGTCGTTACCTCTCCGTAGAAGGAGATTTAGAGTAAAAAGTCGGTCAATGCTGAATCCCTGTTCCGTGAGCTAGCTTTCTGAGTGTATACAGATTATTAGATGGAACTCTTGAGCTCTTGGATGGGATGGAAATTTTCACTGTTAGCTTGCTTCTTCAATGTCATGGCTGTAATGGATCGCGGGCGCAAGACTTTCGGAAGCTGGAAGCTAAATGCCTCAATATCAAACATGCCTTTCGATACCAGAACACAATGAATCGAAGTATACCGTATGGGTAGGAGGAGCTGCTAGTAAAAAAGTCATGTTTTGTCTAATTCTATTCTTATGTTGTAAAAAGTAGAAGTCTTATTTTGTACTTCAGATGTTGCCAAAAGTTGAAAGATCAGGATTTCTAGTTTCATTCTAGTTTCTTTCGTGCTTTTCTACAAAGCCCACCATCGCTCAAGCCAATCTTCATGTTTCGCTTGCTTCTTTCCCGAGGATTTGCATTCATATACAGGGTGTCCGTAAAGTATGTATACACTGTTTGATCGTTAATATCTCTTTTCCCAAGAAGTCTTTTGCCTTGCTTCAGGTACCAATTTGTAGAGCTGGCTTCAGCTTAGATTTGCAGTATAGGACGAATCACCCATCTCTCTTCATTACTGTAGGATTACGGTAGAAACTTGAAACATATGGTGTCAATGTGGAAAAAGCCGCCGTTTCAAGATTTTTCAAAAAAATCTGAAAACTTGTGTAATAGGGTTTTTATGGACGCTGAGTTCAATACTCAACTATTCACAAAATTGCGAAGCTTTCTAAACGGTGCAACCGTACTTTTTAGGAACATTGAAAAAGTGGCCGCTACCTCTTACCTGGCATAACTCTTCAATGAAGCATCACAGTAAATTGGGAACTTTACAATTAGGATCAGCAACTTTAATTAGCCTAGTGTAAAAGTTTTCAGGCTGTTTTGTTTCCTTTCTGAGACAAAATATGGCCTTTCATGGCCCAAAACCCTCTTTCAAGTTTCTACCGTAATCCTACAGTAATGAGGAGAGATGGGTGATTCGTTCTATACTGCAAATCTAAGCTGAAGCCAGCCCTACAAAATGGTACCTGAACCAAGGCAAAAGACTTGTTGGGAAGAAAGATATTAACGAAGAAACAGTGTATACATACTTTACGGACACCCTGTATAATACAACGCAGAATTGAAAAAGCAGAAATCATTTAATTCTCTGAGTATATTTCTTATCAAAGCCATGTGCGCGTGACAAACAAGGGGTGTAGAACATGAGTTTCTTACAGCGAACGCTAGGCTATGGTATTAGAAAATGCAATTACGTGCTAGCTTAGCACCAGCTGGTGTTTTTTACCGACAGAAAGTTTACCTTCTACCTTTAGTGTTCAATTCTGCTGCTTTTTATTGACGCTCTGCCTCCATCTGAGGTGAAAGGGGTCTCAGGTGACTCAAAAGCAAAGGGGATGAGAACCATTGCTTTACTTATCGCAACTCCAACCGATTAGCCCTTTGAGCAGATAGAGCGATGCGTTCGCGTCTATGCAGTACTCCAATCTGTGTCAGGCTTGTACCCGCTTTTCTGTATAAGCGATAGCGTCAATGATCGATTCATCTCTGCGATATGTATCCCAGTCGACCTTCGGTTGTACGATTTTTTCCAACCTAGTTTGGGCCAAATCAGTATGACAGGCTTTGTCCTCGGAAGAGTTCGCTTGTAGCAACGAGACAGTCTACCACTAGGTTCCCGAGAAAGTTCGTTCGCAACCTTCTTAAAAAATGGAAACTTCTTGTTTCCTTGTCTGATTTGCTTGTTTTCAATCCTCAAAAGCATGATTTATGGTTTACATAAGAGTATCTTACTGTTGGAGGTTTTACTCAGCATACATTGCATAGATAGAAGCGATAGAAGAAAATTGCCCAAACTTTGATTTTTCTGCGTTTAACTGTAAAAATATCCGAAACTTGCAACAAAAATCGGTGCAGTTGATGTCATAGGTTTTATTGCTTGCTCTTCCTGACTGAGCAAAGATTGTGATTGGTTGTTTCTGTTAAAGTTATGGTTTTGAAAGCAAGCAGCACAAAACACCCAATTTGATTTTTTAGCCCTTTTTCGAATATCACAACTATTCACAAGAACAATCAATCAGCACCTTTGCTCAGTAGTAAGCAATAGAACCTATAATAATGACCTCTCCAATTTTTATTTAAAGCTTCACATGTAGAGCATGACTCCCCTTACATCGAAGTAGAAAGCAAGAAGTTATTAATTTTTGAAAGTAATGCGTACGAAATCTTGTGCCAATGTAATATAATAATGCCAATGTAATAATGTAATATATCATACTGAGAATCCATGTCTGCTTTCGCTTTGATTACCCTAAAATCCGGCATATAAGTCCGGACTTATCTGCAGGACTCTTGGCGGCGCAAGGGTGCATTTTCATCGATCTTTCTTGTCAAAAAAAGCGGACTTATCTGATTGATGGACTTATCTGATAGGAGGACTTATATCCCGGATTTTAGGGTACTCTAAAATCCGTACAATAAGTCCGGACTTATCTGCAGTTTTGACACGAAAAATCTATGGAAAATGCGCCGGTCGGTCAGTCCGCCTCTGCGCCGCCAAAATTCTTGCAGATAAGTCCTCCTAAATTCTCAACTTGATAAGTCCGCAAGATAAGTGCGCCTATCCTGAGCATGAGAAAGCGGACTTATCTGCAGGACTCTTCGCGGCGCGAGGGCGACTTTCGTTGTCAAGAAAGCGGACTTATCTGCTAGGTTTGCTGCGGACTTATCTGATGGGTGGACTTATCTGATAGACGGACTTATTGTACGGATTTTAGGGTACTTCGATTTCTCGTCTGGACGCCAGCGCTGTGTGCTCGCAGAGATGCATCGGATGCTTCGCTCCCATATGAAATGTTTTAGCCTACATACATTTGAACAGGCTATAGGAATGCATGCAAAGCCTTCATATCGCGAGTGCATAACTTCTACGTGGGGGAAATGCATAATATTCCTCGACGCCAATTTAGCGATTTGCTGATAATAGTTGCATCCTTCTTCTTTCAAAGTGTTTTCTGTCACCCCATCCGTCTTCCTCGCTTGGAATGTTACTTTCCTACAAACACTGTGAGATCTGTATTACCTTTCGAGAAAAATTTCTCAGAAGTTTGGGTGGTCACGCCTTTTTTCGTTGTAGTTTGGGTAGCTTGCTGAAACTTTTAGAATCTTGCCAAAATGTATGGAACTAGCTGCGGTAACTTGAAAATCCCTACATCATTTTTCTCCGCGTACGAGAGACTTTGCGTTGAATACAGACTAATAAAAGGTTTCGCGCAGTTATTAATATAGCTATGTTTTCTCAAATGGAAAGGAGGAATAACGCAAATAAGAGTTACACGACAACCAGATAAATCAACGTTTTTTTTCCAAAAACGCTAAATTTTCTGGCGCTAATAGAAACTATAGTAGAAAATGAGGCAGATTTGGAGAGCGGGCTCAGCAGAGTAGCATTCTCACAATCTAGATATCGTTATCCAGAAAAAAGCAAAGAGGAATCGCACAGTTGCCGTGAGTGATTCGCGGAGACCCGACAAATTATCAGCAAGCGCAGCTGTGACTCTCAAGTTTACTCTCAAGGGTTTACTAGACCGCAAGCTATGACGTTGCAATGAACCGTTATAGAACGGGGCTTACAGTTTGCCAACTACTTACACGCGGAGGACGTGCTAGGCAGCTGTTCCGCACACATAACATGCTGCTTCTATAGTAGTAGCTGGAGATGGGTCTACTCCGGAGACGACATTCTGCCGATTTGCTGAAGAATGCCTCGGCACTTCCGCTTGAGAAGAGGATAAGCTTTAATGGGCCCTCGATGTACATGTATATTAGCATCTCAGATTCTCAGTGATTTTTCTAGGTTTACTCAAGATCTCTTTAGATTATTAGAAGGAACATTAGCCACTTCGATTTATTTGAAAGAGAAGAGTTACTTACCTGTATCTTCGGCATTCGTGTACGTTTTACTACTAAAAAGAAGGAGTAGATGAGTCTATAAAAGCTTGAGAATAGAAAGGTGGGCGAAATGGAAGTGAACCTACCGCTACTACTAGTAATAGCTCCATTTTGAATTTTTTCTCTCCGCTGCACTTTTATGCTCATCTTTGTGTACATATTTCCAGCTGTTGGGCAGAGGAAAGCTAAATTATATGTTATCATTTATCTCTCAACAAAAAATGGAACCATATTGCGAAATGCTACAGTAGTGTAAACATTGCAGTGGTGGAAAATCTTTGCCTTCTTTCAGGGTTTGATTGAATTGAATTGAATTGAATTTACTTGAAAGCATAGGTTTTATATCTAACCTTCGGACTGGTAGGATACACATGGTGCAAAAAAGAGTTTGCAGCGTTTTCCCACATTGATTCAGGGCGACAGCAAGCTCCGTACTTGTTCTAATTGTTGCTTGAGCAGTGGTCCCTCAAAAAACGTCCGCATCCTCATTTGTTCATACTAGCCAGGATGCTCCTCTATAACATAGAGGAGCATATTTATCATTTACTTTGCATTGACCTCTTCAAACGGATGTCACTATCGGCTGAATCCATGCTGATGTTAAACTTTGACATATCAAGATTGTTGTTTAGCTAGAATTGTGTTTCTGTGTTTATTGTGTTTTTTGCACCTTGAAAGTACTGAATAAATGACTAAACAAGTGAGCAATTGGTTCGGCAACAGCTGGAACTCGGGAGATTTTGAAACATAGCCGCTTCTCAACAATTTCCATGCCCCCTTCCCCCGTTTTCTCTACTTGTCACTTGTTTTTTCGTTTGCGCTGTCACTCACCCCATGATAGAAGATGTAAGGATGAATATCTCAACACAATTATCACAAAAATCTTGAAATAATCATAAATGCTTTCCGCATCATGCGCCGAACGCGTTCTGCTTCATGGTCGGATCGTTCTGGTCTCCAGCAGCACTTGTCTCCTCTCCTCCAGCTCCCTTAGGGCCGCATGAACTAACATTTCCGCTGGGGAGGGGATCGCAGCTTCAGAAGAAAGCTTCATATCCTGAAGCTCCGGATATCTGGATTTCACGCTGTCTACCTGTCCGTAAGCAAGCTTCATATCCTGAAGCTCCGGATATCTGGATTTCACGCTGTCTACCTGTCCGTAAGCACTCCCACCGTCCTTCACTAAGAACATATTGAGCAGAAGCGAGAAGCTGTACAAGCCGCATTTCCCAGCTTTTTGTAGGATCCCCTGATGATCCCTGGGGGACGAACACCTATTCTTCAAAGTCATTTTTCTTTCTCCAAAGTTAACGAAAACCTTCCAAAGTTATACTGAAAATCTAACACAACAGTGCTAAGCACGTTGCTGATGAGAACAAATAGATTTTTGAAAAATCGAATTTTTCGGTATACCCCAAATTCCGACCTGTGCTGTGGATCATCGAAAATTTCATGGCTTCAAAACATCATTTGTTCTTATCAGCAACATGCTTAGCACTGTCGGTTCAGATAATCTGCACAACTTTGGAGGTTTTTCGTTGACTTCGGAGAAAGAAAAATGACTTTAAAGAAAAACGCCGGGGATCGTCAGGGATCATACAAAAGCTGGAAAATACGGTTTGTACACTTCTCGCTCCTGTTCAACATGTTCATAGTGAAGGGTTAGGAATACTTACGGATAGGTACACAACGTGAAATCCAGGTATCTGGAGTTTCTTAATATAAAGCTTTCTTTTAAGCTGCGATCCCCTCCTCGCGGGGATGTTAGTGCATGCGGCCCTTAGTCAGTTTCCTCTCCCCCTCCTTCCTCTCCCCACCCAACGAACTCCCCTTCCGCTTTTCTGAGAGTGATATGTTCAAAAAAAAGAAAACATAAAAAAAGAAAAGTAAATAAAAAGGCAAGCACAACCAAGGCCGAACTTCACTATCATGAACCCGAGAAGTTTAGGCAGCCCTTTTGCTTGCAAAACTTGTCCCATCGATATTCCCGCATGAATACTGAATTCCATGTTCAATCTATTCATTGGCGTGTCTACAAAATGTCGTGTGTATGCTGCAAAGTTCAAGAATTTCCAAGACATGACAAAGCCACCTCGTGCCGAGCCTTGTTGTCTATCGCTAATCTATCATCGCGGGAATGTTGAAGTGGAGAGCGTAAAGTTCTCGTGATCTTTGACTCAACAGATATTTTCGTTTTTTAAACGACTACAAAGCTACTGAAATATCAAAGTATGAAAGCTTTTTGATTTGCGTGATGGAGATGTTTGAAACCCTGCTCATGCATATCACATTACATCGCACCCTGAGGACCTTTGGCAAGGGGTATATGTCATGAATAATGATGCGTGATTTGGTAACGTTTATGTTCAATTGTTTATCACATGCTTATCACATGGGCTTTAATATATACGAAGAAATATTGGCTAAATAATGAGTTATTGTACACCATGACAAGCGCAAACGGACTCTTACGCTTCGATCTTCTATCTTTCACTTTCCTTTTTGCCTTGTACGTATTCGATGAATTATCTAGATAGGACACAACGTCCTCTATGTTTTCGAGTGTCGCTTTAGCTGCAAGTGAAACGAACAACGAACATGAAACGTTTGTCTGCCGTAAAAAATTGCCACACTTCTTTCTTCCTCTTTTCTTATGTCAACAAATGAAAGAAAGAGAGAAATTATATCAATAGCGGCCGATGCTGAACTATGAACTATGTATTTGTGCATATGCCACATGATCATGACGAAAACCTTGCAAAGCATACTTTACATGATGATTTTGCAGAGAAACCAAAAATCCAATTTTGAACCGATCCTGAACAGAAACTTTGCATATATGTTTTTTCGTGCGACTTTTACTCCTTGAAATGGGTATGCCGTAAAGCCCGGAAGCTTGCCCAGATTAGCGGAACAGGTGCAAATCATGGATCGACACGAGGATGGCAGATGCTAAATTAGAAATCATCTTGGGGTAAGCGGGGGGGGGGGAGGGAGGGGGTAAATACACGTTTACAGATATGTTACACGCGCTTTCCAGACAAGTTTTCACATGAGACGTGCAAAAACACGATGCTGTGCATTATTTTCAAAAATCCTAGTATTTTTCCATCAATCCATTAATTAAATGCTTCGTCTACACGCGCATACAAGCGCATGACTCCGAATTCAAAGTATGAACATGGGCTAGGAGAAGCGCACTGCGAGTATTGTGGAAAAATATGTGATTGAATGTTGTGGCTTTTTTATATCTTTTGTTACGGAATGGAAATATGACTCCGCAGCGTACAGATAACGATATGGCACGAGATTTGGTGTGTTTATGCGAGTGAGACTAAGCAAAGTATGAAATA